>JARDWD010000296.1:0-2400000 GCA_029034505.1 Ornithoptera priamus | reverse complement strand
CTGCTTTCTTTCTCCATTGTTCTTCAAGAACGGCTGAATAAACAAAGAGGAAAAGTTGAAGTTAGAATTATGACGTATATTTAAGTAAAAATCAAAATAGAGGTGAGAAAATAAATTAAATTTCCATATTTAATCAAACTTTTGTGTATACTTTTACTTGAACTTTAGTTACGCAGTTCGCCCTTTATACTACTTCAATGACTTTAGTTCAATGAAATTTATGTATTAAGTGTACTAGGTAAATTTCTGTTAACATTTTTACCTCGTCGATTTCGGTTCTGCAGGTCCTGAGTCCAATGAAGCAGTATACGTCGTCAAAGAAAACAACGAAAAGCAGGTAGGTGGGTAGGTACCACCGCAGCGTCTATTTCCGTCGCCAAACAGTAGTGTGCAAACATTACTGTGTTCCGGTTTGAAGGGCGCTGTAGCTAGCGAAATTACTGTGGCAATAAGACAACATCTTATGTGTCAAGGAGTCGAGCACAATGTGGTTTAGTATATATCATCCTTACTAGCACTAGAACCACCCTATGGTGGGTGCATCGCTTACCATCAGATGATAAAAAAGTTATTAGAGTTGTACATTAATTACTAATGTTATGACTTGTAATATTTCAGTCTTAAAGGACTATAATTTTTTTTTTCTTTACTTGAGGAAGCGATGAGACAGGCGAGACGATCAGCTGATGGTAATTGATACACCTGCTATGACGAGATAGGTATAATAAAGATGACATACTCAGCTTTACGTTGTGCTCATCGTATTAAGACATTAAATGTTAAGTTTCGTTATCCCAGTAATTTCACTAGCTACAACGCCCTTCAAAGCGGAACATAGTTTGCAGACTACTTTTTGGTGCCGGAATTAGCTGTGGTGGTATTTTCCTAGACTGTCACAGGAATCAAAGATATACCAGTAACAATACAGCGTTTGTAGCGTTTATACTAATACTGTTACGATCTGATTATGATTTGATTGAATAAAACGATATTCCAAGAAAATGATTTTTTTTGTTTATACAATTAAGCAACGATACGAGCGGGACGTTCACCTGATGGTAAAGGACACGCCCGCCTATAACGTGGCCCTAGTTAGGCTGTTATACACTGCACCACATTGCGCTCCTCGCTTAAGATAAGATCTTGAGTCTCGTTACCAAAGTGATTACATTAGCCACAGCGCCTCTAAAACCGGAAATCAGTATACTTTGCATACTACTGTTTGTCGGCAAAAATAGGCGCTGCGGTGGTACCTACCTAGACCATCAGAAAACAGAGACATACCATCAGTAAAGTTCGATGACAATAAAAGTCGAAATAAAGTAAGCTCTTCATTAATCCAAAATCGCTAGCCAAATCATATATCGCGAGCATTCCTATCTATAAATAATGAATATGGGTTTTGTTAGTTCGCCAATCACGTGAAAACTAGTGAATGTATCGACATAGGGACATGATCATTCGATGCGGAAGGATTTCTTGTTGGTTTTAGGTTATTTTTTGAATTTAATAGATATTCATCATTTTATTTCTAATTAAGTTTTATAAACATATTCATTTTGTATTATTTATGCGGTTGCTATAGTAACGGGTGCTATAGAAAGTCTAGTAAAATACAAGTCCAATTCTATATCATGGCTAGCAAAACGGGCGGGTAACAGCTATTACATATATCGGTCGCTCGCCAACTATTCTAGAAATTTCCAGAGAACGGACAAAGATGCAATATGGTTTAATTCATCACGCATGATTAATTGCTTATCCTAAAACTTGCCTCCGGATATCTGAAACCCGGCAGGGCCTTAGCTTTATTTTTCTCGAATGTTCTAGTGCTGTTTTAGATTGAAATAATTTTTTAACGATATTTATAATACTTTCGCATTTATTTTGGATTTTTTTTTCTTTATATCATCTGACACGGGTCAAAGTTCTTATATACATAAACAATTATCACACAATACGAAATTACTCAATTACTAATAATATAATTACCTATTCCTGTTTGTAGTTTTTTGTGTAACGTATTTAAAAATATGTAAAAATTTACTTAACTTACTGTTAATTAGAAACGTCAAGGTATTTACATCTATTCTTAAGTCTAATTTTATTCCTAACTCTATTCTCTTTCTCCTGAACCATGGGCACTCCAGAATCGGGTGTATTATTGTTTGTTCTTGTAAAGGATTGCAGACGCATGCTGGACTGTTCTTGAAGCGAAACATGTTCTAGGAATATTCGCCATGAGCCATCAATTGCGTGAGTAATTATTTTATAACTTGTAGGTGTTTTAGCGTAAAAAAAATAATAATTTATTAATAACAAAAGTATATAAGAGGCTAGTAAACGGCGCCCTAAACAGCCGAGTGTACTTCAAAGGGGTAATCGGGAGCAAGCGAGGCGGCAGGTGTGCGTTAGAGCGGCGCAGCTTATTTTCCGTCTGTTGCACTAATTGAAGAGGCGTCAGCGCAGCCGCCTGTGAAACGTCGCTCTACCTTGTTACCGGCGCTGGCTCTCATACACCCAACATCTTGCTCGTAATTGCTTGTTTAATTAAATTATTTTTATATACACGAGCTCGTTAATTTATGTAGGTCTCGTAATAGCTTCTATATAACAAATGATTTAATATTATTGCACCCGTACATGGATATCTTTGAATGAAATTTGATAGTGGTAAGTCTCTGTTGTCGGAGATCATCTAGATATGTACCACCGCAACTCTTACTTCTGCTATCAAACAGTAGTGCATAAAAAATTACTATATTGCGGCTGTAGTTAGGGAAATTACTGCGGTAAAAAGACTTAACGTTTAATATCTCACGGTAACGAGTGCAAAGTAGTGAGGTGTAATACCATCCTAACTAGCATCACGTTGTTACGTAGGCGTATCATTTACCATCAGGCGAACATCTAACCATTTCTTCGTTTAATAAAAAATACTTTCGAATTACTAATTGTAGTAATATTAAGGTTGCAAATTTATGTCACAATAGTGTTGTGAATGGTATGTCTAGGCGAGAACCTACATCATAAATCTTAAACCTGAAAACCCTTTACAGAGGATTCAGTGAAAACGTTTGTGGAATTATTTAAAAAAAATATATATATTATATAATATAAAAAATACTATCTAGGTAGGTACTGTCCTTTTTGTCTCAAGTAATAATGTTACTTAGTTTGTGAAGCGCTGTAGCTGATGGAAGAGGATCTTTCCTGTCTCTAGCCCATCAGCATAAAGTGGTACAGTGTTTATCACCTTCCTATCGTTATAAGGGGCCTATCACTAGTGAGTGATTGATAGTGTGACTTGATAGTGATCAAGTGAATATTGTAGTAGAATAAAAATGTTCATACACAACTACCGCGTGTAACCAGTTTAGGATTCAAATCCTTTCACATTAAATCAGAGTTCAATTATTTTTGAATAATTGCAAAATTTAATTACATTGCACAAAGGACTAAAGAGGCCTTTATTTTATGAAAGCCCGAGCATTGGGAGCAATTGAGAGAGTCGGAATTTTAATAAGAGATATTTCGTTAAGAGAACATTTCGAGTATTTTGAGTTAAAGGAATTAAAAACGTTTTTGCCTCGATGTTATTTATTTGCAAATTTGGTCTTTGATTTGTTATTCATGATACTTTGAAATATACAGCCTTACATTTACATTTTAAATTTATTTTAAAATGCTTCTTCATCAGTACAATTACATGGATAAACAGTAGTATAAGTGTTCCCACAACTGGGACTATTCACCACGCTACATGTTCACGAAAGCTCTTGTTTTAGAACGAAGCGGATTCTTTGCGACCTTATCTTTTAAACAAGAAATATGATTTTGTCAACATAAATACGTAAGACGAAGAAGGAAGAGATAAAAAAGCAGATAGAAACTCTGTACAAAATAGCATCAGGATGGAGCGATAAAGAATATAAAGGCAAATATGTATTAATGTCAAATTTTCTTACCCATTTCTTCCCCAAATTGGCTTTAAACGTATGTAAATAGACTTATAGAGGCGTCGCGTTTTGTTAAAGGTAAAATATGCATTACACCGCCCCCGAGCACCGGAATGCGAGTGTACGAAGACAATTTGCATTTTTAGCAGCATTTCACACAATTCGTTACCGTGCTCATACGCAACTCGACACGTTCAGTAAAGTGTTACCTGATATACATAAAATGTTTCCATTTTGATACCGGCGTTCTTAATATACATACGAATATAAACAATAGAAGATTCTTTACAATTTCCTCGTGTTTCTTTTATACTACAAGCCAAGCCGATCACCTGATAGTAAGTGATATGTCTGCTCATGCCACTGTTGTAATAGTTACGATGATATGTATTACAAAATATCATAATAATTGCTTTGAGACATGTTATGTTGAGACTCGTTACTACAGTAATTTCATTAGCTACAGCGCCCTGACGTGGCAAGCAAGTTAAGCACAATGTGGTGCTATGTAAATATAATAACTATATTAACCGGCGTTCATTTGTAGCAAACGCGATACTAACTATTAAATGAATTTTCTATACGTGTTGTTTATATAAAAAGTAAACCATCGCAGCGCCCATTGCTGCTGACGAACGGTACTTTGCAAACACTACTGTGTTCAGATTGGAAGTTGTAACATTACGGATTATTTAAAACATCTAAATATAAAAACTTCATTAAATAGTTAAACGAGTGATTCTTTTTATTTAGGTGGAACTGGTGCTGTGTCGCAGTGAGGCAACTAATTAAATTATTAAAACAATGGAAGAAGAGCAAAAGTACTGAGCCGGCTTACAGGAGCGCTGTTTCGAGTTGCATTCTCCGTCCTGCTGTAAGCCAGACGGCTTTAAAATGGCTTTGCCACGTAATTAAAAGCTTTCTCTTAATTATGTTGTGATTGAAGTTGTGCGTTGTTAAGACAATTAAAACTTACATTTATTTATCTCTTTTTACATAATCGAGTTGGTATTGTAACTATAAAACTAAGAATTCGCTCTAAGAAGTAATGCTGCTACCTACTACTAAATATGGGTTGAAAAGGATCAAAAGATTTTTTAGAAAGTCGTAGTTAAAAATGTAGGTTCTTATATAACTGCTCTATAATCTATAGTTAATAAAAATAGGACTAACATCAGCCACGACTATTGTAGAAGGCGACTAAAAGGATCGACGATAAGGTCGAGATAGTTCAGTTTTTGCTGTAGCACAACGAAGTTAAGTTCTAACCCTTCCCACCTCCTACAGGGGTACAGGTGCCTTCTGTAAGAGACCCAAAGGTCCCGCCTACCGTTAGTGTTATAAATTAAGGTTTGTCTCTAACTTCTGATATTCGAATAGACGGGGGTGATAGATATAATTTCGTAATACAACTAAACGTAAATAATAATAAAACATCTAAATTATTAGATAGGAGAGAAAAAAAGATTTTTAAAAACTTGTAATTAGTTGCAGTATAAGTTTGTAAAAAGAATAAATAGCGTTATTTGGTAAATAAGATGAATAGCATAAGTATTTAACAGGAAGAATGTTTAAGAGAAACGTAAGAACGAATAATCAACTACTCTGACGTTTAAGTCCGAGAAAAACGTAACATGAAAGAAAAGAGGAACTTTTTATGTTCTATTTTTTAAATGAAATTAACGAAACATTATCCTTTATATTTAACAGTATATTAAAAGGCATTCGTTTCTTTTATCACTATGCAAATGAAGGGTTCGCAATTTTATGCATATCGGTGGTGTATACGCCCGTAGAGGCATTCGCGGCTAACAGCTGTAGATAATTGATGGCCACTCGTAAATCATGAATATTAATTATTTAAGCACAAAATAAATTCACTTTAAGGCTTTGAAAATTACACAAAATGTATTTCCTTTCGTATAATTATGGTTTAATATACCTGCTAAGCAAGGAGACAACACTTAACAATTGGATTATAAGTAAAGATTGTTTATGGTGAAGACCTGAATTATTTTAAATAATTAAACATATATTCAGATCTTCGCTACGTAAAATAAAAAAAAAATGTAACTGACCGCAGAATTCCAATTTGAAGAATTAATATCCTTATAGTGATGATGATAATGATATACTTACTACTATAATAATATATTTAAGTATACTTTATGTCTAAATCACGTTGAGATCTAGATAAAAGAAAATTCGTTTATTCATTTAATTTAACCCAGACAAAAATAGGGTAATTATATATTTAACACATCTGCCTTTCTGTATATTAGTTTGCAGCAATCTAACTCTGATACTAAATGTTTTTGGAACAGTACTTCTACTTTTAATAAAGACTTGAAAAAATAATAATAGTATAAGGTAAGTTTTTAAAGATTTTGCTAATATATAAAGATAAAATAATTCTTTATTTCTAGTCTAGTTCCTAAAGGTGTTAGCATTATTCTTGAAAGATTCGCAATATTATTTATATCTATATAGTGATACTCTCTATTGCTAATTATATTAGATGAAATACTCATTACCCCTAGTAACTTTGCTAACTAAATCATCTTTTAAACTGGGACACAATAATACTTGTCAACTACTGTTTGGTTTTGGAAATACACGGTGCGTAAAGTCCCAAAATCTGTTCGGTTTCCTACAACAGGAAACGACTATAAACCTAACATCTCGACGTGGATGGAGTAAATTTCAATTATCTCCGTAGTTCAGCTGCACGAGGCGCTCAATAAAATTTTTCTTTGCATAAGTGCTTCGTTCGCCGGAAGCTATCTCGATATGGACAGCGGTTTATCTCCGAGAGGGGAAGATGAGGGAATAAAGATAAAAACCCACTCTCAGACGGATCTCTCGTTACTATATATTTTTAGTTATAGCAATGAATATAACAGAAGAAATAAAAATTAAGTCTTTTGTTAAAAAATTTCTACTAGAAACCTCTGAATGCTTTTTTCAAGATGAAGTTTGTTGTTTTATTTATAATAACATCCAAAATTACCCAATGTAGTATTACGTGTAACAATAATAGATATATATCGAGTAGTTTGTTAAATTCTACTTTTTATATTTATTTAAAACAAATCTATACAAATAATACTTACGATTGATATCACTCAATGAGATCGCCGCACAAATTCAATCAAGACTTGTATTAAATAACTATGATGCTCGTTAACGATTATATTTAATTAATAATGAAACTTTCCATGGTTAATTAATCAAAAATACTTTGTTACATGTACAAAATGGTAGGACAGACACAGGACACAAGCATCCGACGCGACGGCGGGCGTCACACTGGACGCGCGTATTATTTTACTGTTCGCTGAATGCTTTTTCACAACTACTTTATAAAGAAGATATGAAATGGAGGACCGACAGTCACAGCTGTGTACTGAGCAATGAATTTTGATTCAATAAATTGACTACACATTTATATGAATAATACACACTAGTGGCATTTCTCTATTGCCGGAGACCGTCTCGGTACAACCGCAACTTCTATTTCTACCATTAAACGGTACTGTGTAGACATTACTGCTTCGCTTTGGAATACGTTACAGCTAGTGTAATTACTGAAGTAACAAGATTCAATATGTTGTCTCAGACGACGATCGCATTGTGGTGCTGTATATCATCCTGGCTGTTGTCACCGTGTTGTTATAGACAGGCATATCACTTACCATCATATGAAAGATCCGTTCGTTTTGTCGTTGAATTGAATAAATAGAATTAAAACTGATATAAGCTTTTTAAGAATATTTCTTAATAGAAGTTCATATTCTGATTAAGTTTATATCACTACAGGTTTGAAGACCTGGGATAGAGGCTGTGTTTAGCTCAGGACCCGAGGGATACTGTGTTGTTTAATATCAAGGAAGATTAAATGAAATTAGAAGATAAGACGTGACTTACACTGTTTGTCTTGATAATGATGATAGGCAAGGCGGTAAGCCTCAAATTTTTTTGATACAACGATCTGATGGGGCGATCATGGTTCACCGTCAATTTAAGATGTTCACACAGCATTTGCTTGTCTCCTTTTGACAGAAGATTACTAAGATACTTCTGTGATTTTGTTAGCTATTTCTTGGCAGTTGGTATTTAGGTATCAAATTACTTGTACGGACTAAACAATATCTATGTGTTAGGTTTTTAAGTATTGTAATAAATATAATATCATTTAAGTTGAAAGTGAATAAGTTTTCATCTTTAATTTGAATTAACTCGCTGTTCCCCGTTCGTTTTGATGGCCGTAAAATAAAATTAGACAACCGCAAATGACTTTCTATAGCAACCGTTACTATAGCTACCGCATAAAAAATACGGTATGAAAATGTTTATAAAAGTAAATTAGAAATAAAAGGATGAAGGATCTATGAAATTCAGAAAATAAATAACCTATAACCAAATCAATCCGGGCCGAATGGTTATGTTCCCATGTCGATACGTTCACTAGTTTTCACGTAATTGGCGAACAAAAAAAAAGCCATTTTCATTACATATACATATAAACGAGTGGTTTTTGCATGTATGATGTAACCTGAAATAATTTAGTTAATAAAAAGGAGGAACAATACAATACCTGTTATAACGTGAAAACGTGTCGAGTGTCTTTTCAAATATTCATGAAAATAAAAACGAGCGCGACAACAGTTATGTCGTTTTTATGATTTCCGTTTTAATGAACGTATTTATACGTTTTCACTGCTGAACATGTAGGCGAGGGTTCAGCGAGAGCAGACATATATTTTTGGTAATATTTTATACACCCGCTTCACGAGGTGATCACGATAAATGATACTGCCTATAACTATGTAGTTGGGATGATAAATATTAGAGCACAGATGTTAAATCTCGTTACACGATAGCGTTTGCTCAATGTTGTATGCCGGCGGAAATAGACTCCCGATGGTATTTACATTAACGGTGTTCGACAACAATCCTACCATCAGCATTGTGTACGCTCCTGATAAAATAAATAAATAAAAAAACGGGAACATCCATATACGGTTCTTATCATAAGCTTTTGTATTACTTCATTAACATATGATACTGCGAAACTTCAATTGAGAAAGTTGTCAATGTCGCCTTTGAGGATACGACGCCTGTAACATATTCATCGATCCACATTCACAGTACTTCCAGAAGTATGTATATAAATTCGTTATACTTTAAATTATATATATGTATATATGGAATGAACATAATAAGCTTCAAATTCTCACAAAGTATATATGTTTGCGAAACCTTTTTTCTGTACTACGTCGCGACTGGACGGGCTGGACGTCCACCTGATGGTAAGTGCCTGCCCATAACAAAGGTTATGGGATGTTTTTACGGCATCACATTCAGACAAACTCGTAAATGTCGTTACCCCAGTAACAGCGCCCTTAGTACCGGAACACAGTAATGTTTGTTTGGTCCAATGTTCACCGTCAATAAGAAAAATCTATATAAATGTTATAAGAGTAAAGAAATGCTATCAATTACGTAGTCATCATGATTATATACACACTTGATATTTATTATACAGGAAATGTTTTTTTTTTATAAACAAATAGGCTGGTCCTTGATTAGAATGCAACTTGGTGTTAAATAGTGATGTGATCTGTGATGAAACGTACTAATCTAGTGGTAGTTTCGTGGTAGAGATAACTAATTTTTTTCCAAAGGGTACGTTTTATTAGGAAGGCTCATGTCGTGGACAACATTTGGCTAAAATAATTATAAAAGATAGGGGAGAAAAATTTTGGAGTGGACGCCACGCGAAATGTAGGACGCCCTCCCTCCAAATGGACCGACGACATCATCAGGGTGGTCAGAAGTGAATGGATGCGAGAAGCTGAGGATCGCATTTGGTGGAAGACATTAAGGAAGGCCTATATCCAGCAGTGGATAAACAAAGGCTGATAATGATGAATTTAAATGTAGTCTTTTCTATCGTACATATAAAATCAGTAAGTATTTATTTATATATGTATATATTCCTGAAAGTGGACGAGATGAGATGGACGTATATTGCTGGACATAGGCCCTTCCCAAAGATATTCACAGAGTTCATTGAGTGGGATTGGGCCTTAGCCCACGACTCAGGCCCAGTGCGGGTCGGTGGAAGCTCAGAGCTTCGTCTGTTATTCAGCAGGGTGCACTGCGTGCAGGTGAGGTTGACATGGGTTTCGCAAGATATTGGAACCCCTTGCGCTACCTAGTTATATTGTAATGTTTTTTGACTCTACTCAATTTTGTACCCTATTTACCTCTGGCTTTCTGGGTCTACTGGAACAGAATGCCCATAGGCATGTAGTCCGTCAGTTGTAATCTAATAAAGCTTTAAAATTAACAATAATATTTTTTTTATTTCATTAAGCGACTAGACGAGCGGGACGTTCACCTGATGGTAAGTGATACACCCGCCTGCCCATAACGACGTGGCGTTAGAATAGTATACACTGCACCACATTACGCTCGTTGCCCTTTAAACCGGAACATAGTAATGTTTGCACAGTACTGTTTTGCGGCTGAAATAGGCGCTGCGGTGGTAGATACCACCGCAGTCTGGTTAGATAACCAGACTGTCTCCGGCAACAGAAACCTACCACCAGTAAAAAATAAATATCACTATATCTATATAATATAATAGAGGGATGCGTTTTTATTAATTCCGTTTTCAACACAGTGCTATTTATTTTAGGTTTTTATACAGGGGGTTTGTTTGCGTTGGGGGATGGTGAAATATCACATGTTCAATTAGTCTAATGCTTTAATCGCTCAGCGATATGCGTTCCTCTTTGTATATTAAAGTATTAACCGTCCACGTCAATAATCTATATTGGATAGGTAACGACGATAAACTACTATTTGAATATGTGCATTCATTAGATATACAGTGTTTACTTGTTTTTGTATACGAAAAGATAAAAATATATTTTATAAAGCAAACAAAATTTACGTAAAAATGTCTGTGTGTAAAGAGACTTAACCCGGCTAGTTCGGGCACTTGTATATCCCATAATCTTGTACGATGCAGAAACGTGGACCTTGCAAGAAGTAGAGAAGAAGAGGATAGACGCTCTAGAGATGTGGTGGTGGAGGAGAATATTCGGAGTATCGTGGACTGAATTTCGTACCAACGACATACTTCGAGAACTCGGCATCAAGCAGCGTTTATCATCTTTGGTACAGTCTCGTATCCTCACCTTTTTTGGTCACGTATGCCGCCGAAGGGAGGTAGCTATTGAGCGACTTGTGATGATGACTAGAATAGATGTGCGATTACTTCTGTCGCCATTAGGAAGATCTTTGTTTTATTGCATTTCTCCAGTTTTTAGCTACGCAAGCTATTGAACTGCTGCAGTAAATCTATCGATATTCATGCAGAGTCAATATGTATGTCTCGTAAAATTTTGTGCTCTTGTAAACCTAGCACATTTACTATTTTATGACTAACCTATCTTATCCATTAATAGTAAGTATAATTAATGAATGCTGTGTCCACTTCTTAACAATCAGGTACTAAGATTTTTTGTTAAAATTTTGTGTTTACTTTAGTTATTTTAAGTGTATGATTGATTCTAGATCTAATAAATAATTCTGATGCCGTAGTAAAAACGAAGATTACTTAAGGGCAAATAGATATTTGACTGATTATTATAGCTAAACGTATATGTTTATAACTTTATTCACTAGTAAAGTTATATTGTGTTTAGTCTAGACGAACATGGCGACATTTTCTATTCCTATTTACATGTTTAGATATTTATCAGAAGACGTACAAGTATTGATAGCAATGATTGATTATTGAATAAGTTTGACTTAGTGGAGCTCCTTCGGAGAAGTCTAGGCTGATGAAGTTCGACTTAATTTTCCCTTATGAGTTCATCAACATTTATCAGAATTTAGCGACTTTTATTTAAACAATAGTAGCATCATGTGCGATTCGCGTAATTCTATTAACGTCGGTGTATCGAATATCCTTTTATTAGATAAATAGTCACCGTTCCAGGCTTCGTTCATTTTTCATCGTGCAGTAGCGTTGAGCTGCTAACTCGACTGCAGACAAGCAATTTCCCACGGGGGAGGTGCGGGGGTTCATTGTCTGGCTGCCTGGGGCAAGCGGCGACAGCTTACGTCTATTAAGAATCCATTGTGTCTGGGTGCGAGTTCTGTACAATATTTACAAGACTGTAAAACTAAGCAAAGTCAAATGGAAAGTACAAAAGTTAACCATTCATTTCGTGTACTGGATGAAAACCAGCGGAACTAGTCTGCTCTAATGGACGCCTTTACTACGTAAGCAGCACAAAGGAAATCTGAAAGTAGAAAATTACTAAGCCTGCTGCATTAAACTACTTGCATTCGTCGTAAGCGAACACAAACGTTTACTTTTTTAAAATTTATCCACAGTACTTTACTAAGTTTTTTGTTATTTATTTATATTTTATTCTACGAATTGTCGAGAAGAGCGGAACACAACAATGTAGCGTGAATTACAATGATATAAAGAGCATCACATTGTGCACCTCACCTTGAGACAAAGGATGTCAAGTCTCATTATCGCAATTATTTCACCCGCTTTAACGCCCTTTAAATCGGAACACAGTAATGTTTGAACACCACTGTATGGCGGCAGAAATAGGCGCTGCGATGGTATATATCTTGACGGTCTCTGGCAACAGAGGCCTACCACCAGTAAGGTCAGAATAGATATGGATAGAGAACAGTATCTCATACCAGAAGACACCGAGCTAGGTATCATTGCAGCTGCAATTCTTAGGCAGTAGTGTCCTTGACGATTAGCAAAATTAAGTCTCTAGGTTTCAAAGAAATTTGTCAACATCCGTACCATCATCTTTTATGGTAAGATTTAACCGTAACACTGTTGTATTGACTCTCTCGTTTATTATTTGTACGTAGTAATCCTTACTCATTTAATTTTTTGTATAGAGTATTAAATCCGAGGATTTCAAAGAAAATGTTATAAATAATTGCTGAAAAAAAAAACGCAAATGTTGAACGCATGAATGTTTTAAATAAATCAACGCCAGTTCAGTATCTGTGTCGAGAACCCCTCCAGGACTATCAGGGCAGAGCGGAGCGCGCCGCGCTCTCGCCGCAAACGAAAAATATATTGAAATACATTTTACAAAGTATTTATGAAACCGATATTTTATTTATCTGGATAATAGTGAAGGGGTACTCAAACAAGGCCTTTGCCTGTAGTCTGTTATTAAAAATGTTTGAATAAATATTATCTGCACTCGTAAAGGGTAAAATTATTTTTAAGTATTATTTAAATTTATCATCAACAGAATAAATAGTTTGAAGGGGGCAGCAGCTCAGTAGCTGTTAATTACAGTTAATTATTTGGAGTAACTTAACATCTTGTCTGAAGCGACGAGCGCAATGTGGTGCAGTATAATTCATCCTAGTTAGGAGATGAGAGGAGAGTCACGTTGATATCACTTACCATCAGGGGAACGTCCTGCTCGTCTCTTCGCTTAATAATATGAGAAAAACTTAAAGTGAGCGCTTTCTACCAACTTCAATTCTTTGTATAACATACACGCAAAGTATACTTTGACTTTTAACATAATTAAAGATCTTATAAAGTACATGTAAAAATATAATTTTAAATATAATTTTATCTTAACTGAGCCTGATGAATAGTGATGAGAACAAAGCAAGAATAAGACCACGACATAGACAGTCTTGGTTTTGATCTTGGTCTTGTATGTTCGGCTTTCATCATTCACCATCAACAGCCAATTTACGTCCCCACTGTTGGGACACAGGCCCACGCTCAATATGAGCGCGCCGCCCTGTTCGGCTTTGGTCTTATTTAAATATTTTTAGTCTAGTAAGTAGTATTAGTCTAGTAGTAATAGTTTTTGTGTTGGTTTTGTTCATTCGAACTTGGTTTTGGAGACTGACTGCAAGACCAACATCAATTTTACTCATCACTTCTGATGAACGTCCCACTCGTTTCGTTGCATTCATCGTCATCATCAGTCGATATACATGGGCCTCCCCCAGAAATCATATTGATCGATCCTGCGCTGCCCGTATCCAGCGTCTTACCGCGACTTTCAACAGTCAGCATGGCATCCGGTATCACCGGGCACTAGGGACTGTCGTTTGTAGGGGTTCATATGGGGGCATTTGGACCATTTGCTACCACGCTGTTCCAGCGCGGGTTGGTGGTAGCCAGCGGCTCGTTCATTGATTATCAGGGTGCACATTCGTTGAATTAACGACATTAATTTATTATTTACATTCATGTTTCAAATGTTTATATTTTTAACTCAGATTTTATATATGAAGTATACATTAAAAATTAATGTACTTACTGAAACTTACAAATGTGATAAATTTCCTTCAAAATCAGTAAGTAAGTTACTAAGTATTCTATAAAAATGTTTTTCACTGCTTTGCTTCAATTAATATAATATTTACATAATACATTCTCTATTATATAAGTGACGATGAAGAACAGTATAAAGGGATAGATGAATACTATTGAAAAGCAAAAATATATAGGAACATCTAAACTGTACGCGAAACTCTGTCAGACGAGAGACATTATATATTAACGTAGATACCATCGCAAAGAAACTGTTTGATAAGGTTAAACAGCGAAATTAACTACGAAACGATTCAAACTTTTAATCAAGGGATTTAAAATTCCCTTTTTAAGTAAAACGGCCCCGGAACAAATTGTAAACTTTCCCCATTTCCAATATGTTTATTTAACTAATCACAAATTTAATTAAGTGGTAAGTACTTGATGGTAAGTTTTAATTGACTGTTTTCTAATCAGTTTTGTTACAGATACAGGTGTTCTCTGTCGTCTGTCTACTCTTATTAATGTAAGAGCGATACGAAGAAGAGAAATCATTCTAGTTGTATAAATGTAATAATAAATGCAACGTTGTGGTTTATATGCGTAATAGATATAAGCAGATATAAAATTAGACTGCAAATGACTTTCTATAACAACTGTTACTATAGCAACCGTATCAATATTTTGCAATTAAAACGATTATACAAGTCCATTAGATATAAAATGATGAAGGATCTATTGTATTCCAAATATAAGTAACCTATAACCATCTACAAATCGCTCCTCGTTAAATGGCTGTTCCCGTGTCGATAAGCTCACTAGTTTTCACGTGATTGGCGCACAAAATTTTCATTCTCATAACATTATGTAGCTGGAGTAGAGGATACTTATTTTATTCTCCTTTGAGAACTTTTAGCAAACAATGAAAAATGCGAAAGCAATTGGTTACCGTTCAAGCTGCCGTAGACAGATCTGTCGATAATTTTAAATAAGTTCCCATTTCCTTCCTCTCTTTTATTCAAATACCTTCGTTGTTCTGAAATTCGTTGTAGGTTTTCCTCCCAATATTTAAGTGAAAAATAATTTTAACTTTCTTCATTATATAGATTTTTTCGACTTGAGATGTAAGATGTTGAGTCTCGTTATCTCAGTAATTTAACTATCTACAGCTGTCTTCAAACCGGAACACAATACTGTTTGTCGTCTGCAATAGGCCCTACGGTGGTACCTACCTAAACGATCTCCGGCAATAACTTGTCACCGGTTATACGCTACTTTAAGTTATAAACATTACATAGTAATATTAAAAATGTAGCTTACTGGGCTAATGGTTAGAGCGTGGGGCCTTCATTCCGAAGGTCGCGGGTTCGAATCTCGACAAGTGCCGATGACTTTAATATTTAAGTTATGTACATTTGTGAACTTTAGTCACAACAGCGATATACAGACGGTGAAGGAAAACATCGCGAGGAAACCTGCACATGAAGAAGAGTTTATTCTAAGGTGTGTGTGAAGTCACCAATCCGCATTGGGCCCGCTTGGTGTCTATGGCCCATCGCCCTTATATTGATTGTTATCAGTAATGTCATTAAAAATGAGTTGTTATAAACGAGCTATGTTTTGAAAAATTACTATAAGTAAGAATTATATCCAACTTCAATGATTTACACAACCAACACCTTTAAATGGCGTTTAAATATTACCTTGTATAATATTTAGTGAATTACATATTAATATTGAAAAGGATATGCTTATAAATTGTTTTTACTAAAACAGGATTAAAATTATTATTGTGTTTGAAATGGGGGGTTTTAAATACAATAACTTTGAGAGATTTCATCCCAGTTTTACCCTCTCTAATGTATCGACATCCGTATTGGCACCTCATTGTTACTGACAAGGTTACCTCAAAAATCCTGCATAAGTTATAGCTATGTTGTATTAAAGAAAAATAATTCTTAATGCATATTTATATTTTACAGTTTCTAGCAATACACCACAAAATTGATATTATCGAAGTCGTAGTTCGACTTCCGTTATCAAAATACCGCCTGCAGCTTGCAGCTGCTGCAAGGCGAGTTTCCGAGTTAGTTTAACAACCGATGAAGCGTTATTTCCCGTGTGACTGGAGCGTTTTGAGAAGAGTATTGTAATATTGAAACTATAGGTTTCTAGTAAATTAAGGTTTAAAATAATAATATATATCATTCTATGAAATAAGCAAAGAAAGCAGTAAAGTAAATTCTTTGATAAATTTAAATAAAACAAGGAGCTGAACACTTTAGGGAAATCTTCCGTGAAATGGAGTCAAACGATATTTATAATAATTCTTCAAGTTTATTGAGGAGTTTATATGTATTCCGCATCTTATATGTATTAGGTAACCATTGTTGCCCTATTTTTGTACCTAAGGTATAATCAAGTAAAGGAACATAAAATGTAATTTTTTAGCCGTTGTATCACGAGCAGACAAGGTGGTCCTGAGCACTATGCACAGTGGATTGTGAAAACTGGATGAAAGAGACCAAAGATGTATATTTTTGTATATGTATCACCTCATACCTAAGTAAAACAGCAGCTAACTTATTTATTTATTGTTTTATTTTGGCTAATAAAAGAGCTAAGTACAGTAAAATAAAGTTGTGAAATAATTTAGTGTAAAGGATGTAAAGCCTACTAATAAATTTTTTTTAATAATGAATATTCCCAAAATAATATACAAAAGTTATATCATGATTCTCAATGTATTTTCTTACAATGAACCATTTCTTTGAAGTGCAGTAGAAGCAAAGCGTTTTATTTGATTAATTGACTCAAAAAGAGCGTTTAAAGTGGGTTTAGATGTATTATAGTTAAGTTATAAATAAATAAACTTAAATGTTTTATAAACTGTATAATATATCTTCTTTTATGTATGATTAATATAGAAACTAATTGGTATTCCGACTAAATGAGTTATTCTTTGACTATACTCCGTCATGATGTCGTTATCTTTATAATTTGTCTTACATCGTATACTACTAGTATTCATTTACTAGTATTGTCTAATATAGTACCTGTTAGGTTGACGGAATGAATAGTGGTGATGAACAAAGCCGTTGAATATATTACTTCACTCAATGCAAATCGTGAATAGACACGAGTATTGGAGTTGCTTTATCTACATCCAGCAGTGCATCAGCTGAAATGTTTAGATTCACAGCGCTGTTAAATTCCCCATACAACTATTATTTATACGGCTGTATATAAAAGCTGATTAATAAAGTTTTTATTGAAATTTTTCTTTGTCTTTATAACCATATACGGCCAAAGTACATATATTTATTTCTATATATCGTGTAGGTGCATACAAGTAGTTTCTATGCACCCGTGCAACGTGCAAAGTGCAAACAATATTAAATTCTTGTATGAAAAGTGTCGCAGCTAGCGAAATTGCTTTAAGGAAGATGTATCGCCTTTTATTGAATCAATTATTAAAATGTATTGCCGTGAAGGCTTCTCGAGTCACCCTGTATTGATGTATTTACAAGGTGAAAGAGATGATTATGATTATTCTGTTGGTAAATAGTTTCCTTATATAATAAGAAAATGGACAACATTACCATTTTAATGTTCAATGATAGAGAGCGAGTAAATACGATTATATTTTATACTTGGTTAATACTAGTACAACTTGTGCGATTGTAATAGTTTTCTCTTATCATATGTTGAAACTATATCTTTGATTTTCTATTAAAATGCTTCTAATCTATACCTTGTATATGTAATATATATATAGAAGGTATCTTGAGATTTATTGAATTATAACGAGAACTACAAAACTTGTAAAGATTCAAAATTTTGTAGAGATATTGCTTCTGCCATTTAGAGGTCAGCTAGGAATGGATTTTACAAAATACTTTCCCCGAAGGAAGTTGCGGGGGTGCCACCGCCAACAAAACGGGCGGGGAGCAGCTAGTATATTATATCACTATGTTATTATTCTCATACGTATATTACGATACACGAAAGTTTATTTTCAGTTTAATACGTCGTATATTTATGATAATGTATTGGTCTGGACAAGCAGTCCCTTGGGAAATCTGTGAACAGTTCGTGCGGAATACGATACACTTGTTCGGGGATGCTTATCGATTATATTTAATAGGTTTATGATGATTGTTTGAAGGGTAGTTTAAACATTAGAAAAACGCAAAATTATACTTACAGTAGTATATTTTAAGTCATAATCTTGATAGAAAACTGTAAAGTAACATAACACAAAGAGAATAAAAACAGTTTTGAACTTTAGTTCATATTTCCTAATTTTCAAACAAGTTACTATACATTTGTTTAGTTAATTTGATCTAGATATTTAATTATTTAATCTAATCTTCTATAAAATCTAAATATTTAATCATATATTTTTTTGGTTTCATATCACAAGCAGGAAACAGCGTCATATCCCTCTCGATGGTGAGTCATCGTAGTCTATGAATACTTACCATCCAGAGAGAGTGTTGCCTTTTTGATTAACCTCATTCCGATTCCTTTTTAAATATAAAATTTGTCTGGCAGAGGGTACAAACAGGGAATACAATATTAGTAATTAATGAATAATTTCAAACACGTTATATTCTACTTTATAAATCTTTTGTTTAAATGTTAAAACCTTAACGCACACATAATCATTTTAATTAATTAATGTCAAAGTATAACGTACTTAATATGCTTAACAGCTTTTTACCGTAATACATGTAGAATTTAAATTATTCTCGATTAGGGTTAGAAAAATGGGTTGACTCATGACTACGTACCAAATTAAATTTTTAAAAATTAATAACAAATTATTTTTCTTTATACAGTTAGGGATGAGACGAGTGTGACGTTCACTTGATTGTGAGTGATATGCCCGCTCATAACTACGTGCCGCTAGTTAGGATTTTATACACTGCACCACATAGCTTTCGTCGTCATTATCAGCCGATGGACATAAATCTCTCCGAAAAATCTCGACATCGATCGGTCCACAGTCAGCATGGCTCTTGGTATGGTCGGGCACTAGGAACCGTCGTTTGGTGGGAGCCCGAGCCTGGTTTGTTGATTAGCAGGGTGCACTACCAGAAGGTGAGGTTGGCTTGGTCCCGTGAGTTGTTGTGCGGGACCCCTTATAGCTATTGCACTCGTCGCCTGAGACCTAAGATATTGAGTCTTGTTATCCCAGTAATTACTTTAACTACAACGCCCTTCAAACCGAAACACGGTAATGTTTGCACACTACTGTTTTGTGGGAGGAATAAGCATTGCAGTGATACTCATTTAGACGGTCTTCGGCAACAAAGACCTATCACCAGTGAATTATGATTGAAAAAATATTAACATAGTAATCAACTCACTAGTAGTTTTCTGTTGCCGGCGACTGTCCAGGTGGTTACCACCGCAGGGCCTACTGCAGCCGACAAACAGTAGTGTGTAAGCATTACTGTGTTCCGATTTAAATTGTAGCTAGTGAAATCACTAGGGAAATGAGACTATATTCTATGTATCGAAGCAATGAGCATAATGTAAATACATCTTAACTAGCGCTATTGTTTTGGGTAGGCGTATCATTTACCATCAGGTGAAAGTCTCGCTCGTATCGTCGCATAATAAAGAAAATATTTAAATGTAATATATATTACATATAATAAAGCGCCTGCCTATAAGACTATAGACAATATAACAAAACGCCTGCCTATTAGACTATAGACAATATAACAAAACGACTGCCTATTAGACTATAGACAATATAACAAAACGCCTGCCTATTAGACTATAGACAATATAACAAAACGCCTGCCTATTAGACTATAGACAATATAACAAAACGCCTACCTTTTAGACTATAGACAATATAATAAAACGACTGTCTATTAGAGTACGCACAATATGAGCTTCAATAAACATATAAAATACACAGAAATCAATCCAAATCTATAAAAAAGATAAATTGTAATTGATCTTCAAAAGTCAAAGGGTATGACTGGTTCAATCGCTAACGATGTTTAAGCCGGAGCCGCAGTAGATTGATCAACATTCAGTAAAGAGTCATCCACGGATGATAATTCATCAGGGTGGCGCTGTATGCATGGCATCGCTCGAGGTTTTCATACTTCATGAATAATTCTACAGGATTGAGTTATAAATCATCACAGATGTAGGTTTCTATACCAACGGATACGTTACGAGCGCTGTTATAATACACTATGTTTTAAAGTTCTTATTTTCTTCATATTATCTTCTGTATTTAAAAGGAGGAATATCTTCCAGTTGGAGAATTAATAGATAGTTAAGATATTACTAACAATTATTAATCAGTCCACATCATCATCATCAGCTGATAGACGTCCACAGCTTTCGATAAAAATTCCCACATTGATCAGGTAGGAAGTGATATATAAAAATTTAGGACATTTCCTACTGCACTGGGCCAATGAGGGTTGGTGGGAGCCAGAACCTCGTCAGTTCATTAGCAAGGTGCACCACGAGCAGGTCATGTTGGCTTGATCCTATGAGTTGTTGTGCGGGAACCCCTCTTCACCCTCTATTCAATATTCAATAAACGACTTAAATTAAATACATTATGAAATTTTACTAATTGCAGCAATTGAATTAAGTATATATTCATATTATAAAGCGACGAAACAAGACTAAATTTATCTTATGTCATATATATATATATATATACATTTAATGAAAATGAGTTTTGTTTGCTCGCCAATCACCTGAAAATTAGTGAACGTATCGACAAGAGAATATGAACATTCAACGCGGAATCATGTAGATATATATAAATATGTAGGAGATGTCCAGACTTTCATTGACTGATTACGAGATCTCCGCAATTGTTGGACGCAAACACTCAAATTAGGTAGAGATATTGCTTCCGCCATTTAAAAGTGAGCTAAGAATAGATTTTTCAAAATCCTTCACCAAAGGAAGTATTGGATATTATTTTCACAATATTTTCGACTAGTTACACGATGCTTGGTAGATAAAAACTTTTAGCAAGAGTTGAGATTTTGTTTTTTTTTTAATTTTTCATCTTAATTTAGCAATATATATTAAGATTCAAACATAAATATACATAGGCATAAGGCACAAGTTTTGTTGTCTCTGCGAGTTTACGTGTATGTGGCGAATATTAAAAAATTAAAGCGAAGGCGACGCGTGAACAAATAGCGCTTTTTTTAATAACTATACCCAAGGACTAGGAGAACGAATGAGTTTGTGTAAACACGATGCCGCCGTGTCGCGTCGCTGGCAAAGAAATGTTGTTTACAGTTTGCGAAGTTCACCCCCAACAAAACTTTAAGAGAAACCGCTTTGTATTTATTTTAGCCTTGTTTGTTTGGAATACTTACGTTTCAGGGAAACAGCGTGAACATTTTGTTAGAAGTAATTCGGTTTTCTTCTAAATTATATTTTAATATAATATTTTTGTGCAAACATTATCGCGTTCTGGTTTGGAGGGCGCAAGTTGCTAGTGTAATTTAGGGGTTATGAGATTCAACATCTAATGGCTCACTCGACGAGCGCAATGTGGTGGACTGCATATTATCTTGATTAACGCAACGTTGTTATGGCCAGGGTTATCACTTACCATCAGGTAAACGACCCACTCCTCTCGTTCTTAATTGAATATATATTTATTTATATATAATGCCAATATATTATTACGAGGCGTCTACCTGACGTGGCCTAGGTTGATTTGTACTTGCAGGTGCAGACCAACGAACGGTTAGAAATACGTTATTATCTCTAGCCACTGCAGAAGAGAAAAAGTCGCGGAAAGAAAGAAAAGTCAGTACTGCTTTATCACAACGTATTTATAACGGTGGTGAAGCCACGGGAGATGAACAGTATTTACGCTTTTCTTACAGCAAGTAAGTAATGTTTAGGGGATCGTATCTGCCGCGGGAAATTGGTAGAGCTTGCTTGTTTTGTTACATATTTATATAGACAAAATCAGAAACGTAATTTTTTTTATTGAATTAAACTACAAGACGAGCCGGATATTCCCCTGATGAGATACTGCTGACCCATGACTTTATAGCGCTAATTAGGTTCATATACACTGCACCGCGAAGTAATTTATTCATTTCATAAAAAAGCTGTGAGCTTAGGGTGAATACTGTTGTTTGATTAATTTCAATTTGAGTCGAGCAAAATATTCATAAGGTGAGAAGACACGACCAGGAAACGGATGTGGCCATTGAGTTGTTCTACACGAGATTCTGAATTAATACTGTATCTTTCATACACATACACACACATGGACGCACATATATACGTTATATATTTTTTATTAATCAATATATTTTAGGTCACCTAAAGCGTTGCTAGCAATAGAGACTACTATCAGTAAATTAAAAACGGAAATAGATAAAATATTCTGGTTAAGCAGGATGCGGCGGGACTGCTAACGAACCTAATTCGATTGCAACCGCTCCAGCCCTGGACGACACTAAACGCTGACACTGATTTTTATCTAGATAATTCAATAAATACTAGTTCATTAGACCAGTATTTATACTGGTTACAGTTTGCCCCATCCCTATTTTATACAACGAATATATTAATAGACGTTGTCAACCCCTAACGTGAGACACGGAGCTTGAATATCCGCTCAGGGAAATCGACATGTTTCAAGTACAAGTTTTTTGGAACGTACGACATTAAGAGAAGAAAATAAGATAAGAAGAGTAACATTAAAAGATTATGAAAAAAATATATATATAGACAAGTCTATGATATTCTTAGATATCCTAAATCACAACTAAGTAGGGAACATTTTTCTATTATAATTTTTATTTATTATATTATATTTAATATAACACGTTGGAATAAAATACTTATAACGTAGATGTAATACCATCGCAGCGCCTATTTCTAAGGCCACACAGTAGTGTGTAAACATTACTGTGTTCCAGTTTGAAAGGTCCTATAGTTTGTGTAATTACTGGGATAACGAGACTTAACATCTTAAGATTGACTCAACCATTAAAGAAAGTGTGAGTGTCAGTGACTCAAGAGAGACTCAACCATTCAAAGAAGTAGTAGTAATGCGATTACACTGCATTAAAGCTTGTTGTAAGGTATTTTCCTGTGTTCTTATAAACTAATGTTTAAGTCACTTTACTTAGCACCAGTGAATGATTCCATTAAATTCTATACAGATTGTTATTGCGGAAAACAGATTTAGCATACGTTTAATTTAGAATACAAAGCATAATAAATTTCTCAGTTAATATAACAATAACAAGTTTACTAAATCATTAAATACAACAATAAACTATTTACCAACAACCTCTTGGATATTCTTAACGTTCGTTTTACCAGAAACTTTTATATCAAAAGTTTGTATGATAGCCGAAGTTTTCTTACTCGTAATCTTACTTTACGTACAGGTAGATATCCCGTTAAGGAACTTAAGGATAAAGAAACCCGATAGCTTTATATCATATTAATTAATATGATACTTTTATATAACACTGGCGTAGATTGGTTTCTACAGGTAATACATATTTTTAGTAATATAGATTATAACCATATGGGATAAAGGCTAGGAAGAGCAAGGGAGTAATATAGATTATAATAAGATATAATTTGTAAATTAAGTCTTCTATAAACTACATAATATTTTAAAAAGTGTTCAGAGGTTAATAGTTGTCATATATTTAATAACTTACTGTTCTATGCCCGCTTTATTAATATAAAAATAGACTTAAAATTGTCTGAAATATTCTTTAAGAGCGACCGCAAGCACAAATGACTTTCTGTAGCAACCGCATAAATAATACGAAACGAGTTAGGAACCCATGAAATTCACAAAATAAATATTCTGTATCTATCTAGAAATCCACGATATGTTACGATACGTTCACTAGTTTTCACGTGATTGGAGAACAAACAAAACCTACAGTCATTATATATTTATACATAGATTATACATAACACTTTATATTCACAGAAATTGGTTTTCTATGTTTAATCCATTACTCGCTGATGGAAGGTCTCTGTTACCGCACACCATCTGGGTGAGTACCATCGCACCACCCATTTCTGCTGCCAAACAGTAGTGTGCAAAGATTGCTGTGTTCCGGTTTGTAGGGAGCTGTAACTGGAATAATTACTTGGGCCACGAGTCTCAACATCTTATGTCTCAAGCGAGCACTATGATGTTATGGGAAAGCGCAACACTTGCTATGAGGTGATCGTTCCGCTCGTGTCGTCGCTTAATTGAATAAAAAAATATATTGTACAAGAATGCCCTTTTGGCATCATGGTCCGCCTTTTTGTAATAATTTTTTGTATGTGCAAATAAATGTTTAAAAAAAATTAAATTTGTATGAAGTGAAATGTGTAGTAACTAAAAGGTGTTTCTTTGATTATTATTGGAAGGCCATTTAATGAGCAGATCATAAATAGTCGTAATTATGAAGCCTTGTGCGTCTCGCGGAGCGTGGTATAGACGGGGAACTGATTAAAGGCCCCGCTCGTACGGTTGGAGGCTTTTAGGCCAAATATAACGCTGGGATGACTTAGAGAAAGGACGCCAATTTTATGCTTTACCGAACATACATTACTTTTAAAATACGGTACCTTCACTGAGATAAAATTAGTTTCTTTTTACCCATTTCTTATAATCTCATCTATGCTTGTTTCTGACAACATGGGTCCTAATATGCTGAATCGATTTTGACCTTATTTCTTTTGGTTTGAGAGAAGGCTTGATTATAAGTAGCCAATTTTTTCGGTTGATGTTGTAATCATTATACGATTTCTTTTTCTTTTATTAAATTAGTGATATCTTTAAAATTTTATATCATTAATATTCACTATTAGATTTTTGTGTACGTTAATAGTTTTATTTTCACTTTTTGACCCTTAAATATGTGTATTACTCATGTTGTGTCCATCTATCATCAGAGATGCAATGAGAACGCCATATGTATATGTTGTATACTTGTTTGTTGCATTAATACATTTGCTTTTGTTATATAATAGTTTTTGTTATGTAAACTCAAGCTGTACAGAAGAAGAATGTACAACATAGCAAAAAATCTTTGTGTAAAATTTCAGTTTTTAATGCTTACCAGTTGCCGTTCAGTTACTCAGTCGTTATATCCTAGACGTAAAGTTGATCCTAAGTGATCACGATCGTGATTTTCAGAGACATCTTTCTACACTACATTAAACTTTGCTAGAAGTTGCGATAAGTTTAAAATTCCTATTAAGTGTATTTTCTGTAGGAAGCCAAGCGCACAAATTAGTATCCAATGTACTTTACGGGTCCGCTTTTGCTGCGGTTCTTTTGTCCTCACTTTTATTACTTTGATGCAAAATTTATGTTGCTTCATATTAAAGAATCTTTATTTAAGAAGTTTTTCATTTAGATGAAATATGTACGGCAGGTGCAAATTGTTATTTACCCCAAAACGTACAGGTTTCCTTTGTTGTTTAAAAGTTTCTGCTACATGAATGGATGAAGAATATGTTTTGGTGATAGATTTATATTTTAAATAAATTTATGTTAATCAAAAGTTAAGAAAAATCTACAATCGGGTCAACAATACTAGTGTATCATGATCTGTTAACAAAATTATGATCATGTGCAAATATTTCTTTTCTTATCATCAATGAGCTCTAACACTTATCTTGATGCATTAGGATATTTAGTCAAGAAGTGGTAGATGGAAAAATTTAATAATTGATTTAAAATGAAATATGTCTCAGTATTATTTAAAATGGCTACTATTTAATCTTTATTACACATTAAGTTAAGTACATTCATTTAATTCCTAATAAACTAGCACTAGAATAAAATAAATTTATATGTACTAAGAATAATAGAAAAGCTCCAGGTCATCCTCGCCCGGCAGCGCCGAGCAAATTAATGGCATTTCTGGATGGCGAGGCTTATTCTTTGTGCTGTGTAGTTACTCTGGGAGCTCGGGTGGCTTCCGTTAGTTTTTTGGATAAAATTCTAAAAAGTTTAAATGCACACTGACTCCAAGACCCTAACATTTCAAATATGAAATGCCCACTAAAGCTTTCATACTTGCTCCGCTTGAGGTTTGCGGCGACTATTTACTTAAATATTACCTAATTGTGCATAATTCCATTTCACTTAATGTTACAAAAGGTCGAAATTGATGAAGTGTGCTCGCTCAAATACTCATATATATTTTTCATTGCATTAAGTGACTAGACGCGCGGAACGTTCACCTAATGGTAAGTGATGCGCCTGCTCACAACAACGTGGCGCTAGTTAGGATGTTATATACTGCACCACATTACGCTCGTCGCCTGAGACATAAAATATTGAGTCTCGTCGCCCCAGTAATTAAAGTAACTACAGTACCCTTCAAACGGAAACACGGTACTGTTTATCGGTAGAAACAGGCGTTGAGGTGATACCAAGACGGTCTCCGATAACAGGAACCTACCACCAGAAACATTACAGCACTGCGGTTATAACTACGTATTGACGATATGAGAAAGGCAGCTTGCGAAACGATAGAAGCCTACTGCTGAAGTCTTTCATAGATCTCAAGACCGATGGGTCCTGCCTTAACTGCATCTAGTAGTTTCCTATAACCTTTACCAAACCGGCGTTCCACCTTCTGGAGAGAATCCAACACTACTTAGGCGAGTACTCGAGTACCTCACTGCCTCATGAAGCATCGGTCTCTCCTGTAATGTACCATTGTCATTTAAGTCTAGCAATCCGTTCGAGTCGATTCGTTCGGTTCTGTCCGAGGATCATTCTTCTATAGATCTCCTTGTTTCTGATTCAACTGCGCGGAGAAATTGCGATTATTATCCTCTCCGTAGCCATTTAGGTGACTGAGTTTTTCAAAACGCTGCCATCACGTACTGTACTGATTTTCAAATGTTACTATTCTACATGATTCTATAAATAAACCTTCAACCCCTACACAGGCGTGTACGTCGGTGCGACCTAAAAAACGGCTGGATGAACTTCTCAGCGAGCTGACGCAAGCTGTTGCGTTGGACGTCCTCGCTCATACATGTTCAACAACACAAAAACGATAATATCTCGATGTTGCCAGCATAAAAAGATAAAAATCTTTTTTACTATGTACAAGTTTTCCAAATATCACAAATTATTACAAAAAGAACAAGCGGTTTTTTTTAAACTACACAATAATAAGCAAATAACTCTCAACTAACCCATGACCTCTTTCATATATTAAGTGGAAATAAAGCTTTAGGTGGTTAAGCCTGCTAGCCTGAATAATCTAGCTCTTTTTTTTATACTTTTTCTATCTTGTTAACGGTGTTTACAACTGACAATTATCTATAATATAATGTAAATATCTCTGAAATTAATGACAATATCAAAAACAAAGTTGAAGAGAAAGATGATCCCATAAAGCAACATATAGCCAAGAAGAGAGAGAGAGAGAGATAGAGAGATAGTGCAAAAGTTTTCTTTAGTGATTGAAATTTAATATACCTTATACATTAAAAGTAAGTTTTTTAAGTTTTATCAGAGAATGGATCCTGTAAATCAATGACATGTATATGTTTTGCTTTAAAGACTTTACGAGTTTAAATGTATGATTAAATATTAAAGTTATCGAAAAGTAATAATAAATAAAACAAGTATACGATTACTTACTGTATTATTTACTTATGAAATAAAAATAATAAAATGTTCCTTAAGTATTAATCTTATTGAATCAATATTTTTCAAACAGAAGTAAAGTCTAAGGAAATATTATTTAAAAACATACTTTCGGCTATTTTGATGAGATACATATTTCATTTATAAATCGTTTTGACTTATTCACGAAGCTGAAATTCGTTTCGGACTCGTAAATTTGAAATTAGGGCTTAATATTTCAATTTAATATTAAGGACCCATTACGCCGGGAACAAAGGGTTCCGAAAGTTTCGTTTTCAACAAAAAGGTGATAGAATCCGATTATTTTTATTGTAGGCTTTTCTCAGCTGTTAATGACGCATTTAGGAGATAGAACAAAGACCTGGATTAAAGATATGAAACTTGTTGTAAGATTTTTTTTAAATTCAAGTACATAAGGCGAGACCGATCGATTTCAATGTCAAATGATGGCATATCTCCAGCAGTGATGATGACATAGGCAATAAGACACTTAGCCTCAACATACCCGGCGAACGGCGGAGTGGAGAACCAAAGTTGCGACGGCCGAGTGTGATGGATGATGAAAAGCTGTAATCTTGAAGAAACCGATGTCCCAAATAGAGCGAAGTGGAGTGAAAGAAGTAAGAAAGCAAACCCTGCCATAACACAGGACAAATGCTAAAAAGGAGACGAAGAAGTAAGTGACGAGACGAGCAAGATATTCACGTGATGTTAAGTGATACGTTTGCCTATAACAACGTGGCGCTAGTTAGAATGGTACATACAACACCACATTGTGCTCGTCGCCTTGAGACGTAAGATGTTAAGTTACCTCAGTCATTACACTATCACCAGCGCCCTTCAAATCGGAACACAGTAATTTTTGTACACTACTGTTTGGCGGTAGAAATATGTGCTGCGGTGATACCTACCTAGTGAGGCGCCGGCAAGAGAGACCTACCACCAGCAATTTAAATTACTATCATTGTTTGCTAGAGCAAACTTTTGTTATATGTTTTTGCTAAATTTTATATTAAAAATAACGTTTTAATTAAAGGCAAGTTTTGTGCTCTGAAGAAAATGTTAGTTTTTCATTTACGGAGCTATCGACTTTTTTTTTTGCTCTGCGAATATGCAGATTGCGATGGTAAATATAATCAGCACTTTAAATTGCAAATGATTTTAACGGCGACGGTAATGGAGAGAGAACTTTTCCGCTTAATATTCGAAATGTTGATACTTTTATTATTAGTTATCTACATATAAGTGGTCCCAGAACAACAACAAACGGCACCCCGGCCAACTTCACCTGCTCTTTGTGCATCCTGCTAATCAATAAACAAAGTTCCGGCTCTCACCAACCCGCATTGGGTAGCGTGTTAAGGAATGGCCTAAATCCACCCATATCAAACCCTACAAACGACGGCCTCTGGTGCCTAGCGATGCAAGCAGCGCAGAACCGATCGATCTGGTAATCTTTGAGGGAGACCTATGCCCAGCAGTGGACGTCTATCGACTGATAATGATAAATATATAATGAAAATGGATTTTATGTTCGCCAATCACATGAAAACTTGTGAACGTATCGACACGGAAACGCGACCATACGACGCGAAAGGATTTTTAAATGGTTTTGGGCTATTTACTATTAATATTTCATAGATCTTTACTAATTAACTTTTATAAACAATTTCATGGGTTATTAATCATGCGGTTCCAATAATAACGGTTGCTATAGAAACCGATAAATTCCATGTCTAATTATATATTACATCCAGCAAAACGAAATAAATGTAAGGTATAAAACGTAGTTTTTTTAAAAAAATCGACTAGACGAGCGGTATCGTTTACCTGATAATAGGATAATAGACTACCCCACAAAGCGTAGCTATGTGTCGTTTTAAAATATATTATCTTATCTTGTTACGCCAGTAAATTCAATAGCTACAACACCCTTCAAATTGGAACACAATAATATTTGCATGCTACTTATACGGTCTCCAGCACTAGGTCTCTATACGACAAACATGGAAACCCACCACCAGACTGTCTTGACATTTGAATACTTGTTCGATATCCTTTTCTCCTATAATCTAAGAGTAGTAATAAAGCACCATAAAAAAAAGTATCCCTTCACATTCCCAACGTTTATCTCCAAAGCGTTGAACATACATTATCCGCTGTGACAAACGGTTTGCGAAATCGAGAATCAATATCTGTTATCACTTCCACACAATGTGTTGGAAGCCGTTCGGGGAGCTGCAGGCAGTGCCATCAAACCCCGTGTTAATGTCTATGTAAATTATATTTCGTGGCAACCTTATCAATGTTTATTGCCAACACCTATACCTGTTATAGAAAAACGGAAAAAACACATTAACAATAATAAGTAAAGATATATAAAAAAATAAATATAGGAAGAAATAAGGGACGAGTCTCGCTTTTTCTCGGACAAAGATAGTAACATCATCGTCATTATCAGCAGGTAGATGTCCACTACTGGACGCTTTCAAATATCTTCACATCTGTCGGTCAAGAGCTGCTCGCATCCAACTATTTCCATACTGTTTTCTTGTACACAAGAATTCTATTCCTTCATAGTATCTCCTATGCAATCTGGAGACATTTGTTAACCTGGTAAATTAGAAAACGTTATTACCCTTTCGTTATTATCTCCCCTTTCGAGAGTCATGTTATCTGAATTCAATAGTGTGGCGCTAAGCGAGCAGGTATTAAGGCGCACAAGGCACTAGCCGGGCTTCGCTTGACATAATCCAATATGTTGTCGGTAAACGTTAAGTAAACAATATATCTAAATAAGTATATTAATATTTGTAAGCACTTCATAGAAACAAAACGGAATTATTACTATACATTATATAATCTTAATTTCGTAGCTTATAATTAAAAAAAACAGTTTACTACATCAATAAAAGTACTTTACATATTTGCTCGTATGCTTTTAATGGGGATTGTTGGGAAAAGAATCTATGTTCAGTTGTGAGCAATAATATGCTAAATGACTTTGAATTTTTGAATTCAATGAAGCGATGAGTCAAACAGGACCTTCACCTGATGGTAAATGATATACCTGCCCAAAACAACGTGCCCCTAGTTACGATGATATACCGCACCACATTGCGCTCGTCGCCTTGAGACGTAAGGTGTTGACGGGACGCAATATGTTATGTTACCTCGATCATTACACTATCACCAGCGCCCTTCAAATCGGAACATGTACCTAGACAGTCTCTGGGAACAGAGACCTACCACCTCACTGGTGGTAGGTCTCTGTTCTCAGTTTCTATATTACAGTTATACAAAATCATATATGAATCTTAGATTGATTGAAAATTATTGATTTTTATTCCGTTAATATTACACCAAACAGTTTTAAGTGTTTTTTTTTACCTAATCATATTCTTAGCGTAGTTACATTATGGTTGATACATAGGTACAAATGTACTTTAATATCAACGAAACACAAAAGTATCTTTTGACATGAAGTTTAAAAACAAATGAGAAAAAGCAGACTGCATTGTATAAATAGTGAGTACTCTCGATTTTTCGATTCATTTAACATCGCAGCCTCTTACGACCCCCGTGGGACAAGGAGGGATGATATACGACACGGATACGTAATTTAATGAAAAATCCTATTACTTAATGGTTCCAAGATATAATTGTTCACTTATATCATTGCCGTTATTTAATTAATCGTTATAGCTATTTGTATTAAATAAACTATGAAATTCCTTCTATTTTATAAAAGTAAATAAATATAGTAAAGCTTCTTTAGCTTAGAAAAAAGATATATGTGTATATATAGCAAGTTCTTTTGTGAAATTTTAATATAAAATGTATAGTCTAGTAACTAGTTATTCTATAGATAAATACAGATGTTCCATTACCTATTATTACGTAAGAATATGTAACTATGAAAAATAACTTACGGAATATGTTGAGAAAGTTTGTTGCAGTGGATTCATTGGAGTGTTGAGACAATCTCCGGTAGCGCAGGATACAAGGAAAGAGCATTCGAGTGTGAAATATACGTTTCCTTTAACATGTGCTTAAAGGCTGTATAAATCTTGCTATACTTTCCGTATTTCCGTTATCGGAGACGGATGAGGAATATGGTTATTCCGCAACATTTTTACGTAGGAATGTGAAAATGAAATTTAATATAATATTATATATATATATCTTTACAGGAAATATTTAATAGAGTAATATATATTTATTTAGTATTTAACAATACCTGGCTACCCTTAAAAATTGTGCTACTGTTTCATAACTAACATTCCTTTCTGAGTCATATGGTCAAAAAGATGTTAAGTCTGAATAAATTTATTTCACTAACTCCAGTTACTTTTACAGGAACATTTCGTAGTTAAATTTAAAAAATCTGTCCATCTCAAAAATGGCAAATATGAAAATGTTAGTATTCTCCACCACCTTACATAACTTATCCTTTCAATAAACATTCGTTACGGTTAAGTTGAAAAACAAAATAAATCATAACGCTTGCACAATGGATAAGTATTCATTTAATATAAAACTTACTCAGTACGGTGGCTTTGGTGTGTCATGACCATTCTACCCTCAGTCACCTTCGGAACTACATCTCTATTGTGGCAATCCATCCGTTTGTAGCAACAGAAGTAAATTTTCGTTATAATGCTTAAAGATATTTCATTAGCACATTTATACAATTCTTCCACTCTTAAAGCCTCTGTGTCCCGAACCAGGAAATTAACATCTCAAGAATCAACGCCTTCTCGTAATGTCATTGTAACATATAAGCAAGAACAACAAGAACTATTTCAGGTTTCACTTACTCCTGTGACCTTTCTCCGGTTACTGACACATTTAGTCTTCTACTCAAACGTAAATTCCTTCCCTTGTCGATAAATCCCTTAAATGTGAAACCGGGCGAGGTTCACAAGTCGCTCATCCACGCGCACCTGAACCTCATGACGTGTTCAAATCGTTAAGGTATTATTTTAACCTGAAACCTTTTCGCTATTGTGTTATTCTGGCAATAAACATTCAAATGTTCATTGTGTCCTTACTCCAACATAACCAATTATTCAATACAAAGTAACAATACCAATCCTATTTCTCAGTTAACGGTTTAACCCTCTTAACAGGTTTCGTAAGCAGTACAGAGTACTAAAGAATATTGTTATCCAATGAATTGTTTTCGATCATTGTGTAGTATTATTACATATTTTATTATCTACACAGAGTTATATATTAACTAGTTGATACCTGCGGACGTACTGTCAGTGTAGTTTTTTGCTGGCAAAAGAAAACTAATGATTTCTCACAAAATTGATAATTTTCTATTAAAACCTGTTAAAGCAAATCGGAATTTTATAACTTCATAGAATTAATAACTTTTTTCGCTGGAAACAAATTATTTTTATTAGTAATCAGCTTATTTCATACTTTATATTGTTAGCTATCTTACAGTTAGGATCCCTTAAATTACTTCAATAAACAGACAGAAAAAATTTAATTGTTTTTTTATATAATCATAGTGTAAATCATTATAACAATTATGTCGAAAACCTGTTAATTTATCAATTATATCATATTTATTTATTAGTATGTTCAAAAGTTAGTATCTAATTGACAAGGACAAATAATCATATACTTAATGAATACCGCAGAACATTGTTCACGGTACGTTAAGAGAAATAAAAGTTAATAAGTTATTTGTTTGTATTATATATCATATCTGTTACCTGTAAACATAAACATGTATTCATAATGAGTGGATAATTAGATGAAGTAATGTATCTTCTTGTAACTGTCTAGTTGCTTCTAGTAATATTTATCTTTGATGGGCTACAACTATGGATCTAGAGAATTAGGATTTAAGATAGGCTAAAAACATAGTAGTGTTGTTATGGCTCATTCATTATCTACAATATAGGTTCTACGTGAATAAATAACTAACTACTGTTGGCAAGACCTAAGGGACCAGTGGAACCAGGGATCGTTAAATGCTTAATAAATTTCAATGCCATCAATTAAATGAAATTGGCTTGGTGTTATTAATCCTACATTCCTAACTTCCGGAAGTTGAATCCTCTCAGAAGTTAACGTTATTGTTATCTACTATAATAAATAGTGTAATTAGGTTCATGTAATTATTTTTTTGTAACTGATTAAATATATGCTGATGATATTAACATAACTAGCATATATGTCCAATAGTGAAAGTCCATCGGTTGAAATGATCATGTTTATGATGATAACATTGTTGTTAAGTTATACCGTCTTCATTAGTATAATATTGCAATAATAAAAGATATTATTTTCAAGATAATATTCTTTGAAATATGGTTTACAGCTGTCTGGGGGTTTCAAACCGAAGATCGCGTCGAATTTCGCACCCCATTTAGTAATAAAGTTTATTAATTTGTTTAATCATTTGTAATATAACGCAAATTGCTTCAGAAAACTGGAAGAAAATGTACGCCGCTGATAAAAAATATAACTCTAACAATTATATTAATAAATATTAATTAAATTTTGACGAGATCTCTTTGGCAAACCCTATGTGTATATATATATAAACACGTTTGAGTATAAAGATCGAGTGTCTGGATGTATGCTTTCGTGAAGCAGCGGGTAACCACTTTCTTTTAGGTTCTTGAATCCATTTCGAGGCTACCTAAGTGGTTTGGGTAGAACAACAGCTTTAGAATCTGCGCTGGTTATCTGATAGTCATCATTGTTTCTTAACATCACGTGAATATATTATATAATAAACGAGTGTCGAGATTCGTATTGAAGAAAAGTTCGCTATTAATACAATCAAAACTGCTGAACCGATAAACATGTAATCTATGGCCCTGGAATGGAAAGTATAATAGCTGAAAGCTGCTGGATCTGAGTCCTCGAAACGGTTCCTGTCTTGTTGTGTCAAAAGGGCTTAGTAACTGAGGCCTGGTCCACAGATGGTAAAGCGAAGAGTAATCTACTAAGCTTTCTCATATCGTGTTTCTGTGATAGACAGGAATCTCATATAACATGTTTAAATTCCTAGTAGACTATACTTGCTGTGTTTGTAATATTTATAATGTTTTGATCGATAAAAGTTTAATATAAACAACTATAAAGTAGTGCATATATTCAGGATGAGTTGTCAGTGTAACACACCCTTTAAGATTAATTGTAAGCCGTAACAAAAAGCGGACAAAGAACAAAGCGCACTTACTCCTGCTCGTTAAAACGGTACGACCGGCTTACAACAACCACCACCTCTTATTTACCTTAACACATTCATATGCACCAGTGTATAAAAAACAATATCCATTCATTCTACCATATACATGTATGGTAGAATACATATTTTAATCTTTGCATATTCTTTAAAACACTATTTTTTGGGATCATTGACAAAAGAGCCGTGTCAAACAATATAAGTAGGTAAAAAAATTAATACTATTAGGTCACATAAAATTTCATTTACAAAACTGTTTTCGACCCCAGACTAATTACAAACTTTTGTAATAATGTTTTTTTAGCTAACAATGTTTGCTGGAAAAGTGCGCCACTGAAGGGGGAACTGAAATAAAAATGAACAACTCACGCTCTCTCCCACGAAAATCTGAAATTCAGCTAAAATATAGCTCAACTTCAATATTTTTCACGAAGAGTTCGGCTCCCGGTTGAAAAATAATAAAAACACGAAGCATGCTAACCTAATTAAAAAAGTAGGCCGACCTATATATAATTATACAGTTCTTATCGTTTACTGGAGAATAATAAAGTGGTGCTGAAACTGCGGTAAGATTTTTAATTTAAAAATTACGCAAGTAATTCATTGGAAAATATGGTTACTACATTGATGATGAATTATCTTCTATATTAACTCTTCTTGTATAAAATTTTTTGTTATAGCTTTTTTGTATTTTTTAAACTCAATACTATGCTTTAATAACGAATCTAGGAAATGTATGAAAATCGTATGAAGCAATGAAATGGCAGTGAATTTTGTAACATTAAAAAATCAAATTTTATTCAAAATTCACGTTATTTTTCTACAACGGTGTGTTGCCGACGTTTCGAGGATATCCTCAGCAAGCCTTTTTTCAGGAATTCATATTTTACTAGCTGAGTAACATAAAGTACAAGGGACTCATATTCTATTCAACCGCTGACCGAAGTTTCGCCATATTTCCCGTCGTCCGTTCGCAGCATGGAAATCAGGAGGCTTTATGGAGAGTCTTTTTAGAAACTTTTCGAAGTGAATCTCAACAAGATTTCGTAGGGTTCATATAATTTATGCATTACTGTCGGCTTCGTAAGATACTTACTCTGTGTAGTTTATTTACAATGTCATGAAATAAATGTTTTTGTTAAAACTTCGTAAGTTATGTTTTGGAGACATGATTTCTAACGATTGCTTTCGTAAAAAAAGCTTTCGCTTTAGCTTTCGTAATAAAAAGTTGCTCAGCGAGATATAAGAAAAACAATATTTGGTGTTTGTTCTTCAGAAATAGAGAGATTCGTAGAAGAATAAAAAAAGAACATAGCCAATAGAATTAAAAAGCTGGATTGGCTATGAGCGAATCACAAACCGAAGTTCAGATGGCCGTTGGAGAAGAAAAATCCTAGTGCGAATACTAGCGCCAGTAAGACGGACTGGAACCAACGATCTAGTGGAGATCTCGGGAAGTTGTTATGCTTATCTACAGAAGTGGAAAGCTTTGGGATGAGGTGAAGTTATGATGAAAGAAATGGAATAAATAAAAGACCACCGGACAACCAGGCGCACGGCGAGCCACATACTCATACCTTATGTTGTAAATATCCCCAGTTTGCCAACAAAGAGGTTAATATCCTTGTTCTTGATAAGGATAATTAAGAAGTGAAATAAGTTACTCGTCAGCGATAAAGTTTCCGTCCAGGTACCGCTTTACGAATACTTCTACTATCATTAAATAAATACGAAGTGACTAAGTTAATGTGATTTACCACCACAAACTACAAATAAAGATAAAAACAGAAAATGATTTTTTTTTTCAGTTTCATTCATTGAAAATAAGTGAGTAAAAGTGTTTATATGACACGAAGTTTCAGTTCATATTTATTGTTTTTACCCTTAACAATCCATTAGCCGTTTGAAAAGAAAGGAAGTCATAATCGTCCATCGCGTCCGTAACTATAGGCGAGTGTACTGGCACACTGACTGCGGGTTTGTATGTAGTGTAGTGTAGCGTGTAGCTATGCTGTAGCCGTTGCTACGTCGAGTGGCACTTGGCTCCTAGTTACGCTTTCAGAGTGGTAACTCGCAACGATGCATTTCGAGTGGTAGGCGGGAGGAGTTGAGAGCTTTTTCTCTTTTTTTTTTTCTCTCATTGTATTGACGTTTATGTCTTTACGTTTTGTTGTTTATATATAGATGTGTTTTAGTTTTAATAGAGCTTAATGTAAATGCTACGGAAATCAATAGCGTAAGGTAATAGGGTAATTTAGGGGTACACAAGTTAATGACCTGCCAATCAATTGCGATTAAACATAACCATAGACCATATTATTTTATGTTTATGTAAATGTGTACTGTATTGGAACTTTTCAGTAAAACTTGTTAAGTTAATAAATAAATGTTCCTGTTAGAAGGATTCAGGGCTGCACAGACAGAATAATCCACCATTCTAGTCAAAAGTAGGTTAGTAAACGACGCTTTTTTTAAAAAACTCGTAATTGGAAGTTGGATGATTAATAATAATGTATTAAGTTCGAAAGAGGGATGATTTTGGCTAAATTTCATGTAAAAAAGGAAACATTACGGATAGTAGTTGGTCATCACGGGTATAGATAGTTAATAATGTGAGATCATAAATAACGGAACTGAACCTGTCAACGCGCTGATGACGTCGTTTATATTATGTGTCGGCCCATCGATATATCTTCATAGTGTAAACGAAAACACATTTCCACCCTTATACTAAATAATTTTTGAATTGCGTACTCTTTCTGGATATTGAAAAAACTTCTATAACGTAATGGTTATATTGATATCGGCCGACTTCCGCCAAAATCACCATCCACCAATCACGAACATAAATAATCCTCTAACAAGAATGTATAATTCAATCCAGAAAAAAAGATCTCATGCAAAACGATGTACCATGGACATACATGAAAAACATTTTGAAATAAATATACATTTTTGATTTTAGCTCGAGTTGAGTGGTCCTCCACTCACACCGTAGCGTGCGCTAACAGTAAAAAAAAACTCGTGTAATATTTTCATATATAATTTTTATATCGGTGAAAAAAACTGAAGAATGCGAAGAATAAATCATTTCATAAAGTATTGGTATTTTGTATTTCAATTCAAAGCAAATACAAAAGATATGGTCTAGAAGTTGAAGTAATTGTAGAAGTGAATAGTAATAAGCTATACTTAATAGAAAATATAGATACTAGAGAAAGATTATTTAATGTTAGAAATAAGTAGGGGTTCACATGGGAGCATTCAGCGCAGGACCGATCGATGTGGAGAATTTCGGGCGAGGCCTATATCTATCAGTGGAGGTCTATCGGTTGATGATGATGATGATAAATAAGTAGCAGTAAAACGAGTATTTAAGACAAAGCAGATAGAGAGAGAGTTTTAAGATAAGGGAAAGAAGTCAAGAGATATTAGGATTTAAAAATAGAACAGATATTCGATGACTGACGTTTAAGTCTCATCATCAGCCGATAGATATCCACTGTTGAACATAGGCTTCCCCCAATGATTCCCACATCGAACGGGTAGGGTTTCATGTGGGACGATTTAAGCCATTGCCCACCATTCTGGTTCAATGCCTGTTGATGGGAGCCAGAGCCTGGTTTGTTGATGAGCAGTTACATTACTAGCAGGTGAACCTTACACCCCTGTACATGTAGGTCTAAACAATAAGAAATATAAAAGTCAAGGCAATATTATGACGATTTGTAAACTTCATGCTGGAGACTCTTCAAAATGTCGACGGGAAATCTGACACAAATCGTGGAATGTACACGGATGAACGGCACACGACCAATCGGTATGGAGATCTTTAAGAAAAGACCTATGTTCAGCAGTGGACATCTAACGCCTGATGATGATGAGTACCAATATTCTTGAAGAGCAGACTATTCATTACTTTTCTTCGAAAAGGAAAACGCTGATTCAATCCTGCAACTGATACTTAATGCGAGGCTGTTAGCCGTTAGAAATAGGCTATCAGACGGGGGACAGTTCCACCTGGGGGAAATTGCGTCTCCGTAGCCGAGTTAGGTTAACGAGCATGCAGATTGGAAAATGAAGAACCTAAAGTAATTTACATCAAGTCATAATTTACCTGGACTCCATTCAACAGGTTTATATCGAAGGACCATACCCTTAGAAGTTACAAACTTATTAATATAATAATCATTACTATTTTATATATGTTTACTGGTGGTAGGTCTCTGTTGCCAGGGACCTTCTAGATAATATCACCGCAGCTTCTATTTCCTCCGCTAAATGGTAGTGTGCAAACATTAATGTATTCCGGATTGAAGGGCGCTGTAGCTAATGTAATTACTGGGGTATCGAGACTAAACAAATTATGGCTCAGGCGACGAGCGCAATGCGGTGAAATATATAACATCGTAACTAGGGACACGTTATTATGAGAGACTGTATCACTCACCATCAGATGAACGTCGCGTTCATCTGATGGTGGCGCATTTAATTATATACAAAACGTATTATTAGTGATTTCATTTTGTTTAACTTAATAATAAATTCACATCCTTCTAGTATTTCCGTATTTATCTTTCATTACCGCCCGTTACACAATTAACTTGACACAATGTGTTCGAAGGTCCGGCCTCATGAAGATATATTGTCGCGATCCATAACATTATTGTGTTAACCGTGATGGATCACTAAACCGACAGCCTTTGCACATATTAAACAAGATATTGTGTCTATATTACTATTTATTTATATATATACATACATATATACATGTATATATATATTACTATAATTTAATAACCGAATTATTCTGTAACACTCACAACTCCCTTTGGGGAAGAAATTTTATAAAATATTTTCTTAGTTCACCTCTAAACAGCAGAAGCAGTATCTGTACTAATTTTTGAGTGTTTACTCTAGTGATTGTGAAGAGTTAATGAATCTCTGATATTTTTTTTATTCAATTAAACGACGCGACAAATGGGACGTTCACTTGATGGTTAGTGATACGCCAGCCCATAATAAAGGGGCGCTGTTTTCAATGGTATACACAGCACCACATAGCGCTCGTCGCCTGAGACATAAGATGTTGAGTCTCATTACCCCAGTAGCCTGCCTGTTACAATGAGGCGCCAGTTAGAATGATGTCCACTGCATCATATTGCGCTTATCGCCTTGAGAGGTAAGACTGAGTCTCGTTATCCAGTACCTACAGCGCCCTTCAAACTTATACACAGTAATATTTGCACACTACTGTTTGGTGACAAACATACCAGCCACTAGTAAAAGTATCTCCTATACAGATAGAGATTAAGTTAGTTTACGACATTATTAACTTAAATCAGCTGGTAACTGATTTTATATTGTTTCGAAGAAGTTATATATGATTTAATTGCAGGTTTTTATAACTTCCTGTTCTGATGCAATAGTCTATAAGAGTCTATAAGAAACCATTTTGTATATATTCTTGCTTCTTCTTAATCGTTTTCATTCACTAAAGATATGTAAGAATGTTGATAATTGTAATAAAAATAGTCAACTATTTACTTGATGATGATGAGAGATTTAGTTGATGATGAGAGATCCGCAGAAGAACCAGGTGTTATCGACATAAACCTACGAGTAATGAAGTTAGTGGCAATGGGCGGGGCACATGCTCGTAGAACCGTTGGAAGTTAGAGTCTTAAAGTGCTGGACAGACGACTCCTTAAAAAGAATCCTTCGGAGCCACTGGAACTTGGTTCTGAACTGGATTACTCGCAACGCAAGACCGTACTTTGTGGAACGCATTACAAGGTACGTATGTCCAACAGTGGACGTCCATCTGTTTAAATGATGATGATGAGAAAAAAATGGCTTCAGTATGTTCACAGTATTTCGGCGTGTAATATAAAAAAAAATACTATACAAGTCAAAGTACTCATTGGTAGTAAGTCCCTGTTGCCTGAAACCGTCTAGGGTACCACCGCAGCATTTATTTATACCTCTAAACAGTAGTATACAAACATTACTGGGTTCCGGTTTAAAGGGCCCTTAGCTGATGTAATTACTCGGATAATGAGATACATCTTATGTCTCAGGCGACGAGTGCAATGTGGTGTAGTGTATACCATCTTAACTAGCGCCACGTTGTTATGAGTGGGCGTATCACTTACCATCAGGTGAACATCCCGCTCGTCTCGTTAATTAATTAATAAAAACAAACATTGGTTTTATAGCTTGAAAATAAGTGTTGCGAAATGCGAGATGACATTATATATTGTTAATGTTCCCCAAATCCCACCTTATGTACCACTATAAACGACGTCCCTTGATGTCCCGCAATACCGGAAGCAATGCTGGCTGTGACGGACGTTGGAAGCGCCGGAACCAGAGCAACGCAAAACCGATCGATGTGGAGAACTTTGAGTCTATCTTTTCTAGTCTTTGAGAAACCTATGTTCAGCAGTGGACGTTTTTCGACTGATGATAATGATGTTGATATTATTAAAATTATAATTTTTAAATGCATTTATAATAAATAGTTTCCGATATACACAGGAAATAACACAAGTTTATACTATGGTAAATATCTTCATAGATTCCTATCCAATTTCCGCCCGACTCCTAAACAATGTCCAAATTCCAACCTAACTTGCCATCTTGAACAAAACTTATCCATCACGTTATCAATTTTCGTTCCGCAACTATTAATGACAAAGTAACTTTTTTATTCAATTTAGCAACGGGGCGTTCACCTAATGGTAAGTGATACGCCTGCCCATAACAATACGGCGCTAGTTAGGGTGGTATACACTGCACCATACTGCGCTCGTCGCCTGAGACGTAAGATGTCGAATCTTGTTATCCCAGTAATTACACTAGCTAAAGCACTCGTCAAACCGGAAAACAGTAGTGTTTGCACAGTAGTGTTTGACATCAGAAATAGAGGTTGGGGTACGAATGAATGAAGAACGAACGAACGAATGAATGATTGAATTGATAAATGAACGAGTGAATCAGTCAACGGTGCATAAGTGAACTAACGAACGAACTATAGGACGAATAGTATATGACTTGTTGAATTAAAGAAATAAATTAATAAAAACATTAATAAATAAATAAATATTCCTGTTCGATATATTTTATATATATATATTTTCCTTAGTTATATCAACAACAGAATAGTTTGATCAGTGGGAGGAACTCGAACTGTCTTAGTGCACAGTTTAAGAAATATTAGAATTTACTAAAAGCTATTCTATACATTTGATAACTAAAGCAGATCATCTGGATGTTTCCCAAAGAAAACAATTTGTTAGTCTTGAAGTTAGTTGTAGTTTCTGAGAAAGTAGGTACATCATCAGCCACACGGAGACGTCAGCTTTGAAAGTTATCGCCGCGCTGTAAGAACACTTAACTTGAAATAAACTACGTATTTCTTTGAGGCTGCTTATGAGACATCTTCTAAATTAACTGCCTTTGTCCACACGAACCGTGTCGAGCTGCTCTTTGTATTGTTTGGTGGCTTTTAGTGACCGCTATCACCAGAAACCAAGGCGATCTTGATGTTCGCGGCTGCACCATAGTGAACTAAGCAATCTTGAAATCATACCACTTCAATGATCATGTTTTTGATTGATGAATTTGGGTCTTTACACTTTTTTTAAAAAAAATTTAGTCCAATGCCTAAAATGTCCAATAACAATGGTTTTTAAAACTCTACATAGTTTGTAATTAATAAAAGAAAAAAAAATCCTCCAAATACATATGTATAATGAAAATGGATTTTGTTGGTTCACCAATCACGTGAAAAATAGTGAGCATGTCACATGGGAACTGAGCTGATTATAGGCTACTTATTTTTTAATTTTCATATATATTTCATCATTTCGAAACGACTTTTATAAACATTTTCATTTCGTATTATTTATGCGGTTGCTATAGTAACGGTTTGCTAGAGAAAGCCATCTACGGTTGCGGTCACTCTCAAGGAGTAATTCAAACAAAATTCAAGTGTAATTTTATACTACGGCCAGCGAACAGCCAGTGTTCATAAAGCTAAGATTTGGCTGAAAACTACTTCAACAGAAACGGAATTTAAACTTGATGAGACAAAGGCTGAACAGAAAACAGTTTCCTTCCTACTGGTGGCACGTCTCTGTTTACTGGTGGTAATCCCTGTTGCCAGAATCCATCTACATAAGTACCACCGCAATTCCTATAAAAATGTGTAAACCCTGCCAAATAAAAATGTGTAAACATTACTGTATTCCCCTTTGAAGTGAGTTCTAATTAGTGACATTACTGGGGTAACGAGATTTAATATCTTGTGTATCAAAGCGGCGCGCACAATGTGGTATTCTGTATACAATCTGACATAGCGCCACGTTGTTATGAGCAAGCGTATCACTTATCCTAAGTTAAACGTCTACTAACGGTCGTCTCGTCGCTTTGTCCAATAAAAAAAAATCATTTACCGGTTTTTAGTCTAATAAGTAAATATAATCTTATCAATTAAGTTTTTCTGAATTTTTCTATTTTGAATAAAAGAAGAATTGTGGAACGAAACGGAATATACAAAAGAGAATAGGATTTTTTTTTTATTACTGTGATGGATAGGAGAAATACATATTCCTTAAATAAACATGAACTTCACTTGATATGTAAGTAATATCATGATCATCATAAAGTGCTCTTTCCAAAATGAAGTTAAGCGATCAAATTGTAAGTAATGTTGTCCTCTTCATCTTGGGACGAGGTGTTAAAGTCTCTGTAGCATATTAAATATCATTGTAAAGTGCAAAAATATTTGATCCCCACTGATGTCAGCAGCATCAGGTAACTTGTCCCAAATACAACATACGTCTTGTAAATTCGACATTCTCTGATCCTCACTTAACCAGCGTAATAAACTACAACTTTAGCTCGCTCCACGTTAGAAAACGATTCAACGGCGAAATAATAAAAAGCTGCAATAAATATCCAAAAATAACGATTATTGAGAATGTAGAGATGTCATATAGTTTAAGTTAGTATGCTATAAACTATGCACAAGTTCCGTTTAAGTACCGGCGGCAGGCTGCCAGGGACTTTACATTCATACAGTGCCCCAACTTCAGCAGCACCCGCTCCTGTTTCATTACACATTGTTTGCGTACTTCAGCCGCGAACTTTGTTGTTCGTATTAACATTTATTGTATAACTTGGATATAATCTTTTGCTTTCGAAAAGTTAACTTGGATTATCTGATACTACTTTCAAAGTGTTATTGTTTAACTAAAAGAATTGAGATCGTAACAATCTCTTCTTCAAAATAAATCTGCTGTTTGTAGTGACTAGGTGGAGAAACGAATTTAATAAGTCATATTGCAACAAACCTCACGATGACTGCAACCAAGGATTTAATTGAATAGTACCTAAGTAGCTGTCTTTTAATTATACGATAAATTATTAAAAAGAGATAAAACAATCTCATCATCATCTACCAATGGACGTTAATTTCTAGCTGATTCTCAAGTACCTAGAAACTCATTATGATATCTCTGGAACCATAAGGCCTAGAGACTTGAAATTTGGTAGAAATATTCCTTATGCCGAGTATATAATTTTACGAAATATTAACCCCACCTCCCCCAAAAAAAAAAGGTTACGGGGCCGTTACAGCCAGCAACGCGGGCAGGGAACAGCTAGTATGGTATAAATATCAACAACAATAAGCTGATGAATCCTCAAATTATGTTTTCTCGTATAATACAGAGTGCAGTAAAATAATTTTGAAAACATTTCTCTTCGTGTTTGTTCAGGTATTCTTCAGAAAGCTGGACCGAGTTTGAAGAGATTTTCTCTGGCATATAGTTAGATATATAAAGCATACTGTGAACATAAAAAATTCTGCTTACGTGATTGTTCCGTTTTATATACTCCGACGTACATATCACATTGCATATTTATTTTTTATTTATCATTTCGTAGCGGGGTAGTTTTCCCGGCATTTTATTTTAAGATCACGTGGTAAATGTCGGATTTGATGAAAAAATATTGCTCTTTATAGTCCCGCGGGAAATCTGCGCGAGATGATGCGGAGCGAGGTAAATCTCCCGTGCGCGGGGAAGCGATTGATTAAACATAAAATATAAATATTACAGGAACATCCCAAATTCTAGAAATATGTTCAAAATGTAAGCTCTTTACCTATCTATTCATGAATAGGTACTATGTTAGTGTTGAATGTACGTCAAAATCCGAGAAAGTTATAAGGAGGAATATGAAAGTAAGATCGATTCGAAGATGAATTTGCTGGTGTTAGATCTGAGTTGCCGGAGATCATCTAGGTAGGTATCACCGCAGCGCCTATTGCAGCCGATAAACAGTACTGTGCAAACATCAATATGTTCCGGTGTGAAGGGCACTGTAGCTAGTGTGGAAACGAGAATTAACAACTTATATCTCAAGGCTACAAGAGCAAAGTACTACAGTATATATCATCCCGACTAGCGCTACGTTATGGGTATCCGTTACCAAGGTGAACGACCTGTTCGTCTCGTCGCTTCATAAAAAAAAAATAATTTTTCTAAGGCTTTACACTTAGTAAACATATAAACATTACACACCTATGTCATTGTTTACTTAACCTTCTTGAATTATATGTAATTTTATCTAGCGTCATACTTATCGTAAATCTTGGACGTAACAAAAATATCATGTTAGAGTTCCTGGATTATTTTTGTAGGAAGGGTGGGCAGGCCGAACAGTTCACCTGGTGGAATTTGATCACTGACACCCATGTCCAGTCGCAACACCAAAGGGGTCGCGGCTAAGTTGCTAACTTTTAAGGAAATGATATGCTATTTTCTTAAAGGCCCCCGTGTCATATTTGTTTGAAATTGGATCAAAAAAGGCTAATATTTACAAATTTTTTTTATCACTTTTTAATATAATATAAATATATAAAAAATAATATAAATAACAATTTACGATTAAGATAAATCTGATTACAAAATCAGATTTATCTTAATCTGTATAAATCTATTCTAAAATAACTTCTACTTAGATTGGTAACATTTTTTTGTTTATATCCAATTTTCTCCGATAATATTATTAAAGGCTTTTTTTATTATTTACAATAATTTCACGATACGTATTTACAACATCTTCATTACTAAATTAAGCTAGGTTCTATATTTCTTTTTTACATTATATCTATACTTAAAATATACTTATGCTAATTATCTAATATTACATACATATGTAAAGTGATATGGTAAAGTCATTGAAGCAAGTGAAAATATATTTGTTTTAATAAATCGAAAAAGATCTATACCATTTCAGATGTCCACTGGGGGAATTTGTTTACATAAACAAGAATAAACTGAAAAGTCGCCACAAAATAAAACGCTGTAGTAAGTTTGCCCAGTTTACATGATTAAAATCTCAGAGGTTATAGAGTAAATTTATATTTTTCCTGGCTAAAGTTCCTTCTCGTAATTGTTCAAGATATAATAACATAAAAAGATATTTATTACATTACTTAGTGCATACACAGTGCGAAACAAAGATAAAAGGAAACAATTTGTAATTATATTATACAGATAGTACCTTTGTTGTTAGTGCTCGTAATAATAATTTACTTTTTGTTACTACTAATAGCTTCATTACATAGATAAAATTGCGTTATTATAATGATTTATACTGATATATAGTGTTAATCTAATAATCTGTAAGAAATAACTCATTAGTCAATAGCCTTTTTTTATATAACGAAACGATGTGACGAGTAAGACGTTCTGATGGTAAATGATACGTTGGCCTATTAAAATGTGACGCCAGTCAGGATGACATACACTGCATCACATTGCGCTCATCACCTTGAGGCGTGAAATCGTAAAACCGTTATCCCAGTATTTTCATTTACTACAGCACCTTTCAAGCTGGAACACAGTAATGTTTCCAAACGGTTTAGCTGCAGATATAGCCGCTGCGGAGTTAACTACCTAGACGGTCTCTGGCAACAGAGAAATAAGGATAAACTAAGGATAAATACAAAAAAATAATGTATAGAGATAATAAATTAGACAAAGAACTGTAGTAGGAAGTAGAAATAAGGATGAAAAATAGATAAAAGTATGTGTGTCAAACTCATTTAAGAGAAGAATGAGAGAAGGAAATATAAAGGAGTATAGATCAGAGAAAAAAAAGAATGGATGATAAGAACGGTACAAGAGAATGAGGAAGGAATCATAAATAGACAGGATAATACAGAAAGGAACGAAGCCCCGGCCCACAAGTACCCGGAGGAACGAGTAAAAAAAAACATATCTACCACCAGTAAAGTATCCCAAGTAATATTACCATTTAGTATGATTGCCTCTGCTTTAAAAAAAATCAATACGGTTTTATTTTTCAACTGAAATGACGATGGCAACCCCACATAACTGGGGAAAGGGCAACAGAAAGAATTGAAATGGCCATCATTAAAAATACTTCTGGATCTGATATTTAAGTTTCTGATGTTAAGTTTGTCAAGCACGACTTATACGCCTATACTGTTAATTTTCCAAATCAAGTTACAACATAACAAAATCATAGCATGCAGTATAAGACTAGTTACTTTTGTTATTTACATTTTAGGAGAGTAAATATAAGACGTTATATTTTAAAACTTGTTACTGTCATAGTTATGAGCGTACTCATTCATTATTCATGCACTTTCCTTCGCGCCGCGATCTTTAAGCACCGAGCATAAAGATAACTTTATGTTGAAATAAGTTGGTTAACATCTCTTAAAAAAGTACAGATAAGTATATCTAAATAATCATCTTTAGTCGGTATTTATATTATACCTATATATATAGTTATATATGTATAGTAATGTTGGATAAACAACTTCGGATCCTCGGAGGATCTTTGGGAGAAGCCTATGTCCAGCTGTAGACGTCTATCGGCTAAAGATGGTGATGAATAAAACAAGTTGTAAATTATCAGCTTTATTTACACCGATTTGGATTTGAGTGTAATGAACTACTAAGAGTACTACGTACAGTTAAACAGAACTTACTCCACTATCTGATGATGCTTAGCGCTTGGTAGTCGTCCTGACTCTTACAGCTCACCTGTTAATAATACTGGGCTCTTGGACCCGGGGCTACGGTTTGGTTTTAATTTAGTATACACCAGTATACTTGTTCGGTATAGGGTAGATAGGCAAAATTTTATTTACGCGACGCACCGGTGGGTACCTTAAAAAGCCCAGGAGATCAGACAGGCAGTGGTCGATTGACAGTCGCGTGGTCGCTAGGTGCATTTTCGGAGCTATTTCGGGCTACAGGGTCGCCACATTTAGCGGTTGGATTGTGATCGCGATAGGAAATGAGCTACGCTGCACGTACAGGGTGCAGCTGGAACGGGACATCGCACATGCGCCAGGTTTCTAATTTGACTTGACTAATTCGTTGAGACTTTTGACTTGACAACAAAACGAGGTCCTGCAAGCGGCAGCCTGACAGCGAGCGGTAAGTACGCACACACGTAGCTTAAAGTGACCGCTGTGCCGCGAGCTCCCGACCCGTTTGTGCGGTAAATACAGTTTTCATATATTAAACATATATTTATTGTATCTATAAAAAGAGTTGTTTTGGTTATCAGTTTAACTGCTGCGGGATCATTTTCACAGAGACCTGTTAGATCTAGTAACCGTCCTTAATCACAGTGCATTTAGAATTTAAACAAACTCCAATGTTTTTACTTAACTATTGAATCCAATTGAATGCAAGAAGCATACATGTGAGAAATAAAGAAATTACAACTTCTCGCAGAGAAGGAGAAAACACAATTTTTTGGCTCCGCACTAGCTAAAACACTCGTAGAAGGTCCTTTAGATCTCAAATAGCACTGAACGTGTTAACGTAAAACGCAAGCTCGTGTTATTTTAAAAGCCTGAACATTTTTAACACGGGGATGTTTAAAATTCATAAACACGGCACCATTTGCATACTACATTATCCGTGGGTGAACGCGTGTGCAATAGAATTTCAAATCAGAGCCATAACAAATTTTGACAGGATTGCTTGTTATGCAATAAACAATTTCTATTATTAGAACGTACAAACTTCATCATCATCAGCACAATTTTTATCCTTTGTTTACTGTCCAGAGTTAAACCTCACCTTTAAAGCAGCGTCACTAAATACTCATACATAGTTATGTTGTAACCTGTTAACATTAATCTAACTTTCTCCAATAAGAGAAAAATCTAAATACTCATAGCTATAACATATTGAAGGGTTTTAAATATGAAAGTCTATTTCATCAAAGCTTCAGTCCGGCACACTCCATAAGGTTATAGTGAACAACCTCCATCACTTCACAGATTATACAAGTGGAAGTTTTACGAAGAAATGCGTAAATTTGAATTATGGAATATGTCTGAATGTGAGCTGAAAGTGTAACAGTATTGTACATATTTAAATATAAATTCCTGCAATAAGTTATGTTTCGTTGACTTCCGTACGAGATCCTAGGGAGCCTTATAATCTATCACAAGCAACCACCGAAGGAATCCTAATGAGTAGATATTCGGTCTTGCCTCAAAACTGTATAATACCTTTCGAAGAAATCTCCCCATGGCAAAAACATCGAAATTATTTTGCTAACCTAAGCCTTTTAACTCTCAATCCAAAAGAGAACTGACACAGGATTAAAGTAGGTTCTACATTAATCTAAGAGGTTAATGCATTTCTTAGATTAATGTAGAAACAGAGTAAAAAGAAACAGAAATGCAAATATGCTCAAAGAATCCAAAGGAATAAGTCATGTTTCGTTTTCAGTTCTCCATCTTCTTTTCATAAATGAATCAAAGCTACGAACACCATTCATATGGTATTCTGCGAGAGCGTGGTCATCTCCGCATCGAGCCGGAATTTTAACGTAACAGTTTTACAACGCAGCTTCGGCTGCATGAAAACCTCCTACGTAAATAAAATGCATGTTTTAAACTCGCCATATTTCATTGCGAGACTTAAAAATCGTCTCTTTGTCGGATGTAAGACGACTATATCTAAAAGTTTATCTCAATTTAATATTAAGTGCTCGTTACGACGGGAACAAAAGCATCTAGAAGTTTCGTTTGCAGCAAAAAGACAGCGAAGCACTTTAAGAAAATACATTTCTGTTGAAATTTTAACTCCTATAATGTTAAAGTCCATTGTAAATAACATTAAGTCTTCTCTCCGATTAAGATTTCTATCATTTCGCTCATTTAATATAAGCACTACTAACATTTTATTTAAATACCACAGCTAAACATTACTACTGCATTATTAAAAAAAAGAAATCTTATATAGACAATATAACCATCTCTTATGTAAGATCTGTAGCGTTATTGACATCCTCTAAGTTGTTGCTACAATAATTACTAAAATCTTTTTAGGGAGAGGAAATATATTTGTGAGATTCCTAACCATCTCTCCATCTCTCCATTGTCTCACTATGCGTTGTGAAGGATCTCAGGATTATCTACGAAACACACCGGTACCTCTCAACACTTTGTCCAATTTTTGAGTACATGTCATCTGAACAAACGGAAATCACAACCATTTCAAAATCATGAAAAGATTTATCTATTTCTGATGAAACCAAACAAACGTACTTGCCAACTTAGCCTTTACTTCCTATGTTGCATTATGTATCCTCTCTGTTTTGTTTAAGATGAATATTTAATAATATCTTAAATATTAAATGCTAACAGTACTTCATTATTTATAATATGGCCCTCCCTGGATGTGCTCACACGTAGTGCAGGGGGATATGTGTTCAGACGATCACCCGCCCTGGGGATCGAGGAGGTGGCGTAATGGCTCTTCTTCTTAAAATGCTGCTCCAACTAGTGAAAGTTGGCCATCAGTATGGTACAGTCCCTTCTGTCTCTGGTTCGGCGGAACAATTCGGACGCTCCAAATATGCCAGTCCAATCTCTGATATTCCTCAACCATGACTTTTTCCTTCTCAAATCTGTTTCTCTCTATTAATGGCTACAAATGCGATATAACTTTGACTTCTCCCAGCAAGAAAGGTTATTTACGGTATTGGAAAAAGACACAAATGCGGCTCTAGAACCCACCAACCGGCAATGGACCAGCGTGATGAGAAAGAGCTCAAATCCTCCTATAAGAATCCCTACCGGATAAATGTGAAAATTTTCGGGAGAGGCCTATGTCCAGCTGTAGACGTCTATCTGCTGATGATGATGATTTGAAAAGACAATTTTAACAAAGCTTTGTTTTTGTATGAAAAAGTAGTGACGCGCGTTTAGACAAAGCGCAGATAGACGCGCGTTACATTAGTTCATCCGGCTCGTACGAACGAACTGCCATGTACAAGCGGGCGTATTATTCAGGTCGCTTAATCAGCGCACGACTGTCACATAAAAGGTTTTTTATCCAAAGCTTTGAAGAGTTATTTGTCAATGTTTTTTTTCTGCAAAAATAACCTTTTATTGTATATACTAGCTGTTCCTGTTCCCCTCCCGCTTTGCCGGCTGTAATATAAAACTACACTTGAAATATTCCTTGAGAGCAACCGTGACAGTTAATTAGAAATAAAGTGATGAAGGATCTATGAAATTCAAAAATAAATAGCTCATAACCATCTACAAATCATTCCACGTCGAATGGTCATGTTCCTTAATCTTTACGTTCACTAGTTTTCACGTGATTAGCGTATAAAGAAAACACATTTTAATTTTATATATGAATAGATCACTAGTGGTAGGTTTTTTTATCGTCGACCGACTAGATAGATAACCACCGCAGCTCGTATTCTGCCGTCAAACAGTAGTACAAAGTAAAAAAACTACTATGTTCCGGATGGAAGGGTGTTGTAGCTAGTGAAATTACTGAGGTAATAAGACTTAACATTCTAAGTCTCAAGACGATGACCGCAATATGGTGCAGTTTATAATAATCTTACTAACGCCACGTTGTTATGGGCGGGCGTAGCACTTACCATAATGTGAACATCACGCTCGTCTCGTCGCTACGTTGAATAAAAAAAATACTAAATTAAAGTAAAACAGGAAATCATTTTTATCCATGTAACATAAATATCTTCGAAAAAATGGGATTTCAATTCATACAGCTCTATACGATCGCTGTACACTGGTAAAGGTCATAGGGAAAGCTACTGTCATGTCTTTTATGACTTTTACAAAACTGGAGAACGAGAGGTGATGGAGGTATACTAACTTACTTCCAGCTCGAGGTAAACAGTAAACTTAAGGTTTAAATTTGAAACGTTTACAAGGGATCAAGTTGGATGCTACGGGTCTTAACAAATTCCTCGCCGTCTGAAGCGTTTGCACACCACAGTAATTTCCATTGGAAAACTGCTAAATATTATTTATGTATAGTTTAATAACTTAAATGTATTATTAAATGTTTCTGTCATCATCATCATCATCAGCCGATAGACGTCGACTGCTTGACATAGGCCTCCCCAAAAAACGCCATATCGATCGGTCCTGCGCTGCCTCCGTGGCCTCTGGTACCACCCGGCAACAGCAGCCGTCGTTTATAGGGGTTCGCATGGGGCGATTTGGGCCATTTTCGACCACGCTGGCCCAATGCGGGTTAGTTGAATGTTTCTGTCAATATATTATAATTAAATGTCTTATTGGACAATAATTTCTACTACATGGAGAAAAGAAGATAATAACAAGAATTGATGAGAATCCGTTTAATGTAGTTTTTTAACAACTGTGGGTTAACATGGTGGTAGGTCTGCTGCCGGAGATCGTCTAGGTGGGTACCACCGCAGCACCTATTTCTGTAGCCAAACAGTAGTGTGCAAACATTACTGTGTTTCAGTTTGAAGGGCGCTGCAGCTAGTGTAATTACTGGGGTAACGAAACTCAACATCTTATGTCCCAGGTGACGAGCGCATTGTGGTGCAGTGCATACCATCTTAACTAGCGCCACGTTGTTATGGGCGGGCGTATCACTAACCATTAGGTAACCGTGGCTTCGCTTAATTACAGAAAAAAACCATAAACTTATCATGGTGTTAAGTGGAACTAAAGCCGCAGAGGGTAGAACGAGCTGTTCCAAGATACGCCAGTTTTAATACATCAACAGGCATAACACAGATATAATAGTGGCAGATCTACAAAATGACGGTGATAGCTAGCCCAGTAGTAGCTAGAGCGTGTGATGCTGTGTATGATATCTTAACTAGCGCCGCATTTTCTTATAAATGGGCGTATCAGTTACCATTTGGTGAACGACCAGTTCGTCTCGCCGCTTTGTAATATAAAAAGAACTTAGCAAGAAAAATTCTTACCACTAATGAAAACCTCGCAACTTTATGACCCGAACCAAGGACCTTAATGTTACAACGCAAGTGTATATTGTGCCAAGAACGTAATTAAATTACCACAATTTCCATTAAATATATCGAGGATGGAAATTAAACCGTCTTATGACAATGTTCAGGATAACAGTGGGGAAGGTGTACAGCAAGGACAATAACATTAAGTTCCTGTTCCGTTAACCAAAATAACCTGGGGTCGTACTTAACGGTTATTAAATGCAAAAATCATCTGCACAAAACTACCCTTGATTATTTTCGGACATCGTGCGCAATTGTCAAGACTAGAAGACACGTATAATTGTTTTAATTTTAAGTCAAGCAAATTTTCTCTGAAAAAAAATTCAATAGTAGATCTCCATTTTGACTATACGTAAGTAAATATATAGAAAATACGAGAATAATTTCACATATATTTTTATATAAATAGCTATTTCGTATCAGTTATGTGAAAAGCTACGGATTAAAGTACAAACGATAGAAGTCAACGGTTGGATATAGGCCTCCCCCAAAGATCCCCACGTCGATCGGTCCTGCGCTGTTCAGCATCCCTCCGTCAAATAGCGTTTACAGGGATTCATATAGGAGCATTTCGAGGCATTTCTTGCCACGCTAGCCCAATGCGGGTTAGTGGGAGCCAGAGCCTTGTTTGTTGATTAGCAGGATGCACCACGAGCAGGTGAGGTTGGCTTGGGTCTCGGAGTTATTGTGAGGGACCCCTCACACCCCCGTTACTTATAGATATAGAAAAGAAAAATAAAATTTAAACAAAATTTTACAGATTTCATCGCGTCTGTTTTAACTATTACGCCGAATCGGAAATCCTATCATCATAGTCGTCATGAAGAACCTTCAGCTTTTAAATATTATTATTTATATCAATCCGTTCAATTCAGAATGAATTTACTGTATCTTCAAAACATCGTGAACTTATTCGTAGCTTTATATATTTCAAGTAAAGGGAGTAAAACCCTTAAAAATTGCATATAAATGAAGCGAAAAAAAACTTTCACACCGTCCGCCATTGTTTGACTAATTCTGATGGTGTTGACTGGTATGTAGTAACCATTCATTTCGTAAACACTAGAAATAAATCTATAGGGTCCAGCTAGCAGTATACACATTTAACAATGAAGTATCCCGCCAAGTTTCACTGAAAGTAAAATCATCAGAAATGATTCAATTCTAATCTGGAATTGTAACTTTGTTAATTTGTTTAACTCCTTGAAAATGTTACGCAAATTGTTTCATCGCGGGGAAACGTTCTGTGAATGTTTTAATTATATCTTGGGATGAGGGAAGTGTAACGAGTAAGAAGCAGCGGCGTTAAATTTAGCATTAACAAATGTATCATTAAGGACCAATAGAAGGGTTACGATTATCATCATATTTAGTTGAAAGATGACATCTGCTAGACCTAAGGTTCTACCTAAAACATATCACACACGTGAAAAACCAAAGTATGCAACTTGTAGTGGGATGTCATCAGCCGACTTTCTATGTCAAGTGAGACGATATATACACAGTGCTGATAAGAGAGTTCATACATATTTACAATATAACTTGTTAGTAGTAAACTAAGTTTATTTTAAGCAATGTAATGAAATGTATTAAAATCTCTTCAACTAAAGCCTGCATTGGTTGAATTTGAATTAATTTGACTTAATTTTCACAGAGCTAAAGCAGTGCCATAAAATTATCTTCTATAATGATGATTGCAACTGTTTTAAAAATCCTTCTTCAGCAACCGCACTCGAAAAAAATTGAAAAGCGAGTGAAATGGATGAAAATAACGATTCAATGCTTTCGAGATTATCCTCAGTAATGAGGAATACAAATGAAAAGAAGATGCAAGAAGAAAGGACAAAGACCGACATAAATCTAACTAACATGTAACATGATAACGGTTTTCATTAATCTAGAGCCCTGACGTGGGTCGAGGGATGAACAAACATCTAGAAACGAGATTGTTTTGCTTCATTTTGCGCTATTAATAATTATTAACTTTGAAATAAATTTACACTAAAGTTTTCTAGCAGTTACTTAACTGCTTTCGCAGCGGTTAAACCCTTACTTTGTAACATGGAGGTTAGTGGTTTGATTCCGCGGCAGTGATTAGAAGAATTTAGGTGGTGGAAGAAATATTTTATATAACTACCTGAATAACAACATTGCTGTATCCCGGCTTAGATATGAGAGCCAGAGTATTTTGAGGGAACACGAGTTACTTTATACGACCTCAAGATCATGTGGAATTACACTATTATACAAGAAAAAAAACTATTTAAATTCTAATACATATATTTTGTAAAAGAACAAGAGGATTCAATATAGAAAGCTAGTTAAACACTGACTATATCCCGAATGTAAGTGCTGAAGTTTCAGGTTATAAAACATAATAGATTGAATTTATATTATACTACAATATATGATCATGGCCATAAAATCCATGTTGAAATGTTTGTAAGTTAATTTGTTGTATAAAATAGTTTAATGCTCAAAAGAAAGCTTCTAAAACAGAATATGTGAAAGGGCGCATTTGTAATGGAGTCTCATAACAAAACAAGAAGAATAGTTGAATGTTGTAACAAAGAGTACAAAAACAAAGCGCACTTACTCCTGCTCATTAAAACGGCACAAGCGGCTTACACTGCACCGCTGCAACCCCATTCCCTCCCCTTCCCCCGCCCCTCTATTCGCGTATTGCACGGATTGCTGTGCACCATGCACAAACGCTGGTGCACAATACACAAACGTAAATTCATATGTTGTTCCGCTTAAACTGTTCATATATCTAATATACTTAATGAACTTATCACTTGTTACATTACATCATCATCATCATTTGGGATCGTCATCGTCGATTGGGAAGGCATATCAGCACTGTGCTGTCCACTGCTGGACTAATGCCTTCCCAGTTGTTTACTGTCACAACCATTCTGATTAGGCATCCTCCTTGGATGAAGGACTTCTTGTCCTTGCGATTTCCACTGGGTCGTCGCTGTGTTTAGTCAAGTACACTGGCACCGGCAAGTTAATCGTCTGTTTTGCTGTTCGTATTAAGATCGAGGAGCTGGACCTCTTTGTGCATAAATTGATAACGTGTACAATATGCGGATGGTGATTTACAGTACCAGGACGTCCGATATTGAAAGGGTCCAAAGGCTTATTACTGCAAAGAAAAAAGCGCACAGCAGATCACCAGAAGATGGTGTCCCCACGGTGATATCGCTATAGTTTTTAAGTCTTAGTTAATATGATATCTCAAAATTTACTAACTACACTCGGCTGAACTGCCTCTTTGACGAAGTGGACAACAGTCCATAACATTTTTTTATTTATTCTACGAAGCGACGAGACAAGCGGGACGTTCACCTGATGGTAAGTGATACGCCTGCACATAACAACGCGGTGTTATATACTGCACCAGGATGTTGTATACTGCACCATATTACGCTGATCGCCTTGAGACGATGTTATGTCTCGTTATCCCAGTAATTTCACTAGCTACAGCGCATTTCAAACCAGAACACAGTCATTTTTGCACACTATTGTTTGTCAACTGTAATAGACGACCTCTGGCAAAAGAAACCTACCACCAGTGAATTATTATTCTGTTCTGGGTATTGTTGGTCAGCCCTATGGTCTCGGGCTAGTAGGAATAGGACCAAGGTAAATCCTGCCTGTCGTAAAAGGCGACTAAAAGGATCTAGGATTTTCTCGGCCTTGAGGTTGGGGGCCCTTATCGCTCAACAAGCGAACATACATGGGACAGCGTATAACTCAGCGATGGTCCCTAGGAGGCTTAGGCTCCTCCTCAGACAAGTGGAACAGAAAGTGTAGAGGGACACCGGTGTGTCCTCTCCAAATGCACTGATGCAGACCAGGGCTTTTAGTGAGTAAGAATCTCACATAGCCCTAACTTCCCTCCAAAAGTATGATCTCTTCGGGGAGTCTATCTTAGATTTCTCCTCAAAACAAAAAAATAGGACATTCTTGATGAGCGCACTACACCATCCATCCGTGTTCTTGTCACTTATCATCACGTGACAGCCTCTGTAACACCGTTTTACAACATCCAAAGCATTTAATTATTGAATGATATGAAACGGAATAATTGCATGCATAACAATAATCCGATCATCGCACGGAGCTCTCCGCCCGGCGCCGTGTCCGCGGCTCCCATTGAAAGCGAATTGTATATACATTCGCATTTACTTCAATACTACTTATCTCACTTTAAAATACAAATTAATTTAAACATATCATATTCTGTGAAACGCAGCAATAATTTAGCATATAAAGGTATTATTATAATTTCATAATAATAACAGCATAACCAGTGGTAAGTCCCTTTTGACGGAAACGTCCTAGTAAGTACCACCGCAGCTCCTATTCTACTGTCAAATAATACTGTGCAAAAATTGTGTTCCAGTTGGAAGGTTGTAGCTAGACAAATTACTGGGTTAACGAGACGTAACGTCTGAAAGCGACGAGCACAATGTGGTCGTATCTTAGGCCACGTCTTTATGTATAAGGATGGTTTGCACCATCAGATCTTAGACTCGCTTCGTCGATTAAAAAAATCTTTCTGCTATAAGGAAGTATAGGTATGATACTGTAGTAATAAAATTGTAAGTACGCCGTGCTGACCTAACCTCTCCAAATTTAGATGCAGTAAATACCGTTTCTTTTAATGGTTAACATCGTCGGAGACCCGGTCGGACCATAAGCAAAGCTACAGCTAAATTGACTCCGTGCCATAATTGGTCAATTTATTCATTAGGCAGTAAGGAGGCAAGCGTTTGGCGCACGCCCAGCTCTTTGAAAATTAGAGATGTGACCAGACCAGTGCAGTTGGATGGCATACGGCTCGTTGGACATTAAATATATGAATGAAGCTCCAATCTTGGAGGAAGCGGTGACGTGACTTGGATTCCTTAAACCGCTATTACCTATAGGTGTATCCAGTAATGACAATCGGCAAGTGTTAATATCGAAACAAGGACACTATTTATTAAATACAAATATTTACCCTGTCTATACAAAAAATCCCCTCATATGAATCCCTACCCTATCGGTAGCCTTTCTATGGGAATCTTTAGGGGGAGCTCTGATCTCCAGCTGTGGTCGTCTATCGTACTGATGATGATGATCATGATATACCAAAAAAAGCATTTACTGATTTTTTCCTGTTAGAGTTCAGGCCATTCTGGAAGCAGTATTGACGAATTACTACAAGAATTTCATTGGCAAATAGCAGATTAAGTAAAGATTGACATTTTCTGAATTTAACCAAATAATTTAACTTGTTATAAATATGTTGAACATTGACTGAACTAAATTTCAATTTTTTGTTAAGTTATTTCCAATGAGGAATGTAAAGGCGTACGAAACGTTCATAAGTTCAGGATGTAACGGTGTCAGAGGTTCTGCATAACAACTCAGGGAACCCGAGCCAACCTCATCTACTCGTGGTGCACCCTGCTAATCAACAAACGGACGTGAAAAATGACGTAAGTCCCTCTATATTGAGCCCGGCGATGCGAGAAGCGCTGGACCGATCAATGTGGGAATCTTTGGAGGCCTATGTCCAGCAGTGGACGTCTATCGGCTGACGATGAATAAATGAAAGTTCATAAGTAATCATTAATTTTGTTTTATATGGTACACCCAAATACTGCACTTTTCCGTATACTAATAAATATGCACATTATATATATTGAATAACCCTTAAGTTTTATTCCATTCCTCCCTCTTCCCTTTTTTTTAATAAAGAGATAAAGAGCTGTTAAATTTTTTACAGCAATTAAACTTTGTTTAGACAATTTATTTACTAAAAAGCTTATTTCGAAAGTTTCCTACGGAGTTCAAACTTTTGTAATGATCTTTTTTAAGTTAATAAAATCAAGCGCACAAAAAAAAACTTTGCTGCGGCGTATTAAAAACGACTACGGAATATTCCCTTAAAATTTATGAAATTCTGAAAAAAATTCACTGTAGCTTGGATAACTTGGTTAAGTCTTTTTAAAGGTTTAGTTAAAAAATACTTTTCATTGAATTGTATTATGCTCTACAGAAAGTATAGGAAAATAATCCTTGTTAATAATAATTAACAAAAAATAATTTTTGGTTATAAAATGTTTTATACCAAAACTTGGGAAGAGTTTCTATCTACTAATATAACGTGAAACTGGAAAAAAAACATTTCATGTAGAAATATGAATACATAATCTTCAAGTAATCATAATCTATTTACATATACACAGAAGATATCCAAATTCATTGACTTATGAGACCTCCATAACTATTACACGTGTACACTCAAAATTAAGTAAAATTATTGCTACTGCCAATTAGAGGCCAGCTAAGTATAGAATTTACATAATTCTATCCCCAAGGGCAATTTCGAGGGGGATGCGGCTAGCAAAGCGGGTGGGGAAAAACTAGTTATTTATGTATGTATGTAATGCTCATACATATATGCAATCATTATAATACTATATGTAGTACTTCGAAACTTTATAACTTGGGAATCTATTACGTCACATAAAGCGACGAGACCGTTCTGATTGTGAATGATACGATCCAGTTAGGATAATAAACACTGCACCATTAATATTGAAACACAAGAGCAGTATAAGTATTACAGGTGTATTAATCATTGTTATACATTTAGCGTAATTGATTTTTATTCAATTTATCGCGGGAACAAAGGAGGGAGAAGAATTAATTGATCCTCTGGGCCCGAAGCCACAACGCATAGTACACAATGTATGTCTTCATTATCGAACCGCTTGCTTTTATGTGCTGATGGTATTTCTTCGAGTACATTATTACGTGAGCGAAATGTTTGCTCTTCGAGCGAAAAATACCTCTTCTTTTGTATTGAGCAAAGAATAAAGACGCTTGCGATAGCAAATTTATTAAGATAACATTTTTCCTTCTCTAGTCCTTATTTTAAGATGAAAGTAACTAAGAGACATGAATGATTATGAAAAGGAAGTATGTTCATCCATTTCCTTTACTTACATATATACAATAGTTACATCGTCCATATCGCAGGTTCGACTCTGATGCCACGCGATATAGAATTTTGTCATTGGCAGGGTTTTTCCGAACCCCTCTTAGTTAGCTTCTACCCTCATATTGTAATAAGCCTGTACCCTCTTTGTATAAATCACCATCCTCCGCTCCTCATTGTTATTTAACACAATGCGAAATTCTGTTCAAATGTATTACATTTGTAGATCAAAAATATTAATTATAAGCTTAGATTATTTTCTATTTCAAAAATCAACTGTAGCGAAGATTCTAGACTTTCTCTGTAGTTATGTTTTGTACCAAAGAATATCGGTCCTTTCAACTGTAATTCAATCTAGTTATTAAAAAAATGATATTTAACCGAGACGTACCTTATAAAGTTATATTTATATAATCCAAAACCAAGATATATGTATAATATTAACAGTTATAAACAAATTAAACAGTTATTATATTTAATAAGCGTGTTAATGACGATATCAATTTTAATGTTTGGAGATTCATATTCACCATTAAATTTTCAACACACCAATGGTTACATGAATATTATTATAATAAAGAACGCTTGTTTGTAAATTTTATGCATTAATTTGAACTTTATGCCCAAATTTTAACTGCATGCACTCGTTATGAAGTTTATTTGCGCTAATTCCCACACACCCTCGTGGGCGCCATGTTACAAAGGATTCCTCTCGCCTGTTTAATAAACATATATGTTTAATTGGTAAATGTAAATAGAAACCGAAAACGCTTTTCGATGTTACAAAATTTAAATATAAACAAACATAAAAATTTCAAATGAAAATGTGAAAAATCTCCTTTGTGAGCAAGTTTGGAGTTTTATTTCCCCCGGGGGCCAGTCATTGTCCGCGCACCGACGGGAAATTACATTTTCTGTGCAGGTTGATATTCCATTGTGTCGCCTTGTCTTTGAACTGTAAAGGCTATTTTGTCGTAACACCGTATATAAATGTCGGCTACTATATTTGCTACAAAAGCTTTTACAATTCTAACACTTTCTACAATTCATATTATTTGTACGTTACTCGTAACCGTTGCCCAAAAAGCGCGACAACAGGCCATAGAATTTCATACTTTCACTCCCCTTCAATTATTATATATTTCTCGCTCTCTCTTTCTCTCTATCACACACAAACCTGTTCTAAATCATTCTTGTAATATTTATTTTGCTCTTCTTAAGGTAAAGAGTTCAGCCATGACTTCATCGTTGTAAATTGAAGTCATTACAGTATTAACAGTCGCTGCGTCTGCGGCCAGATGATGATGGATCTTAAAATTTTGTCCGTCGCTTCTTCAACGTTAAGATCGATCTGGTGGTGTTATTATAATGTATAAATCAATAAAAATAAGCTGTACAACTCAAATGCAGTTACTGGAATATTAAGTACACAACGTAACCAAATTTAGGCACAAAAATTAAAAAAATTCTATACATGATAAAATATGTTTAATGTTCTGATCAAATTACTCGAGTAACGAGATTTAATATGCTTTTATAAGGAAAAACCCACATTTCGAGAGTGTAAATATCTTAACTAGCACCACAGTGTTAAGGCTATCATATACTCTCTATAGTATATACAACATAGCCTTTCATTATTATCTTGCTCTATACGCATAATTAATAAATATAAAAAAGTTTTGATTTTTTTTACAAAATATTATAATTTTTTTGATACGGATAGGTAATAGATATAATCTTTAGACAATAAAACACGCATTACTTATTATTTCATCATATTAACTGGGAAAAAGGATGACGGTCTCCAAAGTAAACAAAAAATTTTGTAAAAAAAAAACCTTGTTTAATATTTAAAAGAGGACTAAATCAGAATGAAAGTCAGATTTACTGCCGGAAGCGATGCTAAGCGCATAATGATGGGGGTGGATTATGAGGGTTTTGTACATAACATTTAAACAGTGCTCAAAACGGTTTCTTGCACATAAATTTAAACTTTTTTTAATATTCACACGCCCCAGTGAAAAATGAAATATATCATTCAGTATTCTATAAATATAATAAATTTTTAATATAACGACTTACCTTTTACAGCGTCGATACCAGCTCGCAGTAAACCAGCACCGATATTGAAATAAGGATAAAAATGCGACCGCTCCGGCGTTCCTCAGGCGGGGGACACAATCGCCTCGCCCGGCTGCCGCGCTGAAACTGAATATCAAAGGGTGGCAATGCCCACAGCCACCCCGCGGTGCAATGCCTTCACTGCATCTATACATCGGACTCCAGCCCCATTCGTATGTACCTTTAATTTCCTTCGCACTTATTGACCTTCTTCGCCTTAATTCGTATCATTTTATCCAATTACTCCAGATGCGCTGCAGTCCATTGAAATATATGTCTAATGTCAATTGAGTTAGGACTTCGATTCTTTTGTGCTTGTGTGCTCTGTAATGTTTGCTGACAGGACATTGGGTTATTGTCTTCTCGACTAACCTGCAAAAGACTGAAGCTCCGTCTCCACGTACTAAACAGTGTTAATATATATCATTGTTATTTCATTCTGTTAACTATATTTAATCTAACAACTTAATTTATTAAATTTTTCTTTCTCCTGCCCTGGTCCCACTTTATGTAGGGTCGGCGCAACATGTTCTTCTCTTCCAGTCTCGCCTATCAGCCGTCATCTCATCGGTTACCCCTTTCTTACTCATGTCATCCTTCACGCAATCCATCCATTTTTTCTTAGGTCTACCTCGACCCATATATCCCTCCACCTTCATATCTAACATTCTTCTTGTTATATGACATTCATCCCTTCGCATAATATGTTAATATAATAACTTAATTTATTAAATTATTCCTTGAAAATACTTTACAGTTAAATCTACTATAACGCGGTTTCCATATACCACGGAGAGGAATTACGATAGCTTTCATATAACGCTGTCTCCTTATAGCGCGAATTTTTCTAAAGTAAGACCGGAAATATTTTACGCTGATGATTAATAATAAATCAATTTTATATTAATCAAATTATCTTTTTTTTATAGACAATATTTTTAGTTTATTATCAGAATTAATAATTAAAAAGATAAAAAAAAGTCTCACTAAAAGCTCATCATCATTACACGAATGTACCAGGAAGTAGGCCATCAGAGAAGAGTGGCAGCGTGTGGTGAAGCTTACCACCAACACGTGAAGTAATGACCACGATTACTCTGTGAAGAGTGATTCCGACAAAGATGCATTAAATGCGGTAAACCTAAACTCATATATATCTAAGCATATATGTCCACTGCCATTTGTATTGATTAAAGTGCAGTTTTTATAATAGTTTAATTAATTTATAATTAACGGTATAATTAAATGTGTTTCTTATAACGCGATATAAATTAGTCCCATCATGAAAAACTTGCCTGTGTACGGTGTAAGCTCCTGAATTTCAAATTGGGGAGGGCACCACGTAAGGTTGCTGAGGTTTTCTTCGAAGGACAAAGAGTTATAGTTGTGGAGAGATTCAAGTACCTGGGTCACACCCTAACGTTTATTAAACCTAGGAAATATATTAAATGAAACCTATTTCGAAGTATAACAACATATTTAGACACCTGTTGGGGCTAAAGAGATACTGCAGTGCTCCCGATATGTACTTTGAAGCTGGAGTGGACTCGTTCGATGGCATTCATCACCAGGCTTGGCTGGTGTAGTAACTTGACAGTTCAGGAATTGGCAATGAGGTTGCACTATAGCCATACTTATAAGCAGTAGTTGAACATTGCTGCCTGACCCGAGTAACGATTTTTTATTTGGTTTTTTTTTTACATGGATCATGAATCTGAAATGTGTTTAATCTATCGTTGTCTATACCATATAATGTTTGTGATCTTTATTTATTACAGAGGGTTTTATTACTAATATGTTACCAAAAAAGAAAACATTAGAACCTTTAATTACATTACCTTAATAATATTCACATTACTTATGAATTGGAATAAGTTATTTTTATTAATTTAAATAATGAAGCAGGTCTCTATATAAAGAAAAGCCAAAATGCTATTCACGAGACCTACAGATAGTTTTTTTAGATGTTATTTGGCTTCCTTAACTTTTCTAATCTAAGCACATTCCACGAGGATATGGTGGACTTCCATACAATTTATAAACATAATAAAAAAAATAAAATTACGATAAAAATCAAGACTTTGTTATACAAACAATTACGTAGCTATAATTCAACGTATTCAGGTGCTGATATGAAATTGAAACAAGTAATTCGTTCAGCCGTCAAACTGTGAATTAATAGAAACGCGAAATGTGTGAGTAGGGGAATTTAAAAAAAGCGCAACCCGATCTATTTATGTGTAAATTTGTTTTATGTCCGTGTTTATATGCAAATAAATCTGTCGAGTCTGCACCGTATCTCCCTTGATGGATGTTCGCAGCGGTGCGACGCTCGCCGAGTGTCAAATAACATTTTTATGCACATACATACATGTATATATACATACACAACCTTTTGTCTACATGTAGCGATCGATGTATATATTATATCAAAATATGTTCAACTTATGACAGTACAAATGTCTCTAAAGTAGTGAATTAAGTTAATGTTATAGACAATTTATATTTTGATACTTGTATTATTGTAGCAAACAACAAAAATAAAAGTTTTAACTATATAAGAGCTAATCTTACTGTAACTGCCTGAAAACGAATTACTGTTCATCAAAAGCAACCTAAATTGGTTCAAAAAAACCGCTAGCTATATATAGCTATTATATATAATATAATATGAACGAAGTTATTGATCAATTACGCACATTGCTGTGTTCCGGAAATCATAGTTATTATAGCCAAAGAATTCTGAACGAGCACGCTTTACCATTTACTGCTTCATTCCAACAGATCATATGATATTAAGCTCATGGGTTGGCCTATTGCATATAAAATCGTATTAAATAGATAAAACAGTCAAACGTACAAATCGAAATATACTTATCAAATGGAATGGTAAAGTAGAAGGAAGTTAATACAAGAGTCTTCTTCTATCTTCTGAGTGAAGTATCGCCGCCAATGGCGGAAATGTTCCCACATGCGACACAAAACCGGAAAATTCAGCGATTATGTATATTATGTAAAAAGTTATTCCATAACCAGAAATAATCTTTCCTGGTGGTAGACTTGCCTTATTCGAAGACGATTTACATAGGTATTACTGCAATTCCTTTTTTTTTCAAACAGTATCCAAATAACATTACTGAGATCCAGATTGAAGATAGCTCTGTAATAATTGGAGTACCTCATACTTTTTATTTTATTCTTTCAAGAATACTTTACAATAAATTGCATTCATTGTTTTATGATTTCCCTATAATAATAATTACGTTTTCTATTGTATCCCATTTACAAAGAAAAAAAAATACACCAATGAAGCATTAATCGTACAAAAGGGCATAAATGGTTTTGAAAACGTCATCCAGAAAAATACTGAAAAAGTAGAAATAAAATATATCTAAAGAGAAGATCACAATGCACTAACTAATTCAATGATAGTGCATTTGATGAAGATAAAAGCAATAGTATATGTTAAACTTTGTTGTAGTGATCAGCTGTAAATCGTTTTTAAGTGAAAATAAGTAATTGGCAATTGCAATAAAAGAGTGAATAGACATACGATAGGAATGATTTATTGTGAAGGCAAGGGACCAATGTAACCTTATTATATTCAATTTATAAACTTACTATAAAAATCTTCTTCTTCTTTGTCGTAACCTCATGACTGAGAGACGTGACTATGGTACGTTGCCCTGGCCACCATTTCTTTCCAGACCTGGCGCCGGGCGTCAACCGGGTGGTCCGACAATCTCATTCGATTGTCTGACATAACACCGTAGTTTTCTTGGGAAAAATAGTTGCGGTAGTGTCCCCATCCTTTCCGCACCAGTCTTTCAAAGGGAATTTAATCCTCTCGGCCACTGTAACCGTCTGGCAGAGCCAGAGTCGGGTTATCACATCCGCCGCCCGATACTCGGCGTTGAGACTCGCTTAGCACCACCCAGGGAGCACGTACAGGGTTTTGAAGGTAATTCCTGTGGACGCGACTCTCTCCACCCCTCCAATGGGAACCAAACTATACAAATGGGAACGGCCAAAGGGCACTAGTAAAACCATAGAAATTAAAAATGATTGTTTGTTATTTTTAAGGGTTGTGTGTATCACGAATTAAACTTGCATCAGACGAAATCCGTTTGAGTTGCGCTCTACTCGGCGGCAGTTTGCGAGACCTCCGCTAATTTATTTGGCTCTTCATTCCGGATTGCGCTTCCTACAACACTTACATTTTAACTAAACACGAATCGAGTGTTCACCGTGCAATTTAGATAAACAAAATTATAACTAGTACGTTAACAATAAAACTGCGATAACTTGTACGAAACGCATCATCGCCTTGCGTTCCAATAGAAGTTTTTATTTGAAAACTGGAAATTTTCACAGTGAAAATAGCATACACAGAGGAAAAAGGAATCTAAAAATAGCGTTCAATGTAGAAAGAATCGGTGTTATTAAACGTCTATTGGAATTTACGGCGCAAGTAGTTCGGGAAAGCTTTTAAGAGAACTATCTCACATAATTAGAAAAGTTACCAAGCTTTATGTATTTGCCAGACGGTAAAAACCGACGCAATCAAGTTTTAATAATTTGCAGCACTTTTTGTAGCCGTGGTGAAATTGCGGTGGGAAGGAATATAATCCACAGAGAAGCAGGAAAAACTTGCTCTATTTATCTTACAGCCCCTAGGTGAAGAATTAAAGAAAAGGAGGTTAGGTTAGGTGGATAGAAAAACGAAAACTAAACGATGAACAGCATAATGCTCGCTGGACACCTTAGAATATAAAACAGTTCACGTGGCCCTCATCGCAGACTTTTTCTTTAGTTTAAATCAGATATAATCATGTCTTGACACTACGAAAGCGGATATACGGAAATATTTCCCCTCAAAAACAAAGGCTTTTTCGATAGCAATTGTCCAAGTGGAAGCACATCACTTACTACCATTAAGACTCCAACAAAGACTTCTACACATTTTCATGCTTAGATATAAGTAGGCGTAATGATAAGTAGGAAATCTTATGACACAGTTCCATTGTGTATCTTACATGGTATATTTAGGTATTCATTGATCAAAAGAGAAAATAACTTGAATAAGACAAATTTTGCTCAAGGAAAATCCGCCTCTGGTGTTTATTAGGCTGTTCGTTAAGCTTCTGTCGGGGTCGTGATTAAGAAAAGTTCAAGACTCGTTAAGACTGATCTCTTCCTCCAGAAGAATTGATCCGCGACCGCCTTGATTAATTAATAGATTGGGTGCCATTGAACTTGGTAAGCCCTAGAAGCCTCCTTTTCATGTGAGATATTTTATGTGGTTCGATTTTGATGATTCTTCGTTGTTAAAGGAAATTACTCATATATTCTCCGAAAAACCAAATTGACTTTGAGGAAGTATAAATATTTAATGATAATTTAGGTATTTCTATTGTTTTTTTTTAAATATATTTTTTATAAACCATAGGAACTTGAAGTTTATGTTAATGTAATAAGGGCGGTTTAAAAACATAGGATATTTCTGAAGAGGGCGTGCACATAAATTTCGATTAGGGTATACGAACACTACCTCAAATCTCCGTGCTTCATCACTATCAAACAAACGAGGCTCTGGCTTCCACCAACCCACATTTCGCCAGCGTGGTAGGAAATGCTCCAAATCCCCCCAATATGAACCTCTACAAACGCGAGGATCTTTGGGAGAGGCCATGTCCTACCACGCTGGCGAAATGCCGGATGATGGGAGCCAGAGTTTTGATTGTTAATTAGCTGGGTGCATAGGGGACACATGAGCAGATGAGGTTGACTTGGGTTCCGTGAGATGTTGCGCGAAACCCTTCAATCTCCATGCTTATCTATACTTACCTTTTGACTGAGTTGAATGACTTGAGAGATTATTATTTATATAAGTTCAGGTAGCTATGGTGTGCAGTGCTTGTTTGCCTATATGACTACAAACGCCCCTGATTTCTGGTCTACTTTCTGCCTTCAAACCATACTGTGCAAACATAATTGCGATACAATTTGAAGTTTTTTTTATTCAACGAAGCCAAGAGATGAGCGGGACGTTCACCTAATGGTAATGCCATAACACCGTGGCGCTAGTTAAGACACTGCACCAAAGCGCGCTCGTCGCCTTAAGACATAGGATGCTACATCTCGTTACTGCAATAATTTCACTAGCTACAGCCATTCAAACCGAAACACGGTTGTGTTTGCACACGACTCCTTGGCGGTGGCAACAGGAACTGTGATGGTACGTACCTAGACGATCTTCGGCAACAAAGACCTACCACCAGAAAAAAGGTGCTATTTATAAAATTAATAAGATAACAGAGCGTCTCTGAAGGTGATAGATACAATTTAGTTCTCTAAGAATATATTACTAATCACCATATAGTTACCATCAGGCGAATGTCGTGCCGGTCATTTTACTTTATTGTAAATAGGTTATACTATCACATTATGTAGATTATGGTTTAGATATACTGTTTTCATGTTGATCATACGTCTTATAATCTGATAATAAGCTGATATTATTTGTCATTGCCGATATGCAGTAAGGTATCTGTGTAGGTACTAAACAAATTTTGCAACATAAACGTTGTTGTGAACAACAATATTGCATAATAAGTCGACTCGTTCCTATCTCACCACGTTTAATACATTTTACTTTCAATCTTAGAGGAGTACGGAACGGTTCCGAGCGTTCCTAAAACTTAACTGTTCATTCGTTTATCAGTTTACCATTCGTTAACTGTTAGATTATTATCAAGTTTTAACGAGTTTTTTTTGTGCAGTGCCATCACCCAACTAATAGTGATCATTAATATCTTATAGGAAGTATAACTCCTACCAGCAAACTGCAGAGAAAGTATTTATACTTTATTTATAGCAATTGTTTCTTAGAGGTGATTTTAGTAAAACGTAAGATTTCCAATGAAGACAATTTCCTATACATATGTAATATATGATGTTTAGTTAATGTTATACTTAATTTTCAAGTTTTTAATATTGATTATTAACTAGATATTAATAACTTTCAAAGTCCAAGATATATAGATAATATTTTAATTGAGAAGGTCAACGTTTGATTATTTATTATTAAACAGAGAAGACAGTAGTAATTACGTACACATTTTTATTCCTATAGTCATCATTGTGTAGGCCTAATTCTATCAGCTCTATACTCTTGGGCTAGTAAGAATAGGACTAGGTAAGCCCTGACTGTTGTAGAAGGCGACTCAAAAGAATCTAGAAGCATCGCGAGCCTTGAGGGTGGTGTCCTTATCGCTCAACAAGCGAACCTACGTAGGACAGTGTATGGTCCAGCGATGGTGTCTAGGAATGTTAGGCCTTTCCCCAGACACGTGTTAAGTGTAGAGCGGCACCGGTGTGTGATGTGTGAGATATCGGGGCCTCTCCGAATACACTTATGCAGACCTCCGAGAGAGTTTTAGTGAGTAAGCATCTCACTTAACCCGGATTTGCTCCCAGAAGCAGAATATTTTTCGACGATTTACTCCTCTGAAACCAAAAAAAAAAACTCAGTCTTTATTCATTCATGTTTATTCTTAGATCGTTCGCATCAGCATATAATAACGTGTTTATAATTAAAAATGTAAGGACATAATTTTTCAGATGGAGCGCTGGGTCAACAAGACAGCAGTGGTGACGGGAGGCAGCGCAGGCATCGGCGCCGCGGTCTGCGTCAGCCTGGCCAACGCCGGTCTCCGCGTGGTCGGCTTAGCAAGACGACCAGAACTAATAGATGTGAGATTATAAATAATTAATTACAAATTATCGATCAGATCTCTTAATAGAAGAGCCTCCAGAAACGTTATACATTGACGTTGATGTTATCAGCATTTAAAGTGTACTCTTACAACATCTCTTATGTTATTACAAAAACTTACGAGTCTGGATCCCCGGAGCCATTTCTAATATACAGAAGGAGACCCCAGAGGAGGTATTACTAGGTATAAATTCCACATAACCCTTGAATTTTCTCCGACACCATAAAAGGCAATGTTATCCATTGCGCAACAAAGGTACTAAACATTAATATTTTTTCCTTTTTTTTATTTAATCAAGCGACGAGATAAACAGGCTGTGCACCTGGTGGTATGTGATACGTCTGCCAATTACAACGCGCCGTTAGGAAGATTTAACATCCTTTATCTCAAGACGACGAGCGCAATATGGTTCAGTGTATAATATTCTAACTAGTACCACGTTGTTACATGCCCGCGTGTCACTTACCATCAAGTGAACGACCCGCTGGTTTCGTCACGTCATTGAATTAAAAAATATTGAATGAGCTAATAAGCTGTCTCGACATTGCCAACCGCTCGCTATATAAAACAAGTTTCATTTCGCAATTCACGTTCAAATTTCACACTTTGTTTGCCAGCGGTCAAACCTCGAGGTTTTACATTCAACACTACTTGCTTTCTATTAAAATTACAACGCTTTATACAAATTATTATTGACGGTAGTATAGTATGTTTCTTTAAGAATTACGGAATTATCTCAAAAATAGACATAGGCCTCATCTAAAGGTCTCCAAATCGATCGATCCTGATCCGCGCTGCCTGCATCCAACCGGTTCTCGCAAAATGCTGAACAGTAGGGGCCGTCGTTAGTAAGGATCCATATGGAGAGGTTTACACCATTTCCCACCACGCTTGCTCATTGAGAGTTAGTGGAAGCCAGAACTTAGTTCGTTGATTCACAGGATGCACCACGGGCAGATGCGGTTGGCTGGGTCCCGTGAGTAGTTGTGCGGGACTACTTACACCCTGTTGTACAGATATATTTCTTTCACGGAAAATAATTTCTGTTTAATTTTTGGTTTATAAGATTGGCGACCTTCGTGCGATTTATGATAATAATATATAATATATTAATAACACCTAGTAGATAATCCAATTGAAATTAAAAATAAATTAGCTATTAGTGATGTAATGCGAGTAGGATTTTCAAACATTACATTACTCTCGGTAATTTCGATTGTGTCCTTCAAACTATACTCTGTTTGCATATTGCTGCTAACTGTTACAAGATTATAATGTAATATATGAACGTTTGATGATGATAACGCTCAGTTTTGTTTTTACTCATTTAAGAAACTGAAAGCGGACGTAGCAGGTCCGGGCAGCATCTCATCGAGGAAATGCGACGTGAGTCAAGCGGACGACATTAAATCTACATTTAAGTGGATAGAAGACAATTTTGGAGGCACTGATATACTTATAAATAACGCAGGAATATTGTACTTCCCAGGGAACCTAACAGGTGCGTAAAGAGAAGAATCGCGCGATAGATATAAACGCGCAACTTTGGTATGTCTCTTTTGTAATTCAATGATAATAGAAAAACCTATTAATCATCTTTATCTTTGTAATATATCGTAAACTTTACAATGTCTCCAAATAAAAGCTAAAATTAAATACTAAAGCAATCCTATCCACGCTCTATCTTACTGATTCATATCTCTATTGACAGATTTAAACTGAAATTTAATCAATGATAGAAGCAAAAGTTAGTATTAAAACATTCTTTGTTCTGAAATAGTTCTGTGGCATTTACAAAAATAACCGCCATTGTTACAGATTTAGGCGACGATAACATAACCGACGAGGAAATAACAGCGACAATAAATATAAACTATAAAGCGGTAATACTATGCACTCGGTACGCCATAGCTTCAATGAAAAAACGCGGCTTCGACGGACATATTATCAATGTAAATAGGTACGATATTAAAAGTTTATTTAAAATAAATGATTCAAAGTCTATCTTCGATCTATGTCTTAAGTTATGCTGACACCTTTTTTGTTATCTCACATGAAACCAGAGTAATACGTTAGTTTCATTATGTGTCAAAATTTTATTTACCTTAATCATTAAGTACCTTAGTAGTAACATGTATTTTTATATAGCACTAATCAAACTGCCTGCAAATATTGCAATAGCTGTTAAATTTGCGCCTACTAATGGAATTCGTGAAATTTACTCGAGTTAGTATTGCTATTTTTTTCTTATAGGCACGCAAATTATTTACTAAAATTTATGGCAAGTTGCACTTTCGAGAGGAGATCTAACTCCTGAGCCATAACTCAAGTAAATGCACGTATAGAGAAAAAGTTGATTTACGTTATTTAAAATCCTTAATGTATAACATTTTACAAAAAACGCACATAGTAACAAAAGGCATTTTGATTGGTAATCTTTAGGTTAATTAGAGTCAACTATCAAAAATACTTAGCAATGACTAATATTATAGTAATCCACGTTTATCTTTATATAAAGTTATTAATTTTAAGGAAAGATTACTATAAATATCCGTTACAGTGTTGCTGGCCATTACATACCCACCCTGTCTGGCTACAACGTGTATCCGAGCACTAAACATGCAGTGGGTGCCTTTACATCCTCGCTGCTCTGCGAACTCGCGAACTTCAATAACAAAATTAAAGTTACAGTAAGTGACTCTACTGATCAACTGATTGGTTTAACCGAAAAAAACATTATTAATCACTTAAATTATGTTTAGTTAATTCAACTAAGCTTTTCCTTTAAAGTAAAAATATTTTTTACTTACTAAACGACGAGTCCATCGAGATCTTCACCTGATGGTAAGCGATACACCTGCCCATAACAATATGTACTCGCAGTATGATATACACAGTGCCACATTGCGCTCGTCGCTTTAAGGCAACATAGTATGCCTCGTAACCGCAGTAAAATCAGTAGTTTCAGTACTATTCAAAGCGGAACACAGTAATGTTTAAACACTACTGTTTGGCAGCAGAAATAGGAGCTGCGGTAAAATCTACCACCAGATTTCTGGCATCAGAAACTTGCCACCAGTATATACTGTATTTCACGACAGTAATTGAACAATGATTTCGAAAGTGCAAACTATAATTAGCTGGTCAAACTACATCATCATCATATTGTTTAGAGTGTGTCGCCTGGCCTAGTTAAGACTTATATGGCGGAGCTACACGCCAAGGCTGTGGAACCGATGCTGATGCCGTCAGATGTTGCTGATGCCATTGTATACGTCCTCTCGACGCCGCCGAATGTCAATGTAAGCATAAAAATTTATAAAAGACACCTTTAAAGAAGAGGCACATAGGGGTTATAGTGTACCACTGTGTCTCTTGAAATAATAAACAATATTATGCACTTGCATACACTTGTTTGCATATTATTGTTTATTTTATGAAAGTTTCATGAATTAAAAAAAAACTTTAACGAAACAAGGAAATCTAGAAAAAGTTTACTTACTTAAGACGTTTTTTTTTTCAGATTAGTGAATTGATCATTAGTTCTGTGGCTGAAAAGAAACTCTGATTAAAGTATATGAAAGTAAAATGATTTTATCAAGAAAATGGAATTATGGTTTTGGGAACATAAATAAAATATCTGTATACGTTTAATTTGCATTTTATTCGTGGTAGGTCTATATTAATAAACACCACCTCTGTTAGTCAGTGTTAGTATGCAAATATATGTTTTGGTTTGAAGCTAACGCAATTACTAAACAGACGCAACTAGTTTCAAGATAAAGAATACTATATGGTGCAGTGTATATCATTGACACTAACGCCACATTGTGTTGGACAGGTTCGCCTCAGCGCTCTATAAAAACAAGTTATCGTGAATTCTTTATCCTGCATCACTGCAAACTTTACAAATGTAAAATCACTAGCTGTTCCCCGCGCGTATTGTAGGCAGTAACACCCTCGCAACCCTTTTTGAGGGTAACATTTGGTAAAATCCATTCTACTTGACCTATACTCGGGTAAAAGGAATATTTCTACCATTCTTCACGTCTCCAGGTCCAATGGTTCCAGTGATATCGTGATGAGTGTCTATACAGGGTGAAAAGTAATAGATGTAAAAGATCTGGAGAGGCTAAAGTATAGCTCGTATCCTATTTATCTGTGTATAGAATACACCATTCAAAAACAATGGTTCTGGAGTTATTAATTTTTTTAATATTTTTCAAAAAATTCTCGATTTTCTAGGAAAAAAATCGATGATTTTATTTCTTACTTATTTCTACACATATATGAATGTAATAATTGTTATTTAATAATTGTTTTAATACAATTAAATAATAATTATCACTTAGAGAAAAGAACTTTTAAATTAGGTTCTTTGAAAGTCATGACAGTAAGAAATAAGGTGTCATACTTAAATTTTTATTTAATCTTAAAATTAAATTTTATTTATAAAAAAAACGAATAAAGCACATAAATAAGTGCCTGCTTCAATACGTATCCGAAAAGGTATAGAAAGTACATACATTTTCTAAAATTAAAAAAAAAACACTAATAATAAAACCAAGTACCATGAAATATCAAACTGTAGAGACTCATAACAGTAGACGCCGCGCCGCGCCGGCCCTTAATGTGACCCTTTTATTTTTGTTGTTACACGTGCGAGCTTATTGTTGCCGTTTTAGATATTGAGTTCAAAGTAAAAGTTTAAAGTAACAATTAATTTAAATTTGGCTCAAACTGATGGCCACGATTCCTGATACAAGCACGGAGCCTTTTTCTTAAGTCAAATCGAGTGGCTCGCCTTGTGAGCTGTTCTTTTATTTTGTCAACAGCGACAATGATGCGTGACTTTAAATATTTAATAATTAATTTTTAATTATAAATATTTAATAGATATAAAAATTTAAATCATCTAACGAGTTAATTAGTGTTGTGTAATCTAAAGATTTCATGTGACCCCATAAGTAATAATCGCAAAGTGTTAAATGAGGACACCTTGCGGGCCACGGTGTTGGCCCGCTTCGGCCAATCCATCGCTGAGGTAAAGTTGTGTCTGACCACTGTCTTACGCCGAAACGAAAATGAGCAGGACAATCGTCATGCTGGAACATCATTTCTTTTCTAATTTCCAATGGTATATCCTCCAGATAATTAAAAATATGATTTCGAAGAAAATCTTCGTACGTCTCCCCATTTAAATAGTTGGGTAAGAAGACTGGGCCTATCAAGTAAGTATGAATTATGCCCATCCATACGTTTACGGAGAATCTTCGCTGATGAGCTCCTTCTCTAATCACGTGGATTTTCACACCGCAGAGCCCAATAATCACTATTATGAAAATTTGTTATGCCGTCTTTGTCAAACTTCGATTCATCAGTCCACAATATTTTGGTGAAAAAATTATTATTTTCTAGGTCTGCATGCAGCATAAAATGGCAGAAGTCTAACCTTCTTGCAAGGTCTCCTTCCTCCAGGGCCTGGACCGGTGTATAATGGTAGGGGTAGAGTATAACAAAATAGTCTATGCTCCTTTGTCCTCTTCAGTGACGTAGATGCGTGACCTACCTGCGTCATGTCGTCTCTGTTGAACGCTGCGAGTTTTTCTAACGCGTTGATTCGCCGCAGCAAACACTCTATGACTTGGTACGTGACGATTTGGAAAACGTAGTTGATATTCTCTTCGTGCTTCATTACCACAATCCGCCATTGAAATTAAACTTATTTGGTATGGAATGAAACACTCTTCATAATTAAAAAGATGACTATAATTTACGTCCACCCACAAAAGTATTTAAACTGTCGTACTGACTCATTACTTAAAAATGACATTGCACATGTTTTACAATGCACTCAAATCTAAAACGACAACAATGAGCTCGGACGTGTTACTATAAAACAAAATGGTCAAATTAAGGGCCAGCGCGGCGTCTACTTTTATCAGTCTCTACAGTTTGATATTTCATGGTTTTGTTACAAGTTTTTTCTAAATTTTAGACACTATGTACTTTCTTACACCTTGTCGGGTAGGTATTGAAGTTAGGTACTTATTTATGAGCTTTATACGTATTTTTTATAAATAAAATTTTGTTTTAAGATTAAATAAAAGTGTAAATATGACGCATAATTTTTTATTGCCACGACTTTCAAAGAACCTAACTTAAAAATTTTTGCGTGTAAATGATGATTATTAATTTAATTTAATAAAACAATGACTAAACAATAATTATTACACTAAAATTTGTGTAGAAATAAGTAAGAAATAAAAACATCGAATTTTTTCATAGAAAATCGGGAATTTTTTGAAAAATATTTAAAAAAAAATTAATAACTCTAGAAGCATTATTTTTGTATAGGGTATTCCATACATAGATAGATAGGATACGAGCTATACTTTAGCCCCTCCAGATCTTTTACACACATTACCTTTCACCGTATGTGGACTATTGGGCAAATACGCATAATGCATTTGTCATCTGCAAATATCTATAGATCATACAAATGATCATAAAAAATTACTATTATAACTAAATTATAGTCACATATTTTATAATATTCTTTACTCGTCATTATTCGAATCAACGTCATCAGCCGATTCAAGGGTAGTTTATCTTTAGGTTTAAAGTATAAACATAAGTTTAAATAATTTTAGTACTAATTGTACAATGTATTTAACAAGTATATATATGTGTTGTTGAAAATTTACTGTTTACTTTTGCGCTATAGTTAAACTGAATCGTATACATATGCATATAAGATTAAATCTATTCAAAATTATGCACGGACACGTTGCTACATCACTCTTCGTCAGTTACTATTGTATATCCTAATATCTGTCTGTATATAACATTTTTATTACTATGTTGACGCTTCGGGGACGACGTCGTAGATTTTTGAATTAAACTACATATTTATACTTACTGTTTAGGTCATGACAAATCAAAACTAAAACATAAATCTTCTTATAAAGACCTGCTTACGAAACAGCATTTACTTTCTTTAGATCGCCCCATACTTTACGGTGTAGTTAGACTTTAAAAATTACTCAAAAATAAAATAGATCAACTATTTTTGTTGTTCAAAATACTCTTTGTCTCTAAAGTCCGCCGACTCCTCGTCCATTCCTCTCGCACCATAAGCCTTTATTCATCATCAACATATCGCAAAAACTAAACGTATAACAATATTTTTACCCGATGTCTTAATACAATAAGGATTTATCTGAAATTGATCTTTTCCGTTCTCTAGATATATTAAACAAAAAATTTTAATTTTAATATGTTTAAGTAATCTGATGTTAAAGATGTAATCGTGACTACTTCTATATTAATTACTTTTTCCAATTTCATAGTTGCCTCTTGTGTTGGTTGTTTCTCAGCTCTGCGTTACACTATATTATATTAGACACTACTTGTCTATTTATTATCGTAAGTCATACTTATCATAAGTTTATCTGTAATAACTGTTGCCATAAATAAATAAAAAAAATGTAAATTGTTCATTATTCCTCGAAATGTGATTATTAAAAAAGAACTAGCTGAACTCTGGAAATTTCATTACTAAAAGGCTGTTTATAATGTTGGAAAAGGATTCTTATAACTTTTTTTAGTCAAACTAAAGGCGTGGCAATTTATCCACTAAACATTATCTATCTAAAATCATCAGCAGAGAGACGTCCACAGCTGGACATAGGCCTCTCCTAACATTCCCACATCGATCGGGTAAGGATTCATATGATCAGTATTTATACCATTTCCCAGCACGCTGGACCAATGCGAGTTGGTGCGAGCCAGAGCCTCGTTTGTTGATTAGCAGGGTGCACCATGAGCAGGTGAGGTTGCCTTGGCTCCCGTGAGTTATTGTGTGCGAACCCTTAGTATCAATATATACTAACAATTATAAACATATTGAAACTTTTAATAAATTATTTACAACTAAAATTAATCTAAAAATTTTCACATCGATCAAGATCAATTATCATTGGGGTCAGATAAAAATTGATATTTAGTTTAAAAAAAAAATACTCATTTACTTTGTGTATCTTTAAAAACAAATTTTACTTACTAAACAAAATTTTATAAAGTTCATGTAAAAACAACGCCGTCTCGTAATAAGACGAAAACTGTTACTGAATGATGTAGTGCAGGGGTCGACAACCTTTACAGTGGGAAGAGTAAAAATTTTATTTTACAAAATTTCTAAGTTTCTAAAAAGCCACAAAATCTTTCTTTTCAACAATAAATAGTAGTTGCATAGTAAAGGTTTTAGATAAAAAAAAATTGTGAGTGTATTTCGTTGGACTCATGACTGAGGACGCGTGTAACAGGTGGGGAGTGCGCTGAAAAGCTAATACAAGTGGCTTAGTTGTGCAATTTTTATGTTTTTTTTTATACAAAATAAATAATATTTGCTTAAGAAACCACGGAGCCGCAGCTTTACATCCAAAGAGTCACATAAGGCTCGGGAGCATGTTGCCAAACCATGTGCTTAATTTTAGATAGTATAAGAGAATATGATACAATAATGACCAGTACTATGCAAACATTAATATTCCGGTTTGAAGAGCGCTATAGCTAATTAAATTACCGGAGTAAACAGATTTAACCTGTTATATCTCAAGACGATGAGCGCAACGTGATGCTGTGTATGCCATCTTAACTACCGCTACTTTGTTAGGGGCAGACACATCAGTTACCATCAGGTAAACGTCCCACTCGTCTCGTAGCTTTGAAGAATAAAAAAAAATAATCAATACAATATCCCAAAGCGTTTAATGACCGTAACTGACTAGATCATCTTAATAATTGCATCGGCCGTGGATAATGGACGCTCAAACGACCAGCTCACGGCGGTCGTATTACAGAATCATTACAGAATTAATACGATCGCGTATAATTTACGAAAATCATCTACCTGTTATTTACGGAAATGATGATGATGTCGAAGGCGTGTGTATCCAACATTTTGTACATTGACAAATCAAAGAGCTCTCGGGTACATCAATTATTTAACTACTGCCTTAATCCATTCTTATATTCAACTAAAGAAACATAAATTATTTGCATAAACCCATTGTAAAGTAACAAAATCAATTAATATGGTTTTATAATAATATATAATTATCTTTATATAATAATCTATATATTATTTAAAAAAAAAACTGTGCCTCTTTTTAAGCAATTACACAGTAGAGTCAAATACTCTTAATATTTTACTTATTCCTTCGTTTTCGCTCACGCGAGTCGTGTTGTCTTTTCTAACTTAGTAACTTGATACATGTGTGATAAAGATATGTAAAGGGGTTCCGCACAACAACTCACGAGCCTCAAATCAAACTCACCTGGTTGTGGTACACCATGCTAATCAACAAGCCTCTGGCTACCATCCAACACGATGAATACGGGCAGCGCAGAACCGATCGGCTGTGGAAATCTTTGGAGGAGGCCAATGTTCAGCAGTGGACGTCGACGAACTAAAACCAAACATACGAAACCCTTTTTACCTATCTCCACCACCCTTTTTTATTTCATCCGGTGACCAAAATTGAACTCATTCTAGAATTCTCCGTTGATAATTAATTCAACACGTGAACAGTAAATTTATATCAATAAACATCATCATCATTCGCCCGAAAGACGTTCACTACTGGGCATAAGCCTAGCTAGTGTAATTACCGGAGTAACGAGCTTTAACATCTGTGCATAACAACCTTACTAGCGCCACATTGTTATGAGTTACCATCAGCTAAATGTCTCGCTCGTTTCGTCGGTGCCTTAAATAAAAAAAAAATATTATTTTATTGATTTATAAACCTACTTCTTCTGCTCGTCGTGCACCCTGGTAATCAATAAACAGGGCTCTGGCTCCCACCTACCCGCGTTGGGCCAGCGTGATGGGGGAAATACCCAAATTCCCCCATATAAACCCCTACCAACGTTGATATCTTTGGGGAGGCCTATGCCCAGCAGAGGGCGTCTATCGGCTGATGATGATTGATTTGTATGATAAAATTGTTTCTAAACTCTGGTTAAATAACTATTAATAATGTAATATGTATGTATGTGTATATGTATGCATGTATGTATGTATGTATGGGTATACGTTACATATAACATACCGTTAGCGAATTCTAAGCGGACAAGCTCACCGGTAGTGCATCGGAAATGACAAAAGCCTTATTAATTTTAACTTTGGTTTTACTATCACTTTCATATATTAAATGTAAAAATAAAAAAGTGGATCCTGATGTAAGAACCAAACCCTTAACAACCACCACGGCGACCCTAGCGACCGAACAGCACCAAAGCGCCAGAAACGATATGGACCTCATGAACATCATGACGGACTGCAATGAAACGTTTCGAATAGGAATGGGTGAGTATGTACTGAACCCGTCTCTTGGACTATCTTATAAATATATATATAAAAACATCTTTTAAGATATCACATTATATTACAGAGTATATATAATATTCTTCGTTTATATATATATATACAAATATCTAAATATTCATTGAGTATGATGTGATCTACAAAACTATTAGAAGTAAATAATCAAAATTTGGTAGAAATGTTACTTTTGCCATTTAAAGGATAGTTAAGAATGGATTTCACAAAATTCTTTTCCTAGAAGGAGTTGCAAGGGTGTTTCGGCCAGCAAACCCACGGGGAACAGTTACACATTAACTACGTCATATATTAATTAAAAAAAAATTGTAGCAACTTTTTAATCGTTATAAAATATACTATGTACCGTTTCCGAATATGAAGACAGACGAAAGTACTAATAACACCTTTGATGATGGCACGGAAAAAATTGATCCTCATAAAGAAAACTCATATTTTTAAAACGTTCTATTAGCGTTATTTACGCTCTATCAAGTTAGAACAGATAAATGAAACGAAAGTTTCATAAAAATATATTACTAAAAAAAAACAGCAATGAAACACAAAATCAAAAACAGCTGATGCTCGGATCAACGAACGCCCGGGCGCGGCGGGAACTCGAGATGTATTTGGTTTCTATTTGAACCTTATTTCATAGCGACACGGGGCATTTAAACTGCGCACCATGATGTTTGAACATTACTGGTTTCCGGGCAAAGAAATTAATCGGATAAGAGAACAATTCTTTTTTAGCAATTTTTTGTTAATAGCAAACGTATTCCTTAGCACCGAGTCTTAATTTTAATAGTTTCATGGTTTTGTTGATTTAAAAAATTGCTTAAATGACTTGGTTCGGATGATTTAATAAACATAAACATTCTCAGTGTTGCAAGAGTTCCCGCACAACAACTCATGGGACCCAAGCCAGCCTCACCTGCCCGTGGTGCATCCTGATAACCAACAAACGAGGCTCTGGCTCCCACCAACCGTGTATTGGTCAAGTATGGTAGGAATTTCCTACTTGATCGACGTGGGAATCTTTGGGGGAGACCTATGTCCAACAGTGGACGTATATCGACGGATGATGATGATCCTTCGACGGCATTTCAAACGAATACCGAGTAGAAATTGATTATTCAATTCATCATCATTATCATCACCTGTTAGACGTCCAATGCTGGATATAGGCCTCACCCAAAGATTTCCGGATCGATCGGGTAGGGATTCATATGAGGAGTTTTGGTGCACCGTGAACAGGTGACGTTAACTTGGATCCCAGTTGATCCTAGTTGATGTGTGGGAACCCTTACACCCCATTCATTATTTATTAGATTATTCAATTATAAAAATTAAACTTTTGCAGCATATTTGGAGCAGCTCAACGACAGCGGAAGTTTCCCCGACGAAACAGACAGAACGCCTAAGGTTAGACATGAAATATTAAATCTGGTTACCCCAGTAATTTTACTACCTACAGCACGCTTCAATTTACACAGTAAAGTTTGCACACTGCTGCAACGTAAAATAATAAATAAGAACTGTTTTATCGCAGTGTTTTATTCGATGCGTATTGGAGACCAGCGGCGTGGCGTCGGAGGAGGGACAGTTCGACCCTTCGACAGCTGCTTTGCTACTTACGCAAGTGAGAGGATCCTTCGAAACCAATGAACTTGAAGATTTCGCCGCCGCTTGTACGGATAGACGTAAGTGACAAGATTTAGCGATAAATACACGCTTGGTTGACAGTGGCTGCTTATGTTAAGTCATTGGTTAGCAGCTTTATTGTCAACCCGCTGCCATCGCAGATTAGTTCTATTCCAACAGTAATAATCTATGTCCAACAGTGGACGTCCATTGGTCGTCGTAACGAGATAATGTTTGGGTTAGTTAAACAAATGGGATTGTGCTTCATCATCTTCAGCCTTATTCTGTGGGAACAATATTTTTTCTCTTTAATTTTTCTGTGCTCTCATAATTTATCTATTATATTTTCGTATATACTTATTTTAATATATTATATCAGCATCTTTTACGTTACTTATATCTTATATTTTTACAACAAACTTTTATCTGGGAGATTTTTTATTAAGAGGGAATGACGATTGAAATAAAGTCTTCCTCTGTGTATGCAAATAAACTTTTAAATGAATAAATAAATTATTCCTTATTACCTTATCAACTAAGTAAAACAGTAATTATCACATAAACAGGTTAAATGTTTTTTAATCTCTTTTCCCATAACAAAAATGCAATCGCTAATCGCAATGAGCACAAGCTATGGTTAACCGCTTTACACGTCAAAGTTCTCCTGAAGATATTGATAGGATCTCATTTAACTAAACTAGAATTTATCTAGTAAATATCAAAATGTTTTTATTCTAGATGAAACCTGCAAATGCGAACGATCGTACCAGTTCATCAAATGTGTAATGGAGAAGGAGATCAGTAAGATGGATGAGAGCGAATAATTTCAAAAGTTATATTGACCTTGGCGCGAACAATGACTCTATATTTATCTCTTATATTGTTTTTTCTTAAAATAGATATGGAAAAGTGCATCATAAACCATGTTTTATTTAACTGTAGTATTTACTAAAATAATAACTACTGGTCCCTGGTTTCGTTCCAGTTTTCAGTTAAGTATAGTTAGGATCCACCAGCAAGTTATATTGTTAATCTAACGCTATAACAGCATTGCTGATACATAAGAAAATCAGGGTATTGGGACCTGAACTTGCTTCCATATTGTGGACTGATCACGTGAAGTTGAAGATAAAGCAGTATATAAAACGAAGAGTAAATAACACTGTTTTGTAATGTTTAAAACTTTATTACACAACTTAAATTATAAACAATAGACTAGTATAAACAGCAGATCTTTGTAACGGAGGCATTCGGTGATTCTCATAAACATTTCACAGGAGATATAGTCAGTTTAAATGGAGAGTCTAATTCTCCCGTCCAAAGATGTTTTGCCAGACTTCAGACAGCCACCCGGTTTGTGGTTCCCTGTAAGTTGGCAAATGTATAAACGATTTATTTTAAGTACTAAATTTGTTTTTCAAATATCTAAGCAATACTCTTTACATTAGGTTAACACGTCATGCCAATGCACTTCTTGCCTTCCAGCACAAGGTATCTCGTTAAATGAGTTAATAATTGTAGAGCTCATAACTAGCAATAATATTACTAGTAATATTTGGCGGCACTTATTGGCTTTGTGGTAATTCTTACCTATTCAACGATTGGCAACACCAGCATAATTTACAAGTTAGCAATAAACAGTTATTATATTTCCATCTAAGTTAGCTTATTATTTACTATTTCGGCAGTATACTTATATAAAACTTACTGTTTTTTGCAGTTGTACATAGCGTTGACTTTCCTCACATCACCTCGGCTAAGCCCATCTCTCTGGCCCAGTTTCACACCACCGACCTGCGCAAATTAAAATTGGCAAAAGTATGAAAACAGAATACACGAAAAAAAAAGCATAAGAGCATACTGAGAAGTAATACTGTTTTTCATCATCATCATCAACAGCTGATATTTCCTACAACTAGGCAAAAGTTCTCAAGGATCTCCACACTGATCTAAAACTAAACGTATCCAGTGTCTTCTTGCCTTTCATTAGATCCCGACCCACATTTTGGGAGTCTACCAGCATTACTCCTGGACGTAATCACCGTTCAAAGAATTTGTTCTAAGAGCAAACAATCTTTCGTGTAATATGACTTAAGCTAATATTTCTTTGGTGTTTTTTCTTATGTTCTTCATTGTTTAATATATTTCCGCTTATTTTAAGAAAGAAACAAGTTTTACCTTAGGTTCAATAGTTTTCTGTGAGTTTCTGGAGAACGCGTATTCTGAGTAATGCATAACGCTGTTATAATCGTAAGGTACGCCGTAGCCGCTGGTGTATTTGCTGTCTGACTTCTTGAAATTATTCTCAGCACCTGTAAAGCAAATTATAATATCCTTGCACTGAATGTAGCGTATAACATTATATATCTGGACCGAGATAAAAAGAAACTAGTATTCAGTTTAGATATGAGCTAGCCATAACCCATGAATTAATCAGAAAGAATTATACAGATGGCTAGACTTCAATTACTACTAATTATTATTTTCATTAATAAGAATAATTGAAGTGTCTTTATCATTTTTGGAAGGATACAAAGACCCTAATTCTCATGTCATCAAGACTTCTTAACCTGGTTTAACATTGTTGTAATTGATGGTGACATATTCGTCCCGTTCAGGCCGACTTTGCTCATGGGTGAATCCAACAGCGTGCAGTATCTCATGGAGCACGGTGCCTTTCTTCGACAGGCAGCCTGGTATTTGCAGATTCACCTCCTGACGACCACCTAAATACAAAAATAAGACAGTTAGCTCTAGTTACCATTATAATTACATTTTCTTCCTCCATTCCATGAACATTTATAACGTAATATAAAAAAATTATCACAATTTACCCATTCGTCCCACGCTGGACCAACAACCGGTGTTTCCACTCGTGAAGGTTATGTAGTCGGATTGACTACTGCGGGGAACAAATCGGAGACACGTCAGGCGATGGTAATCGGCAATTGCTCTCATAATCATTTCTCTCTGGTCCTGATCTGTGGATCGAAGAGATAATCTCAACGTTTATAAGAAGTAACAAATTAAAAACGATTCCTACCATGTTCAAACTTCAAGTAGTTACAATGGGAACAGAAACTCTATTGGATATAGACCAGGTTAATACCTTATTCCCATTGTAACCGTGGGACAGGTATCCTACCTCAAAAGATTTAAACCTAAAATTTTATTTTACTAACAGATTAAATAATAACTAAATTCTTCTTGATTTATAATTCCTTAAGTCTTAGTCTTAAAATATAAGGACTGTTTCATGTAGGCTGCTATTTAATATCTAGTATATATTTTAGTGATTAATAAACAAGTAATAGGAAATAATGGACGCCGATTTCCGATGTGATCTGTCACAATAAGAAGTTGAACAAGACTAAGAGATATTATGTTTTATTATTATTGTAATTGCATACAAACCATAATTTTATGGAGATATTTGATTAAGAGAATAAAAGTCAAAAGCAAACGATTTTCACCAAAGACTTCTGCCAAATGACGCTCCTGACCAGCATGTTATATTAAATAGCTTATAAAAATCTAAAATTATTAATAATATGAAAATTTATGATTTGTTACCAGTAATATACTTACTATAACTCCCGCCGATAACATAAGGTATGATGCCGTTGGTCCAGCGGGATGATTTGTCATTCATTCCATTCCTAGTTTTTGTTGATGGAATCAAGATGTCACCCTGTCCGTAGTTACCCATTTCTTCAGGATTCATTAAAGATGATTCCGTCCACATTGCCACAGCTTCACCTTAAATATGATTTTCGTCCTCTTATGTTTTTAATGTATATTTTAAATACCTTTAAAAAACGTAAAGACAATCTTTTTTTACACAAGAGATGAGCTGGACTTTCATCTGATGGTATGTAGCTGGACTTTCTGACTGACAATGTGGCGCTAGTTAGAAACACAACAGCACATTGAATTGCTCGTCGCTTTAAGACTTACGATGTTAAGTGTCGATACCCCAGTAATTTTACTACCCACAGCGCCCTTTAAACTGGAACACAGTAATGTTTGCACACTATTGTTTGACGGCAAAAATAGATGCTGCGGTCTATCGATACATATCGATCTATCTATAGGCAAAGAAATTGATCCGATGTCAGTTAAAGTTCCTATAAGTCTTTTCAATAAGTTACTAGAAGACGTCGTAGACGAGGAAGTGAGCTGTCGCAGGCAGGATATTGCAACAGTTGCTTGTTCGTGTTATCTTAAGATTTTCACAGGAGACGCTTGTGGTAAACTTGGGTATGAACGTATAATGACTTTTGAAACCCTGATCATAACTTTTGTGTACAGAGCTACACTAAAAACAAATAAAGCAAGTATTATCTGAAAACTAAGAGATTTTCATCTACTGATATAATAAAATACTTTGAATAAATATCAACTATTATGTAATATTTGTCAATTTACTTAGTTAAAATACAAAAGGACACTACTTAGTTAAGATGACAACTAGGAACAAAATGCCGTAGTTTTTTAAAAAGAGATTTGTTACATATTAAGACTATAATGTATTTGTTAATTGTTCTAATTAGCGTAAGTAACAATTACATATAGATCTTTATCTCGTGATTACTTACGCCAGCTGAAATGGAATTTATTAAGATCAGCTATACAAGACGAAATAAAAATCTTATAAGTATATAAATAATCATACCATCGTAAGTAAGGACTTCTTTAAGTATATTTTAAAGTAAATTGCTCTAAAAAATATGAAGATATATATATATGTATATATTTATAAACAACCGAATTAATATCTATATTTTCTAGTGTCCATTGTATGTTGTTATAACTCACCACTGTTGTTGTCCGGTGATCCGTAAGCGTTCGGACCTAGACTGGACAGATCTATATCACCATCCCCACCATCTATACTGTTATCAATATCGTCAAACGCCAAAACGTCTAAGTCTTTATCGTTAAATGGTAATAAATCTAAACCCGATATTGTAATAAGTAGAACAGTAACACTGAGCAGTAAAGACATTTTTTTTTATTTAGGCGTATGAATAAGTTTGGAGTTGTAGTCAATCGGAAAGCACCGGAAAGTCTGCGGCGAGGCAACAACGGACGTTGAATTTATAGAGGAAACGCGAGGACCTGTCATAGGGTAAACACATGAAGATTATCGGCGACAAGGTTCGTTACACCAACTTCCTGATGCAGGATATGCAAACTGAAACGTAAGTGAATCGATAAGGAAAATAACCTCGCCGTAGTCATTTAAAGTATTTCACCAGTTTTCATTGATGATTTTGAACGACGACTTTATTAATGAATATTATGTAATTAGGTTCATTAGTATTTAAATGTTAGCAGTGTAAAAACATTACTGTATTTCGATTTGAAGACCGTTGCAGTTAGACAAATTACTGGGGTAACGAAATAACATCTATATAGATATATCTACGGATTACTAGTGGTAGGTCATCAGATTGCCGGAGACTGTTTAGATAGGCAACACCGCAGCGCGTGTTTCTGCCGTCAAATAGTGATTTGCAAACATCACTGTGTTCCGGTTTGAAGGACGTTGCAGCATGTTTAATTACTGGGGTAACGCGACTCAACATCTTATGTCTCAACATATGAGTCACTGAATCTCTGAATATTTCCTCTCTCTATATATATATAGGTAGATGTCTCGTTATCAAAGTTCAATAACCATAATGCCCATAAAACACTTGTGTCCATACTTTCCTAGACAAAGTCTTCATTAACAGCCAATATACGTCCTCACTGTTGGGGCACAGGCCTACCCTCAAGGCATCATTCAATTAAGGAAACAGTAATGTTTGTCGGCTGCAATAGCTGCTGCGGTGGTACCTACCCTTTTTTTTGGTTTCGGGGGGAAATCTTCGAAAAATACCCTGCTTCCGGGGGTAAGTCAGGGTATTGTGAGATTTTAACTCACTAAAACCCCCTCGGTGCTCTGCATCAGTGCATTCGGAGAGGCTCCGGGATCTCGTATAGAACGCACCGGTGCCTCTCTACACTTTGTGTTAACACATCACTGAGGAGGGGCTTAACCCTCCTAGGCTGTCCCACACAGATTCGCATGTTGAGCGATAAGGGCCCCCACCCTCAAGGCCTGCGAAACTCCCAGGCCCTTTTAGTCGCCTTCTACGAGAGGCAGGGCTTACCTTAGTCCTATTCTTATTAGCCCGAGACTATAGCTAGCAGTGTTACCTACCTAGACGGTCTTCAGCAACATAGATCTACCACCAGTATTTAGGAGGGCGTAGTTGTTCCAAATTGAGTCATCATCAGTACATTAAATTTTGCCTTGCGAGATATTATTATTGTGTTCATATAATAGTAGATTTCTTCGAAATCTTCCAAGTGCACAATTAATCGCCAACTGCAAGGTATATTTTTAACGTGTAACATAACATAGATGTAATACTAATTTAAATACAGATAAGATGATCGTTTGAGGTTTATTACGTTGTTTTCGTGTTGATATCACATTTATCTAATTAGACAACGTTGACACGGATATCATTCCGCGGACTTCCGTTTACGTACAGCCTCGAATGATACCGAGTTCTCTGAAATAACAAAACGCTAATGCTCACTGGTTGACCCTAAAAAGATTGCTTGGTTTAGTATACTTAATTCGAAGTAGATCTTTGTGGCCGGGGACTGTCTAGATAGGTTCTACCGCTGCTTGTTTCTGCCACTAAACACTAGTTTGCAAATAGACTTCCGGTTTAAAGGGCGCTGTAGCCAATGAAATTACTGAAATGAAGCTTTACAAAAAAACACCTTATATCTCAAGATGGAGATCCACGTCCAGCAGTGGACGTCTATCGGCCGATGATGATGATTATTGAAACTTTGAGACTTTTAAATATAGGTTTTATATATTAGAGCTAGAGAAGACTTAAATGAATTTCCAGTACAATATGAAATATTTTGTAACAATATTGCATTGGCGAAGTAAACAATACAATTAATATTGCACGATATGCTGAATATTCAAGAGAGATTTACGACAGCCACGAAATTAAAACTTAAAGTGAAATTTCAACATAGAATGCACCACCGAAACCGATGCAAAGTGCAAAGGAATATATTACCATTAATGTATAAATATCCAGCTGGGAAACGTTATGTAAAAATATTTAAAAACAAAGAGGAAAAGATAAAAAACGATATTGTAGGAGATATCTCAAAGCAACATGCGTTTCCGCTCCTTTATCAGAATGGCGCTGCAGAAGTTAGTGCAACTTTTAAACTATATTGTCAAATTAAACTAATATCTTTTTTTTTTATGCAAACAAGCTACGAGATGAGCGGGATGTTCAACGGGTGATAAGTGATACGCCCGCCATAACAACGTAGCACTAGTTAGTCACTTTAAGACATAAGATGTCGAGTCTCTTCACCCCAGGAATAATACTAACTACAGCTTTCTTCAATCAGGAACAGAGTAATGTTTGCACGCTACTGTTTGGCGACAGGAATAGGCGCAGAAGTGATACCTACCTATATCCGGCAACGAATATCTACCACCAGTAAGATCTTTATACAATCTAGGCTAGATTATTAAATATTTTATAACTTAGTTAATAATAATGAAACTTTTTTCTTTACGTGGAATTTTACTATACATTTATTCTTACTAATGGCGTTATCTTTAAAATATTTAAACTCTCTTTCTTTAAAAAAATTATCAGAAACAGATAATATTATTAATATATAGCTAGCTATCTTTATATATAAATATTGTTAAGCCACGATGAGGCCCAAGATGGTGAGTATTTTATGTCCATAATACTCCAGCTCTCATACGTTTACCGTAGAGAAATATTAATGTTGTTGAGACGACAGGTTTACAATATGAGAATGGTAGCTAACCAGGCTGGTTATAAAAAATCCCACCATCATCATCACTATTATCAGCCGACAGACGTCCACTGCTGGACATAGGCTTCCCCCATAGATATCCACATTGATCGATTATGCACTGCCCGCATCTAGCTGCTTCCGGCAACCTTCACTAGATCGTCGGACCACCTGGTGCGGCGCCAGTCCAACCATCAGCCTCCATAATATAAGGCCTCAGAATCGATCCAGACATATTCGTGTTACAATACGTAGTCATTTGAAAATTTCTCTTCATGTACATAAACAATATTATTTAAAACATCCTGCATAGTACAAAATCGATAATGGTGACATACATAGTGAAAAATAAATTATATTCTGCCGCGAAACAGCAGTGTGTAAACATTGTTGTATTCCGGTATGACGGGCGCTGTAGCTAATGTAATTACTGGGACCTCTTGTGTCTCACGACATTGGAAGCAACGTTGTGCAATGTACACCGTTTTAACTAGCGCCGTTGTTATAACCAAACTTATCACCTTCCATCAGGTGAACATCCCGCTCGTCTCGTTGCTACGGTGATTAAAAAACGAATAGGATACGTTTAGGCGGTATTGCATATCTGTAGGCTTAGTTTTGGCAATAAAACAGCTACCCAGGCGAACTTATCTATTCATTAACTGGCATGGAGGCGAGTCAAGCAACTTTTAATTACTAGCTACGACAGTAGCATCGCCATAAACTTAAGAATTGTCGTAAACTCTTGGAGATAAGAGGAGGAAATGGCATACCCGTATTACTTAACTTACATAAATAAAGACAAATCTAGTAATTTTAATTGCACTCGCGATAAAACCGAGCCCGGATATTTCTTCCGCCGCCAATAAAAATTTAACAAGTAGGCGCTTTAGATAACAACTGTAACATCTTTTAACTGTTTAAATACAATATCATTTGAATAAAATAAAACAATGCCTTTCCACGAATTGCTTCATAACTATACATCTTATATCCATTTACAAAAGTTAGATATCACTTGGGGTGTAAGGAGTTCCGCCCAATATTTTACGGGGCCCAAATTAACCTCACCTGCACGCGGTACACGCTGCTAAAAAAAGAGGCTCTGACCACCCAACAATCCACACTGGCCCAGTGTGGTGAAGCTAAGGCCAAATTCCCGCTCAATGAGGATCCTCGATGAAACAACGGACGTTATCCGGCTGATAATAAAAAACCACTTACATAATTTCCTCTTAAAAAACGTAAAATTTGTCACTCATTTTTAATATCCCTAATTAAGTACTTAATATTTTTAAAAATGCCAATGGTTTAAAAGTATAATCATTATTTCCGCCGTTAAGTTTTTTTAAACCTTAATTCTCGTAATACTTTAGCTGGACTCTATCTACAGTATTCTGGTCAGAAATGATATAAAAGCATATAATTTACTGGTGGTAGATCTCTTTAGCTAGTGACCGTCTACGTAGGTACCACCGCAGCACCTATATCTACCGGCAAACAGTAGTTTGCAAACATTACTGTATTCCAGTATGAAGGGCGTTTAAGCTAATGAAATCACTGGGCCAACGAGACTCAATATCTTGTCACAAAACGACGAGCACAGTGTGATACCAGGTGAAACATGGCCATGGTACGATTTTATTAAATTACAATGGGACACTATTTAATAGCTTAAAATATAATCCGAAACTTTTAAAGTTTTCTCATGATCAAATCACGATAGCTATGCACTTAAGATTTTTTTATATACAACGAAACTACGAGACAAGCGGGAGGTTCATCTGATGGCAAGTGATACGCCTGCTGATAACAATGTGGCGCTAGTTATATGGTATTCATAGCACCAAGGTGCGCTCGTCGCCTTGAGACATACGATGTTGTCTCGATACCTCAGTAATTTCACTAGATATTAATCCCTTCCAACCGGAACACAGTAATGTTTAAACACTTCTCTTTGAGGTAGAAATAGGCGCTGCGGTGGTACCTACACATACCTACCTGTGCCTTTTTACACTTTGTGGTAACGTCTTTGAGGAGTGGTCAAACTCCTAGGCACCATCGCTACGCTGTATCACGCAAGTTCGCTTGTTGAGCGATGAAGGCCTCCTCTCTCAAAGACCGCGAAATTACCCCAACTCTTTTAGTCGCCTACTACGACACGCAGGGCTTACTTATCCTACTCTTACTAGCCCGACACTACAGGGCTGAGCAACGGAAATCTACCACCAGATATTACGCAATATTTTGAACCAATTATAAAATATGTTGCGTCGTAAATACTCATCATAATTATCACAACTGATGAACGTCCACTGCATCGAGAAGGACATCGGTTCTTGTAATGTATTCGATTGAATACATAAAACATCGTCACAAATAAAACTACAATTGTTTTTAAATATGCAACTTCCTGTATTTCTAACATATTACAACTTTATACACTACGTCATTTTATTTACATGAGCATTTTCGCTACGCAATAATATTACAATTAAAATAAATTTCTCTCTTCATTATATTATTTTACAATTTTTATTCAAATTATATTAATTATTATTTATAGGCAAAGTGACAAAATACTCACATTTCAAGGCTCGAAAAAATACTATTTTCTCTTTATATATTTTTGTTTTTAAATAAATAAATAAATAAAACTGTACTGCTTCATATATATGTATAAGTGTGTGTGTGTGTGTGTGTGTGTGGTGTGAAAGAAAGATTGTTTTATTGAATAACTCTACAACTGTTTCCGCTTGTCAATAAAAAAATAATTGCCGAATCATAAATTCAGCAAATTGTTATATAGTTAGAACGGTTAAGTAAACATGAGAGCTATCCACAGCCAATAAGATATACATATATATATATAAAAAAATATTTAGAAAATTATGTTTGTAAAAAGCGTTTTATTTTGCAAATTGTTACTAGGAGATTAATTTGATTATTTTCAGAAAGAGTACAATCTATTGCCAAAATGTAGTCTTTGATTTTATCGCTTAGCGAAAAAGCCATTGACAGTCTAGTGAGGTAGCTGAGATAGAGCCGTTCAAACATAAGGAGCGGTCAGTTCCGACGGAAACACGCCACCTCCATCAAACATCAGATCAGATCGCCTCTCGAGTACACTATTATAAAATAAATGATATTGTGCGTCATAGTATAAAAATATATAACATTCAGAAAAAGTTTGTTGTAGAGTTTTAAGTACCTTCACCTAAAGGAAGTGACACGACGTGACCCTTAAACATTCCAAGTATATTGGAAATCAAAAGGCTTACTGCAGTCTCCTAGAACAATGTCATATAAAAATTTAGAATTATTCTTTTTTACAATTCATCCAACCACTTTGCTTAACATAAATAGGAGTTTAATAATGAAAATAAATAAAAATAAATAATTTGTGATAATTTTTATAAAATGGACAGTCAGGAACTTAATTCATGCCTTCGAACACCTCGCAGGTGTAATTTATATGTATTTATTGCACAACAATTTGGGGGAACTGTTTCAACACAATTTCTCATACATTTCCAAATGGGGTAGTTAAAGCTCATTTTGTATTGTGGACAGTTCCACGCGACCGTGAAACTGACTAACAACTACACACAACACATGTTTTTGGAAAACGATCAACCAACAATACCTATTGGCACATATTGCTTCTTTTTAGAACACGTAGCACATGTCTGCACTGTAACATTGTCCAGTTAACAAGATAACGCACGAGGCTGCAAAACTTAACAACTGCGGAAACGAGTGACCCCCTCTCCCTACAGTAAATTTTAATTCACAATGTATAGGATCCTAATTTTATATTACGCGTTTCCTTTCAGCCAAGTCTCACCTTCGACCTGTATAGTTATATAAATCATAATATCCAAAAGACAGATGTATAAATTCTATAGATAATGCAATAAAATATATGAAGATTATAATGTACGTGTAGAAAATTCTAGCGCAGCTCGACTGAGTGAATATATCCATTCATATACAATTATTAATTAAAAAGTCAGGTAGGCACACTGTGAGGACGGCCGCACGGCCCGTACTAGCCCTGGAGAACAGCCAACGCACCAGCTCGCTCGCTCCCAACTACCATCAATTCTAATATAACCCGATTTTTTTTATCCACATTAACACTTCATTTCACTAATGACACAGGCTTTGGATGGTGAAGACCGCTCGAACAGAATAACCTGGCGCTAATATCTTCACAATCGGAACACAATAATGGTGTTTTAAAGGCAATTTATAACGAGATCGGTAGTCAGCCAGGCTAATTTGAACAAACCCTGCCTCCACCAAACTTCACAATATGCCTCGGAATCGAACCAGGAATTACCATGTTATATTGCAAGCGCTTAGCCACTGCACCATTAAGTTCGAGTTCAGTCATCTCTCTATTCACTTTCCCTGAAGCCTTATTCATTGTTAATAATGAAAACCATTGAGCCTCAGCAAGAGTGAGAATGAAAATATCGGGTTATATTTTTAAAGTAATTTTAAACAATTTAAACAGAACGAAAACGATGGCGCGCCAGTTCGTGTGGATCTTAACAACGCCTGATCTCCCCAGTGCTCGTCACCAGCTCATATCACACGCGATATTCAAAATCATCATTTCTCATTTCCGCGATACGAATATAATAAGCCACTTATATTTTTATTAACTAACCTCTTTACAAATTACTTTATTGACTTTATTTTTTTTTTATAACACACGATTATTAGAAATTGACAACACCTAAAGACGTCTTTGTACAGAGTTTCCAGTTCTACAGCAGCTAACTGCGCACATCACAGATACAATAGAAAAAATAAACTTTATCTTGTTAAGTCTATACAATAACAAGTACACTTTGATCCAAATCCTTTTTCACAAGTGGGATATCCGCGGGCGCTCCAACATCCCACAAAACTTACTCAACTCATTACGTAAAGAGAATTGTGGTATTCCGAAAAGCATGTACATAATGGCGATTCAAGGCATTCACTGCTGCATTCAACGCTCTAAAGGTCTCATGAGGCACATACTCCCACAATAAAATCGTATATTTCCGCCATTACGTGCATAATATAATTTTGCTCCCCATACTTAATGTCGTTAATAAATAAATATCAAATAATATTTTCACATTCATTCCGTTACTATAAAAGATTATTGTATACAATCACAATATGGAATTTGTAACCTGTAAAAAAATATAATTGCGAATTGTACACTCGAAAGATTGTTAAAAACTGTCCGCCATATTTTTTCCGTCACTGTTTGTCACTTTGCTATCACCGTCCGATACTACCAATGCAAATACTACAGGTACGTAGGGTACGTACTGATAGTATCAGCGTATTGCAATACGATCTTAAATTAAGACGTATTTATTGCGATCCTGTCGCACTAAGCTTGTCAACTAACCACCACATACACTCATTCTCCGATTTCACTGTCCTGAGACGGCTGATGCTGGAACTACGAACATCTGAACTCCTAGGACACACGACATCCGTATTATCAAATTATTGCTCGCGGTTTGGCAGTAAACGTAAGTTACATTAAACATGAACGGGACACCAATACATTGTTTGCGTTTGTTCTCCCCCCTCTCTCCCACCACGGACGAAATGATTCTTTCATATCGATATACAGTTCGCGTATTGGTATGCGATGAACAAATGGACATCCTCTACAACTAATGTTGTCTAAGCGGTAGTATGATCGATTCCTTTTTTATCTCAAGTAGTCACTTTAATCCCCCGAACACATGTAAATAAGTTCTGGTGGAAGAATTAGATGGCAGGTTCCACTTCCTTTTCCCAAGTCTTTTCTCATAAACAACAGAGTTCCTCGAGTACAAGGCGATAAGGCGCAGGACGGTTCAGTACAGGCGGCGCCCTCACGTAGACGGCGCGGGAGGAGAATGGGCGCTGGACACGACTACCACCGGCTTCACGATTGTAGTCGCGCTTAGGTACTGCGCACTCACCGTCAACGGAGTCACGCTACCTTTAACCATCTGGGTCTCCACCATCTAGAAATAAAAAAATATTGACTGCCATTAACAGAGCTTTTTTATATCACATAGTATTTAAAACTCTGCCTAGTATTTAATAATTTTTACTTATTTATCAAAGAGAGAATTTTATTTTCTCTGTGGTGAAGTTCAAGTCTGTATCGACAAAGTAATATTATCCAAGTTATCACTACAGTTTGTAGAAAACATTTTCAACGTGTATAAAATTATAAGATAATATATAAGTAGTAAGGAAACACATGAAAATATTTGTTATTAAAATGATCGGTAGACAACATAAGTTTGACAACTTCGCGGTTTTAAAACCATAATGTGTGTATAAAGTAATTCACAAATTACCTTGTGTGTGAGCGTGTGCGTATGCAACAAGTGTGCAGCCGGCTGCGACATGACCAGCGGCGCCAGCCCGCTGACCACCACGCTGCCGCCTTCTGCAATCGATAAAATCACTAATATAATTTGTTACAAAACCCGTAGCTCTGAGCTCGAAAAAAAATATTGACATCGAGGAGTATTTAATGACGTTGTATTAGACAAAATGGCGGACAGTCTTCAGTTAGCTAATTAATTTGTATACCCTTGTAATATGTAACTTCCTTCGTATCGCAGTGACTAACCGCATAACTCGTAACAAGGATTACTAATTCGATTCTGGTTTCACATATTGTAGAGTTTCATTGATGGTAGGGTTTTTGTGAATCCGACTTACTGGCTACCACTCTTGTATTATAAACCTGTTGCTATAACAGCATTGTGGTGTTCCGTCTGCCTACACATGGATGTTCAAGGCGAGGATGCTTATACTGTCACTTAATACTCCATTATAGATGAAATGAGTCAACAAGATTAATTGTTGAATTGTCAGAAGATTTTATACCATGAGCACTGGGCAGTAATTGAAGTGCAGACGGAGATATAATAACATACCTGAAGAAACGGGCGGAGGCGTAGACCAGACCGTTTTCTTTTGGTACCCTGTTGTTCTCGGAGCTTACAACACCTGAAAATTGAAATGATTCAAATATAATCTCACTACTATTAAACGATTTTATTTAACTTTTTTTTATGTAGTCAACATTAAAGTGGGTTTTTCTTTTGTAATATATTTAAGATGAAAAATACCACAAATAAATTTTATTTTAGTCACACTGATGTGATCAATACGCCAAGCATCATATCCATATATGACAAATATTTCGCCATTTATTTCTTAATTTTTATTTATACTGTTGTATAGATAAAACTAAAAAAACAGATATATAAATAAATAAACACATTTAACGCAATAGCAAAACAGTTACTTTCCTAATTACATTATTTCAAATGATTTGAGTCAATAATAACTGGTATAGAGACCGCGTTTCATTTAATTGGTAATTTTTCGATATAACACGTCTATGGAAAGCAGCTGAACGATGGTAATAGTGACTCCAGAAGAGAAGTTAACCTACTAACCATCACAATGAAAAGCTATAAATATAGTATATTATTTGTTTGTACAAAGACAGTCAAGCATTAATGACTAGGTGTACCCTACTGCCAATCTTATGGCCACAGAAACGTACCACCATCATCATTACATTCCATTGATATCCGGATACAGAACAAAATTTTACTCATTTCCAGCATTACAGATGACAAGCTTGACCACTCAATTGCCACAAATCGATGGTTGCTACGATGTCGTACGATTTCCTGTGATCCTCACCAGATGGTCAGAACACCTGGCAAACTTTTCTTCGTCATACACCCTTGCTTACCAATACATCATCATCATTCGAGACGGATGAAGCCTGCTAAACAGGGACCACTATCGTGGATACAGATACTAAGAAATATTGACAAGGATCAGAGGCTGTTTATTGTGTATATAGAATTGTTCTAGTTTAATAAATAATTTACCATTGGTATGCACACCAGGTGCTTGCAGAACACGTAAGCCTCCACCAGCAGACAGCAGCTGTAGCGCCGCCGGACCTACAACCAGGCCACCACTACTCACCACCTACAAATGAAAAAATCATTATTAAATTCGTTAAAGTGGTGGACATTGCTATATACTGTGGACTGTGCCATGTATGTCATGGGTATGCAAGCAAGTTATACATAACTTTTAAGAAAACCTATATGAAAGTCTTTCAAATGAATTATTTGATGAATTTTAAAAGTACAAAGTACTATAAATCTATTTAATTGATGTTGAGGTTGAATAAAATCTTCAGAAGTCTTCATGATATTTATTTTAGGATAACTCTTACATAACGATGCCTTTCTAATTAAACTTATTAACTTATATAATATAGTACAAATTTATTTTAAAAACTACAATTTTGATGGAATTATTTGACAGCAGAAGCTGTGATAGATCAGTTTGTAAGGTTTTACAATCCCAAGTAGCACATGTTCAAAAATTTCTGCGGAGGAGCTTCCGGTAAAGGAAAACGAGAGAAAACCAGCACGTTTCAAGCCAACAGCTTTAATATGTGATACCCACTTAATCAGACTACAATAAAAGACCTTTACTGTTTACGTATGAAAAGATCCTAAGTCATACAGGTAGGAACATTAAGTGTAACTTATGTTTACACATCGGTAAATAATAATAACCATAAATAATAATAGACAGATTTCGTCCAGTTAATTTGTATATCATTTTCATTGAATGCCAAAAGATGGCGCTGATTGGAGCAAACGATCTTTTAAATATGCGCCATCTTTTGACGAACCTCACTTATGTCACACTTCATGTATTTAGGTATTTCTAATCAAGTAGAATTAATAAACAGGATTTACCTGAGAGATTGGTAGATGTATTTGCGCGGGATGTACCAAAGTGGTGCTGAGAGTGTTGGTGACACCATTCTCAATCACTTGACCATTCTGTAAGTATTTCATAGAATAATAATTAAACAAAATAACACAGTTGTATACTTAATCACTATGATTGTATATTTATTGATGTAAGTAGAGAGGATTATGTAGGTTTATTATATATGTTTAATACATATATATAGTTTAATGTATATGTGAGTTTAGTTGTACGTATATATAGTGTATATATTTGTGTATCATATCGTCAGAGTTAACTATCGTTTAATCATGTTCATTAACTATTGCTTTGGATTTTATTTTTGTAGTGTGGTGTTCAAGAAATGATATATAAATAAATAAAAATATAGAACATTATTATTCCATCTGTTTGGTACTTTCAAAATACGTTAACTGCAAACTAATGTTTAACATATTAAATGTTAATTATACTATATTTATAACCCAGGTAGCAAAAAAATTGCAAGAGCTTCCAATGTGTAATGGCAAAAATAAGTATGATAATTCAATGATAATTGTTTCCGACATATTAAGAATACATTCGCCGTTTTTCTGATCCTTCTACTAATTTGTAAATCGTCGAAAGGTAAATCGTAAATCAAATCTTCAATTGGTTTTACTACTTTATGTCTCAACTTGATAAATTGTTAATTAAAATTAATGTAAATTACCTGCGTTGTTGATTCAGCCGGTGCAAGAGTGGTCAAAGTTAAGGTGTTATGTCTGGTGCCATACGAGGTTCTGACGACCTGCAGTTGAATAAAAACAACTTATAATCATAACTTATAGACAAAAGAACGAAATAACTATTTATACAAAATATCAATAGAATTTTTACATATGTTTAAAATGTATTTTCATTTCAACTATTAATAAGTTAAAATTAACGATATAATGCAATATTATATCGTTCTAACTAGCGCCACATTGTTACGGGCTAGTGTATCGTGCTACTAACCATCGAATGAACGCTACGCTCGACTCGCTTAATGGAATAAAAAATAACTACATAAAATTTTGTAGTTAGATTTTAATATCAATTAAACCATTAATTAAATATAATCATACTTCTAACACCATTAAAAACAATAATTTAATATAAAAAAATAAGTTCATCAGACTGTTCAGACTATACAACGCACAGCGGCCATTTTGTTGGTGCTAAAAGCAAAATAATCCTAATTCCTAATCCGAGATTAGGTCAGCTCTAATTTCTAACGCAGTACCAGGCGAGCATACCTGCGAAGTAGTAGGTGTGATTTGTATCGGCAGCGTGCGCAGCTTCGTACTCAAGTTCAGGCTGCGGGGGGGTGACGAATCCATTTGGGACACGGACCGCGGCGGAGATGAAGTTATCTGATGAACAAAGTTTTTCTTTTTATTTCCGCTTGTGTTTGGACAAGAATTGTTTAAAAAAAAAGCTATACTTACACTAATAGGTATACCTAAAACTTGACCGTTTACACTGGCATCCTCATCGACATCATCTGAAATATGAAATTTTTAACAATATATAACAATTTTTTTAAAGCCGCTTTATCTACGAGATCTGACACGCTCTCAAAGAGATACGAGGTAAATGCATTGAGTTTCCGGTAAAGGAAAACATAGTGAAAAAAAAACTGACATATTCCATGAACTATATAGCTTTCTGGGAGATGTGATATTCACCAACTCGGCACTTGGCCAGCGCAATGTTTTTAAATCTTATATCTAAGGTCTGTGCGAAGAGAGCACAGACTATAAAGGTTCCTATTTTTTTTTCAAAAACTTAGGCAGAATAATAAAAAAGCAATTAACTTCTCTATTTATCTTACATTACGTATTTGGAAATATTAACAGATATACCAGAAAATAATTCAATAATTTATTTTTAGGAATATGTACAGCTTCGTTTTGAATAAATAAATAACATCCTCAATGACTGCGGCAGATTTCACTAGTCGACATGGTTCGCGGCCTTTGACCAGACAAATTTCCATCACTTTTTTTATAAAAATGCACTTAAAAAATTATTTAATATTTTAAATTGTATTTGTATTTAAATTAACAAAAATATAAAATGTCCCCTTTCAAAGTGTAATTTTGAAGAGATAAAATAAGAAAGAGACAATAATATATTTAAGAGGCATGTGTAGTAAAAGTAACCTTTTGTTTGTTTGTGTTGTTGTGGTTTGGTTGGTTTAATTGTGTGGAAGCAATCACTCCGCAATCAAAAGCTAAATAATTCCGACTGACTGTACCAGGAGCGCATAAGCCGCTGGAAGGGCAACGCACCGATATTACGAGCTCGCGCCGTGGCCCGCACGGAGACTTCTCGTCTCAAAGCGGCGAGTCGCTGTTGCGCCGAGATCTTTTCGCGAGCCAGTCTCTCCATCTCGTGCTCGCATTCGCGCTCCTTGCGGCGCAGTACCTGTGAACAATAACCACGAGAAATCTAAATAGTCGCAAAACAATTACTCAATATCCATCTAAACAATGGCAAAAAAAAAACACCTTTTTTAAATATTACCGAAATCAAAACATTTAATTGTAATTAGTAATTTTTAGTAAATTATTGTTTCCCCGGAACATTTACTTTACTGATCAAGACTTTGTCGCCGGAAACAAGCTAGGCACTTTTTTTTATTTTACAGCGCCACAAAACAAGCGAGACATTTACCCGATGGTAAGTGATACGCTTGCTCGTTAACAACGCAGCGCTAATTAGGATAATATACATATACTATACACTACATATACATATATACAGTACACCACAATGTGCTCATCGCTTTGAGACTTAACAAGTCTCATTACCTCTGTAAGTACCCGTACTCGTACCTCCGCACCAACACTGTACTACCAGTAATGCCGCAGCTCATATCTACCGACAAACAGCTGTGTACATGACAATACAGTGTTCCAGTAAAGGTGGTGTAGCGAGTGAAACGATTAGGGTACCGAGATTATTATAATATATTTACTTATGTTTCAAAGCGACGAGCACAATGTCGCAATGTTTATACTACGCCACTAACACTACACCATTAGGTGGACGTTCTGCTGATCTTTTAGCCAAGTTGAATAAAAAAAGCCGTTACGTGGAATTCTGAAGTCACGTTTCCGGCCGGGACAAATACCTCAAGTCTAGGTTTACTTTTTGTACCTGAACTGTCGTTCGTTACTTACACCGAATTACCACAAGTCACATAAATGACATTGAAATTCGTTCTTTATGAATAAATCCGATTTATTCGATTTATTACACAAAACGATCACAATTATTACTTATAAAATATTAAATACTTTACAAGTAATACTGAATACAGATAAAATATTTATGATTTTATATAATATACAGATTCAAAAATCATAGACAATATTATTATAATTAAAACATATTAACGAACGACGCAATGTTTCAAAGCATTTCACGAGGTGCACTGACGATCTGGTGAAAGTCCAGGAAAACCACTGGATGCATTGATTCAAGACTAAACAGCGAAAATCTTTAGTGGATGATCCAACAGTGGATGTCTAATGCGTAAAATAACAGTTCGTTAATTATTATAATTACCGAACTGTTATTTTACGGTAGTATAGAGAATATGTATTGACTAGTATGTACTAGTTTACTTATAATAATGTAAATGCATCATCATAACCTAGAAAGACTAAAGAGGAATAATAAGTAGTAAACTTGCTGCAAAGTAAATTAATGTATTTCAGTGGGATAGTGTCCGTGACATATTAAAATAATCTTTACATAAAATGGATGGATAACGGTATTCATAAGAATCACTACATAATAAACATGAAGTTGCAAGGTTGAATTACATACAAAGGGTAAGAGTAACGTGGCCTAATATTTAAAGTACGAGTCTCTTAAATGTTTCAAGCCTTATTGTAACCATTAAAAAGTAACTCTAATTATTTTCTGTAACAGTTCCAAATATCTTTGTTTCAATGTTGATAAACTAATTTATTTAGATCAAAAAGAAAAATTATAGTAAAATCATCGATTAAATGGAGGAGTGACATTGAAAAATATTTTGATATCAAGTTTAATATGCAAAATGATTTACTTCCCTAGTACTATATGAAAAGAAAATATATCAGAATTTCTTCAATTTTAAAAAAAAACGTACATAAAACATCTTGCCTCATTCTTTACTGGTACAGAAATGACAGCTAATTACCTGAATGTACCGGATGGCTGAGCCGAGAATCGACAGATTGGAGGTCTTCTTGTCATCTGGTGTGGTGGGGAGCTGCCTCTTCAGCAACTCGAAGCACTCCTTAAGGTGGGCCCGACGGTTCTTCTCCAGTTTATTGTGCACTTCGCGAGTACCGGCGCGCGGTGCACTACCACTGCTGCCGCTGCCGCTACTGCTAACCGATGGCGGGGAAGGAATCGGGGGGTGGCTGTGTAAAGAAAAATACCTCAAGAATATTTAATAATGTTAAATACTCCAATGAATGGTTCGAAAGAATTTAAAAAGAAAAACCACTGAGGTCAAGTTGTTATTTTATGGAAAGAATTTAGATTTTTACCTTTTGTTATATGACTTAATATAAAACGTTTTAAAAATTATTTTGTACCTTAAAAAAAGATTTTAGAAATATCTCCATTAATAATATGTTTTATTATTGTTATTGTTTTAAACTAGAAGTGGTTTTTATAATTTATGCTTTTGGTTTCATCATGAGCCACATGTTCTGTTTCACTTTTTAGTTAATATTGTATAAAGTCAAAGAAAACATTTTTTGCTAGAAGTAGTAAAATGTGGTAATTCATATTATGAGACACTTGGGTGCATGCAGCGACTCGGCTCCATCTATCGGACGATGAACAACATCAGACAGATCGCATTAATATTCAATAAGCTTTTGTTAATATCCAAACCTTGACAGCAATTGGATGAAAATAAACGCGAGCGTCATGCTCAGTGTATGTCAGGAACGGCAGGCAAGGATACATTTATTATTCCATTATGACCCCTTTCCATTCCTTTTAATCTTCTTAACATTCTAGATATATCTTATACATTCACCATGTTAGATCAATGTAAAACAACCGCAATAAAGTAAATAGTTTTGTAGATAAGGACAGCTATTAACTAAAATATTGAATTTATTATATTTTAATAAGAATTAATCCTTATCAACATTCAATACAAAAAAACAATCATTGCAGTAAATAAATATTTAAATTTTTAATGTATTGCCGAACTGGTTTGAATTCAAAAAACAGCTAACCAATCGGGTACAAGAAAAAGGCGGTGTCAGTCGTGTCCGTCACTAGAATCCCCCAGCTGTTTCAAACACGGCAAGTACTAGGAGAACATAAAACCGTAGAGCTTACCCATGACTGTTGCTCGTCGTACGCGGCCTGGAATGTTCTTGTACAAAATCGAGGAGCGGCGCGGAGGGGAGCGTAGCGGACGCGAGCACTGGTTCAGACGCAATGGCGGTGGTCGCGAGGGCGACGGGGGGCACCGGTGTCGTAGATCGCACCACGCCGTTGCTGCGCGCCGTCACCGACACCCCAGTAACGACTCGCACAGACACCGGCGACTTGGGCTCCTCCTCTGTAAACAAAAACGACACATCAAAACTGCTCTCCCATTACGATACCCCCAACGTTCAGTAAACGCTTCATGTCAATAATTTGCGATACTCGGCGTTAGCGTGGTCAGGCACTTGTCAAACCCGTGTCAACCGTTCGTCCGCGGCTGCAATCCCTGGCGGTAAAGTACCAGGCGAACATAAAGCGGCAGCCGTTCATAATTTAGCGATGAATGAAATAGGTATAGGCACATGAGTGAGAAGGAAGGCACGTTTCTGTAATCATTATTGGATAATGAACCTTAATTGAACATGTTAAAGCTTAGTATTGCAGATCAGTAAATAATTAAGCTATACACCCGAGCGAGATAATTCATAAAAAGGACGTTAAAAGGAGATAGCAAGAGGCGTGTTCTAGCTTTGAGTAATGTAATGACGTCACGACGTGCGCTTTACAATACTGCGTTCAGTTTCACGAAAAATCAGCTGTTCGATGGAATATTGTTCCGTCGCGATGCGAATCATTAAACTACTATTATTTCCATAAATAATATAGTACAGTTAAATTTTACCGCCAAATAGTAGTGTCTTAACATTACTGTGTATCGGTGTGAAATGTTATATAGCCAGTGAAATTACTGGATTAAAAAGAGACATGTCTCAAAGCGACGAACATTAATTGGTGCAGTATTTACCATTCTTACTAACGTCACATTTATGTGCAGGCGTATTATGTTACCATCATAAATGTTCTCGTCGTTTGATCGAAAAAAAAATAAGAAAATTGTTAAGTATTTAAATATATATATAATATAAGAGGACATAAGATCGCTGGTAACCGAGCGAATTATTCATAGAATCGGGCTGGATCTAAAAATGGCTTTGCTTTCCAAGTGACATTGACACTGACTAACATCGTATATACAAACGCTGGTTAATAACTATTAAATGTTTATGTGGATTACAAATATTATAAATTACTTAAACATTATGAATCGATTGTTAAATTTAATAACAAATATTTTTTTTCACCGCATAGTTTTTTTTTTCAACAACTCAAAGTATGATGATTGGAAAAAATGCGTTATGGCATTACGTCCGCTTTATTGTTCGAGTTTTTTCTTTTACAAAAAAAAAGTTTAAGCAACTATGAACTACTCACCAATTCATTTAAATCGGAGCTATATTATAAAATATTTAGTATTTTTGCCGACATGATGTTTAGGAACATATAACTAATATGTTGTTAAATAATACTTTTAGTTGTATGTGTGTAATAGTTATATTCGATTTTAAGAAGCCATACATGGTTTTTAATCTGAAGAATTTCACAAGATTATATATGAAAACGCGTTTCTCATTAAACAGAAAAAGGCCGGAAGAGGATATCGAAAACTGTTTAAAAATTTTTTTTAGATAATCGTTGATCACTTCAGATTTAAACGGTAAGTGAGTTAGATATGCTATTTTTCTTTTATAATTTAATTATTTACTAAATGGCTGTGGCGCGAATTATGAAATTTTTTGTAGTTTAACGTAATCTAGTGTAACCAACTACCAAATTCGCGAAAGACGTTTAGCGAATTTATAGTGGTTTAGAGTATATATAATAATGTATAAATGATGGAATTGATAGGCCTCTTAGGAGCGGAAATAAAATAAAAAAAATGCTTAATTAATAATTATATGATAAATAACCCCTTAATAATCCCATACCTGGAAAACCTGTTACTCAAAGAATTTTTTTACTGGTGGTAAATAGGTTTCTGTTGTCGAAGACCGATTAAGTATGTACCACCCACAGCGCTTATTTTTGCTGCCAAACAGTAGTGTTCAAATATTATTGTGTTCCAGTTTGAAGGGCGCTGTAGCTAGTAAAATTATTGAGGGTAACGAGACAATATCTATGTCTCAAGCGACGAGCACAATGTGGTGCTGTGTTGTTATGAGTTAAGTTAAACGCACAGTTGCTATCGGGTTGATCATCCCGCTGGTCTCCTCGCTTAATTGTATTAAAAAAAAAGTTATTAAACATTAACTTATCCAAGCAAAAAATATATTCGTCAAAGCTAAAATTCTAAATTTAAATTGTAAAGAAAGAAAATTATTGGGAAAAAGCAAAACAATTTCAAACAACATTGTGTCTGACGCACGCGGTACCGGGATAACAGAATGAACGGGGCGGTTATGCAACTGGGGTGGGTTGGAGCGTGCGTCACGAGCCATGGGGGCTCAGCGCGAAAACTACTGACCTGCGCAAATTGGCTGTATATCGTTGAGCTATTCACAATTGTTCATTAAAGGTCGTACTTATTTCGCTTGAAGTTAGTTTTATTGGATTTTAAAGTTTTGTCGCATATTTCTTAATCATTAAGTATCATCACCATCAGCCGATAGACGTCCACCGCTGGACATACATAGACCTTCCTCAAATATCTCCACATCGATCGGGCCTGCACTGCCCTTGTTCTCAAGCTTTGTCAACGTCCGGTCACATTCAGCATGGCTTCCGGTACCGTCGGACACCATTAGCCGTCCTTTGTAGATTCATATCGGTGATACAACATATAATAATTTTTAAATTGAACGTTTTCTCCAATCGTTTTTTCATAAAAACTCATTAGATGATACTGATGGTTGTAGGTGTAGGTCTCTGTTGCTATACAGACTGTCAGGGTAGGTAGTATAAAGATTTCTGTATTCGGATTTGAAGGGCGCTGTACCTAGCGTAATCATTGGGTTAACGAGACTCAATATTCTATGTCCCAGGTGACAAGCTCAATATGGTGCAGTATATAACATCCTATCTAGTTCCACATGGTTATGGGTTATCGCACTTACTATCAAGCGATCGTTCCGCTTGTCTTGACGCATAATTGCATAAATAAAAATATTAAGATATTTTTTTTATATGTTTGTATTATATGTAAAAGACAAAGGACTTTGGCCGTGCATTGAAGAACTGTACTACACAGTCAAATAGAAAGTATAATGGATATGTGTATTAAATAGCTCACCGTTTGCAAATATAAAACGCGTGGCTGAGTACTTGTCCGAACTTTTGCAAGTGCCTCTCTTGTGATGTTATGGCGGCCTGGTAGAATTGCGCATGGCGGCGCGCGTAACCGGCAGACCGCTCCTACCGAGCATAGCTCTCTCCCGCTCTTACTCCGCACGCCGGCCGACGCCTTCGCAAATTGACGAAAGCGATATGACGTCGGATTCAAATACAACTATGAGTTTTTACTATGTTTATATAACAATAATTAAAACAGGCTTCTATAGCGCAATAGCTCGCGTAAATTACTAAAAAAAAAAAACAATATATATTATTCGTCTAAACGACCGAACTGTGAAGGAGGCAATGAATAATAGGGTCGATAATCATTTATCTAAATGGTACAGGCTTTATGTATGTAATTAATTTAAAGAACTGGTGGTAAGGTTGCCGTCTAGGTAGTTACCACCACGACTATTTCCGCTGCTAAATAGTAGTGTGCAAAAAAAGTATCTAAATTCGAAACGAAATAAATGTTGCTCCATAAATAATAACAGCAAGTTTAGCAGATGAAACTACCGCCATATTATTATGGGCAGGCGTATCACTTACCATCAGGTGAACGTCGTGTTCGTATCATTGATTCGTCAATTAAAAAAAAATATGGTTTTATACATTTGACGAACGTTACGTATGTTATTTGTACACACTTTATAAACATGTCTGTTCAATCGGTTGCCCTTAACTCGTGGAACAAAAGCCACAGACACGCCGTTACATGGATGGAGTGGGGGAGTACCGGGACCGCGGCGCGGTGTGGTGCGGTGAGGTGCGGCGCGGCGCGTCTGCATGTGATAAGGGTGGTAAGGTAGAGCGGCGGGGGTTCAGGGGTGTGGGGAGGGACAGCGGAAGGGGGATAGGTTCGTAGCTCGGGCTGACACGTGAGAAGCGGTCACGCGGCCCGAGCCCTCCCGACCGAGCTCGATGCAACCGAGGTGAGAAGGGAGAGGTCAACAAGCGGCGCAGTGCTCCATCCTTCAGAACCGGACGGCACGAGCTTTTGTATCGGAGCCCGTTTGGTGAAAAATATTTTAACCGATGCAAATGTTTATAAACTCGATAAGTAATTGAACAAAAACACTTTGCAGTTAGTCGCTAGAAAATTAACGTATTGTGGGCAGCCTCTCAGGGACCTTACTGCTCCAGTGCCCGTAGTCCTTGGAAGAATATGCCTTGCCCACTGCCACTTAAGTGGCGGAGAATATATAAAAATACACAAATATAAATAATACATATAAATAAACAATACATACATAAAATGTATATTCAGTATGAGCAGAGGAAATCACATAATTACAAAAATAATTAGCTAACAAGATAACCTTGATTTTTTTTTTGTACTCAACACATGTTAACATAACATTATTTAAAACATGTTACACAATAAAAAAAATAGTAACATATACAATGAAAAACAAATTATATAGAACGTATTGTATAAATATTACTGTGTTCCGGTAATTAACTAGTGAAATTACTGAGGTAACAAAATTTAGCATAATATATCTACGGCGACGAGCAAGCCGGGGTGTAAGGGGACCCAAACCAATTACACCTGCTCATGGTGTATTCTGCTAATCAACAAGCGAGGTTCTGGCTTTTACCAACCCGCATTGGGCCAGCGTGGTGAGGATTGGCCCAAATCCAGCCCATACGTATCTGCTACAAAGTGCCCTACCTCTAGAGCCCGGTAATAACGGAGGCCATACTGAATGTTGAAGGTCGCGGGAAGACAGTGGATGCGGGCAGCGCGGAACCCATCGATGTGCAGATCTTTAGGGGAGGCTTATATCCAGCAGTGGATATCTATAGGCGGATTTGAAGAAGGATGAGTACGATGTCGTGTTGTATATTTAATCCTAGCGCCGCGTTATTGCGTAACTTACCATCAGATAAACTCCTCCTCTTCCTCCTCAAATCTTCATAACTTGTCACAAGCGGATAGCATTGCAGTTATAATTTTTCGCAACAGGCCGTGGAAAACGACCAGTGTCAGCCCGCCGTGCCCGCCCCGCCGACCCATCCATATCTCCGCGTCAATAACCTTGCTCGCAAGTTGGTGGGGAGTTTATATGTGAGCCGTTGTTATGATACATTTTATCGGCGGATAAATGAGGAGCACGTGTAGGAGTCTACGCCCCTCAGAAATCGCGCAGCATCTACGTCTTCAGCTAACGACCTGTTATCTAACAGTTAAGATATTTTCCTTGCTATGATATTTATATTTTTTTTTATATAGGTATATTGGTGCACATTAATTTCTATTATATAAGACATCGCAACGTAACGCTAGTTAGAATGATGCTGCACCGTATTGTTGCTCGTCGCTTTGAGACATCAGATGTTATACCTTGTTACCTCAGTAATTTCACTAACTACAACACGCTCTAAATTGCACACTAATGTTTAGCGGCGGAAATAAGAGCTGCCGTGGTATCTCTTTTTTTTGTTTCGAGGTGGAATCTTCGAAAGATACTCTGCTTCTGCGGGGAAGTCAGGGTTACGTGAGATTCTTACTTACTAAAACCCTCTCGGTGCTCTGCATCAGTGCACTCGGAAAGGTTCCGGGATCTTTTACAGAACGCACTGATGCTCCTCTACACTCTTTATTGACACATCTCTGAGGAGGCGCCTAACCCTCTCAGGCACCATCGCTGAGCCATGCATTGTTTCACGCAGATTCGCTTGTTGAGCAATTAGGGCCCGCATCCTCAAGCACCGCGAAACTCCTAGACCCTTTTAGTCGTCTTTTACTACAGACAGGGCTTACCTTAGTCCTATTCTTACTACTCCAAGACTACAGGGTTGGACGTGGTACCTACCTAAGACAGTCTTCGCCTACAGACTCCTACCATCAGCGAAGTATAACAACGCGATATAAAAAGGAATCATAGCTGCCTCTACTGCGCAGTGGCTTACCTCTAGCCTAGTAATTCGCCGGTCCCTGGTTCGGTTCCGAGACCACAGGAAGTCCCTAACTACACAAACAACTAGCCACCATCATAACGACAATTCTATTTCGGCTGTCACCCAGGCGAGATCTGGATTACAAATGAGCAAACTTTACCAGAGGGTAAAGTGAATATAGATATATTCACTCAACAATACGTGACAATCAAGTGTTAGCCTTGTAGACTAGGTATGAATACAATAAAATGTAACCTAGAAACTCAGTTTAGAGATCCGCACCGCAATGGCTACGTTTCTAGGTACGTTAGAAATAGATAGCGAGTTATCAGAGATTAATTAATGGCTTGCACACAATGTGACCTTACTGACCAACATAACAGACGGTGTCATATATATGTTAAGGTCATCATCATCATCATCATCATTACAACCAAGTAACGTCCATATAGCTGTACATAGGTTTGCAATATATTCCACAAATTACGGTCTTCCGAAGTTTGAGGTAAGGTTAATATGGTTATATGTTACTACTTGTTAATTATGATAATTAATAACAGATGTTACATTTAATATCGATATTACTGGTACATGTGAAAGAAATACTAGTTCAGTTTTCGTTACCGGTGGTTCGTGGTAAAAGACGAAGAAAGAAAGCATGGATAAAGACCGGAAGATAATCAAACACTAAATAGATACGATGTAAGAAGGGAAGGAGGTATTGTTGAAAAATTTATTTATATATTTAAAAAGTTTATTGTGACACCTAAAATTAGATAACAAAATGTAGACTCATTGCCTATGGGCATTCTCTTCCAGTCAACCTAGGATGTGGAGAGATGCTGTGGTATGCGAGGACGAAATTTTTAATTAAATAAGTTAAGTATGGGTAAGTAAGGTAAGTATAAGGGGTTCCGCCCAACATGTTACGGAGCCCAAGTCAACCTCACCTGGACGCGGTGCACCCTACTGAACAACAGACGAGGCTCTAACCGCCCACCAACCCGCACTGGACCATCGTGATGGGTTACGGCCCAATTCCCCTCAATGAACTCTTGGATGTGGACATCTTTGAGGGGATCTATTTACAAACACATACATATATTTATATATACATACGCATGTGCATATATATATATATGTGTACTTGTCTTTCTAAGTACATAAATGTTTGTATGTACAGCTCCAATGTAAATTTATTGGAAAATTTATTTAATGTAAATTAACCAAAATTAATGATAATTATGAAAAATTAATTATCAGTTATTATATACAATAACCAGTTCATTAATTTTGCAGTAACATATAAACACCTACGGAAACTATACAGTCGTGTGGACGGTTCCACATAACGATCACCACCACGTCCTGCACAACGCGGTTTAAGACATAGGAGACCTTGACAAATGTCTTAGAAAATAAAACCCATTAAAGATCTAAGATAAACCGAGTTATGTACTTATTTATATAGAACATAGTCATCGTTATCATTCGATAGACTTCCACTGCTGGACATAGCAATACCGACACTCCTCTTCCCTCCGCGACTCTACCTTGGGCCAGCCGGGTAAGTTCCTCTTAGCTTCACCGTGGGCGACCCACTCACGGTTACTAAGCCTCTCCACCACAAGGCGGGAACCTGTTGTGGGGGTGCAGGTGAGGTTGGCTTGGGCTCCGTAAGATGCTGGGCGGAACCTCATTACACCCCTACATAAGAACATAGCTGTTATATATAAATGTACCTATTCATGGTAAGGACCATTTGGGTCATCTTTCACCTTGACCTGAACCGCAACAAAGGTAGATACGCAGTTGATAATCTCATAAAAACTATAGGCGGTGACGAATGGCGTTGCGCAACGCGGTCGCACCGTCGTCCGCGTTTATTGGATTAAAATACGTCTGTTTGTGCGCATCGGGCTTACGGTTAAGTTACGTAAACACAGTAGTCTTAACTAAAAAACACTTCGATGGTTAATCTACTAAGCATCCCCCAAAACAATGTTTCCAAATAGAACCATAAAGACCCATATGAAGGAACACAGCAGACGTGAAATAACGCCCTAGGAAGCCTGCAATCACTGATCGTGTTTTAGATCATCCATTAATTAGATTTGATAAAGCACAAATGTTTGCAAAAGAACATTGACTTTTGCAAAAGATAATTTCTGATGTTAATGAACCAAAAAAAAAATTTATTCAATGCATAACATTGTTGGATACCACCACCGGCTTGGGAGACCATTGTCAATAAAACGTCAAGCATACCAGTATAAACCTTCAAGACGCAGTGATCTCATTCTGTATAGATCGGATAGTTATAATTTAAAAGCTGTATTTAATCAGCGATGAGTAGGAAGTCAAGTCATTAGTCAGCTCAGACTTTCCAAGATCACCGCTTTGCAAAGCATTCAAAACTTTAACGTAATTCATAACTAAGCCGAAGCAACAAAATCCATAAAATTTAGTTTCATTACATATGTAATGGACACTAGAAAACAAGTAGTATAATTTCTATTGCTGCTTATACATCCAACTCTGAAGATGATCTCGATGCATTAATTTGAAGGTCGGATGGTGTAAAACACGGTCAATCAACTTATATTTATTTATCGTTAGATATTTGGAGACAAAAGAAGAATCTCAAACGGATAACATTCATATGCAATCAAGATTAAAGTGAAATTTTAAATATTACAATAATTACCATTCCTATGCAAATCCAATAAATGTTTAATTATACCGATACACACGTGTCCACATCGAGCCTTGAAAGGAACCTTGATGTCAAAGAACAAATCCCAGACACTAATAAAGACGGTAGAAAAGAAGAGAAGACAAAACCTCCAGAACCTTCAGCTGCGGTAGGAAGGTTAAAATTTAAAAACTTGATCTGAGTATATTATTTAACTAAAAAAATTCTAAGACTTTTGCCTTATAAAACATTACGTCTATTAAAAAATTTTCTCTCCAGTTCTGGGTTAAAAGAAAACATGTTTACACACAAGATTACACAGTCAAGGCGTCATCGATTCTTATCTGATCAGATGTATTTGTCACAGATGGAAATTTTTTAAAAATCCGACATACTTGATTTAAACGTTTTTCCTTAGATTTGCAATAAGTCCTTTGGGTAACGCAGCCAGAAATTTTGATTTTATACAAATGAGAAATTTTTCTCTCACGATATCTCTAATTTAATCTCATAAAGTTTAATTTATATATTCTCTCTAATTTTGCTATTGCTTGCATCTGTCATTAAGTGTTGTAGTTTTTAATAATTTAATGCACCCCTATCTTTTTTTTGCTTTTAGTTCAGGTCTTCCTTCCCAATGGGTTGTCTGGATGAAATTGCTTCTTGAGCAATAAGACCGCCTATTGTACATTTTTGTTCGAGTATATATATATATAATGTATTCGATATCTTGTACCTAGTGTACAATAAAAGATAAATAAATATAATTATTAATTCAGTAATTATGACAGATATAAAAACAATATTGTTATAAATAAAATTTTATAAGTATAACAAAAAGAAAGTACTATTTATTTACCTAGAAATATTATGCAATGCCAGAGTGTTTGATGGTTAAAGTGAATTGTACAAAAACACTGCGTGGGCTGGTGGTAAATATAGCCCGTTCGTAAACAATGTCGGAACAGAAGAAACGCGTAATATGTTCAGTTAAAAACCTACGTAATAAATGACTTACCTAGGTATTCCTTGATCCATTTCTTCTTAGGCGGTCTGACCTTTTGATCGTCATTTGTCGTCTTCTTAACTGAGCTTTGATTGCTCGTCACAGGCAGACTGTCGCTGACGGGTACGGAGGCGACGGAAGGTACCGACGATATCACAGACTGCGGAAACCCAAATCCGTTTATCGAATGCCCGTGGGCACGGAACGGCTTATAAGTTTTGAGGGTGATGGGGATCGGCTCCACGATGCTCCCGAACTCCGTCTCCATCGTGTTTATGGCGATCGTGTGCAACGTGTCCGTGTAGAACGCTTCACCCGGAGCGCCCATCGCGGCGAACAGTTCAGATTCAGCGCTCGCTCGGTACCTAGCAGTGACCAAATTCACTTTCGCGGTTTCCATGAGTATACCCATTCTATGATCAACGATTTCACTAATTATTCAATCTATAAGTCCTCATTGCAGGCGTCCTCGTCATTTTTATTAAGTTTTACAACTTTCATTCACTTAACTTTATTGATCACTTGAATCACTGAGCGTTCATCCTGTACCTGGACTTGATACGATTTCACTTTATAATAATCGGGTGCGTTCGCAGACGGGAAATATTTATATAAAGTTTACGAAAGTGTTTGGTAACGAAATTTGAAGAAACAAAAACATTAATCGCGAAATGTTTCGTTAAGGGATTCTGTGACGAAATCGCGAAAAAATGAGGCAGGAAGTTTTGCGCAACGTTTTGAAAGCCCTACCACGGAAGTATTATGAAACTTTAAAAGAAGCCTTGCCCAGCATGTCCGCAATGACGCCATACAGCCACACAGCCATACAGCCACATAGCCAGCGCACAGCTGAGGATCGATCCAGCCGTCATTGACAACGTTCCCGACATGACTGCTCGAACGAAAACAATTGGATATATCCTGGTTATTCGATGTGATGATTTATTTATTTATATCTGATAAAAATCTCTATAAATAAATAATATTTGTTAAATACGCATATTACTTTCAAAGTTTGTAATTAGATAAATTTACTGGTGGTAGGTCTCGGTGGCCGCAGACGATGTAGTGCAGTGTATACTATCCTAACTAGCGCCACGTTATGGGCAGGCGTATCACTTACCATCAATTGAACGTCCCGCTCGTCTCCTCGATTATTTAAATAAAAGAAAAAAAGAAACGAAACATAGTAAATAATTGTATTGATATTTTAAATAAACCTTTTGACCGTAGTGAGAGGAAATGGCGCATTAAGTTTATTCAACTACTAACGGTTGGATGACTACATTGCGATGTAGTATTTAATGGTTAAACGCACTAATTTATAAGCGTATTCTCTATACTAAAATGAAATACGACTAAAGTATATATGTTTACGGACTAAGGTTAAAAAATCAATATGAATTAGTAATCCGTGTGTAATATGACGATGTTTGCGAAACCGTTGAAGGCCGGCGACACCGGCAGTGGCGCTACGACGCACGAGCTCAACAAGTGAGAGGGGCCGGCACGGGGGAAAGGGGGGGAAGAGTTGCGAACGCATGGCATGAACGATGGTTCGGTTGCTGGCACGTGCACTGCCCGCGCCGCCCGCCCCTCACGCCCGCCGACAGTCTGCTACACCTCCTGCTGCGTCATGCCGCCTTAGTAACTCCGCCGATCAAATTGGCAGACATGGAGGAGGAGAAAATAAAACTTTTTTTTTTTTTTTTACAATAAATCTTGTACAATCTTACCCGATTTTTATTGTTCGAAACAATTTTAAACAGGTTTAATACAAGAATTGATTAAAAAAAAAACGCAGTGACGCACTGAAACAGGAATGGAGCCAACATGGGACAAAGATATCTTTTATTTATTCAGTGCAGCGTCAAGATGTGACTAACAGAACGTTCAGCCACTGGTTTGACGATAGGATTATTACACTGCATCGAACTGTACTCGTCGCCTTAAGACATTGAACGCTACCTTTACCACATTCACTTCACTAGCAACCACGCCTATCAAACCGCTCATGTTTTTTTTTTAATTGTAAAGGCTGATGCTTGACCTCGATTCCAGCCGGTGTTAAGTAGTGATGTGGACTGTGGTAAAACACTAACATCCTATAATAAGCCATCTATGCGAACGAACTGGCAGCTCGGTATATACCTGGACGGTCTCCGGCAGTAGTGTTTACTATCAGTGAGTCAAAATTAAAAAAAAAAATCTGTAACAGGTGTTTAGGTGAGCTAGTGCAGCGACGTTATCGGCGGAGCGCTAGATTAACACGTGCTATACAAAACAATAGCATGCGTCGGCAAGTTGAATAACATTGCTCGTTTAGAAGATTCTAGAAATCAAGTCAGTCAAGTACACCACTCGGTCACTCATTCATCTAAAAAAATATACATATATAATAAAATCCGCTATATCTCGGACTTTAAAAAAAAAACCTGTTAATATGAGACAAGTCATTTAACGCCGGAGATACCTTTGTATACATATATGAATTTAAAATTTTAATTACTTCTGTTTGATCAATTGTTGCATATATTTACATAAATTTTATTAAGTTAAGTAATTTTCACAGATGTTATATAATATTAAGTTAATAAGATAATGTATTATAGAAAGAAAACAACTGAAACTGCGACAGTTTATCCTTAGGAATATAGTGGAATCTTTATACTACTGCCTTAGCCGAAATGTATGTGTTCTAATATAAAACATACAAGACTAATTATATTATGAAAAAAAAGGAAAAATATCAAGTTATAATTATGTAAGACAAAAGGTCTACGTTGACAAAATTGAGAGCTAATCTAGTCCATATACAATTTACATAATACTTTAAGTTCTTTTTCCGATCATGGCGCTAAGACTTACTAGTAATTTCATGACGTCATACCTAGGTTAGATTCTATCTACTTTTAACTACACAGTTTACTGGTTCGGATCTCTGTTCTCTATCATCCCCTATTTTTGCCGCCGAAACGGTAAGCGTGCAAACTTTATTGTGTTCCCGTTTGAAGGGCGTTGTATTGAATTCACTGTGTAGCAATGTGACTGAACATATGAAAGCGACGAGCAGAAAGTAATGAAGTGTTTACCATGACGACTAGCGCTGTATGATGTTATGGGCGTTTGATTTACTCTGAACGTCTCGCTCGTAACATCGTGAAGTCAATAGAAATATAGCATTGGTTAAGTAAATTAAGTCCTGTAAAGGTCCTGCTAGGTAAACATATGGAGGGATGAAGTGGTGTCGAATTGTTGAGCATCAGCCAACACGGGGACGCGGAGGCACGTTGGTTGGACGTACACGCGTTACGCAAGCGTTACGGTGGGCCGGAGTGGGCTGGGCCGGGCCGGGCAGGGCACGTGCACGGCGCGCTCTATATTCTATATACATTATGCAACTTATATAACACGCATACAACGACACACGTGTAGTGTACCGTACACTGCCGCCGCGGTCCTATATACGCTTCGCTTAAAATTTTTGTTTATTGTTTCTGTAAACGGGCACATAACCAGTTAACCTAGCGGGACGTATGAATACGTCAAACGGAAACAAAAGCGAGTACGAACAGGCAGTGGACCCGGGTCCACGAGCTCAGAATCAGATAAGATGTAAGAGTACAATATGACTACCGAGCGATCAACGTCATCAGAGAACTGAGGAATGACGAGTTCGGGTAGGATGTATAAATATGTCCTTGAAGTATATGATGCTCCGCTCTGAAACGGGTGAGACGTAAAAAAAATTTAAATATGGAATTATGTTCTCAAGGCGCTCTTTATATCTTACGGATTAAAATGGGAATTCCCCTGTTAACAAGTAAATAGAAAACATAACTGATAATATATTTTTTTTTAAATCCATATTTTTATGTAAATAATATTAATTATTAATCACAAAATTTATTATCTTCATATAGTATGCTTGTTTATGAGACATTGAAATATTAATTAACAATTTTTTTTTGTAACATATGGTCATCATATAAGCTCACTACGTCCAGCTTGCAAACACAAAACCACGTCACACTCATCATCAGCTGATAAACACCGCTGAACACAGACGTACCCAAAAGATTTCCAGCGATTTCCCACGATCTTCACCAGATCGTCAGTCCACCTTGTGAGGGGCCATTAAGGGTCTACCTAAGGAGAATAAAGCTTCCTAGTCTGGAATAACTCTATTCACTCTTCCTTTAAAGAGTCCTTATGTTGAACTTGTACAGGAGTAGTTTTGCCGGAAGACATAACTTAGGAAGGAGACACTTTCCTAATGGACTAAAAATCGTCAACGTGATAATGTGATGGTGAATATACTTATATACGTCTGGTGATACAATGAAGGGATATGATGGTATATAGAAGACCTCGCAAGCGGAATACTGATGGAATAACCGTATTTAGGACTTCATAGTTAATTTAATCTCTCCATACCATTTAACATTTAGATGGTATACCATTTAGATTCTAAATGGTACAGAGGATGGATTATTGAGCGATAAAAGCTCCTCAAGGTCCGTGAACCCGAAGACAGTCGCCTTCAACGACAGACAGAGACCACAGTTCTCTTCTTACGAGGCTGAAACTACAGCTGCTACCAGACTTTGATGGCAAGCAACCGTAAACAGCCAACCAAATAAATAAAGATAATATAGGACTATAGTTTGGTCAGCACCAAAAAGTAGTGATTGTGGTTTTTTTTTGATGAAGTTTTATTGTAAATCGATTTATTGACGACATAGCAAATCAAATGTAGAAGTATAATTTCCGCATTAAAGGATGCAAATATATATGTGGAACACGAGCTGACATACCTTACAGTATTACACAATGCTCGTAGAGTATTTGCGCAACACCAAATAAAAAAACTGCAAATAGATCTTTTTTTAAATTATGTATCTAGAAAGATTTTAGATACAATTATTAATTATCACGCAATTGTGTATCGGTAATGAGTTTAAAGCTCATTAATGATAAACATAGTTACGTTGATACATACACGCCCACAGGTGGACCTAGGGCTCTACCAAAATTCTCCGATATCGGTCCATTATCCTCAGCCCATAGACATCCACTGCTGGCACAGGCTTCCTACAAAGATCCTCGCATGCTTGGGCGTCGGGCCCACCGACTCGCATTGGGCACGCTAGCCCAATGCGAGTCGGTGGGGGGCCAGAGCCTCGTTTGTTAATTACCAGTGCACCACGAGTAGGTGAGGATGGCTCGAGTCCCGCAAATTGTTTTTGGAACTTCTTACGCGCGCACGATATTTCGTGCTCTGCTTCATTGAGGCGACTTCCCGTGATCGGCACCAATTTATTGGTATACCTTCTTGGAGGGACAGACGATGACACCTTCCCTTTATTCACTGATTGTGTATAATGGTGCTTGTCATTTGCTCGAATAACGAATACTGGGCTCGTGAACCGGTAGTCTGCAGCCTAATGATCTTTTCCAGCACACCCTATACACAGCCTGATACTAGAACCTCAAGTACTCTACTTAATTCGGCATATGACTAGCAACCCTTTGGAATATGACGAGGAACGTACACGTACTAACACAACACTACTCTACCTCTTAACATGTGCCATGGAGAAGCATAACTGCCCATAGCATACGCCCTGGACGTAACCACGAAGGACACAACCACAAGCACTCACTATTTACTATTAATTTTTAACTATCAATGAGGATTCTTCAAAATCTTTCAGTGGACTTCTAGAAGTGGCAGCGGTTACTGTTCCTATTTTTAGTATACTTTGTTATTCATTGTATGACTGCCATTTTATGATAGAATATGATTCTATGGAGACTTTTATCTAGCAGTAGACGTCTCTCAGCTGATGCAACTATGTATATGATGTACAGAAAAATATAATTAATATAAACAAACTGCTTTTTGTCTTTGCACGATTACTTATGTTCCTTACTGTTTTTGTAATGTCCAAGATAAGACAGAGATAGTCGGAACAATGCGACTTAGTTTAAATGGCTGTAGAATATTTCGTAACACATCACTGTGCGATTTTAGAGATTATAATCAAAGAAAATAATTAGATTCATCTTTCATTGATTTCATAGTAGCACAACTCTTGCTAAGGCTACATTTTAACATTTGGATTTAGATGTTCGCTCGCACTTGGCTAACTTGGATAAGTCGGCAAAATTATCATCATCATCATCCATTCGCTCTATAAGAGAAATGAATGAATCTGAATTCCATCAAGAGAAACATAATATCTGCTAGGAATATTTGGATTAATCGAAAAATAACTTTATAACTACGAAGATTTAACTTAGAATTATGTAAACAACAAAGTACACTACGGTTATAATCTTACTTGAATGAAATTAAGCGTAGTAAAAACATAAGGAAATGGCCGATAAAGATTGAGAGATAATATTTTCAATAACAAATTATCCGGCGAATACAATTTTTTGTAAAAAATTAAATCTGACAAATCTTACGTAGACCAATGAAATCAATCATCTTGTGATAAGATGTAACATAACAATAGAAGTAAACATAGTTGCATCAAAGTACGTACAGGTAGAACCAGATGTAACGAAAATGGTAAACAAGGAAACACTGAAGTGCATACGTTAAAACTTTGAACAGGTAGGCCAGGTAGGCAGGCAGGCAGGAAGCGGTACGGCCGCAGGCAGGCGTTTGTTGTGATGGTGACGCAACCCACGTATGATTTTCGATGTTAATTAGGAATTTAGTGATTTACATTACAGCACGCGCTCATTGTTCGAAGTGATTACATATCTCGGCGGTAAGTCGCAGAGGATGGGGTTATCTGCTCTGATACTTTATCGCGGCGAACTGAACGATTCGTACGTGAATCCTGTCTTCTGGGAGCCAGTCGCGCACCGCTCTAGACTGCGTAAAATTTGAATTGGCGACCGAAAGGTGCAAGAGTCCAGACGAGTCGCGCGACGCGGGGGAGGACGGCTGAGTGCGGCCGAGGGCGGGGAGGGTGGCAGACATTCGCTAATTGTCGGCTGCAGCGGCGCGGCGCGGCGCGCACGTGGGGCGCGGTGCGGCGCGACGCGACGCAGGTGGCGGCGACCTCGCGCTATCTCGTCTCGCCGCCCGAGGTCGCGATGATAACGCACGCACGCTATTTCGGAGCGGAGCCGGTCCGCGCCCGGCACCGCCGCAAACGCACCCGACTTGACGCCGCACGGACCGACCGGCCGGCCGACCGACCGACGGACGGACGGACGGGCGGACACCCGATGCGGGCAGCACGCCGCCTCTATTCACACTGACCGAAAACACCGAGTGATGCAGCTGCCAGAGCGCGAAGCCGACCGACGCCGACGCGCACCGCTCGACGACTGAGCGTTCCGCTCTCTGTCCCAGAGGGCAGAAGAGGCGGGAGGCGCACGACCTCCGGAACCCCGCTTCGCCGCGGCCCGCGCCAGTGAAACCGACGGACGAAATTGCGAGGCGAGGCGGGCGGAGCGGTAAGTAACGGGGGGAGAGACGAGTTGCGGGAGGTTGAAGGGGAAGGGTGTAATGGAGAAAGGGGAGGGAGGGAGGCAGAGAGGCAGGGTGCGGACGCACGCGGCCGAGCGCATCGTTGCTCGCCGCTGCACCGTCCGTCTCAGCATTTTACATAACGCAGCACGGGGCGCGCGTCGTGCTCGCCCGCGGAACGAGGTCGCAGCGGCGCGCCGCCAGCGCACCGGCTGAATTTTAACAGGCACATAGGACGCGGGTGATGAAACGGCGGCATGAGTACGCCGGTGACGTGTCCGAGAAGTTAGTCGGTCGCCGGCAGAGTCACTGAACCTCGACGCTGGCAAATAAGGTGAATGGAACATTGCAACCGAATCGGACGGCGCGGGTAGCGGTGCGGCGGCGGACGGCCCGGCGGCGGCGGCGGGCCGCAGCGCGCCGCTCCACGTTTTCGCGACGCGATTTAGCTTTCTAATAAAATATAGGCAGTGCGGATGACCTCCATTGCCATTACAATGCAAAGTATTTCGGCAGAAACAACTCTCAAAACTACTACCTACACGCGCCTCCTAAAGTAAAACAAAAAGGCGAAGCGACAACACATTGGGTATACCCGAACGAACCCTTTTTAACTCCTTGGTATATGCAATCGAACTCCAGTAAGAAACGAATGTATTTAACGTTGCCGTTTGGTTATTTGCTCGGCGTTTAGATAAAGTGAATTTAAAGGCTACGTCACAACGGCTGTAATTGGATTTCTCTGTTGCGTTGGTGATGATACGCGAACCAGCAGAGCTCGCCACGCCCACGCAGAATAACTGGCACGTGTTATCTTTATCTATACGCTTCATAATGTTTATGTAGACGAGTGGAACGTACGAGATCCGCGCACCGCTGCGTAAGGAGCAAACCAACATATATATATACATATATACACACATATACATATATATATCTACGCGCATAGAGATACCACTTATGTGGTACTACCGATGTATACATTAACGGTGTAGGGTATGTAATGTATATGTATTGAACGTTTTCCACGTGACTATTATTGAAAGTTAAAAAAGGAGGGAGTTAAGGTTGCTTAGAGAGCGGTTAACAGGAACACATAAGTGTGCAGCGAGTGCAGGTTCGGACGGCGGCGGCGGAAGAGGTGGCGTGCGGTGTGCGGGGCGGGCGGAGGGGGAAGGGGAGAGGTGCCGGCGGACGACGCATGCGTGCGTCGGCTGACCTTGGCGCGGTGCAGCGTGCAGCCCGGGCCGCCGTCCGACCGCACGAGCACCTCCCCCACTCCGTGTGCCCCCCTGTAAACCACACCTGCCGGTTTAGCAGGTTGCGATGCGACCTAGCATCACGCCTAGATCCTATTTCTGGAATGGCCAGATAATACTAAATCACATGTAAAACATCCCTTGATGTCAAATTCTGCACAGAAAATCGCTATGCTATTTCCGTTTGATCGATTTCCATCTAATAGTACCACCGGAGCTCCTCTTCCTGACGCCAAACAATAATGTGCACATATTACTGTGCTCCGGTTTCAAGGGCGCTGTAGTTAATAAAATTTCTGTGACAATGAGACATCTTGTGTGCTGTCGGAAGGTGACGAAGACCATGTGATGCTGTGGATAACATCTTAACTAGCGCCACGTTGTCGTGCGCAGGTACGTAACTCAGCAAGTGAACGTGACGCCTGTCTCGTCGCCTCATTGTATAAAAAAAAAAATAGGATAGAATACAAAAACTAAAATTATCGTATTCAAAAATATTATAACATATTTTTAACACGAAATGTAGTTTTTTTTAAAAAAAAAAAACTTATCTATAATTTTGATTGGTACCTATATGATAAAAAAGAAAAAAAATCTTTCGCTGCGGTCCGTGCAATCAATATAAAACAGAGAGCGACACGGGAGTCGAAGTGGAAACGCAAAGGGGGACTCCACCCACCGGAAGTCGAGATAGGAGTCGGTATCGTGCGAAAGCTCCCTCGTGCAGCCGCTGATACCGATAAAAGTAATGAATTCATTATTCACTACCGCATAACACTTTGAATAAGTGATCAGCTTTGTAACATAGTGCCGATTACGTCACCTATCATAATGTCATCTAGGTTATCTACCATACCTCTGTCAATCTAGATTTTCTTTTATTGTTGTACAAAACCTATTTCATAGTAATGACAAAATAAATTACACTAAGCAACTAAAGTTTAGCATTACAAGATAAAGTAAACTTTACAAGTGAATCTCAGATGCTAGACACCGTCTACCGTCGGAGCTCCAACTTCCGTCGGTATACAGAACTGCGCGGACATTAAAGTATTCCGGTTCGAAGTGCGTTGTAGGTAGTGTAATTACTGGAGGAATGGGACTGTACATCCTATGTCTGAAAGCATAATATTGTGCAGTGTTTATAATCTTAACCAGCGCCACGTATCAGGCGTTTCAATTACCATCAGGTGAAGGTCTTAATTGTCTCGTCGTTTACGTGAATAATAAAAAAAGAAGTTGTGTCTGGTAGGAAATTTAGTTTTAAACAACACTAGTCTACTTCTGTGTTCCTAGTCCCTGTTACCTGAAACCGCCTAGGTACCACCGCAGCTACTGTTTGTTACTGCTGCCGAACAGCAGCAGTGTGCGAACATGTTCAGGTTTAAAGGGCGTTGTAATTAGTGAAGTTACTGGGTTAACGAGCGGAATATGGCGTTGTGTACATCATTCTAACTAGCGCCACATTATGTCTAGACGTTTCATCATATCAGGTGGACGTTTAGTTCGTTTTGTCACTTCTAGGCATTAAATTGCAATTAGACAAATTTAAAAAAAACACCTAATGGCGGTACCATAGATAATGATAGCATATGTCAAATAAAAAGCATCTTATCTATATCTAACATAGATTATGCGTAGCAACAAAAGCAAAAAGTTTTTATATGACGATAGACAATTTCCGTATTACATATAAAATTTAAACAATTTCGTGATATAACTAACAGTATATATAAACACTGTTACCAACCAAATATGGAGTCCTAGTCTACAAAGATTTTTTTTGTTACGGAACCACAGTGTATATATAGTGCGTTATAATTATTTGTAATGTATTCTACATATAAATTATAGCCCGTTTGCACTTCCTGTACGGTTTCGGAAGTGTTTAGAGGAATCGATTTAACTTGTAAGTACTATATACAATATGGTTACAATTTATATATACACTGCATATTTTTTTTTATTATGTAAAACGACAAGACATGTGCATAACGTGCCGCTAATTAGGATGTGATACACTGCATCATACTGGTGGTCCTTGTCGCTGCAGACGGACGATCTCCGGCAAGAGGCATACCGCCAATATATATTTTCGTGTATACACAGTAAGAGTGTAAACGCGGATGCTGCGGTCCAAAGGGAATTTTCAGACGAAATTCTATTGATAGCACGTTGTAAGGATCACTCAGTTTACTGTTGATTAGCTGAACGGTCCGTATTACACGTGGAGAAATGGCGGCGACACGTGTAGTGACGTCATCGTGTACATAATGAGAAACGATGTTAAACGAAACGATAGAAATATGTAAAATGATACTTTAGGCACCATGTTGCATTAATCTATCTATATATATATGATTAATGCAACATTGTTATCATATATATATATGATGACAATGTTTTTTTCGCTAATCACCTGAAAACTAGTGAACGCATCTGACACGAAGAAATAAGTATTCCGCGCAAAATGATTTGTTGACGGTTATAGGATTTTTTTTGAATTTCTTAGATTCTTCATTATTTTATTTCTTATTAATTTTTATAAATATTTTATTATGTATTATATTTATTCGGTTGCCATAGAAACGGTTGTTATAGAAAATCATTTGCGGTTACGGTTGCCTCTCACGGAATATTTCAAACAAATCAAGCAAAGCGGGCGGAGAAGAGTTTGTATATAAATGAGACTAGCTGTTCCCTGCCCGCTTCCGCAAACCATTCCGCATTGAATGGTCATGTTCCCATGTCAACACGTTCACTAGTTTTTACGTGATCTTCGAAGAAAGAAATCCATTTTTATTATATATATATATAGATAGATTTCCACTTATGTAGACTTGTCACGATATCTCTGAAACCTTAAAGCCTTCAGACTTGAAATTCGGTAGGAATACGCCTTTTAGTGACTTAAAATTTTGGGTGTAAGTGTTCTCGCACAACAACTCATAGGACCCAAGCCAACCTCAGCTGCTCGTGGTGCACTCTGCTAATCAATAAACGAAGCTCTTGTGCCCGCCAGTCCGCATTAGGACAGCGTGGTGGGTAATGGCCCAAATCCTCTCATATGAATCTTTACAAACGTGGAGACCTTTGGGTGAGGCCTATGTCCAGCAGTGGACGCCTAGCGGCTGGTAATGATGATGATGGAGGCCTTTGGCCGAATATAGATCAGCTGTAAACTTTTCGAAATTCTTTCCCCGAAGGGAGTTGCTGGGGTGTTACGGGTAGTGGAGCGCGCGGGGAGCAGCCAGTTACGCAAAGGCTTATTGAACTTGGGCGAGGAGTATACATAATCAGCGCGTCGATATACTATACTATACTATACTCGTAAGATATATTTGTAATTTAAAGATGTAACGGTTCGTCGTACGCGCAGCGGTCGGTCGCCGAGGGCCGCGGGTGGATACGCGCTTTAGTTTTTCAAATCGCTTCCTCACGCCCCTGCATTTACAAGTCAAGTCCGGTTATCGGCCAGGTCCATGTGAATACTATTTTAGAAATGGTGAATATTTCAATTGAATATAAGGACGCCGTAAGCGGATGTGGAATAAGTTCGTATCGTTCGTATAAAACGGTGGCTCACCCGTGTCGTTGACATTCAATAACATTACAATACAGAATACAGAATACAGAGGAATTTTGTAACGTATCGAAAAACAACTTTATAATTTTAAATATACTTAATACGAATACTTATATTTAACTTGGAAACGTAGTTACCAGCGGGACGTTCACCTGATACGTAAACGCGTACCAATAAATATGTAGTTAGTGTACGTACACTACGCTACATTGTGCTCATCGCCTCTAGAGAGATATAGCATAAAAACAGTGAAATCTATTTTTATACGGTAGATAAAAAAAAAATCGTTTCTAGATTTTTCTCATTACAAAAAAAATGTAAAATCATCTCAATGCACTAATAAGTTTAGGATAATAATATTTTTATGAATGTAAAAATAATAGGTAAGTAAGGTTTAAGGGCACAATAACTCACGGGACCCAAGCCAACCTTCCCTTAACAGGTTCCCGCTTTGTTATGGCGGAGGGCTGGATCGCCCACGGTGAAGCGAAGAGGAATCTACCCGGTCCGCCCGCGGCGAAGGGCCGGCTGTCTGCTGCAGGTTAGAGCTCCTGTTGAAGGAGCTCACCACGGATGCGCGCCGGGGGCTGCAGGAGCGGTTTTATACTGACCTTTGCAGCCAAGAAGTCGCAGAGAGAAAGTACCGTCTGCGACTAAGCCGTGCCGCACCGCTGACGCTGGTATCGGTATTGCGTTTCGCCGCTCTCCCTATCGTGGCGGCGGGCCCAAGATCGAATTCGCCGTAGGGAGTCGAAAGTTTTCTCTCTTGGCTCCCATGGCCTCTGGTTGACGGGTTCGGGGGAATCCGTTGCCCGCGCGACTGCAAGAGACCGAGGAGGAAGCGCGCTGTATGCTCCGGCGTGCCCCTACAGAGGTAGAAAGGGAGGGTTTTTCCCTTGCTCCCGAGGTGGGGCTGCGTTCTGCGATCAGCGCTGGCGGAGTCGCTGATGTGTGCGAAAGCGTTTTCGTGACCCCGCATTAAAGCGACGAGGAAGAACATAGTGAGGGTTTTAGTCGGTGCAAGTTCGACATAACCTGTCCTTGCCCACGCGAGGACTAGTATGCGCAGGCATGTCCCCCACGTTAAACCAAAAAAAAACCTCACCTGTTCGTGGTGCACCCTGCTAATCAACAAACGAGGCTTTGGCTCCCACCAACCCGTACTGGGCCGCCAGCATGGTGGGAAATGGCCCAAATCGTCTCACCCGATAATAAACCGGTAAAAAAATTAAATTATTTCCGTATGGGAAATACTAATATATCGAAAGATCTAGAGGCACAAAAGGTGTAACCAACAAAACACGAAAAATAAAACTTTCCGACATTTTTTTTTATTATCATAAAAAAATGATAAGGAGAGGAAGGTAGAAAAATTATAATTTTATTTACAAAAAAGGGAATATATTTATTTAAACTATACAAATAAATAAAATTAAGCAAAACAAAGAGCGACTTGAAAATTATTTTTTTTTGCTAATTTGACAAGTTTAAATATACCGATCGATGGAGCACGCAAAACTGAGTGAGACTACATTCAAAGTGATTGACGCTAAGATGGCGCTCACGCCAGCGCAGAGGTGTCATGTGTGTATGTGCTGTAGCGAGGCGTTTGCGAGACACGTCACGGAAACAACAAGTAGTGTACGACGGCGCGGCCGGTGCGGGAGCGCCGCGGGTGCACGGGCGGAAGCGGGGGCGGGTGCACGCCTGCGCTGCGCATGCGTCCTCACGTCGCTCGCAGGTGGCGAGGTCGTACGGTCCCTTTCACCGTTCTGATCGCCGGGTACTCGCGCGGCCTTACGCGGGCCTTGATGATACACGATTGTTCGCCGCTTGTACACGAAATTACCCGACCCCGCTACACACCACGAAATGCAAACGACTAAGTAAGTACATATATAACATACTAGCTATTCCTCGCTCGCTTTGTTGACTTGTAACACCCCTGAAATACCTTTGGGGAGGGAAATTTAAAAATTTTAATAAAGTACATCCCCAGCTGACATCTAAATGGCAGAAGCGATATCTCAACCAAATTTTGAGTGTTTACATCTAAATAAATAGTTTTAGAGATCTCGTGAGTCGGCGGATCTCTAGATAGTTCATATGGGTATTATTATTTTTAGTAAGGCACGGTTGCTGTGTTGTTTTTATGTATACTGCTGTTTAATACATACAAATATACAACTAACAAGTCATGCAAATTATAAATGCTGCTATGAAGTCTTTTTGGTCTTTTTTAACGAGACGTTCACATGATTACCACGCACCTGCCCATAACAACGTGGAGCTAGTTAGGATCACAAACAGCACAGCAGCCGCATTGTACTCGTAACACATAAGATGTTAAGTCTCGTTACTTTAGTAATTTCACTAGCTACAGCGCCCTACAAACCGGAACACAGTAATGTTTGTGCATTACTGTTTGACGGTAGAAATAAGTGCTGCGGTGGTACTTAGACGGTATCCGGGAAACAGAGATCTTTAAAATCGGTTTATGCTGACCAGTGGGTAACAGACATACATGTCGCCGATGATGTGCAAGTGACAAGATGAAGCGATAAATTGTAATGGAGCCTGCGCATTTCGATGTTACAGCTAACAGCAACGCGTGCGGGCGAGCCGCGATGTGACCGGCTGCCGGCGGCCACTGATAAGTGTAGTGTAAACACGATAACACCGTTCGCAGACGGACCCGTTGCTTGCCGGCGATGCTATACTTTCTGCCTCACATATATATATATATATATACACACACACATACACACGCATACAATACGACACCGACGCTTTCTAATTTTTTTTTTCAATTAAAATTCCATGTCCTCCGTCATTCATAACACCAGACTATTTTCTAGGCGTTCCCAAATTTGTAAAGTGAAAAAAATTTAACTACATACAACTATTACAATATATATTGTAATAATTGAATGAGTAGACTATTAAAATATAATCCGGGAATTCCCCTTTGTTTCATTGAGAGTGCATGGACATTTGCTATATTTTTTTTACGCTGACAGTTTAAAATGTTAATATTTTTTTAACTGCATATATTTACTGGTGGTAAATCTGTTGCCAAACAGTACTGTGCAAATACCGTGTTCCGGTTTGAAGGACGTTGTAGCTAGTGTAATTACTGGGCTAAAGAGGCTCAACTTATTACAAGTGAAGAGTGTAATATGGTGCAGTCATCGCAACTAGCGCCACGTTGTTATGGGCGGGCGTATCATTTACCATCAGGTGAATGTCCCTCTCGCCTCATCGCTTCGTTGAAGTAATAAAAAAGAAAATCGTTTCACATTACGTACTTTTTAATATGTTTTTACAAATTACGAGATGAAGTTGGGAAAACGGTTTACACAATTAGTATTGTTGGGCAGTTGTTGTTGTTATGAAACAAGTATACCTACTCACATGAAACATGTGATAAATCGTCATGTGTACTGCTTGTGCGAAGGATGTTGGTCCGAAGCAAATAGGCAACGAAGTGGTACCTTTTCCAAGAAGCCTTATCCTGTTATTAAGTTCCCTTACGTGTATAATGGTAGCCGTAACTATGACGACAAGATACGTGGTGCTATTTAGCGAGCCTATCGCCACCGATAATGTACCGGGACGACGAGAACAACGGCCGACGGCTGACGGCCGGCGCGCCGCCGCTCGCCACGTTACGCAACTGTGCCTTGTGCTAGTTCTTAAGTAATTTTCTTTAAAATCTATGTACTTTTTGAGTGTTTATGAATGCATCGGGCGGCGCATGTGATGGGTGTGCATATCAACCGCTTCCCCCTCCCCCAGTCCGCTTCGTCGCTGAGCTCCGTACAGAAAGCCGGTCTACACACCGCGCCCCGCCCCGCCCCGCCAACCCAGCCCCGGCACACGCGTCGATCAGCTGACCGAGCGCTCGGCTCGCGCTCCGAGCGCCCAATGCGTCACGCGAACCGCGAAAATGAATTCTATCCGAAGCCTCTTGACAATGTGCGCCGCGCCGCTCTGCGCTCCACGCAGCGAGTGTAGGAAAACACGCGAGCTAGGTGCAATAACAGGCGGCGTCGCCCACATCCACATACACGCAACAGGGCGGCGGCAGCGGCGTGTGCGTGCCGTGCCGTGTCGCGCCGCGCCGCACCGCGTACGTAACCTTACTTACAACATGAATCCTACAAACGTTTTACAATAGTTACCTTGTATGACAAATGCAACACTTACACGACAAACGGGTTTGCGTCTTGAAAGTTATGTAGTTCCAAACGGTGTTCCATCCTCGCCCGGCACTTTAGTACAGCGTTCACGCGGGACTTTTATTTGTGGCAAGATAGAAACTAGATCACCGCGGCTCCGTTACAGCGGCGGAGGCTCGCCGACTGGAGGCACACGTTGTTTTTATAGAAGTAAGCGAGGAAATACAGTCCAGCTCTTACACGTAGCGATCGGCGAAATTCGGGTTTCCTTTGTTTACGTGGGGCGGGGCGGGCCGCGGGTGCGTGGCGTTCAAGGTCAAGAGCGGCGGGCGCGAGGTTAGTTGTGCTGCGCGAACGGCGAGCGCGCACGAGCACCGGCGCAGCGCGGCGTGGCTGGCACTTACCGGTCTGGAGACGGCGCTCCTGGAGCTCGATGAAGCGCGCCGCCTCGAGTAGCGTGTCGAGGAGGCTCATGTTGTGGCGGCACGGCCGCGCGCGGTACGAGCGCGCCCGCTGTCACGCCGCGACTGGCCACGCGCGCCGCTCGCCGCTCACGTGGCCGCCGCGCCGCCCGCCCAATGGCGGCGCGGCGCGCGAGTCACGTGACCGGCACCACGCGCCAACCGCACACCGCCTCTGCGCGATCGATGCCCGTGCAGCGATCGAATGCACACCGCTAGGGGTGTATCCAGTTGCACAAACAGCTGATTAACTCACCGCTTGACACAATCACCATCGAGACGGTCGGTCGTGAGACGGACACGGACTGATTTGGTGTTATTTGAATCATATCATTCAATTTTTTCAAGATTTTTTACAAAACTTTAATATAAAATAGGAAAAATGTGGTAATATGAAACCTATCAGATATGTCATAAATATTTTTAATACTTAAATGCATATTTGATCAAAATTTTTAAAAAAATGGTGGAAATTGGAAAGATATTGGCGTGATTGGCAATTGTGTCGGTGTAGCTCACGGAACTATAGAGTCACTCGCGGCGTGCAGAGGGACGCGCTGCACGCCGCACGCCGCACGCCGCGCGCTGACGCGGCACGCTCGCGCTTTGTTTATCTAATACTTTCGTGCGTCTCGCTCGCGGAGGGCGTGCGGTGCGCGGTGCGCGGCGCGCGGCGCGGGGTCGCGCGGCCGCATCGCCGCTCGCCGCCGCGTTTCGCCTACTTGTGTGCACATCGGGCCCAGCACGTGCGTTGCTCCGCCCGACTTTCACTTCACCGGATGCATTGCGCGCGGAATAAGAAATTGACATGTTAAAAATTTCACTTCAGCCTCACACAACGTTTGCAAACATTTGTACAATAAATATTCAAATATTTCTTGTATATCCACCAACTTTAAATTTTTCATGTAATTGATTTAAACGGAATTTATTTCATTATTCATTACCTTGACGTTTCAAACGCTTTATAAGAGCCATTGTCATGGAAAGACAGTTGTCCTGATATTATAGTCATCACGAAGTACTTACAGATTTTAAATGAGAGTCTGACCGCGCTGTAAGGCACTTAAAACGAGGGGGGTTATAAATAATTAAACACGATAAATTTATTTGTCGCTGGTACGATGGTGACACATCTGCCTATAACTGGCGCTGGTTAAGATGACAAACACGGTATACATTTTTTATTGTTTCTATTGGTTATTTATTTTGACATATCTTCAGAGTGAAATTACGTTTTCACCGGGAGATTACCCAACATTAATTTTCAGATGATAATAATAATGAGGAATGACAACGGTTTGAACACTTGAAGGCTTATTTGTTACTAACAGGTGAACAACACCCACTGTTGAGGTAAGACTTCTCAAAGATCTCCACACGGCTCGCATTCCGTGAGTTAATTTAGATCTTATAAAAATCTAACATTACCTCAAAATATATTATTTTTCGTAATATCTCACGATTTTAAATAAATTAATATGAAATCTTTCTTTGCTGCATTTAACAATTGATGTTAATTAATGCATTTATAAACGGGTAACGGGATCCAAGCCAACCTCACCTGCTAATCAACAATCAAAGGTCTGGCTTCCATCAACCGGCCAGCGTGGTGGGCAATGGCACAAATTTTCCTATATGAACCCCTACTCAATCGTGTAGGAATCTTTGGTGCGTAGATCTACCTCCAGCCTTGGATGTTTATGGCCTGACGATGTATGTACGCATTTATTAACTTGCAACTCTTAACATCGGTGGTCTTTTCGGTTCTGGCATGAGATGGCGTATATAATCAAGCCCACTTCCCAGAGGAAACGATCAAAATATTAGAGGAATAATCTGGGTTGCATAAATATGGTCATCATATCATAAAGGTTAACATTTTTTCTGGGTGTTTATTGAATTTTATAAGACGAAAAATATGGGAAAAAACTACAAATAAATTTATAGTTAAGGCTGTGAAAGATTGAGATGATGCGCTCCTATATAGTTTCCCTATCCTTAATCTTCTCTGTGAGCTAGGGTTCGTAACGCGCCCACACTGCTCTACCACCATACACGGGCTTGTACATAGACTCTGCACACCCTGGAGTTCCATGCTGCATATTATGAATATAAAAAAAAATACATAAGAAACGGAAAATTTGAAATCAGTACATTATACTACTGACCTTTACTTTCACATGGTGGTAAGCGATACGCCTGCCCATAACAAATTGGTGCTTGTTAGGATGATATAGACAGTACCATATTGTGCTCGTCGCCTTGATACAAGATGTGAAGTCTCGTTAGTCCAGTAATTTCACTAGCTACAGAGCCCTTTAAACATGAACATAGTGATATTTCACACGAATGTTCAGCAGGAATAGGACCTATTGTGGCACGTACTTAGGCAGCCTCCGGCAATAGAGACCTATGATAAGTAAACCGCCACCATAGTGTCTTCATCCCATTATCTTATAAATGAATTTGAATATAAAATTTGATTATCATATTCATGAGGTAGATGTCACCAATAGCACCAGGTGGAACAGTGATTTTACACTAACCCTTTTGATTAAAAAAAAAGCTACAAAATAGAGCGAAGGTTTTGAGGTAAATAAAAATCCATAGTGTAAAAGTTTATAAATTTTATTGCTTGATTAAATTATTGCTATTCGAAATGTCTCTACGTTTGAAGTCTGTACATGATATCGTATGTGAAAAGCTGGACAGACTTTTTTACATCTACCCACACCAAACTATACAATCTCCTAGGAAGTTATTTCAACACACAATACACAGTATGTGGTCGTTTCAAAATCATATGGTCATTAGTTAGAATTGGATACGACTTAGATTGAACAAGAAATTGATTGATTACGAAGCCGTGGGTACTCCGACCCTCGTACATGGACAGCGGGAACAAAGTTGTTATTACGGCAAAACGTCACATGTTGCCCCGGAATCGAACCAGGGACACTGTAACAGGACAAGCTTCAAATTAAACATTAACACAATCCTACAACAGATTTCATAGACAAACTAACTGCTTATTTATTTACTTCGTCATAGTAATTGTAGTCCTAATATTATCTATTACTGTATATATTCTATGGGACTACATAATAGTGTTAAATGTTAAATACTTTTTAAAATTATTCCATAATGGATTCGTCAGTTATAATTATTCTTATTCATATTCATCATTATTATGATCTTTATCTTGACATCTGATGATATGAAGAAAGTTAAATATCATCAGAGTTGAAAAAGAAAATATTCGCAAATAATTTTTGCACCTTTACATGTTTAATACATATACATAAATAATTAAAGAAATATTAAATACTTAAGGATAACTAGGTGACATTACTATGCACCTTCTACTGTGAGCGAGAAACTCCGTCTAAAGGAAATATGCAAGTTTAGGAAATGAATATTTTTTTTTTACCTTTAATTTAATTGATGGTGGAACTTATGCACCTTTTAATTGCGTACCATTAACTTATGTATAAATTACATATTAATGTTTGTGTAAATTTAATATTAGTTTTTGGATTACGTTAGGAGTTAATTTTTTTCCGACGATCGAAGAGATTAGCAGGACCTTCATTTGATGGTAAGAGGGAAAAAATCTCATAATGTTATTGGTAATACATAACGACGAGATGAACCTGATATTCATTTGATGGTTGATGATACCTCAGGTTCGTAAGGATGTGGTGCAGTAGTCATTTGATAGCTACTGTACTGTCGCGTCAGAGAGGCAAGATTTACAAAGAACTGCTCAACGACAGTTATAGGCGTCAATTTAGTGTTAACCTAGAACACACCCTAGATCTCATAAACACTGATTATCCATCCCTTAAAAAATCTTCAGATAACCCTGACTTCTCTCAAAAAGCAGATCTTTTTAAAGTTGTTCGCCTCGATATAAAAATATAATAATGTATAAAAAAACAAGAGAAGTGTATGTATTTTAACATACATCTTTCTCTATAATTAAATAATTTTGTTGGAACATAGTTTTGAATCAAAATAACTTACTGCTTTTACATTTTCATGTCGTACTCCATTACTAGTAAGAATCTCTGATTACCTTTCAGTTGAAATTTAATAGTAACATATTTTATGATAACTGGTGAAATAGTTGTTCTAGTATGTCAAATTTACAAAATTTGTCCGTCTATAAAAATATATTTTTTTACATAGTATTTATTATGTCTCAAAATTAAAATGAGCACATTTCCAATGTAAAATCGTAAGAAAAAAAATATATTGATTTTATAATATTCTGTGAAGAAAGCAAATCCTTTTCTCTATCTCTATATCTAAATATATTATCAGATCTGGTATTATAACTGATATAAATTAAATTGCTTACAGTTAGAAGAAATAGCTATTGATATAATACTAAAAACTGAAATTACCCAGTAAATGGATAGATATTAATAATTAGGAAAACAATAACAAACTAAACTAAACTAAATTGTTTGATCACACGAATACGACTAAATAATGGTTATCTAATATAAAACGCGAACGGATAACACTACTCGCAGTCCACGAGTAATAAACTAAACTAACGTACGTCTGGAGCAACGTACCGTGTTCGCTGGTTCGCGGGTGTGACGTCAGCGCATGCGTACCTACACGTTCACAATTGACCTAAGTTCGCACGGATACAGTAATACATTAGCTACGGTACGGTCACACGTGGCACTGAAGCTAACTTACATCGCACACTGCGGGGTGGCCGGGCGGCCGGGCGGCCGAGTGCGAGTCGACGTGCCGGCGCGTCGCTGTACAACCTCTTCATTGACTATGCTACCCTGGTACACATTCACTCCTGCAACGTTCAAGTTGATTTGTTATTTAGAGAATGTTCTAGAAATGTTTACGTCGTCACGCCTATAATAATAGAGGCTTGATAGCAAAATTGTAGTACATGCTACTCGCTTGGTAGGCGTCGTGAGTTTGATACTCAGCCTGACTTGACTCTACTTGTAAGGTCTTGAAGACCAAGAATAAGAACACTAAGATAAAATATGAATACAGCCTTGATAGCCACAGCTGGATATAAAGCGTCCCAATTTTCGAATAATTGAAGTATTGATAACACTTGGCATGTGTGGGCTCTATTGGTACCCTGTAACAAACTGAGAGCGTGAAGTTCTGACTTGAGTGCTATATACGTCAATACTTCCGGTCTTGAAATTGGAACACGGTAATGTTTGCTCACAACTGTATAGAGATAAAATTTGAGATATTTTACTAGTGGTGGCTTCTGAGTCAAGGTATACTGAGAATAAAAATAAATTGAAGAGAACAGATTAAGTATAACTTTTTAAAAAAAAATATATCAATGTATCTCTGCTACACATTCATAGACAATTGTGTATATCTTTTGCAGGAATTAATCAGGTTTGTGCAATACATATGTGAGATGATACACATGATGATGATGATGTACATGATAGAAATGGATGTGGCATTTGCCTAAAATACGCTAGCAGGCTATAAATACTAAGGTTCAATAAACATATAGTGCGTCTAAATAACTTAATTGTTTAATCTATCTTACCACCACTTGCGTTGTTCAGGTACAGATTATAACAGTTCACAGGCAGAGAAATGTAGACGATATATACCTCCTTTCTGTTATTGGTAAAAGCTTCAACATTTATTGGAGATGAAAGGGGGAGAGGGAAGGTGTGTTCCACGGTTGTCCCTTCCAGTGCGTTAGTCGAGGCCTCATAATCTGTTTCAGAAACCATTGGTGCACCACTCCATTCCGGGTTAACGTGTCCGCAGGAAGTGCAAGGCCTTCCCCCACGCTTTGCAAAGTACCCTCAAAGTCGCGTAGTCGAAGACTAATTGCGTTTTTGTTGTAACAAATGAAAGAAAATAAAACCAAGAATGAAATAATAAGTTTCAATAATTCAGTTTACCGAAGGAGCAGGAGAGCAGACTACAAAGCAAGCGCGGCCAGAAGCAGCGGCGCGGTGGTTATCGGCTCAAGTTGCTGACGTAGAGACTCTTCAACTCCGTCTTCGGCATGTTCTCGAACAGCGCCGCGCGGTTCTGACCCTCCCCTTTCTTGACCCAGTGGCCGTATACACGAAATGCACAGCCGTCGATCACCTGGAAAAAAGCAAAAAAAATGTTATTATAAATATAACTTACTGGTAGTAGGTCTGTGTTGCCGGCGACCAGTTGGGTCACCGCAGCGCCTATTTCTGCTTCCAAACAGTAGTGTGCAAACATTACTGTGTTCCGGTTTCAAAGACTTTGTATACAGTGTAATTACTGGGGTAACAAGACTCAACATTTTATGTCAGGCGATGAGCGCAATGTGGTGCAGTGAATATTATTGTAACTAGCGCCACGTTGTTTACAGCGGGCGTATCACTTACCATCAGGGGAACTTACCACTCGCCGCGTTGCTTAATTACGTAAAATAAATGGAAATGTTCACTGACTTTTCTGAGTGCGCGCATTGTGTACGGATCGCGCAGGGCGTCGATGAGCGGCACGGCACGGGCGGCGGTGTGCGGCAGCCGGCGCAGGCGCACCGCCGCCCGCACCGCCACCAACGCGCACCGCAGCTTGGCGCGCGCGTTGAAACCGCCGGACTTGATTGCCTGTTAAACACAACAACACTAGTACAACACAAACACACGATATAGAGTAGTAAGAGGATACATGCGATCATGCGCCATGCCGCTACGTCCAGCCTACCAGGGAATAATGAAGTAGAAGGAGTGAAGACTGTTATGGTATACTATGTTTGAAGTAGGTCACTCTTGTTACAAAGCGTCTAAGTAGGTAACGCTACAACGCCAGTTTTTGTACCAAAACTGTCGTGTGCAATCATTCTTGTGTTCCAGCTTGAAGGGCGTTGTAGGTAAAACTAATGGGGTAACAATACAACATGTCTTTAGTCGACGAGCACTATGTGGTGTTGTGTATATGATTCTAACAATACATTGTTATTATCGTTTCAATATTAATGCCTTGCACGTCTCGTCTTCTTGTCTCGATTGTTTCTAATACAATAAAGCGACAAGACGACGAGAGCGTTGACCTGATGGTAAGTGATACGCCTGTCCATAACAACGCTAGTTAGAATTGTATATACTGCACCATATTGCGCTCGTCATGTGAGGCATAAGATGTTGAGTCTCATACAGCGCCCTTCAAACCGGAATACGGCAATGTTTGCACACTACGATTTGGCGGCAGAAATAGGCGTTGTGGTGGCAGCAACCTTGTCTGTCTCCGTCAACAGAGACCTAACCACCAGTCATGGATTTTTTTAATATTCTCTAACGTTGTTGATATAACTGTACAGTGTTAATCGTTATCTAGTTTTAGCGGGAATATTGTTGTTAAAAACTTAGGACAACAATGTTACTATATGGTAATACTAAACAGTTTTTTTTGTTATTATATGTATATTTTGTGTGTGAATGTTGTTAGTGTAATATTACTACCGTTTTGTGTATATGTGTGAGTACTATCTAACATTCGACGTTTATAGGTAAATTAATTACCATAGTCAATTTGTCAATTCTGGACATCCTTCGGCTTGTTCCGGACAGCGATCTCTTGAGCGGCGTCATGTCTTGGTCCCATAACTACCAGGAGCGAAGCATATCGTAGGTATTTTATAATAACATTCCGGCAAAAGAAAAATTAAAGGAACCGACGGAAGTAGTTACACATGCCTTTATCAAACAAAAATAAAAGTAAAGGGTTTTATTAAGATTTTATCGCTTGTAATCCAAAGATGGCGGCGTTATGCTATCCCAGTCGAAAATCCAACGGACCTAGTTAATTTCGGACCAGGGTAGCATAAGATAGTCACAATATGCTGTGCCTGTGCTCCATACACCGTAACTAGTGCATGTGACATAAAAAGCGTTAAATAATAAAGTTCTTTAAAGCGAAGCGTCGAACATGAACTACGGTGGTGTTAAAAAGAATAGAAAGAGCATGCTAAAGTCCATTTTTTTTAAATTTTCATTAACTTAGATATTGCTTATGTGGGTCTTTTAAGAAACGCTGCTGTACTTTTCTGCAAATCGGCGATGCAAGCCTCCAGTTAGATGACTTATCAGCACCACAATATGAAGTTGCTTATATACGTTAACAAATTAGGCACTGGACTTTGTACCTTGCATCCTTCTAACCTTCGAGGCTTACTACATATCCATTAATTTTATCATTCACTGGTATAATTAGTGACGACTGACTTTTCACTATGAGGGCGTGAAACGTAAGAAATCTACTTACCACAGTATTGAAGAACGAGTGCATTAGAGCTTCGTGGACATCGATCCGCTCACTCGGCTCCACGACAAGCAGCCTCCTTATTAGATCTTTTGGGTCCTCTACAAAATAAAAAAGCGAAAGTTATAACGGGATAAAGTGGAGTATGGACAGATTTTTAGTTAAAAGTTCATTATTAACTAGCTGTTTCCTTTACGCGTTGATAGCCGTAACCACCCCGCAACGCGTTTTGGGGATGGAATTTTGAAAGTCCCTTCTTAGATGAAATCTAAATGGCAGAAAGAATATATTTACTACATGTTTAATATATACATCTAACAGTTTCGGAGATCTCGTGATTATTCAGTGAATCTCTGGATGTCCCTTATATATATAATGTGGGCTGGTGGTAGGCGGTCCCCAATTACCCTCTTATGAACCCCTGCCATATGGGAATCTTGAGGGGAAGGTTTATGTCCATCAGTCTAGAATGTCTATTAGCAGATGATGATGATGATTATATATAAATTATGAATAATATATTTTTTTTAATTTTCACAATATTTACAACTCACGGCATACCTTGAACTTCCAACTAAGCACTGCTCGTATCTTAGAACCCTAATGTGCATAGTTCCAACAGTACAACTTTTGTAACTTATGTTGCGTGCGTGTTCGTGTGCGTGTACGTGCACATGTGCACGTGTGGTTTTGTGTATGTGCGTATTTAACAAGTGCAGAATTGTACGAGTAGTTTTACCTATAAAACCTTTCAGTTATTTTATTAGTATGCTAGGAACTTTTATGATGACGGTTGCACCGTTAGTTAGAAGACCATAGCAGCTTCATCGGAGTCAGACCTGATTGATCTGGTATCTGCGAGCTAAATGAGAGCAAGAATATTCTGAGACAGACAGTATATAAATGGCGGTTACCTGAAATGTCTGCCCATTCGGGACTGGTGAAAGAATATCTCCCCTCCATGATATTTCTCAGCATAACCATTTGCTTCCGATGCCAAAATGGCGGACAGCCAACCAATCTGTACCCATAAAAACTTTGTTAAGAGTTAAGTTATTTATACGTTACAGATAAATTAAGACCAATACTTACAGTGTGAACATTATGACTCCACAGGCCCAACTGGAATTAAAAAATATATATATGAGAAACAAATATAATATATACAAGAGGTGTAAGGGCCCCTGCACGACTCACGGGACCCAAGTCAACCGCACCAGCTCGTGGTGCACCCTGCTAATCAACAAACGAGGCTCTGGCGCCCACCAACCCGCCATAGGCTAGCATGGTGGTTAAAGGCTCAAATTCCCCCATATTAACCCTTACAAACGTGGAGATCTTTGGAGGCCTATGTTCAGTGGTGGACGTCTATCAGCTGATGATAATGAGAACCAAATAAAGATTATTTTGTTTCTGGTGCAGAAACAAAGTAACAGAACACTAAGTTATCTTTGCTAATACACTTTGATTTTTACTTGGGGCAAGTTTCTGTTGCTGGAGACCGTTTACATAGAAGTTAGCGCTGCAGCTCCTAATTCTGCCGCTAAACATTACCGTGCTCCGGTTTGAAAGGTGCTGGAACTAGTGGAATAACATGTGATGTCACTAGGCGACGAGTATGATGTGGTGTAGTGTATAACATGCTAATCAAAGCAACGTTGTTATGAACAGGCGTATCACTTACCATCACGTGAAATAAAAAAAAATTTCATTACCTAAATCATATATTTTTATGAACTCTTCTTAATATAAACTTAGTCAGTATAAGCTTTACATCTCGAAGAGTTCGCGAGTTCGATTCCCATTCAGCTCGAGCTGCCTCGCGAGCTCGAACTCACAACCCACACATGTCCAGTGTGATGGATAGGGCATCTGATTCTAGTAGTGGAAACAAACAGACAATCATATCAATAGTATTGTATAATTTTAAAGCAACTATTTTACTTACATGTCGACTTCCATGCCGTAACCTGGCGCATCATCGAACATGTTCGCTTTTAATGTCTCTGGAGCGAGATAGCCAGGGGTGCCGCACAGTTCTGTAAAAATAACATATTTAATTCTTAGGGAACAAAAAAATGGACTATAACCATTATACTCTGTTTATTTTTTTCAACAGCCAATTTACGTCCCCACTGTTGAGGCACAAGTCTACGCTCAATATGAGGGCGATGGGCCATAGTCACTACGAGAGCCCAATGCGGATTGGTGACTTAGAATAAACTCTAATTTATGTGCAGGTTTCCTCGCGATGTTTTCCTTCACCGTTTGTATTTCGCTGTTGTAACTAAAGTTCACAAATGTACATAACTTAAATATTAAAGTCATCGGCACTTGTCGAGATTCGAACCTGCGACCTTTGGAATGAAGGCAGCACGCTCTAACCATTAGGCAAGCGAGCTACTCTATTGAGTTATACTAAATGCTACATGAAAAATTCTTACAGTTATAAATGGCTGATGGTATAGCCTCATTGCTACTGGAGACCATTGGAGTAGTAACCACAGATATGTTTGAAGCTATTAGATGTAAAGACACAAAATTTGGTAGAGATATTGTTTCTGCAATTTAGAGTTCAGCTAAATATGGAATTTATAAAATTTCTTTCCCAAGGGTAGATGAGGAGGAGTGTTGAGAAGAGAAAATCGAGCAGGGGTCTGCTAGTCATAACATTATTTACAACAAAACAAACTTGATGTCTAACTTGTTGAATTAATGCTTATGGGCATCTCGGATTAGACCCAAACTATCTTCTGCTGCAATGAGAAATATTGGCAGTAATACCAGCGCTTGTTGGCGACGCGTGGACCTACGCGGACTATCTTAATAATCAGCGTGACCTTCAACGTGTTCATTCGTTACTGGTTCTACTAGTGATGGGTCTCTGATGCGGGAGACCGTCTACGTAGGTGCCACCTCAGCGCCTATTTCTGTCAGCAAACAGTATTGTGCCAACATTACTGTGAGCTATAGCTAGTGAAATTACTGGGGTAACGATACTTAACATCCTACGTTTCAAGGACTAGTGTAACATTGCTATTACTTACCGACAGGTGAAGATCTTGCTTCTATTAACGTTACATCAAATAAAAAAAAAATTTAATCACCCAAATATTTGGTGCTGCAGAACGGCAATTATATTAGACTTAGTATTTACTTTTTAAAGCTATCAGTACTTATACAAGGCATGAAGCGACTTGAAACATATGACGCAGCTGAATCAAGTTACGTATTGTTTTAGAGCTAGTGGTAACACGAGTCGGAATTACCGACCTGAAACGCGCCAGGGTATGTATCCTTACAATTGTCCTTTGCTACAAATGAATAAGGCTTTACGTTTTATTGAAGTGATTTGTAACGATAAAGTGAAAAACTATAAATGTGTATCGTAAGATTTCGGCTGCAGAACAGTGTTTCCCAACGTGAAGCCCACGCCCCACAGGGGAACAATTAGATTGTTAAGGGGGCAACTCGAAAATGGATTCGACGTGAGTTTAAATCTGTTCTCCTTCGCTCCAGGCCATGGTATATTGTGGTGACAAATTTAACGAAAAAAACACATTCTTAAATAATTGCAGCAATTTATAATAACAGCAATTTTTTTATATTAAAAATTGTGTATGTTACATAAGGGGACATAAGAATTTTAGAAAGGCAAAGGTGGGGCATGGCACAAAAAAGGTTGGGAAATACTGCTATAGAAGATTAGGCGAGTATTTATATAGTTTCCCTAACTTCCGTCACCCCTCTTTGTATTACGGTTCGTAGTTTGCCCACACGCAGACTCTACTATGGAGACTAGTCTCCGTGCTGTATACTCTTAACATTCGAAGGAGTATATATAAAAGAAAAGAGTGAAACTATGAGAACTTTAATACAATATTAACTCAATCTCTTTTACTCGAAATGACAATCATTCGTTCTCTCTCTATTTATCACCGCCATAATATATAACGAAAATACGTTGATCTGTAAGAGAGTTGAGAATTGGATAATAATTTTTATTCCCTCACCGAATAATTTCTCGCCATCCTTTAGCACCTTAGCGAAGCCAAAATCGGTGATCTTGACGTTGAGCTGGTCGTCCAGTAGAATGTTTTCGGGCTTCAGGTCGCGATGGACGATGCTCTTGCTGTGTACGTAGCGCACGCCTTCAAGAACCTGCCTGAAAGTTTCATAATGACCAGCTTTAAAAAACAAAAAAATATCCAGGTACTTTTGTGAACACTTAAGATATTCATACAGTATAAACAGGAAGACGTACAGAGCTAAATTCTAGCGATATTTTTGATATTCCACTTAATGTTTCTGATCATCCCCTGTCCTAACAGTCTAGGACAGATGATTATCTCTCACAAAGACAGAGTGAAGGGATTAAGTATTCAAAAGCTGTTATTTTTGGTCTTTGTTGGTTTCCGCACGATGTTTCCTCTTACCGGAAACTCAGTATCTAATAAGCTATATCAGTCAGTGAAGTCACTAACAGAGTTAAACATTATCAAACAATAAAACGGAAACTGAAACAAGTTAGGAATCAAATACGTTTCCCCGAAACGTTAAAAACAAAAAAAAACAGCTATTCAAACAATAAACTCTTAAAAGTTTAATCACTCGAGTTTAGTTATCGCAAAATAATTAGTTTGTTTACTGTTAACTGCCACTGGATGCGAGCAACGGGCCCGATCCATGTGGAAATCTTTGAGGGAGGCCTATGTCCAGCAGTGGACTTCTATCGGCTGATGATGATGAAAGAATATAAAAAAATGCTTTATCATAATTGTATTTTACTAATAATAAATAATGGTTGTACTACAATGGTGCAGGTTTTCAGCTATAACCTTATTTGGGTTTGATTTTATCTGGTGACCATCTAAGAAGGTATCAGTCTCGGATGGTACTGTCTAATAGTAGTACCCAAACACAACCTGTGCTCCAATTTGAAGGTCGTAGCTAATGAGAGTTAATATGTTAAGCTCATAAGGCGATGGGTAGAATGTGGTGCACTGTGTATCATCCTAACTACTACCATGTTCTTAAGCAAGCGTTTGGCTTACCATCAGGTGAATGTTCCGCTCGTCTCCTCGCTTCATAGAATAAAAAAAAAAACATAGACATGAAAGCAAAATTTTCCAACTTTAGACTTATGTGTTGGATGTTGAGATGGAAACTAATTTGTTTTTGTATCTTTAAAAAGGCTATATATATATATATATATACTCGCTGTATCCCGCCCTTTTTAATAGCCGTAACATAAATTAGGCAACCGCAAATGACTTTTTTTTTCAAAACGCGATAAGGATTCACTGTGGACACCCTTTGCCCCATCTTGGAGTCACAAAAATAAAAAGAAAAATACTTTCTATAGCAACCCCATAAAACAATACGGAATGAAAATGTTTACAAAAGTTAATTCGAAATAAAATGATGAAGCGTCTATGAAATTCAAAAAATAAATAGCCTATAGAGATCTACACGAATCTTCCTGCGTCGATACGCTCACCTGTTTTCAAGTGATCCGCAAAACTACTAAAATAATTTTCATAATATATATACATATATATATATATATAAAACATGATAATAGTTACCCAAATGCATGTAGATCCCCCTTCATGTTTTTCTCGGTGATCGCCATTGTTTAAATATATAACATGAAACAAACAGTAACTACCGCAAGCGCACGCGCACGCGCACACGCACACAGCGAGTCGGGAGTTAACACGAGACTGGCTTCTTGCAAGAACTATCGCATTGTGTACAAGTGCTTACGTGCACCACTTACGTCAACATGTGGACGTTAAGTTATCTACACTGCGCAGCACGATCCAGATTGGAGGGTCAACGAATGCTGCGGACTTGTTAATTTTGCTTAGTTGAACAATTGATCTGTTTACGTCATTCAACCGTTCAAAGTACCATTTAAGTAAACAAAACATTTTTTTTTTCCTCATCACTCCAGTATTGGTAAGTAACATCCCAGCCCGCAACGTGGTGTCAGGATCGTGCTCGTTACCTTCAGACGTATGATATTAAATCTTGTTACTAAGGCCGTCAAGGTAGGTACCACCGCAGGTCTTATTTCTGCCAACAAACAGGAGCGTGCAAACATTGTCGTGTTCCGGTTTGAAGGGCGCTGTAGAAACTGAAAGTACTGTTGCAACGATACTTAATGTCTGTCTGAAAGCGACGAGCGCGATTTTGGTGTGTAGTGGATATCGTCCTAACAAGCTATACGTTGTTATAATCAGGAATATCACGATCAGGTGACCAGCTCATCCTGTCGTTTCTTTAAATAAAAAAAATGCTTTGTTATATATTTTCTTGTTAACAAATATCTACAGACAAATTTTCTGTACCTGATAAAAAGATCATCAACACCCGTTAAGTTAAATGTGCATACAAATTATCGGGATGTTTACACTACTTCCTAACGGTCATCAGATAGACTAGATCACATTATATCACGTAACCTCATCTTCATTTCTGCAACTCCGTAGACTCCATATAACGTATCACTATATCTCGAACTGTTTATGTAGCGAATTATTTTATAATGGTTTTTTTTAGGGGTGTAAAGGATCTTGCATAACAACTTACGGAACGCAAACCAACTTCATCTGCTCGAGGTGCACTCTGCTAATCAACAAACGAGGCTCTGGCTCGCACCAACCCGCATTAGGCCAGCGTGGTGGGAAGTGGACCAAATCCCTCCACAAGAATCCCTATCCGATTGATGTTGGAGGCCTATGTCTAGCAGTAGACGTCTATCAGCTGATGATGATGTACTCTTTTTTTTAATTCGACGAAGCGACGAGACGAACAAGACGTTCACCTTATAGTAAGTGATAATTTGACCCTAAACAATGTAGCGGTAGTGAAAATAAATGAACACTGCACCAAATTGCGCTTGTCGCCTCCAGACATAAGATATTGTCTCGTTACTACAGTAATTTCACTATCTTCAGCGCCTTTCAAACCGAAACACAGTAATACTGTTTGGCGGGTGCAATACGAGCTGTGGTTGTACCTACCTAGACGGTATCCGCCAAGACACCTACCATCTAATTATCATCATCATCATCAGCCGATAGTTGTCCACAGCTGAACATAGGCCTCCCCGAAAGATCCCTATCTCGATCGTCCCTGCGCTGTCCGCATCACTGGGAAACCAGGGGCCGTCGTTTGTAGGAGTTCACGTGGGAAGCCTTGGCTCATGTCCCATCACGCTGGCTCAATACGTGCTTGGTGGGAGCCAGAGCCTCGTTTGTTGATTAGCAGGGTGCTGCACGAGCACGTAAGGTTGGCTTGGGTCCCATGAGTTGTTGTGCGGGAACTTTTACATCCCACCAAGTACTATAAGTATATTACTAGGTTTATAATTAGAAAAAAATACGGATCTATCTGGCCTCTTAAATATCTGAAGATGCATCATCGTTATTTATCCTGAGATAGGTAAAGGGTATGAATGCTATAAGTGATTTTTTTACGTAAACTATTGATAAATAAATAGATGACACGGGGTCGATAGGTGTGATCTTAGGATGAGCTTTATGTCCAGCGGTGGGCGTTTATGGTGTTGATAAAATTATTTTGCTGTTCTACTATTGATATACATTGCTGGACGTAGTTATAATTTTAATTAATTTTTATTGAATCATAAAAAAAAATTATAGTATTTCTGCTTATATTGTTCTTATGTACAGATATATTTTTTTTCTAACTAATGTTTGAGGATTATAAAATCCTGAAAAAGGGATAATCCTTAGAAGATGTCAGTCCCACTGAAACAAAACTACATAACCCAAAATTTTATTTAAATATAAAAAAAATATCATTAATAACATATACGTCGTTGTCATCAACTGATAGAGGTCCACAGCTGGACACAACCTGTCCACGTATATTTTACATTGCACTTTTTTTTACTTTTGTCCCCGACCTCCGGGTCTCGTCGGCACGAGCGGCTCTGATGAGATTGGCCGCTTCATTGACGTCATGGACCTTATCAATTTAGTTATCGTCTATATTGAATAAGGAAATAATAGATAACAACGATTCAAGAGTACGAGAGGTATTATGTTCAAATATAATGTAATCGATGTGAAGTATTCCATTCGCTATTGTAAGAGTTGAAGATATTTTGGAAGGTATTAATTGAATGACATTGCGCACCTGACCATATCTCTGCACCACCGATTCCAACTCACACAGCGGTCAATGGATAGTTCAATGTCTATGGTGCATTTATTTATTTATTTTTTCTTTTACGTGGTGGAAACGGCTCTGTATATCTGCTCTAGCGGGGCAAAGGCAGGTTATGTCGGACTTGCATAGACTTAAACTACCATGATGTTCCACCCTCGTCGCTTTACGGCGGAGCCACAGGAGCGCTTTCGTATACCTCCACGGTCTCTCCAGCGTCGTTTCGTGGGAAAGATCCCCATCCAATGCGTGGAAGAGCGCGCCCTCCTCTCATTCTTTTATCGTCAACTGGGCAACGAATCCCTCCGAATCCGTCACGCAGAGGCCATGGGTGTGATGAGAAAAAAATATTTCAACTCTCTGCGGCGGACCTGGCTTTGCGCTCCGACGTCAACCGTTATACGACCGGATAGGGAGCGGCGAAACGCAATATTGACTGACTACTCTCCTTCCGCGACTCCACACAGCTGTGAAGGGCAGTGCAAGTCTGCCCACGCAGCCATTCCTGACATTACTCTAAGGCAGCTATACTCATCCTATGACCCGCCGGCTATTAATAGTAGGCCCTCCTAGTATCATCAAATAATTTTGAATATAACGCCTATTACCGATATTGCTAGTTATGGGGATATATAGTTAGATATGGAGATGAAAAACGTTTAATAATAACCGACAGTAAAAGTCCACTAAAATAAGCTCTTCATAAGTCCAAAACTACTAGATAAGTTGTATATCTTTCGTATCTCCGGTATAGATTAATCGCAGCGTAGCCTCGAAGTTCTAATCGAGAATGAATCATCCACTTGGAGAACGCTTATATACGTATATCTCCAGTTTATCATTCTAGAAATTTCTAGAGAACACCTTTGTCTATGATGCAATATGAATTATTATTAGCGATGACTCTTTGTTTATTCTAAAATCGCCCCCAGATACCTCACTGAGCATATCCCTCTAGAACGTTCTGTAAAACCTTTCATAGTTGTTCAAGAAAATTTTAAACAATTGTGAAAACCTAACAAAAATATCATTAATTAATTTTTTTTTCTGCTCGTGACATGTCGAACTCGTGATGGTGACATCCATATAAAAAATTTTGAGTAGCACTGCTCTGATAATATAAAACTCTCAAAATCTACAGGGCAGGAGTCGGCCACGTTTATCACGTCAGTGACGGACGATGGGAGAGGCAGGTCTTGGAGGACGACCTGCATACAAATAGTCCGTTAACATCGTGAGATCGATTGGAATTAATGGTTGACATCGAAAAAGGCCTACATCCAACAACAAAATAATTAAAGCAGATGATGATAACATGAACATGATGCTATTGGTCCCCAATACGCCATGACGCTTATGTTACTTGTTATCAGTGAAAATTTTCCTTAATTTCTTAGGTGTACGCAGCGAACGGTCTTGGCCGAATTAACAGTGCGTTGTGTTCAATAAGTTATTCACAAGTTTTAATTAAGAGAAACTCGCAAGTGACGATATTAATTAATGATTAAACCCAAATTATAAAAGAGGTCTCAGACCGCAATTATGCGAGCTAAAATGGCCGCTTCGTCTCAAAGCATTGATGAGAAGTAGAATTTGTCATTTCAACTATAGCTATATTTAATCAGCGTTGTCGATACATAACCTTGACTATCGGATATTAAATATAAAGCCTTGAGTCCCAACAGTGGGAACAAGTGAGCTGTTTATTATATACTACAATCATTAAAAAATTTTACAATTCTACTGGTGGTAGAGCTGTTATCAGAGACCGTCTAAGTATCAACGCAGCTCCCATTCCTGCCGCCAAACTGTATTGTAGACATTAATTTGTTCCGGCTTGAAAGGCGATGTAGCTAAATAAATTACTGGAGTGATTAGGATAGATTATGTCTAAGATGACGAGCAGAATAAAGTGATGTGTATGATCGTAACGAGCGCCCCGTTGTTATGTGCGGGCGTATCCCTTACCATAAGGTGAACGTCTCGCTCGTCGCTTCACTTAGAAAACATCAGAATGCACTAAGTGAAAATAGCTTAAACCTATCCTAATAAAAAAAAACATGTGCGTAGGTAATGCGTGCAGTGTGTAGTTGTTACCTTTATTGGATTTGTGTACGGTTTTGCATAAAGGATGGCCGACGTCTCGGATGCTTTCTATTAGAAAACACAATCGGTAAGGTTTGTTCCGTTCGCCGTCTGTACATCACTAGCTTTCTAATACTACAACACTACAAGCTACAACGGTGACCGATTCCACATTCATTGATCGATTGATGATTGAATGATTGATACATTTAATCGATAACGATAGGGTTCCCAACTTTTCCGGATCCCCGGTAGTAATGATTGAAATCACGAGATCTCGATATAAATGATATAATCTAATATTACATAGCAGTCGAAAGCAAGGTAAAAAAATTTTTTTATTCTACAAACCGACGAGACCAGCGAGACGTTCACCTGTTGGTAAGCCACAACCCCATCCATAACAACGTGGTGCTAGTTAGGATGATATACAGTGCACCATCGTCGTCTTGAGACGTAAGACATTAAGTCTCGTTTCTGCAGTAATATCACTACCTGCGACGACCGTCAAACCGGAACACAATAAAAAAAAACAATATTAAAATTTTTCTTTCATAAGACCCCTTTAAAGATAAACATGTTCACTAGGATCGAGTCAGTTTTTTGAATAGTTGGCAACCCTAGGTAATGTTCAGTACAATGTGAACCTATAATCGATAACTAATTAAAATGTTTTTCGTCTCTATATTATAGGCGGTATTACACAGAGACCTACCACTCCTGAACTCTTTAATATTAGAAGATAATAATCGGAAGAAAGTGTGAATGGAATGTGTGAAAGATGACATGTGCAAGAAGAGTTTGAATTTAGTTATGGCGGCGGATAGAGGGATGTGGAAAAGAAGTACATACTGTGCCGATCCCACATAGCTGGGAAAAGGGCAGGAGGAAGAAGAAGATTAGAAGATAATAATCCCTCCTCCTCATCATATAGAGTCCTCCTTATATAGATATCATATAGAGTCATCCTTATCATATTCCTCAAGTCTGACGATCGTGACTACTTCTAACAAACACTTCACTCTTGTCTTCATCATATTTCGCCATCTCGTCCTATCTCCGGCAGCTCGGAGAGGATCGTAAAGCATATTTATTCAGTATACCCTGGCTTTGATATGACGAGAACCGCAGTATTGCCATAAACATGCAACAATGTTACTTTGCACCTGGGTTACAAAATGAGAATGGTAGTTAACCCTTAAGCCCCATATTATAAAATGAGCTATTACCCGCTGCGTCATAGCGGCAGTGGATGTATTTCTGTATCAGCCGAATAACCACTACTGGGCATAGGTCTTCCTTAAGGATGCCCATTGAGAGGGAATTGGGCCTTAGCCCCACCACGCTCGCCCGGTACGGATTGGTGGGGGATATTTACTGCGCACGTTGTCTTGGGGCAAGATAAACAACAAAGTATTTATATGAATTATTTATTATTAATAACCGTATTTAATAATTAATAACCGTAATGTTTATTAATGTGTTATATAACTGAATTGTTATGCTTCTGCGATGTGAATCCGAATAAATTATCTTACATTTTTTTTTATCTTAATGACATCCGGATAGAGCGTGCAGAAAAAAAATTAAATGATAACCTTATATTGATATTGATAAGCTGTGTCTAATAGACAAGTATCCTAAAAGATCGAAATTAGATCATAGTCCTAAAATTAACGCTTAAGATTTTTTTTTATTCAACGATGCCTCTAGACGAGCAGGGCATTCATCTCATGGTAAATGATACGCCCGCCCATAACAACGTGGCTCTAGTTAGCATGTTATGCAAAGCACTATATTGGGTTCTTCGTTTAAGACAAGACGTTGAGACCCCGTTACCCCAGTAATTACGCTATCTAAAGCTATAAATCGGAACATAGCAACATTTACTCACGTTTTTTCAGTTACGAAGCAACGAGAGGAGCGAGACGTTCACCTGATGATAAGTAATACGTCCGCAAATAACAATCCGGAGCTAGTTAGGATGTTACACTGCACCACTGTCGCTCTGATATATATGATAAGATTCGTTACCCCTGTATTGTCACTAGCTACAGTGCCTTTCAAACCGGAACACGGTAATGTTTACACAGAACTGATTAGCGGTAGAAATAGGCACTGCGGTGCTACCTATCTAGACGGTCTCCGGCCAGAGACTTTTTTGTAACGTGGAGGAAATGCCTGCGCATGCGCATATCCGTCCTCGCGGGGGCAAGGACAGGTTATGTCGGACTTACACCGACTAAAGCCACGGCTACTGAACCCCTTCACCAAGACAGGGCGGGAACCTGTTGGGGGGCCGGCAACAGAGACCAGTAAAGTGGCTTTAGTTAGAATGATATTACACAGCACCCTATTGCGCTTGTTGCCTCAAGATATTATTATGCACTACAGGAATTTTGATAATAGAAATATTAAGATATCGTTAAAATGCAATAATCAATAGTCTTCCGATTGCTAAACTTTAGTTTCAAGAAGACAACTTCAGGATGATGATGATTATTGTAATTACAGCCACAATTCAGAGTAAAATAAGAAAACAGATGAACAGGAATACAATAACATTTGTATATTACTTTTTGGTGGGTGCAATAGGAGCTGTGATGGTACCTACCTGGGCGGCATCCGGCAACAGAAACCTACCACCAGTAATAAATACTTGTTATAATTGTTTTTTAACATATGTTTAACTCACCTCATAATGTACCTGGTCTTCTTCTCGGAGAGAGTTACAACTGATGTGAGGTAGTCGAACAGCTCGCCATTCTTACAAAGCTCGAAAACCAAGAATATGAAGGTTTCTGATTCAAACACGTCTTGCAACTCAACTGCAAAAATAAACATGTTTTATAATTTTATTCCCAACATTTATTGATCTTCATAATTAAAAAAATAAAAATAAAAAATAATAATAATTATTATTATTATTTAAATAAAATTGTGCCTAGTTTCATTTTGATTACTTTATCAATAAACAGACTATAACTGAATTTATCGACAGACGAAGACATAAAAGAGCTGTTTCTATATTCATGGTTTTTATCAAATATTCTGATTATGAAAACACCACAAACCTTTAGACCTGATTGATAGTGTATACTTCTGAATATAAAGTATGAAATACATTTTATATATATGTATATAAAATAGACATAAATAAATCCTTATTTATCCCTTTACTTACCAAGGTTATTTAAACATGTACCATATTATTAAGAATTTACTTAATCTAGTAGTACCATTGTCAGATTTTTTAGAGTTATTTATCAACCTTAATACATGAAGAGGTACAAGAAAAAAATTGGTATTCAATCAATTGTACTAATCAATGATGAGTGGTCTACATTTGTAAGGGAAATTTTTTTTATATTTTCATACACATTTTAATAGTAGAATTGTGATTTTTTTTTACAATAAAGCAAAACAATTGGTTGGACTACAACATGAACAAAGTTGACAATCAAAATTAAGTACAAAAGTAATCATAGATATCAGCAATAACAAAAATGGCCTAGTTTATACTTTTCCTCAATAAGTATAAAAAGTAGCATTATTCTATTTTTTTTTATTTTGTTAATTGAATTTATAAAACTGTTATTAACTAAATCCATAACATGTTACCCTATATTTACACTATAGTTCTACAAGGCTAAACCTAAAATCAATAAAAACTTGGGCAAATTCGGCATTATTATTAACTTACATTATCAATTGTGGACAGTTAATATTATCAATAACTACTGTAGTTTAAGCAGCCTTTGAATTTAGGAATGAAACACTTCATAGGGTGCAGATACATAACTATTAAAAAATTATATGTATAACATCACTATATATCATAACTCACTCACTAATGTAAGGATGTCCAGCTACCATCCTGAGGATTTGGATCTCTTGTCGAGTTGCATCTCTCATGGTGTGTGTATCAACACCATCCTGGGATTCTTGACTTAGATCTATTATTTTAGCAGCAAACTCATGGCCAGTTTCTTTTTCTATACATCTTCTCACCGTAGAACTGATACCTCTGTAGAAAGAAATTAATTATATCAAGCTCCCTATTCTTTACAAATGCAAATTTTTAATTATCTATAATTAAATATACATCAAAATAACCTCCAGAAACTTTAGCTACATTAAATTGAGCATTAACAGATAAATTATATCATTATAAATTAATTTTAAAGTAAATATATGTCAGTGTATAGTACAAAGATAACTGTGAATTGCCGGTCCTAATCTGAATAATTATTTATAGATCCCATAGATATAGACTCTATTTGTTATTACTACCAGATATAGTAATTTCTAAGATTGGTTTATCAAGCGTAGCAGTATTTATGTCAACATGAATACGTTAAATATTCTTAAAAAAAATCGTAACATCACCTCGTCATTATAAACTTGATCGATTATGATAACTTTCATCTTTGGAGGTCAAACTGAAGTCTCACAACCGCACTTGTATAGGGTTTGATAATATCACTGCCTCTAATAACAACTTAGAACATCTGCACTGATGTTGAAATAATACAGTCAATATACATAAATAATGCATTTATCAAAAGATTGCTATTTTAACTTACCTGCCTATGATTTCTTTTGGTTCATATTTCGCATAGAATTCCTTAGCCGCATCTTTGTCAGGTAAATTGTCATCATCTTCTTCTTTTGCCATGTTTATAACGTCCGCTGTAATATTTTCAGCTGTCTTACGCCAGGAACTGGCTAAATCAATTTACAATGTCGAAAGGTTATTTAGAAAAGAAAGATGTCACTAGTCATTTTCTAAGATTTTAAAATAATAGTTGTCCTAATTACAAAGCGCGGAACTATAGTTTTACCGCATATATTGGACTTAATCCAATTTACTTTATATATAAATAAAAGATGTAGCTAAATGTAGAGGCCAAAATGACGTTAGATGCTTGATCTGTGTAATTTCTAGTTGATAGTTCTAGGAGGGGGTAAACCGGTGTTCAATGTGTCAAAAACTTTTAATAACAGTGCCATCTTGTAATTATATATATTTTCATCGTAACTTTTGATTGTTCATATATATTTGGATATAATTAAGATATTTTTTAAAATTTATGGATTATATTTAATATTATAAAAACATATTTAGAGAACCACATAATATTTTATTAAAAAAATAAATCTTACATAGATAAATTTAATAAATTTTTATACTTTGAATTTAAATTTAAACGAAAAGTTACTTATTTTAATTTCTTGTCCATAATGAATTGTTATATTGACTCTCAATAGCTTACAAATATTCCTATTTAATATATTTGTAAACTTTGGTTAATTATAACGAAATAATTAATAGTTTTAAGGTTTTCTATTTATAAGGTAATGTTAAGTTCTTTTTTTTTTGTATTTTTATCGAAAAAAAAGTGTAAAACATGGTATGGTTTTACTGCAGAAAATATAACATGTAGGGTATACTGTAAAAATTTAAAGTGAGAAGAAACTGTGATGGGAACGACGAGCTTCAAATTGATTAAGGTAATAAAAACAAAAATTTATATGTATATATAGTTTTATGAGTGCTTTTTTAATTAGTTTCAAATTTTCATGATATAAAATATGTAACATTAAATTTTTGAGTAAAAATAGCAACTTTTATGCTAGAAAAGTGTTTTGAGTATCCAATCGCCAACAGCTGATTTTGTCTACGGATATTCTTATATTTCTGTAGGAGCAAGTTTCTCCTTCACACTTGTGTAGGGTGTATCTTATGTTTCATCTGTATAGTTATGTGGTGTTTTCTCTTGTTGTTCTTTGCGAATATATTGAATATAACAAAGATAAGAAAATTATGTCCAAAGTTTATCCGTGATTAGTTTACGTTACTCCTGTCACACATTGTAGGAAATCAACGCTAAAAAGAGATTTCGGGCTCCCTAAAGCAGGTAGGAATAAATTACGCATTGAAATTATATCTTATGTGACAGCTTCGGTGGGTATCTTATCACCTTGAGCTTATTGTAATTATTATTTTTAGTATTAATTTCAATATTATTTTTGTTAATCGCAATATTATTTATTTTTGTTGTAAAAATGAGTTTGTTAGTTTCCTATCATCACTTTTTAAATATTTTTGTGACATTACATTCTTTCGGACGTAGGTTCTTCTTTTGGTTTATATTTAATAATAAACGTATAATATATATATATTACATTGCGATAAAAATGTTATTATCATGTTGTAAAAACATAAATCTTATGTCTCTATAAAATGAACATCTACCGCCTGTATGAAATATTTGTCTAACATGGAGCTACTACTAGATTTAGTGCCGAAATATGGCTAATCGTTGAAACTTAGTTTGTGAATACATGAATCTATCACTTTTGGTGATAGCTTCACTTGTTATGTAACTATAGGGAGTATTATATACATCTCATGACTTTAGATAGAAAATTATCAATTCTTATCTAAACTGCATGTTTTTAAAAGTGGTTCTCGTACCATATTACATTTGTTTCCTTTTTAGAATTTTTATTTTATCTATTCTTTATTATACACAAATGTATGTAGCAGACATGTAATTATTCTTTTGTGCTAAGTTATTAGCTTACTACTTGTTTATTCATATTATATAATTTGTCTCTGATTTCCATTATGTTACTATTTAAATAATACACAATATTTTTTGTTCATATACACTAAAAAAATATTTTTAAGTACCCCTTATGTGATAAAACCATATCTATGTTTAGACAATGTGCCTTGCCTCTCTTGAGTTTGATATGTTGTCAATCTTAACTTTGCAATATATTCTATATCCCTTTTTTCTTTAGCACTTTTGTAAGTTATTCGTTATAACTTATATATAAATTATAAGCAACTTTTAAAATTATAAGACTCGTTTTGTACTACATATTATAGACAATTTACATTATAATAATGTTTATATAAGTAGAAAGTTTTAACATTTAAGTATTTCCACCATTATCAATCATAATAATATATATTACTCACACACCCCCCAATGGGATTGAGTGCCCCCGATGTATTCATGCCATAGATTGGATATAATTACCTTAAAGCATTGTGTATAATAAATTTAAAATTGAAGCGATTTACTTTACTTGATTACATACAATGTTCAAGAGCCATAGGTGGTTCTTGAACCATAGTTTACTGAACTCTGACTTAAGATATAATAACATAACTCTGACTTAGTATAAAATAGCAAATGGATCCTATATGATCCCAGAAATTAAAGTTCATTATTTTCAAAAGATGGATGTCCAATACTGGATATTACACTTGTAACATATTTCACAAAGCATGATCTCAAACTGTTTAAATCCAAAAATATTGCTGATTTTATTATTCTTAATTTCACATTTTAATTTTATTATAGATATATATGAAAAAGTTTGTCAATAACAAGTGATAAAATAGAAACCAAGGTTATTTTGTGAATGACATCTGATACATTTAGTAATGCACACAGCATTTCATTTTATTGCCTTTAACAATACAAAAATAATTTTAACAGTTTTTATAAAACAACTTTAATTAATATCTATTGCTTCAATATTCATTAAGATTATTTAGACTATATTTATTTGTTTATTTGTATCTATAATTGAAGAAAGCTGAAATGTAGTTGCTTTGTGAAATTCTTTACAAATTTTCAAGAGATGTCTCTACTGGTATATTTAAAACATGGTCTTCCAATGGAAGCAATACCACCCCAAGTGAGCTCAGGATCTTTATTATAGGGTGAATGAAAAAAAATATTTTTAATTTGTGGTAATTCATAGATAATAGATAAACCTATTTAATTGGTATAATTAACTGTTATATAAAAGAGTGTTAGAATTTATTTTCTTGTAAATGAAGAGGTAGTTCATAAATGTTGGGTAACCTATGGTTTAAAATGTGCAAAATTTTTTGGTAATATAACATTGGTAGTATGTACTAGAATTTTTTTATACAATTGTATACTCTCTCATCGCATCACTTAAGTGACATCAATTTCTAGATTTATTTAATATTTATCACACATTAATTTAATAACCCTTGTTTCTTTATATATTCAATGGCGTTGTTATATTGAATCGATGAGTAGCTTAAATTAGGTGCCTAAAAATTTTTATCTGAGAGGTAGATTGGCAAACTTGATTACATAGAGGTCACCGCCCAAGGACGTCTGGTGTTTCTTATCCTTTTGTTTATAATTGGGAGGCACTTTAAGACCGGTGTTTTGATGGCTTGTTCTTGGTACCTCTGATATACAATGGAGGTGTATTTAACAAATATAATTAGGAAATTTTACTGGTGGTAATGTCTCTGACGCTGGTCACCGTCTATTAACCGTTGCTGCTCCTACTTGTTTCGCCAAACATTACTGTGTTTCGGTTTGAAGGATTCTAAATGACACTACTACTGTAATTTTTTTTTCACGCTCACTATCGTATGGGATTGTAGATAAGCGCTAGTCTATACAATAAAAAAAAACGAGATTTAACATCATATATCTCAAGGCGACGAGCTCAATGCGCTGCTGTGAATATCATCACAACTAGCGCCAAGTTGTTATGGGCAGGCGCATCACTTACTATCAGGTGAACGTCCTTCTCGTCTAATCACTTCGTATTTTAAAAAAAAAGTATATTTTTATTATGTACTTATGTTATTGATGAATATTATTAATTCTGCATTATATCGCAATCGTTACTTTGGATGCCATTATACTTAAATAATAGGAAATTAAGTAAACATACCATTGAAAGTTTTTGTGCATTACTATTCGAAATATTACTAATACTCATAATTTTAATATTAAACCGTCTGTACAGATTAACTTCTAAGTTTCTAATCGTTTGTTCTCTCTGTACTAATCACGTATCGAGGTAGTTAAATTACAATAGATAATGTTGTCTTCAATGATACATAAAAAAAAATGAGGTTACGTAAAGGATGTGTACGATGGAATCTACAAGTCTTGAATTTGAATAAGTCGTGCTAAATATTAATTGTTTATTTTAGTTACCCAAAACTACTTGCTTAGGTATACATTATTATGTTATACGTACAACTCTTTTGTATCGGTTTTCTACCTGCTTGTGTAGACATTACGTTCAACCTTAAACAGAATACAGAAAAACGTATATCGCGTGTGTAGACATAAATATATTTAATAGTATTTATACATTTCAACTACAATCTAAGAAAAAATTGCATGCAAGGTTTGATAATGTAGTAAATATTTCGTAATGCATTTGGCACGTAACAATAAGAAAACTAAGAGGTCTTTCTTATTAATGGAATCGTTTCTAGAACCTTCAGCAATTGGTTGGGTTCTAGAAATAATTCCACTAATAAGAAAGAGCTCTTAGTTTTCTTATTGTTGGGTAACTGAAAGTAATTTACTGGTGCTATCACCACTAAATACATTCAGTAATTGCTCGGTAAGTTTGCAGTAAAGACCTATGTCTTTGTTACTAGATACGATCTAGATAGGTCAAACAATAGTGTGTATATATTAATGTTAAACGATATATTTTTATTTAAAACCCTTATTGTTAACATCTTAAAAAGGTAACAATAGCCGGACTATTAACATTCTCTATGAGTCAACCCTAGCAAGTGGAGATATGCAGTGACAGGCGAAGTAATGTATGTGTGTGTGTGTGTGCGTGTGCGCTTGCGCATGCGTGGCTTCGTCCGTGCGTGCGTGTGTGTGTGTGCGTGCGTGCGTGTGTGTGTATACTACATATAAGGTCCAGAGTATCTAAAAAATGCTTTCACACCACACCCCTAAAAAGTAGAATATGTATCTTTACTTTGCTTTTATGTCATATTATGGATATGCAAATACTGTTGCGACTGCTTTAACGTTCCGGAAGTCTCGTACATATTCAGTCAACGCGGAAGTAGGTAGAGACTCCTGCTTTTAAGGTTGATCTAGCAATTGGATAGTCTATAAGAAGTTGGTAAACATATCGTGTATTAGTTTTCATTAAGTATATAACAACTATGATAAAGAGATGTAATTGTGAAATAGTTGTTATTGTTTTGAGACTTTTGTCCTTAAAGGATATGTCTGCACCATTGCGAAAATACTAGATAACAGTTTAAATAATTATTACTGTGTTTTTATGATCGATCAATTAAATATAATATTGATTTAGGGTAATAATGTTTATACACTTTAAAACGCCTTCTGTTATATATTAGCAATAATAGTCTAATAGTGCAATTAAGGTGAATTAGTAATTTTAAGACAGTGTTCGAAAATTTTTTGGACCTTCATCATCAGCCGATAGACGTCCACTACTGAACATAGGCCTGGGTTCATGGATTCGGGCCATTTCCCACCAGACTGGTCCAATACGGGTTGATAGGCGCCAGAGCCTCGTTTGTTGATTAGCAGGGTGCACTACAAGCAGTGAGGTTGGCTTGAGGTCTCGTTAGTTTTTATGCTTCCCAGTATCATATGAGTGCTAAGAGTCAATATGATTACCAAGAGATCATCATCATCAGAGAACAGAGGAAATGAAACTATTAATTGTAACTAAACTATGAAAACTTTATCGATAAGCCAATGTATCTTTATAACGTGATGATAAGAGGCTTTCTATATTCTTCGAGTGACCAGCGGCACTGCCACTGGTCTAATGGGTTATTTGTTTGTGTAGGGCAAAACCTTTGTTAAGGTACTGCCTCCCTGGCGTTGTACTCCGGAGTACTGTATCCGTAGTGTGTAAAGATTACTGTGTTCCGGTTTGCAGGGCGTTGTAACTAGTAGTATTTTCAGGGACAATGAGACTCAACATCTTATGCCTCAGGCAACGAGCCCAATGTGTTGCAGTATTTGATTTTTATTTCATATTTTTGGCTAATTTCTGATAATGTGATTCTACCTCACCTGCCACTACATCTCCTCAAGTCCTACGTTGACGGGTAAAAAATGTCCATAGACAATAAATCCCCCAGTTGTAACCTAATTTAACGTGTACAATAAAGATTTCAAATAAATAGGTTAGCGCTGCGTAACTACGATCTATAGTCCACGTGAAGTGCAGAAGTCTAGTAGTATCCTATTCATTCTTTTAAGGACTTCCACGTCAAACCTGGACGGAAACACTGACGCCGACAGACTTCCAATCCTTCGTTGTTTACATTATAATGACGCCAACTACTTCGTCCTTCCTTACCAGCTCCTCACTAAATATCTCTATGGCGCGCTTCCATATAAAGTAGACAATTTCCAGTTGGATTCCATCTATTTATCATCATCATCATCAGCCGATAAACGTCGACTGCTGGACATAGGTCACCTGCATCTCCAGCGACCTTCGGTCGTAGATGTTCATATAGAGGGGTATCAGGCCATTTCTAACCACGCTGGCACCATGAATTTATATGATACATTAATCAAGAATTGTGGTAGTGAAGATGAACTACAAATGATGTCTGAGTAGTGGTACAATCGGATCATTAGAAATAAGTATTATCTAGTTAATACCTATTAAGGACTGTACTGCGCATTGTCCGAGCGACTTCTCGTTCACATATAGAGCGTTATACGCGTGGGAATGCTATGATAATTCATTTCCAACCCCTCATATGTGTAAGCAACTTCCCGTGAGGATATATACTCACCGCCTTTAGTAATATTATTCTGAACAAAGTTTCAACAGTAACATTACAATCTAATCTGAATCGGATTGCTCTGTATAAAGTTATTCATCATCATCACCAGCCGGAACTTTTTTAAGACCAAGTTTCCTCTCGATGTGTTCCTTTCACAGGAAGCTCAAACGCAGTGGTTACCGCGAAGCTGTAGCGAATTTGCAACTGAAGTATAGTCTTGTATATATTATTTAAACAATATATGTTTTAACATTGTATTACTTACTAAGAAAACGATATTTATAAATTATTTTATAATATTAATGTTTTTCTTCTGATTTATTTTCAGGTAAGAGATGTGTTTCTTAAAGATTTGCCGCGATAAAAACTCTTCTGAATAATTCGTCGAAGGTCAGTATCACCCCCTCTTATAAATAGTGTCTCCTCCAGTATACACGATAGTACTTTTATGTTCGGTTTCATAGTTTTTTTTTTAATAATTTTCAATAACATGATTTTAAAATGTTTTGAATATAACAGTTTATTTTAGGTTTATTATATATATCTTTATAAATATAAGAGATACATGTAGAGACTCATTACGATATCTGCGGAATTATAAGGTCTAGATACTTGAAATGTGGTAGGAATATTCCTTTTCGCCAAATTTGCGAAATGTTACTCCCAAAAAGCGTTGTCGAGGTGTTACCACCAGTAAAGCGGGCGAAGAACAGCTAGCTTTTTTATTATATAGCATATGATAAAAAAAGAATATTTATTGGTTCATATGTTATATATCTCGGCGTTTGTTTTTGATAACTATGTCAATGGATGCTAACAAAGCGGGACTGATCCATGTTGAGATCTTTGGGGGAGGCCTGTGTCCAGCTATGAATGTCTATCGGCTGATGATGAACTATTTTAACAAGGGACATTTATTTCTATAAGGTATAAAATCAATAATACAATATAAAATATAGTTTTAAATGTATATAGATATATTTTAAAGATGTCACCTCACTCACGTCCTTCATGTTTCTCGTTTTTTCCTCCAGTGTTTTACCGCGCAAATTGTGGCGCCAACCGCCATTTTGAACGTAACCTACAATTATTTGTATTTATCATCGGTTAGGTGATGTAATTGCTGTACTTTATAATAAAATAGCTATGCGTATATCATTATGTAAGGTCCAACATTGTAATAATATTATCATAACAAAGATCAAGGTAATGAATTACTTCATTAGTAATAACAGAATGACAAACAAATTAATTATTGCTGGAAATGACAGTTGATTAATGGGTTCCTTTTTTTTAAAAAAAAGTAGAAATTTTATTACAACTTTATACATACTATATGCTAAAGTATTTTTTTCTTGTTAATCTTGCTGCTATTACTTATACAGCAACATTTGGTTCCGAATTTAGATCCGTTAATTTTATTTTATTTTTTTTGTTTTCTCTATTAGTTGCATATATAAACGACTATATTTCATTATTAAAGTTGAGATGTTTTACTGGTGGTACATCTCTGTTGGCGCTTGTTCTGTAATCTCGGGCTATTAAGACTAAAAGGGTTTTCAGATTCGTGTGTTTTGAAGGCGAGGACCCTCTTTGTACACTAAGCGAGCCCAAAATGAATAAGTCGGAGTGGTCTAGTTCTTGTCGCACCAAAGCTAGGAGGATGTCGAGGAGAGATTCAGCACTCCTCGAAACGTGCTTTAGGCGTAATACCGATAGGCACCGGTGCGTTCCGTGAAAGACCCCGGAGCCTCCTGCAACGCGCTGAAGGTGTCCACCACCACAAGTTGTAGTAGGTAAAAATCCCACATAGTTTTCTCTTCCCAAACGTAGGGTATATCTTTTTGGAGATTTCTCCCCGATAACAAAAAAAAAGGTTTCGTCCGCCAGAGACTGTTTAGGTACCATTGCCTTCTATTTCTGTCGCCAAACAATAGTGAACAAATATTACTGTGTTCCGGTTTGAAATGAGTTGTAGCTGGTGAAATTATTTTGGTAACGAAACTTACCTTATGCCTTAATGCGACAGCCACAATGTCCTGTTGTATATTGGGTGTTAGGAGACCGCTTCCGAAAACGAAGATAGACGATAGTACTAATGACACCTTTGATGATGGGACGGGAAAAAATCGATCTTGATAAAAAAAAACATATTTTTAAAACATTTTATTAGCATTATTTACGCTCCATCATGTTAGTACAGCTAAATGAAACGATAGTTTTGTAAGAAATACATTATTAAACAAACCAGCAATGAAACACAAATAAACAACAACTGATGTTCGGCTCAACGGACGTCCGTGCGCGCAATCTAAATGGTCCTTGGCCCTGTGAATAAGGTTAAAATTGAAACCAAATACATCTTGAGTTCCCGTCGTGCCATATAATTAGAACCATGTTATTATGGGTTGTTGGATGTGACACTTACTATCAGGTGAATTTCTCGCTCGTTTTGTCGCTTCGTAGAGTCCACAAAAAAAATGTCCACGAAGATCATTACCATATTTATTATACTATCTTTTTTCGTATAAAAATATTATAACAAGTAAAATGAGGCATAGTAGATCAGTAATTAATATATAGATTTATCCGAACAAGCGTCTCTTAGCTAATTGCGGGGATGTTGTTGGGGGCATTGAAAACGTTCCTTTCCTATCTGAGGTCTGCGACCTTCCCGTTCTATTTCTAACTTCACGAACGACTCCCCTACGCAAATTGACAATGTTTACATTGCAATAGGCTTGCTTAATTAATATTCCATCGGCCAATCACTAAGCCAGTCTCGTAGAAATGCAAGTGGAACGCATATGTTAATGGCACCGGCACCGTAGTGCTGATTTATCGATTGCTTCAATGGAATTCACCATATAATAAATAGGTCTCAAAACAAATTTTATATATATATATATATATATGCACAAATTTTTTTTTCTATATCTTTCTTCTATGTCACCTAATTATAGTGGCCAGTTAGCGGTACGTCGATGATATAGCCCCTCGGTGTGAGAATACTAGTAATTTAGGCCGATGTAGCTAACCCCCACTACAATTTTGTTTTTTTTTTAAAAAAAGTACAATGTAAAATAAAAGCGTCTTCGCTACTCGGATAACATTGCAAAGTAAAAAAAAAAACCAAAAATGTACATAAAATTCTAGGCTAAACAATAAAGTGAAAAACCTAAACTAGGTTAATACCATCAATTTCCGAATTGGATGGCGTAGCGTTTGGGCCGTGGTAGCGACTTCGGCTTCCCGAACCATATCGTCCCCGCCCGGAAGTATTCGGACGACCCGCCCTCGTGGGCAGACTTCACGAGCGAGGTTGCCGTCAGCAATTAAAATTAAATCTCTTGCCTTAAAACTTGCTGGGACCTGAGAGCCTGTGCGGTATTAAAGTCGGTAAATACTCGCATACCCAACGCGACCAGAAATGGTCTGCCAAACGAAAGCCTCGCTTCCGCCTGATCCTGCGGATTAAGTCGAGTTGTCGACCTGGGATACTACGGAGTAAGGCGAAGACGAGCCCAATATGAAGCGAAGGGTGTTATAGCGCCCTCTTCATTAGAGCCGACGTTGACGTGTGTCAGTTGACGCGAATTGACCAAGATCTCCGCCTTATATATATATATATATATATGAGATTTCCATCTGTACAGAGGATTCTCTGAAAACATAAGGCCTGGAGACTTGAAATTTGGTAGGAATATTCTATTTGTCAAGTACAGGTCGCGTAAGGACGAATTTTACAAAATGTTATCCCTACAAGGGGTTATGGAGGTGTTACGGCCAGCAAAGCAGGCGGGGAACAGCTAGTCTACGTATACGTAGGATATATCCTGAAATGACTCATCATGATATCTTTGAAAGTATTAGACGTAAACACTCAAAATTTGGTAGATTTATTGTTTCTGCCGTTAAAGCGTCAGTTAAGAATGGATGTTACATAATTCCTCCCCTAGAGGGAGTTGTGGAGGTGTTACGGCTAGCAAAGCCGGCGAGGAACAGCTTGTATCAGATAAATGATTTATTATTTGTCATGTTTGGACTAGAATTTTAAGGTTTTAATGCTCGGGATAAAATGAGATACATGGAGTACGGGAGGTAACAGTTTCACCGCAGTTAATGTTAAAGTTAAGAATATAAACCGACAAGTATGACTTCATAATAAAATATAGTAAATAGTATATTAAATCCGTTTATATATATGTAAGCGCACAATATTAACTCTAGATCTCAAATATATATTAAATAAAGAAACTACATACAGATTTATATGTAATGAAAACTTCAAAATATTGAAAAGTAACATTGAATACTACAATATACATTTTTTTTATTACACGAAGTGACTATATGAGCGAGACGTTCACTTGATGGTAAGTGATACCCTCGTTCATAACGTGGAGCTGGTTAGAATGTTATAATGCACGGAAATAATGATAGTATGCAAACATCACTGTAATCCGACACCAAAGGCGTTATAGCTACTGTTCATAAAATATTGCTTGATACCTGAGACGTTTGTCAGAATGACATGCAATAGGTATGGGGACGTCTTTCGTATTTTATCGATATTCATATCGAAATGAGTTTATTAAAAAAAAAAAACATTTTAACGACATTGAAAGAAACAAGAATGAAAATGGAAGATGAATTGGAAGGTATTTAAAAATGTTATTGTTGAAAGGCGTACAGCCGAGATCAAAGTCAAGGTCAAATTCAGATTCGTCATGGGACAGTCCTGTAGATTAATAATTAATTCTTGATCGCATATGCTGTAAAACTGAAGACCGCGCTCCCAATCTTTTACTTAACTACCTTTTTTCAGTCATCGGCTTTTACGTGTATATAAACTTCATGTAATATCAACATTTTGTTTGCTGTGAAAGGCGGTGCTACATTATTTCTGGCAGCGATACCTAGAAAAAAGTATTCGATCAAACAAAAAACCTAGAAGTATATATTTTTTGTAACCTTTTATATATTGTTTTGGATTATACGAACCTTTGATTTGAGCCCAGATTAGTTCTATTGCAATTTAATGGCAATGATATGGTGGTAAACGGATAACTGCGTGGCCCATTTCCTTTGCAATTTCGTCTAAAATATATTTTGCAGATTGTGGCTTATGAATGCCAACTAATCTTAGCAATTCTTTCTTGAGCATGCTGTTGTTGCCTTAAAAAAGATGGCGCTGGCTTTTTCCCTGTATGCGAAAGCAATAGGTATTGTCAGACTAAAAAAATACGAATCTGTTATAAAAACATTATTATATTTAATTATTTATACATTTTATAATAATGAAATATTCATATATTTATTTTATCGATATTCGCCTATCAGTCGATTACACATACCTAACAGGCTTCGAAAAGCGTTTACGGAGTAAGCTAGCAAAAAATAATAAAATAAATGATTAAAATTACATTTGGTTTTATTAAAATCTCTTTAATAACATGTTCTTTTTTTAAAAAAAGTGTTCTAGATTTATATACAAATGTCTTATTAATATTTAAAAGTTGAACTTTTTCAACAAGAAATTTATTGTTGCTGTCTTTAAAACGAAGTCTCTAACGTCTTAGGTATCAAGCAATATTTTATTAAATATAGTGCACCTGGAAGACAGCGGAAGAAATACTTTGACGACATAAAAGAGTGGACCTGGTTTAAATACCATCAGTTAAAAAGAATAGCTGAGGATCGAATTGGTTTTCTCAATCTGATCGCCAAACTTCAGTATGAGGACGGCACTTAAAGATTATGATGATAGCGAGTGAAATTACTACGGTAAGTTACATTGTGGTGGACTAAAACTAGCGCCAAATTTAATGAACACTAAAGTATTACTTACCATCATGTGAACATCTCGTCCGTCTCATCAAACTGTATGATGACAAAACTTTTCGTCAATAGTATACAGTCAATAAGACCATATAATCGCAATAATAATCTTCTTCACATTAAAGTTCCCACATTAGTAGTAATATGAGGACTTTGTTCATAAAGCAGTTGTGAGCACACTTGGCCTTATATCCTTTGACCTTGCGAACGGGAGATTGAAAAGATATAAAAAAACCCATTCAAAAATTGGTTTGTAGATTTTTTTTAAAGAAACAAAGACAGGAAGGTTGGCACGGACGATCGCGTCATTTGATTGCTTACAACGACCGTCAGATCATCTCTGCCGGCGTATACTATTTCATGCTTCAATACAACTTTTTGCAATTTATTCAAATTGCCTTAATAATCGTTTATTATTAGCTTCAAGTTGTTGGTTCTCAACTAATAACATTATCATCATAGATCTGATGGTAGGTCATCGATCTGGTGGTAGATCTCCGTTTTCGGAGACCGTCTATATACCACCGCAGCACCTATCTCTGTCGCCAAACAGAAGCGTGCAAATATAACTGTGTTCCACCTTGAAGAGCACTGTAGCTAGTGGAATTACTGTAACAAGTCTCACCATCATATATGTCAAGGCGATGACTACATTGTAGTGCTGTGTATAATTCATTTATGTCTAATTATCTTAACTAGCGCTACGTTATAATGGTCATGCGCATCACTGACTATAAAGTGCACGTCTCGATCGTTTCGTAGAATAAAAAAAGAAATCCTATACTGAAAGTTTAGATTCATCGATCCATCACAAGATCGTCGAAACTATTAGACGTTAACACTCAAAATTTAGTGGAGATATTGCTTCTGTCATTTAAAGGAGTGGATTTTACAAAATTTTTTCTACAAAGGGAGTTGCGAGAGTTTTACAGCCAGCATAGCTGACAGGGAACAGTTAGTTCTACGTATACTCTATCGCTATACGATTCCTTTAATAATATCCTTTTTTTATATATATAGTCAACATAAGATAGCAACTGAAAATCTTGCTAAATCAAATGATTAAGAATTTATCTCGTAAGAGTACTGTAATAATATTCATACATTTGGTTTGTCTATTTGGTTTTCAACAGTCAGATTCAATTTGATGTTATGTGTTTAAACATAATATTCTTTACGTCCTGCTCTATTTAATACTTAAAAACACAGTGGACATTAAAAATTTATTTAGTTTTTTAGTAGAGAACTCTTTGAATCTCCGGTGAAATGTATTCATAAAACGTTTGCATAACTCGGTTCCCCGGTTGAGTGCCGCGGGGAATGTTGATTGTGCTGGCCGCTTGAATGAGCCGAGAGCGCGTTGTGTGGGACCGGAAGCGACTCCTACGTTCTACGTGCGCTCACATAACAACTAACCCGCGGGGTTATTCATTAATCACAAATCGATCGCTTTAAAAGAAAAGTGAGTCGCATAATTGGCTAAACGTTACCGTTAAACGTTAATTATTAAGAAATAACTTACTTGGTTATATTATATGAGGAGGGATCAAAAAGTAGTGATAATGAGATAGAATATAATGACTATTGATAACTTGATAATTTATTTTTGTACAGTCTCCGAGTCTTTGCACCCGAGTCTAGCGCTTTTCTAAGTCTTCAATCCCTTTAAAAAAAAAGTTTTGTCTTGGTCCTGTAAAAAGCTCTCCACGGCATCCATCACCTCGTTATCGACTTCGTACCTGTTACCCCTTAAGTTTTCTTTCAATTTGGGCAACAGATAAAAATCGCTACGCTCCAGATTTGGTGAATAAGGAGGGTGGTCAACCAATTCGAAGCCAGATTGCTGAATGGCAGCCATCGCAACCGCCGACCTGTGCACGGGTGCGTTGTCGTGATAAAACAGCACGCCCCTTCGAAATTTCCCTCTCCTTTTCTCTTCGATGGCATTCCTCAACTTAGGAATTAAAGCTGCATAATATTGGCCTGTAAGAATGGTTCCACGCTTCAGGTAATCAATCAACAATATCTCTTCTGAGCCCCAAAGTATTGAGGCCATAACCTTGCCAGCCGATGCCACGGCACGAAACTTCTTCAGGGTCGGTGCTGATGGCCGTTTTCATTGTGAAGATTGTTGTTTTGTCTTGGAATCAAAATGATGGACCCATGTTTCGTCCATTGTTACGAAACGACACAAAAAGTTTTCAGAATCTTCTTGAAACTTGTCCGACAATATCTTCGAAATGTCAAGTCGATTTTGTTTCCGAGTGTCGGTTAACATTCTCGGCACCCATCTTGCGGAGACTTTTCTCATATTTTGTAGTAGTTCGGCGGGTTCTGTTTAAGCTTAAGTTAATACTTATTACATACCACTGATGGTAGATCTCTGATACCGAAGACTACATAAATACCACCGCATTGGCTATCACTGTCGACGATCAGCAGTGTAGTAAGATTATTCTTCTGGTTTAAAAGGCGTTGTAGGTAGTGAAACTACTGGAGTAAACGGAACTCAACATTTTATGCCCCAAAGCGAAGAGCACAGCATGGTGCTGTTTCAATAATTCTAACTAGAGCTAAGTTGTTATGGACAGGGGTATCATTACCATCAAGTATACGTCTTGCTCGTTTTATTGCTTCGTGGAACATAAAACATATAGTCCGATTCTTGATAGATTTTCCATAAAAACCTTCAGATTAGAATGGACTCTCTGCTAACGTTTTCTGGAGTAAGCTGTAGAATGGAATACTTCACTGAGGTGTGATAGTTTTCTGAGGTTGGCAACTGGCTTATAACGCTTCTGGTTCTACCGAAATCTATTAGACTCTGCTCTGTGGTCTAGGCCTACTTAAAATAGCACTGAGGTAAGCCCTGCTCTCGTAGAAGACGACTAAAAGGGTTTTCGAGTTCGCGGGCTCTGAAGATGGAGGCATTCATTGCTTACTAAGGACTTACTGGAGTGAACAACTACGACATGGCTATGTAATTATCGTCGCTTAGCAAGGGTGTTAGAGAGGGTTACGGTCCTCTACAGAATATGCTTAGGCGTAGCGCAGAGAGGTAGCGGTGCGTATCATTGAAAATCCCAGAGCTACCGAAACGCACTAGAGATGATCACCGAGGTGGTATTTAGTGGGTACAAATCTCTTATACCCTTGTGTTTTATCTCAGAAGGTATCTTTTGAAAATTACTTCTACGATTAAAAAGGAGTCCATTGGCTACGGTAACTCCGTACCATCAGACAAGCTGTATGCTTGTTAGCCACCACCTTAAAAGATTAAAAGAAAATATGGGTAAATTTGCGATTTTAATATAGCAATTCGTTCGCAAGGTACATAATAAGCCCGCCGATGCAATTGTTAGGTTATGCATTCATTTGATTATCGGCCGTATCGCTCAGGAGCATGCGACGCGGTATGAAGTCAAGTCCGTACTGCGCTTTGATATAATGCGTCAATGTATATGAAAACTGGCTGTTCACCCTCCCGCTTTGCTAAACGTTCCACGCCCGCAACTCCCTTTAAGGAAGGAATTTTATAAAATCCATTCCTAGCTGACCTCTAAATGGCAGAAGCAATATCTCTACCGAATTTAGAGTCTTCACGTTAAGTAGTTTCGAAGATCCCGAAATGAGTCAATCTCTGGATATCTCCTGTATACAGAGTGAAAGGTATTAGATGTAAAAGATCAGGAGGGGCTAAAGTATAGATCGTATACTATCTATGTATGGAATTAATCTGTTACTATCGCGACTTTCATAGAACCTAATTTAAAAGTTTTACCCTTTAAGTGATGATTATTAATTTAATTTAATAAAACAACGATTAAACAATAATTACTACATTAAAATTTGTGTAGAAATAAGTAAGAAACAAAATCATCAAATGTTTCCTAGAAAATCATGAATTTTTTGAAAAATATTAAAAGAATTAATAACTCCAGAACCATTGTTTTTGGATGAGGTATTCCATACACAGATAGATAGGATACGAGCTATACTTTAGCCCTATAGATCTTTTACATCTTTTCTCCCTGTATATATACATATGTAGGTTTTTATATTCGTAATAAATTAAGCTAAGCTCTTTTCTCTATTATATTTACTTAGTTTGTTTTTCTAACCTTTTGTCTTATTTTTATTATTTAAAAATAGCAATGAACGGATAACAAGTTGACAAGATAATAAAAAGGTTAATGGGGTACCACAAGGAGGTGCACAGAGAATTCGAGCATGCCATGGTCGTACCCCAAGACTGTGCTGTCCAAACATTGTGCAGAATGCATACAGCACAAATTCAAACGCACTATAATATTATTTAATGATATGAAAAAATAATTAAATCATTATTCATTAAATATTAAATTTTAAGTTAATTGCATAAAGATAATTTATGCAGTCACAATATGTTTGTGTGTTTCGTTTCCACTATGATATTTTTTAAATTTTTAAGGCACTTTTTGTTTTATATGGGAAAATGTCTTCACATACCTACCAAGTTCGACATAATCGGCAAAGACAGGTTATGTCGGACTTGCAGCGATTGAATTACCCACGATGTTCCACCGTCGTTACTACGCTTTATCACGGAGGGTGGGGCAGAGCGGCGAATCGCAATATAGATACCCTTCTCTCTCCGCGCCAGCGAAGGGCAGTGTAGGCCTGTATCGGCAGTTCATCAGCACATAACCGAGATAAGCTTAAAGAGCTCTTATCTAGACCGACCACCCCGGGCAGGTCGGGTAGGTTTCTTTTAGCTTCATCGTGGTTGACCAAACTACGGCTACTCATCCCCACCGCCCCGAAATAGTGGCAACCTGCTCGGGGGAAATGGGTACTTATTTACCTAGATGGCTTATTCCAAACAGCAGAGCATTTTTTTGGGTATCAGGAGGAAATTTTCTAAAATATTTCTAATATATTTTACCCCTTTTGTGGTCTCCTTTACTGCCCCTGGAATTCCTACGGAACGAACTGTTGCCGCTCTACACTTTCGCTTAGCGGGTCTCTACGAAGAGCCAAACTTTCTTTAGTACCATCGTTGAGCTACGGCAAGTACGGCAAAGCGGACGAATTAGCTTGTTAAGCGATAAGGGCCGCCACTATCAAAGCACACTGAACCCATAAACCCTTTTAGTCACAGCTCGAGACTACATAGCTGTCGGCCATAGGCCTACAGTCAGTACACATTCATGTATTCCGCAAGCAACGCGTCATTCCACCTACGACGTCGTCCAATGTCGAAACAATAAACACAATTCGGCGTTTTTGTAAGTCGGTCGCGTGCGCAAGTTATTCGTGAAGTAGTGAAAGCAAACGAGCTTTGGAAGCGGTCCAAGCGATCCAAGCGATGCACGTCCACAAAATGCACCCGGCGCACACATAACGCGCTTTATTTGAATATATAAGAAATTGTATCAAACGTACTATATTTGTACTGATCATTCACGGGTGGCGGGTCTCTGTTACCGGACATCCTGTAGATAGATAGGTAAACAACAGCACCTGTTACTGCCGCTAAACGGTATCCTGCAAACATTACTGTGTTCCGGTGTGAAGGACATTGTAGCTAGTGAAGTTACTGGGGTTACGGGAATTGACACCTTACGTCTCAAGGCGACGAGCGGCAATATGGTGCGGTCTATCCATTTTAACAATCGCCAGGCTATGGGCAAGCGTATCACATACCATCAGGTAAACGTCCCCCTCGTCTCATCGCTTCATTGTATAAAAAAAAAAATTGAGGTAACGAGAGTAAAAATGTTATGTCTCAAGGCGACGAACACAATGTAGAGCTGCTCATTTAGGCAACCTGAAAAGTCTCCAACTTTCTTTTGTATGATACTATCTTAGCGTATAAGACACTTTCCGATTCGAACCTTCTCCTTCTTACTGTACCTCTTCAAGTGAGAAGGTTGACCAGTTCGAATTATAGGTTATAAATAAGAGGACTTTAGGGGCCACACATCAGACAACAAAATAAGACAGAACAATCTACCATTGCATGTTTAAATCCTATGCACTAGAAGGATGCCTTTTAAATGTAGAAAGCTTTGTTTCTAGAATTTTTATAAATTTTCAGTTAGTGGTATGCATATATAGGGTTGTAAGGGGTTCCGCCCATCGTCTTAAGGAGCCCAAGTCAACCTCACCTGCACACGGTGCACACTGCTGAACAACAGACGAGGCTCTGATCACCCACCAACCATTCGCACGGGGCCAACGTTGTCCAACAGTGGACGTCTGTCCCCTGATAGTGATGATGGTATGCACTTATTCCTGGGAGTACATGAAATTTATATCAATAATAGCGTAACGCACTGAGAAGTAAAAACAGTTTTCTATTTTCTGAAGATATTAAGCGCTGGAAAGTCATTTCGATTTTTACAGCTCATCTCATACTGGACTCGTGGACCCGGATCTGCAGCTGGTTTTTTTAAAAAACCTGAGCTACTTGGAGTGTAGTTATCCGACGGCGGATTTGCGTATTATTTTTCTGGATAATTGCTTTCTGGTGAATCTACTCGGTCGTCGAATTTGGGCTTTGACCTGTTCCCCGACCACGTTCGCCTGTATAGGAAACTCTGGGCGGTGAGGACCTCCATATGGCGCCGCATTCTAAAGCGAGGGTGGCGTGACGTAAAAACACAGAGTGTGTTGGTCGTCTCCGAAGTGTGTGTGGTGACGTGGGTGTTGCCGGTGCCGGTTTCATTGTGTGTGGTGTGTGGGACCTCTGGGGGTGTCGGGATTAACGCATGCCGTGGTCTGCGCTTATTGGTGTTAGGTAAAGACAGTTTACTTTTATAAAGTTTATTATTATAAAATATTGTCTTACAATATGTAGCTTTCAAAACAGTCTTCCAACCAATAACATGCTGAGGGATTGGACTAGGATCTATATTGCAAAAATAGATTGACTATGTATAGATCTTAAAAGAAATTAGACCTTTTTTTAGTGCAAGGAACCGACGAGACTAGCGGGACGTTCACCTGATGGTAAACGATACGCCTGTCTATAACAACGTGGCGCTAGTTAGGATGATATATACTGTATCAAATTGTGATCGTTGTCTTCAGACATAAGATCTTGGTACCCCAATTACACTGGCTACAGCGCCCTTTAAACCGGTACACAGTAATGTTTACGTGTGGTAAAAATGGGCTCTGCGGTGGTACTTACTTAGACAGTCTTCTACGACAGAAACCTACCATCAGTAATACCATGACGATATACTTTTATTAGAACGGTGTGATACGTGAAGGAGGGTACTTAGAAATGAAAAGTTTTATTAAGTGGTACAGGAACGAAAATAGGTTGGGGGAAGTACTGGTCTATATAATTAAGATTTTTTACTAGTCAGCATTGATCCCTAGACAATAATAAATCTATTGTTCCTTCTCCTTTGATATTTTAATAATATCTCACACGTATAAACCGGCCTTTACCGGCCAGTCGTCGGCTCATTTCCGTGTTACACCGCGCCTCGGGAATCCATAGATCTCTTTGCGCATATTAAACTGATGTGTCGCATGGCGACCCTCCATGCAGATATAAATGTGGCGTATCATTAGTCTAGTCCTGTCGGAAAGGGAAGATTAATAGATACGCAAATTTATTTATACCCACGCTGTTAAATTTTCATTACTGTCTAAGAAGAAGGATGGTGATCACCGCTTTCCGGCTTCAATAATTATCATGAGACACTAATACTAACTGAGATCTTTAATATTGATTCTTATCTATATTAATAACAAAAATGATATCACTGGTGGTAGGTTGTTGCCGGAGACCATCTATGTAGAACCATCGCAGCTCTTATTTCTGCCGCCAAACGGTAGTGCGCAAACATTACTGTGTTCCTTAATGAAGGGACTTTGGTTGTAGCAGAGTTAGTTATGCAGTGTAAGCCATCCTAACTAGTACAGGCATAACACTTGTCATCAGATGAACATTCCGCTAGTTTCGTCGCTTCGTTAAATAAAAAAAAATTATAATATAAGCACATATATGTATTCTAACTCTTTTTAATTGAACGAAGCGACTTGACGAGAGATGTTCTATGATGATGGAAGATGTTCTATGATGATGAGAGATGTTTTATGTTATTTATATATGTGTAAAATTGTATTACTTATTTAGATTTCCTTCTGAATTAAGGGAATCCTGTTATGGTATTGGAAAGAATACGTCGTATAAATAAATAAATATTTGCCTGATGGTAAGTGGGTCTGTCCGTGATATGACACTTGTTGCGATGATATACACAGCATCACATTGTGCTTGTCGCGTTAACACTTAAAAATTAAATATGGTTATCCCAGTAATTTCACTAGCTAGACCATTTAACCCGGAACACTAAAATTGATGCTAGACTGCGGATACAGATGCCGAGATAGTATCCATATAGATGGTATCCGCTTTTATTGTTTTACCATAAAGTATTTTTATATAAATTTGATAAACTATATCTTTAAATAAACTATAGTTCTTATAATACGTATTTAAATTAAACTAAATGTATACAGAACGAAGCTCATTGTATATTCCATTGGCATGCCTTGTTCACGTCGCTACGAAAATCTTTTGCCTCAATGTATTCCACGACTTTCGCCGCACTGGTGGTAGTGTCTCTGTTGCCGGAAACCGTCTAAGTAGGTACCACCGCAGCTCCTATTCTTGCCTACTAACTGTAGTATGCAAACATTACTATGCTCCGATATGAAGGGCGCTGAAACTAGTGAAAACACTGGGTTAACGAGATATAACCTCTTATCAGTCTCAGTGCGACGAGGACAATATGGTGTTGTGTGTATCATCCTAACTTAGTGCAACGATGTTATAGGCAAGCATAACAATTACCATCAGGTGAACGTGTTCCATGTTTTGTCGCTACAGTCACCTGACTGTACAACTCAATATACTCTATATATTTGTACCGAAGTCATTAGAATCTGATATCAATGGCTTTGACATGGCAGTCCAAACGTCTGAGGAAGTTAAAGTTTTTAAATAAGTAGCTGTGGCTTAGATTACTTAATAAATGATTTGTTAACATCAACTTTTACCGTGTGCTTCTTTCTAACGTTCTCTGGTTTACTCAAATAGACGGACATCCTCCATCATCTGCATCCGATGAGTTGTTAAGTTTGATCAAATGACTATTAGGATTGTGATCAGATACTGAGTCATCTCACCGCTTCTAGTCATTCTTAATCATACAATTAGTCTATCAGCAAGGAACCCGCTTTCTGCATCATCCTCTAACACTTTTCATTATAAGATATTAGTTCAATGCGAGTTTTATGTTATTATTGTGAATATCAGTTGTCTGTGTTTATAATGAGATAAATATATGTTCATCATAATCAGCCCATAGACGACCACTGCTGGACAAAAGCCTCCTCCAAAGATCTCCACATCGATCGGTCCTACGTTGCCTTCATTCAGCGGCTACCCGCGACCTTCACAGTCAGCATGACCTGAACCGCCGGGCACCAGGGGCCGTCGTTTGTAAGATTTCATATGAGGGGTTTTGGGCCAATTCCCATCACGCTGGTCCAATTCGTGTTGGTGGGAGTCAGTCTCGTTTGTTGATTAGTAGTCTGCATCACGAACAGGTGAGGTTGGCTTGGATCCCGTGAGTTGTTGTTCGGCACCCCTTACACCCCCATATTATTACCATTAGAATATGTGTCAAAGCTAATGCTTTATTTACTTTATATAAAAACTATGTTTCTTTTTCGTATGCAGCTTAAGTGTGTGTCAGTTTGATAGCTTATTGGTTTGTTTCGTAACAGTACCAGCCAATGGAGTGAAGATCCCACGGAATCCAAATAGTCCATATACACAAACATTGATACTAATTAGATTTTAATGAAACTAGACAATCAGTGAATACTGTTGATTACCGGGCTTTTACTGATTTCCATATAAGAGCATAGTTTTGTATGTGTTTTTCAAAATTCGATTCTTTTGCCTTTTCCTCGATATGGCCTCTGAATATATATAAATTTTATAAACAGTGCATAGTTAACATTTTACGCAATTACTATGCTCAAAATGGATTTAAAAACATTTCGTTATAATTATATTTCTCAAGGTTATTTTAACTTTTTTAGGGTGAACTTAAATAAAAGAATAATACGGCAGCTGCCGTCTAGCTGCAGTTTGCGCACTTCCTGTGTGAATAAATAAGGGTGGAGTAAAAGCGTGCATGCATTTGGTTAATGCTAAGCTCTGTTTCGAGTTTCATATGAAATTGATCTTATTATATTTAATTTTTCTTAACAATGACATTATAAAAACATTTGTATGCAAAAGTTAAAATTAATATGATTACTCTTATACGATACGTATTCACTTCTAAGTTCTCGATGCAACTAAACATTAATTTTTTTTATATAAAATGTTGGACATAAATTTAAAAGACAAAAAAAATCTAATATTTTTTTTTATTTAATGAAGCGATTAGACCAATGGGACGTTCTCCTGGCGGTAAGTAATGCGCTTGCCCATAACAATGTGGCGCCATTTAAGAAGATATACACAGCACCACGTTGAGTCTCGTCGCTTTGAGACTTAAGGATGTTATACCCAACTAATTTCACTAGCTACAAAGTCCTTCAAACTTGGACACAGTAATGTTTGCACATTACTTTTTGATGGCAGAAATAGTGGCAGCGGTGGTACTTACTACTTAACTTACTTACTTAAACGATCTCTAACAGAGCCTTATTTTTATTATCGCGAAGGGAACCTTCTTAAAAAATAACCTGCTTCTGGGGGCGGGGGACAGGGTTACTTGGGACTTCAATCGACTAAAACCTCCTTCGGATGGTCTCCGTCAATGCATTAGGAGACGCTCCGGGATTTACGGAACTCACCGGTGCCCCCCTACTCTCTGACTAAAACATCTCATGGAAAGGCAAATCTCTCCTTAGCATCCACGCTGTGTTACGGCAAATACAAGACCATCATGCATTTGCCATCCCCCGAAGCCTCGCTTATCGAGCTCGAAGTCCCCGACCCTCAAGGCTCACGAACTCAAGGACTCTTTTAATCGCCTTGTACGATAGGCAGGGAATACCTTAGTCCTATTCTTAATCGTCTAAGACTACACGACTGCTCCAACAGATACCAACCACCAGTAAATTATACATCTATGTAGTACAGTCGTGTGATTATATTTTAACCGAAATTACATGCCTGTAGGATTTTAATTAGATATCCATTTAAGGTTTAACTATTAACAGTTAGATATTACGTAAATTCGAATCAACTTGGTATTACCCTGTCGGAGTAAGATTTTAACTGATGTGACCCTTGTACGTTGAGGTCTAATCTAAGTAAACAGCACATCAACAAGACGTGTTTAGAGTATTGTAACGCGCACCAAATAGAAGTTCAAACGGCGCTACCAAGTGATAAAACGGCTACGCGCTCACTTCAAACAATACTCCATGAATAAAGGATCTCTTCAATGGACTCGTAAAAACAACTGTACGTTCTGTACGCACGCACAGCGCGGACCCTCTCTTTGTAACATAACGAGCTATTCACCGCTTAAAACGTTCTAAGCACTTCCGCGGTTTATTCAACTCTACCTAATATTTAACTGTCGGTAGTTAAACCTTATTGTGTTTACATAACCAACTAAAATTTTCTATGATGCCTATATTCTTTTTAACAAAACGACGAGTGGAGCAAGACGTTCACTTGATGGTGAGCTGCCCGTGCTGCTTGTTGACAACAATAGGGCGCTAGTTAAGATGGTATACATACCACCATGTTAGCTAGCTATAGCGCCTTTCCGGTACACAGTATTGTTTGCACATTACTGTTGGTTGATAGAAATAGGCGCTGCGTTGGTACCTACCTAGACGGTATCCGGCAACAGGAACCTATCACCAGTGAAGGAGAAAAATGTAGCCTTATTCCTTAAGTGTATGATTTCTCTTAAAAAAATCCTTACCAAATTAACGTCAGTGATGGGAAGGACAGTAAACTTGTAGTCTTGTAGTGGTTAAGGTAATGACTTCAAAATACTTTGTGCAACAGTTTCAAATAACATTCATACAACATCAATGTTGTTATTTTTATGTCTTTGTAGCTTTATTTATACATACATATATATATATATATATATACACCTCTCGCTTCCTCCACTTTCATGAACGTCATCATGCATGCTCGTCGGTTGCGTGTATTCTTGACCCGGCCTTTCCTTAGGACATCTTCGCTTGGATCGAAATATGATTAGATCGACCTGGACCGATTTTTCTTATCATTCTTACCCCGTATACCTCTTTCGTTAACCTTCTTTCATTCATTCTTTCCACATGGCCGAACCATCTAAGCATCCCTTTGTCTATCTTTATCACTACATCTTCAACCACGCCGCACTGCTCCCTTATCGCACTGTTCCTCACTTTGTCCATTAGTTTCACTCCAGTTATACTTGTCAGGCTTCTCATCTCCACAGCATTAGTCCTACTTTCATGTTCCTTCTGCCATACCCAACATTCACTACCATACATCATTGTGGGGATTAACACGCCTCTATGCACAGCCAGTCGTGCTCTTTGTGATACGTTCGAGCTATTCATCATTCCTTTGCTTGTTAAAGCACCATGGACCGTGTCTACCATCGACAACTGCCTCTCCGATGATGATAATAAAACTTGATCATGGGCGTATAGGAGGCATTTCATGATCAACTCATTCATTCTTAGTCCTTACTCCCTATCTTTCAAGGAATTATCTATAAATAGGTTTAACAACCACAGCGAAACCACATCTCTGTCTAACACCCTTCTGGATGCTAAACCCGTCCGAGTAAGCCCCGTTTATCCGGACACAAGCACTGGAACACTCGTAAAGTGATTTCATTGCTCGTATCAGCTTATTTATAAATATTTATTATTTACATTTGATAGATTAGATTACATTTACGAATGGGAATGGCGTCTCTTGTAGCGCCAACTTTATCATAGAATTACGATAACGCATAAAGTGCGCTTCTTATATCTCATTATCTGGTACAATTTTATCTTTAGCCGATAATAGTAATGCTGACAAAATTTTAAATATATTATCATTACAGTATATATATACTAATTGTTCCCCGCCTATTTTGTAACACCCCTGCAACTCACTTTGGGGATGGAATTTTGTATAATACATTCTTAGTGGACCTCTCAATGGCAGAAGCAATAGCTCTATCTAATTTTGAGCGATTATGTCTAATCGTTTCGGACATCTCGTGATGAGTCAACGAATCTCCGGATATCTCCTATATATATACCATCATACAAATAAACTACAATCGAAGGGTAATCATTCTGATTGGTCAGTATTGGGGGATTGATATAACGCGATGTGTATTAAGGTTGTTTTATTATATCATGTTCTAGTGAATTTAATCGAATAAAGTTATAACTGATAATTATCCATGATTATGTTCATTTGTGGTTATAAACATTATTAAAATGGGTTAAAATTAAGCGCGAGGACCACCGCCTGTCAAATGGTATTTTTATCAAAGCGCTGGTCCGGCCTCGCCCCGAAGCCGCAGATGCACCGATCGCTGTCCTTGACTTGCTTCTGATGCAAACCTTGTATACCGCAAGGTATACACTACCAGCGGTTTTAACACCATATACTTATTTATTTATTACGTCTATTTAGAGACTACATTGTGAAACATTAACAATAAAAAAAAATTGTAGCTTACTTTAGCATGTTCACCTATAACAAATACACACAACATTTAATATTTAAAATATAAAGGAATAATATACATACATAGAAGAATGAATATATAGTAGATATACATATGAAAGAATAAAAAAAAATAAACATAAAAATTAAAAGAAAAAACTAAAAGAAACTTAGCTATTATGCATAAAGAAAAATATGAAACCTACTTTGAAGTAAGTTCTAGGACAATTTTCATAAATACTATTAAACTATCATTTTACACTTCTAATTGTTGACTTTTAGGAGTTATTAAAATTAAATAAACAAATTAGTACTAAAATATTGAAACACTGATTATGTTAATTATTAAGTTCATAAAAATAATGCAAAATTTATCAGTATGTTATCTTTGCTCTATATTATCTATGCCTTGCAAGTACACGTGCTATTTTATTTTATGTTTTACAATGAATTGGAAAGAAATGGCCAGGGCAACGCACCATAGTCACGTCCCTCAGTCATGAGGTTACGACAAAAGAAGAAGAAGATATCTGTTACCGGAAACTGGGTGAATACTACCGTGACTCTTATATATGACGCCAAACAGTAGTGTGTAGACATTACTGTGTACCGATTTGGAGGGCGATGTATGTAGTAACTTAACATGTCTCAATGTGACAACTATAACATCATCCTAACTAGCGCTACATTACACGGCTAAGCTATAGCTAAGCTGCAGCAGGAGCTAACTTTTATCACTTAATGCACGTATTCTACGTCTCGTCACTTCGTCGAATAAAATAAAAATTGATTCATTATAAAGAAATATGATTCATTATAAAGAAATATGATTATATTAATCACTGTTGCCTACAGGCAAGGGGGTGCGCGTGCGCCCTGTACAGGCCAATAAGCTGTGCATACCCTAACTTCCTAAACCAACCGCCGATTGCCTCCTTAGGCAGAGGAACCTGGCGTCGCGACCGACATGGGCCGTCGGGTCGGCGCCCCCTTGGAGAGGGTTTCCGGGGTGTATCTGGTGGCGCGTCTCGTATTCCGACGCGTCGCCACGTAGGGATATTCTGTCGGGAGGGGTGCTTCACATCCCTCTCAGAGGCAGGCCCGTTCAATCCGGGCCCTGATCGGAGTTTGCGGAAGAATTGTTTGGTGTTATCCCGTGACCCCCGTGCATTATTTTCGGAAGTGATGGAATACCGTGTGAAGCTTTTAAGTCGGTTGGAGTCCGACACTACCGCGTTGCCGGCACATCTTGGTTCCGGGGTGTGCGTTCCGTTAGCATTTTGTTACATACATTAATAAAAAAAAAACTTCCTTAACCAATTTAAATAATAATTTCTCAAGTTACTCAAAAGGTACACAACTGTACTGTGAGTATTGCTAAATTGGTTATAAATTGATTAACTTGCTAAATCAGTAAGTTTGTTTTTATGTAAAGCTAAGCACAGGGATTACGAGTGTGGTCTGCATATCCTACCCGAAATCTCTGTGCACGGCCCTTCCCACACATAAATATGTGTATATATAACTAATGTAATGTTTACATTACATTGGTTATATATAAATGTCTATGTGTCATCAGTCGAAAGATGTTCACTACTGGGTATAAGCCTCCCCCGAAATTCTCCACATCGATCGGTCCCGCGCTGCGTGCATCCAGCTGCTTCCTGTGACCTTCGTTTGTAGAGGTACATAAGGTTGGATTTGTACCATTTCCCACCACACTGCCCCAATGCGGATTTATGGAAGCTAGAGCCTCGTTTCGCTTAGCAGGTGAAGTTGGCTTGGGTCCCGTGAGTTATTACGCGAGACCCCATACACCCCAAGTAAACGTCTAATTTCTCCAAAATAATATCTCTATTCTCCTAACATTTTCACCATACGTATGCAACTCGTAGCGCCGCCATATCAAAACGCCGCGCGCCGTACATGCGCGTGCGCGTGCGCGAGTCGGCGCTATTTTTAGCCCGGTCCCGTGGCGGCCGCAACGCACGCGGCCATCGCTACATCTCATTACACATCCAGATACAGCACCGTTTATTATTATCAGCGTCACGATGGTCGCCGTGATACCTTCGCACGACCTCCGATAGCTGTCACAACTTTTGTTAAGATAACAAACGATATTGTTTATGATTCTTCTGTTTTCATTCGTTCCGCGTGATTATCATTCTCTCGGTGCCGGTTCACAGTTTCGCGTCGATGTTAATAAACAATTGTCAATTATTATTATAATAACTTTATTCTTTTATAATACACTATATACTTTACGTTATTGACGTATCGATTTTTTTTCCTGTTATAAACTTGACTACCCACTCGTAGCTCGCTGGCCTAATGGTTAGAGCGTGCGGCCTTCAATCCGAAGGTCGCGGGTTCGAATCTCGGCATGTACCAATGACTTTAATATTTAAGTTATGTACATTTGTGAATTTTAGTAACAACAGCGAAATACAAATGGGGAAAAAAAAAAAGTCCCGAAAGATTCCCAAAAAGAGGGTTGATGTCAGGCAGGCGGCCGGTCGTAAAAAGTTTAGCCAAAACTATTTACAACATGTTCGGTAATGAAGAACATGTTGTGCCGACCCTACATAAAGTGGGACCAGGGCAGGAGAAAGAAGAAACTTGACTACCCACTAGTCTTAATCTTTCACTAAAGTTAGCTGGTAGACTAGACAACTTAACGTGAGTTAAGCTTGTCCATATCTCTGTAATCATTGTTCCTCTTTGCTTTATTTGCACATATTACGCACAAAGTGGTAATATAAATAAATAAAACAAATATACTTATGTGTATATGTAATATATATACTTATCTATATTTTATAACATGAGGGAGCTTTGTAGTGCTTTTTAATTATGCATATAAATTTGTCATCACTATCATCGACAACAGCTTGCGGCAGTCCACAGCTGGATATAGGCCTTTCCCAAAGAACGTCACTTAGCTGATGATCGGAGTAAATGACATTAATTTACTGGTGGTAGGTCTTTGTCGGGCACCACCGCAGGGCTTAAGTCCCGCCAGACAGTAGTGTGTAAACATTACTGTTCCGGATCCAAAAGAGCTGTAGCTAGCGAAATTACTGGAGTAACGAGACGTGACATCTGGTGTCCTCAAGGCGACGAGCGCAGCAGTGTGTAACATCCTAACTAGCGCCACGTTGTTGTGGACAGTCATACCGTTTACCATCAGGTGAATGTGGTGCTCATTTTTTAGCTACGCAGAAAAAAATACTTTAGCTCCACGTTGTTATGGGCAGACGTACCACTTAATATCAAGTGACCGCGCACTCGTCTCATCTGACTTCATCGTTTATATTAGGTAAGATTCCCTCATCTCGTCGCTTCGTAGAATAAGAGTTTATTTATTATATATATATATTTATATGTATGCATGTGTGTGTGTGTGGTGTACCTTACATTGGTCACGGTATTTCCATTGCATCACCAGGAGCGCATAAATATAGTGTAGTCGCTACTGTGGCTCGTTGTTTATCGCGTTGTTTGTGTTGTGCCGGCGGGGCGCGTTGTGGTACCGTCGGGCCATCGATCAGCCTGCACGTGGTCGGACACGCGCCGCCGGTGAGGTCGATCCACCCACACGTTATCTACCACAAACACTGCACTTACAGACGTATATAAATAACTCGATAGAATCCTTACACGCTTCCGTCTACGCTAAACTACACCATTACATACACAAACAGATTTCTTTCATCGTTGACTACATTTGTTTTATTTCAATGAAGCAAGGAGACGAACGAAAGGTTCACCTGACGGTAAGTGAAACATCTACCTCGTTTTCCTGTTAATTCAACTAACTGCAGCGCCCTTCAAACCGGAACGTTTGCACACTACTGACCTACTTAGGCGATTCTCGGTAACAGAAATCTGCCACTTTATTGTTGGCGGAGCGTATGTAGGTTATATGAGTGCATAGAAGAGGAAGTGGTTGCCCACGTATATACTATTTTTATTCATTCGATGAAACGGCAAGACGAACGAGCCGTTCACTTAATGATAAGTGATACTTATAACCATAACAGTAGGGTTGAATAGAATGATATTAACCCCACGACATTGTGCTCGCCGCTTTGAAACATAAAAAGAGTTTGTCTCATAACACCAGTAATTTCACTGACTACAGTGCCCTTCAAACCTGGACACGGTAATTCTGTGTGTGACATCCTAACTAGCGCCATTTGGTTATGGACAGGTGTATCACTTACTTTGTAATGAAGGTTGGTTATTTTGCGGAAAAAAAGGAAAAGATAAAGGAAAATAAAGAAAGTAATGGAACAGAAGTACATACTGTGCCGACTCCACCTAGCTGGGAAAGGAGGAGGAGGAGAACGTAGGTTATTTTGCGGAAGTTTAATTTAAATTTAATTCTTATAATTAGTAGTCGATTGAAAATTTTGAAATATAATATTGTCGATTTAAAGTAATTAATTTTAATTAACTTAATATTTGAGGGAGCACAGTTGTACAATAAACTACCCTAACATGTAAGAGAGGCAGTATCGCTAAATATATTTAAAAGTAAACTTTTCGATTATGGATATATAAATACAAAACATTTTTAAATGTATTAACTATTCTACTTTTTGAAAATGAACAACTGCCTTAACAAAAATATACTGTGAACTTGTCTCTCAGCATAAGAACAGTATGTCATAATTTCATGCGCACCCGCACCTTTTTATTTAAAATTTACTGACTTATTGTTTTCATGTCAATAAAGTTCATTAAATCGAAAATCGAATTTTAGCTTAAAACTTTTTAAACATATTTTATACTTTCAAGTACATATATGTTGGCGAATTGAATTATTATTTTTTTTTATTATACATTCCCCTCAGTATGATATATTATAGTATTCATTCTCCAATGAATAGTTCGCCATGCAACGACCTTGTGTTGTTGTGTAAGTGTTCTCCATAACTCGGCCGGTACAATTACACGAGTGTTGTTAACTCGAGGCGGTATATACGCAAACACTGAAATTATCATCGCAAATAGTGATAACGTTATCACTGTAATTTTCATGCACTCGATATATAAACAGGTTCGACCTTCGCGCCGTATGCGGCGGGACATCTGGTGTTATGAATTCTTTCATTGACGTCATAACAAGGGGATGTTTTTTCATGACCATGATATGAAAGAGATACATCAAGTAGAAAAATTATTCTTACCGTATCCATTTTGGACTTACGAACAATTCTTGTTGATTAAACTGTTTTTTCTTTTATGATAGTTTTGCGTCTATGTATACTGTCTTTTACGCTGCAGCGTCGGAGGTAAACTTTGCACTTAAAAAAAAAACTTTTTCTTCCCGGCTGCAAAGATATTTTCTGAATATAAGGTAGGTCAGCCCTATATTATCAGTCGAGTAAGGAATAGGAATAACGTAAGCCCTTTCTCTGAGACTGAAAAGGTCTGCGGGTTCGCGACCCTTAGGAGGACTGCAAATTCGAGGTGCTCTTGTATTTGCCGAAGCACTACGAGGGTATTAAGGAGGGCTTTATTCTTTCTGGAGATATATAATGAAAGTGCAGAGAGGTACCGGAGTGTTCGATTTAATATTCTGGAACCCCTAACGCGCTTAAGCAGACCACCGAGGGGTTTAAGTGGGTAAATAGCATACTTTAGAAGTCCCAACTACTCTGCGAAAAAAATAGAGCGTAGGATACCTAACGTTATACTACTGACGGAGACTAAGAAGGGGAAGGAGACAAGATAATTTATATGAAATTTCGGGGATAAATTGTATGATCATAGAACACACGATTTCTTATCAAACTCCTTAATGCGACTTAATTAAGATTGAAATGAAAAAAAATTTGCGAATACTTTCATCATCATCATTACCCGATAGACGTCCACTGCTGAACATGGGTTTTCCCCAAATATCTCCAACTTTATAGGGGTTGATATAAGAGAATTTGGGACATATCCCACCACGCTGGCTCAATACAGGTTGGTAGGAGCCAAAGCCTCGTTTGTTCATTAGAAGGGTAGACCACGAGCAGGTGAGGTTGGGTTGAATCCCCTGATATGTTGTGCGGGACCGGGACCCTTTACTAAAACTATCGCTAGGATCTTTCTAACATACATTCGTACATGTTAATTTAGTATAATACTTTCTTCCATTGGATTGTTTTATTCTGACATTGCCATCGTCATCATCGCAATCAAGTTGACCTTGAGCGGTGTTTATCGCGCGCGGAGTTCACTGACTGCAAACATGAATTACTCTCCCCTCGCACACCGCTTTGTTTCTTATAAAGCGAATAATATTGCCATTTGTATTGAAATATTGCATTTTATCTTTGTTTAAAATTAATAATATCGATTTTGTTGTACGAAGTGACGAAACTATCCAGGGGTTTGTTTACTTTGTAGTAACTTATACACCCGCTAACACCAACGTAGCGATATTTAGCGGTAACTTATACACCAACTAATACCAACGAAGCGATATTTAGCGGTAACTTATACACCAGGTAATACCAACGTAGCGATATTTAGCGGTAACTTATACACCAACTAATACCAACGAAGCGATATTTAGCGGTAACTTACACACCAGGTAATACCAACGTAGCGATATTTAGCGGTAACTTATACACCAGGTAATACCAACGTAGCGATATTTAGCGGTAACTTATACACCAGGTAATACCAACGTAGCGCTTATAATATACAATGCACCGGAGACATAACATATTAATCATCCATGTAATTTCACTGGCACCCTGCAAACCGGAACGCAGTAATGTTTGCACAGTACTGTTTGTGCGTATAAATAGTAGCTACGGTGGTTCGAAGGTAGCTAGAAGTTCTCCGTCAATAGACCTACCACCAGCAAGTTGGTACCAAGTAAACGTTTACTAAGTATTGATTGAACCAAAGTATATTTCCACACCAGATATTTGTTGTAATGTTGACGACGGCCCCTATTTAATTTTAACAAATATAATTATAACCTTAATTATGAAACATTTGCGGATTAATATTTTAACCTCGGTTAGAAGCAGGTTAACAAAGGTAGTTGTAAATATAAAAATAGTATTCAATATATCATTTCACTGTAGTATATTTGTAGTTCATGCTCAATGTTTAGGATATCCCAGTAGCGTCATGTGAGTTATATCTTAGAACAGCAATACTATCACATCATCAGTTCTGTTGTAAACTGATTGTTTTTGCTCACAATGGGTTAACGCTTAACCTCAATATCACAAGTGACAATAAGGTCTTCGATGGTGCATGCTCGCCCAGAATCCTCTAGCTAACATCATTACTGGTGATAGATCTCTCATCGGAGACCGTCTAAGTCAGTACCAGCGCAGCTCCTATTTCTGTACCTAACCAGTAGTGTGTAAACATTGTTCCGGTTTGAAGGGCGTTGTAGATATTGAAATTACAGGCAGGCAGCGAGCACTATGTTATGTATATTATCCTAGACAGTCTTCTTTAAACTGAAGTTCTGCTTTCAAATTGAGAAAACTAATCCAGTCCTCAGCTATTGTTTTTATCTGATGGTATTTAATTGTTCTTGTGGGCAAGCCTTTCACTCACTATCAGGTGAACATCGTGCTCGTCTCTTCGCTTCGATGATTAAATAACTAACAATTTTCTTTTATAGCGGAATGTATACTTTATTAAGGTGGGTAGCTTATCAGGACGTAAAACTCTCCACCATCAGCAAGAATACTAGAATAGTAACGATACCTCAAGGTTATATATATGCAACTCCTCCGGTATGCGGCCTCTGATAACCAATTAGCTACTGCCGATAAGCGCGATCGCGGTGTTTGCTGATAACGGACGAGAGGCACCGCATTTGCATACGTTGCGATAACCGGATAATTTATTTCCGTTTTGCAGTCGACGACTGTATGTTTCGTGTTAATTACATGAAATTTAAAATTTTCATATATTCATTATCAACCGGAAGACGGTTACTACTGGGCGTAGGACTTCAAGGATTTATAATTTAAACGTACGGATATGAGCACATGAGGCGGCGTATTACTCACTTATATTTTTACTGTGCAGGTCATGATCTCGATTCAGTTTTGTGCTAACAATATTAATTATATATTTTAACTTCTTCTTCTTCTTCTTCTATGTGGGGTCGGCACAGTATGTACTTCTCTTCCACATCTCTCTATCAGCCGCCATATATAAATATTGTTTATAGAATTTTACACATTAAATATTTCTTAGAACAATTAACATGTGGATGTCCAACACTTGCTGATGGAGTGTTTAAAATATCAAAGCAAAAGAGGTGTTGATGCGTAAACACAGCATCAATACTTGGCCGCCTTACTCCTGGTGTCGTGTGAACCAGTCTGGGGCAGCATGAGATATTTTTGATACGTCGTAACCACAGTACAACCTAAGTTTTGTGTTGTGTCTTTATTTTAGCCAATGAGCGCTGACGTATCCGTAAAGGATAATAGCCCCTAAAAAAAAGAATAAAAAAAGGTTAACCTTGAAAAACCTTCAGCTTCAAGCGTTTCGTTTCACTCTTAATTAAAAGCAGTAAAGGAATAGTGATATTGGAGATGTCTATAGTAAACTCTTTAAATATAATATGTAATTGTAAAGTGATTTAAGTTAAGAATAAATAGTACGTAAGGGGTTGGCTTTCCTATTGTGCGGCCATAGGAAAATAGCATAACACATTTTTTTTTCTATAGAGGGTTTGGTCATAAAACGATCATAATACCCTCATAGTAATCATAACAATGATCTTAAATATCTCATGTAATAACATTAATACCGCTGTTAAATTAATTAGAACCCCTGCATTTATAATACTAGTTCTTGGTTTCTAATAAATAAATAGATATTTGCTATGTTGTGTCAAAACTCCCCTTGAACGTTTTCGGAGCACAATTGGTTTAACGAAATAGGATTTGTCAAATTACTAGACCGTAGTCTACCTAAAATTGACCGCCCCCCGTGTGAAGGTGGAAAATGCTTAAAACCGTTTTTTGTATTCGCTTAGAAATATTTTTTATTTACGCCAACAACAACAATTATTTAAATGGTTACATCACGGGTCATCACTGAATGAATAACATCTCTCAAATTTAAAGCTGAAGAATGACCTCTTCAAAGACATCCGTTTCAAAATATAAAATATTCATTGTCTGTACTTCCGGAAAATCTAGTCACGAGATCTTTAGGTCGTACAGTTCTAGGTCTAGAGGTCGGTAAACTTTTTTCCTATAGAGCCGGATGTTATAAATATAAAATTAAATAAATTCATGGATAACAATTTTCTAAAACGTAACTCTGTTTTTATTTTTATACTACGAAGCAACGAGACAAGCGAGACGTTTACCTGATGTTAAGTGATACCTCTGTCAGCACACATCTCTGCCAGTACACAACAACACAGTGCCTGTGCTTCCAGACATAAGATTAAGTCTCATTAATCCTGTAATTTCATTATCCACAGCGCCCTTCAAGGCGGAACACAGTAATGTTTGCGCACTACTGCTTGGCGACAGAAATAGGAGCAACAACGGTACCTAGACCGTCTCCGGAAACAGAGATCTACTACCAGCGAATAAATATTTTCAGGGTCTGGTTATAAAGTTAAACACCATTATAGATTTCTCGTAATTGACCTATTTTATCATGAGATACACGCGTAACGTTTATTATGATCTGCCGTGGGGTTCCGTAAATATAAAAATTCCGCTTAAAGACACCGGGACCCCCATGACGCAACAACGTGAACCAGACAAGGTCACGGGGGACCCCTGTCGCGTTTAGCGTGTTAATTACTTGTGTCAGATTTTAACATAATTTTAATTACTTTTTTTATTTCAGGTAATGTGAACATTTTATTTGCTGATTAACGGTACGTATGTAAATGAAGCCGAGTTGAAAACTAGTTATATATATATGAAGATATATCTCGGCCATATTAATGTTGATACTCATTGTATAGTGAGATAAAAACATAAACACAAATACGGATAAATCAATACATTGGATGGAATTAGACTTCCCTGTTTACTTTTACTTTCGGCGCCCCCGTAACGCGACGTGGAAATCGATAAGCGTAGAAGCCGTCCGGCGTCCGGAGCCAGACGCAACGCGCAACCCCCATCGGTTCAAGGTCACGCCGCCATTTTGTCCGCCATGGCCGCCATGTTTACGCCGGCCGGCTCGTGCCGATTTTGTTTACATTTGCTGTACAAGTATTTCCATCGCTGTCGCTCATTACGTCTTTATAAACAAACTCAATAGAATAAACGCGACAAAGGTTAAAAATCTTGATGTTTGTAAACGGTATTTATTGTTTTATTATAATAATGGTATTATTTCTTAGTTTAGATATGTTAGGAGTTAACTTTGTATTGGATTGATATTCTATATATAGAAGCAGTGGTTGCCAAATTTTTGCCCTCTCGGATCAGTGGATCAGTAGATAAGTAGTTTAAATCCTGAATTTTACTAATCGGATTTCTTAAATTCTAATATTGTGATCTAAGAACTACATAAAATATACCTAATTCATAACATGGAACTATTAATTGTAACAAAATTCATCATCATGAGCTGATATACGTCCAGTGCTGGATATAGGCCTCTCCCAACGATTCCTACATCGATCGCGTAGAGATTCATATGGGAGGATGTGAGCCGTTTGCCACCACGCTGGCCACTACGGGCTGGTGGAAGCCATAGCTTCGTTTGTTAATTAGCAGGGTGCAGGAACCCTTACACACCCAAATCAAAATATAACACTTTACGTTATAAATTTTATTATTATTTGAACGCATCTTAACACATAACGTGATGAGTAAATATATACTGCATTTTTCTGTGGACTAATAAAATTTCCGTACGGACCATCACTGCCGCCGGCTGTATAGTAGTTCCACGGACGGAAATTGGAACCTTCATGATGAATGTCTTCTTGAAAGAGCAAATCACGAGAAGAGTAATGCGGAAGCCCGGTTCTATCCATTAAAATTAAAGTAGCTCACCTTCTCTTATTATTCAATACTAAAAGCTAGTGGTGGCAGGTCTCCCTTGCCGGTGACCGTCTAGATAGGAACCATTGCGTCTCCTACGTCTGCCGACAAACACTAGGTGTACAAACATTACTGTGTTCCAATTTGAAGGGAATTGTAGGTAGTGAAATGAGTGGGGGGTAACCTAATTAGCTCCTTCGTTGTAACGGGCAGGTGTATCACTTATCATTAGATGAACGTTATACTCGTCTCATCGTTTAATTGAATAAAAAAAAAATATTAATTCTTCTCTAGATTAGTATAAATCTCTCGTATTTTGATTTCGTCTTATTCGAGATTTATTAATTTGTATGAATAATGAAAAGATCATTTTGTAGATACATCACCTACACTTAAGATGTAAATATTTGATATCTTATCACGATGACATATCCTTATTAATTACCACACTCGCCGATAAGAAATGTCAAGGAAAAGATTGGTTTACTAACGGTGTTAATTGTTTTCATGTTCCATATATAAACTTTTTACAGTCCTTTTTATTATAAACTTAAATAATTAATTTTACTGGTGGTAGGTATCTGTTGCCGGAGATCGCCTAGATAGGTACCACCGCAGCTTCTTTATCTGCCGCTAAAAAAGTAGTGCGCAAGCATTACTATGTTCCGATTTGAAGGGCGCTCTAGTTAGTGAATTATTTGGGGTGACGAAACAATGTTTTATGTGTCGAGGGGACGAGTGCAATGTGGTGCTGTGTATAACAATCCTAACTAGCGCCACATTGTTATGGGCCGGCGTATCACTTACCATCAGGTCATCGTCCCGCTTGTCTCGTCCTTTCTTAGAATAAAAAAAAACATATATCGAAAAGTAGTCACAATTTAGATTTAATATTGTTAATCTACTGGAGGGGTAGGTCTCTATTGCTGCAGACCACCCAGGTTCTACTGCAGCGCCTATTTTTACCGCTAAACATTAATTTGCTTTATTACTGTGTTCTGGTTTGAAAGGCGTCACAGCTAGTGTAATTACTGGAGGAACCGAACTTAACATTTTATGCCTAAAGGAGACGAGTAGAATGTGGTGCAGTGTACACCATTCTAATTCGAGACACGTTGTTATAGGCAGGCGTATAACAACCCATCAGGTGACCGTCTCTCTCGTCTCGTCGCTTCATAGAATAAAAAAAATATTATAACTGAACAGTATGCCATGGTCATGTTTGTACAATTGTTTCGCTTCTAGTTTCCTGTTGCCCAATGGTTGTTGTTGTTGTACCATTTGGGTTTTTCTATAACGTCATCTCGTCACCGCCGAAATGTCTAAGCGCGCCCTTGTCCTACAAAAACAGGCCGACGCGTCTACGTGATGCGCCACGCGTGTCTCACCGTTACAAACCTTTCCCTCCACCTCGTGCCGTCTCCCTACCAATCGGGTTTCGAGTACCGCGGTGGCGGTATGGAATGCGAAAGAAAGTTTTACTGGTGACACCCTGTTGCCGGAGACCGTCTAGACACCACCGTACACCCTTCAAACTGGTAGATAATTGATGCTTGCATACTACTATTTCGTATATATAAGCTCGCTGGCCTAATGGTTAGAGCGTGCGGCCTTCATTCCGAAGGTCGCGGGTTCGAATCTCGGCATGTACCAATGACTTTATAATATTTAAGTTATGTACATTTGTGAACTTTAGTAACAACAGCGAAATACAAACGGTGAAGATACGAGAAGAAACATGTCCCCATAGCTTCCCAGAAAGAGGGTTGATGTCTAGGCAGGCGGCTGGTCGTAAAAAGTCTAGCTAAAACGTATTTGGCCACATGTTCGGTGACTACAGCACAGTGGTTGTAGCCGACCCTACATAAAGTGGGACCAGGGCAGGAGAAAGAAGACTACTCAGACAATCTAAACAGATTCCAGTAACAGAGACCTACCGAATTTCTTAAATTGAATATATTTAATTCTTTTTTGTGCTCAGTAGACCTAACATATGACCTCTCTTTCTCATGGTTAATTCGTAATGAGGTTCAACTAGGAAAACGTGTTCGCTCAGAAATCTCAGGTTCTCATAGGTTTTCTGACGAAATTTACCAATGCATTATCAACGAAGATTTACATATATACAATTATTTACATATATAAAATATAAAGGTCGTAGCTATCTAAGCTAACGCTAACTGATCTCCATACTCGTCTCCGTCGTATGCGGCCCCAGAACTGTTTAGGCAATAATTTATTTATTATTTTCTTAATCACATACACAAAATGCTATTGTATTGTCGTCACTTCATTAACAGTGAACGTGTGTTTTTCTTTATTACTTCACTATGCACTTTCAGAGCCCTGAACTCATCACGAAGTGGACGACTACCTTGTAAATAACTCACGATCTATTCACACTATTAATTTTGAGGTCAAAAATTATAAAATACGACAAGTATTATAAAAGAATTGATGATTAACTAATCTATTTTTCAGACTAGTATTGCTTGATCGGTTATGCGTTATAACTAATTCAGCTCCCTGCATTTTATCATGAGGGAAAGGTGGAAGGGAAAGATATTCTGCCAGACGGTAGAGTAGTAGTTATTTAATATATACGAGTGGACATACGTCACATTCTCTTAAGAATTTTTCCTCCTAGCTCAAGAGACCCGTTTATTTTCTGAGTTAATAGTCAACCTTGAGAGATGAAGAGACGAGGAACAAGAACAGTAGTAAACATAGTTTAATAATATAATTCTTTCGTAATTTATTTGTAGTTGTGCCATAGTTAAATATAACTACCACGTATCATAGCGAAGTCGGTAGTATACCGATAAAAATTAAAGAGAAAAAGAATTCTCTAAACAACAAAGTATAAAAAGCCTAGTAATAGAAATTCATTTTAACTAAGAAATATAAATGAATCCGGAAACAGTTTTGACTAAAACGTAAAGATAACTTTTCGATTCCAGTCAAGTAAACGTTTGAAGCCACAATGGCTCTGCTACGTAATAACTTACGTGAGACTGGGAAAGACTTGACAAACACAACTTTACTGGGCCCATGGCCTTTTGCTTGTCTGATGTCCTTAGTATAAGTTTGTGAAGTTTCTAAACATTCGGTTTACAAAGCGTAAAGTTAAGTTTGTAACTCACATCGATATAACTTGACGAACGCGATGTCTACAGTCTTCAGACCATGTGCGTGGGAAACTAAAGTTAATGGTCTTAAAGTGACTAATCAAGAGAAAATTTAAATTACGTCATGATGCACTTAATCATATACCTATATATATATACATATTTATAATTGGATCTTACTACTACATTTTATGGAGACCTATAAAACGATCGTCGCCTTTAAACACAAGTTAATAAGTGTCATATATCTTAATAATTTAACCAGCTACTGCTTTCCGTTTGAGACTGTCTAAGGTAGATACCACTGTAATAACTAATTCTACCGCACGGTAGTGTTCAAACATTACTGTTCTGATTTGTAGAATGTTGTAGCTGATGAAATTACTGGACAAACACGATATATTAGCGCCACGTTGTCTTCAAATTAACTTCTCTCTCGTCTCGATGCTACATAGAAAATACAAAGGCAATAATTTCAAAAGTGACTGCTTACGGTTATACTTGGTGGCATCCAAAGCTACAGGGAGGTACAACTACTAAATTATTGGTATCGCTTCGTAAATATGACTACAGCTTCTGATTGATTTTAATTTTTTCATTATGATTAATAGGAATTTTACAGTGCTTTATAATTTCTGTTCCATAGCAACTGTTTTCTTTCATCATGAGCCGATGGAGGTCCACTGCTGGATATGGGCCTCCCCCAAACATCCCCATATCGATCGGTCCTGCGCTGCCGCATCCAGCGGCTTCCCGCGACCCTCAGTTCATTTATAGGGGTTCATATGGTGGGATTTGGGCCATTTACTACTACACTAGCCTAATGCGGGTTGGTGGGAGGCAGGGCCCCGTTTATTGATTAGTAAGGTGCACCACGAGTAGTTGAGTTTGGCTTGAGTCCTATGAGTTGTGCGGAACCACTTACACCCTTCCCGTTTTCTTTAAATATACATAGAAATGTGTCAATTCTTTAACACCATTAAGGTTCACACTTGCAGTCTTGTTACTAGTAATTGGATCCTCGGTCTTCTTACCAAAGTATTTTACAAAACGAAACGGTTGTATCCTATTGCTTTGCGTTATATCACAATAAATAACAATTCGTTTCGACTCGACCTTCGTTCATATTGTGCTCGATACTTAAAATGCATTAATGAGGGAAACGTATAAAAAATTTCTTTCAAAAGAACAATAGGATAAACAAATTTTTTTAAACAATGCAAGTCAAGGATGTCGCAAGCATCGTTTGCATACAAAACGTCCACGTCTGGCGTTCATTTTTCCAAACTCACTCCAACGCGAGCTGTTTACGGAAGTGGATTTGGCGAATGCACGAGCGGTGACCTCCGGTTGGCCTCCGTAGGTTAGTCATACAGAAGATACTTCCTCGCCTGCTGTATATATTTTTAACGTGACCGAGTTCCGTTTCATTGCAACAATTTACCGAGACCTAAAAATACTGTACTACTACTGTACTGTACTCTACCGAGCAGTAAAATTTCTTGACGTTTAAATTACTTGCTCAGTGCGCTGGATTCCCGTAACCTAGATTTTAATGAGCAAAATTAATTAGTCGATAATTTTTTTGTGCTTTGATACAACTGATCAATGATTATTGTGAAATTTGAAAAGCCTTCGTATTAATCTATTTTTAAGACGATTTATTCATTTATAAAATATCCTTGCAATACTTTCAAGCTGTGACGGATAACATTTTATTGCACAAAATACGCTCGTGGATAAATACTGCTTTCTACAAATTTGAACTGTTCTCAATTTTCCTGAAAATGGAGTTTTTCTGTAAAATAAATAGTTTTAACGATTTACAAATTCAGTATAATGAAATGCTGATTTTAAAATTTTTAACAAGCGAACAATAGAGAGAGATTGTTTGGAGCGCAGGCATTTTGTACTCAACAATTATTTATCTCTTATCAACAGCCAATTTACGTCCCCATTGTAGGGGCACAGACCTACCCTCAATATGAGAGCGATGGGCCATAAACACCACGCGGGCCCAATGCGGATTGGTGACTTCATACACATCTTAGAATAAAGTCTAGTTCATGTGCAGGTTTCCTCACGATGTTTTCCTTCATCGTTTGTATTTCGCTGTTGTTGCTAAAGTTTACAAATGTACATAACTTAAATATTAAAGTCATCATTACATGCCAAATTTAAAACCCGCGACCGTCGGAATGAAGGCCGCACGCTCTAACCATTAGGCCAGCAAGCTACTTAATGGTTAGGGTACCTAATTGTATATACCTTTCACTAATCTCCGTTTGTCTTACCTCTTACTATTGAACAGCTGATACTAAGGAAAGAATTTTTTTTACATTTATCCAGCTACCGATAACATGAAGTGTCATTTGCGATTATTTCCAGTTTTAAGTGTTGATGTTGAAGCTTTAATTTTTTAATCTTTTTTTTTCTTAGTAGATAATTCGTCGATTCTATTTCGTCTCTATTGTCGGAAACAGTCAAAGTACCATCGCAGCACGTAGTTCTGCCTTAAAATGGTAGTGTGCAAACGTTACCGTGTCTTAAGATCCTATGGCTCTGAGCTATCAGCACAATACTGTGTGTATTGTATGTCATCGAAACTAGCTATCATTATGGGCAGTTGTGTCACAATCAGGTGAACTTCGTACTCGTGTAGTTGCTTCATTGAATAAAAAAAAAAACACTTTGTTTTCTATTTGATGAGGTACATCTTCACATTCTGGAACAGCAGTAGACACGTATGGCCTAGCTCTGGTTTTCTATCAAAAACACTCAAATTGTGGAATGAGTCATCTGTTGAGGTTTTCCAAAAAAAGACGTGAAAAGGCTGATACCTCTGATGTTGCTGTCGGTTATAGGTTGCAGTGACCGCCCAACATCAGGGGATACAATCTTGTTTGTCATCTAAGAAATATAAAAAAATATTGATAAGATAACAAACCAAATGCAAACTATATGATTTATCTCATGTTCATGTTGCATAAGTTGTCCTCTTCTTAAAACGATCTGACCTGCAGTTCTACCTACAGCGTACACATACAGCTTAAGTTTTTTGCTCCAGTGTTTTCAACGTATTATATATACATTTTCCTTTCAGTTTACATTAAAGGTATTAGTCTCTGTAGTTTATTTCTTGCAGAACATAATTTAGTCCGATAATTATTTTCGACACCTACGCCGTGAGATCAGCTTGTAATATTTTATTTATAAACTTAGCCAACACTCATATTTAAGTTTACTGCTGTTTTAGTAACTACATGTTAATTATTCACCTATCATTATTATTGATTGGTTTCTGACGGTCTGTGTATATAAAAATAGGGTAAGAGTTATGAAGCTTATAAGTTTTAAGCTTCATTGTATGTCACCACTACAATTTTTATTGATTCCTTTATTCAGTTATTTTCTTTATGGATCAACATGAAAATACCATCATCCGCGCAAATACCATGAATGATATAATGACGAGGTATACCCAGTGATCCCTTAGATTCTTTATTCTTTACTGTACATAATAAGACAATATACATAAGTGAGAAAAACTTCATAAGCGAGCTCATCATTATAAGAGTTTTATTCCAGTTGTCCTCGGAGGAAATTAATGAAAAGGTTAAAGCAGGTAGGTGTATCTGATAAAAGGATGGATTTGTAAATAATTCCGTTAATCTTCTTACCTTAAGTCGTCACCATCATCTCAACCCATGGACGTACACCGCTGAACATGTCTCTTGTAATGTGTTCCACAAAATATGGTCTGATTCTGTTTTAGTCCATTGGCATCCAGCAATTCTTTTCATATCGCCTGTCCATCTAATAGAGGGTCTACCAACGCTGCGCTTTTGACTGCTGGGTCGCCATTTGAGCACACTCAGTCCCCAACGTCTATCGGTACCATCCAACTAGCGCCACGATGTTATGAGCTATCACTTGCCATCAGGTAACCGTACCGCACGTCTTATGGTTTTGTTGAATAAAAAAAAGCACCGCCACAGCTCGGGACTTAATAACTAATGATTCGAGATAAATTAGATGCAATGTATATGATCCTAACTAGCCGCGATGTTGTGGGCAAGGTTATCATTTAACATCTGTTGGACGTCTTAGTCATCTCTTCGCTTCTTTGAATAAGAAAGGAGTTCCCTGGTAATAGTCCAGGCCTTAAACAAGCTATTTCTAAGTCTACGTTTTATATGTACTTAAGCGTTAGTTCAAGTTTTAGCGTGCACAATGCCTCTTAACTCACAAACACACATCGAAACCTGTTTATTTTCCTATGTGTACACACTAACTGCTTTCAATTTGTGTTCGTGTGTGCAAAATTTTTTTTTTATGTAATTAATTGACAAGACTAGCGGCACATTCACCTGATGGTAAGTGATTCGGCCGTCCATAGTAACGTGGCGCTACTTAAGATGGTATTCACATCATCAAATTGCGCTCGTCGCCTTGAAACATAAGATGTTGAGTCTCGTTACCCCAGCAATTAATTAAAAAGGCTTTACCACCCTTCAAACCGGAACATAGTAATGTTTGCACACTACTGTTTTGCGGCGAAAATAGGAGCTGCGGTGGTAGCTACCTAGGCGGTCTCTACCACTTGTGAATTTTCCTGAGCTTCTACAAATAACTCTCACAAAATTTACAGAGTACCGTAACATATACGATTTTTTTTTTATTAAACGTACCAAATTCAAAGAACTTTATTATTGTATATTCAATTTAAAAAAAAACATAATTTCCTGCTATATCTAAAACACTTTGTACACTTTCAATTCCATCTGACAAACTAAGCAATAAACGAAATTTCTTTGATATAAAAATATCAAGTTATAAATAAGTTAACTTAAGTATTAATTTTATATGCAAGTGATCGTTCGTAAACTTTATAACCGCAAATAGAGTCTAGATTTCTTTAAGACACTTACTACTGATAGGTATCTGTTGCCGAAGACCATCTAGTACCACCGACCCACCCACTTCTGGCGTCCAACAGCATGCCGACATTTCCGTGTTCCGGTTTGAAAGGCGTTGTAAATATTGTAATTATTGAGACAACGAGATTTAGCATCTTATGTCTCAAAGCGACGACCACAATATGGTACTGTATGTATAATCTTAACTGGCGCCATGTTATTATGGACAGGCGTATCACTCACTATCACGTGAACGTTTTACTCCTCTCGTCGCTACGTCGATTAAAAATAAACTTGCAACTCTGAAGGTAATAACAGTATGATGATAATGATGATGTAAGGGGTCCCGCACAACAACTCAGGAGCCAAGCCAACCTCACCTGCATGTGGTGCATCCTGCTAATCAACAAAGGAGGCTCTGGCGCCCACAAATCCGCATTGGGCTAGCGTGGTGGGAAATGGCCCATATCCCCCCATATGAACCCCTACAAACGACGGCCCCTGGTGCGCGATGATGCATGCAGCGCAGGTCCGTTCGAAAGGGGGATCTTTGGACGAGGCCTATGTCCAGCTGTGGACGTCTAATGGCTGATAATAATGAATAGTAACAATTCTTACATATATGTATCTCCTTGTTTTTTATCTATATTAATCCGTTTTATATTATGCTGATCATTAGTAAAATTCTACTAAATCCTGTTATTAATATCCTAGTATTGTAAACAAGGTAACATAGTTTATACTTATGTTTACATCGTTTCTATAACATTGTTGCATTAACGTAATGCAACAAAGTATGTAATACTGATAGTACAAACGTCATAAAAGTAGTTATTTGCTGTAACTAAGCAATAACTTTAGTTGCTTCAAGTGAACACTTGTTACCGAGTAGGGCTCGCATGTTTAACGCTCACTTTCAAGGCCGTGTTATATCATTCGTAATAATTTCTATTTATTATTTTTTTTAAATAAATCATCATCATACGCTTCTGCCAAAGATCTATATTCTAATCGGTCTTACGCTGCTCTCATCTAGCGGCTTCCCGATACTTTCACCGAATCGACGGTCCACCTTGTGGAAGGTCGTCTAGCACCTCGTCAACCAGTACTCCTGACTGTTTGGAGTTTATTTATCCTTTACAAAATAAGTATAATTAAATTATATAATTTCCTATAATAATATTAACTTGACTTAAATGGACGAAAGTTTGATTTGTCACTTTTTTTTTGTGCTTTCTTTTATATAGCCCATTTCTTATCTCTGAAGCTGATTTATATAATATATAACCAATATATATTTTTTAATATAACTGTAATTTTTTATAACTTACTGAAAAAGTTTTTACTTGTTCTTCTTTTTCTAAAATATCTAGAAACAAAGTTGAGTATTTACAGGCAGCGGAAACATTAATGAAATAACAGAACGTTTATTGATGAATATATTTTATTAATATTACCATTACACTGAAATTGTATTTTCATATCAGTCTCTCGTTCAATTTTCCTTTTCATTGTTCCGTTTCATTATCTCGTACGTTTAATTGCTCTGAAACATTTACGCACTGGAATTTTTTGTCCGATACTTTAGCCGTCCAGAGGTCTCTTATTACATCCACAAAAAACTCGAGAGAACAATAAAACACATCAGACCGTGCAATTGTTTTTGCAAATCATCAAAGCTGTACACGACGAGAGAATGCGTGTCAATCACAACCGACGATAAAAAGTTTGAATAGCCTTCGCAGCAGAAAGAGAAGACAAATTACCCAACCTCCGAGTGCGTCTGGTGAGACGTCTTATAGATAACTGCGACTGACAATTAAATAAACAGCTCATTTTATTTTTCCTCCTCACAAGCCGAGAGTTTAAATTATTTTTTATTGATCTGTTTGACTAAGTGCGGATAGGTGAATAAAATTGAATATTGGCGCGAAGTGTAACCATGTGGTGTATGTAAGCGCGTATGAATCGGCGGTGCTTTTTGTCGCGCGTCGGGCACATGAGGTGGCGCGAGTACGCATGCGCCTGCTGACGTTGCACAATTCACGGCGGGCCTCTACTAGCGAGACGCGCGGTTCAGACGCCGCCGGCCCCAGCTCCCCTACCCCCCCCCCACTAACCTCGCGTAACCCGGCGCGTCGCGTCGCGTCGCTCGCCCCGCCGCCGCCCCGCCACCGCCACGCCACCGCCACCGCCGCGCACACCGCGCACCGCATCCAGTTGGATCGCAGCTGCCGCGCGCGTCCGTCGCATTCTTAATGCGACACAGCCGCTTCTCTAACATAATATGGATATACATCACATCCGCGCTCTCGTCATCATTCAGTTTTCATATTTGTGGTTCTGCGAAGTCTTCGACAAGTATAAATGGATTATATTGTAAAGTGATTCCGGAGCAGGAAAAGAGTTTTAAAGGTCCGCATTGGAATTTGTAGTATGACAAACTGCGGCGCCGACGTGTTCGGCACATGGTTCTATAGTAATACGGCGCTGGCGGAAATTACGTCACGTAACAACCATCTGTGCTTAAAACGAAGCGAGAGTGTATTTTTTTTATATATTTACATGCGAGAAACGTTTTATTCATGCGATTATAGTAAGCGGGATAGATAGTAGTCATACGGCATGGCGTACTCGTGGCGTCCGCAGTCCACGTTACATTATGGCGGGCTTTTCCGCAGCGTCGTTGAGCTGTTCACTCGCACTATACTATGTTTTACTACATCATTATACTTAACCGTAATTGTGGAAATACGTATATCTCACACATTCGTATCGCACTACGAATCAAGTAAAGGGATTAACTAAAAATACACCGAAAAACTGTGTTGTATTTAAAGTTAATAGTTTTGTAATTGTTATTATTTCTTGTATAAGTAAATTACGCTTTGTTCGAAGTACGCTTCCGTCCGAGGTCGCTCGCTGGTACAAAACATTGGCTAATAATCACTCCGACTTGTTCAATGAACATTTTTTCTCTACGATTCTTATTAGAATTATTATATTTGTATTACTTAGGACAAATCGTTTACTTACAAAACTTGAATCGATGGTACGGTTTGCAAATGATTGGTGAAATCAAACGTTCCGTGTTGTTTCCGAAGTGAATATACACAAGTGGCGCAGAAGGGCGCTGCAGGCGTGGCTGCAATACCTCGCCGACACTTCCTGGTACTCGTGTCGGAAAGTTGTCGGACGTATCAGGTTTTCGCTCGCTACCACCACTCCACGTTAAATTTGTATTAGTCGTTTGAATAAATTATAATGCTACAATCGGATCTATTTCACCGGAAAAACCTTTAATATACAACGTGTACTATTGTAATAGTTTTACGTAGCATTTTGTTAATCAAAAATGAAGTCTATATGATCCCATTAGTCGTAGACGTTTTGTATTTTTTTTATATCGTAAATCTGTTACTTTCTATGTAATTTCTAGAACATACACATTAACACTACATTCTCTCTAGCAAGATTTTAATATCACAAATTTTATAGAAAACTTTTAATGCAAGTAAATTTATGGATGAGATTTCTATGATTATTTGCGTGTTTATTCTAGTAGAATCCGTATGGATCCCCTAATGATAATACATATTGATCTTAGACTCTTCTATAAGAGGGGAAGTGTCGCATTCTGTAAATTGTTATGCAACGGGAAGCCGCCACGTGGCCCAATCCCCTGCTCTGCGCATGCCAGCAGGACTACGTAGTTACAAGGACTTACAAATGTTAACAGGATATACGCATTAACACCACAAAACTACCAGAAAATACGCATATACATATATATATATTTCGAATGTTTTTTCGGGGTAGATTAATTTATTTTTATATATAAATGTGTATAGTTGATTATCTAGGTATAGTGTGGTGTTTGGGTTAAGTGTTGGTTAACAAGGTGGGGCATGGAGGGCCACGTGGCGGCGAGGGGTAGTGCGCAGGTCCCGCGTGGGGCCACAGCTGTGCCACGAGAAAAATCGTTACCGGCAACCACGCACCCTCTTCCCAAACCACGTGGTCGCAATACTTAATTGACGAAACGATAATGTTTATTAATCAACATCTACAAAATATTCATATATGAACTTAACTAAAAAATGGCTCTTTTTATTGATATAGATATATCTTTTTAAAAGGTCTATGTTAGTTATATATAACATTACGTATATATATATATATATATACATAGTATATAATATTCCGTTTAAATAACACCAACTTGTGTAACTTTATAACGTTAACAACAAACATACCACTGAAAGTTACGGATACAAAATTTTCATTAATTAACTAGTTTCAGTTGAAAGTTTATATTTTAAAAAGCTAATTTAGTTATTTCAAAAGTTTAATTTATAATAATTATTTATAATAATTAATTTGTTTTTCCGGTAGAGAACATTGTGCAGTATATTTGAGTTCGCTGAGGAAAATGATTCAATATAAACATTTAAACTCTTTTTCCTCAAACAATTGTTTACTTATCTAACAAGTTAAGATAAATCTTCAACAACTCATCATTGTATTATGTAATAAGGTAATACTATATAAATAGTGGTTTCCTTTTCCGGAGACCGTCTAGGTAGGTACCTCCGCAGCTCCTATTGCATGGATACCGTTACAGTGTTTCAGTTTGAAGGGCTCTGTAGCTAGTGTAATTACTGGGGTAACGAGGCTTAACATCTTTTGTGTTGATACGATCGCCATGATATTACAGGCAGGCGTATCACTTACCATGAGATGAACGACCCGCGTCCCATCGCCTCATTAACTTTATCAGTCAATGATTATCCGTAACATCGTGAGAATTTATTGCAATTTTTTTGTGTCGGTCTGTCTGAACTTTTTTTTTTATTCATCGACGCGACAACAATAGCGAGACGTTCACCTGATGATAAGTGGTACGTCCGCCCGAAACAATTTGTTGCAAGTTAGTATATACACAGCTTAACTTTATGCTTGTCGTTTTGATACAGACATAAGATATCGAGTCTCGTCACCACAGTAATTTCACCAGCTACAACCCTTCAAACTGGAACACGGTGATGTTTGCACACTACTGTTACTCGGCAGAAATATAAGCTGCTGTGGTACCTACCTAGACGATCTTCGGCAATGGAGACACCACCAGTGCTTGATTTTGAAACACTAGGTTTTCTGTTAGAAAGTTATAAAGTACTAGCCTTTCCCCGGCAGGATTGCTGGCCATTATATAGAAACGGTCTTGACATTTATCTCAAATATTTCTCGAGAACGACCGCAAATGGTTTTCTATAGCAACCGTTACTATAGCAACCGCATAAACAATACGAAATGAAAATGTTTACGATCTATGTGAAATTCAAAAAATAAATCGCTTATAACCACCTACAAATAATTCCGCGTTGAATGTTCATGTAACCGTGGCCGATACGTTCACTAGTTTTCACGTGATTATAAAACAGGATAGAAAATGCTTTATTATTATACTTGCAAATATTATTACATTTAACAAGGATATTATATAACAAATGCGCAATGCGAGGTGTTATCGCTAAAACCCTTGGAAAATATAGAAACAGATAAGTTTCGTGTGGGTACTATATATATGCATAATATAATAATATATATATATATAAATTCATAGAGATTATCAATGTTTTATAAAAGGATAATCACATCGATCAGAAACGGATCCGTCGTATCCGATACCGCTACATCCTGGAAGGTGGCATAAGTTTACATTTGCTTAGAGTAAACAAAAAACACGTTTCGATCGTACCGCTAAATGTAACCCAATACAACTTCCCGTCTTAAAAGAATTTTATGAAAAACAAATTGTAAACGGTATCATTGATATTATCCTTCAACACCCCCCCCTCCCTCCCCATTATAATAACCGTTTCAATTTAATCACCTTACTACATAATACATTATCAAATGTTTACCTTGCCAAACAATTCCAACTGCGACCTAGGTACCCTTTCACGTGATATTATCTAGTACCATTCCATTTGGCGGCCACTGTACTCCCGGATCCTTGCCAAGTCTACTCTCACTATCATATTTCGGTCCAGATACAATGGGTTTATTTGTATTTTTTTTTTTATTTCATAAAGCGATGAGACTAGTGAATCTTTCACCTGATAGTAAGTGATAAGCCGGCATCACGTTTCGCTCGTCGCCTTGAGATATAAATAGGAGCTATGGTGGTACCTACCTTTTGTTTTCTGTGAGGATATCCTGTCTTGGATACCCTACTGCTGTCGGGGAACAGGAACAGGAGAACCATGCCGGACTTACCAGCTAAAACCAACGGTTTCTCAGTCATCGCATTTGGCCGGAACCACGGGGACACTTTCGCACACTACCGCGGTTCCGACAGCGAGAGGTCTTGATAAGACCACACCTCGGGGTGGAGCTATCGCTCTCCACCCCTATCCAAGTGTTAGGCGGAAGTAACACACGCACCGGCCTTGATGTGGTGGGTGTGTTACTTCCTACCTACCTAGGCGGTTGAATTATATTATTCACAGGCTGAGGGTAGCCACGGAGGTTAATTAGAAATTACGGGTGTGTTGGTCTCTAATCTCTAAACGAAATCTCCATGGCATATCTATAGTTATAAATAAATTTACTGATTTCAACTCAACATAGTTACGTACCTTTGGGGTGGTTTCGGAGATGGTTATTCAGATAGGTTTAGCTAGTTAAGGTATCGTAGTGATACCTGTCCATAACGACGTGGTGCTAGTTAAGATGGTGTACACAGCACCACATTGTGTTTGTTCGCCTTAGAGGTAAGAGTGTCAAGTCTCGTCACTCCAGTAATTTCGCTAGCTACGACGCTCTTCAACACACTGAAAATAGGAGCTGCGGTAGTAGACTATCACAGTAATAGAATTAGTACTTACCGCCAGTCAGTAACTTTGATCGCGAAACTAATGATATGCTTGCAGTATTACTAAGTTACGTATCAAGTTGCGAACATTTCACTCCAAAAATAACTCGTATCCAGTTTCACAAATGCGGTCGTGATCGGCCACTCTTATCCGTGACCTTGCTATCAGCGAAAGTATGTCCATGTCTAGATTTATCAGCACTTATTAAAGGTCTCTAATAAAAAAAAAAACTTGTAATAATTTAAACTTCCAAAAACAATACATTTATTTGTTACAAAATACCATATTATGTAACAAATAATTACTCCGTATATATTGAACTATAAATATATAGATCATCATCATCAGCATATGGACATAAATATATACATATACAAATCTACTTTCTTCTATATATAACTCGTATATATTCGTAAACATATAATAAATATTCTTTGTTGTTACATCGCGGAAATGTGTCGACATCTTTGCGGAAGTCATCTGGAAGCCGGTTCGTCGGTGTAATTTTTTTTATATTAAATAACAAGTATTTTATCATCACTTTTGATTACTTTTATTATAACATACTAAATTATAATATATTTAATTAGTTTATTAAACATACGTTTCTTTTCTCACCGTATCACACGCTAACGGATGTCAAAGTACATATATTCAAGTTTTTTTTTTATAAATTTGTTTTTTTTTTATATGTACAGGCAAGGGTTTGATTATAACTAGATCTGTAATGTAGTGTAGAAGTGGGGTTTTAATTTATAAAATAATTTCATATCGTATCTAGAAATATTATCGCCGGTAGACAATTTCAATGTTTCGTTCATCGTATTATAAGAGGAGCACCGTTTTATATTTTATACTTATCGTATATATTTATGGTTCCCTGGTAAATTTAGAATAATCCGGTACATACGCTACATACGTTACACGCGTGTACGTACGTACGTGCGTGTGTACGTGCGTGCATGTGAGTGTGTGTGTGTGTGTAATTCCTGCTACGGTGGCTGCGTCATTATTTTGTCAACACAGGGTTTTTTATATGAGAAATTTATCCATTAAAGATATGGCAAAAATATGTTGTAAATGTACCAGGAGTACATGCGCAGGTGAAGGTCATGGCCGAGGCATGGCGCCCGGCCGCGCCGACGCTCACATGACTCGCTAGCGCCGTGTGCTATGTGTTGGCGCGCCATTGGTCGGCACTCGCGGCGCGCCACACAAACGCCGCCGCCGGTACATCTCGCCCGTGCACATTCAATGCAACCGCGCCGCATTATTTAACTGTCACGTCTTAACTGTGCGTTAAAGCGTTTCATTTATTATAACTAACATTTGTTTTCCTCGCGTGATCCACCAAAGCTAACAACACTGTTATCTACAACATTTATATTTTACATATCAATAAGGATGCTGTGATAGCTTACTTTGTAACGCGAAGAGGAAGGGTAGGTTCGATCCCCACTGTTCATAAACTTCCGGTAGAGGATACAAGCAACACAAGAACAATAGACATCTATCCGCATTTGGACAGCGTGGATACGTGGTCTTGACTCTCCTCTCGCAAAACTCCTTACAGTGGGGATATTTATTATTATCGCTAAAAACTGTGTTTCAATCGTACGCAAGCCGGAATGTGCTGAGCATCTTTATCTTCGGCCTCGTTGTCACTGAATATCAAATAATATTGAGGTCGTGTTTTACCCACTTTTGATAAAAATAAAACGAGTATATAAAAGTATACGTACGTATATTTGTGTGTTTACACCAAGTGGAGTCAGGGCCTTGAATGTGTCCGACATTAAAGGTCACACATTGACTGCTTCGAAAGATCGATCTTGTTCTATTAGCTCACTCCATTCACCATCACGTGTTTTCGTATGTGAAGATTTAGGGAAATCATTGATAAATTTTTCATTCAATTATCTCTTGATAGTTAAATTGTATTTATCTATTTGAATTATTTTTAAATACTTTACGTAAAATGGAAACGTTTTCTTATTAATATAAACACATCTCCAGTTTGCGAATGCTCCACGTTCTTTATAGGAACAGCGTAGGAGAGTAACTACTTGTCTGTGTGAGTATTCCCTTACAGATATGACGCAGGTGTCCAGAAAAGAGAATAGATACTCAACATCACGTGGGATCGTGATTCCTTATTTTTTTTTAAAAAAAAAGGCTGTGGGCGGCATGGTCATTAAATGCAAATTTTTCCGATCCGCTATTGTTGGAATGTAAATTCGACAGATTCATCCTCATCATACATTACCATAAATTATGTCAACCATTACTGGGAATTGCAATCAATTTACGGTCACGCCAATTGTTATTAACGATGGCATTGCATTTTCAAAAGCATTATTTCTCAGCCAATTAAGTATTGTTGAGAGGAGGCTGAAGGACAAAAGAAAATTGTTTAATATCAATGAGTGGACAAAATTGAATGAGAAACGTATGATGTTATCTTAATATAGTGCGGCATGACTCACGTGGTTTTAAGTATTCATAATATCCATTGTCGTTTTATATAATCGATGTGGACGGATCTTCGTGAGTCAATCGGGCAAGTTCACTGACTCTCGAGTGTATTCTCGTTGATCGGATGCATTCGGTCCGAATGAATGTGGTTTGTTTACGCCAGTTGCATGTAACACTAAAACTTGTTTATTGTAAACGCTAGCTTCATTGCTGCGTTTTAATGAGTTTTATTGGCTTGTTATGGCAATTTCATAATAATGAAATTTGTATTATATATCCTGCATGACGTACGATCGATTAAATAAGAAATATAGATGCTGTAAACGTTGAGACACAAAGCAATCATTAAACGTATTTATTTCAACATTATTCATAATAATTTAATGCAAAAGAACTCATTACAATTATCATTATGATAAATGATAAAAAGCTAGGTCAAAGGAATGAAATTGATGATTTAAGTAACATAATTACTCTCAAGTCACCTTGCCTGAACTAATTTGCAATTCGTTATCAATGATAATTAGGTCCCAAAGAGCATTTCAAAGTTTATAAAAATTGAATTAAAAAAACTGATGATGTGTTTAATATGAAATGGAGGGTATTTTAAAATTGTTAATGATCTAAACATTTTATAAATGTAACATCCAATTTGCATGGTGCTCGAATTACATGATTTAGATCTTATACGATTTTTCAATCATTATCATCAGCGGATAAAGTTCACTGATGGACATCCTGAACCGGCCCCCTCCTAAAGATCTCCAAATCTGTCGGTATTTGCAACAATTGTTAAAAAAAAAAGGAAACAATCTGTTTTATTCAGATCTGTATTCTTATAATTCGTAGTTTATTTAATTCGAGTTAAACATTAAATTCGTGTGATGATAATATTTGAAGATGTAAATAGAGTTACCTGGTTGTGGTCCTCCATTGTTGCGCATGGATGTAGTGTCGCGTTCAACATGTTCCCACGTTCGGTGATATAACCGAATGCAAACCTTGACTCAATGCTGTTCGTGCTGATGATATGTACAACGTCGGTAAACTGCTGATGATAAAAACTTGGTAAAGTCCTCGCTCAATACATCCGTCTCATGTTTGGTTTTTTATTCTAATTTTAGTCGTTTTTCCTATTGTTTATTTTTATATTTTATTTGCAGGCGGTTGTTTCTTAGAGGAATATCATTAGTTATTATAGTTTTTGATTCTTACATACATCTATTTTATTTATAATAATAATAATAAACAGTCAACTTAAAGTTCCTATTATTAACACTCGAGGTCTTCTCTCAGAAATCGAGTCAAGGTCATTTAGTCATCATGCTGACCAAGTGTAGGTTGATAGATGTCACACGCCCAGTAAATCTTTGTAATTATTTAAATATAACGGTTTCCTCACTAACGTTTCCATCACCGGAAGCTAATCAGTGATATTCGAACCAACGCCTCTCGAACACTATTACAGTTTCTATATTAGTTTTCAATAAATTTAAAATATTATCTTTTAACTTGCAAACCACTCAAAGACATCTCCCATCGACGTATAACACGGATATGATTGATTTAATTTCATCGTAACTTCAGTTGCTTGTGAGGATCTAATTGTGATGGATGTATCTATTTTCTCCTTGTGGATGAAATGTCAAACACGGACGTAGATCAGCACAACGCGTTTCCACATACAAGTGTCAACTTACAAGCGGCTGTAACGACAACCACCACAAACACAACTCGTATAGAAATGAAACTGCTATTTTGCTAAACTTGTCCCTATTGCTATTGGAAATAAGAGCTATTCTTGTGCTGACTTAGTGCAGTTAATTGTTAAAGGTAGTCGTCGGTAGGTAAGGTGAGAATGTTGGTGAGCGGGCGACAGGCGGTTGGTTGGTTAGTGTATACGTGAAATTTAATATTCCTCAAGTTAGTCTATCTGTTCACGGCACATACCTTTTCACGCCTCCAACTTTGATTTACAGTTAAACTATAAAAAACATTTGCGTAGTATACAAAAAATGTTTAAAAGTTATAAAAGTATTCGTATTCGTTCGATTATGACAAAGTTTTATATTAATATAAACATTCTGTTTATTTGAATAAGGCGGAAATAATTATTACAGAAATTAAAAGAAATATTTCTTACAAATTAAATAATCCTCCACGTACAGTTGAAAGTTTAATAACTTAATGTTTCAATTAATTAAAAAATTTAAACGTATTGCATATTTATTAATAAATTTCTCGTTATCATTATATCACATAAATTATTTAAAAAGATAATAAATGGTTTGAAAAATATTCGCGCTGCGTCATCCATCACATTTTTTTTCTAATTCATTGTCATGGCTTGGATGTAAGTGTTTTGGCCGAAAACATCATTGTACAAAATCGTATCGCATCTTAAATAATAATAATAGTGATAAAAATTATTTACATCATGGAAACAATTAAATATTAAAATAAAAATATTTAAAAAAAATAATATCACAAAATGTAGCAAATATACAAACAAAATAATCTTATTTGATTTTGGGATTTTTTAATGTGGGAACACTTACAGTAAAATTATTATCTATTCTATCTCTTATGATGTAAACTATGCTGTTTGTCTGAATTTACATAAGCCATAAAAAATTGTCCAGCAGTGGATTGCCGTGGTCTGATCATCACGGGAATAGTGATTTTTTTAAATTAATAATGATTTATATTATAACAAGGGGTGTAAGGGGTCCCCGCACAACTATCGGGATCTAAGCCAACCTCAACTGCTTGTCGTGCACCCTGCTAATCAACAAACGTGGTTATGGCTCCCACTAACGCATTAGGCCAGCATGGCGGGAAATGGCCCAAGTCCCCATATGAACCCCTACAAACGATGGCATCTGATGCCCGGCGATGCATGCAGAACAGATTTATGTGGGGATCTTTGGAGGAGACCTACGTTTAGGAGTGGACGTCTATCGGCCCCTGATGATGATGATTATAACAACCAACGTCTATTATTATCCAGTCCATCATATACCAAATCTAGATATAGAAGAAACGCCCCAATCTTCTGATATAACTGGTGGTAGGTATCTGTTGCTAGAGACCGTCTAGGTACCACCGCAGCGCCTATTTCTATTGCCAATCAGTATTGTGTAAACATTAGCGTGTTCCGGTTTGAAGAGCGCTGTAGCTAGTGAAATTACTGAGGTATCGCGATTCGGCACCATGTGTATCAAAGCAATGCGCACCACGTATTACGATGTATAACATTCCAAGTAGCGCCATGTTTTTATGGGTATCACTTACAATCAGGTGAACGGTTCGCTCGTCTCTTCGCTTCGTTGAATTAAAAAAAAAAAAGTCAGTGTGTATAGAAGTTTTTTTTTTTGATTATTACGATTTGTAAAGGCGTGTGTCTCGCATGGAATACCAGGACGGCAGCGGTGGGTAGGAGCCGTTGACCGCATTCTTTGCAACGATACCGCCTACAATGTGGAGCGGGCGTCCGTCCGTCCGCTGCGCCTCTACTAGATTTGTGCTGCGATGATAATCGCCAACCTCTGTGAACCACACTGCTATTAATCTATTTCACCATAAACTATGTATCCGTACGGAGGATGTTTAGATTGTTAGATTTTCAACTAGCGATAATTTTGTGTGTTATGTACCGTATTAAGATTTAAAATATATTTTTTAGTTAATTATTGTAATTAATATTAGTATAAATTGTTGAAAGTAAACACGACTGTCATGGAAATATTTCTGATAAAGTATTTGTTAAGTAAAATAATTAAATAAATTCTGAACTCATATCAAATTTTCAGTTTATACATATAATATACTAGAGGTGCTGGCTGTAATATATAACCACTTATATAACCACACTATACACAACTTCATACAGCAGTAGCAATATCTACCAAATTTTGAGTGTTTACTTCTAATAGTTTCGAAGAACTCATGACAAGTCAGTGAGTCTTTGGATATCTTCTATATATACTTAATATAGCAATGATTGGTTGCTGCTCTAAATTGTTATATAATAAATGCATCGGCGCCATTTAATATAATAGACATTTGATAGGAGAGAGGCGTCGGGTGTCGGCACAGCGACCTGATTAGTATGAATGTCTACGCGTAACTAACTTAAGTGTCATTGGAAGTTGTATTAACATGTCATTGAACGGCTTGCTTATAAGAAAACACATACTTAACTTAAAATTGAACTACTACAATAATCCAATCTGAATAACTGGTGAACTTATCTGTCAGTATATTTCTAATACTGGTGGTAGGTCAGAAAACCATTTCAGCCCTATAGTCTCGGGATAATAAGAACAGGACTAATGTAAGCCCTGTCTATCGTAGAAGGCAACTAATAGGTTTTAGGAGTTTCGCGAGCTTTGAGGCTGGTGGTCCTTATTGCTCAACAAGGGAACCTGCTTTGGACAGCGCATGGCTTAACGATGGTGCCAAGGAGGTTTAATCCCACCCTCAAAGATGAGTTAACACAAAGTGTAGAGGGGCACCGGTTCGTTCTATAATAGATCCCGGAGCCTCCCCGAATGCACTGATGCAGAGCTGATGCAAATCTCACATAACCATGACCTTCCCCCAAAAGCAGGGGGATATCTTTCAAAGATTTCCCCTCGAAACAAAAAAAAAGTCAGAGTTCCATTAAGCTAGTGGTAGCAGGCCAATGTTTTCCGTCACCAATAAGTGATGTGAATACGCTATTCTTTCGGTTTGAAGGGAACTGTAGCTAGTGAAATTAATCGTACTTAAATGTCTTAATTCTTTAGTAGATCCAAATAAGTCACGGGTGGGGGGATCACTTAATAAACAACAGCCTAAGAACCGTTTAGTCTCTTTTTTTGGTAATTTTTGTTCATACCATACTGTAGCAGAGTAACTGGTGAAGGGAATCTTTGTCCTCAGCCGAACCATACCGTCCATTCTATTACTACTACTTACTGGTGGTAAGTCTCTGTTGCCGGAGGAGTACGTCCTCCAGTAGCTACCACCGCAGCTCCTATTACTGCTGTCAAACACTATGCAAACATTACTGTGTTCCGGTTTGAAGCGCGTTGTAAATACTGATATTAAAGAGATTTACCCTCTTACGTCACGAGGCAAGGAGTAGAATGTGATGCGGTATATATCATCTTAACTAGCGCCGGGTTATGAGCAAGCGCGTCTCTTACCATCAAGTGAACCACTCGTTTCTCTTCTCTTCGTTGAATAAAGAAAAAATATCTCAAATTATGTCATGGTTAATTTTCCATTATAGGTTAAAAGTTTATTTATGAAATCCAAGTCTAAAGTTTCATTTTAGTTGCGTCATCCGGTTTAACGGGAGTTGGTTTCAATTATTTTAATGGGACCTACATTGATAAAGCACTGTAATACTAAGAAACTTAACAGAAAATGTTACAGTATAACCATTATATATTAGAAGAGACCTATGACTAGTAGTGGATGTCCATGGCTTTAAATGATGATGATAACCTTTATATATTCTGTATGCATGCAGGCTGTATATATTACACGTATTCTAAACACTCATCTGTTTGTAACTGGCCGACTACACGGCGCCGTGTGATAACGTATCGCGAGACAAGTTACCTTCTTTACTGTATGTATTAGTATTTATTTATTTGATATATCGACGAGTCAAGGGAGACGTCTACTTGATGGTAAGTGATACACCTGCATATAACATGGTCTTAGGATGATATACACAACATCAAATGGTCGTCCTTTTAGAATATGAGACGTAAGTTTCGTTACCCAAGTAATTTCACTAGCTACAAGCCCTTCAAACCGGAATACTGTAATGTTTGTACACTAGTATTTGTCGCTGCGGTGATACCTAGACAGTCTCCGGCAAGAGGTCTACCACCAGTAATATCTCTCAAAAAACTGGTGAAGGTCGCGGGAAATACATGCGGGTAGCGAAGGATCGACCGGTATAGAGAGTTTTGGGAGAGGCCTATATTCAGCAATGGACGTTTATCAGCTGATGATAATCAATTTATATATTGATTATTGGCGAAGGAGCTAGAGTTTTGGAGGTCTTTACGAGATATATCCATCTCTGGACGTCTTATCGGCTGTTGACAATATTTCGTATCCGCATCCGCTTCGAACTGGTGGGTCTGCTTTAAATCAATTCAATGCTTAAAGTGGAGAATATTTGTGATTCCAAAACAACCGAAGCGAGGTCATTGAACTGTTATTTGTTTTAATAACATTTACGTAAACAAATAAGTGCGAACAACAGTTGATTGTTCAAGAGGTTCATTAAGTGGTTGAGACCGTACAATAATTATTGTTTCGTCAATAGAGAGGCTTGCGTAGTGTGATCAATGGATCAATGGTTATCTTTGGAATTCGTTTCCCTATATCGTGAGCTGATAGGTATTACGTTCATAAACAAACGACATACCTTTATATACTATATCCTGTTGACGAGGATCTGAGAGGGATCATTTAATTCGTTTGTAGAAAATCAACTAAAGCGTATCCCATTAAAAATAATGACGGATGTGTTCGCGATGTAACAAATATGTTACGTTTAAGTAAAAACAAGTTCACATGCGAGATTGAAAGAATCGGATCAATCGAGGTGGTAAACGCGAACGATTGATGACAATTTTTTTTATCGATTTTTATAGGAATGAACGAAATAGGCAGAAGAACAAAAATAATTTATTTTAGATTTCATATAATCCGAGTGAGGGATTCAAGGTGGAAAAATGTAGTGTCAAGAGACATGTGTGACTGATGGATGATGTCGAGGACAAATCGAAGTGGAGAAGAAAAATAAAGAAAGCTGACCCCCACCACCATATGCAATAATGGCTAGGAATAGAGGAACAATTCATATAATTCGCGAATGTTTAGAATGTACTGCGAGCATATGCATATTACCAAATATAGCACAACGCGGATGCGATAAATAGGGAAACTGTATAGAAATTTTATTTATCTCATTCTCCCACAGCCTGAACATTGTAAATGTTTCGTTACACTTTTCCGTTTCATAAATTCCAATTTGCACCGTCCCAAAAGAAGTTTCGCTTAGAAAATGAAGCCGAGGAGTGCTTAAGCATCGCCCTCCTCGCGTCGCACAAAGGAACTGAAACAATGACAATATTACAATAGAATATAATACGGCTGTCTTTGAAACACTCTCGCTTGCTGCACTCGTAAAGCACTTACTGACCAACACCACATTACAGTATAACAATAATTATTTTAACGTTACAACCGAAACTTGGGTAGTAGTAACTTGGTCGCCTAACGGTAGTATAACATGCATATGTTCCGGTTTAAAAGGGTGTGTTAGCTAGTGAAATAATTGAGGTAATGATACTTAACATATATCTCAAGGTGTCGGGCACAATGTGGTGCAGTGTATATCATCCTCCAATCTTGCTCCGGCGTATTGGTCATCAGGTGAACTTAAAGCTCGTCTTAGTTGAATAATAAAAATGTAATATAATATTGATGTAAAACTAGAAGTAACTTAAAGTATAGAATATCAACAGCGCTTCTAAATTATGAATTTATTAGCGCAAATCAATGATGAAAATATCTCTTGGAGGATGATGCTGTAATCCATCGGTTCCCATAGGAACGGCACTGACCCTTACCGCTGATGCTTTATTATAGCACGAAAACGAGATTAATTTTTAATTTGTAATAATTAGTATATGTATAGAGTCGGTATAATTAACTATTATGTAAAAGGGTGTTAGAATCTTTTTAACCTGTAATAGGGGTGGTAGTTTAGAAATGATTAAGAAATTTACTATATAAATCGTCTTCAGTATTTATTCATAGTTAGCTCGTCCATATTATTTAATATTGCGATATAATTAACTATTCCCAATGTATGAAAATTCAGCGCAGGGTTGGTCGCTACCACCGTAAGATATAAGGCGATTGACATATAGAAAGATATATGATAATAATACAAAAATATAGTATATTTATAATAATGATACAGTTGTTTGAATGGAAAGCATGTTGAAACCGTAACATGTATTTCAATGGCACTCTCCAGGTCCCATAGCCCGCGTGTTCCTAAATGGTGATCTCTCCCAGCAGATACTGTACAAACGAATTCCGGTGCAAATGTGATTTTATACAAGTGTAGTGTATAAACTTATTTATCGATTTAATATTATAACTTATATTATTATATACTCCGTACAAGATGGAACGTTTCAAATTTAAGTTGTACAGACGGTGTGCTTCCGACTACAGTGATAGACTATTGAATTAGTGCTTAGTGCCCGAGTTTGTCTAGACGTTAAGTTTCTTTGTATTTTGCGGAGTATGCTGATCAATACGTTCCTTGACACGGAGGATTTCGTGCATCTCTACTATCCCGAGGATGAGCCGGCGGCACAGGGCTGTGGCGCCGGGGCTCGTATGGCCTCCAAGTATCCGCCGAGACCGCCGTCACCTGACTTCAAGCAGGTAATTCACACAAGTTGAGAAATCGATAATTACGTTCGCCTCTTCACAATCGATTACAGCAGCGGCAGTGGTCTCTACTTTTGTCTTTAAAGACATATATCAAATTAAGTCATATATATATATATATATATAGTGAAACCTGCTTTCGTGTGGTGTTTTTTTATGTGGACCTTCTGCAGCATATAAAAAATAATATAGTAAAAAGTTGTTTATTACATGTCAGTAATGATAATATTTCGGAATAGTTTTTATACGGTCCCTATTCACCGCATTAAAACAGGTTTTACTTTATTATTGAGTTTTTACAATTTTTTTTCTACTTGTTTTCGAATTCGTACTTTTTCGGATAAAATGGACACGTCGATAAATATTATATATAACTATTTCATTATTCGTCGAAGTGACGGAACGTGCGAAACGTTCACTTGATATCAAGTGATACAGTCTCTTATAACATCGTGGCCCTAGTAAGGATGATATAAACAGCACATTGTGCTCGTCGCTTTGAGGTAACAGATGTTGAGACTCGTTCCCCAGTAATTTCGTAAGCTACAACACCTTTTAAACCAGAACACGGTGATGTTTGCACACTACTGTTTGTCGGTGGAAATAGGAGCTGCGGTAGAACTCACTTAGTCTCCGGCAATTAAGACTTATTACCATTACCCAGTCTTGATTGCTTAATATCTTACGTTATTGTTAAGATTATGGAGAAAACTGTAATAGTATGAATGTTGCTAACAATCAACATGACAATAAACCAAGTAATGTATCATCATAAATATAATACTCTATTACTGGTGGTAGTCTCTGTTGCCGGAGATCATCTTGGTAAGTACCACAATAATCAACACTATAGTCTCGGCTAGTAAAAATAGGACTAAGGTAAGCTAACAGGCCGTGGATCCAGGTCCACGCGCCCAATGTTAGATAAGCTGTAATAGTCGAATGGCTTGCAGCGCTGACATCATCATGAATCCCGACTAAGGTAAGCCCTGTCTGTAGTAGAAGGCGATTAAAAGGGAGTAGGAGTTTCGCGGGCCTTGAGGGTGGGCGCCCTTATCGCTCAATAAGCGAACCTGCGTAGGACCGCATATGGCTCAGCGATGGTGCCTAGGAGGGTTAGGCCCCTCTTCAGAGACGAGTAACAGAAAGTGTAGAGGGGCACCGGAGCGTTCTACAAGAGATTCTGGGGCCTCTTTGAATGCACTGATGTAGACCATCGAGGGGATTTTAGTGAATAGGAATCTCATATAACCTTGACTTCCCCCATAAGCAACGTATCTTTCGAAGATTTCCCTCATGAAACAAAAAAGGTAGGAAAAGTGCACGCTGTATGTTACGCCGCGCCTTTATAGAGAGGTGGAAAGGTGTGGTCTCTCAGGACGCGAAGGTATGCGAAAGCGTTCCCGTGGCCCCGCTGTAAAGCGACAAGGGAGGAAAATCGTGGGGGTATTATTGATGCAAGTTATACATAACCTTTGCCCCCGCAAGAGCAGATATGCTAAAGCATTTCCCCCACGGAAAACAAAAGAAAATATAGGTACCACCACAGCTATTGCAGCCGCCCAACAATAGTGTGCAAACAGTACTGTTTTCCGGTTTGAAGGGCTGCAGCTGGTGAAATCAATAAGATAATAAGACTGTCTCAAAGCGACGAGCACAATGTGCTGCTGTTATGTATTATCATAAATCTATCCATCAGGCAAATGTTTTGCTCATCTCGGTGCTCTCATCATCATCTTCAGCCGCATTGGAGAAAAAAAAATATGTTAGTGTCGGATTGTAACAAAGATCAGTGGTTCATTAATACATCGATAACTGTTAATCAAATGGGTATGGTTTAACGTTTCAATCGAGGTCTGCGGTTCGTTTGACCACACGGTTAAACATTCCACGCGGCCGCGTCATCCGTTATTTCGAAACGCAGTTGCGTTTATGTCCGACAAGGCTGACGCTGTACTGCCGTCGCCCTTCATCATTCATTCACGCGGAAAGGATGACGCCTCTTAACAATTGTTCGCGACGGTCGCTCCATTGAGATTTATTTTGTTTTTATATTACGAAGCGACGAACCTAAACGGGACGTTCACCTGATGTTAAGTGATGTTTAACAAGAACTAAAAGTGATAGATAGACTTGAATTTTTTACTGGTGGTAAGTCCTTTCGTATAAGGCGACTAAATGGACTTTCACGGGCCTTGAGGATGGGAGCTCCTTATTGCTCAACAAGCGAACCTGCCTAGAACAGCGTATGGCTCAGCGATGGTGCCTAGGAGGGTTAGACTCCACCTCAGAGACGTGTGCAAAGTGTAGAGGGGCACCGGTGCAGACCACCGAGGAAGTTTTAGTGAGTAAGTATCTCACCTAACCCTGACTCTCCCAGAAGCAGGGTATCCTTCGAAGATTTCCCCCCGAAACAAAAAAAATTGCAGCGTATATTTGCCTGTGTGGAGTGCACGCCTCTGAGCCACCCCTACTCTAGCAACAGTCTAATTTTATTCCTGGACCTTATGTTGGTTTAATTTTTTTGTTCTCTTCATATTATAATCTACCGGTGATATGACATTTACTGCTGGTAGGTCTCCTTTGCCAGAAACCGTCTAGGCAGGTACAGGGTGTCCCGTGGCAGATTTAGGATTTCCACTAGGACCACTACCCCCCGTAAAAAGTCAAGTCTATTCAAATCCATCAGTTTAAAGTTGTTCGTTTATTATGTCGTTTATCCTGTTCATAATATAAGTATCCGGTTTATAGTCTCTGTTCTAACCTTCAGATCGCACCAAAGTGTTTTTATTTTTTCTTCAAAAATATTAAAAGGTTCAAATACGTTTTAGATATTAAACCGTAGTCCTTTAATTTTATCATATATTTACTAGGGGAAGTCTCCATTTCCAGAGACAATATAAGTAGGTACCACCGCATCTCCCATTTCTGCTGCCAAATCGTATGCAAACATTACTGTTCCAATTAAAATTACTACGGTAACGAGACAACATCATGAGACTACGAGTCCAACGTGGTGCTGTGTACATTACCTAACTAGTCCCAAGTTGTTATGGACTGGCGTATTACTTACCATGAGATGAACGTCTATGGCGGGATCTATCTAAAATTTTCGACTCGATGAGTGTTCCATGATAAGATGATAAATTTAATGCAATTTCGAATGAATCACGAGGGTGATAACTTATCATCTTATCAATTTTTTTTTATCAACTACTTTGTCTTGTTTTATTTATATTGTTCTATAACATACATTAAAATTAATAAACATTGGAATCTGTACAATATATTTTTTTTTTATATTTTGTGAAAATGGAAAATTTATGTATTTTTTATTTATTGTGTAAGCCTAAGCTAATCTCTTCTGCTCGTGCACCTTGCTAATCAACAAACGAGGCTCTGGCTCCCACCGCATTGGGCAAGCGTGGTGAGAAATAACCCAAATCCCCCCATTTGAATCCTTACCTGATCGTGTGGAAATCTTCGAGGGAAAGCCTATGTTCAGCAGTGGACGTCGATCGGCTGATGATGATGATGATTTTGTTTACGTATACAAATGTTAAAGTATTGTATTATTTATAAACATTTGACTAAGATCCCACAGTTGGGCCTAAGCGGCGCGTTGTTCGTGCCGTTGGTTAATGATGCCAATTACAACACGTGGTTGGTCGGCTGGCGCCACGTCCGCCCGTAGTACGTGCAGTGCGAGCGTGCCCCATGACTCAGCAGCCAGGCATGCGGGGTTCGGTGCCGGTGAATGGTCATTGTTTGTGAACGGATCCCACGATGTGCTTTGTTTATCATTTTTCACTAAAGACTAGTTTTTGTTAGTTTTGTTATTGAAATAATAATATAGTTATTATTGTTGCTTCTCTGCCAGAAATTGCTGGAAGAGAACTCTTAATATCGTCTTTGTTCCATACATTCCAATATATTGTAAAAGTTAAAAAAAAAAATAAACAAATTATGATTTTTAACATTAGGCCACATATTTTATTTTTTAACCTGTGAACGCCTGATGTTAAGTGGTGATATGGTCTGTGGTGGTAAGGTTTACTACCCTACTAACAGTACCGTACAGTAAATACAAACGTCATACATGGACGGGAACACCCCGGCAATTTGTTCCACTTCTTTTGCTGTTCTTACGAAGACGAGGAGCTGAACTTCTTTGTTTGCTAACTGAGGATGTTTATAATATAAGGAGGGTGACTCACCGTGTATTTGGTAATCCGATGGTTAGAAAAGGATGGGGAATTATGTATTTCAAGCGGACACTCAAATCAATCGTATAGAATATCGATTAATAATCTTTGCAAAAGCGTTTTCTCGATGTACTTTATTTTTCTTTAGACCACTTTTAATAATATCACAGATAATTAATAATCAGCTCATTATTTCCTTATAACTGTTTGTCGATGAATGTATTAAAATAAACACTGGCGAGACTGTTGTACGTTGGCGACCTTGAAGTAAGCCCCACAACTTTCCCGTCGGACTACCGCCGACGTCGCGTTGCTCTAGTGTCCGACTAATTCGTCGCGTTTTATACGTTAGATCGCGCACTGTTTTATGCGATACAAAGTAAGAGAGTGGAAAACTAAACTTAAAAACTTAAAATCTTCTACTAGCTGTTCCTGGCCCACTTTGCTGGCCGGATTATAGAATTAGTTTTGGAATTTAGTTCAAAATTTCTAACCCGCCATCCCCTGGGTCCCTTCCTGTTATAAATACCATTGCAACTCCCTTTAGAGAAGGGATTACGTAAAGTCCTTTGTTAGCTGGTCTACATGGCAAAAGGAATATTCCCACTAAATTTCAAATCTCCAGGCCTTATGATCCCAGAGATATCGTGATGGTTCTTTACCTAGAGTGAAAATATATTATCTGTTATAAGGGTTATGTATAGCGCTTGTTCTTCTACAATCACCTCTTTTTTTTTAATTACTCTATATCTGCCAAAATGAAGTCTCTCCTGAATCTTTTTTTTTTCAAATATTTAAGGACTTATAACTAAATATAAACCTCCTGAGAGATATTCCGTTCAAGTATAAATTATTATAATACTTTTAAGTTAAGCTTATATCCAGAAAAACTGCAGCAATTTTTTTTTTCAACAAAGCGATCTAAACGAACGAGTATAGAATAAACGAAATAAAACGATGTAACATATACTGCAGTATATGTTACAACGTTTTGTTTCGTTGTGGTCGCTGCTTTGAGAAATAAGTCGTTATATTTTATTGCCCCCTGTGGTTTCACTTCTTGATTCTGATGATGTAAGCACATGAAAGCCATAGCGACTCTTACATCTTTTCTGATACTGTCCTCGTGGACTCGGATCCATGGCCTATTTCATTTCACTTCCTACGCCCTGGCAGCACTCTTCAAACGAGGACATAGTAGCGTTTGTACACAACTGTTCGACGGCGGAGGTAGGAGCTGCTGTGGTACCTAAGCAATCTTCGGCAACGGAGACTTCCCACTACAGAAATGATAATGTTTACCATTTCATATGTAATATTCGTAATTAACTATTTAACTCAAATTATCGTCTTCTTAAAGTGCCTCTCCGACTAATGAACGGTGGCGATCAGCGTGGTACAGTCCTTTCTGTCTCTAGTTCGGCGGAAGGATTCGGATGCCAGTCCATTGCCTGATATTCCGTAGACACATGAATTTTTTCGTTCACCCCACCTTTCGTTTTAAATTATATCCATTTAAAAAAAGATATAACCAGAGTTATACGAATTGAACATGGCAAAAGTAGGTAACAAAAATTTACTGATAACAGCTAGTGGTGACCGAATTAGGCGTTATCACCACACGCGAAGTCCGCGATAAAGGTGTAACGGCTGAGGTGGATACCGCGAATGTGTACACGACGACCTCGATGCGCAGATGATGCGCGTTACGCAAGTTTCCGCAATTGGCTAACACCAGCTAACCGCCTCCGCGTCCTTGTGCTTGCGAAACAACATTCCAAGGCCGCTTTTAGTCGCCTTTCTTGATGCCGCACATAATATTCTACACTGTTATAACTGGTGGTAGATTTGCTTTGCCATACTCTATCTAGATACCATAGCTGCTTATATTTCAGCTACCAAACAGTAGGACGCTGAAGAGTGCTGTAGCTAATTAAATTACTGGGGTAATGACTTAATATCTAATGTCTTAAAGCGTCGAGCTAGTTGCTAGCGCTGTTGTTATGGGAAGGCGGTATCACTTATTATCAGGTTACTGTCTCGCTCGTCTCGACGCTTCGTCACATATACCATATACTAAGTAAGAATATCAATTTTTTTTTCATCATTATATCAGTTTGTCACCATCCACCGCCCCCCTGCGAATTGATTTCCAGCGCAACCAGTCCGATGCAGTCAGTATCCAACGATATCTTGCAATCTTTACCAGGTTCTAGGTCCTTGTAACAGGCAGCGTTGCCAACCTACGTTTACTATTACTCGTTCTTCACTCCAAAATCCCTGCTTATCAGCAAACCTATCTTTGGTCTATATATCCATTTCCAAGTTCACCTTATTAATCTGATGGGTTTATTTTATAGAGATTTCTGCTACTATATACATCTTCTCCATCCTAACTCGATCATGTGGAGACACCCGAGTTTTACCCTATCTATAGCTCATGGAGGCTTTTGAGATTTTTTAAAAGACCTATGTTTAGAGACACTCTAGTTAATACTGTCGTCTTAAGGCATTTAAATATGAGGACTGATTGTAACCGGTTCTTCGAATACTTATTTTTCTCCTATTTTTTTATTTTTTATTTTTAATTATTATTTATTAACCCTCGTGATTAGAGTGAAACAGAAATATCCTCCGTGAGACTATTTAAAGAGGCAATTGTTATTTATTAGTATTCTTTGCGTCTGCCGTTTGTTTGTCTCCAATAAATAAGATAAAATCAATTAAAGTTATGAATATTCATCTTTACATATTAAAAATGTATCGCTGAATCCACTACTCCCATTGTCTAGTTTAAAAAAAAAAATGCTTGTAGTATAACATCAGCATTCATAATGTGCCTTTTATTTCAAGGTTGTTCAGCCATAAGGCATACAAACATTGAATTCGAAGTTCAATGGACTCTGGGTTGATAAACAAAATTATTATTTAAATTCGTATTTTTTATATGAAAAAAATATATTTATGATCGTTAATACAAGAAGTAAAACGCTTTAAAGTAGTATTGACACATCCTGTGTCTCTGAACTGTGGAACATCCTAGACGTCGCTCTGATCTTATCCAATTGTATCAATGGGTGTGTCTGCCGTCTCGCCCCCTCTCCTCCATCTGCTCCGTTGCGACTTGTTACAGCACAATACATCCTGCAGAGATACGAATCTGTAACCGGATTGCTTGTATCACATATCGTAGTATATCCTTGGAGTAAAGACAAGTCAAGTTATATCAGTATAAAATAAATTTAGCTTTGAAAATTTGTCAAAAATATTCCCACCAGGCGACTCGCCGTCACACGAATTCCTTCTAGTTATTAACACCCCGTCATCTCTCTTTAGGGTAGGAATTCTGTAAAATCCTTCCAAAGCTGACATATAAATGACAAAAGCAATATCTTTACCAAATTTTGAGTGTTTACGTCTAACAATTTCGGATATATCGGAATGACTCGATGAATATCTGGGTATTTCCTCTATAAGTATAATTTCACCAGTTTTTTCTTGCGATACTTTAAAAATGATAAAACTTTTATCAATAGATATTTTATAATTTTTAAGGCGTAATACGATCAGATTTTTCATATAATGTATTGCGCAATTTAAAAGTTTATTTATGTACTCAAGGTCATGATTTAGCAGAGTCGATGATAAGAAAACAATAAATGTTGATTAAGAGAAGATTCAGTTTAAAAACAAATATGCTATAACGATAACTTATAATTTTATTTAAAAGGAAAACAATAAAAAAAAGATTTTTATGTAACAATGAACACTATTTAAACATTAATCCTTCCCCGTCCTCTTTGATGGCCGAAACACTCCGCAACCCCTTTTGGGGGTAACATTTCGTAAAGTCATTCTTAGTTGACCTATACCCGGCAAAAGGAATATTTCTACCAAATTTTAAGTCTCAAGGTCTTGTGGTTCCAGAGATCGTGATGAGTCGCTATATAGGTGGAAATCTCTTATTTATGAAATACCAGATTTTTTATTAGAGGAAGCGACGAGACAAGTGAGACTTCACTTGAAAGTAATTCGATTGATCATAACTTAGCGCTACTTAGGATGATATACACAGCGCTACATTATGCTCGTCGTGAGGTCTAAGATATTAAAGCCTTGTTATCCCAGTAATTTCACTAACTACAGCGTCCTTCATACCGGAACACGGTAATATTTGCAAACTTGTTTTTTTTTTGTTTCGGAGGGAAAATCTTCGAAAGATCTGGGGTGAAGATAGGGTTATGTGAGATTCTTACTCTCTAAATCTCACTCAGTGGTCTGCACCGGTGCCCCTCTACACTTTGCGTTAATACATCTTTGAGGGGGGCCTCACTCTCCTAGGAACCATCGTTAAGCCACGTAGGTTCGCTTGTTGAGCAGTAAGGGTCTCCGTCCTCAAGGCTCGCGAAATTCCTAGACCCTTTTAGTCGCCTTCTACAACAGACGGGGCTTACCTGAGTCCTTTTCGTACTAGCTCGAGACTACAGAGATGACGTAGACATACCTACCTGTACCACATAATTATGATATATGCGACCGCTTCCGAAAGACGACAGTACTAGTACTCGGCTGGGGACTCGTATCGAATATAAAGATTTGAACTTTTATAATGTTTATATTTTGTACAAAAAAAAAAAAACAGTGATATAGTAAAGTCAGCATAAATAAAGTTACTGATCAATGAGAACACCATATTTTATTTCAAGGTGACTAACTGAAAACTGTGAAATCTGTATTATAACATTCGTATTGGCCGCCTCTACATTTGTTATGGGCAGGGACCATTTCTAACGAGGTGAATGACCTTCGCGTTGCGACACTAATGGTAATTATTAATAGTTATAATGAAATAAAAATCCGCAGTTAAATTACTACGTTGAAGTTTATCGGTTAACTGTTCAACAATAGTCACGAATACATTATCGCCTTGATTCGTATACAATAATAAAGTTAAATTCACATTACATATTAAATTTACCTAGTATCCTTTTTTCCGGTTTCTGATATCATATGTTATCCTATTATTTATACAATTTCTGTAATCATTAATTTAGATTAATTAAATTTGTTATTCATATCATATCTACGCTTTTACTTATGTTATCTCATTATCTATCAACACTTGAATACTATTATATATCTATTATATGTAAAATAATATTTGTCATTATTTATATTGTTCATTACGTTATATATTTAGAAGCAATATTTGATAAACTTACCCAGTATCGTACTAACCTAGTATTTTAACATTTTTCATGTTTGAGTAAAACTTCATTTAGTATTTGAACTTGACTCTTGTACCAAGTATTAATTATATTAAATGATAAAAGTACATAATTTAAACATTATTCTTAACAAATAATGCTCTTATGATTATATTCAATTACCCAAGAACTAAATTACATATAACAGAAAAAATTTAATCTGAACGTCTAACATTAATTCCGTAATACTAACTTGCCGTAACAGTTACGCTAACCTGTTATTTTAGAATTGATATAGAAAATTATTACAAGCTTTGATCTGTTCGTATTAACTTTATGACGTGTATAACATTATTTAATAACAATAAGTTATTTATACAGTGAGCATTGAGAAACTTGTTAAAACTTAATTAGTTTTTTTTTTTTAAATCGCTTCACATCAAAGAGTTTAGTTAAGATTTAATCGCGATTGAACGGCGGACCAACTTCACGATACTTTTTTATAATTAACAGATACCGGCCCGCCGACGGTTAACGAACCCACGCCGCTCAGTTAACTATTAAGGTTACGGATAGTAAAGTGTACTTACTAGTTACTAGTTATTTTTAACGCGACAAACGTTCCACTGCAGTCGTCGGCGCTTCTGTTTAGTCACGACCCCACTGTCCGTGCTGCAACTCGCTGTCACCGTCCTCACCGTCAGTTTCTTTTTTTAGCTACTGAAATTACTGCGGTAATGAGCTCGCTGGCCTAATGGTTGAAGCGTGCGGCCTGCATTCCGAAGGTCGCAGGTTCGAATCTCGGCATGTAGCGATGACTTTAATATTTAAGTTATGTACATTTGTGAACTTTAGTTACAACAGCGAAATACACACGGTGAAGGAAAACATCGTGAGGAAACCTTCACATGAATCAGAATCCATTCTAAGATGTGTGTGAAGATCACCAATCCGCATTGGGCCCGCGTGGTGACTATGGCCCATCGCCCTCATCATTAAGGGTAGGCTTGTATCTCAACAATAGAAACTTAAATTTGCTGTTGAAAAAAAATTAGACTTAATATCCTGTGCCTCAATTCAAGAGCACAATGTATTGCTGTGTTAATCACCCTAATTATGCTGTAGATGTAAGTTAGCGTCGGTAACTTAATGTATTATAAAAAGCAGTCGGTCGCGCCCACCCGCGTTGTAGTTTAATGCACCCGTTGAACGTCCTCATCAATTTCACCACACCCACTTGGTAACTGACGCTGAGCTTTGTTTAATCTCCTATATATACTTCGTAACGCATTCAGCTTTCACATATTTTTATATTACTTGAAAAATTTTTTTTATAGCTTTTATCACAATACGATCTAGAATATAATTAATATTTTTTTATAAGATATAAAGAAGTAAAAATTTGTGACAGTTCTAAATCTAAAGTCTATGTACTAGTATTAAGTTTTTTTTTATTCAATTAAGCTACGACCGAGCGGGACGTTCACCTGATGATAAGTGATACGTCTCCCCATAACAAAGTGTCACTAGTTAGAATGATAACTGCATTACATTTCATTCTTCGCCTGACACATAGCAACAGAAGAATCCTTAGAGATAATCATAACTACTTAATATTAATTGTGATATAACTTAACACGAGTATAATAGAAACTTAGCACCTGAATTTGATATATTATTAATTAAAAGTAACAACATAACAGGATATATAATCTGTTTCGTAATATGTTTAAAATTTTAATCGCAATCTGGTGTTATACTCTCCAAATGGAAATAGAGCTGAAGGTGGAACAGATACTAGTTTAGGAAGTACGTAGAGGCCGGTGACATACAAAGGTTGAAGTTTCCGTATTATAAATATATTTATGATGACTTAAACGGAAAGGTACGTACTAACTAGGCTAGGTACCAACGGTGCGCCTATTTCTGCGGACTAATAGTAGTGTGTAAACATTACTGTTACGGTTTGAAGGGCGCTGTAGTTAGTGTTATTACTGGGGTAACGAGACCCAACATATGTCTCAAGGCGTCGAGTACAATGTGCAACGTATCACATCCTAAGTGGCGCTATGTTATGAGCAGGTATAACACTTCACATTAGGTGAACGTCCCGCTTGTCTCATCGCTTAGTCTAGAAAAAATATAAAATAGCTTGTCTTCGGTAATATTTATAAAACATAAAATTCGTGATGGAAGCCATAGGAGTGTGCAGCAAATACGTTGGACACGCGACACCCCGCTGCGACCGCGTTTCTCATACAACATATTTCTTTACACAGTCTTTATTACCTAAGTAAGTATTTTCCTGAAAAACATAATTGTGTTCGCACACAAATATTCATATCTATAATCCGTGTGAATGACTTATTCAGAACCTTTTCCAATTCTCATCATCATCATTTCAACCGATGGACATTTACTGCTCGACTTAAGTCTTTTGTGATATGTCGCGCAAACTACGAACACTATTGTTTTAAATTCTCATATAAACTTAATTAAATTAAATTTTATTACTTTCTAATAAAATATGTTTATTAACAACTAATTTTTTTTTTTATTAAAACGTTAAAAAATAACAGTTATTTAAATAGTTTAGATATTTGTTAAGATCAAATATGTTATCACGTAGAGAAAGCTTTTGTAAGCCCCGAGCGGTGCAACCTTCTATGGCGAGTTGGCGAATCTCATTTAGATGTGGGCGGCGGCACGCCTACAATTTGTATTTCTGCGCCAAACAAAACTCCTCAACATTTATGACCGCCTAGTACATATTATTGTTGTTATATAATCAAACTTTTTTTTTTCAATAACATAATAGTGGTGTGGTCGACACTTTAGCAGTAGATGCAGTCTATACAACCTACATCCGATCCTGTTCAATCAGTAAACAAGTTTGTAAATTTTCACAGGCATCTAAAAAAGCTTCAACGTTATTTATTTCCAATTAAATTACAATCACACAACTCCAACAATTAATGTTAATTATCCGTACACGACCAGTGATTACTCTCAGTCTTGTGCACCAGCGCTGCATAACAACGAGGATCAAAATGATAGCGGCGGATTTAATAAGCGACAACGGAATGATTCACGATAACATGTCTGCGCTCCTGGTACATGGGAATGGCTTCGGCCTCCGTGGTTACGTCATTATAGTGGAATGTTACGCCAATTATGGACCGGTTGGAAAGCGCTGTTTATCACTTGACGAGTTTATTTATAAATATATAAGCACCGTGGAGACGTTTTTTTCAGTTCCTTAATTTTCTCACACGTTTCTGTAGGACAAAGATTATAAGTTTAGACCCTAGGTTCAAAAAAAAATTAATATTTCTTCGTGTCGCGTGTCTTGAAAACCAACTAACAGAGAACAACAACAGAGGAAGAGCAAGCAACTCTTTCGTATGATCGTCACTTACATAATGTTCTCAATCCATACCAAGAGTAGCAGTTTTTTTTTTGCCTCTCGAAATGGCAAGCGACCCGTGTATCATGTCCAGTCCGGAAGGGGGGCGGGAGGGGCTAATGGCAAAATAGGGACAAGTACAGAGAATGAATAATTAGTAAGGATTCAAGAGTGTACGTGGAGCTAAACAGAGGCCAGAACGCGTAAGCACTGCGATTCGGCACGTATGACCTTTAAGGCGATGCGGCCAAGGGAGGTTGGAGGGTTGTCCCTCGGTTAATGAAAAGCACATTGTGGGATGACCTGGCAAAGATTGCAGGTGGCACCGTTAGGAGAGAGATTAAAATAAAATTTAAGAAAACATGATATTTTTTTAGGCTTAGTTTTGGGTTCGATGTTTGTTAGTTGGAAGTAAGATATTTGTAGTAAAGTTCCATCATAGAACGTATCTTACTGCTCATTCCTTATGTGTATGTGGATCTGCTAAAGTATTTCAAGCACGTCTCAATTCAAATAATGCATTCAACGAGCGTTGCATACTTTAGTATTCCTATACTCCAGTACATTTTAAAATAAGTGGCGGTGGTAGGCAGCAAGTCTTCGCTGCCGGAGATCGTTTAAGAAGATACCACCAAATTGCGTACTCCTGTCATCAAACAGAAATATTGGATTCTAGATTGAAGAATATTATGACTAGGGAAATTACAGGTGAATGAGACTCAATATCTTATTGTCTCAAGGCGATGAGTACAACGTGGTGCAATATATATCATTCTTACTTTTTTTTTATTTCAATTAAGACGAGACAATAGGGACGTTCACCTGATGGTAAGTGTTACGCCTGTTCATAATAACGTGGCGTTAGTCAGGACGATATATACTGCAGCACACTGCGCTCGTCGTCTCCGACATAAGACGAGGAATCAAACCGTAACAAAGTGACAGTTTGCACATCACTATTCGGCAGCAGATACAGGCGCTGCGGTTGGTACCTACCTAGACGGTATCCGACAATAGATACTTTTTTTTGTTTCTGGGGGAAATCTTCGAAAGATACCCTACGTCTGGGAGGGAAGTCAGGGTTGCGTGACATTCTTACTTAATAAAACCGTCAGTGGTCCGCATGACTGCATTCGGAAAGAATTCGCGATTTCTTATAGAATGCACCGGTACCTCTATACTTTCTGTTACACGTCTCTGAAGAGGAGTCTAACCCTCCTAGGCACCATCTCTGAGCCATACGCTGTCCCACGCAGGTTCGCTTGTTGAGCGATAAAGGCCCCCACCCTCGAAGCCCGCAAACGCCGAAACTCCTAGACTCTTTTAGTCGCCTTCTACGACAGGCAAGACTTACCTTAGTCTTATTATTATTAGCTCGAGACTACACGGCTCCAGCAACAGAGACCTACCACTATTACCGTCACATTGTTACTGAGCAGGCGCATCGCTTAAATTTTTATCCTTCCTAAGGATATGCATTCAATGCTGAGAATATTCAGTTTAAATTTTATAAGCTTATCATCAGCTGACAGATGGCCACTGCTGGTTATAGCCCTCCCGCAAAGGCCTGCATGGTTGTAGGGAGTCCTTTTAGGGACTTAGGCCATTTCTTCTGACGCTTGCTCAATGCCAGATGGTAGGAGCCAGAGCCTCGTTTACTGATTTGCAGGGTGCACCACGAGCAGGTGAGGTTGGCTTGAATCTCGTAATTGGCGCGAGACTCCTCACACCGTGAATTGTATAAACTTACTTCTCTAGCCCAGCGATCCAAAGTGAGACTTAGCCTCCTACACAAGAGAGCGCCAGCGTTGTCTGTCTTGCACTGCCTCTTGCCAGTCCACTCACTGCTTGAAGCTGGCGTAGGTCGTGCTGTACGGCATCCTTTCAACGATATCTGGGCCGTTCAATTGAGGTTCCGAGGAACGCTGTTTTGACTCTACGATCGACTTACCCACCCTTACCAAGTGGCCCATCCATCGAAGACTGCGGGCTTTGGCTTCCATGTACACAACCAAAACAATTGTAATGGACAACAGGATTTAATCTTTCCAGTTTTCATATCTTCGTAAACTAAAACCAAAAGAGGTTTCATTTTCTTCTCCAATAACCGGAGTTACATGTAAAAAAAAATTATAGAATAATTTTTTGTCCATGGCATATTGCTTTGATACAATATTTTGCCGCTTGATACTGTCTTCTAAAAGTGAGGGGGGGGGGGCGCACAATTCACACTGCATTACGTGGACTGGAATTGTTCTAATAAATCCACCAACTACACGAAGTGCCATATTATGTATCTTGTCTAATTTCATTAAATGACTTTTTGCAGCACTATCCTAAATAAAGCTGCAAAAATCTATTCTACTACGGACTAGAGCTAGATATATCTTCCTAAGATGTTTCTGGTGTATACCCCTTGCTGGCCCCGCTAGTAATTTAAGTATGTTTATAATTTTTCAAGTTTTATCTCGTGCCTCATTAATATGTTTGTTGAAAAGTAAAGAGCGATCTAGCCACACACCTAGCTTTTTATAGTTTTTAACAGTCTCTAAATTACAATGATTAACATTTAAGAATATTCTGTCTCGTCTTCTCCCTCTGCTAAATAAACAAACTTTAGTCTTACTCCTACATATACCTAAACCAATATTCTTTAAAGTAACCAATACCAAATCTAAAGCTTCATGCATATTATTAACTAACTTAAATAAAGCAATGTCATCTGCGTATTACAGTATATCAATTTTATCTAATTTACATAAATCCGCTGTAGCAATATTACAGAGCAGAGGAGATATGGGATCATCCATCTTACAGCATCATTATTTCCTTCAGTTGTAATTTGTCAATATCTTTCATTTAAAAATAACCTACAATATATTTATATACATAAAATTAACTAATTTATAATTTTAACAAGAATTTCAACATTAACGTTATCGATATCCAAAACAGATACCATGATGGGGGGGAGGGTATACTTTTGGAAAAACCTATTTAAATTTTAGATAACGAAACGCACCAGTCAATACAAGACTGACCTTGTCTAAAGCCCTACTGTATTAGAATGAAGTATTTTATTTCCTTATATAAACCATTTTAGTTGTCTACATAGCATGATGAAAATAAAAAAGAAAAAAATATTAAAAGTTGATTTAATTTTTCACTGGTGGGTAGGTAGGGTAGGGTAGGTCTGTCGTCGCCGGGGACCGTCTGGGTAGATACCACCGCGACGTCTATTGCAGCCGACAAACGTTAGTGGGCAAACAATTACTAGGATAACCAGACTTAAAACGTTATGCCTCTAAAGGTACACGAGCACAATGTGGTGCAGTGTATATCATTCCTACTAGCGCCACGTTGATATTGGCGAGCGCATCACTTACAAACAGGTGAACGTCCCAACTTTCCAAAAAGGAATGGTTTGCGGGTTGAAAACGGTTATAGGGAAATTTCTTTTTTAGCAAAAATAAAATACAATCGGCGAAGTTACATGTTACTAGGCGATCATAACCATTAATGAGTGTTTGTTTGTTGTATGTAGGTGGGATCGTCGTCAGCGGGTGAGATGAGCGAGCGCGAGCGATACCGCGCGCCGCCGCAGCCCGAGCCGCCGCCGCACCGCGTGCGCGCCGCCGACCTGTACCCCCGGCTGCGCGCGCACCACGACGAGCCCGGACTTGATGCGGGCTTCGCGCCCATATGCGGCGAGTTCGTGCAGGTGAGCGACGCTTTGTTTACATATCTTTTATGAACTCCTGGTTAATACGCTCCGATTTAAATTGCGACGTAGCGACCACCAGTCTAGACAGAGTCCATATTAAAAGCGCCTTCTATAAATAAATAGGAACTGAACATTTTATTGGTGTATCTTATTAGTTATTAGGGTAAGGGGTGTAGCACATATAGGTAAAAATTTTGTATTGTATTATTGTTTGTTAAATAAGAAACACAGATAAGCTGATAAAGAATATTTTTTCGAGAGATGAAAATCCGAAATGGACCACTGAAGTTAGACTTGCTCGTCTCTTTGCTACCTCAAATATAGAAAAAACATACTTTTTTCTTCGTTTTCTTTCTTTTCATTCTATATTTTCCTACTTAAATGTCTACGAAGTCGTATTGGATGTCGATCATAACATCATTCCTCTTCTGTTCTCAATTTGTATTATATATCTCTTCAACCATCTCGACAAAATTTTTGATCTTTTCCCAAGTCATGTTAAGCGATCCGATGGTTGAGATTTTTTTAAAAAAATTCAGGAACTACTGTCTTGTATGCAGGTGCAGAAAGAACTGATTTTATTTATTGAGATTCACTTGATATATATATATATATATATATTGGTTGTATAAAGCTTTATTGTCTATTATTATAGGTTATTCGATAGATTTTGATTTGATAGATATTTAGATATAACGGATGCCCTTGTTACCCTTATGTTTTCTTGAATACAATGGATACCCTTTTTACCCTACATCGTTTCCACCTGTTATATTACGATAATAACAAGGGGAACGAGTTTTCCAACATCTCCAAAAACACAACACAAAATGATTACATTTTTATATTTCACGATCACTTCTGGTCCATCTCTTGCTGACAATATAATAAGTTGATTTGGAAGTGCTCGACTAAATACGAAGACTTTCCAAAATTCTGGGAGTTTAGCTATGATTTAATTTTTGTCAATACTACAATCAAGTTTTTCAATATAATCCCCATTAAACTTAAAACATTTATTGTAGCGATAAACTAAGTTTTCAAACCTACCTCAAAGAACTTTTACAGCGTCTCCTTAATCCATCTACCTTTTTTTTATCGCGGAGGAAATCCTGGGGGGACAAGGTTATGTGAGGCTTCTACTCGTTAAAATCGCCACGGTGGTCTCCCCTCAATGCATTAGGAGGGGCTCTGGTATCTCCTACGGAACGTACCGGTGCCCCCTTGCACTCTGGTTAAAACATCCCACGGAAGGGCAAAGCTCTCCCCAGCACCCACGTCATGCTACGGCAAATACAAGATCACCATGCATTTGACATCCTATAAGGCTCGCTTATTGAGCTCTGAGCCCTCCCACCCTCAAGCCCGCGATCCCGAAGATATCTTTTAGTCGCCTTATACGACAGGCAGGGAATACCTTAGTCCTATTGTTAATAGCCCGGGACTTCAGGGCCGCAATCCACCTACCTACAGCATGTTTTACGTCAGTTCATATCTAACACCCCGTAAGGGTTTTTTCAAATTTGCAAACAGATGATAATCTTTGACTACAAAATCCAGGGAATAGGACGGATGCGGAAGTAAACCTTCGTTTTTCTGGCGTTGAAGATGGTTTGGCATTATCCTGTTGCAATAGCGAACGCTCATGCAGCTATCCACGCCGTTCTTTAACAAGTGTCTGTCGCAGTGGTGGTGTCCTGCGTTAATGGTAGCACCTTTCTCCAAATAATCCTTTCGCTATACCAAAAATTGTAATTTCGATCATTCCCAAAACTTTGGATACGTGTCTCGTAGTTTAGACATCAAAAGTAGTCACACCATGCATAAGTATGGTGGTGTGACCTGTTCCATTGAAATATGTTGGTTTTAGTTTTATTAATTAGATTTAAGGATGTTTAATAACATATAACCGCGGACGAACGTCAGCTGCACGCTGCTCCTCAATATCGTTTCTGATTAAATGGAACAAATAACATTGATGTGAGCGTTTATAACCGATAGATAACCTTTGTAGCGTTCAATCACTTCCCCTCACGCAATTACACGTATATCACTGACCGGATCACGGTTTTTTTTTTGACAATACGTTCACTAAAACAATCGCAAGCACTAACTTCCATTCGCATTTCATCACTTCACTGGTGGTAGGTCTCTGTTGCCGGAGACCGTCTAGGATAAACATTATTGGCTAACGAGAATTAATACCTTTTGTTTCAAAGCGACGAGCGCAATGCGGTGTAGTGTATATCACCTTAACTACCACCCAGTTGTTACCACTGCCTCGTCGTTTCGTCAAAAAAAAAAACAGATTGCGATTGTTCTAGATTTTCTTAATTTTTTTTTGTGGTTTTGCAGCAATTGAAATACGACAAAAATATTTCTTTTTTTAGGGGAAACATTTATAATTGGTTTAATTAAATTCCAAATTTATTCTTATTTTCTTTTTTCCTGATTTCTGTGATCTTTTATGTATTAATTTTATTATTAACTATTATTAGTCTTTGTATCTTGATAAAATTGGAAAGGTCATACAGAGTGGCACAAAAGTAATCCTCCTATCAGAAAATGCTATAAAGTTTTTAATTATTTTTTTAATTACATAAAAAAAAATGAAAAACTTTGATTCTTCTTGTGGATTATTTTTATTTGGTTTTTTAATGTTTATACATCAAGACAAAATTTATAGCATTTTCTGATAGGAGGATTACTTTTGCGCCACCCTGTATATAGTTAGTTCGTTCTAAATCATGCGATGTAAGACGCTTTCCGCTTTTAATAGATGGCGCAACCCTAGGCGCGAGCTCCCAACTTGAGTAACACTGTGCTAGACCGCATAACTTAATAACAATAACTTTTAACGTCGTTCATCATAATATACACTTGCTTTACGAATTTTCTATATAATAATAAAACTAAAATTGTTTATGTATTACTTATTCGTATTCATATTTCGTGTGTATCATAAAAATAATTGGTTGGCTTTTTTTGAAATGGGATAAACTCAACTGGTTCTCCGCAACAGGTGTCTGTGACGCAAAACATTATCTAATGTATAAATTAAATAGGGGGAGGGGTGGTGTTGGTGGGGGAGAGTGACGAGGTTGTTACTGTGGTGGTACTTATTTTATTTTACGAAGCCACGGGACAAGCGAGACGGTCACCTGACTGTAACTGATACGCTTGCCGGTCACAACGTGGTGCTAGTTAAAACGATATACACTGCACCACATTCTGCACGTTGCCTTGAGACACAAGTTGTTAATTCTCATTGCCACAGTAATGTTAATATTTACATCTGCTCTTTAAGCCGGAAAACAGTAATGTTTACACACTGCTGTTTGGCGGAAGAAATTAGAAGGTGCGATGGTATCTACCTAGATGGTCTCTATGGAAACGGAGACCTTCCACCAGCAATTTAAACATTCAAATTAGATATTTAAAATCGTTTATTTTGTACACTTTATTATAATAACAATACAAAATTTGTTGTATTTTAGTTATTTAATAATCGTTTTCCATATAAAAGTAATAGGGTATTCTTCGAATCTCATGATAATGAACGCCAACGCTGGACTCCAGATGTTTGTCAATTTGTATAAAAAGAGACATAAAATTACCAAATAAAACAATACTAATAATGAATGTTATTTAATTAATTCGCATTTAATTATCTTATTGATAAATTAAATGTATGTCAAGCATGGGCGTAGTACGTAGTACGACAGTAGGTACTGGTAATGTAAGGCAGCCGATGGCCAGTAAGGTCACCGGGTTGAATGCATCGGGGTGAACGAACTCACTGCACTATTCAGGCCGGTTCGAGCGATTGTGCCCTAATAAATACATACATAAATTTTACGTAATCAATGTTTGTTTGTTATCTACTGTTTACCGATTTTTTTTAAAAAAAGTTATCACACAAATGTTTATTCAACAATACGTAAAGATAAACAGGAAATAGTCTTCTTCCTCTTGCCTTTTTCCCAGCTATGTGGGATCGGCACAGTATGTACTTCTCTTCTATAGCCCTCTATCAGCCGCCATATCTCAATTAACACTCTTCTTACACATGTCATCTTTTACACAATCCATTCACACTTTCTTCGATCTTCCTCTACCCTTATAACCATCCACTTTAATTCTCATTACTTTGTTTGTTATATGTCCTTCATCCCTCTGCATAACATGCCCGTATCACGCTAAACTCTTGCTCCTCAATTTCTCTATAAGCAGGAAATATTAATGGTATAAAATATAAATTTATCAATTGACGGAGGTGGTTTATACTCCCCCCATCTTCCTCTCGCGTACCGCTTACCACTGCCTATTCCTATATTCAACACTAGATACGCTGTTCGCAGAAAGTAAGGTTTAAAAAAAAATTAAAATTTTTGGATGATTTTCAACGTGTTATAACTATATAACTCAGAGATATATAGTTATATCATATTATATAAATATAACTCGAAGAAAAATAATAGTACAACAAACAAAAATCGGCAAATAGCAGCTCCAAGTTCTTAACAGGTTATCAAAGTTAAAAAAAGCTTTAATTTAATACGCCATTGAACGCACAAACTGTTCAATTAAGTTACAACTTGTGAGGAGCATATAATTTCAGAAAACAGCTTATTGCTGGGAAATGATGAAAAAATTCGAAACTCGTAGATCTCTTTTAAGACGAGGAAGTCTTTAAAGAAATTTTATTGAGTGGTTTTCGCAGAATCAACTACTCCGAACATGATATAAAATTTTTCAATGGCAAGATCTCAAAACTAGACAGTGGGAGCTGCTATAAGCGGTTTTTTTGTTTACTGTACGATTATTGTTCCACGAATTATAGTCTGTTGAAAATCATCCAAATATTTCGATGTTTTAAAAAGAATTGTGAGTAGTACATAATTACGTGGGCGTCAAACAATTACAATGTCTCTCTAGCTGCCCGAGTTGCTGCTCTCTAAATAAGCGGTCTGAGGAGGTAATAATTATATGAAAAGGGAGCAGCTTTCTTTTCGATCTTTCGCTTTCCTGCTGCCCTAGTAAAATCACAGGTTAAGCATATCGAATATGGTAATACCGTATCTACAGGATTCATATGTGTTTATTATGTAGGGCGATTTTAATGTAAATACTAGGTTAGGATAACATACACAGAATGATGTAGTCGTTGTGTATATCATTTTAACTACCACCACGTTGTACGGGTAAATGTATGAGGTGAACAAACAAAAATTATATTAACATTACACTGTTCTAAATACCAGGAGTGAATAACCATGAGGCGCTCTGCTCTATCCGCAGTGGGTGGGGCGCGCCGCGGACGGCGGTACTATCGCCATGTCCAACTACCGGCTGCACATCCAGCCCCGGCGGCGCGGCGCACCCGGCGCCTCGGTCCCGCTGCGGCTCATCGACGCGCTCGAGATCCGCGACCTCGTCTGCCTGCTCATACTGTGCAAGCACGGCCGTCAGCTCAAGTGAGTCCCTTTATACTACACGTATACCCGCAAATCACACCACAGTTATTACAGCTGTACCACTATGTATGTATATATTTTAAAATCTTAATTAAATTTGCATCAATTAAGTATTTACAGAGTATTATTTAAATGCTATTTATACATTTACATGTGCAAACGGAAATACAATATTATGTAAAAATACGTAATTAGAGATAAAGATACATCCAAGTAAACAGAAGGTATGCCTTAATAATTATTAGCGAAATTTACTCAAAGTTGACGATATAACGAATGTTGGAAAAGAGAAAGAGATATTTCTTTAAAAGAAAGATTCAAATATAGTTAAAAAAAACTCTTTCCTTTAATTAAGTTACATCATAATTTGTGTATATAATCTTTTTAGTTTTTTTTTAAATGTATGTAACTGATCAGAAAGTATGTCTACGCAGTGAGGAGTACGAGGACGATCAGAGTCCATTGTCTTTATCGCTTGGTGCGTCAGTGGATGCTATTGAGGAAGAGAGTCTGTTGAACGGAGAGTACATACCTAAATTAGAACATACTTTAGTTTTAAATACCGGTTGATATTTCTTACATCTAGGAAGTTTCCCGGTAATAGATATGTTGATATTCTATAAAAGGTTCGGTACGAAGCAGTGACCAATTAAGTACAAGTACTTTAGTATAAAAATATTATGTGTAGATTTTTCCTGCCATTTTCAAGGTTCTCCAAGCGAAAGTGTCGCATAAGACCTTCATAGGTAAGCAGCCTGTCTGCCAGATGGAATTTGAATGACATAAACCACAAAACCTCTTTTGAACCCATTCAAATCGCTTGACGTGGACTTCGTAATGCGGATTCCAAATGGGGAAGCACAATAGATTGTGATTTTAGTGGAGGGTGTTTTAAATTCCTTACAATTACGTAAACTTAAAAATCATAAAACCCTTATTAGTGATGTTGTCGTAATGAAAATTAAGCCTAAGTTTACTGTCTAACATTACTCGTAAATCGTGATAAAATGTTTTTTTTTTACTTAAACGAAGCGACGACACAGGATGGTCGTGTTAACCTGTAGATAAGTGATACGCGTCTGCTCTTAACAACGTGGCGCTAGTTAAGATGATATTTACAGTACCACAGTGCGCTCTTCGCCTTGAGACAAGACGTTGTCTCGTTAGGTCAATAGTTACACTAGTTACAGCGTCCTTCAAATCGGAACACAGTAATGGTTAGCACAGTACTGTTTGCCGGCAGAATTAAGGCCAGCGGTGGTAACTAGCTAAACGAAAGAAACCTACCACCGGTCAACAGTATTGACTGCTGTGCTAGTATTATTTGTTGTGGAAATTGAATTAAATTAGTGAATATTTTGTTTATAAACAATCTTATAATTATTACTAATTGTTATGGAAATCAGTGATAATGAATGCGTGTGTATGAACAGCTGTATTAAATTAAAATCTGATTACTATCAATGTTTAATTGTCATGGAGATTGAATTTAACAGTGATAATGGTATGCATGGTATCAGTGTATATAGACTATTTGGATTCCGTCGGGATCTTCACTCCATTAGCTGGCACTGTTACGCAACAAACCAATAAGCTATAAGCGATAAACTGACACACTCAAGCTGCATACGAATAAGATGGTACGTTTATTTATTAAACATCCTCGGGTTCTAACCGGTTATAAAAACAAGTTAAAAAAATTCTCCAAATCGATAATGACGTCGAGCGATTTATCTTCATATAAATAATATTGATAAAGAACAACCATAAATACAGTATAACGTTTACATTAGTATAGCGATTTATTTTTTACATAAATAATGTGATTACTCAGTAAACCGTGCACGAAGTAAATGCGTGTAATGCGATTAATGATGATCTAATTTGTCACTCGCTATGTAATTAATGATGATCAGCTAATCGATTAACAACTTGATCTTAATTGCAATAGGATTACTCTAGCAGATATATATTTTTAATATTCGCATTGTTAATTTGCAACGATTACTAATGTTTTATTTAGTATTAATAATAAACGGCCGTCTTAATCTCATTCCATTTCTAGGCCTCAAAACCTCGGAGAAAGGTCAGGCTATAGGTTCACCACTTACGAACTACTGCTCTCTTTCAAAAAAAAACAATTCTAACTACCGCTTCTACATGATATATCTATCTATTTATAGTCTCATTCTCTCTCTATCTCTAATGGTCTTACAACAAAACTCCAGTGTCCACTAAGATGGGGTACCGCCTCCACTGGAAACACGATCTTGATCTTTTGTTTATCACGCTAGCCAAGTGTGGTACACTGGATGTCAGTTACCAATGGAAGATATTATTCTTGGGTTATGCCGACTTCAGCGCTTGCTAAGTGGAGATCGAACTCCCGCTTCTTAGATTCATATGACGAACACTTCACAAACTGAGCTGTCGCGTCTCCAAAGCTGCCGGTGGTTTATTTATTGTGCATAAATCCAATATGTAAATTGAGTATTGTGTATATTTAATTTATGTGTGATAGGGTGTTAATTAGCATGGGGCGGAAACGTGCGACAGTGCGGCACTGTTGTCAACCCCACAACGGGGCTATCGACTGATAACATGTTATAAAAGAGAGTTGTCATTTAAAAATATCCGTACCACTGTACGTTAATAAATATCGCCGCGTCTTGATAAATACACTTTATCGTCATCATCATCGTTTCAACCGATGAACGTCCACTGCTGGACATGAGGTCACACCATACTCACAATATAATACTCATTGAACCTCAGAAGAATTAAGGTCATCGACATAGCCCAAAAGATTGCTAGACTTAAGTGACAGTGGACGGGGCATATTGCTCGAAGGACCTACGGTCGATGGGGCAGTAAGGTCCTCGAGTGGCACCCGCGTACTGGTAGACCTACGTCTACCAGTACGCTTTGCAATTACTATTGAGAGGCCTCCCACGAGGTGAACCGCCGATCTTGTGAGGGTCATGGGAAACCAATGGATGCGAGCCACGTGGGACCGATCGATGTGGAGATCTTTGAGGCAGGTCTACGTGTAGCAATGGACTTCTATCGGCTGATGATGATGATGACAATACACTGTATAGCATTTTACTTCTTTTTATACAAGATAAAGCCCGAGTAGGTAGGTACCACCGCAGCTTCTATTGCAGCCGACAAACAGTACAGTGCAGACATTATCATTGTCCGGTTTGAAGGGCGTTCCAGCTAGTGAAATTAATGGAGCAGCCAGACGTACTTCAAAGTATACGTAGCTTCGTGTAAAAACATACGAACGCAAAACTCACGGGACTAATCTCACCTGCGTGTGGTGCACACTGCTAATCAACAAACGAAGCCGTGGCTCCCGCCAACCCGCATTTGGCCAGTGGGGTGGAAACTGGCCCAAACTCCACCCTCCCACATACGAATCACTACATACGACAGCCTCTAGATCCCAGTGTTACTGGAAGCCATGCTGGCTGTATGTGGAGATCTTTGGGGGAGGCCTATGTCCAGCAGTGGACGTCTATCTGATGATGATGAAACTGTACACATGTATCTAACGCCTGTGAAAATGCAACAAAATATTGAACATTACAGGAAATCTACAAAAATCCAGTAGTTAAATACTTTCAGCTGTAACAATACTTTTGTAAATATCTGCTTGATAATATTTGAAAAAATATTTGAAAAAAGTCTGCTTAGAAGTGTCACATTTTAATAACATTGTTTTGTTACAGATGTTCGTTTGCAACTGGAGAACAGTGTCTCGAGTGGTGGCGGAGGTTGACGACGGCTCTCGCTCCCCTTACCGCCCTCCAAGACACCTTTGCCGCTGCTTATGCCGCCTGGGCGAAGGAACAACCTCCGACTTCGGTACACAGGGCCCTCATGCGGGCCTCGCACTCCCCGCAGAGGCACTGGTTCGGTCCTGAAGTAAGAACATCCTGCATACACAAACTCTAATGAATAAACTTGTACTAAGCTGCTCCCGCACCCGCTCTACTGGCCGTAACAACCCTGCAACTCCTCATGGGGAAGGAATTTCGTAAAATCCATTCATAGCTGACCTCTCTACTCGGCAAAAGGAATATTCCTACCAAATTTCAAGTCTCCTCACAGTTCCAAAGATATCGCGATGAATCTCTATATAGGTGGAAATACCTTATATATTGTCTTGTATCATAAAAGATTACTAGGTCGTTGACCCCGCGTCCGCAAACCAATAAACTGTTCAAGTCGAATAAGTCCTATACGTCATCAGAGATGATAAGAGATTAATTTTAGTAAGTTTAGTTGCGAGGTTCTTGTAATTGGGGTCACCACACTCAAACAACGCAAGACTGTTTTATGGGATACTCTACAAGAGACCTATGTCTGTGGACGTCCATCGATTGAGATGATGATCAGTAGTAAAAAAAAAATTAAATATTGTGCTATTCATGTTTGCATATCACGGATTTCTATATTATATATAATCTACATTGTCTTATAATGTCCGCAATAATATATTTTAATATTGACAAGACAGCATATTAAAATATATATTACTTAACGTGAGTACACTGATAATAAGAAGTATACGCATAATCATCATCATCATCATCTCAATCGATGGACGTCCACAGCTGGACATAGGTCTCTTGTAATATGGTTTACAAAGCACGCATATTACCTTTTTTTTACATACTCGTCCCCAGGTATATTAAGGTCGGGTCTTATTTATATTTTCTTAATTTTACTCTTTAAATCTCTATTCCAATATCCTTGTTCCATTCCGAATTTCTCTTTCAGAGGACAAGAACTCTCATACTCTATTTCATATATTCCAATCCATCATTTGACCACTGCCTTTATCGATACAAATATCTTTCTTTTTATTGCACTTTTTATCTTATTTACAATCATCTGCTATTACATTTTTTTTCTATTCTACTTTATATATTTAATTTGCTATTTTCGTTTTTTTTTTAATTTGAAAAACCTGCTGGCTTATCGTGGCTCATCAGTGAGATGATGTTCCCATATGTATATTATTGAAATGAGAGTAATATTTATAATGATCATTATTTCTTTATTATTATGCCTCTATATGTATCAATCCTTTTATTATATGTTTTCGATGTAGCAATCATTATTGAAGAAAATGTCGAGGAATTCAGATATTTCCAAAGCGACGCTATTGTTCAGAAAGAATGTGACGTACTCCATTTGTACAAAGGTCACATCTAACCAAGCCGCCTAGTCGTTTAGTGACTGCGTAATTTTTTAAAACACTTGAAAATGGTTAAGTGTTGTTACTGATAAAGAAACCAGCATATTCCCTATCAGTTTAATATTTATCAGAGACAAGTCTAACAATCTTACTAAGAAGTTTACAAGCTTTGTTAGCTGTGAATACAGTGACTGGTATGACCGATAAAAACTGTACGTAGGAGATGATAGGATTGAGACGAATCATATCATTATGAAGCATTGAGGAAACTGGTTGCATATGAATAACTACGCACATGAAGGTAAAACAAACGGACATGCAACATTCCTCCACTATTAGCTAAACGTGTTCTGTTGAAACGGGAAGTGTTTTCACAGTTTCCTACTACCCAGTTGACATTGATTTTTATCTAGAAAATTAACATCGCTGCGCATTTTATTAATTTTATAGACCCAAAGCATTTATTGACCTTTAACATAAGCACACTAATTCCAGATATGATTGTATGGGGATCTGTGAAGTAAATAATTATCAAAAGGGAGTTTTTATCGCTCGCGAAGTTCTGTTGTCTTTTATTTCAACTTTTTTTTTTGTATATATTTACTTATAAATATTTAATAATTTGTAGTTCATATTTATCTATTTATGTTGATAACTCACGTTGGCGTGTCTTAGTCTCAGTATTACCACATTTCCTTATATACAGTGGTGGTCATATAATTAGAAACACTTATGAATATAGATAGTATAACTTCAACGTACAAATGTTCGTAGAAAGTATACACATTCAATAATTAATAATGATGCAATAATATAGTCACTCAAATAATATACTCATTAAATGCATAAAATATATTTTACCTTTAATTACGTAATGAGTCTCACACGTGTTGGAGTTTGTTTTCTGTTGCTGACCGCCTGCAGGCCAGATTAGAAACGTTTTAAAAGAGCATCCATAGCTCGTTCGTTTTCTAAAAATGGAGAATAATATTTCCTTTTTGGCTTTTTCTATAATTTTGGCGGCAATTCAAAATTTAATCTGAATTTTATTTTCAAAATGGGCAAAAATAAAAGTTGTGACGCGTCAACTTAAGCAAATAATTGTTAATTAACATATAGATCGTAAGTGCAGTGGATGCACAGAACAATAGCTGTGCATTTAGATTGTTCTGTTAACAAAGTTTTGAATGCAATTGATCATTGTAAGAGACGTGGAACTGTGGAAAATGTTCTTAGAAAGGCTCGGCCAAGAGAAACCTCTCCCAGAGAAGATACGCTAATCGATCGTTTTACTAAAAAAGACCTCAGTAAAGACTCCAACCAGATTAAAAAATGAAGTGTTTTCGCCTGATGATCCTGAGAAACATCTCGTCAAGACTGATACGCCGAAGATCAGTGGCAGCTAAATTGTTTGGAAGAATCTCTCGAAAGGTGCCGCTTCTTACCCAACAACACCGAGAGAAGCGATTATTCGCTAACAAATATGTTAATTGCGAAAATACATACCTCTATGCATAACTAGCGTGTATGTGTAATGCGTGTATGTAATGTAGCGTCTATGCATAACTGTGTTCCGGTTTAAAGTGTGTTGTAGCTAGTATAACTACTGGGGTAAAGTGACTCAACATTTTAAGTCCCAGGCGATGAGAGTAATTAAAAAGAAAAATAAATTTGTTTTTAACTTACACTAAGAGGTGACAAAGTAGAAGAACATCGTTATAACAGTTCTTTGGATTGCAGGTGGAGAGACTAGGCTTTACGACTAAAGGAGCCTGGCGTGTGTCGGCTGCCAACGCCGAATACAAGCTTTGCCCATCCTACCCGCCGCTGCTCGTCGTGCCCGCCTCCATCGGCGATGAGGACCTCGACTCCGTCGCTAGGTAAATTGATTTTTAACAACACAAACACTACCTCTCCGTATGTTACTTTCTTCATCATCTACAATGGGCTAAACTAACTTCCATTTCTCATAAGGTTGAATTCTAATGAGACCGTGGTTTAGTGAATTAGAATACCCGGCTCTCAGATGTTGATAGCTGGAACACGCTAATGCTGTTTTCACAGATGTACATGGAGGTAGTAGCAAACAGGGTTTGACCTTTTAAAATGTGTGAGAGAAAACAAACCAGGTCTTTCCTTATTAAAAGGCAAATACTTCGTCATTACGCCACAGTGGCAATATCCCGGATATCTTTATGCAGGGCTTAAAGAAACTATTTGCATTCAGCCTATAATAAAAATATGTTTATATTATTTTATATATTTTTTTTAATTATATTTACAGTTTTCAATCATAGAAATAGTAAAAGTCAACAATAGAAAAAAAACGCGAGTAATTAAAAATTTTATTTTGGCATAGGTTCCGATCGATGCGCCGCCTGCCGGCTGTGGTGTGGCGGCACCGCGGCAATGGTGCGGTGATCGCGCGCTCCTCGCAGCCGGAGGTGGGCTGGCTCGGTTGGCGCTCCAGCGAGGACGAGCGCCTCCTTGCCGCGTTCGTGGCCGCCTGCAACGCGGACCGCGGCGCACAACCTGCCACCACCAACAAGGTACGCGTGCCTTGACGACATTTACATTCAAATCGCTGAATTTTACATCAAGACTTTATTATTTGAAAATAAATACAAAAACTTTATTATAAAGTGTAATCATCAGCCGATAGACTCCTCCGCTATGTGAACATAGGTGTTCACACTGATTCGTCTCGTGCAAGCCGCAAGTATAAACTGTTGGCATAAATTATAAAAAAAAATCATCTTTATTTGTTTTGGAGGAGACCTATATCCAGGATTTGACGTTTATGGACTGATGATCATGATTTTCCACGACATCGAATTTAAATAAACAATTCGGTTCTCCTGAAATTCCCATAGATTTCAAGAGTTACATTGTTCAGTACTTTGTGTAATTTATCAACAAGATACGTGGAACTGCCGCCATAAGAGTATTGCTGGTCTGAATGTCAATATATGAGAGCCAGAGTGTTCTAATGGAGCATACGCTTCACTATCCACAGCTTTATTCGTAGTATTTAAGTCTGAACAAAAATAGAATCTTATGTTAAGCAATAAGTGTGGCCCGTACGTTTAAATTACCTGGTCCTTTCGAAATAATAAACAGTCAAAGATATAAAATATTTACCTGAAACGCGAGAATTAACAAGTATTTTTTTTTCTTTATACGCGGGACCGATCGATGTGGAGATCTTTCGGGGAAGCCAGCAGTAGACGTCTATCAGATGATAATGATGCTGCGTTATAAAACAGTGTTATTTCTTTACTGTCAACGATCAGTTATATAATGAAAATAGATTTGGGTAAAACTTTAAATGTTCAAAAGTATTTTTTTTTTGTATGATAGCAACTGAAGCTACTGATCGTGGACGCCCGCTCGTACGCATCGGCGGTTACCAACCGCGCTCGCGGTGGCGGCTGCGAGTGCCAGCAGTACTACCCGGCGGCCGACATACAGTTTATGTGCCTGCCGAACATCCACCACGTGAGGCGCAGCTTCCAACAGCTGCGCGCTCTCGTCGCCGAGCCCGAGGATCAGGCCAAGTGAGCTGACAAATTAATATAATTCATCAATCATTAACAAAGATAACACATTTTTTTTCTTATAAAAATCTGCAGATTTTACAAGTGCAACATATAACATAACATGGATGTCCCTTGTTCCGAGGCCACTTAATTAGTTTGACTGGTGGTAGAGCATTTTGTATGCAATAGGGTAATTGCCACCCTCGTATTGTATATTCTCGCCGTAACAATATTGATGTGTTCTGGTTGTCATAATGTATGATGGCCAAAGCATTCTGTCCGGGCACGCTTCACCATCTATCCGCGTGATTAATATTATTCCTGCCATGTGTTTGAGGTAAAATGTTAGTTGATAGAGAGTTAATGAAGAAAACGTTTTCAGCTGGCACAGCAACCTGGAGCGCACGCTGTGGCCGCAGTACGTGTCGGGCGTGTGCCGCGCCGCGTACGTGGTCGCGCGTGCAGTGCAGTCCGGGCGGCCCGTGCTGGTGCACTGCTCCGACGGCTGGGACCGCACTCCGCAGATCGTCGCTGCCGCTCAGATCGCGTTAGACCCCTACCACCGCACTGTCGAGGTAAGTGAAACCATCGTCATCGTCGTAAATAAAGATCAACAATAATCATATTGTAATTTTTTATATATTAATATTTTTAATAGGGATTCCGCGTGCTAATCGAACGTGAATGGTTAGACTTTGGACACAAGTTTTCTGAACGCTGCGGCCATCAGTTTGGCCCTGATGAACCCAACGAGCGTTCGCCCATCTTCCTGCAGTGGCTTGACGTTGTGCACCAGATGATGTTACAATACCCTTGCAGCTTCGAGTTTAATGAGGCTTATTTGGTTAGTTAAAATTATTTTATTTTTTTAATACCAAAGAGTTTTATCTTAGGAGTATACATATTAGCATTGACTCCTATATGTATATACATATCATTAAAAATATGTTAGTATTTGAGACAGACAGAGACGGCGGTGTTGCCTGTCCCTCAATATATAAAAGATTTTATATATATGCAGTATTTGATGATAAGTTGCTCAAGTTTGGAAAAAGTTCAAAGAAATTCTATTCCTTATATAAATAAAGATATACAACAATGAGTTGGAGATGTGACAGTATGTGGTTATGGTATGGTGGTTACAGATAAAGCTCGCGACACACGTGCACTCTTGCATGTTCGGCACGTTCCTGTGCAACACGCGGCGCGAACGCATCGAGACGCGTGCGGACGGCGCCGCGCACGTGTGGCACCTCGCTGCGCGCGCCCGCGTACCGTAACCACCTCTACGCGCCGCTGAACCACCACCAGGTCTCTCGCTCACAACCTTCCTCACTCAACTTAAAGTGAAATTACTATTTTTTTTTATGAAGTTTGCATTGATTATTTTTGTGACGACTATTACAGTCTCATTTAACTCAGGACTCAGAATCGCAGAATACATTACCCACAGGAATTACGACATTGCACTCAAGATTACACATTTTATATATGAAGCCCACAAACACTACGCATTGCAATATCATAATTACTTCATGGTAACTAGGCATGCAGAGTGTTTCGCAAAAACTACCACCAACAAAACTCTAGAACATAAAGTTGAGAAATCGAATTAGATTTTTAGACGATATATTTTTTGATAAACTTTTTGCGACACGTTTGACACATTAAACATTTTACAGCAGTTATAAACTCCACCTAAACATGAGAATCTGTTAGAAAAAAAACGTTAAATCTGTCAAATTATGGATTTATTTCATAAAATTTAAATGTATATGTACGGTAGGTAACAGATAAATTATGATTCCTGCAAGTTAAACATCAAATTTGTTTTTTACAACCAGAAATGCACAATGAAATGGGGCTCGTTTGCAGGTGCTGTGGGCGGAGTGCAGTGCGCGCGCGATGCAACCCTGGTGGGGCATGCTGTGCGGTGAGCGCGAGCGCGTGCAACAGGACCCGCCTCACCTGGATCCTCCACCGCACAACGGTACGCATAAATATTGTCAAATATGTGTAGATTTACAACACAAGGATAGTAGCTAGCTAGATGGATTTAAAAAATCTTACCATCGACAATATTTTAACGTTTCAGTTACCTCGGACAATAAACTTGATATTATAAGGCACTGCGCCACGGACGCCTTTTTTTAACCATAATAATATCAGTACATATTGATTATATCCGATTCTTCTTTGTTTTTAGGACTGATGACTAAAACAAGATCCTGTGAGAACTTATTGAGTGATGGAGAAAAACAAACAACTAGAAGACGATGCAGTGACCCTAGTATTGCGCCAGACGTCATGTAAGTCTACTTTTTTTTTTATTAAAGCTTTATCTTCCTCCTCTGTCTAGAAACGATCGGTGACAGTTGATTGGATATACATCGAAGGGAAGAAATGAAAACAATATGAAAACTGAAGGAAAAAGTCATGAATAATAATTTTAATACAAACTAATTAGTCATATTTTTTGTTTTATAACTCAAATAATTTAATTGTTTGACTATATACTGTTACTGTTTTTGGAAAAAATATTGAATGTAGTTTGTATGTACAAGGATATGTATTTTATATGCAAAAAAAAGAAACCCTGACCCTTATAAAAAAGAAAAACATAGGTCTTACAACTTAAAAACACATGAACCATAAGATTAGACTGCAAGTAATGAAGATTACCTCAGTTATTATTGCTAAACATACATAAAAGGTATAAATTACAATAAACAGATTTATTATGATGTATTTACATAATCAATATATGGAGGACATAATGATGTGGTATAAAGGAAAGTATTATCATATTGCTATAGATGCGAAGACCTTTTAGAGAGGGCCTATATCCATCAGTGGATGTCGATCAAAATCAGTTATCAATTGATAATAACGATGAAATGGTGTCATACATTATGCAGGAAGTTGTCGTCGCTTGTGGGACGCGAGTGTCGCGGTGCGAGCGCTGGTGTGGTCGGCGGCGCCGGCGCCGGGTCCAGTGCGCTCACCGACAGCTGCGTGGACGAACTCGCAGCGCCCTCGCACTCGCCTCCGCCGCGTGCCACGCCCTCGCCGCAACCTTCCACTAGCCAGGTACACAATTTTCAAGGAAAATATACAAGCAATAACTAAGTTTGACTCAAGTCCACATAAATCTTAGCTGGATATCTGAAATTTAAATATTATCATTGTTCATAAAAAAAACTATATCGACTACTTACTGGTGATTTTTCTCTGTTGCCGGAGGTTATCTAGGTAGGTACCACAAATCACAGCATCTGTTTCTGCCGCCATGCATTAATCTACAAATATTAGAGTTACAAGTTGAAGTACGTTGTGGGTAGATATAGAACTTATCATCAGGCCAACAGATCGCTCCTTACGTCGCTTCATACAACAGAAGAAAGTAAATATCAATAAAAAGCATAACCGTACGTACTCAGATGCCATCAGTCTATTTGTTGTAAGCATTGGTTTCTTCATTAAGTTGAATTCGAGAAAAAAAACTGTCTTGAACAAAACTGAAAAACAATTCAAAATAATAAGATATCTCTGATCACTATTAATTTATCTAGTTAAATAAAAATTTATTTAGATAAATATAATTTTTAAATCAACTATGTATTTCCGTTTGGACCAGGTGGTTTTAAACCCAGAACACTTCAGCAAGCCGGATAGTAGCGCATCCTCGTCCCTAGAGCGCGAGTTAGTCAGCGCGGTGGTGGATAGCGCAGACTGCACGGACGGCTCACCACCACCGCGACCCCCGCGCCCTGCTCACGCACAACAACCCCTCACGTCACATTCTCTGCAGGTTTTTAAATAATAAAATTACATGTTTATTTGGTCATTGTGAGAGTAGCTGGCCATGGGTGATGGTCATCACGTAATCCATTTAAGTATTTCCCCACTATGCCCTGCTATTATAGCAAAAACAAAAGTTGCAAGGAGGTTGTGTAGGGTTGATGAAAAAATACTTTGGCTCTTCAAAACACAACAATGCTGAAAGCTAACCTGGAGGGTCAGAAACACTCTACCACTAATTTAACTTTACAACCTATGACCCCGGATTTAAAATAAGATTCTCTGTGTTGTAAGGTGGAGGAAGTTATACATTTGAGCGAGTTTTGGATAAAAGTTTAAATACGTCATAAGTTTTTGAATTTGGTTTACTTCTCTAGAATGGTGTAAATTTTAACCTGTTGCAGAACGAGATGCGGACGCCGGAAGACGAGACGCCAGACGAGCCGGCCGTTTTTGTCGGCGAGCCTTACTCGGAGCTGCTCACTATGCCTGAAGTGAGTGTAGCCAATTTTATTAAAAATAATATCTTGTCTATGTAAATCATATATTTGTCCTTGATAGTATTAGTTTTGATCTAATATGACATTCGTTTAACATACCTGAAATATTTTTCTTTATAGTGAGTGGTGCACACACTAGCGTACAAACTTTACTGTGATCTAGTCTATAATGAGATACATTTAATTATATTTATATAAAATAGGATATATATACTATTATTTATTCACCTCGGTATTCGAAACTTATGCTATACAAGTTGTCTAAAGGACAATGGCAAGTGAGCAAAAGCTATCGATTAGTGGGGTAACTACACTTCTTCTTCTTTCTCCTACCCTGGTCCCACTTTATGTAGGGTCGGCACAACATGTTCTTCATTACCGAACATGTTGTAAATAGTTTTGGCTAAACTTTTTACGACCGGCCGCCTGCCTGACATCAACCCTCTTTTTGGGAGTGGGGTAACTACACTTAACATCTTATATTTCAAGGGTTTGAGCACAATGTGATCCTGTGTAATAATATTTCAACAAAAGCCACACTGTTAGTGGTGGATGCATATTAGATTTAGATCCATTAGGTAAATGTTCTACTTACCTCACCACTTTGTCAAATGAATAAAATATAAATTACAGTCCGCTAGAGAGTCTGGCCGAACGCGCAATATAAGCATAACTTGGAGGTCCATCTCGGAATCGAGTAACCAGTCGTCTACTGGGTTCGACATTGCGGGCACTCCGCCGGCAGCGCGACCCGTCGACCGCACCGGCGAGCGGGATTTTGATCGTGACAACAAGCACGACGAGGAGGTGATTGACAATCACAACAGCACTGATGGTGATGCGGCAAACCACAACGCTGCAGCGTTGAGCGGCGTCCCGCTTACCAACGGCGCAGTCAATGGGCATGATATATCAGCGAAATTTATGCAAGTCGATCTAAACGGTGAGTGTTGTGTTCAATCCAATTTTTCAAGAGTTTGGTTAAACGATTTAGAAGTTAAATATTGTCGGAGTTGCTTAATTTATAAGCAGGTAATGCCAAAAATGTTTATGTCTTCTTACATTTTCTGTGATGGATTAAATAATTTAAAAGCATATATGCAATTGGTTGGGAGATACAGCATACAAAAAAACGCAAATTTTAGTTAGTAATCCATAGGAAAGTGTTAAATTTTATGCGATTACATAAATACCATTACGTATAACCTACCCCAATGTAATTACATTTTATAATGAAGTAACAAATTATAAAAAATGCAGGAGGCGCGTCATCTAGCGGCGCGAGTTCGGAGAGCGAGGGAGAAGGCCCGGGAGCAGCCCATGGTGCTGCTAGTCAGCTTACACTTCGACCGGCATCCCCTCGGCGTGTCTGTTGCCGCTGTCCGCGCTCCGCTCATGGTACGCCACTGCGTTATAACTGAGCAAGTCGTTAAATGAATTATTGTTATGATGTTACCAGTAATTTTATTAGCTATAATACAACGTCTTTCAAACAGAAGCACAGTAAGGTTTGCACACCATTGTTTGACAGCAGAAATAAGTGGTATGGTTTCATTTATTTAATAATGAGTCTTTACGGTATTAGAAAATGACCTCTCCAGTAGTGTAAAGTGAATAATATATAATAAATGTTTAGTAAATAGAAAACGATCAGCTTTTAAATGTGATTTCGTGCGTTTGTGTAGGTTCAGAAGGCGAGGCTTGTTGGTGTGGTGCGGGCGAGGCGGGCGGTGCGCTTGCGCGCGCTCGCTGCGTTTGCGTGTGCGGTGCGGGCACGCGCGCGCAGCCCGAGCCGGCAGACGGTCTGCCGCCTGCTGCGGACCCGCTGCAAGAGCGTTTACATCAAATCATTTTGTATCAGAAGGTATATGCTTTTTACATATATATATATATATATATATATATATATATATATATATATATATAAATAAAAAAGGTTTTAGAAAATTACAACTAAACTAGGAATTAATGTGTTACCGGTATTAATTTTTATTTATAAAATTTAAATGCACAAAGAAATAGGTTTTGGGGCTTATTAAAAATTGGGAGCGCCGATCTTATTAGTTTTGTTAAGATACATAAGTCTTTATTTTTATGAACTTTAACGAGGAAAATTTAACTGATGGTATAAAAATATATTAAATATTTCAATTATGTGCAGAAAGTAGTAGAAGAATTAAGCGGTCAATTGCGAGAGGCACGCGAGGCGCTGCGGCGAGCGTCTCCGCCCGGCGCACCGCCCCCTGCTCGGGCATCTCCCTCCGCACCCTCGCCAACACAAGTAAGACTAAGTGATTTAATGGTTACATTCCCAAGATAAGAATTATTAATTTCAGTGGTTAACTTGTAACATTAAACTCATTGTCCTGGAACATACAACCTCTACGTTATCAATTTTCGTAAGCAACTTACTACCAATACACTCGCACTTTAAGTAAAATAATGCCTTCTATGATATTTCCTCTTAAGGTAGGTATAATTACATTATTTTTTAAATCAAATAGATTTATGTTATTTATACAGAGTGCTATAATAGTATATATTTAATTCGTGCAGATGGTGCAGAGCGGTAGCGGGAGCGCGGCGAGTAGCGCTGGTGGCAGCGGCAGCGGTGGCGGCAGCAGCAGTAGCGGCAGCGCGTCCGAGGTGGAGGTGGGCGAGGAGGTGCGCGCGCAGTGGCTGCCCGATAGCGCTGCGCCCCGCTGCCAGCACTGTCGTAACCACTTCTGGCTCGCGCGCCGCCGGCACCACTGCCGGTGAGTGTCGCGGCAAGTGCGTCCGCCCGCCTCGCATCCCCACCTTAACTATTAACCGCTGTTAGTTCCCGCTTGCCGGAAACAGTCTAGGTAGGTACTGCTTCTGTGTTCATTTCTGTTGCCAAGCAAGTAGTACATGAAAAGTTGATGCGTTGTGTGAAGTATTGAATCTGTGTAGTGTTATGTTTTGAATAGCGCCTAACTGTTATGGACAACATCAACTACCATCGTGTGAATGCTGTGTTTTATCACTGTGTGTGTATTATTTACTTTGACATAGACAAAAAAATGTGGCTTCATTTTTGACTAGCTTTGCCAAGTAACATGAATCAAACTGCAACATTTGCATGGAAATTGTGCGGAAATGGAAATTCAGATATACAAAATAGAATGTAGTAGAATCGCTTCTCTGATGAGGCAGGACTACAGCCGTCCAATCTTTTTGCAGTTGCAATATTATATAAAAGACAATAGAAAGAGCACAAAAATAAATGTAATAGAAAGTAAGGAATAGCAAATATAAAATAGAATTAAGATAAGCACAAGAAAGTTATAGAATGGAGAATAACAGAAGAATCAATAGAGTAAGGCAAAAGTAATAGTTGAGGAAAAAATGTAAAATAGAATAAGAAAAGAAATTTAAATAAAAAGAAAATCTGTCTACCTTATTTTGAACGCTATGTATGAGAGAAGGAAATAGGATGGAGAATGTAAGAGAAATAAATAACGGAAGGAAAGATAAGAACGGGAAGAAAGAGGAAGAGTAAGAAAGGAGAGAATGAAGGAAATAAATTAAAGACTGTAAAAATAGAACAAAAGCCCAGGTCCACAAATGCCTGGGGAACGAGTATATATAAAAAAAACTGCGACATTAGATGGCTTTAACTCTCTATGTAGAAGAAGATCCCAAGTCCCCCAGCATCAGGAACATTAGGAGAGCTGATCAATATTTAATATTATTTCATTCATTTAGTCGCCATTTTGCTTGTAATTTTATATTATGGTGATGTTGCAGTCGCTGCGGCGGCATTTTCTGCGGCTCCTGCTCCGAGATGAGCCCGTGGGGCGAGTGCGGCGCTGTGCGCGTGTGCCGCCGCTGCCGAGCGCTGCGGTGACCCGCCCCACTGCCCGCCTCGCTCTCCGCCCCGCTGACCACACCGCTCTCCGGCCCGCCGACTGCTACCCTCGCCGCTCTGCTATACGCCAAACGGTTGGCAACACTGCGCTGCTAAGGGTTTCCATCCATGATTTAAGTATGGCTCACAATACATTAAATCAATGCGAACAATCTATTTATCAATCAATTCATTCTAACGAATTTGTTTAATTTTCATATAAAATCGTTTCGTTATTTTTCAATTGATGACGTCACGACAGTCTGCAGTAACGACTAGACTGAATCATAGGTACTTGAAATGCATATCCTGAGTTCCTTGCCCGGTTCAAAGGTCCAATAATGTAAACACTAATTGTCACGAACAATAGTACAAAGCGATAGATCTATGCAGAGAACTTAGTGACTGTCATTTGACATTAGACAATATTATATTTGATTCATATTGATTCCGTAAGAAAATCATAAGGAATTGTAATCAAATGTTTTACTTGACGATTCATCTCACGTGACTGTTAATGATTTTTATTTATTTTAAACTTAGGGGCAAATATATGAGACGGTCGTAAAACTTGTCTTTTTGGCTGGTGAAAAGGAGGGATGAAAGAGCAGGTGTATGTAGCGAAAATGTAAATGATAGAAGGATAAATGGTTTTACTAGAATGGATAGAATAATATATATATAAATAAGAAGCTTGAGCGAATGATGAATGCATGTGAATGAGTTAAATGTAGAAGAAGACTAAAAAAGAGATAAAGGGATCGTGTGAGAGAGGAGGATATGCGAGTAAAGGGTATGGATTATGAGCTGACGGTTGATAGAAGGAAATGGAAGGAGACATTTTGTGGCGACCCCACAAGAACGACAGGACAGTGAGATGATGAATAAAATTTCCACTTGTTTTCCATAAAAGGCGATGCTTTAGAGATAGGGGCAGTGGACACGCGCGTTATGAAGAAAGGTCCGTTTTGAAAAGTTGATAAATAAGCTCAATAAGTTGCGACTGGTCCCCGCATTAGTTCGCTACAGCCTCTTTATGTAAATATTAACATTACTACGTAGAATTTAACGCCGTTGAGTTCGCAACTCGTAAAATAACTAGTCAAGCCGCTGCGTTCGATAATATAGTTAACAAAATCCTAGAATTTTGTTTTCAGTTAACATTGCTGAACAGTTATACGAAGGAGATCATCCTTATACACCATGACAGGACTTTTGTGTGAGCAATTGAAGTCATGATTTTGTTTGTGTAAACATTGCATTGACTATCGCTACTGTAAAGGTTATCCAAATGCTGGAGGCCCCTCACCAGCCACTAGTACACTTAACGTTCAACATGGGGCAGATAGGGGTAGGGTGGTTCGTTTAATTTAATATGGGGCGCACGCGCGGCCCGGAGTGGTTTAGTTAGAGAGTGGAACGGAATAGCGAATGTTGTCACGCAAAAGGCTGATTAACAATTGTGAGTATTTAATTTAATTTCCGAATTGATATTAATTAATAAAAAAACAAACTAATGAAAGTATGAAGACTTACACAACAACACAGCTGCGTCCGTTGCCAAAATGTAGTGTATGCCGCTGTTATAGACTGAACCGTATTGTAATAGGAGGGAGAGCGGCGCGCGAGGCTGTGTTGCCGTCCCGGTAATGATTTAAGGTTAACTCTCGCATACTAATTGTTCACCTGACGAGTGCTACCCGCTGAAGACGAGACGCGACTACGTTTTGTATAAAATCTGTTTTTATTTCATTTTGTATCATAGTGTTACATTTGTGTTTTTTTTTTAATGTATTATTATTTGTATTTTGTACAGTAACGTTTTGTTTCACACTGGTCAGTCTGCAGTAGTAAACTGTAAACAGAGTCGACGACATACGTCGCTGATATGTGGAGTTCTTTGGGTGAGGCCTATGTCCAGTGGTGGACGTCTGTCGCCTGATGATGAAGGACAATGTGTTGTATTGACTCTGGGGTTATATAGGATTTGTAATATGGGCGCTTACAGCGAAGGCTGTCTCGGGGCTCTATGTGGCTGGCTGTCTGCTCAGCAGCACATCTGCGGCGCAGGCATCCAGCGTTCAGTCCGACGTCGAATTCTGTATTTTGTTTGTGATATTGATGATAATTTTGTATAATTATTAAGAGTTTAAGATGATGTTAGACGTTAAATTTTACTGGTGATTATTTAATGCCCCCGCGGCGCGCTCGTTGATTTGATGATTGTTGACTCTAAGGGAATATACGCTGGAAGCAATATATGTACAACTGATGTAACGATATACATATTTATACCATATATATATATAAAGGTAACTGACTAATCAGTGATATATATAATTATATTAATAATACTGTATATTGACTTGTTTGTGATTACTAAGCAAATGTATTTGATGTCACTGGATGGAACAGACCCGTGCGACGTATCTGCTTGTGCAAAATGATGAGTAAATTTAATTAAATACTAACTAACAAAGAAATAACTATTAACTATAATACTGTAAACTGTGGCTCCACAATGAAATGGTTCCGTCGCGGCGTTTTGTTCGGGATTATTTAATTACATCGGTCCCGAGAAATAAAATCATGTGTTTAGTAATAATTAACTAATACAATGGGTTGGCAATTTTTTGAATGCAGATTTTTAATACAAAAAGAAAACTTCTGAACTTTTGTTTAAAAATGTAAATTAATTGTGTTGCGTCACAACAATATCTTTTAACTGGTCAGATATACATAAACGTAGTTTGTTAATAACCAATTTCTCTTTTAATCTCTTATGACCTTATTGAATACAATTGCATGGCCAGATCGTTACGCATTTTTCAATGAAAAATCATTCGAACGAAATCTGGCAAAGTAATTTTGACACTGCCTCTCTTCCCGCGACTCCATTACTATATTTAGTATATGACTTATGCATTAACGTTACATTCATGTTTTTTCAGTGAATAATGCAATGAAATATCTTTCAAGCACCTTGAAAGATATAAATTTAAGAATTAAAGATCATATTTATATATACATAATAAATATATGATGATGACATTATATGTATGTTGGAACAAACAGTATGGAAACGTTACATAGTAGATTATCTGAACAAGAAGTGTAAGCACCATCTAACGACAAAACTAACAATCATTTAATTGCCAACCCAATAATATCCGCCATACATCGAACACTAGTTTGGTTATTTGCTTCGACTAAAGATATATTATTTGTATTTAACACGAATCTTTCCCCACATATTTATATATATATATATATATATATATTATATACACACAATAATTGTTTGACAGACAAACGTTGCTGTATAAGTATTTTCTATAACATATATATCTTAGTGTGTTAGATGGTATGTGTTCTGGACAGGAAGTTATTGTTCGTTGGACATCGGCTGTGTCCGTACGATGTAGGTTTATGTGTGCGCGTGCGATATGATAATATATATATATTTATATATTACTAATGACTCGGTTGCGCCAATCGAACCAAATATAACTTACTGTTCAAACCGACAAAGATGTGAAAACAAAGCAATAATATTTCATATTATATACTCCAATATATATTCCAGTGCCTAAACGTTGCAACAAATATGAATACATGTAAGTTTATATACATATATATTTGCTTTGTTATAAACATATTAACTGATTAAAGATTCGTGTTACATCCACCCTGTAGTCAACCGCTTTGTGAATAAAATAATTTTGTAATTTATTCGTATACTGGGGGGATTGTTGTTAACTGCATATATTTTATATCGTAAAGGAAACGCTCAGAGTAAGTTCCAAATGTCGAAATGCAAACTTGTTTGTGACCAATGACTATTGACACAATGTGAAATAAAGCATATTTAGTTTTATGACGCTCTTGTTTCATTTATGTTCAACGATTCTATTATTAATCCAGTGGCAGATCTCTCTCGCTACACTCCTAGACCAAAGCAATTAAAAATTACTGCATTCTAATTTGAAAGGCGTTGAAGCTAGTGAGATTATTGAGATAGAGACTTTACATCTTAAGGCGACGCCGTATTGTGGTGCAGTTTATATCCTTAATAACGCATTTACTGATTGTAGATTTCTGTAGGAAGACGTCTAGATAGGTACCACCTCGGCACCTTTTTGTAGTTGTAGTTAGTGAAATCGCTGGGGTAACGAGACCTAACAACAACAACTCGCGGAACCCAAGCCAAGCAACAAATGGGGCTTTAGCTTCCATCGATTCGCATTGGGCCAGCGTGGTGGAAAATAGCCTAAAATCCCCTTATACGAACCCCTACAAACGATGGCCCATGATACCATAGGGTACCGGAGGCCGCTCTAGTCCAGCGATGGACTTCTATCGGCTGATGATGATGATGGTCTTCATCTCCTATGCAGAAAATAGTAAATTTTCACATTGTAAAACAATAATTTTACACAGTTTTGATTCGCCGAGGGAAATTAAACGCGAACTTGAGAAATATTATTTATTCGCACAACTCGATCCAGACATAAAACGATATCAATGATTCATAACAAATATAATAAATATATATACAATAGTATTATTTATGAGACGATGTATCTCTCCGTGCTCTCGGCGCAGCTAATATTCTATTGTAATGCATTTAGTCTTGATGTACTCGTTCAACGCCTCTTGACCTGTAACAATAACAAAATTATATTTCTGTGTGCAAACGTGGGGTCAAATGATGGTGTATGGGGTTTCGCACAACTAACTTGCGGGACCCAAACCAACCTCTCATGCTCGTGATGCACCCTGCTAATCAACAAACGAGGCTCTGGCTGCCGTCAATCCGCATTAGGCCAGCGTGGTGGAAAATAGCCCAAATCTCCCCATGTAAACTTCTACATACGACTGACCCTAGTGCCCAGTGGTACCGGAGGCCATGCTGACCGTATGTGGAGATCTTTGGGGGAAGCCTATGTCCAGCAGTGGACGACTCTCGGCCGATGATGATGTGCAAATGTGTTACATTTTCACACTAATCTCTGAATACCGGCCGATGAAGGCCGCTGTAGTCGCTTTTGACCAGGGAGAGTGGTCATAGATCAACGCGAGGGAAAGAGGACAACTACCGATGATGACATACTACCAAGTAAGTAATCTTTATTGTTTAAAATAACATGAGGTTTCCGAATTTCATATCAGATTAAAGCAGTATCACTTTTACTGATGGCAAGTCTATTGCTGGAGACAGGCTAGGTAGGTTCTTTCGCAGCGCTTATTGCAGACGACAAATAGTAGTGTGAAAACGTTACTGTGTCCCGGTATGAAGGGCGTTGTAGTTAGCGTAATCACTGGCTCAACATGTCATGTCTCAGGCGACGAGCGCAATGTGGTGCTGTATATATTATCTTAACTAGTGCCACGTTATTATGGGCGGGCGTATCACTTAACCATCCGGTGAACATCCCGCTCACTCTTATCGCTTCATCGAATGACAAAAAAACCAATTCAGAATTTTTGGTAATGATTGTCATTAGCTAATATGCCTGCAATATTATCACGTAATAAATCTATTAGTATCATTAATTATTACTGAACTTACGAACACCCTAAAATTTAAATAATTTACATACATTTACAACTATCAATTGTTTTTATACAAGTTTAAAATTGTTAGTCGAAAGTAAAAATATTTTCTACTAAGTGTCACACATTTGCTAAACTTTATACCGTATTTTTTTTCTAATTAAGTTACAACTTTGATTATTTAGCCGTCATTAAAAATTAAAAAAGGCATTGGTAAGAACTTCAAAGCCAAAATATAACCTCGATTGAACTCATGTTAGCGTTAGCAAAAAAATAATAAAATATATTGCATTTTATATCGATATCAATATTTTTGTTATTTATTAAGTTGGCAACATTTAAAAATATTACAACCCGGTAGGGACGCGCCGACACGATGGCGTAGGGCTACAAGGGACGCGTCGGACGGTTAGCGTGAACGAGGCGAAAATATTTGGTATTAAGTAGTTTCAAGAGTATTGTATATATTTTATTGTGTATTGATTAAAAGTTGTAAATAAAATCTCAACCATCTATTATTTGTCAAATTTGGAGGATAAGTTAACACTCAGCTTCCTTACAGTTTCAGTAATTCCAAAGGGCGTTGTTGGCAATGATTTTCATTCTATGAAATAAGGTGACTTATCATGCTCATACGTACCGAGGTCTTTCCCGAAGCCGGACTGCTTGAAGCCTCCGAATGGCGCCGCTACGTCGGTCTTGTTGTACGTGTTGACGAACACGGTGCCAGCGTCCACGCGCTCCGCGAACGTGAGCGCGCGTGACACGTCCCGCGTGAACACGCCGCTCGCGAGCCCGTACTCGCTCGCGTTCGAGCGCCGGATCACGTCGTCCATGTTCCTGTACCGTGTTAATTTACAATGAGATCGTTGAAGGTTTGTCATCATCATCATCATCAGCCGATAGGCATCCACTGCTGGACATAGGCCTCCTCCAAAGATTTCCACGTTAGTAAGGGATTCATATGGTGGAGGTTTAGGCCATTCTCGGGTTGGGAGCCAGAGCCTCGTTTCTTGATTAACGAGGTGCACACTACTGTTTCGCGGCAGGGATTGGCGCTGCGATGGTGTCCATATTGTTGGGATTCGGTAAAAAGAACGTTAAAGTTATTGAAATCGTTGGGATAACGACACTGAATGTAACGAACGCAGATGCTGTGTAAACATATCATCATACACTACGTTCTCATTAAGTGTTAAAATAGGTAAGCATAGCTTCCTGAGGAGGACAATGGCTGGACGTGGTCTTTCGCTATCGAAGTAGGAGGAGGGTAGGGACTGTATAAAACAGACCCCGAGGACGGCTATCTCAATATAGCGTTAGGGAGGCCGCGGTTGCGTTCCGAACGGAGATCTCGTGACGTCTTTAAGCGCTGAAGATGACCACCGAAGGTGTTTTAACTCTGAGTCCCCCCAAGAAGACAGAGTAACTTTTTGAGGCTCCTTCCTTCCCGAAACAAAAAAAAAGGTAAACAGTTGCAAACTTCTAAATTTTTACATCACAAAAAGTGAGCCATATTGTTTCTTTATTATCAGACTAATGTAAACGTAGGTGTCTAGACTTACTTGCTGCTGAACTTGCTAATGATCATGATTGGTCCGAAGGACTCCTCCTGCGCAATAAACATGTGGTCCTCTACGTCCGTGAAGATCGTCGGCGTGAAGAAGAAACCAGGTCTGTCCACACGCTTGCCGCCGTAGACTAATTTGGCGCCCTCCTTGACACCGCGCTCACAGAACTAGTCGAAACAAATATAATTAAATATTTACAATCCGTTTGGAATTACTAAGCATCTCAATTAGAGTATGAATCTTATATGAATTTAAAATATTAACAAGAAAATTTTGCTGTGATTACTCTTTGGTTGTTATACTCTTATGACTTTTAAAGATGGACAAAGTTCATGTGGACTATTTGCAGAACGCATCGATAGGACTTCCAAGCCATACTAATTTTCAACAACCCTAGACAGTTTAAACGAAACTTTTCTCTATCTCTGTATTTTGTTAAATATATACCTCTATCAGCTTGTCTAAATGGGCTTTGTGGTTCTGGGGTCCGTGAGCTGTGGCGCGGTGCAGAGGGTCCCCTATCGCGAGGCGCGTGGTCTCGCGCAGCACGCGTCGCACGAACTCGTCGTGCACGCGCTCCTCTACGAACAGCCGTCCGGCCGCAATGCAGTTTTCACCCTTGTTGAAGAACACCGCCGCCATCCCCTGCACGACACAACACGGCTCCTCGTGAATACATATCTACAGTGTCTAGTTTGTCGCTGGTAATACTTTTGTCGCCTAACATATATTACTATGTTCTGTTTACATAAGGTGCTGTTGCTAGTGAGGTTACTGTGGTGATGAGACTTTACATCTTAAGACGATGAGCAATGAGTTAGAATGAAAATATCCTATTCATTTAATTAAGGAAATATCTTAGTCTTGCTTTGATTAATCAAGTTTTCAGTTAATGTTAAATAAATTAAATTTTAATTTTCAAATCTATTTAAAGGTACCATAAAGTTTGTGCCGTTTACTAACGTTCTTAACCGCCTTGTCCAGGTCGCAGTCCTCGAAGATAACAAGCGGCGACTTGCCGCCGAGCTCCAACGAAACTTTCTTTATGTTTGACACGGCACAGGACTTCATGATTGTCTGACCTATATTTATTAGGTTTAAAAAAAAGATTATTCTTCTGATAATCGTTACAGTAAACGATCTATTACAGCAATGACTGCTTTACATATTAAAGAAAATTAGTCTCAGTTAATTTACAGGTTCTTTCCTATTTATTGAAGGGATAGATTATCCCGATTTTACTGCATTTGGGGTTAATTTTAGCTATTGTCGTTTGGTACACACCGATCTCAGTGCTGCCGGTGAAGCCGAGCTTCCTCACGAGCGGGTGGTCGGCGAGCGCCTGCCCGCACACTGTCCCACTGCCCGGCAGGATGTTAATCACTCCCGGAGGAATACCAGCGCGCGCTGAGAGCTCCGCGAACTTGAGAGCAGTTAGGGGACAAACCTGAAAAAAGCCCTCTTGCTAAATAATTCTCAAATAAATCAAACTTTCGATTACTTCTTGGATATACGCATTTTTTGTTTGGTCTAAATTTTCTGGTATGCTATCCTATAAACTCCTATTTATTCCCTGTGTCTAGGATCGTTCCCTGACGTTTGAGGATTGTGGTCAGCGCTAAGGTTGCTGTCTGGAACGGGCGATCTGCGTCCACTAGTTTCTATGCAGCGCATCTCTTACTATCGTGTAAAATTTAGGCTTCTACTTAGTCGATCCATATTGATGGACCACAGATATTATCAAAAGGCATTTGACAATATCTGTGTCAGCATTGTTAAATGATTTAGGAAAAAAGATGGTGGGAAATTTTGACCATTTCCCACCACGCTAGTACTAGTGCGCGTTAGTGGGAGCCAGAGCCTTGTTTGATGATTAGCAGGGTGCACCACGAGCAGATGTAGTTGGCTTGAGTCCCGTAACTTGTTTAGGGGGATTCTTTACACAATTAGCCAAGATAACTAAGTGCTGTAATATTTACGTAGTCGTTTATATGTCGTCCATATGATGAGAGTAAATAATAAATCTTTTATGAGATTCATTAATTTACTATTTTTTTAAATCCTGAAAAATTTATTAGCCAAAACAATTATAATCTTAAAACGAAAGAATAAATACTCACAGCAGCTGGTTTCATTACGACGGTGTTACCAGCCGCGAGGCAGGCGGCCATCTTCCACGAGAGCATCATGAGTGGATAGTTCCATGGTGTGATCAATGCGCATACTCCAATTGGCTCTTTCTTAGTGAGCGTTAAATTCCTGTTAGGTCTCGCATGGTTGATAGGAATGGTAGCGCCCTGTATCTTGTCGCACCAGCCCGCAAAGTATCGCCACGTTTCGATGGACATGCCCACGTGCGTCTTCAGCGCTAGAGTGTACACTGCGCCAGAGTCGATCGACTCGATCGTTGCCAGCTCCTCTTTATGCTGCTCCATCAAGTCTGCCAGTCTGTACACATCAGTATGACATAAATAACTCTTACATATTTCAAAAGAAAAATAAATATGCTATAATTTTTTTTCAAAATCGGATATCGAAATCTGAAATCTTAAGTTACTTTATAACAATAACGATTACTCACTTAAACAGTAGTTGTCCTCTTTCCCTTGCACTGATCTTTGACCACTCTCCCTCCTCAAATGCGACTTTAGCGGCCTTCACTGCCTTGTCTACGTCGTTGACCGAAGCGCTCTGCACCTTACAAATAACAGATTCGTCCGTTGGGTTTATCAACGTCAACATCTTCCCGCTGTCGGAGTTGACGAACTCTCCGTTAATGAACATCTGAGTCGGGAACTTGATTTTCATTTTGTTCACTTCCATTTCAACACCGTCGTATTCGATTTCCTTGCTGCCGGCACCGCCTCGTGATTTAAGCACCGCGACATTGCAAAACTCCTCGAACGTGGTGTTCATATAGACATCCTCGTTTTGTAGTTCTATTTGTGCCATGTCTTTCACTTCCTCAACCAGCCGCACAACGTCCATGGAGCCAGCGCCGGACGCGAAGAAGTCGGTGTCGTCTTCAATATTAATGCGTAGTATCGCCTTCCAAATATCCCGTGCGCTCTCAACGAACTGTGTCTCCTCAGCCGTCAACTCTATAGACACTTTAGAATCGTTTGATTTGAAGAAGTTTTGTGCGTTGATCATTTTACCGTTGACCTTCAATCTCTGAACGTTTAACTGAAATAAAAATGTTACTTGTACTTAAGAATTTATAAATTTGTTCCTACATCCTGCAGGATTTTTGGATATGTACATATTTAATAACAAAAACAATTTATAATAGATATTTAGTTAGCTACCTTTAATTAATAATAATAATTATCATAAATGTATAAAAAACCTGGCAAAGTAACATTTTCCATTCATATTAGTAATGTCTAGTTTTATTTACATCTATGTTCTTAGGAAATATTGATTAGGGAAATGGCGATGGACTGGCTGTTCGGTCTAACAAATGTTCATCACGTCACTGTTTATTTAAAAAAAAGCCTCACCTTAACACCATCATTTGCGGTAATCAGAAGTCCAGCTTCGTGTATCACAGCGGGCTTGTTAAGTCCCGGTATCACTAACTTATCACCTTCACTCTCATATTCGGCCTGCCATAGCGAGGACCCGAAGAATTTGATTTCCAGATTCGCTTCGCTGCTTTCATCTACACCGTCCTTTGTCTGCGGCTTGACAAAGGCTGTGGCGCCGGGCGACGAGTCTAGACCGCGAATGAAATTGTGTAAAGCTATACCGCCTTTGGACCAATCAATCTGAAATAAATTATATTTAGGTTATTTTTAAAGAAACATAATAAACCTAAACTAACATAATCTGACATCTACCGGGTGAAAGGTAATAGGTGTAAAAGATCTGGAGGTGCTAAAGTATAGCTCGTATTCTATCTATCTATGTATGGAATACTCCATACAAAAACAATTGTTCTGGAGTTATTAATTTTTTAAATATTTTTCATAAAATTATCGATGTCCTAGGGAAAAATTCAATGATTTTATTTCTTACTTATTTCTATAGAAATTTTAATGTAATAATTATTGTATAATTATTGTTTTATTAAATTAAATTAATAATCATCACTTAGATGCTAAAACTTTTAAATTAGGTTCTTTGAAAGTGGTCACAGTAACAAATAAGGTGTCATACTTACATTTTTATTTAATCTTAAAATTAAATGTTATTTATTAAAAATACGTATAAAGCACATAAATAAGTACCTGACTTTAATACCTATCCGACAAGGTATAAGAAAAATCATGAAATTTCTAAAATTTAGAAAAAAAAAAACTTTTTAGGTAAAGAGTCAGTACGACAGTTAAAATTTAACTAGTTTCGTGGGCGGCCATAGATTATCGTTGTCTTCTTAATTCTAAATAGTTTTTCTTTTCCATACCGAATAAATTTAATTTCAATGGCGTATCACGGTAATGAAGAATACACTGACATTTTCTATTGTTTTGGATTTGGTTGGATGGGGTATTCCATACATAGATAGATAGGATACGAGATATACTTTAGCTCCTCCAGATCTTTTACACCCATTACCTTTCACTCTATATATCATGTAGCACTAGCTAGTAGTATAAATTCCATTAGAGGAAAGCATTGAATAAATTATGAACAGTAAACCAACCAATTTAATAATATCAAGCGACTACAAGCATGTAATTCATCAGGATCAAGTGATTGCAGTGCTCGCAGGGAGATGCTGCTCGGATCAGTGAAGTTATTGCAGTCACCATTCTTACTCTTCAAATTTAAACATTTAACAATCTGGAAATACTAATATGTTTCTTAAATATTGACCTGGTGCGTTTCCGGTTTAAACAGAGCTGGATCGTAGGTGGCGCCCACTTCCGTTTGTTGTATTCTAGGCGCAGTGCCATTGGCTACCATGTTTACGGAATCCGCGAGCGCTTTAATACCTTAAATAAGACAGATTAGAAGTTTATATGTTAAAATTCCAGTTAGCGGTCATTGAAATGGGAATATTATTATGTAAAAACATCATTACTGTTTATTTATTAACTTAAAACAAATTAACGAGATAATAATAATAAAGACAATTAGGACACCTTTGAGCTATTTCCTCAAATAATTCACCATTCTTGAGATAAATCTTTTGTATAACCTGAGTAAATATATCGCGTATAAAAATAGTGTTGTGAGTTATCTGTAGCATAATTTTTTTTAACTTTAGTACTGTAACTTAACATTTTAAAGATTTTTCTTCCTGTCCGTTTATTTTAAAAATTAAGATGAAGTACTAATATTTTCGTGTTAACTAATATAGATCTGTTTAGATTTTCTAACCTTCTGGATATAAGTACTTGTTGTAAAGGGTGTCGACAGTGTCGTCTACTGTGACGGGAAACGACCTCTGCAGGAGTATTGGGCCGGTATCCAGACCGTCGTCTGCCCAGAAGATGGACAGCCCACAGGTTGTGTCACCCTCTATTAAGGTCCTATGGATTAATAAAAGGTTATTATTGATCTACGAAAGATGGCGGCGCGCCTCCCTTATTAGAGTGCTGTGTCAGGACTAGGGTGCAAAGGTTACCATGTTAGGGTTTCTAAATATTATTTCAAGAGTGTTATGTCTAGATGCAGTTAGTGCCATCTGTAAGTAGTCTAATTAACGCTACTTTCTTGTGTCGTTAGTGTCGTGATGCGAGCGACGCGGGACCGATCGATGTGGAAATCTTTGGGGAAGTTTATGATCAGCAGTGGACGTCGATCAGCTGATGATGATGACGATCTGTTCTGCTTGTACATAAAAACACTATAGAAAATTTGAGTTTTCTCCGTAACGTCAAGATTCAAATTTTTTTTATAGATTACTACATAAAAAATTACTCACCAGTTAATCGACGATGCTCCTCTATGCCTGGGCAAGATACTGGGGTGATAGCAGATACTTTCGTACTTCGGATAAGTGATCACCTCCATGGGGATGAATTGTGAGCAGAACGGCAACACATTGATATCAGCGTTCACCTGATAATAAATATCGATTTTATTCAATTGTCGTTTTATTTTCTAGCTTAACGTAAGACGACCACGATTCAGGTGGACTTGGAATCTGATGAGAATATGGAATCGTATGCTGGAGGAATCAATTGACAACGATGGACTGAAATGATGACGATGAACAGCATTGCTGTGTTTTGGCTGACAAATTATCAGAATGCGCAAATATATTTGAGGTTTCAGAATCTCTATTTCTCACAAGAATATATACAATACACTTATGCGAGAAGACAATAAGCAATAGATTAAGCTAAAATTACGAGCCTATAAAGAAAGACAGACAGTGATTCCATAAACTTAATACCTAGAACAACTGACACTGCAGCCGGCCAAAGGAAGGTAGTCCGCGGCAATGGTCGGTGCGGTAGAATTTTAAAATAAGCCGACCTCGGAGGGTAGTCGCTAAAAAATTTTAAGTTCGATACATAGAGTGAGTCAAACTAGAATAGTCATGCATTTTAGGGTGCTTTAGGTTTGTTTATCTTTTTTTTTATTATATTATATAAATGTTTTGTGGTGAATTTAAGACATGTTTTAATAGTAGTTTTTTGAAAAGTTGATATGATTTAGAATTTTTTATATTATCGGGAAGACTATGTATAATTATTAGCTCCTTCGTATAGTACACTTTTTTCCCATAGTTAGCTCGCGGAGGCCGTAGATATAAATTGTTCAATCGATTACAAGTCTTTCTACAAGGAAAATGAGTCACTTTGTTGGAGAGGGTTATTTTGTGCACTAACATGCAAGTGCGGAAGTAGTATGTTTGAGAAATGTTCATAAGCTTAGAATTTTTATATATCTTTTCGGTAGGTGTTATATGATTGTAGTGGAAAAGAACCTTTATTAGATTGTTTTGACATACATTAAGGCTATTTAAATTACTTTTTGCTGCGGTGCCCCAAATTTCTATCAGATATTCTATGTGGGGTTTTGCTAAACAATTATATTTTGTATATTTCACTTTACTCGGTAAACATCGAGTTATGCGTCGTAATGATCCTGTTAGGGATATAATTTTGGTTTTGATATTTTCAATTTGAGGTTTCCATGTTAATTGATCATATAATATAATTCCTAAATATTTTTCCTGACTTTTCTTATTTATAATTTCGTTATTTATTTTTAACTGAAAATTATTATTAACTTTTTTGTTTTTAGCGGAGAAAATTAAATAATTTGGTTTTTTAATATTGATTGTTAGGAGATTATTCAAAAACTAATTATTAAGTATATTTAAATCCATTTGCACATCTTCCATTAGGACATCTATAGAATGCCCATAGTAAAAGAGACTAGTATCATCTGCATATAATGTTACATCACCCGAGAGACCTGTCTTCCATGCTATTTATATAAAGAAGAAAAAGCAGCGATCCCAGCACCGATCCTTGGGGTACGCCATAGGTTATTGGCATGAGATCAGTTTTGTACCGTCCAATCTGAACAAGTTGATGCCGGTTTGATAGATAAGACTCAAACATGCTATACGTAGTTTGAGTGACTCCGATGTCTCTTAGCTTATTGAGAAGTATGCAATGACTGACCGTGTCAAATGCCTTTTTCAGGTCTATAAATATTCCGAGGGCTACCTTTCTTTGATCGATATGTATTTTGAGTTTTGTAACTAGATCGACTACTGCCGAGAGGGTGTTTGATTTTGGCCTAAAGCCGTATTGTTTTTCATATACATAACTTATTGACATTAAATATTTTTCAAGTCTGTTATAGATAACTTTTGATAATACAGACAAGACTGAGATTGGGCGATAGTTGCTTCGGTCATTTTTGTGTCCAGATTTATAAATTGGTGAGACTTTTGCTAGTTTCGGAGAGTCAGGGAATACTCCAATTTCGAGACATTTATTTATACATGCGGTAAGTTCATGCAGTACAAGTGTTTTTACACACTTTAAGGTTTTCGTGTTAATACCATCAATACCGGCACTAGCGTTGACTTTAAGATTGTCAATTATTGTATTTATTTCGTGAACCGATGTCGGTGATAATATCGAAGGTTTTTTATTGGCCATCGTATGAGACATTCAGGTGTAATAATGACTATGGTGATATTTTTTAGGTATTTCTTTAGCCAGGAGTGTACCGATAGTCGAGAAAAACTTATTAAAACAATTACATATTTCCGTGGGATCACTAATTATACATATTTCTGTCTGCAGTTTTGGCAAAGATATTTCTTCTTTAGCCTTGTTCTTTGCAAAAGTCATTAATTAAGTTCCACATCTTTTTTGGTCATTGCTACATGCTTCAAAAGCTTTATAATATATTTATAATATAAAACTATATTTATAGCTTCGTTGTGACTTAACTTCAAATGAAATTTAAGTCGAGCATTATCACCGACTGGAAGACAAATTAGACAAAAAATAAATTACTTGAAACTTGTATAGAAGCTTCCAGAAACACATTTATCGTTCAGCTGCTATTGGATATACATAAATTTAGTTTTTGTTTTAAATTATGTCCTCGTTTAATCAAATACCATTTTTAGGTAATTTAAAAGTATTTGAATTGCAAATTGCAATGACGTCTCGTGTTTAATGTTGTAAAACGTAGTTAAGGCCAAAATGTAGGTAAAGTATTAATCCAAGACAACATACGTACAATGTAATAACATAAAGAGCCCCATTTCCTTCGTCAAGCGTCAGCTCAGGCTGAAGACGCTTGACGAATGGAACAGGAGGTACGTGGAAAGTACTACGGCTTCAACAACGAGGATTTTCTTCCCGGACGTCGCGTCGGCATATCGCTCACTTCGTCGGCTGGAACTCGACACGGTCTTGGTTCAGATGTTCACTGGGCACGAGGGATTCTCCGAGTACCTTCATAGGTTCAAGCTCAAGGAGAGTCCCGGGTGCCTCTGTGACCCAACGCTGGACCAGACCGTGGTGCGCATCCTCACCTCCTGTCCCTTATATGGAAGGGAAAGGATGGAGTGCGAGATTGAGATGGGTAGGAGGATTGACGCAGGTATCATTGCCTCTTTGATGAGTGAAGACGAAAATCGCGAAATATTCGTCAAATACTGTAGAAGAGTGGTAGAAAGAGTATTAGGGGAGAATAAAAAGTAAAGAATAGGAACTGGAAGAATAAAGAAGGAAGGTCAAAAGAGAAGAAGGAAGAAAGAAAAGAAAAAAAGGAATGCTTCAGCGTATGATTGTTTCAGGCTCCCCCCCCCCCCTCTTCAGAAGGCGTGTTCATTCCAAGAGGATGGAAAAAAGAAGGAAATGGAAATGAGAATGACTGAGACAAGAAGTTTGTGAAAGATTAGTACAGAATGAAAGACGGAAGAATGATAGGGGATTTTAGGAAATAAGATGGATCAAAAAAGATCATAAGTGATTGAAAGTACAAGGCCCTGACCCAAAACAGGCAGGGGGAACGATTAGCAAGAAAAACAAGAAAAAAAAAATAACATAAAGAAGCGACCGTCTTTAAAATCTACGGCGGTTGCAAAATGGTCCCCATACATAAGTCTCTCTCTTTTAAGTTATAGTCCCCATAATTGAAAAGACTTAAATTCAAAAGTTTAATGATGTTAAAGAGCTCTTCCATAGTTCTATAATCAGACAGTAAAAAGTTTTTAATATTTGTTTACATATTTGCCTAGACTTTATATTATATAGCTAACTAGCTGTTCCCTGCTTGCTTTGCTGGCAGTAATATGGAACTAGATTTGAAATTTAGACTTGAAATTATTTAGAAATATTCCCGCCCTGCGACAAACCGCTATCCCTCGGGCCCCGTACCGATATTAACACCCCCGCAACTAGCTTTGGGGAAGAAATTTTGTAAAATACATTCTTAGTTGACCTGTAAATGGCAGAAACAATAGCTCTACCCAATTTTGAGTGTTTACGTCTAAAAGTTTCGGAAATGTGATTATTCTCTGGATCTTTTAATATCTTTTCTCTCTCTCTTAATATATTCTCCTATACATATAGATTTTTATTAACATATTTCGCTGAAATTAAAATTTCTTTAATGTCAAAGAAGATTACATTATACCGTATTATTCGTAGCCCCGGCCGGTATCGTCGGAAGTAAAAATAAAGGATAAAACAATGGTTACTGTGGGTTATCCCTAAGAGATAGACAAATACCATTGCCTACTTTTTTGTAGACCTTAAAGTGTATAATACTGTAGTACAATATTTTGATCTATCTCGTAGGGTTCAGCCAGAGTTTACCATGTAAGCGAATAAAAATGTGTTTATTTACAACATCACATTAGAAACCTTTAAAATTATCAGTATTTCTCTATTATATTATTCATGTATTATACATATAAATCTTCCTCTTGAATCACTCTATCTATTAAAAAAACTGCATCAAAATCCGTAGCGTAGTTTTAAAGATCTAGGCATATATCTATAGGGACAGAGAGACAGCAGGAAACGACGTTTGTTTTATGCGAACTATGTAGTGAAGTAAAACGTTTTGTTAAATCATTGGCGCTCATGATTGGGGTCCTCATCGCCTTCTAAACGACCTTGAGGAGGACAATGGCTGGACGTGGTCTAGTACCCACGAGGTTGGTAGGGTCTGTATAAAACAGAGCCCGGGACGGACTATCCCAGAATAGTATTAGCGAGGCCGCGGTTGTGTTCCGAACGGAGATCCCGTGACCTCTACAAACGACGAAGGTGACCTTCGAAGGGGTTTTAATGGGTGAAAATCTCCATGTAACTGACTTCTCCCCCAGAACACAGTGTATCTTTTCGAAGATTTCCCCTCCGAAACGAAAAAAAGAACAGGTTTTGTACATAAGTTATAATTTACATTGGAAATATGCACTATCATTCTAAGTAAAGATTTTCTCAAAGCGTTTATAACGTTTAAGTTATTTAATGTTAACGTCAACATTAAAATTTAGTTTTATTTACTTTGTTATATTAACATAAGCGAATTTGGAATTACGTTCATATTTAAATAAAACAGAATAATTTGCTGTCGGTTTCATGGACATGTAATTTCGGTTATTTTGATGCAATAAGTATTTATATAGCATACCATTAACATACCTCAACATGGTATTCAAATAAAAAAATTTAAAACATCTCAAATATGTAAAAGCTTCAAACGGTTCACAGCTTTTAACACATAATACGAAGATAATTCTAGTCAGAAGGATATTTAGAACAAAGTAGCTTTAGAACAAGAAATAGACAAATACTTAGGTGAACAGATAAACAGATAGACTCTTTTTAGGTCGTGAATATATAACAAACTTATCCATTGATAACTTCTTTATGTACTTAATATAACTGCATTGTGATTTTTCGGATATTTCTATGAAATTAAATAATTTACCAATAGTTAACGATAATGATAGATTCAACGTAAAGGTTTTACAGCAAACATCACATATAAACTCCGTCAGTAGGTAATTCGCAGATGCTCTACATTGTGTTCAAACCATCGCAACTCCATGGTGATAAACTATGGGTTATCGGTGGGTGACGGAGTGTCACCATAATCATCGACTTATGTAATGGCGCGTGTTAATAAAAATATATATTCTGACAAGTTATATATAAATAAATATAATCAGCACAAGACTGCGGGGTGGTAATAATACCACAAATCATCCGTAGTTAAGGTAATTTAATAAAATTAAAGATTTTTTGTCTTCTAATAGATTTTCACACGCAAGACATACATAATGACAGGAAGAGCCAATAACTTGAGCTTATTTGGTTGTTTTTTTAATATCCAGCGCCACGATCCCATATCGCATTAGTCTAGAAGTCTTCTACTCACTCTTAAAGATTTCCAAGTTATGCTTAAACGGAAACATTAAAGCGAGCAGGCTATTCCAATCCTTTTATGGCATTAAGGACGAAGCGAAAGATGTCTTATTGATAATGAACGCCCGTCTGGTGGTATAATGGCGACGACGATACATCATCATTTAGTTCCCGCGTACTTTTCGAAAGTTATATAATATTAAATGATGTCTTATCTAAAATTGACCTAACTGTCACCAATAAGGCAACTAAAGTATTTTTCTTACTTATATATTTGTAATCTTTAAAGGACACATCTACTTACATTCTATGTCGATTCATTTGAATACAGAATAGTAGCAACAGTAGTAGGATACCTAAATGTGATAGGCGAGGTCGCGAGTGCAGTAGGATACGAAACGCATGTCCTGAAGATATAACTATATTTATTACAGATAATATTCTGATTCTGATCACGAATATATGGCAACAGGTACAGTCATATCTGATATAATCATCATCTCTGATATATTATATATCATAACAGAAATTAAAAAATATTACCAATATTTGCCATGAGTACCACTTTTTACTATATCACTGTAATATTCTTAGATATATTGTTTTATAATTCATTAGAACCGTTTAGAAATACACTATTATGATATATATTTTTCTTTTTTTTAATTTAGATATACAGACTATTTAACAGTTTTCGTAGGCGTGTCTTATCATCCATATATATTAAATTAGACGTACAAAGTAACGGGAGATAACTAATTCGTAATAAAGCATATTATCTAAAATAACTTCTAGATATTGCTACTATTGTATATATTACAATAGAAGGGAATAGTGACAAAAACTTTTTACATAAACTACTAGAGTTTAAATAATAAAATTGGTGTCTTACTCTGTTTTATATTGTAATAACTTTGTGGTCCTATAAGCTTAGGTTAATGTAATGTTATATGTATACAGCTTTTAGTCTTTTATGTGATAACATATCATAAATCCCTAAAATTCTGTTGGTTATTATTATACTTTTCAAAATAAAATTTGAAATGTATGAACGTTTCTTTTATAAAAAAAAATTATAGACAAACACGAATAATGACGTCTGAACGAATTTACAAGTCATTGTCGTATGTTTTAGTACTTAGATTAAATTAGATAATCATGACGAACTCATCGACACGTATTTAACTTAAATATTATTGAACTTGAAGAAGACAGGCAGCATCCTATATTAACTTAGTGGTTAGTAAATTTTACTTTTAATTTTGTAATAACGCTTTTTTATGTTAAAAATCATTCAAAAGAAGACTAAATTTCTATTTCGTAGATTAAAATCTTCGCTTTATAGCATAATGTTCAAAGAAACTTCCTAATGTATTATATATACCATGTATCATATAACATAATATTACTGGAGAAAGTTATCTTTTACCGGAGACCGTCTAAGTAGATACTAAGTGCAACTACATAACACATAACTGTGCAAATGTTACTGAGTGACAGGTAGCTAGTGATATTACTTTTGTAATGAGATTAAATATTTTATGTCACGTAATGACTACAATATAGTGCTGTGTTCCATATTGTCGCCAAGTTGTTACAAGCAGAGATATCACTTACCATTAGGTGAAGGTACCATCGCAATACTACATTAAAAAGGTGATTAAAACGCGCTTACCGATTTGTACTCCTCCAAAACTTCTGGTATGATCTTCCCCTTGACGCGCCAGGTTTTGTATTTGAACACGGGCTTGCCATATTGTGCGGCGATGGTAGCTGGTAAGAGATGACAAAGTTTAATACCGTGTTAAACGAAAAATTAAACGTAAACCGAATTTAATTACGATAATATTTTCGTCACGTGTGTCGCAGTGAATCGGTAACCCAATCTTGAGCTGTGAGAAATTTCACACTGAAAAAATTGTACGTCGTTCAGTTATTCATATATCAACAACCCCGTTAATATTCCCACGGCTGGGATTCAGAGTCTTCTCGAACAACAAAAGAATCAAGTAAATTTTTCCAATACGCTGGCGAAATGCAAGTTGGTGGATGTCACATTTCCAAGAAAGCATTTGTTGCACCATGCCCGTATCCTTACAATATTTCCTTCACCGGTTATTATAAAAACAAAACATTAAAAATGTTATTGTTAATTTTTTGTTTTTTATTACCATTTCTACACTATTCGTTATTAATCTCCTGTTCTTTATTAAAATCCATGTGTATTGATACAGCCATAATTTACTTTTTATTCTTTAAGTTTCTACTAAAATGTAATAAATATTACTGCTGCTATTACAGAGGAAACATTTGGTGACATAATTACAGACCATTGCTAGTTACATGTGACATTACGATAAAAAAATTAAGCTGTGTCAGTAACACAATGATATCTTATGTAATTCCGAACAAATTGCAACAGTTCTTTCTGTAAGTACAAAACCACCAATTATTAAATATTTATCGAAAATAGTGTTTAAAATGTACCTAGAGGATCCTCCCTATTTCCTTTGTCCAGGACAGTGAACACGCCGACCACTTCATGGCCATCCTTCTGCAGCAATTTAAACACTTCCGCGGCGAACGTACTCTGTCCGATTATAGCAACTCGCAGCTGCTTCTTAGGTGCCTGAGAATGAAATACTTTCACTTTAACACAAGTGTTTGCCTATTACTATTCAAATAACCTGCAAAATTATAATAAATATAATGCCTATGAAAGGTTTCGTGAGATGTGGATATATATAGACTTAATATCAATGAAATAAATGAGTATACCTCATCGGGCACTGCAACTGGTGGCATTTTGTTGTTTGAATGTGACGCGCGCCGTGCCGCTCGCAGCCGCGCAACCGCTCGGTGGGTCGCGATCGGACTAACTTGAATCCATCGGTCCGTTCCTATTTAACTAAACCTCTCTAGCATCACCTCAACCTTGACATCACTTATCATTTCACCACACCGAGATATCGCAACTCATTGTTTTTAAAAAGTCCGCCAAAACTGCGCACCGAGCTTCAGCAAACTGAGCGGGCTTATCGCCGCTTCGGTACTGCCAATCTCTCATACCAACCGTTCGAACGGTGAAAGGCGATTGGTCAATTTAAAAATACCAGTACTCGTATGTCGTTGTCGACAAATAACGCTTCGTTGTGATTATTATTGTGTTTATACTATGGAAAAATTTTCTATGTTTATGATATAATTCGTTAAGTAATATTTCCATCATTATTTATTGCAAAAATAGATTATTTTAAGTACACTCCGAAACAGAAGACTATGATTAGTTCACAAAATTAAAAAATGTATAGTTATATAAGAAAGGTGTTAATGGGTCAATTAAATGTAGGAATAATTTAATGACATCGTAGTAATAGTTTTCTTACTAAATACTCGTAAAGATGAAATGATCATACACTGATAATTTTTTTAGATCTTTAAATACTCTAACGAATATAAAATTAGTTCCTTCTTTGTTGTAACGTTTTCATAATAGTTTTATAAATATACAACTTAACAAAATTTGCAAACTCCACTGCCCGGCCTGACGTAGCGGCGAATCGCTTGCTGTTTAACACAGGTCACAGGTTTGATTTAGGGGTGAAATCATTGTTACAATTTAGCCAACATCATCATCAATCAATAGACGTCCACTGCTGGACATAGGCCTCTCCGAAAGATTTCCATATCGATCGGTACCTCGCTGCCCGCATCCAGCGGCTTCGCGTGACTTTCACCACAATCATTATGGTCTGCTGTACCGGCGGGCCCTAGGCACCGTTGTTTATAGCGGTTCGTATGGGGATTATATATAGGTTGCCTTGAATCCCGTGAAGTGTGGCGTGAGACCCCTTACACCCCTTTTTAGCCAACAGTAGTATTATATACAAATGCGTCTAACAGGTTGCTACCATCTTTTTTAATCTGCTGTCTATATAAGAAAGCTATGCACCCTGGACAAGCGTACTTCACCATTCACGGCCTCGCTGTCACTTAACACCGTGTAAAATTGATGTTAAGTGCTAGCCCATAAAAATTAATTGGTTCATCAAATCAATCAGTCTGGTCTGTAAGTATATATATACCAAATGAGTGTCAATGACCAAGCTAAGAGTCTTTTATGAGTTATTTACAGGTAGTAGATTTCTGTTGGCGAAGACAGTCTACGTGGATATCATCGCAGCTCCTATTTCTGCCGCCAAACAGTAGTGTGCAAACTTGACTGTGTTCCCGTTTGAAAGGCCTTTTAGGTAGTGAAATTATTAGGGTAACGAGGCTTAACATCTTATGTCTGAAGGTGACAAACATAATGTGTATCATCTTCAGAACGCATCACTCACTATCAGGTGAACATCTTACTCGCCTACTATTATTTTTTCAAAGAAGAGAGTAAAACCTTAATAATAGTTATAACAGTTAGTCCTCGTAATATTCTGTTGCAGCACAGGATTCACCCGTCAAAATGTAAATAATAAGCTCGGCTGTGGATCATGTTTTATGAAATCTCATTCCTTCTGTTCTTGGAACATGTGACGTAGGCACAAAGATACGAATGTTTTTACAAAGACCTCCGATATAAAACGAACTGGACAATGGAACCAGTTTAAGGCGGCTTCAGGCCGCTGCAGTGACAATATTGGGGACAGAACAATAGATAAGCATTTGTAATAAACAATATACACTGTTTATTGTTATCGTGTTTCTGCGAGATGTTGTCAGTCATATTGTTACATGTTATAATTTCTGACATCCTATCTTCAGGTACAGAATCATGAATAGCTCTTGTTCTGCTTTCTATGTTATAAAGCTTTTGAATTAAGTTTTTAACGTAGAACTTCAAGCTGTCTCAGCGTTTTTCAAGCAAACGCGACATAGCAATATATTAAGTTGTAAACTTCTTACGAATCTAAATCGTAAGTTATATCATTTATAACAAAATGAAGTGTCTATGAAATAAATAAGTATTTTTTTAATACCTTGAAAAAACAGTTTTCTTTTATTTAAGTTTTTTTAATAGTACCATGCACTATAAATATAGCCGGTGATCTATACATATAATGGTTGATCTTTTATATTTATGTGCATATATAACAAGGGATTTATAAACATTTACCGTGAAAAATTTTTAAAATTAGATTTGTTTTGTTTGATAACAAGCAACAGTGGACGAGAATACCCTGAAATGATGATGATGATGAAGACATGCACATCGTTGAATTACGGTAAGTGATGAGCTCTATAAAATTGCCCGTTATTATTAGCTTGCCGTGTGTGGCCTCCATCGTCTTGTAACACAAGACAATCAGCCAATTTCACAATTTACAACGCCTACAAAACAGAAACATTGTGTTATACTCGTACTGCAGAGCATTGCGCTATTAAAAGCAGGACAAGGGATCATCAAATGTTCTTTAATGTCTAAAGTTTGCTATTCTTTATAAGTTTTTATTGATTTTCACGTTCTAATAATTCCACTCGCCGCTAACTGCTTGCTTTGTAAAACAGAGGTCCCTGATTTGATTGGCCTGACAAATCAATAGTAGACTGTCTAGTGCTCATTGTCATCTTCTATTAAAAGCAATGGGTACAGGCTATCAACCTTTAAAACATAGCGTATTTCAGGCGCTTTATTGTCACTTAACATCATCTGAACTTGAGGTTAAGCGTTAGCTTATTATAGATAAAAAAAATTGGGACCTATGTTAATTAAAATTTTGTGGTACAAATGAATAGGTTCCTTCCGTTCATAAATATTAAATAAAGGTCAAGTGTTAGCTCATTGGTAGTGAGAAATAAACATGTAATAGTTAAGAAATGTTAGTTTCATAAAGTGCCATTTGCCAATGGATAAAAACGAAGTGAACCGGTTTGATCCGGTTGCGATGCGTGCCTCCGCGGCCGGCGCGTCGTGTTGTGACAACCGCATGACCCCACGATAAACGGATGAAATATTGCCCGTTCATCGCGCCTCGCTCCTATCCATTGCCAATATACTTACGTCTTGTAGATTAATATTTCAGATATTATTCTTGCGTAGAGATATACGTACAACAAAACATATAACATATACATCCCACTGTTTCCACAGTTGTCTTGGAGGCCTTCAGAAATTCATTTATCCGTTGGCCGTATGCCGTTTGAATGATATCTTATGTCCGTGAAAACTATTACATAGTTCAGTTTCATCATGATTTCTTTTTGTTACAAAAGTTAGTGCTTGGTCACGATCCCTCCTAATGTTAAGTAGAAGATAGTCTTTTTTGTGAAGCGAACTAACTTTATAAAAGCTTATTTAAAGAACGGCCTGGACAGCTGCATGAGCGTCAGCTATTTCAACAGGATAATTCAAGACGACACTCCGCAAAAAAAAAACGAAGAAGATTTTGAATGATTTACGATGGGAATAGCTTCCGCATCCGATCTCGCTCCGATCTTGCATTTTATGATTGTCATCTGTTTCCGGATTTAAAAAGACACTTACCAGGTGTAGATATGAACGTCCATATATAACAACTGACGTAAAACTTGCTGTCTACAGCTGTCTATAGCTGGATTGAGAAGTTCGTCGCAAACGTTAATTGTGGTCGGCTTAAAAACTTAGTTTATCATTGTAATAAATGTATTAAGTTAAATGGAGATTATGTTGAAAAACTACATTGTTATATTGGCGAAAATTATTAAAACTATAGCTATATTCCCAGCCAGAACATTGGTAACAGCCAATGTAGATAGACTGGGGAAGAACACCCTTGGGCATTAAATTTACTTTTTGTACGTTTATATCCTAAGTTTTTAAATAAATAAAAATATAGTACTTAAACAATATACGGAAACATGGACGATGTCACTTCAGTAAATAATTACAAAAGGAGAGATAACACCTTTCCTTATTAAAAAATAGTAACGAATAAGAGTATTATAAAAATATTAAGTATACTCATTACTGTATTCCGGTTTGACCGGCGCTGTGGCTGCTGGAGTGACGTCACTCAACATGTTAGGTCTCAGGCGACGAGCGCTGTATGGTGCAACGTATGCATCCTAACTAGCGCGACGTTATTACGGGCCGACGTATTACTTACTATCAGGTGATCGTTTCACTTATCTCGTCGTTTTGTTGATATCTACAAAGATTTCTGGTTTAATTTATTTACAATACAGGCATAAAGTTTTTATTATAAGAATATTTCTCAACATTAGAAGTATCGATGTACAAACAAACTGTTTTTTGGTTGTTTTAAATATTTTCTTAAAGCATCTTTTTAACAAGTTTTTTTTTATATTGAATTAAGCGATGAAACGAGTGGGAAGATCATCTGATGGTACGTGATACGCCCGCCAATAACAACGTGGCGCTAGTTAAGATGATATACACTGCACTATGTTATGCTCGTCGCTTGAGACATAATCTGTTCAGTCCCGTTACCTCAGTAATTACACTATCCAGAGCGCCCTTCAATTCGGAATACAATAGTGTTTGCACATTACTGTTTGGCGGTAGAAATTGGCGCTGCCGTGGTACCCACCTGGACGGTAATAAATGGATTATCTATCATTAATGTACGAGGAAGAGTCAAAAAGTAGTGAGAATGAGATAGAATATAATGACTATTGATAACTTAATAATTTATTTTTCTACAGTTTCCGAGTCTTTGCACCCGAGTCTAGCGCTTTTCTAAGTCTTCAATCCCTTTAAAACAAAGTTTTGTCTTGGTCCTGTAAAAAGCTCTCCACGACATCCATCACCTCGTTATCGTCTTCGTACCTGTTTCCCCTTAAGTATTCTTTCAATTTGGGGAACAGATAACAATCGCTAGGCTCCAGATCTGGTGAATAAGTGTAGTGGTCAACCAATTCGAAGCCAGCTTGCTGAATAGCAGCCATCGCAACTGCGACCTGTGCGCGGGTGTGTTGTCGTGATGAAACAGCACGCCCCTTCGAAGTTTCCCTCTACTTTTCTCTTTGATGGCATTCCTCAACTTGGGAATTAAAGCTGCATAATATTGGCCCGTAATAGTGGTTCCACGCTCCAGGTAGTCAATCAACAATATCCCTTTTGGGTCCCAAAATATTGAGGCCATAACCTTGCCAGCCGATGCCACAGCACGAAACATCTTCGGGGTTGATGATGATGGCCGTTTCCATTGCGAAGACTGCTGTTTTGCCTCGGGATCAAAATGGTGTCCATTGTTACGAAATGAGACGAAAAGTTTTCCGAATCTTCTTGAAACTTGTCGAACAATATCTTCGAAATGTCAAGTCGGTTTTGTTTCCGAGTGTCGGTTAACATTCTCGGCACCCATCTTGCGGAGACTTCTCATATTCGAGGATCGTTTCAATATGGATTGAATACTTGCATATGTAATGCCCGTTTCCTGAATTAAGTATCGGATGGTAACTCTTCGATCGCTCAATACAATTTTCACGACATTCGTGACATTTTCTTGGGTGATTGACGTCGATGGATGGCCGCAACGATGTTCGTCTTCCGTGCTCGTTCTCCCTACTCGAAATTGAGAAGTCCACCTTGCGACAGTGGAATACGGCGGAGCAGACTCTTCTAATGTTGCCTCCAAATCGCAATAGATCTCTTGCCCCGTGACTTTTTTAAACAGAGATATTTAATAACGGCTCACACTTTGTTTTTCTCAATTTTCGAGGACACGTTCCGACACGAAGCAAACAAATGACTGCATTCAGAAAAAACAAAAGAGAATCTAAGTTTTTTTTTTATTATTATTATAAATATGTATCTGAGCTATGCCAGTATTTATTAACAACGAGTATATATGCCGTTCTCACTACTTTTTGATCCCTCTTCGTATTAACGCTTGTATGATTTCGGCACTGCAATACCAATGTATAATGAGCATGGGTTATATTACCATCACACGATAAATATTGAAGAATTAACTTGATAACAATATTGTGAACACAGCAAGCAGTGATCGTACCGTGCTTAATTTTTAGGGTTCCGTATTTTAGAGATAAATGAAGAAGTGTTGAGAATGATGCTTGTCGAGGACAGCAGTACTAATCAGCTCTTTAGAGCAGGAATTATGTGAAGTCCGTTCTTACCTGACGTATATTTGACAGAAGGAATTTTCCTACCCAATTTCAAATCTCCAGGTCTCATGGTTCTAGAGATATCGTGATGAGTCCTACATAGGCGGAAATCTCTTGTGTATAGATATAAAAAAAATAGAGGATTATTTACATTATATACTATATTTATATAACAATTATATCAGGTTTTTGTTCTTAATAAACTTACTGTCAAAGGCCATGGATTGCAAGTTTATTTTTGTGTGAAAAAGATAAGGAATCAGTGTAATAGATTTTATTATGATGAATGTTTTGCATCATTCAAAATTGACTGCAGAAAAATTACTGACTTACTAAGTAGTAAGGTAAGAAAGCCCTTAGAAACAATAAATAAAGTAGTCATTTTATTATATCTATGAAGACTTAATATCTATTCAGTGGTAAAATTAACCATAAATTACTGAATAATCTCATTCAACATTGTGAGATCTTAACCTATCCTAATAAATGTTTTCTTTTCTTAAATATAGGTTATAGAATTAATGAATTTATTTTCAGGTTCTACTCCTCCATATAAACTGTATCTATACTAATAATTGTTACTGTTTGTGCGTTATAAAGCGGTTACAATGTTTTTCTTTAACCTATTATTGTATATTAGCAAGTATCTAATTATCGTGATGAAATATAACGTACGGGACGATAAGGTGTAAATAATATTAGATTGAGAGTCATGTTTGTGATATTTCCAGGAGAGGCCAATCATTATGTATCGATTCGAAGTTTGATTGTTAAAACACCATTGTTTGTGGCCGAGACAATACGCGCCGCAATGTTTTAAAAGAGGTTCGCTTTCGTCAATGTGTAGTCAGTGGAAATCATCACTTGGTCGATTGTGACGAAATTCCTTTAATTATTTTATTGTGATCAATTATCTCACAGTGTTGTGATGGCCGTTCTGTTGTACATAACACTCGTAACTCTGTTCTATGTCGAGGTAGCTACCGCATACAATATGACAATAAAATTTCCAATGTGGTGTACCATCGGTTTCAAAACGTGCACCTTTAATCTTAATCTAATGGTTGATCTCTTCCGTTAACCGTTTTGTGGTAGGTTTCATTTAGACCTCAAGGTTTCTGTCCGTCACATAACTATATTAAGTTCTATTTACATTTCTCGGGAATCTGTTACAGCAGTCAAATTAGATTTTTGAAGAAATAGTTGTTATTACTGAAACTAGGTGTTTTAGATCACCGAGTCCACTATTCATTATATTTTGTGTTTTATATTAGTGCATAGTATAAAGAAATATAAATTAATGTTTCGCATTTAAACTAAAGAAAAGGGATGATTAATCAACGGGATTATCGTATTTATAATATGAGGTAATAGAGTACAAATAATTTTTGTGGTTATGTAGGTCTGTTTGACTTGTTTAAATAGTTGTATAGGTTTGTCGGACGTCTCATTTTATAATAAGTCTAGATATTTAATGGAACAAATTTCATTCATTAGATACATTTTAAAAGTTTAACTAGTTTAATTATATTATAATTGTGATAAAACACATTGAAATAAACTTTTAAATGGCATTACAATCCCTTTCTTACTTTAGTTGTATTAAAATGTTTGTGGTCATGAATTCTTATTAACATTGTGTCATGTGCTATTTATTGGCCGCAGCTCCACCTGGTCTCCCCTGTCTCTGCATGAATTACAGTCCTGATCCGGCCTGTTTTTCATGTGGGCGATCAGCCGCATCTCCTACTCCCTTCTAATCTTGGTTTTATTGCAAAAATAACCAAATAACATAACTTTTTTGTAGAATACAATTACACAAGCATCGAAATTAGAGGTCATGAATATGAAAGATTATCCTCTGACCAAATCGTTAGGTTTCGCACTTGACACCAAAATTGGTAAGAAGCTGGAGGACGCAATGTTCAATCAGGGATATTTGGATCAGTACCAGGAAGTGATGAGAGCTAGCCGTGAATCTTTCGAAAGTTTTGAACGCGACAAGGAAAGAAGACGACGGAGAGGGAAAACCTCCTCGGAGACAGACAGAGATGGTGTGTTTAATTTTGTTAATGAAGATTGAAAAATTTTTGCACTTAACACTTTGCTATAGTTAATTAAGAGCGATATATAGAATGTTCATCTAGTAGTAGAAATTCCTCATCATCTTCTCGTGGCAGGTTTATAAAAGTGATTACGAAACTAGGTTAATTATTAAGCATTAATTTATTTAATTTGTTGTACATCTGTTAAAATTTTGTCGAGACGTTTAGTGCTTTATGAGATCTAAAGAATCTGCTACGAGTCTTTCAGCTAGTGCGATACCAAACATCGTATTTTCTCCTTCTGTGCAAGAAACCACCATTTCTTTATTTCTATGTCTACAAGCTTCCTCCTTTCAGTTAGATTCAATTGATAAATTAATTGGAGATCGTTCAAGTCCCGTAGAGTGCAGTAAGGATTCCCACGTAACAAGTCACGGGATCCAAGCAAACCTCACTTTCTCCGCGGTGCACCCTGCTAATCAACAAAGTAGGCTTTGGCTCCCACCAACCCGCATCGGGCAAGCATGGTGAGAAATACCCCCATATTAGTCCCTACTCGATCGAGGTGGGAATCTTTAGGGGAGACCTACGTCCAGCAGCGGATCAGCTGATGAAATTCAAGTAACAAACATGATGATGATGTTCAGTACTCTAACACACTGGCTGTAAGTTTTCTAAAAATAGTCCTGCAGAGAAGGTGTTAAATATTTTTTTTTGTTATTTCCAATCATTTTAAAGTTGTAAAAGTAATGGTGTAATGCGGCATACTAATCTACGGTCGTAGATTTGAATCGGACATTTGATGAATAATGAATCGGAAAGGTTTGAGAGTTTAACCGGTACTTTTATAACGTTAACAACATTAATAACTATTTTTAGGAATAGTAGAACGCCGTCGCGGAGCAGGCCGCCTCCGTTCAGAGGTAGGCAGGAGAAGAGCCCGGTCGCAAGCGCTGCGGAGGGACAAGCTCAACACCCAGAGTCTGAGAAGTCACCTGGAGCACTCCAAGCAATCTAGCGTAACACAGTCTTCAAGATCTGTTTAGACCAATTCACCAAAAATTTTATAAATAAATTTTAATATATTCTAATATTAAATATTTAGTTTCATTTAATCTAATGTGGTTGATGTAATATAAAACCACCAGTATACAACATACAAGCCAATATGAAGAGCGATCTGCTTATCTTGAGAAAAAATACGTCTGGTAATTTTTTTTTTAATCAATTAAGCGACGAGACGAGCGGATCGTTCACCGGATGAGAAGTGACAAACTTGTCCATAACGACGTGGCGCTGATTAGGTTGATGTATAGAATAGAATAGAATAGAAAATTCTTTATTGCACACCAAATAATGTTACATCATAGAAAGAATATATATATATATAACAATAAATGCGCAATGGGCGGTCTTATCGCTAAAAGCGATCTCTTCCAGACAACCTTTGGATGGAAAATATTAAAAATAACCGAAAATTTGGTGTGGGTACTTAATTTATATATATACATGCATAAAATAATAATATTGTTAAAACCAATAATACATACATACACATTAAATAGATACTTAAAGTGACTTTATATATTATATATAATTTAAAGCGAAAGATAATGATTCCTGACAAGGTTCCTAAAAGCTTGCTGTGACCGCGCCTGTCTTATTGTAAGAGGTAGAGCATTCCATAGACGTACAGCCTGAACAAAGAACGATTGCTCCATGAACTTGGTGGAATGTTTTGGAACTTTTAGGGTAAGATTTTCGGCTGATCTTAAACATTGAGAGTGTGAGGTATCAAGAAATTCAAAGCGTTCTTTAAGATAAGGCGGGTACAAAGGATGAAATAGGATATTGTAAAGAAGAGAAAGTATATTCGACTTCGCCATTCCGGCGAAGTCGAATTGGCAACCACTGGAGCTTAACACGGAAATGGGAAACGTGGTCATATTTGCGCAATCCAAATATAAATCGGACACAGATGTTTTGAAGACGCTCAAGTTTGTTAAGTTGTTGCTCGGAAAGATTAATATAGCTAGCATCGGCGTAATCTATTATAGGAAGAAGAAGGGTTTCAGCAAGTGTAATCTTGGTGGCAGTAGGAAGAAAGTTACGCATTCTTTTCAAAGATCTAAAAGATACGAATACTTTGCGGCTTAATTCTTCCAATTGTGGTCGCCACGAAAGGTTGTTGTCAAAGTGTACACCTAAGTTTTTAACTTTATTAATAAAAGGAAGAACATTTCCTTCAAAACAAACCTGAGGAGCTTCAGAAAAATTTATTTTAGCAATAATTTTTGTACTACCCAGAACTATAACTTGCGTCTTTAATGAATTGATTTTAACACCATATGCTTGACTCCAGTCGGAAATTCGTGCTAGATTATAATTTATGGTGGTAACAGCATGAGATAATTGATTAGGATATGCTTGGGTGTATATTTGAAGATCATCTGCGTAAAGGTGGTAGGAAGATGTTAATTGGTGAGAGATAGAATTAATAAAAATTGCAAAAAGAAGAGGAGATAAAACGCCACCCTGCGGGACACCAGCAGACGTAGTACACCACGACGAAAAGGTATCATCGACTCGAATACGTTGCCGACGCTCGGACAGATAACTACGAAACCAATCGGTTGCTGGTGGAGATATGTTAAGCGAGCGAAGTATGCCGAGAAAAACCTCGAAGTCAACAGAGTTAAAAGCGTTGCTGAAGTCGAGCAGTGTAAGAATAGTGACTTTCCCATCGTCCATTGCTGATCTAATGTCTTCTGTTATATTAACTAAAGCTGTCACGGTGCTATGCCCAGGACGAAAACCTGATTGAAAGGGATTTAAGAGGGAATTATCTTGGAGATAACAGCTCAGCTGATCATATACCAATCGCTCTAAGACTTTAGACAGGAACGGTAGAATTGATATAGGACGATAATCAGAAAAGGATACAGGGTTATGTTTTTTAGGTAGTGGAATAATTTGGGCATTTTTCCATATGGAAGGGAAGGTACTATTTGAAATAGAGGAGTTAAATATATCACATAGCACTGGGACGATGTCATCGATGATAGGGAGGATCATATTTCGGCTAATGCAGTCGTTTCCTACAGCTTTAGAAGTAATAGACAAAACGCTCTTTTTGACATCACGTGCAGTGAACTGACTAAAAGTAAAAGAGGGACAGTTAGAAGTTGGAATTGATAGAAGATAATGCAAAGTTTTAGACTTAACACCGTCGTTTAAGTTTGACGAAGTGGAGAAAAATTGATTTAATAGGTTAATGTTGACGTCTTTATTAACAGAGTCTTTCTGCGATTTACCAACTCCTATAGATCTAAGAAATCGCCAGACTTTTGCTGGTTCACCATTTTGTACAGAATTGTGGATGTGATGGCGTTGTGCATCCCTACACACCTTATTGCAGTGATTTCGAATTTTTACATATTTTTGCCAATTTTCTAATGAGGGTTTACATTTATATTTTGTTTTTGCAGAAGATTTTTTATCAAGAAAAGATTTAATTTCCGCTGTAAGCCAAGGTGAAGGAAGATGTTTAATTTTAATAGCGCGTACGGGAGCATGCTTATCATACAAGTTTATAAGTGTAGAGGAAAATAATTCTACTTTTTCATCAATAGTGCAGGCGGAGGTAACGGGAGTCCAATCTATGTTCGAGACATCTTCACGGAGGTTATGCAGAATCATGCCACTAAAATTACGTTGCATTATAATTCTAGACTTTGCTTTGGGAGGACGGATTTTATAGGAAAGAAATATAAGATCGTGATAGGAAAAGGCGTCGGCAGGATATTGACCGTGTTTTGCAACAAGATCAGGAGAAGACACAAGGATAAGATCAAGAAGTGAAGGTGTGGCACTAGGAAAGTGGTGCGTAGCGTTAAGAGGAAGAATATAAAGATTACACGAGTGTAAAACTGCTTGCAAGGTAGATGAACGCGAGTCTTTTTTTAACAAGCAGGTGTTGAAATCCCCCATAATGATGACGTGTGAGTAAGCCGGGCAAGTTTTTTCCAAAAGGCTTTCAAAAGATGAAAAAAGTCAATCCGAGAGGAGGGACAGTAGTATACACCCAGTAGAACTTTACTGTGATGCAGTTCTACTTCAATAAAGAGATGTTCACCAGCGTCATGCGCGGGTGGCTGCGCTGAAAAGTCAATAGTTTTAAATTTAAGGTCTGCGCGTAAATAAATTGCAACTCCTCCACCGCCACGATTTGCACGATCATTACGGATGAGGTGAAAACCTGGTAATGAGTAGCTTGTTGAAGGCAGGCAAGGCTTTAGCCATGATTCGGAGATGAGTATTGCATGGGTGTTTTTGGAACTGAAAGTGGCCAGCAAATCAGAGAAATGTGCTGGAATACTTTGGGCATTTATATGAGTGACATTAAAATTCTTCGCAACATCAGATAATTGAGAAGATAAGCTTTCAGAGAGAGGCAACGGTCTACCCAGGCTGTCGCCTCCGCTACTTGATGAAAAGAACCCATCAGAATCGTCGCTATCTTCTATACATGACATATTAGTATAAATAAAACGCTGTATATATAGTATATATGTCTAAGTAAATAAAAAGAAAAGAAAATAAATAAAAAATAATAATATTAAGTTGATGAATGAGTTGATATGAAACAAACTAAATGTTTCCATCTACCAGTTGAGTGTTGTATAAAGAGACAAATTAACTAAACTACAATTTAGTCAAAGGCAGATCTAAAAGAAAACATGACCAAAACTAGGAATAATAATGATTCACATTGTTACACCAGTGAATAAATTAAAATACAGTACAAACCTGAAATTCTATTAATGTTAAATTACTCACAAAACTATTTCATATACAAGCAACAGATACATAATTCTAACTTTAATTTACTTTACCCAATTAATAAGCAAACAAAGTAACACATGTGAACCAGGCATATATAGCTCATTGTTAATTATATTCTGTGTGTGCATCCTCAGATGAATTTAGAGTTGTTTTTGATTATTTATGTTTTATAATTAAAATATTGAACAGAAAAATTTGGGGTAGTATGGAAATTATATTATATTTAGATATTTAACCAAATATGCATATTTATAGATAGTTTTACCTAAATTATGATACAGTTTCATAGTATCTAGTATACTATAAATACCATGTTAGTGCCAGTTTGTAGTAACTTGTTGAGAACACCATATTAAATTCAACTATAGTATTTGTATATAAATAAGACATGACATTTCTGAATAAGGCAAATAGTTTAGTGTACATTACTTCTTTAGCGCAGCAGTACGCTTGTTTTTACCAGATGCATCTTTTCCAGCTGCTTTGGGCTTCGTTGAAGCTTGGGGTTCTATTTGGTTTATATCACTTGAACAGGATATGCAATGTCGCGAACCATCACCTTTTACTATATATACACATCCTTCTTTGGTCCAACAGTTGGCGACGCCAAACTTCTCACGCGCAGCCATAAATGCTTCATGTCTTCGTTTTGTTAAAAACTCAGAGAGGGTAACTCCTGTCCCCTTTAGACTAGATTTAGAAAACCAGATTTTGTCACGAAGAGCAGTATCTCGAAACTTTATTAGGATTGGTCGGGGTTTATGTGTGGCTGTTGACCGTCCCATTCGATGGCACCGTTTTATATCACCGGTGGAAAAATCACCAATCTTATATACTCTCGTATACTGCACCATATCGCGCCCGTCGTCTCAGACGTAAGATGTTGAGTCTCGTTACCCCAGTAATTACACAAGCTTCAGCACTCTTCAAACCCGAATAAGGTAATGTTTGCACACTATTGTTTCGCGAGCTGAAATAGGAACTGTGGTGTTATCTACCCAGAAGGTCTCCTTATAAATAATCTATTGCATGCATAGTGGGACCTGTTAGGACTCAACGCCATTCAAGCCTTTTAATTGCTAAGTACGTAATCGTTGTACGTTGACTTTAAAGGTTTCCTCACGATCTTTTCGTTTACCCGAAGCTCAAGTCCTGGCGGAGATAGAACCCGCACCTCTTTAAGTTATAACATGAGGGTTCGACGCACTTACTGAAGTATCGTCTCGTTAATTTCGTTTCATCCATTCACTGGATAAATATACTTTCCAATTCAACGCATGAGCTGTTGGTAACACTAGGTATAAGTAAAAAATAATTGTTTTTTTACTTCAAAAATTTTGTTGAAATATTTAATTAAGCGTTATCTGAATAACATTAAGGGTATTTTACATTATGTTTATTATTACCATCAGTCGATAGACTTCCACTGCTGGACATAGGCCTCCCCTAAACATTCCTACATCGATTGGGGACTCAGATGAGGGATTTGGGCCACATACCTACCACGCCGGCTCTATGCGGTTTGGTTGAAGCCAGAGCCTCGTTTATTAATTAGCTGGGTGCACCACGGGCAGATGAGGTTCACTCGGATCCCGTGAGTTGTTGTGCGGGAACCTTGGCACACCTGGTCTACATAAATTATTTTTTTATTAAAATAGCATATTTTTTAATGAAAAGCTTATTTCACATAGATCTCTTCCATTTCTTCGCAAGCAGATTTCTTTAACTTAAACTTATTATTGTAAAACAAAACAAAATGCAAACGGGTTAGAACCAATGTAATCAGTGGGAGGTACTGCCAATGGCATACTATTGTCAACACCAAAACAAATCCAAATAATGAACTACATATAATTTTCCACAGCCCTGAGGAATATGTACAGCAGCACTTGTCAATATATATATTTGCTATTTAAAAGTATTAGGCGTTACTTAACACATTATATTTTGAAGAATTTTTTGATTAACATATACATGTGAATGTTAGAGTTGATAATGGTTCCTCATACTTTTGCTTTTAATGCGGAATATCTTCATTTTTAAGATTCGTTTACCCCTGCGTTTCACAAAATAAATTATAAAAAAACGTTTTCTTCTTCGTCGTGTAAGGGAATTTTAATAGGAAAAGTTTTGTTATAAACGTAAAAGCCTATTAAATATATTTCGTCTAGAAAGAATATTTGTATTATGTTGTTGGTTATTTCTCCTCTTTTTCAGAAAACATTCTCATCCTCTTTATTACAAATATTTCCTCAACAACCCTAAAGAATATTTTGAAGAGGTTTGTTATTTAAGTAAATGATTAGAGATTCACCTGATGGTAAAATCCATGTCCATAAAAATGGACCCCTGGCCAGGATAATAACTTACTTTTTATTGGTGATGAGTCACTGGTTTCGAAGTCTGGCTGGGTTTTTTTTTATTAACGTGTGTAACAAAATGCTAACGGAACGCACACCCCGGACCAATACTGGGCCGGTAGTGGAGTAGTGTCGGACTCCAACCGACTAAAAAGCTTCACACGGTATTCCATCACATCCGCAAGGAACGCACGAGGGTCGCGGGATAACGCTTTAAACAGTTCTTCCGCAACCCAAGTCTGGCTGGGTAGGTACCATCGCAGCTGCTATTTCAGCTTTCAAACAGTAACACGCCAACATTACTGTGTTTTGGTTTGAAGGGCGTGTAGTTAGTGAAATTATAATTTTTTTTAATTCAATTAAGATATGAGGGGGCATTCACCTGATTATAAGTGATACACTAGCCCATAATAACGTGGCGCTAGGTAAGATGATATATACTGCACAACAAAGTGCTCGTCGCTTGAGAAGTGTGTCGAGTTTCGTTATCTCAGTAATTACAATAGCTACATCACCGTTCAAACTGGAACACAGTAATGTTTGCATAGTACTGTCCGGCGGCTGCAATAGGCTCGACGGTGGTGCCTACCTAGACGGTTTCCAGTAATAGAAACCTACCATCAGTGAACTACACATACTAAGGTAACGAGACTTAATTCTAATGTCTCAAGGCGATAAGCACAATGTTGTGCTGTTCATCCTAATTAGCTCCACGTTATTATGGGCAGGCGTATCACTTACCACCAGGTCGGCTCGCCTCGCCGTTTTGATGAATAAAAAAAATAATACTGCACCATATTGTGCTTATTACCCGTTCAAATAAGATTCTACGTTTCGTCAACTCAGTAATTTCTTTAGTTATAGTGCCGTTTAAACCGGAACAAGGAAATGTTCGAAAGCTGTGGTGGTTCAAAAGATTATGTACGGCAGTTTTCAACGAAGACCTACTAAGGAACATAAAATTTTTGACATCCCTCGGACAAGTATTAAGTTTTGAATACCATTTAATTTCACTACCAATAATTTTATTTAAGCAAGCAATAAAGAAAATGTCATGACATGGCCATCTTTATCAAGAAATATTTGAATTGATAGATTCAGAGGCAAGATAACTTATTTATATCTGTGACGTCATCACCGCTACATAAGATTTACAGTTTAGTTAAATACTAAACTGGTGAGTATATATTTCAAAATCTTATCGAAATTATAATTAACATTATGAATGTTGAGATATTTAAAATATTTAAGAAAATCATGTGAGACAAAAGTAATCAAGACCAAGATCACTATTCAACGTCATGTCATATGCTAGATATCGCACAGTGTAATCCTTTTTCACAGTATTATGTGATAAGAACCATCTAAGTGGACTTTGCCTTCTCCGGTTCTCTTGCTTATCAATTTTAACAGTTTTTGAGGAAACTGACAAGAGAAATTGTTCACTGTTTTCATATCATCAAATTAGAAAAGAGTTTCAGCAAAGCTTATCGATGGATTCATTGTCGTAGTATTGCAGTTATTTCTGAAGATTTTTATGAAAAAGTAAAGGAACAAAAATGAGGATTATTTGATACAACCTCAGATAGTAAGATAAGAAGTAGAATGCAAGTAATGTGTATGATAAACTAAAGTTACTTGTCAAGTGGTTACGATGAATCTACTTTATGGTCGTCTGTTTGTCTTTAGATAAATCCCATAGAAATAAATCCCATAATTTTTAAATAAATATAAATGCGTTAAAATCACTAACAAGGTTAATTTAAGACTCATCAAACGCCGTCACACCGGTGAATGGTGTTCCCTTCCTCAATTGGGTCTTTAGGCTCGTTGTCGGGCATGATGGAAGATCTCATCACCTTCTAAACGACAATGACAGCACAAAACAGACTCCAGAACGTGCCATCCCAGCATAGCATTAGCGAGACCGCGGTTGTGTTCCGAACGAAAATCCCATGACCTTCCAAACACCGAAGGTAACCACCAAAGGGGTCTTAGTGGGTAAAAATCACCCCAGAACTCTGATTTCCCCGCAGAAGACAATATCTTTTCAAAGATTTTCACCTGAAACGAAAAAAAAGAAAAAAGAGACATAGTATATAGAAGTTTTCACGCTATTTCTTGGTATTTTATCTAGGCGCTACGACTGTGCCTAGATAGACAATCTATATAGTACGGAGACTAACTCTAGTTACAAATTAATAACTATTTTTGAACACAATGTGGATCATTAATTTGTTATAGATTAGTGGAAACCGTTGTATACAGTACTGAACAACAACAGCTTAAAAAGATGATGAATATCATTACGAAGAAACTTATTATTAATAGAGACCATTCGCTGCGTTATTCAAGGTGACCTCAACACTGATCCACTTCTCCGAGCTAAAGTAATTCCCCGATTCCCGCTTGTTGTTGTCATTGTATAATTTATACAATTTCCTTAGGTTGGGTCACCGCTGTTACCGCTCACTGTTACTGATACTGATACTGCAGTTACCGCTCAACATAGGGCGGACAGCAAGCCTGTTTGCTACCTAAGTGGTATAAAAAAAATATAAAAAAAAATATTTAAACATTTTCACTTCGTATTATTTACGAGGTTGCTATAGAAAATCATTTGCGGTTGCGGTTGCTCTCAAGGAATATTTAAGATAAATTTCAAGTCTAATTTTGTATTACGTCTTTCGAAGAGGGTCATTAATATTAATAAATAAATATATCTTAATATTAACGACCCAAATGGTCAGCCATATTAAAAAAATACTCCATATATACATTTTTTTTATTTAAACAGGAAAGTTATTGACCGATACCACCATGCGTTAAGTAATGAATATTACATTGGTGAAGTACTGGCCCAGTAAAAATAAAAACAAATACATCATACTGATGTTCCCGGAAACCGTCAGGGTAGATACCACTGCAGCTCATATTTCTGCCGACAAACAGTAATGTGCAAACATTGCTATATTCTGGTTCAAAGGGTGTTCTAGCTAGTAAAATTACTGGTATAATGAAATATAAAATTCTGTCTCAGGGCGACGAGCGCAATGTGGTGCTGTGTGTAACATCCTAACTTTTTTTTTATAGTGATGTTCTCGCCGCAGTTCTATTGACAACTATAGCGGCTTCACCGAACTCAGGGCTCGCGGATCTGGTATCCACGAGCTAAAAACATCCTAACTAGCGTCACGTTGTGAATCACTTATCGAGTGAACGGCTATCCTGTCTCATCACATCAATGAATAAAAAAAACTATTTAATAGTGTAAGTTAAACCTAACTCGTTATTGTTGTAGTTACTGCAAACCCGTATCACTGAATGCCCTCAGCGTGTATTTAGTTGTATTTGTGTGTCAGCACTTGGCGCTTCTCCGCAGTCACGAATTGGACTCAGTTCGGTGTGCACATGTTTAATGATTGTTCGTTAACTTAATGAAAAAAATAATAACCAACATTTCGTACATTGTTTATATTGTAAACAATTAAGTGTAGTTCTTACATAACAAAGTTAACTTTAGCGTGAATAATGAGGGCGTCTATTTTATTATGTTTTCTTTGTTGTGTATTTCATTCGGAACAGGTAACAATTTGTATTTAGCGTAAAGATCAAAATCCTTTGATCTGATGTTAAAATTTATATTATTTGTTTATTTAGATTCAGTGGCGTTTCTTATGTAGTTTTAAATAGTGTTTATTTATGATTTTTACACTACACTATAAATTCTTTATAACTATTAATGTAAAAACTAGCTGTTTTTTAACAATTTCTGACATCTGGTTAATGTGTTGTTTTCATCTGCATCGTTTGTTGCTTTATTATCAAACCGTAATATTTTCATATACATCTATAGTGTACTTATTTAATATCTTTTTAATTATTGGTGCCAAAGGAAACCAAAGGCATTATTTACATTAAATAGTAAAATGATATGCAGATTTCGTTCATGATTTAATGACTTGAAATACATTGACTATTTTGTGTCAAATGTCCAACTAACTTCAAAATCAGTCTTATTTCGGAAGTTATTTTAAAGAATTAAACTGTTTTTGTTATAAGCATCGTGTAAACATTCTTATGGATTTTACAATCTTTTTTCTCATTTTGTTGAGGTTTCGGTACCAATTACAACCTCCGCGCTTGAAAAACGAACAATCCAGATTATTTAAAGCTGCCTTAATGATAAAATAACGAATATTATCTTGATATTATCGTTAATTACTTTCGTATACATATTTATACTGTAGAATGTATGATTCGTGAATGTAAGTATTAATATTACTGAACTCCTTGACGTCTTCATCCATGTTAATGATATTTTAGGTGGTTACATTTACCAGCGATATGATATACAAATTCCAAGATTTTTTTACCTTATCGTCTTTAAATACGAAAGGACAATCTTGGTACCGCTAGTTTACGAAACCGCTTTGTCCCGGTCGGGAGATTTCATTGTATTTGGTAATTTTGTATGTTCGGTCCGTATAGAAGTCAACACCGCAAGATGATAGCTACGTTGCCGCCGTGGTGGAATACGAGGTGAACCCGGATGTCGGGACCAACGTCCAGAATTACGTGAAACTCATAAAAGAAGCCGCAGAACAGGTAAACACATCACTAGGTTTTACTAGTAACTCTTTAATATTATGTTCTTATAAAAAAAAGTGTTCTAGATTTATATACAAATGTCATATTAATATTTAAAAACTTGATCTTTTTCAACAAGAAATTTATTATAGCTTTCTTTAAAACGAAGTCTCTAACGTCTTAGGTATCAAGCAATGTTTTAGGAATTATATATGTCTAAAAGCGACGAGCACCGCTTTATGGGCAGGTGTATCGCTTACCATTAAGTGAACATACCGCTCATCTCGTTGGATTCTCCGACGTATTAATTTACCACCAACAGTGTTGACTCCATTACAAGTTTATTCATGTACTGGGCAGAAAACATAAAAAAATAATACTAATGTTCTTCCTCACCCAGTGACATCAGAAGTTTTATTATAATTTGGACGTTTCCAGAATGCCGATATAATCGTGTTTCCGGAAATGACGCTGACGCGGGGAACTCGCCGCATGTCGGTACCTATACATGGTATACTGAAGGATTCGCCGATACCAGCGCTGCGACCGGACCTGTACGATGAGGTCAGACATTTGGCTTTGCCTAAACATCATCTTCATCATTCATGCCTGTTGCTGTCCTTTGGTCTCACCTAAGGATGTTAAGAAACAAAACCTTCGACGTTATCACAAAGTAGACCAGTTCACCGGTAACTGCTTTATATTTAAAAATGTATGGTATAAGAGGTGCTTCTTAAATATGAGAAGCGTATTATATTTCTGAACTAATCAGCGAATCAATCATGAAACAACACTTCACAGATCCTGGTGGCTATATCGGAAGCAGCTCGCCAACACCAAATCTACGTGTTGATAAATGTGCAAGAGGAGATGGACTGCAGGAACGCTTCAGGCGAGTATTGTCCAGAAGAGAAGGTGTACCTATTCAACACCAACGTTGTCTTCGATCGGGCCGGTGCTGTCATTGACAGGTATATTATTTGTTAAAGTATGTTTTAATTAGTTATTAATTTAAATATTATTTGGGACCTAACCCACCTCTTAGGTACGACGCGCCACTATAGTGGTTTTCGTGGATAACATCACACTATGAAAGAAATACAACTCTACCGTGTAAACGATGCTCCACTGTAGTGACTAAATATCTATTTATATATACATAATGAAAATGGATCTCCTTTATTCGCCAATCACGTGAAAACTAGTGAATGTATCATCATGGGGACATTAGCGTTCGACACGGTATATGTAGATGGATCCTTCATCATTATATTTGTAATAAAATTTTGTAAACATTTTCATTTCTTATTGTTAATGTGGTTGCTATAGTAACGGTCGCTATATAAAAATTAACGGTTGCGGTCGCTCTCAAGGAATATTTCAAACGAATTCAAGTCTAATTTTATATTATGACTAGCAAAGCGAACTGGGGATAGATAGTACTAAATAAAGATAAATAAAACAAAAAAAAAATACACATACAGTCAATATTTTGATGTATATTGACTGTATGTGCTAAATTGTTGCTTTATAATTGTTTTATATATATACACTTATATATATGTTAAACTTGCATGTTAAACTTCACTAAGTTTAACATGCCTTTTTAAGATATTGTTATAATTTGTCTGAATTTTGTAACACTAAAACACTGGGCTCTTTGAACACTGCCGCATAAAGGAGCAGGCAGCCCTGCGCAACATTTAGCCTTGCCTAAGAGCTCAAAAGGACAACCAGATAGTATTTGAACAGGAATACTGTCAAAGGGAAGAAGAACTTGATTCTAAAATTATTCTCACTCCATCACTATGTATTATAATTTCAGGTACCGCAAGATTAATTTATTCGGCGAGTTCACGCGTACGCCTGCGCTGAAACCGGACCTGGGTGTTTTCACCTCGGATTTTGGCGTGACTTTCGGACACTTCATCTGCTTCGACCTGATGTTCCAGGTGCCCGCTGTACAAGTGGTGGAGAAGAACAATCTCACTGACGTCATCTTCTCAACTATGTGGTTCTCCGAGATGCCTTATCTCACTGGTAAGTTGCGAAGTGATAATTAGAATATTTTAAAGGTCTGTTGTTTGGTGTGCTCGATCATTTCAAATAAAGGACATAAAGGATGTAAAGGTGAAAAGGATCAGTTTAAAGTCTATTCTTTGTAAAACATTTTTTAAGGTACTTGTGGTACATAACACATTTTTGGTTAATTATTTAGGTTATCAGAAAAATTGATCTTTTTTTCAAAAAATAATATATGATATCTATAGTACTACTAACATTGTTTTCCAGCTATTGAAATTCAGGAAGCCTTCGCTTACACCATGAACGTCAACTTCCTAGCGGCAGGCGCTAACAATGTGAGGGTGGGAAGTGCAGGTAAGTTATTTACTTATGTTTTTACATACAAAACTATATCCGCTGGTAGCGCCATCTGGTTGGTGGCAAGTTATAATTTTTTTTTATTACAGGGTCGGGTATTTATTCTGGACGAACTGGTGCCCTGATCAGTATAATGCCCGGTGTACCAACAACTCGACTGCTAGTGTCCAAAGTTCCGAAGGTTCCTGGAAAGGTACATCCATTCATATCCTAACAAGTTTTATGTAAGCTGTATAATAAATAAGTTGTAATAAAATTTAAGGAGCTTAGATTAAAAAAATACCTTAAAAATAATTATTTCTTCATGTCCTTTACTTTAACTTCGGTAAACGTTCATAAAGTAACTTCTTGACAATAAGTTATTATAATATGATCCAGTTCACTTCCAACTTAGGGGTAATTTCCTTTCAGGCCGGTTTACTAACCGCCTATTTCTGCTGGTCTTTTTGAAAAGTTTATTGTGAAGACCTTCAACTTCTTTCTCGATTTTGTCATGCGTGTTTATGGATATATATTTCTGAAAGATTTTTTTATTAAATTCTTTTTATTTGTCTCTTCATGGCATACCAACAAAGTAAAAAACAATTTTATAGTAAACAGCAATCACAATCATTAAAAATACTGTTTATGTGTTTTTTAAATGTCGTTTTTGTGTTACAGGTAAAAGACCCATATCCAGGTCCTATAAACGACGATCCGAAGTTGATGGACAACCTCGTGCTCATCTCCGACCCTTCGTTATCGTCCCACGTCAGCCGGCCTCTAGTGTCGGGTGCGCAGGAGTTTGTCCTCACTACGAACGAGGTCTCCTGCAAGTTCCGCGTCAACTTACAACTGAGTGATGGTGAACAGGTGAGTGGACTTAGCTATTTTCCAAGAATTCCAATGTACACTATTTATAATGGAGCGTTTTGTATTTAACATTGGATTTGTAAGTTTTATCGCCTCGGATTGCCATTTTGCCGTTAAATGTTATCACCATATATATATCACTTTTCAGTAGTAATAATTCTTTTAAACCATTCTTATAGATAATCGGCGTTCTACGTTGGAAATTCTTTACGTTGTAGATAATGAATGTGTACACCTTTCAAAGTATGTGTAACATAAACTACGATATTTTATGAGAATTTCATTTCTATATTCATAACTGCACCAAATCTCACATTCCATCATATGCACAGTTTACATTTGAAACCAAAAATTAATTATATTAGATATATACATACAGCATCTGAAGATATGAGCGTTCAATTTTGGGTCGGCAATCCGACAGAGGCTGCAGTTGCAGCTTTCAAATGGTCTAGGACTTACGGCGACTTACTTACTTAATTACTATCTCTTGAGCTACATGATCGACTGCCATTAAAAACAATTCTAGGCTCTTTTTTAAATATGATGATCTCCTCATGACACTGTCAACCATAATAATGTAGCCGTATTTATCAACACGGTATCAGGTAACATTCAGATATAAGATGGTGTATCTCGTGTGCATAGTAACTGCACTAGCTAACCTATTTATTTATAAAGTATGTACACTATTACGAGAGTACACACTTAAAATAACTTATAGTAAAAAATATGTACAATGATACCAAACTGAAATACATGATCTCATATGATTTAAGAAAAATCTAAAATGATCTATAAAACAGCTAATTTTTTGCATGAAACAGCAGGTATGCTAATAGATACTAGAGAATCGTGTGTATTAATAAAAATGTTGACAATGTTACATGAAAAATTAGAAACTGATCCAAAGGGTACACATACGCATCATCATCAGCTGATAGACGTCCACTGCTGGACATAGGCGTCCCCCAAAGATCTCCACACAGGCAATATGGCCTCCGGTACCGCTGGGCACTAGATGTTGTATGTAGGGGTTCATATCGGGAGAATTTGAGCCATTTCTCACCACACTGGCTCAATGCGAGTTGGCGGGAGCCAGAGCCTCGCAGGTGAGGTTGGCTCGGGACCCGTGAGTTATAGTGCACACCTCTTGCACCCCACACACGCATGGTATATCATAAATAATGGGTAAAATATTTTCTATACGCAATGACCACAGTATTGGTGCTATTACGAATTATTCATTATACCTTGTATCACACATGAAGTAATATTTATAGTGGCATCACTGGTGAGAGTAAAATAGTGTTGGTTAAGAAAATAGATCACTACCGCTTCATGCATGTCTAGCATTGAATGCGTTGCTTATTTATTATCTGATATGCGCATGCAACGGAATAATCACGGTAAGTATAATCTTCAGTATTACCATTTGCTTTCTATAATTAATGCTACGCTTAAATCTTATAATACTGTTTCACTAATAAATTGTTCATGAATATTTCAATTTAAACGGTATTAATTTCCGTTTGCCATAATTGTACAGAAAAAAAAAATGTGGAATACAAGGCTTTTTATGTCATAATTATTCTCTTTAATTCAGTTTAATTTAATTATTTATTCATAATTTTCAGGGCCTGTATTACAGAGCGCTTGCCAAAGACAGCATTAATATATACTCCCGTCGGCAGCTGGGCGTGGCGGTTTGTTCAGTAGTTGCATGTAAAAACAATACCATAGAAGGCTGTGTCTACAGGTATTTAACGTTTTTATATCACCAAATCAGTGACAAGGTTTCTTAAAATAAAAGGGTGCAATTTCCCTTACAGGCTATGTTTACAAGTAGTAGGTCCCTGTTATTGTAAACCGTCGAGGTTAGTACCACTGAAACTCTTATTTTTATCGCAAATTAGTAGTGTTCAAACATTACTGTGTTCAGGTTCGAAGGGCTATACGTAGTGACATTTTAGAGGTAGATCTTATGTCTCAAGGCGATAAGCACTATGTTGTGTATACCATCTCAATCAGTTGTCTCGGGCAGGTGTATCATTTTCTATTAGAGGAGAGTCTTGCCTGTCTCGTCGCCTCGACAAATTAAAAAAAATATCTTAACAATGATTTTGAGATCGTATGCTCGTATCGTTGGTTACGATTTGGAGTCCTTATTACCCTCATCGTTCCTGTAGAAGACGATAGTTCGACGCGATCACTAGCCATCGTAGTATCAGCAACGATCCTGGAGACTGTTTTATTTAGTAGAACCAGCTATAAGATTATATTTTCAGAAAACCCGTGTTTGTGTTTCATATAGTCAATAATATCTCCAATAGATATTGACTGAAGGAATTTTAGTGAAATATTCACTTAACCCTGACACCCTTACAGAAAAAGCTGCTTTAAATTTTCCCTCATACCAAAACTTAAAAGTTACTGTCACTAGCAACGTATTGCTTCTCAAAATTGAGGCATAAAACAACTTTGAGGATCTCAAATATCTAGATCGTATAAGCATAAATTAAGATAACTTTAAACAAGGTACTGTCTTCAATCACAATTATGAAACTATCGCCAACTGACACATATTTGTGAGAAAATGGAGTACTTAGTTAATATTTAGGTCATTTAAATATATATATTTTTTAATAAAAAGGCAAAATGACGCGAGGCAACTGATAAAATATGACCTGTGGATATCTATGTAATCTGTGGATATACTAAATGCAACAATATTGTTATGTTGAATTTAATGATCACATCCGTATTCAGTATGTCACCGATTGTTATTGTATTTGTTGAATGTTACAGGTTCAAGAACACAGATAATGTTGAAATAAACGAACTTGAAATAGAGATGACTTCCCATCGTTTACACTACAACACTACCCTGCAATGCGACGATATGGTCTACTACCCGGTTTCTTTGGGTAATAACAAATTCCCAATCCGACCGCAGAATTTCACCTTCGTCGTAGAATCTAAAATTGCTGCGGACGACATATCTACATGTGAAAACTCCATCGATGTGAATCTGAGCCGTCCGAAAGAAAAGATTAAGTACAAATTAAACGCACCCCAAACAAATTTGGTTGCATTTGGCGTGTGGGGGAGAGTTTTCAACAGAGACGTTCAAGACAACGAACCACCCACTGAGGAGGACCTGCAGAACTATCTGGAGATAGAGGACTGGATATATAAAATACAGAAGAAAAATGACTAAAGTGTACCTCAGATGAATAAAGAAAACTGATTTCAAGTACTAGTGCAGTGTTGTTATTTTAGCTTAAATTTAAAAACTTATCTTTTATTTTGGCAACTTTGATCTCTTATGTGTAAAAAAAATGACTTTTCGTTCTTTAGACTATAATAAACTTTATATAAATAATATAATATTATCAAAATATCAAAATCGATGATATGAAAATTAATTATATAAGATAAAGTTAACTTTTGCTAATTATCACTGTTTTGTTTAAATGTATGTGAATACTGATAAGACTGTTTATACTAAAGCGAAATAAAAAAAAAAGTATTACAAATGTTTTTATATCACTGAATTCTTTTATTAGTATGAAAACCCATATTAAATCATGTAAATATTCGAGCTCTCATTCTGACTACCCTGATACGTGCCGAGAATAGAACGGCGTGGAGGCAGCTGCTTGACGCGAAGTACACGAAAGAGAAGAAGATATGAGGGTGACCACGATTCGACCTTGATAATACTCATTGTATAAAATTTTGCATAGCGGGTAGTAGGGTTCCTTTGCACCTCTATAATTATATTATAAACTAGTATATGATTTGCATACTAAACAGTAACGACTGCCGCCATTTTAATCATAAAACGCGTTTGCAAAATGGTAACGGGTAGACCTTGAAACATTTTTGGACGTAACCAGTTACTGCTTCCTTAAATAATAACCATGAGTATGCATTTATTCAAAAGTAGTCACGATTGTTAGTTAACTATTTTTAACTAGGTTTGTTTTATATATTGTTATGTTTCTCTGTTTTCAATATTTTATTTAGGCTATGAATAAATGTAATAGATGTAATGTTTCGCTTCAGAGTACTGATGATGGTAGTGGTCCTTTCGAAATTTGACGTTGTGACGAAAGCGAGCAACGAAGGAATTTTCGGGGGAAAATCTAACCTTACTTCCACCAAGAAATTGAATATCTTTTGAAGATACACTGCCGACAACAAATTGTCAGTTTTGACCCATCATCACCGTATGTATACAATTCGAAGTTTATTTTCAGTACTACAAATACAAGGCTGCGGCGTTCACTGGAGTTCGTAGCTTTTCGGGCATGGGGACGGGGGGCAACAGGATCTGCTCTGTAGTTGCCTGCACGGGCGACGCTATTGATACTTGTGGGAAAAGGTATATATCCATAAATACAATGCATTAGTGCTAGTTCTCAACTGTTAAAAAACATCTTTGTAACAGCGGAGGACCTAATTCTGCAGCACTACCGCAGCCATGCAGCATGCTACTGTACAAATAACTGTATCAGTTCGAAGATCATTTTAGCTGGTATACGTAACGCAATGTGTCAGGTTGTTATTACGTGGCAGGTAAAATGGATAACGATATTAATAAACCTACAAGCCAAAATTATGCTGCAAAGTACTCATCCTAATTAGTCACTTCGTTATGGTGGAGCACTTATCATCATGGGACTTTTCTTCTCGTTGCTTAATTGAAAAAAAAAAAACATTCGAACTTCATCTGAACATGTGTATTTATGAATAAAAATGCATCCCAGTTATTTCAGTATTTCAAACTTAATATAAAATCTACAAAAATGATGGTTTTCATTCACTACATCGTTTGTTACAGGTTCCCTGATTACAAAGAAACTGCTACAGCTGTGTTCGAGGAGTTGAGTATTGTAGCTGAGGTACCAACGCCAAAACTTGACGAAGAAGTAAGCGCAGCCGATTCAATTTTTTACCCCGTGTCGTTGGATTTATCAATAAATCCACTAAAACCGCCATCTTACACGTATGCAGTCGAGGAATCGGTGAACCAAACGTCCCAATACAGATTTAAATTGAATAACGTTACATCAGACCTTTACAGCTTCGCAATATGGGGTAGGGTGTTTATTCGTGACGGTGAAGAGGCAACCCCGCCGCTAAAACCTCACAATGCGTCATCGATTAAAACATTAGCTTTTTCCGTTTTTATATGTTACATATTAGCCATTATAGAGTTATTTTGATTAAAAATTATATCCTAGCATTTCAAAGCTAGGTAACGCTATAGGCCATACTTTTTCTTATTACTTCTCTTCTGTCATTAAAATTGCCGTTTGTCTAACGAGATGTTTTCCAACATAAGATTTGTACACACTTTTAATATCATTAGTTCCTCAAGAATTTGACTAGGAAATGCAAAATACCTTTTTCGAATTCTACAGGCAGCTCCAAAGCATAAAGTGTACAAACTAAACAATTTCGCCGATATTAATAGTGTATTAAAAATTATAAGGGTCTTTTTCACAATGTCCAAATTTAATATATTGGATAAGTAATTAACAAATAAATTAAATATAATTGTCATATAAAAGTTCCAGTTCAAACAGCTCGTGATTCACCACCGTCTAACAATTACGCTTATGTGTTTGAGAACATTTTGACGTTCCGATTTACTGAACATGTGAGAGCATAAACCTTTTTTTAATTTATTAACTCAAAAGTTTTATGTTTACAACGAATATTTTATGCATTATTTTGTTTTTATTGTTGATATATTTAAAATGCGTATTCTGAAACAAGTGTAATGACACTAAAAAGTATTTTTTTAGAAATCGAATATTTTTATTTGGAACGAAACGTAAGACAAAGTAATCAGCAGTAGCAGCAAAATATCGACTTTGGTTATTTGGCTTTTATCGTTTATTATTAACATCTTATTCGTTATCGAGGGAATTAAATAGATCTATTTTTAAAAAATAACATAAAATAACATAATCATACAAATAACCGATAATTTTTTTTGTTATTTACTTTTAGAATTTTTGAAAGATTTACGGTTAATATAGTAATACAATATAAATAATACAAAAGGTCAAGTACAAGTCTCTAGACAAAAAATGTTGGTTATGAGAGTTGTTTCTACATTAAGAAAAGTTTATTTGATTATACCTACATAAATGTTATTTTTTTTATATTGTTTGTTATAAACATTATACATTTGTTGTTAAATAAAACTGTTTTAAAACCGATATTGTATATTTCTAAATTATCACAAGCCGATAGAGATTCACTGCCAGGCGTAGGCGTTATACAAAGATCTTCACACCGATAGGTTTGACCGCATCCACCGGTGTTTCGCGACCTTCACCAGATGATCTACTCATCTGAGGCAGAACCTATATCCACTAACTTTAAAACAACACACATTTTGCTACTTTATTCACTAAATTTGGGTGAAACGTAATGAAAAGCTACTTTATTAAATAACTGCGTCGTCACTAAACTAGTAAATAATATTCTCGGTTACAACACTATGGCAATAAACAGATTTTTACCTAAAAAGAAATAATGCGAGAATGCTAATATAATCTATAACCAATATGGTTTGTTGTATAATTTTGAACATTCTATTTGAGTAATCACCTAAATAGATCCACATCTGGTATTGACTCTCGTCCTCACATAACCACAGTTCGCCACGAGAACGTCAACGGCAAATATACATATACATACAGATATATAGATACCTGTAACTATTTTATAATATCTATATATATATTTTAGATATTCTGAGATTCCCTGACTTATCATGAGATCTCCGAAACTATTAACGTAAACACTCATAATATGGTACAGATAAAAATAAATATATAAAGAACAAAACTGTTTCTTCTCGGAATTTTGTTAACGTAAACATTATTATTGTTTTTTTTTAAAATCGACAAGGTTAGCGTTTGACCGCGATCCCACCTGATGTTGTAATTACTGGGGTAACGAGACTCAAGGTGTTACTCGTATGTATCTGGCGACGTGCGCAATGTAGTGCAGTATATATTATCCTAATTAGGTAGGCAGGTGTATTACTTACCATCAGGTGAACATCCCGTTCGTTTCGCCGCTTCGTTGAATAAAAAAAATCTGACTGGTATCTACTATTGTAAACTTATTGTTTCACATTACACCTAGATATAATTCGTGTTAATTACATCATCATCATCATCATCACCCGATAGACGTCCACTGTTAGACATAGGATTCCCTCAAAGATTTTCACATGGATCGGTCTACAGTCAACATGACCTCCGGCACTGCCGGGTACTAGTAGATATAGTTTGGAGGGGATCATATGAGAGAATTTAGGCCATTTCAAACCACGGTGTCCCAATGCGAATTGGTGGGTGCAAAACCTCGTTTGTTAATTAGCAGGATGCACCACGAGCAGGTGAGCTTGACATGGATCTCTTGAGTTGTTGTGTGGGACCCGTTAACCATTAATTGCTTATATTAGGGCTTTGTGATGGATCCGCTTCCACAATAGCCTTTAATTCTTCATTTTTCACTTTGGTCTCCGGCCGTCCACATGATTAGTTCTCAAGGTCGAAGTTTCCAGAACGAAAACGTTGGAACCAAAAACGTACCGTGCTTTCTTTTGCGACACCAGCGCCGTACACTTCATTAATCCTTCGAGCTGTTCCTGCAGCACCGGTACTGGTGCCACGGTGGAACTCGTACTCGTAAATATACAGATATTTCATGTTCTCCATTGTGCGGTAATAAGCGACACCAAAGGAAAAAACAATGAGGAGAAAACAAATTATTGACTGTTTTCAAAACTCAAATGTACCAGCTAAATGAATTTGTATTTGGAATTCTTAACCTCTTCTTCTTTCTGCCCTTTTCCCATTCTATGTCGGGTCGGCACAGTGTGTACTTCTCTTCCATATCCCTCTATTAGCCGTCATATCTGAATTCACACTCTTCTAACACATGTCATCTTTCACACAATCCATCCACACTTTCTTTGGTCTTCCTCTACCTTTGTAACCATCCACAATCATTCTTATTACTTTCGTGGTCCATACTGCAAAAGTTTTGGCTAGAGTTTTTACGGCCGGTCGCCTGCCTGACACCAACCTTCCTCGGGAATTATTAGTGGTGGAATATCCGCCACCTTACGGATAGGGGGATAAAAAAAATGTACCGACCCCTTATGGTCGCACACTGCGCAACAGTATTGATAAATTTCCATTGAATACTGCTGCATCATCCGTCACTTTCCTTAGTCGGCTTATACGACATCCACGGGATGAGATAAAGCTGCCCTATTCTTAAGCCGCGAGCGGCACAGCTTCTCCAGCACATTTAGAATTCTTAACCAAAGAGGAGATATTTCAGATCAAAGTGGTCAGTACGACAAAACGCTAATTTCATATGTAAAGACCTAAATATTATAAAGCGCTAAATAAAGTAAAAATTATATTGCGTAGTTTCCTTTACTGACCCCTTGCCCGAGTCAGATAATAGATCTTAGATGATTCTGCACATTTCCTCGTCTGCTTATCAATTGACATAAACGTCTTCTGTTGAAATTATTCCATTCATTTTCCTTATAACCGACGTGCCGCGTTAACGAGCACTTGTTCTTCGCAGTTGTGTTTTTATTTTTTTTTAAAAAAGGAAAATAATGACTAAATCTAATCAACCTAGACGCGTACTACTCATCTATACCGGCGGGACTTTTGGAATGCTGAAAAATGAAAAAGGAGGTCTGTGGTGAACTTCATTTAACGAAATAAGAGTTGCGATATGGAATAGAAAATATTCAAATAACAAATATAATCATAAAATTTAAACCAAAATTAAAAGTTTATTTTAAACCTTTTATTGATATTCTGTTATAAAAAAAATTATCTGTCTATGTTTAATAACAACTTTAATATTTTTGTCCGTGTTATCTTTGACAAGTATAAATATAAATAGTTACCTGATTCTAAGTTCCGCTTTGTGTGGTTAATAGAAGCAATAGCTATATATAATTCATTTTCCAATACTTTATAAAAAAACAAAGGATAAAGAAGAGTTCAGATATTAGAAGAATAACTAGTTAATCTTTCAATACAGCTTCACATATATGTTACGCTTTTACTGCGAATAATAGAGCTTTTGATAGTTCATGAAGTTCGTAAAATATGTCATATAATTTTAAGCTGACAGACATAAATAAATTGCAGTGCTGGTGCCGCAGAAGAATATTGAGAAGGTAATAAGAAGACTGCCGCAGTTACACGACAATGAATATTGGGACAAACATTTGGCAAACACGGATATGAAAGAATATCTAGCTGTACCTGGTACGTACGTATACATTGTATGTTTTTAAATTTATTAAATTTTTTATAGGAGGAGTGGGCAAACGGGGGAAAAGTTCATCTGATGGAAAGTGATCACTGACGCCCATAGAAAGTTGCAACCTTTATGGAAATGATAAGCTCTTTTATTGAAAGCCCCAATGTGTGACCGACTGCCGACAACTGATTCCACAAAGTAGTAATGCGTGGTAAAAAGTTGCGCTGGAAACGCACAGTGGAGGATCGTCAGTTATGCAGGTGGTGAGGACGGAACTTGGAGTTGCGTCGTGTACTGCGCTGGTGGAAAATAGTGGCTGGATAATTAAATAGATTAGCATTAAAATACTTATACGAATACTTAATGCTGCTTTGTATATTTACAATACGTAGTGACGTAGTTTATTTATCGTTGTGAGGCCAAAACAAATGGCGCGTCACTTATCGGTGAACGGTAACGTTTTACAGGTAATCAGAAGAGAGATCTTCTCCGATATCTGCCGACGTTCAAAGCCTAACAGAGCTTTTAAACTAACTAAAAGGAACAAACGAATAAATATAAATTTTAATTATGCCTGTTTCTCTAATTTAAAACAATGCAGCTATTTTTTGTTGTCCGTTTTATATTCTGTTGTATAAAGCTGGAATATATAGGTGGTGTTTTACCATATTTTAAAATATACATTACGTACTAACTATTCAGGTGAAACCTCTGTCAAGAAATCATCGTTAGGAAACCTATATATTCTAAGAACAACAGCTTTCATAGAGATGCGATATCCTTCAACCCGCACTAAGCCAGCGTGCGGAATAAATAGCCTTAACAACTTCCTTATGAGGGAAAGCCTTTGTCCCATTAATGAGATCATTATATAGGCTATTCGTTTTAATATAATGTAAAGTCTGTTTCAATGTATACGGACATAAAACCCACGAAATGTAAAGCGCTTAATCGTTACAAGTTATGTACATGTATATTTTGCAGACGGAAAGGACACGGAACAGAAAGTATTGTACAAAATATATGAATACGATGAACTCAAAGATTCCTCAGACTTCACTATCGAAGACTGGCTCAAAATGGTCAGAGATGTTAAGGTCAGTAGAATCTATTATAAAAAAATGTTAATTTGTTTTTTTTATGAGTGGATTTTTTTACCAAGAAATGCAGTCGACTGATTACAAAAGTCAAAATACAATACGATATTAACACGGAAGTATTAATACAAGACGTAAAAAAGTCATATTAAAGTCAAATGTATCGTTTAATTAGCATAATTACTAGCTAGTGTGTTTTTAAAAATCATGTTTGTGCATATATTTTTATCTGTATTTTGATTATAGTCATTAGGTTATCTGTTTAAGACATTGAAAAATATTAAACAGACATTCAATATTAATATTTTTTATATTTACGGGGGTAGCTTTGTTTGCAAGTGGAGTCCAGGTTAATTTACTTCGGAGGTTATGGTTTAACCTGATTTATTACAGAGGTTCTACCACGACTATGATGGATTTGTCTTACTTCACGGTACTGACACCACCGCGTACGGAGCTTCGGTGCTCTCATTCATGTTGGAAGTAGTTGGCAAAACGGTTGTGCTCACCGGAGCTCAGGTAAGCATCCTTTCTGCTCAGTAGTCTCGGGGCTATTAAGAATAGGTCTAAGGTAAGCCATGCCTGCCGTAGAAGGCCACTAAAACGGTTTTTGGGTTTGCAGGCTCTTATTGCGCGCTAAGACTAAAGTGAATGTCAAGTACAAGGTATTTGTTGTAGCAAAGCGGGAGTGCTGGGGAGGGTTACAGCACTCTCTCTTATGTGCTCAGACGCAGTGCAGAGAGGCACCGGTGTGACTAGAAATGATCACCGAGGGGGTTTTACTGGGTATAAATCCGATATAACCCTGTTTTCTCCTCCAGTAGCAGGGTATTTTGTGAAGATTTTACCGCGACAAAAGAAAGGTATCCTCTATACCTCAGGTGCTTTGACATCCTTTTATATTTCTGTTTATTTAAGCTGATAAAAAGAATATAAGCATAACAGGATAATATCTTCATTCGATAAAATACATCAACGATTTCACTTAATGTTCTTGTTACTGAGAAATAAAAATTCGGAAACTTACTATGGTACTCTAATCTATGGTATTTGCAGTTTGCGTTATTTATTACCTTTTTTATTCAACGGAGTGACAAGACGAGCGACCTGTTCACCCTATGGTAAGTGATGGCCTGAAAAAAAAACGTACTAATGATACACGTATACACAGCATCACGTGCCCGTTGCTTTAAGACATAAGATGTTAAACCTCCTTACCCCGGGAATTTCACTAGCTGCAACGTTTTTCAAGCTGGAACAGAGTAATGATATATTCTACTGCTTGGCGATAGAAATAGGAGCTACGCTGGTACCAACTTAGACGGTCCCCGGCAGCAGGGATCTATCAACAGTAAAGATGTTACTGCACAGGTGCCGATATTTCAGCCAAGAAGTGACGGGAACAATAATTTATTATGCGCTGTTCTGATCGCTGGCACACAGTATATTCCTGAAGTTACAGTGTTCTTCGGATGCAAGCTCTTCAGGGGATGCCGGTAAGAAGAAATGATTAATAACTGTGCAAATGAAATGAGGATCTCCACAGGGCGGTTGGCTACAAAACTTGATTCGAACAGCCGAAGATCGCGCTGATCTTTGTATTTTGATTACAGCTTACTTCTGATGAAATGATCATAATGATCGAAGCTGGTTAAGTTAAAGTCATTTAAATACGATGAATTTGTATAAATTTTAAATTATTGTTACTGGACAAAGTACATTAACTATCTTTATATAAGTCTGTTATTAGCGCTGACTTACTTTTGAATAGATTTTTACGTTTCATTTCTAAGCATATTCGAATTAATCTGTAAATGGCATATTGATATCAAGAAACGAATGTCTTCCGTCACTTCATGTAGATAGATAAATCAGTATATTGGCCCAGCTAGTACCAATATATACATTATTTATACTGTGTTTACCCTAAAAGAACAAGAAACGGCAACGTCATTGTATACATTATCTGCCAGTTAGCTGATGTTGTATGAATATATAACTGAAAATGGATTCAAACCTAAAAGGCTAATGGACTAAAAATTATATTGAAAACAAATTCCGTTTCACATAATTTAAGGGTAAAAAAAGTCTCCAACACGCGTATTAATGCGTTCGGCTCGCCCAACTTCCCGCCGTTACTCGAGGCAAAGACAACATTGGACATAGATCCGAAGATGCTGCTGCATCCGCGCGGCTCGGTGCCTGACAGTTGTTACATCCACGACCAGCTCTCCACGAAGGTCTACGTGCTGAAGGTAGCACCTACTATAACCCCTGAATTGATCAGCGCAGTCTTCAATGGCATGGAGGGTCAGTGTTAATCAAAACTTAATGATAAAATTTATCAGATATAGATGTTCTTAATACTGGGTGTTAGGAGACCGTTTCCGTAAACGAAGACAGACGATAGTACTAGTGACGTCTTTGATGATGGGGCAGAAAATATCTATCGTGATTAAAAAAATGATATCGTGATATCGTGATAAAAAATTTTAATAGCATAACTTACGCTTCATCATGTTAGTGCAGATAAATGAAGCGATAGTTTCATAAAAAATACATTATTTTACTAAAAAAAAAAAACCAGCAATGAAACACAAAATCAAAAACAGCTGATGCTCGGATCAACGAACGCCCGAACGCGGCGGGAACTCGAGATGTATTTGGTTTCTATTTGAACCTTATTTCATAGCGACACGGAGCATTTAGAATGGCGCCCGGATTTTTTTCCGTCCCATCATCAAAGCTGTCATTAGTACTATCGTTTGTCTTCGTTTTCGGAAGCGGTTTCCCAACACCCAGTATGACATTATTGACACTTATTACCGGGAATCAATTAATTAATATGTCTTAGTAGAGATTTGAATCTGTTAAAATTTTTAAATATAATTCCATCCTTGAAGTACAGATTTTAGAAAGTGAAGTTGAAGTTAATTCATCGGAACTGCATGTGTACATACGTACATAGTATATGTTATCTGGATAATACAATACTTATAGAAGTGCCAAAACATAAAAACGGTAAGTAGTAAAAGAATAAACTGAAAGAAAATGTAAAAATAAATTCAACTAATTAAATAATTACAATTTATTAGAGATTTAAAGCAGTTAATTAATTACAATAGGTTATAAAAGTAAATTAAAATTATATAAAGAAAGTTTTATAACCTTACAAATAACCCACCTGCAAACTAACTTACATATGTCATAGAAATCGTAAGTTGATTTCTGTTGTAAATCCAGGAGTTGTGCTGGAGACGTACGGCAATGGTAACATTCCAATCAAACGCAAGGAGATCTACCGAGAGATAGAACGCGCAGTTAAGAACAACGTGCTGGTGGTGAATGTGACGCAGTGCATCAACGGAACAGTACTCGGCAAGGCGATATATGAAACCGGACTGGTGAGACGATGACTGAACATTTGCAATACTTGGAACCTGCGTACAAAATTTGTTGTTCTCGTTTTAATATAAAAATTATACGAGAATCTTTTATAAGAGTATATACTCGTAGCTCTACATGTCTACCACAGCAGGGTCGTGCTCAATACAGGCAAATAAGCACTGCATACCCTGGCTCCCTAAACTTATCTAAATAATAATCTCTCAAATGTTATCAATGCCTAATTTTGGAATTTTATTCATATAATTTATTCAAAAATTTATAAAATAAGTCACTTTTCTATTTTTTTACGTCGAGAGCGGCGCGATCAATTGACCAATCAGAATACGAGCTTGGTTTTAGGAGGGGGAAATAAAATGGTGGGAGAAATACTGACTGGTACGATGATCGCCCATCCCGACAGTTTGTTGGCGGCGATTGAAAAGGGAGGCTATCGTACAAAAATTTTTTTTTTTAATTATTTATTGTATTGTTTGTACTTTTGAAAAGTTTTATTGCTGTTGAACTTTATATTTCTATTAAAATGTGTTTTATAAAGAATGACCAGCTATCAAACATCTTGGGGTCATGTATACTGTAATGGTTGTAATGATGTTTATTATAGTTGCTAGTGGAGTGCGGCGTGGTGCCAGCTTTCGACATGACAGCCGAAGCGGCGCTGGCCAAACTGTCGTACGTACTCACCAAGACGGAGTTAAGCTACGCGGAAAAAGTTGAGGTATACGAGATTATAAAACGGATGTCAAGAATATGTTTGTGACAGCGTTTCACGTTTATTATTCTTACTTCACGTTTTAAAAACGTTAGTATTAATCATTGTCGAGTGCCGGCCGTCTATTGACAGACGTAGACATCTTCCACAAGCTGGACTAACAATTTGCTGAATGTCGAGAGAAGCTGCTGAATGCGAGCAGCGCACATCGGATCTGTATCGTTGAAAGAGGTTTATGTCTTACAGTGGACATATATAGCAGGATGATGGTTATTTTAAAAAAATCATAATCCATGAATTTTTTTACACTTCTTATATCATGCTTTAAAACTGCATTAGAATCGACTAACACTTAACGAAAGAGTGGATTAGCGACACTAGTATAAATATCTTGTTTAGGCATAGAGGAAGGTGAAAGTAATGAGAATAGGGCCAATATCATGAAGTAAGCAGTTTTATATAGTAAATTACACTAATAGTTTAGTGTGAATTGCAATACATGTTATACAAATAAAATACATATCGTTTGTATAGCCAGAAACCAAAATCTGAATGTAACGGTGCTTTACAGAATATATGACAATTAAATGATAATAATGTGCAATATGGATAACAATGTTTGTGTTTTGCGAAAAACAATCAAGCATTACATATTTGTTTTATTACCCAGTAGCACTAACAATACTGTATAATCTACAGCGCCATTGAAAAATTAAGAACATATTTACACCACTTAATATTATGATTGTTACTTTTAAAAACATTGAGACGGTTTTGGAAGAAATTTCATCATGTAAAAACAAGTGCCTTTGCTTTTCACTTTGCGTGTTTATCAGCTGAAGGATCTCGATAACGATCGGTACTAAACAAACTAAACTTCATTGGTAAAGTACCAAAAATGTATTAATAAAACAATTGCATTTTTCAGTTAATGAAGACCAACATACGAGGCGAGTTGTATAATCCGGGGCACTCTGCAAACTAAACATTACTTACGACCTTGTTATTTGTTTACACTGCGTTAGATATATTATTGTTAGCTGTTTATTTAATTAGATTTGAAATTTAGACTTGAAATTTGTCAGAAATATTCCCGCCCGGCGACAACCCACAGCTCACTTTAGGGATGGAATTTTGTAAAATCTATTTTTAGCTAACCTCTAAATGATAAGCAATATCTCTGTCAAATTTTGAGTGTTTAGGTTAGTTTCTGATATCTCATGATGAGTCAATGAATATCTGGGTATTTTCTATATTTATTTATGTAATAAAAATGTATTAGTAAATATTTCAACAGTACTGATGTTTTTCCTTATTATAAAATCGATTCATCTCGCCTGATACCAGTGTATATTCATTATATTTCATGATATTTACGCGAATGTTAAACATTTGTTAGATTATTTTATTTCACCTATGTAAGGGGAAAATATTCAAACAACATAACTAGCTAACGAAGTGAAGCTGGATAAGGAGGAAGTCTGCTAATGATTCAACTTGTGTCTAAAGACTTAACGGCGATAGCCGCCTGTTGCAAGGTTATGTATGTGTCGGCCTTCTAAACCTTCCCCCATAAGATGTGCATCTTTCGATACCGGAGACCATTTTATGCGGCTTGTGAATCAGGAATTATGGCCCTTCCTTCCTCAAGAGACGTGTTAACACAAAGTGTACAGGGGTACCGGTGCGTTCTGTAAGAGCTCTCGGGGCCTCTCTGAATGTGCTGATGCAGACCACTGAGGAGGTTTTAGTGAGTAAGAATCTCGCATAACCCTGACTTCCCAGATGCAAGGTATCTTTCGAAGACTTCCTCCGAAAAAATATTTTTTTTTATATAATTATAGGATTTTAGTCATAGAATAAAGTTTGAGTTCCATATTTTTAAATAGTTTCTAGTAGTCTTGAAGTAGGGTGTGGGTTCTTTCCCCCCGAACAGGTTCCCGCCTTGTCGTGGCGGTGGGGCTCAGTAGCCGTGGCTTGGTCATCACGCGCTGAAGCTAAGAGGAACTTACCCGGCCGACCCGAGGCGTAGAGCCGTCTACCTACCTGGCCGGCCCAAAATGGTCGCTCCAGGTGAGCTCCGTGAGCTCAGCTCCGATGTGTGCCAATGGGTTGCAGGGGCAGTTTTGTAACTGACCTTTGCAGCCGATATGGAGACGCGGAGGGAGGGGAGGGTCGATATTGCGATTCGCCATTCTCCCTACCCTCCGTGACTGAGCGGTGGTTGCCGCACCGCTGATGCGGCGGCGGTGGGGCCGCAGGAGAAGAGGAGTGTCGATATTGCGATGCGCCACTTTCCTTATTCTCCACGATCGTATAACGGTTGGCGGCAGAACCCAAGACTAGATCCGCCGCAAAGAATTGGAAGAGTTTTCTCACTTAGCTTCCATGGCCTCTGGGTGACGGATTCGGGGGATCCGTTGCCCCGGTGACTGTAAGAGGACAAGGGTAGGGCGCGCTGTATGTTCGGCCGTGCCCTTACAGAAGTGGAAAGGACGGGTTCTTCCCTCCCGAGGTGGGGCTGCATGGTACAGCCGGCGCTGGCGGGTTCGCGGAGGTGCGCAAGAGCGTTCCAGTGACTCTGCCATAAAGCGACAAGGAGGAACATCGTGGGGGTTTTAGTCGGTGCAAGTCTGACATAACCTGTCTTTGCCCCCACGAGGGCACATATGCGAAGGCATTTGCCCCACGTAAAAAAAGGGTCTTTGGTAAATAACACATGGACGCACTCAACAATATAATCAATATATTGATAATGACCTAAGCAATTTAAAGTACAGAGCAAGTTACTAAGTACAACAGTATAATGAAGATCCAGTTAATGGATACAATGTAATATACTCCGTTAGGACTTATTGTCCCTAGTCTTAGAATTACGGAGATCCAGAAAGGTCTAGTTGATGGATACAACTGTACGTCGCACAGGTCACATTTGCTGATTACGGCATAGTACGAGCGGCTAATCGTTGGAATGACCTTCCTCTACCGCTGAGATTAATTGAACGAAAATTTTAAAATGAAGTATGTGAACATCTTTTAACACAGCAGAAGACTGTTCAAAAAGTAACGGTCTGATTTTAAAATTCAGAATTTAATTTCTGTCGCAGTCATTACATTTCGATGATTTTCACTTGTACTAGTATAATCGTGACTATGAAGCAAGTACGTTTATATATTTATCTATTTGCTTCATTAATTATTTACAGAATCAATTAATTGATTTTCATATTTCCTATTGAGCCAAATTCACATGTATTAATTGATGTAAATATATATACATGTATATATATAATAGATTATTTCTTTCTAATTATAAGAAAAACTTTTAGGTCCTTTTCTCCTACCTAACAATTACAGTGAGAGGTAGACGATTCTCTTGGAAAAGATGTTGTGGCATGGCCAATGGACTGTTGTCCGGCCTCGGAGCGGTGATCGCTGTACCTACTATTTTAGGGGTGTTAGTGAATTCTCAAAGGTATTCTCTAAATGAAGCGCATGCCCCTGTGTATAGTACATGCATTGTGTCACGTTAACCACCAGCGTTATGTTTACATTTTATCTTTTTGGCCCACCTCCTTAAACGAGGGTAGTCGGTTTTTTCCTCTTGTATCGTTAAATAAACATTAACTCTGATCAGATGTTAAAATTCTGATTAGTGCAAAGTACAGTCTTATCTTCTATTCTGTCAAATTACTTTCTTCGTAATAACTGGACCGCCGCGATAGTACACATGATGAAAATTATTATTAAGATCGTAACAGTAACGGAAGGAAGTCAGCGACGTTGAGACGTGAACATATTCCTCATAATGGTTTTCGACAGTGACCACGTCTTCTGCTGTAATGATTCCTGTGTAGAAATTTAACTTATTATTAACATGTATTGTTCATTCTTAAGACCACTATAACTTTAAAAATTAATTTTAGTGATAAGATGCTAAATTGGGTCTGAAAATTACCACCGCTTTTTAGTGCTCTGCCGATAAACTTTTAACTGTCTCATTGTTAAGGGTTTATATTATATACGACTATTCCACATTACACTTATCTAATGATCATTAAGCTCCTTTCAAGTTTTGAATCTAAATACAACTGTTTTAATGAATCAAGAAAGTGATATATTCAATCACTTTACACCAGACGCTACATGTTCTTTACGACTTACGCACATTTATTTAGATTCTTCGCAATATAAGCTACAGTAGTACGATGATTTCTAAGACAATTAAGATCCAATTCTCTCAATATATGTATTTCCTATCCCGCGCAAGTGCCACTTTGATATGATACTCTGTGATCAGGGATGCATTGTTACAGACATAATTGGATATCATCAGGTGGGCCGTTGCTTGATTGACATTTCAGTGATTGAAAAAAATTGGCTTAAAAATTACAGATATGTGAACATTACAAAACTTATTCTGATTGTAAACTATAAATTATTTATATATAATAAGGTTATTTCAATTCATGTGTAAATACAAATCGGATGACGAAATATCACTTATTGCATTGATTTTATACAACTCACATCTTAACGTTCCAACACGTCAATCCAACAGTTAGACATATCGACACAAACACACCACGGAGCATCATCATACTATATTTACTCCATAAAATTTACTTTTTATCAGTACGAAATCCAATAAAATGTTTCATTGTATGTTCTTCAAATTTAATATTAACTGAGTGATATGCTACCAGTAAGCAATAAATGAATATTAAATACTTTATAGTCCTTAAAGTTTCAATTGAACCAATGCGTGTTTTTTTTCTTTTCCATTCTCATATATTTCGTTATCGTTGTATGTAGGTATCAGTTTTGTTGCTACTTTATAACATTGTATACTTCCACACAATTTAAAATATATTTAAATTATGTAGGAGTCATAGTCTTTTGTTCTGTTTAGATTTCGCGTCAGTTAACAATCGTATTTTATAGCGCCGATGGCACAACATTACGCCCGCGAGCGCCGCGGCGGTACTGATCGAAGTATCCTTACATAGTAACACAATGCGATCCCCGACTAAGTACCTGTGATGGTACGTCTTTAAACCCCAGTAATCTCATTAGCCATTACGCTCTTCAAACTGGAACACAATAATACTAGAACGTTAACGTTAAAAAACTATAGGCGTTGCAATCTACCTAAATGGACTTCAGCGAAAGAGATATATAACTAATAATAAAGTTTTTTTTTAAGTCGTCGTTGTCTGTACATAAAAAACAATGAAATATTTTCAACAAGAAAATATTAACGAGCCTTATGATTCCTTGTCTATCCACGTACAAAAATAAAACGCATAATTTATATTTAATATTGTTAATATTTAAGCAGAACTCCATAAGTTATATCATGAATACAAAGTATAAAGCAAAAGTTAAACAACGACATAAATAACCATTGAACATACACATTCATATCGTTGGATGTCTGTTACAGATTATAGAATAAACAGCCGACAATGTTCCCACTGCTGGGAATCGAAGTGTTCTTTCATTAAGAAAGTATCAAGGCCATTTCACCAACAGGTTAACCAATGATTAACAATTTACTTTTATATGAAATAAACCAAATGTTCTATCTATCGTATATATGAATTACTCATGTTACTCATGATTGTTCAAATTAAAAATATTATTTAAACATATATTAAATTACATGTATCGTTTGCGCTGCTGATAGTGAAAACCATAAGACTCTACCAAAACGACAAAATATTCCTATACCAAGGTCCAGGACCCTGAAGCTGATAATACGCATTAGGTTTAGGCACCGTGTCGTCTTTTGGAGTTTCCTTAAACATATTGACGTACGAATTCTTGATCCCGTATAAAATGAAAGGAATTAATGGGAAATACTGGGCTACTATCATCGAGAAGATGAAATACCAGTTTATTAAAATTCTCCCAAGATTCGTGGCGTAAAAGGTTATAAGTAATGAACGCAGAACGATTTTATATTTGGAAGCGGCGGAGAGTTTCTTGTACTCGGGCGCATTGTCCACGCTCTCGTAGTCTTTCAAGAAGAGAAGTCTGGGAGTATGTTCTGGAAGACCTTCGATGAGTGGTTTTTGCACTAGTGACGATGAATCAACGCCTGAAATTAGTTATAATAATTTTTTACAAAATAGAAACCTTCACTGTTAAAGAGTATGGACATAGTTACTGAAGGACTGTATCAACTTCGCCATGTCAGATGAAGAGCAACTTGCATTGGAAGATTATTATGGAATTATTATGAGTAATATTACCTATATCTTCGTTCTTTCCATTCAACTGTTCCTTTATCCGTGATTGTAAGTCAATTCTCTCTGACTCTGTAAGTATATATCCCGGAACGTTGACCAGGTTCTTGGTTATGTACATTAAGCTACCGGATTCCATAGAAGAGTTGATTGCCCACAACCCGTCCATTGTCACTCGGGACATATGCTCGAAATATTCCGGAACATTTTCAAGGCATGGAGTGTACACTCGATCAAGTATTCGTTTGCACACCTGCCGGGTTTCCGTTATATTGTTCCGGTACACGTTGTACCTTAAATAACGTGAAATGCAAGTGTTAGGTCCTTAAATGACCGTATTATATATTACATATATTCAATAAATCAAAATAAGTATACAAGTACAATTAAACAGGTAAATAAGTACAATTACTGTCTATGGACTATTGCCATGTTATAAGTAGTTTATTGATTCCTTTGCTCAAAAATTTTTGAAAGCAAGAATTAATTACATCTTTGAAAGCAGTTTGGATAGCCTCATCGGAATTTTTGTTTTTTTGCAAGAAATTGTCAAAAAACCGAAAAAAGAGGTACTCTATTGCAACAAGGTCCTGGAAATATAGTGAGGTCTGCTAATTGCAGCTCCTTTAATTTCATTATGGTGTGCTACAGTTGGCAATACAGATGTATTATAATCATCTAGTTAGATGATATGAACCATGGCGAGTTGATGTATGAGCTACAGCTTCCTAAAACGCTGCACGTCATACATAATGGAAATGTTAGCCGTTAAGCCCAGTGCTGCTTATATCGCCAACACTGATTTACGAAATACTCAGCAGTACCTTTTTCTGAGTCAACATCCGTTTGGGACGGAATTTGACCGGAACTCCGAACTTCGATTATTATTGTGAGCATTACCAACTGTTGCACCGACTGGACATACGATTCAAAATTACCTAGTTGCTGTGACGGTGGAATAATGTAACGCTGCACTCACTGCATGTTTATTGGCGTCCTTTACTTAATTCATGGTTTTCCACTACTTGACTTTTATCACATTTCCTATTTATTTCAAGTGATTTAAAACTGCTTTTTTACTCACACCGAAGCCTGCCCTTAACTATGTCGTTGATTGCAAAGGATCCGCTTACACGATTATCTTTCATTCTTCATTGTCAATTTGGATCTCCGGCCGTACGCGGAGTTTGTTTTAGAAGTCAAAATTTCCAGAACTAATACGTTAGAACCAACAACATACCGTCTTTTCTTTTTCAGTAACTTCCCCATACACATTCTTCATACTATGAGCTGGTACCACGGTGGAAATTATAATCGTGAATAACGCATTTAAGTTTCCCATTTTGTGAACAGAACGATGTCAAAGAAAAAAGAAGTGTGGCGAAAATAAATTGAAACATTAAATTCGTAACAAACACACAACAAACAATATTTGGAAATCTCTAACGTATCGCCAGGTTAACGTACCGCCGCCAGCGTCCTTAGGCAGAGGAACCTGGCGCCGCGACCGACAAGGGCCGTCGGTCCGGCGCCCCCATTGGAAAGGGTTCCTGGGGCGTATCTGGCGACGCGTCTCGTATTCCGACGCGTCGCCGCTTAGTGATAGGGATTTTATCAATTGGGAGGGATGCTTCACATCCCTCCCCGAGGCGGGCCCGTTCGATCCGGGCACCGAACGGGGGTTGCGGAAGAACTGTTTAAATCGTTATCCCGCGACCCTCGTGCATTCTTTGCGGATGTGATGGAATACCGTGTGAAGCTTTTTAGTCGGTTGGAGTCCGACACTACCCCACTACCGGCCCAGTATTGGTACGGGATGTGCGTTCCGTTAGCATTTTATTACACACGTTAATAAAAAAAAAAAAACGTATCGCCAGGTTATTTGATATCAAAATGGCCTATTCGGGAAAACGCAAATTTCAAGTGTTAAGACGTACAACATTTAGAGTAAAAAAGACACAATGAAAATGTATGTGCCAAATAGTTTTATTGTTTATAAACAAATAGAATAATTAACTTTTGGTTATATTTTTATACTTTTAAAATCAATTACATGTGGAAGATTAATTGTTGTAAAAGTAAGCAAATTTTACATGTTTTAAAAAGCATAATTTAATCAGGGAAAACGTAATGGCGATTTATACTAACCTGTCTTGAAGACCAATCATATAGCCAATAACCTTCCAGTAGTGGTTTAAAGCATCCCAATCACCTTCCTCCAATTGTCTGATACCAAATTTATCAGGCATCGTTATAACAAATCCGTTCGTTGCAAATTGAGTGAGAGCTAGGTCGCGTTGTGAGATAGTTCCTTTGTTGCTTAGACGAACGCTGCGACCAGCCCTGATATGTTGCGTCCGAACAAGCCTGGAGAGACCTCCATGATCTGGTTATGAACAGTTAATAAATTTTTTGGCATTTTTTATAGTTCTTTTATCTCATATTCGATGTCTTTAAGACACGTTCTTGTTATTATTTTATCTCAACTTTAATATAATTTGTAAGTTATGATTTTAAGTAGTTCTTGGAAAAGAAATTAAATTTCAAATCAACAATAATATTCTCAAGTGATTATTGCCCAAAAGCATAAAAAAATACTTACGCACTACCAGGCCTCAGTTCAGATTTTACCCAAGAAAAGGTGTGTAAGAAAGTTGAAACGTATCGCTTGTAAGCTGTGTAGTTAGAAGAAGACCTTTGAGAATTCACCAAGACCTCTAAAACAGTAGGTATGGCGAACAAAGCTATGAGTCCGGTAAACTGTCCATTGACCATGCCGAAATACCATTTCCGATAGAATCGTCTACCTCTGGAACAAAACCAACGCGTGCGTTCACTATAATTGTTAGGTAGAAGAGACCTAAAAGTTTTTATATATTCAGAAAGAAATAATGTTATATATATGTACATACATATACATGTATATATGTAAATTTGGCTTAATAGGAAATGAGAAAATTAAATTATTTATTCTAAAAATAATGAATGAAGCAAATAGATAAATATATACACCTGCTTGCCAGTCCCGATAATCGAAATTTAATGACTGCGAGTGAAACCAAATTTGGAGTTTTAAAATTAAACCTTTGTTTACTGAGCAGCCTTCTGCTGTTATAGAAGATGTTTGCGTACATCATTTTTAAATTTTATGTTAATTGTAATTAATCTCAATAGAAATGAAATTTAAAGCTTTTGCGGAAGGCTTTAGTACGATGACGTAGTCAATAAAAGTAACCCCACAAGAGTTTAGCATAAAGTTACTTAGATATACCGTTTTTTAAAGCTTCAAATAATATAATCGCAAGTTGTAACTTGATGCGGCCATCGAAATATTATCGAAATTGACATTTGGTGACATGTGGTGGTTGATGAGGTGGAATAACGAAACAATAGCGGGCACGTGCGTTTTGATTGCTCTGAATGCGAGATAACGACTTTCTGAGTATACAATTTCTGTAAAATGATTTAGCTTAAATAGTATAAGAGATACATAATCTAATCCGAAGGTAATTATTTAAAATGGTTTGATTGTACCTATTGATCTTAATATAATAAAACCAGTTTCGTACCAAGTCTAAATAATGACTCTCATCACCAACTCGAAGTTTGCAGCAAATTATAACCGCTCAACCGGCTCACCTACAACCTTACCATTTGAATTATGCTAATTAAATGTTTAGAATTCATTGGCTTCAAGTTTAGGGAGTTTCTCGAAGATTCAAGTCGGAATTAATGTTTTGTGCAGACACGTGACAAGCATTTCGATCAATTGAAAGATATTATTGAACATCATCAGCATATATATTGACATTGCATGTGATTAGGCCATAGAGAAGATCTGCTTTATGAATACTAAACAATTTTAGCTCTAAAATAGATCCTTGTGGGGTTATATTATAGATTCCGCAGACGAAAGTATCCAGGATCCTTCCGTCTTGCAAATGAATTTATGAGTGCGATTACTTAGGTAAATGTCCGAACCATTTTAGAGTGGAGTAGTCCATCTGTAATACGACAATTTTGATAATAAAAGAGAAGTGTTAATGGAGTCAAAAGCACAGTAAAACAGAACCATCGACTAGCCGTATCGGTCGACCTGAGCAGTAAGCAAATTATCGACATCATTCAGTAGGTACCTGTCGGAGCTTCTTCCGTTGTGGAAACCTGACTGTAATTCCGAAAAAACTACAAAAGTTTCACAATATTCCAGGGCCTGGAAGAAGGCCACCTGTCCTAAAACCTGTGATATAAATAGGAGAACACATAGGAGGCTATAGATTGTTAGGGTCACCGCCTGCCCAGATTTCGGCAAGGGACGAACCAGTGCATTCTACCTGAGTAGCGTGTTTGGCGGCCACCTTGCCACATCTTCTTACATCTCATTTACATTACAACTCATATCTCGGAGAAGCATAATATAGTTTTCGTCTTTCGTCAGCTATGGTGGCAAGGGCTACTACTACTATTGTCTTTTCAGGGGCATATTTATCAAAAATATTAAGTACATTTTAACTCAACATTGAGACCATTTCGTCTACGGAGCCCAAGAATAATAATCATCCTAGGCTATAGATTTAACTTCTTTATTGAATTTAGTAATGTTGATATCCCTAGTAGGCCTAAAAGTGAGACGTTGAAGTGTGAGTTTTAGTCGGTGTAAGTCCGACATAACATATCCTTGCCACTGTGAGGATAGGTATGCACAGGCTTTCCCTCACGTTAATCAAAACAAAGACAAAATGTTAAATCTCATTACCCCAGTAATTTCGCTAATTAAAACTCTCTTAAAACTGGAGCACAGTAATGTTTGCACACTTCTGTTTAGCGACAGAAATAGACGCTGCAGTGGTGTCTACCTATACGCTCTCCGATAACAGAGACATCAACATCAGCCGATAAACGTCCACTGCTGAACATAAGCTTCCCTAAAGATTTCTACATCGATCGAGTAAGTATTCATAAGGCGAGATTTGAGCTATTTCCTATCACGCTGGTTCAATGCGGGTTGACGGGTGACAGATCCTCGTTTGTTGATTAGCAGGATGCACAACGAGCAGTTGAGGTTGGCTTGTGACTCGTGATCTGTTGTGCGGGTACCCTTACACTCCAACAATGACACTACCAATAAAATTTGTGGAATTGTTCCTTTTTAGTTGCTATTAACAATACGCAGTTGTTAGAGGTAATGAGTATATTATTATTTTTATATTATTAAACAGTAGTTATTTGTGTCATATGTAAACAATTATATCAGTTAATAAAACTTCGTAATTATTTTCATTACAGTACTAGTCCATAGAAGTGAATGAAATTCTAAGTCAAATCATTATTGCCGATCAATGAAGTCCTGGTAAATCATCTTCCCTTACCTTTAAGTATCCATAGATAAACAATATTACAAAAAATACTTAGCAATTGTCCAAGCCAAGTACTCTCAGGTTATTAAGAATGTTCGAGAAGAGAAAAAGTCTGATTTTAATTTATAAATTTACGCACCTATTAAACAGTTCCTCTTCGAACCATTTCGGTAGTTCCAGCTCCAAGTTTTCCTCTTTTACTGTGTCGGACGGAGTGTCATGCGCTTCTTTACTGAACAGACCCTCAATATACTCGTCCACTAAAAGGATAAATCAACAAATGGAAAATAAACAGTCATCAGTTTCGCTATATATTATAATCTCTGCCATGGTCATTACCTAGACGACTATAAGGTTTTTATATTTGTAATTTTTTTTATACTACGAAGCGACGAGACAAGCTAGACTTTCACCTCATGGTAACTGATACACCTACCCATAACAACGTTACGCTAGTTATGATGATATATATTCCACCATATTGTACTCGTTGCTTTCGGACCTAAATTGTTAAGTCTCGTAACCCCAATAATTTCACCAGCTATAACGCCCTTCAAATCGTAACACTGATATTTGCACAATACTGCTTGGTGGAGGTGTGAGGGCTAACAAGGGGTGATGATCGAACTTGTCACCTCGGCCATTTACACCGACGGCAGCCGCATCGACGACAAGGTGGGTGCGGCGTTCAGCGTTATGCGGAACGCCGCAGAGGTTACTACCAAAAAACTCAAGTTGGGCAACTTCTGCACCGTATACCAGGCAGACCTGCTGGCATTAGCGGAAGCGACGGGGTACGCGGCCAGCGGGTCGGCACAGTCATGGGCCGTACTTAGCGACTCGAGGTCCGCCCTTGAAACTGTCGCAAGATCAGACACCCTCCACCCCCTGGCGCTCCGGGTAAAAGAGAATATAATGAAAGCGCGGGAAAAAGGGACGAACGTAAGTTATTCTGGGTGAAAGCGCACGTGGGGATGGAGGGAAACGAAAGGGCGGACCAACTGGCCAAGGAAGCGGTCCTAAAGGATAAAAGAAGACCAGTGTACGAGGACTGCTCCGAGTCCTTCGAGTGGAACAGGAGGTACGTGCAAGGTACGACGACTTCGACAACGAGGATTTTCTTCCCAGACGTCGCGTCGGCACATTGTTCTCTTTGCCGACTCGAGCTCGATACGGTCCTGGTCGAGATGTTCACTGGGCACGGGGGATTCTCTGAGTACTTCTACAGGTTCGAGCTCAAGGAGAGTCCCGCGTGCCTCTGTGACCCGGCGATGGACCAGACCGTGGTGCACATCCTCACTTCCTGTCCCTTATTCGGGAAAGAGAGGTTTGATTGCGAAGTGGAGATTGGGGAAAAGATAGATACTGGAGTCATCGCCTCTCTGATGAGTGAGGACGAAAGTCGACCAATATTTCTGGAATATTGCAGGAGAGTTATCAAAAAGGTAATAGAAAGGAACAAGTGTAAATAAAATAAAAACTAAAAATAAATAAAAGAAATTGTAATTAGAATGTTAGTAAGTAATTGTAAAGATAGAAATGTAAATATAAATAAAACAAAACCCAGCTGTGTAAAAGTTAAAAATAAGAAAGTTGGCAGAAGAAGAGGAAAAATTAAGTAAATTATGCTACAGGGGATATTCTTTTCAGGCTCTCCCCCCCAGACAGACATTCACAAGGGATAGTCTTCACTTCAAAAGAGAGGAGGAATGAAAGAAGAAATAGAATGTAGAGCGATAGAGAAGAGGATATGTAAGATAAGTAGAGAGCGAAAGACGAAAGAACGAAAGAGGAAAACTATAAAATAGATAAATATAAATAAATAGATGTAACAAGAAATTGTGATGGTAAATGAAAAATTAAATAAAAGGTCCTGATCCACAACACACAACGGGAACAATTAAAAAAAAACAAGTGGTGATGTGAGAGTAAACAAAGACCTACCACCAGGTATATAGAAAATATTTTCCATAACTCAGTTGCTGTATCAGTGTTTTCTAGAAGTAAACTGAGAGAATTGTATCATCATCCATACTCCCTGTGGTTGTGTCGTTCTAGTTAAAAGCTACTGAACGGACACTGAATAGATTATCTCACGTATTGTAAAATTTATAAACGTGCGGTTGGTTTAAAAACAATTAAAATTGAGGTGAATTAAGCACATATAAGAAACTAGAGAAGATTTCACTGAGTAGTATCCAAAAAATGGCAAATGGGGAAAAGGGTGACAGAGATTAAGTTTTATTGTCTGAATGAAGGCTTTAAATATTTAAATAATTTAGATACAGACTACTACTGCATCAATTATTATCTTTTTGACTGTTGGTTAACAGATGGAAAACAAAAAATCGATCAAGTTATAAACTATATATTGAAGGTAGATAAGATATCGTAGATTATACTAAAGAATTACTAAATATCTAATCATCCGACAGAACTACGATAAAAACGTTCATTGTATTGATAATTAAAGAATCTTTTGTTGATACATTAATTAAACATACGGAAACATAAGAGATAAAAATGTTAAAGCACTTAGAAATATAAGACATTAGTAATGTTTTTTCCAAAAAAGAATCTATTTTAAATTATATAACGAGGTATATTTATGAATAATTTTAACAAACATTTATTTATCAAAGAAATTAAACTACGTTAAACAAGAGCAAAGTGAAATATTTGTTTTACAAGACTAATTTAACACTTTATTTTATTATTATATAAATCTATTTTTGTTGTTAATACGCAGTAATGTTCGAGAAATTTTTGCGGCATAAGTTCAATAAAGAATACTAATATATGTAACAGCAACGTAGCTTATATAATAAAATGTGTTAGATGTTAAAATTAATGTATTTATAAAATTTTACCTGTTAAATCCATAATAGTAATAAAGTTGCAAGATGTCCGTTCGCCTCTAAACAGTTCCCAATAATAAATGGCACTAATTAGGGATGAGAGGTGTTCACGCGCAGCAGGCGCCGAGGTGGAATACTTCCAAGTATTTAATAGTTTACAGTTGTTATACACGCAACAGTATCTGATAGCGAACTTTTTTTCCTGCACTTAAATTCTTTAATATTAACTTAGCTAGCGCTAACATTCAAAAATACTTGTTCTGCGGAGTCATGGTGTCGAGTTTTGGCAGTACGACGTTTGACTAGTGATCGTATTTGTATAGACTCAGTTTACAAATGTTGAATTATTCATAGTTTTTGTATTATTGTAATTAATAAAACTTGATTCTTTAGCATTTTTTCATTCAATATATTAGCACATTTTTTTAAGTATATATTTTAAGATTATAAATTCATGTATTGTAGCGAGACTACTGGTAATTTTTTTTTATTTTTATCGTCTCATTAATATTCATTATTCCTTCAACCTTGGAAATAGACAGAAATCACTAGGCGCAAGACAAGTGTATATGAAAGGATGCTTAAGTATTTCGAAGCCCCTCGGATCGCAGCGATCGCAACGAAGGATCTGTGAACCAGACCCATGCTCGTAGCCATTGTCCTGATGGAACAAACTGTTTTTACTAGTTTTCCTCGTCGATTCTCCCTGATTTCATTACGAATTTTATTTATTTGACCCGCATACAAAGAGCCCGTAACCTTGTATCCATAATCAAGGTACTCAATCATAACTTTTTACTGTCCTAGACAAAAGTCAATTATCTTGTCGGCGGAAAGACACCCTTTGATTTCTTATGATTTGGAAATGACTTTTTCCAAATCATAGGCGGTTGATTTTGTTGACAATTTGATTTTGTCTTTCCCTGTTTGTTTTCTTTAATTATGAATCTGTAATATTCTATTAATCAATTGAATTACGTGAATTCAACAGTAGTTATTATATTTCCTATATTTAACGATATTTATTAAGGTTATAACATTATGTCTTGCACCCTTACATGCGCATAGGGGTCTAATTGAAAATCAGCGCTATTGTTATGAGCAGGAGCATATTGTGAAGAAGGATTCCCACCCCGAAGATTTGTCGTCCACCCCCGATAATACTGCTCGATGAGGTTGAAGAGATATTTGAGTGTAAAACTGCCTAGATGCCTTACTGATTATCTAAAAAAAGTAGACAAAACCTGTGGGACGCACAATCTAGATTTCCCACCATTTTGGTTACCCCTAAACTATTATAGCCTCCCGTATATGGGACAAAGCGTTTATTAATTTATCCTTTATTGTATACCAGTTACAAGATATTGAATACATTATATATATACATAAATGCACAATGTGCGGTCTCATTGCTCAAAAACAATTCTTCCAGACAACCCATTGGAAAGGAAGACCTGAACTCAAAAGCAAAGAAACGATAGTGGTGCACTAAATTATTAAAAGCTAAAATGCTTGGTGACAGATGCAAGCAATAGCACAATTAGACAGAATGTATAAATTAAACGTTATGATAGCAATTACTTAAGTGTCTTTTAAAAGAAAATAGAGATTTGGCGAAACAAATATGGTTCGGTAAAGAGTTCCATAAGCGAACCGCCCCAACGGAAAAGGAGTTTTGGTGAAATGAAGAGGAATGCACGGGCACGCGAAGGGAAAGGTTTATTGAAGAGCGAAGAGTACGACTGTAGCAATCGGAAATCAATTCGAATTGATTATTTAGGTAAGAATTAGAACTTGTATAGAATAGAAAGAATGTGAGTATTGCTGCGAAGACCTAATGGCAGCCACGTGAGTTTTTTGAAAAATTCAGTGATGTGATCATATTTGCGTAACTCAAATATGAATCATATACACAAATTTTGAATACGTTCGAGCTTATCAAACTGCGCTTCGGTTAAGTCAAGATAGCAAACATCGGCATAGTCGAGAATAGGCAGAAAAAGGAATTAGCAAGCGCAACCTTAGTGGCTATTGGAAGAAAATTAAGAGTACGCAAGGAGTTTATAGCCACATACATCTTTCTGCTGACCTCGATAACTTGCGGTGCCCATAATACACAAGAGTCAGTGTTAATTAGCGTTTAGATTGTGAAATGGAGATAGTGAGAGTAAAGACGACAGTCTTCAAGTGTTTTTAGAATTTACAAAATGGCTATAACAGGCGTTATAAATAAATAAACATTAAAAATAAAAGCTGTGATACTAGAATAGTTATTGCCAAGTAAGGAAATCAAAGAAAAAAGTGAATGCATAAAATGTTTAAGTATTTCAGGTCTTTTTCAAATGTAAAACACGTGTGAGACGACGTGCAGAATGTTAGAAGAAGAGAAGTGTGTAAAAAGAGCAGAGAGAGAAAGATAATAGAGAATGACAGGTTGGAATGAGGAATAATTAGAATTGGAGTTAAAGGATGGTAAATTAAATGCAAAATAAAGACCCTTACTAAAAAAAATTGTTATAGCCTGTTTGTCAAATAAGTTATAATACCTGACAACCTTCAAAATCTGCCATACCGTGTAGCATCAACCTCAACGAACATTTTATCCCCTCCAACGGGTTTCGCCTTGTCGTGGCGGAGGGGCTTAGTAACCGTGACGCGGAACACGGTGAAGCTAAGTGGAACCCACCTGGCAGGCCCGCGGCGAAGGGCTGGCCGAAGCGGCCGCTACAGGTTCGAGCTCCGGAGGCCCACCGAGAGCTCAACCGAGCGGCCGGGGGCCGCAGGGGCGGCTGTGTGCTACCCTAGCGGCCGGCTGCAGGAGCGGTGTCATACCGCCCCTCGCGGGCCTAAGTGGGGTCGCGGAGGGAGTACCCTCTGCGGCCAACCGGTGTCGCACCGGCGATGCGGCGGCGGGGCCGCGGGGGAAGAGGAGTGTCGGTATTGCGAAGCGCCGTTCTCCCTATCCTCCGCGGCCGTTGACAGGTAGCGACGGCCCTAACATCTCTCCGCCGCGGGGAGCCGGGAGAGGTTTTCTCCCGTGGCTCCCATGGCTTCTGGGCGACAGGTTCGGGGGAACCGGTCGCCGCACACGTATGAGGTCGAGGAGGGGGCGCGCTACATGTTCCGGCGCGCCCTGGAAAGGGAGGGTTCATCCCTCTCTCTTCAGATGGGGTCGCGGTTGAGTGCATGCGTTCCCGTGACCCTGCCAATATGGCGACGAGGCGGAACATCGTGGGAGTTTTAGTCGGTGCAAGTCCGACATAACTCGTCCTCGCCCCCGCGAGGACGAGTATGCATAGGCATTTCCCCCACGTAAAAGAACATTTTATCCCTTAGACTTGAAAATATGTTTAAGCAAACGGTTTGACTATACTTTATTATTTATTAATATTTATTAAAATAAGTGTACAAGAATAAAGAAAGAAAATATTTTATTGACACTCAAATCTAACACAAGTGCAATAAATATGTTCATTATAAACAAAGAACAAAAATTATTGACACATAATGCATAAAAAAATTACAAGAAAATATATACGAAACTATAACGTTAACAATAAATATTTTTCTGCGAATCTCTTACAATTTCATTTAATATCTTTTGATAGCATAACTTCAAAAATTTGTAAATTTACTTCTCCGCTATCTAAATTTATTTAATTTACCAAAATGACAATATCGTCTTGTACCAAGGTTCAGGAGTCTGAAGCTGATAATAAAACGAATTTGGTTTAGGCTTCGTGTCATCTTTTGGAGATTCTTGGAACATGTTGACATAGGCATTCTTGATTCCGTACAGAAAGAACGGCACGTATGGGAAGTAGCTAGCCATAATCATGTTACTGATATAATACCAATTCAATAAAAATCTACCGATGCTGGTGGTATAAAATGTTATTATTAAAGAACCCAAGGCGAGTTTGTACTTTGCAGCGGCAGATAGCTTTTTATAGTCAGGTGCATTTTCTATGCTTTCGTAGTCTTTTAAAAAGAGAAGTTTGGGTGTCCGCTCTGGTAGGCCTACAACAGCCGGCTTTTGCACCAAAAGCGATGAATCTACGCCTGTAATAAAGAACATTTGTGAGGTTGGGTACTCTCAAAAAAATTCGCAGCTTGATACATAAAAATTTTACCAATATCTTCGTTCTTTCCATTCAACTTTTCTTTTATCCTTGTTTGCAAAGCAATCCTTTCTGATTCTGTAAGGATATATCCCGGAACATTGGCCAGGTTTTTCGTGATGTACATAAGACTTCCGGACTCTGTGGACGCGTTGATTGACCATAACCCGTCCATCGTTACTCGGGACATGTGCTCGAAATATTCCGGAACATTTTCAAGGCACGGTGTGTATACTCGATCTAGTATCTGTTGGCACACTTGACGCGTTTCCGCCATGTTTTTCCGACACATGTTGTACCTTTAAAACACAGTAAAACAAAAGTCACTTACTTTGCATTCTAATTTGAACGCTTTTAATTTTTCACTTTCTTTAAGTTCTAAGATTTTACGCGGCAAATAAATCCACAGTAGTCGAGTGCATATGGTAGGTTTTTGTATTATTTTTATGAGGTGTTAATCAAAAATAGATTTTACACATAATTTTTCTCCCATTCTAAATAAAAAATGGGAAGCATCATGACAACACGAAAAGTCATAAATTTAAGTACTCCATCCTCATATTTTTGCCGCAAAGCATTAATTTACGAAATGGTATTACAACACAAATGACACAGCAGTTATAAACAAATGCAAATAAACATATCTTCTTTTATAAGGCGCGTAGATTCAAAATAAGAATTAGCATCGTCTATACTGGGTATTAGGAGACCGCTTCCAAAAACGAAGACAGACGATAGTAATAATGACACCTTTGATGATGGGACTGAAAAAAAATCGATTCTGATTAAAAAAAGTCATATTTTTAAAACGTTTTATTAACATTATTTACGCTCCATCATGTTAGTACAGCTAAATAAAACGATAGTTTCATAAAAGATACATTACTGTCAATTTGATTTTGTCTTTCCCTGTTTGTTTTCTTTAATTGATGAATCTGTAATATTCTATTAATCAATCGAATTGTGTGAATTCAACAGTAGTTATTATATTTCCTATATTTAATGATACTTATTAAGGTTATAACATTATGTTTTGCACTCTTGCATACTCATAGGGGTCCAATTGAAAATCAGCGCTACTGTTATGAGCAAGAGCATATTGCGAAGAAGGATTTCCGCCCCGAAGAATCGCCGTCTACCCTCGATAGTAAGGCTCGATGAGGTTAAAGAGATATTTGAGCGGATAATCGCTAGACGCCTTACTGATTATCGGAAAAAGGTAGGAAAAACCTGAGGGACTCACAATCTAGATTCTTCAGTATTTTGGTTATCGCTAAACTATTATAACCTCTCTTATACGGGAGAAAGAGTTTAGATTGTGAAATGGAGATAGGAACGCAGCTAAACGAGGTAGTCATTGCCTCTCTGTTGAGAGAAGACGACAGTCAAGTGCTTTTATAATTTAACAAAATGGCTTTAATAGATGTAATAAATAAAAATAAATAAATAAAAATTAAAAATGTAAGCTGTGATACTCGAATAGTTATAGCCAAGTAAGGAAACCAAAGAAAAAAGTGTAAAAGCAACAAGACCAAGAACAAGAAGAAAAGAAAAATGAATAAAGTGAATGCAGAAAAATCGTTATGTATTTTAGGTGTTTTTCAGATGTAAAATACGTGTGAGACGACGTGCAAGATGTCAGAAGAAAAGAAGTGTGTAAGAAGAGCAAAAAGTGAAAGATAAGAAAGAATGAAAGGTTGGAATGAGGAAAAATTGGAATTTAAAAGTTAAAGGATGGTAAGGCCCTGACTAAAAAACAGCTGTTATAGCCTGTTTGACAAATAAGTTACAAAACCTTTATAAAAGATATATTACTTTACTAAAAAAAAACAGCAATGAAACACAATATCAAAAACAACTGATGCTCGGATCAACGAAAGCACGAGCGTGGCGGGAACTCGAGATTTATTTGGTTTCAATTTGAACCTAATTTTATAGGGCCACGGAGCATTTAGACTGCGCGTCCGGCAGTTAGTTAATTCGAGCAGCAGCTGTTTTTGATTTTGTGTTTCATTGCTAGTTTTTTTTAGTAAAGTATTTTTGATGAAACTATCGTTTCATTTAGCTGCACTAACATCATGGAGCGTAATTAATGCTACTAAAACGTTTTTTTTAAATTAGGATTAATTATTACTCCGTCCCATCATCAAAAGTGTGATTAGTACTATCGTTTGTCTTCGTTTTCGGAAGCGGTCTCCTAACACCCAGTATTATCCCCACCAGGTAGTGCGACGATCTAGTGAAGGTTGCGGGAAGCCGCTACATGCGGGCTGTGCAGGATCGATCGATGTGGATATCTTTAGGAGTGGACGTTTGTTAGCTGATAATGATAATATTAATACGAAGCACGAACTCGTTCTCAAGAGAATACACACAAAATATTACATGTACTAACCTATCTTCCAAGCCAATCATATAGCCGATGACCCTCCAGAAATAGATAAAAGATTCCCAATCACCCTCCTTCTGTTGTTTGACGCCAAACTTGTCGGGCTTCAGTACCACAAAGCCTATGAAGCCGAACTGAGTTAATGCCAAATCTCGTTGCGAAATTGTGCCCCGGTTCTGTAGACGAGCGCTTCTGCCGGCCCTCAAATGTCGTTTCCTGACAGCTTCGAGAGATTTCCATGATCTACCAAAGCGTGCACATAGATAAATGTATCTTATTATTCTTTATTTTTTGATAGGATTTTTTATTGGTGCTAGGTCTCTATTGCCGGAGACATTTAGATAGGTATCACTGCATCTCCTATTTCAGGTTTGAAGGGCATTTTGTAGCTTGTGAAATTAGTGAAGTAATTAGATTTAACAGCTTGTGTCTCAAGGTGACGATCATACCGTAGTGCTGTCTATACCATCATATGTAGCGACACGTTGTTAAGGGATAGCGTATTACTAAACATCAAGTCAACGTCTCGGTCGTCTCATCGCTTCGTACAGAAACTAAAAATTATTATAATCAAGACTTCAATGAAAATGTAAACGTGTATTTTCATCATGTAGGTTGAAATAATTTACTTTTAATGTTCTGTTACATATTAACGGTTTGTTCATTTATTTTCTTTTTAACATAGTAGTGATAGCAGGGTTTGTTACCACACTTAAAATTATTGGTTTTGTATAATTTTTTTTAATAAAAACAAAACGTTTTCGATATACATAACAGATAGACTACGTGCACTCCAAGAAATTTCTCAAGTCTTTCTTTTTTTATGATGAAGTTTGCGCCACTAGTTATACGCGAACATACCAGCTTCATCGGACTCAGGGTTCGCGGACCTGATATCCGCGACCTAAATAAAAAAGAATAAGAAAATAAGATTAAAAAAGGTTTACATATGATGTTGTCTGTATCGATGTCGGTGGTGGGTGAGTCGAGTAGTATTTTTAGATTTAGATGTGGTGTTGTCTGTATCGATGTTGGTGGTGGGTGTTTCGTGCTATATCGGGCGAGATGGAGCGTAGGCAAGTTTTGAGGACGCCGTTTCTTATTGGTGGCATCGAGGATAGGGATGTAGTCTACTGTTTTCTCTATTAGTTGGTTTGAGTGATGTTTGACGTTGGCAAAATGATAGATAGCACAATCATGCATGAACTGTGCCTTGGAAAGGAGTTTAAGATCGCTGTGCAGGTCTATGTTCCGTTGATAGCATTTGGCACTCGTGGCTTTACGGGTGAAGCGGTTCTGGATGACCTGTATTGAGGGTGTCAGAGGAAGACTGCGCAAATACAACGCACGCATAAGTTATAATGGGTCTTATGCAGGCTTTGTACAAGTGAACCTTGTGTTTTAGTGCTATCTTGATTGATTGGTAGAGGAAGAGATCAAGTCAAGATCAAGTCCTCATTACAAAGGCCGCCTTGTTCGTCACTCTGCGAATATGGCTCCTGAAATTAAGCCTTCGGTCTAGGTTAACTCCGAGGTAATTGACCAAGTCTCTCCAAGGGACAGATCAGTCGAAGAGAAAGATTAACTTAGAAGGGTCGGAGATTTTTATTTTCTTGTTAAATGAAGGGCTTTGCTCTTGTCCAGGTTGATGTCGATTCTTAACTTGCTAAACCAATAGCCTGGACGTTTAGTTGCGGAGTGGAGCCGATTTGTCAACCGAGGCAAGATGGGGGCCGAAAGGTAAAGCGCAGTGTTATCAACGAATAGAGCCAGGTTTACCGAGGTTTTCATTGCCTGAAATCTATCATTCTGACCTCACAATAGTTATGTACACTGTGATTTACATAACTATTGTGATGACTATTGATACAATTTTTTTTTTATTAATTTATTGATTTTAGACTTCGGTATATTTACATCAGCAAACCATAAAATTTAAAACTTTTACTCACATAAAATTACCCACTCACCTGCCTCTCTGGTTCAACAACTCTCTTGGCATGTAAACGGAGGTCCCTAGATCGATTCCGAAGCTACACGTTGTGAACTTTGGGCGAGAGGAGGATTTTTTCAGACCCGCCTCTCTCTCGTCTAGCTACCACATTGTTTTGAAAATCTATCGCAATAACAGCAATTCCTGAGTTCCAACTGTCAATGTATAATATATATAACTATAGAATAAAGTTTTTATCGCTACTTCATCATAATTTGAAAAATTAACATTGTGTTTTATTTACTTACACAGTTCCAGGCTTCAGCTCGTAGCTGTACCAAGCCGCGATGTGCAAAAAAGTTGACAGATATCGCTTATAAGCTGTGTACGTCGAGGAAGACCTTTTAGAATTCACCAATACTTCCAATATCGAGGGTACAGAAAAAACGGCCATTAGTCCAGGACCCGTCACCGCGGCCAATCCAAAGCAAAATCTCCAAAAGAAATTTCGACCCCTAGAAAATGGAAAGCAGCGTATACTTTAGCACTTTCTGAAGCATAAAAGAAAAATTCTATTAGTTTTCTTTCATTTACTATTTTCTATTAAAAATTATATCAATTATGGGTAACTGTTGTATAGTGGCTGTTTATTCCTTTGGTACATTTCTAATCCCGCCGTTACTGGGTTACATTTATATGAAAAATTCGAAAATGTTGGATTTTTTACTGATGATATTAAAATTAAAATCTCTTCTATGACGCAGCGAATAACGGCTTCTAACAAAAAAAATCCCCAGTCCGATTGGTCAGCTACATAATGTAGAGTTTGCGTAATAGAGGGTAGAAAAAAAAACAAAATAACTTTTGCTGACAATATCGCTGATTGTCGTGTGTAATTCGAAAATAAACCCTTCCGATACTTTTTTCCGAATTTATTTAAATATTTTGTTAATAATCTTTAAAAATTTCGTCTTACTTGTTAAACAAGTCCTCATCGAAATATTTAGGTAGCATCATCTCCAAATCTTCCTCTTTAACGGAGTCCGACGGAGTGTTGTACGACTCCTTGCTCAACAGACCTTCCATATATTTGTCCACTTAAAAATATGAAAAAGAATATGTTATTGAAAGGTTTATCTTATTATGAAACATTCGTATCAATGTAAAAAAATTTTCTTGAGACTTTTTTAACTTATCTTTTATAAGTAGAAAATCATAACTATGACTTTTATACGAAAAAAACTTGGATAACCAAGTAGTTAATGCATATGTACTTTATTTATTTGTGTAACAAACTTCATGTTGTTTACTATGAGCTAATAAATAAATAATTAAAAAAAAATTATACCGACATAGTTTTGTAAAAGTAAATAAAATTTGGCTTCATCGAGAACCGACATCTCATAAAAGTCGTGCTGCACACTACATTACAAATATTACTGCATGTAGCAATTATTAGTGTGATAATAAACAATTTGTTACTGATACTGATGTTTCACGGATAAGAGAAAAAGAGAGGATGAAAAACACTTTATTAGTAGTCAGCAGGAATAAAAAATCCATAGGTATCTAAACAATTTCTTCGCTCTTAGATATCCATTTATACCTCCATACCGGTACAGACATATATTCCTTTTTCATTGCAATAAATAGCTTATTACGAACAAATAAAAATGAGTAAAAACAAAACAAACCTGACTAAGGCACGGAAACAATGGCCACTGAACAATCGTGATTAGTTTACATTGCACGGAGAAAAGCAAAACACTTCCAAAATTTTACTTACAAAGTGAAATCGATAAGTTCACCACTGTTGGGCACAGAATAATGCAGAATCAATTATACTTGTTCGCTTTAGTGTTCCATGTGTGTTATTGCGACTGGGTAAGGAGTTTTTCTTAGATTTAGAAGCTATTTAGACAAAGTGGGATGAGTTTGTTTAGAAAATTTGTTGAGTAATTACATTGTCAACCAGAAGCCGCCCAGTAAACATAGGCATCCGTCATAAGCATAGGCTCCGCAAGGATTAGTTTTTTTTTTTTTATTATTATTAGTTTTTATCGTTCCCTCTGCGTGTTTTGGGTCAGGGCCTTGTACTTTCATCACTTATCATCATTTTTGATCCATCTTATTTCCTTAATCCTCTGTCATTCTTCCGTCTTTCATTCTATACTTATCTTTCACAAACTTCTTGTCTCAGTCATTCTCATTCCATTTCCTTCTTTTATCCATCCTCTTGGAGTGAAGACGCCTTCTGAAGAGGGGGGGGAGCCTGAAACAAATCATTCACTGAAGCATTCCTTCTTTTTTTTGCTTCCTTTCTTCCTTCTTCTCTGTTGACCTTTCTTCTTTATTCTTGCCCAGTTCCTATTCTTTACTTTTTATTCTCCCCCAATACTCTTTCTACCACTCTCCTGCAATATTTCACAAATATTACGCGACTTTCGTCTTCACTCATCAGAGAGGCAATGACACCTGCGTCTATCCTCCTACCCATCTCAATCTCACAATCCATCCTTTCCCTTCCATATAAGGGACAGGAGGTGAGGATTTGCACCACGGTCTGGTCCGCCGCTGGGTCACACAGGCACGCGGGACTCTCCTTGAGCTTAAACCTGTGAAGATACTTGGAGAATCCCCCGTGCCCAGTGAACATCTGGACCAAGACCGTGTCGAGTTCCAGCCAACGAAGTGAGCGATATACCGACGCGACGTCCGGGAAGAAAATCCTCGTTGTTGAAGCCGTAGTACCTTCCACATACCTCCAGTTCCATTCGTCAAGCGTCTTTAGCCTGAGCTGCCGCTTGACAAAGGAAACGGGGCAATCCTCGTGCTCCGGTATTCTTTTGCTCTTCAGAGCCGCTTCCTTGGCCAGTTGGTCCGCCCTTTCGTTCCTCTCCATCCCCATGTGCGCCTTCACCCAAAAGAGCCTTACGTCCGTCCCTTTTGCCCGCGCTTTCATAACATTCTGTTTTACACGGAGCGCCAGGGGGTGGAGGGTGTCTGATCTTGCGACTGTTTCAAGGGCGGACCTCGAGTCGCTAAGTACGGCGCATGACTGCGCCGACCCGCTGGCCGCGTACCCCGTCGCTTCCACCAATGCCAGCGGCTCTGCCTGGTATACTGTGCAGAAGTTGTCCAACTTGAGTTTCTTCGTCGCAATCTCTGCGACGTTCCGCATTACGTTGAACGCCGCACCCACCTTGTCGTCGATGCGGCTGCCGTCGGTGTAAATGGCCGAATCGGCAGCCGAGGTGGCAAGTTGGACCTCCTCCGCACTTTCCCCCAGGCAGGAGAACTCCACACCAAACTGTTCAGACGGGTGTGGTAGTCTCAAGTAGCTGACTGGAGCCTCCAGCTCCCGGTCTCCTAACACTTCCCGGGAGTGACCGCGCTTTATCTCAAATAAAGTGGCCGCTTCTTGGACCCGAAGGTCCAGAGGAAGCAGCCCGGCAAGTACTAGGGCCGAGTGCAACGACGCGGTTCGGGAGTTCGCGCAATTTTCTGCGCGAAGCCACGCTGAACCGCATCGAGCTGCTTTCGGACCAGCAGCTTCTTAGCCGCCGGCGCCCATGCACTCGCTGCATACACGCAAGGATTAGTCGAGAACTGTTTACATTCCACGACCTTCACCAGCAGATAATTGATCGTCCTTGTGGGAGGCCTGCCTAAACTACATCTTCGGGTAGGTCGACTACATCTATTTCTTCTATTACTCCTTTTCACGTCAGTCCTACATATGATATGCTCTGCTCATTACCACGCAAGCAGTCTTTGAGACGAATAAATGATACAGACAAAAATAAAAATCTATAAACAACGACCCAGAATAATAAAGTTCTAGTTTATATGTTCACACACCATCACATCCGCAGCATAAAGTAGTCGTAGGAATTGCTAGTACCATTCTAGTTTTACGGTTATTTTTATTCGGACCTGGTGAAACCGCTTGTTTTCAAGATTAACACTATTTCGTTCTCGTCACCGTATGACACCATTTAAATGTCGTCACTTGCAGTTGTTGAAACAACTGGAGGTGACATCTTTACGAGTTATATCTTATGTTTTAAACCGTTATAAAAAAAATTCACATCTTGTTTCTAGGTGTCAGAATGGTTGACTCCGTTACGTGAACAATAGTAAGTAACTTCGTTAATTGGCATTTAAAAAATATTTATATCCGACAATTTCCACAATCAACATCCGGTAGGGCGGAACACGGAGCGTGCTCTCACCTGGGCAACATATCTCCTCGAATCCATCGCCCATAGATCGTAGAAGCCAAGAGAGAAAGCTCTCTCAGCCCCTACCGCCCGACGTTATACGACTACGGAATATAGAGAGAGTGGTGAAACACAATACCAACAATTATTTTCTCGCCACTTTACCACGGCTGCAAAATATAGTGAAACCGAGTTTTAGTCATCATACCCTGCCCTCGCAACCCATCGGTATATATTTCAGGTGATCTCTATCAGCTCACTTGAAGAGGCCCTTTTCTCTTTCTCTTAGGTTTTTATAAGTGTCCGAGCCATGAGTACTGAGCCCCTTCGCCTCGACATATTGGGAAATTAACCAACCAAGCACATTATTTAAATCATACGTGAGATGAGAAATAAAAACTTACGTCAAGTGTATAAATAATGAATATTATTTAAACTTACAGTAAAATGAGATCTGGCAGAAGAATGAACAAAATAGACTCTAAATTGTTGGGTGATAAATCAATAAAAACTATCTCGATTATCCCCGAGACCGCGGAGATGCCGAAGAACAACCTTTTATTTCCGTCCACAGCAAATATTTCGAATGTACCACAGCCTTCAAACCTTAAAATGAAATTGGAGATCGTCTTGCACAACGCGCAGCATTTGGCGGAGAGTTTAAAAACTCAAATATTATTGCTCCAACAACGCGAGAACGTTTTAAAAGAAGCTATTGCCAATGGAAGGTAAGCAATTGCAATCTACCCAAAGGTACCTACAATCTTTTCTTCTTTACTGACAGGAAATGCAAAAATCTGTATAACAGCATTGATTTGTTTCTGCTGCCATTATATAAATAAAGGCGAGTGTATTGTGCCCTTACTAACCGCTTCCTTTGTAACACAGAGGTTATTGCCTTGATTCCGGGACTGCATGGGTTACGATGGATCGGAAATGGAAAGAACGAAAACCATTTTGTTTCTAAAAGAATAATTTTAAGAAAATGTTTTTGACAATTTTTGTGTACATTTAAAAAGTGTATCGGATTTTAAGCTGTATACCCCATCGCCTGACATAGAAATACTTTACGGAGATATTCGACGCGTGAGATGTTTGGATATAACTAAAGAGCATATTTTCTAAATGACCATCTGTGTCTTCAAATAAATCACTCAGAGACTAAAACTTTTAAATTAGGTTCGTTGAAAGTCGTGACAGTAAAATATAAGGCGTCATACTTACATTTTTATTAATTGTTAAAATAAAATTTTATTTATAAAAACGTATCAAATAAATACGTATCAAGCACATGAATAAGTACCTGACTTGAGTACCTATCCGACAAGGAATGAGAAAATATATGAAGTTTCTAAAATAAAAAAAAAAAACACTTTTAATAAAACCAAGTACCATGAAATATCAAACTGTAGAGACTCATAAAAGTAGACGCCGCGCTGGCCCTTAATTTGACCCTTTCGTTTTTGTTGATAACACGTGCGAGCTTATTGTTGTCGTTTTAGATATTGAGTTCAAAGTAAAAGTTTAAAGTACCAATTAATTTAAATTTTGCTCAAACTGACGGCCACAGTTCCCCTTCATATCATATCACATATATTCGGTAGCTGTAGATTTTTTAACATTGTACAGTGTATATCCTACAGTTCTCTTATTTGTTTTTGTCTAATTTGAAGCGTTTTATTGCTAACTTTTGTTTAGTCAGAAAAGCGTCGTTGTAAATCACAAAGGCATGAATTAAATCACCGCGATATGGTAACTCCAATTACCAAAAGTAAAAAAAACTAAGTAGTTAAATAATTTTTTCGTATGAAACATATTTAAGTGATTTTCTATTAAAATAAAAATAGATTGTCGTAGAAATCTTTAATCCAATAACTATCTGCATCTTTAAAGGATCATTTGCCCGTAAAAACGGAAATATGTGACTTATTATTTTGATCCGCAAATAATAGTTATCAAATGTAAGATAGCTATACCAAGGTTTTGTAGCTCCCTGTAAAAAAATTGTCAAAGTGCAAATTTTCTGTGTCAAACGAAAGAATTCCTTCAGACCTTTAAAAAGATCTCGTTTCCATACATTTCTTTTATATGGAAACTATAACCGAGTGTGATGTACTCGATTATCGGTTCCCATTTAATCTATTACCGATGTAATGCGCGTAATTTATTCAGTATTAAATTTGGTAAGTTATAATTCCGACCCATACAAACTTATTAATTTACGATATTATATTATCTTTATGGATAAACATATTTAAAAAAAAATCTATTTCAATTCACAAGATAAACCAGATTGTTACTACAATGACATGAAAGTTATACGAGTATATGTTTATGACATTTTTCATACCCAGTACAAAAATATATCTAAACTACTGGGATATAGAGTATTTAACGAGATTTCTTCATTCACTAATACGACCGTTATTTAGAATTTAATAAACAAAAGATTCATTCTATATCATCGGTTAGATCGGTGTTAGAAGCTGACGTCAATTTCAAGCATCTAATTTTCCGGGATTTAGTACGTCTTGTTACAATATTTGCGCATAACAAATTACAACAAAATGATAGTAGAAGTACACAACAACACATAAAAATTTTGCTTATTGGGATATGAGGTATATTTACTCCGGCAATCATACACTATAAGTGCAAGTGTACCGAGCCGATTTACTTGCTCCATGTTCGTATGGCGCCGTGGCCGCTGCGCTGTCTCTTTGTTTACCAAACGTTTTAAAGCTTTTATCTGTTAATGCCGACTTGCGCCCGTAAATCAATAAGAAATATTACAAATCTAGAAAAAAGATATTTTAAAATACACTCTTGTCGATTAGAGATTGCCGAGGTCACACTTACTTTCTGTTTAATCACACTTAAGGGTCAATAGATATTTGTATACGGTTATAAGTAGTTTTTGACAGATACATATAGGTAAATCTAAAGTATTATTCGTTATAGACCTTTTAGATAGATGTTTACTGTCTTAAAGCTCGGTATTGTTTGCTAAGATTGAATGCCTTTCCCATATTTTACTATAGATACCTCTCTTAGAACAAACATATCAATTAGTTCAAAAATATCGTCTACGCAACCTACCGCTAGGCTACCCCTTAACGGAGACAGACTAAAATATTTCCACTGCAACTCTACCCTCAGCATGTCGTAAAAGGCGATATTGTACAGCAGTTTTTTGCGTGACTGGTACCAATATCAACTCGTGAATCCACACGCCAAGCTTTTAGGGAGGCAAATACATATATATATATATATATACATGTAAATATTCAACAATAAATCTCAATAGTCTGCTACTCTAACATCAATTTAACTTGTAGGTCAGGAGTTACGACGCTGACAGTTTCAACATTGAAAAGGCTCCCACGCAAGTATATTATACGCGACGGTTTCTGGACACTGTGCAACGGGATAGTGCAGCATCCGGCAACACCGGACGTGACAGCGGCAATTTTTAGTGAGCTTTACAATGTACCAAGATGTATAGGACAAGAGGTTAGTGATCTTTGTAAAAAAGACGATTCAACTAAATAATACAACACGCGACTAACAACCATTGAATTAAACCTAAGGATACTTCCAGTAACGGTTCCCTAGTAAAAAAAAATATGTAAAAGCAAATCGTTTTCATTAAAGTAGACAAAAGTGGCCTCTATTCAAACCACATTTTTTTTTAACTAATGTACGTTTGAGTAAATATTTATATTATTTAGTTAGTACTCACTAAAATTATCTCGTTGATGGTAGGTCTCAGTTGCCGGAGAGCTCCTAACTAACGTCATATTATTGCGGAGAAGCGTATCACTTACCATCAGATGAATATCTTGCTCGTCTCGTCGCTTGGTCAAATTAATAAAAAGAATCTCTGTTTATCTCCTATATTATACATTAATTATTACTTTACAAAAAAAAAACGAAAAGCTTAATATATATACTATCATAGTTCCTCAAAAGACGTTCGGAAAGTAAGGCAAAGCCAAATTTTTAATAATACTAATTATGTACATACTTAATATTCCAGTAGTATAATATATTCTACAGATCGCAAGAAATTTTATATCTCTAAACCTATTATCGTAAATTTATTGTTTTTATAAAGGTTAAATAACCTATGTATGTGGCAATACTCGCTTTGTATTACTTGTCGGCGATGATTTAACTCGATAACGATTTTACGTGTTCTTGTTTTATTATTTTTATCTAATTAACGAAACGGGAAGTCTAGCGGAACGTTCATAAACTGATGGTACGTGATACGTCTGCCTGCCCATAGCAACGCGACGCTATTTAAGATGGTATTCACAGCAGCACATTGCGCTCATCGCTTTGAAATATAAGATGTCTCGTTACCGCAGTATTTTCACTAGCTACAGCACCTTTCAAACCGGAGCACTCCACTGTTTGTCGGCTACTACAATAGGCGCTGCGGTGGTATCTAGATGGTATTTGACCACAGAGACCTACCACCACTACGAAATGAAAATAAGTCCGTGAATGGTGACGCATACTTTTATAGAATACTCCAGTTATCATATGTTAACAGCCGGAACACAGCAATGCCGTTATGACAACAAATAGACCACCATCGATTCAACTTGTGGCTTGGGGATCGAATTAGCGCCCTCGTCTGCGTTGTTGGGGCTGTTCCCGTACCTTAATATAAAGCAAAAATTCAATTTCAGGTTTCCGCGAGACCGGACCCGTGCGTGTTCAATTCTGTCATCAAATACGACACTGTTCCGGCGGAAAGGAAACCAAAATACTCAGAGGAGGAATATCTGTGCCTCAAGACTACTTTCAACAACACACTTGAGCAATATTTTAGTGTGACGAAAAATACTGTCAACAAAACATGCAAAAACGGTTTGTTCGATTTAAATTACAACATAAGTTTATTTTATGTTAATTTATATTACAACTAAAGAATGATGATAACCAAAAATTAAATATTTTTTGTGGATATTTCCGGTAATATAAAGTATTGCATAATTACTTTTAAAAAAAAGCCACATAATGAATACTTAACAATACAGAACATACAGTCTAAAGAATTTTTAGCTGTTGTTAACTGTACCAAAAAAAAAACTCTTTTCCGTCATTTGTCACATGTAAAAATAAACATTTTATTTTCAATTAAATCAATTACATGATGAGTTTGTTAAAATTATATATGTATGTATATATTTTACCAGTTTAATATGGTTTTATCTTAGTGCATTAATAAAATTTGTAGTTTCTATGCGCGATCGAATCATCATAGTATTTTTTATTAAACTGTACTATATTTTCGTTAACTTTAATTTTATCGTAACCATGTGTAATTAGTAACGGTTCACAAACTTGGGTTAATATTCATTAGTTGTAATCTTTTTATTAATGTTTTCCTTCTGTTGATGATAATAAATGGCTCTTCCTTGACCTTAAACGATGTTTTCTCCAATAGCGGAGAGTCCTCCTCTATGAATAGATAAATGAATTATTTTTAAATTATAATAACATAAGGTTAAGTCCTAAATACTATATTAGATTTTAAAAAGAAATTGGTAAGTTTATTTATTAATATATATAATATATTTCGAGTGCAGTGCGCATACCCTATACCAAAATTCTGTGCACGCTTGTGGTGGTGGTAGATCTTTTTTATCCGAGCCCATTTAGATAGATACCACCGCAGCTCCTATTTCTGCCGCCGAACAGCACTGCGCAAACATTACGATGTTCCGGTTTGAAGGCCGTTCAAGGCAATGAAATGACTGGGGTAACCAGACTTATAATACCATCTTATGTCTAAAGTGCATTGTATAACTTTTATGGGCAGGTACATCACTTGCCATTAGAAAAAAAATTAAAAAGGGGTAACCATTCAAGAGAACCCTAAGGAATATTCTCTCTCATAGTCCTGACCATAATCTCAATACGATATACATAGCGAATATCTTCGTATACACTCAAATATTTTTTATTTTATTATATGCAAAACGTTTATTGGTATGTACTTTAGTTTAGTCCAAATAATATAAATATTTTTTTTATGATGCAAGACTAAAAATTTTCAAATAATCCTTGAACATTTTGGCCGGACCAGCAGTTTGTCAACGTAGCGAATAAATGGACCCTAATCATCTAATTGTGAGAGAAAGCGCGTCCCAGTAATAGGAACATTAAGAAGACTGTTATTTTAAAACAAAGATGTATTAGGATGAACCAATTATTTGTTCGTTTCCAGGTCTAATCAGAAGCCTGGAGGACAATATATCGGAATGCGGTCTGCGAGTTATGTCGGACTACACGTACTATCCGAATAGGAACGTACCTGTATCTTACCTGCCGCTGGAATATTGCGAAGGAAGTCACTCCTCGTGTAAATTGATCGTCGCTTGGCATCTCTCTAACGCGACCATCGAAAACTTCGAGTTTATAAAGGACGACACAAACTTCAAGAACTACTTCATAAAATCTGAATCCCACGTCGATTCACCCATGTATTAATCTTTATTTTCATAAAAGGGTCTAAGTCTTTTTTTTTTAATATTTTTTTTAACAAAAGCTTTATAGCTTTTTTTTATTTAAGCTAACATTGTAACTAATTTTACCCTTAAGACCAATAATTAAGGCTGGAATCGACCACCTTGTAAAAGATGCTATTGAAATATATTTAAAGTGTATTTTTTTTAACTTTACTTTAGAAGGAGATATTTATTCTTATTAACAACTAGGGTTAAAACTAAACTCTGGAGTTTTATTTTATCAAATAAGTCTTATTTTAATTAACAAATTTACGAAGTGTTTTTAAAAATAGAAACAACCGCAAATGATTTTCTATAGTAATCGTTACTATAGCAACCGCATATATATTACAAAATGAATACTTTATGAAAGTTAAATAGAAATAAAACGATGAAGAATCCATGACATTTAGAAAATTAAATAATTTCGCGTTGATTACTCATGTTCCTGTGTTCATATGTTCACTAGTTTTCATGTGATCATAAAAGGAAACCCATTCTCATTATATATTTATATATAGATACTCCACTAATGTAAATATTAGCCTTGCATTTCCTTTAATAGAAAGAGTAAATAAAGTTACTCATCAACTAAGAGCCGATTTCTTAATTAACTCTTGATAATGTCTATGGCTGAAAATTACCCTTCACATGTTCATATGACCTTCGCTAAGTAAAACAGCAAATTGTAATTTTTAAAATTTATCATATGAGTTAGGAACACTATACCAAGTATTAAATATCGGCACATCTTCCCTCTTCAGAACATTTTGTAAACATGTTGTAAACTTAGTTCACATTTACTTTTCCCCTATAGCTCTACAAACCTTCATGTTTTAAATCCAACAGTTGAAATATCAAAGCTGCCTTTAGTAATATCAAAACATGAAAAAAGTATGAAACTGCTGATTTGTACTGAAAAATTAAAATTTGTTTTTTTTTAACATTAATACATACATAAAATTCTGGGAATATAGATTCGATAAATACTCTGAAAATATTTTGTATTGTCTCTCAGGAAGGAAATTTTTTTCAAATAGAAAATTGTCCAAATCACGCAAAAAATGGTAGTCCGTTGGAACAAGGTCTGTCTGTCGTATGAGAAAACGTACAGACGATGATTTATGGTTTCTAACTGCAGCTCCTATAGACTAACGACGACTTCTCGTGCAGTGTGAGATCTTGCATTATCGCAATAACGGTGAAGAGCGAATCACGAGCCAGGACTGTATCACTGCCAATTTCACCAACATTGTTCGAAATTCGTCACAGTAAACCTCTGCTGTTATTGCTTGACCTGAACTGAGCAATAGTGAATGACGCCACGAATAGACCACCAAACGGTTATCAGCTTTATTTTAAGGCGTTGCGGAGCTTGATCTAGACAGCGATTGCATTTTTCAGTTACGGTTATCGTAAAGAACAATTCGATCTATATTCATTCATATCTGCACCGATTGAACAAGGCTCTCTTCTTTTTGCAGATCAATCAAATCATGAGACACCAATTTTTCATTTTTTTATCTTATTAATTTGATACAAATGAGTCCAATATTCTAGATAGTGTGACGTTAATCCATGCCGCTAATTTCTAGGCAATTTGACACGGATCGACTTCCACCACCGCCTACGATTTAATGTTATTCACCTGTATCAACGGTTTTCCGCGTGATTTGTTAATATACATAAGATTTAAGCCAAGATCGCAAGGTCGATATTGCGAGCCGTTTCTGTCGCGATACTTCCACCAAGAAACTCGTATTCAACAATACTACGGATTTTCGAAGTGTCAATCTTTCAGTTCAAAATTGAATAAAAAAAACAAATGTTGATAATCAAATGTTGCACATTTTTAAAGGAGTATCTTATAAGTATAATGTGAAAAAAGTTTCTCTCGAAAATATCACACCATGATGGACTTTTGTCAATTCAAAATACCTATTACTGTTCAACAGCAATTTCATACTATAACCCTTATTATTCTGTGCCTGCTCTAGACATATCGCGAAAGAGCCGCAGCCGAGGAAACAAAGAGCCAGGGTTTTCTGACCACTTACCTAAACAATACTCCACAGCCAGATCCCGCTAAACATAAGATCATTTTGTTTTATGGAGAAACCTTGTTGATCTATTGATTAAACGTTTTGAATAGGAAGCGTGACAAACAGGAATAGACTAGTAAATAAACTATTTAAACTGTTATTAGTAATATCATTAAAGATTATGGCTTAAACAATTTGCAGTTTATTAAAAGAGTAATAATTATATATGCTTCTAGCCTATTGTTTATTTGCCATTACATAATGCTATATGTTATATAAAGGCATTATATAATATATTATAATATTATGTTCACAACATATTTATGTTTCAACAGTTGTAAATAAAATTATTATGTATATAATACCATCAATTCTATTAAGGCTACTAATGGTAGTAGCGTTGATAATATTTCAAGAAATAAAAACTGAGAAAATAATTAGTACTAGCAAATAGTATATGTATATATTTATCGTAACAGTCAACATTGAAAATATTGAGAAGTACCGTTCTTTGTGTTAAAGTTTCAAGACGACACGGGAACAAAACTCTAAAGATCGTGTAGATTCATCAGATGGTGATAGTGTAGAGAGGCCTCTATCTATATATAGCAGTGAGGGTCTGCCGATTGATAATAATAAGGCTGGATAGTTTATAACGCAATTATAAATTATATCCAAACAACACAAAACACAAGCTCAAAACTACATGTAGATAATAACCTGATCTAATGTATCCTTTATTTATCACTCGCGATACAATTAAGATGACCTTGAGAAACGAGCCGAAGTTGTTATCTAGCAATTTATCTTTCACGATAACTAATTTCAGCTTTACTAAGCGCACCTTGCAAAACAATCTATAATTATACAAAACATATACATCAATGCTCAGATAATACGATATTTTTTTTATTTTATATTTTTTTAAGTTAAAAGCATATACATAAGTTTCAGATGATGGACGCATTATTTGTTTCGATGAAACGACACGAGCATAAAGATGCTCACGTAATGGTACATGGAACGCCTGCCGCAACTAACTGGTGTCAATTACGAGGATAAATACTGCACATCATTGTGCTCGTTACTACACCAATATGATTACCCAGAACACATTGTCAAAGTATAAACGATTGAACCAATAATTTGCAATTAAACGTTTGACAAATAACTATGTTCTAGTTACTTGATGGTCTTTCAAATGAGAAAGATTAGTATCTAAATGCAAGCGTCAGTTAATTTGGACCAGTAGTATATAAGAAGAAACATATATATCCACTTCTAAATCTAGACACATAAATACCGTGATGGTTGCAAAAATACATAGTTAACAATATGAGATATTGATATAAATATACTTAAAACATAGTATAAAAAAGTATTGAAATGTTTAGTTTCCTGCACACACGCATAAAAACACTTGGAGTTCAGAACGTGAATGCGTCGCTATGATTAGCACCTAAAAGCGCATTTTTGTAGATATGATACGTCACAGTTTTCACTTTAATATGAATTAATATGCGTAACGTTTCATATGACCAAACAATTATGTTTATAAACTATACACTGTGAACGTGAAATGCAGCAGCTTTTACTTGAGGCGGGATACAACAAAGAGAATATTATAAAAAAAATCTTGTACGTTTTGTTATTGCATCAATTTAGTACAGAGTGCAATGTTATCGAACTGATCGCAAGTATACACCTAAATGCAACAGCCTCTCGTATTATTTATAAACAAAAAACCATAGGCGGCCAGAATGTACAGCATCTAACACCGTCGCGACTGTATATAACCTCATTTCCGCAATCCTACCAGCGCTAACGAATAGCGGAACCTTGTCCCAGACTATTACTCTTATCTTTTTTTAATAAGGTTCACCGGCATATACACTCTGCGTACTTGATCACCTTTACTTAACTTAGAATATCCATTGCAAATATACCGTCCATATTTTTACGAGAACTTAGATTCAATGCATTGATTTCGGTTTTAAAAAAAGCTTTCAAAAAATTAGCTATTCTATGAAATGTAATGTATACATTAAATTACAGACGTGCAAAAAAAAGGGCGTATATCCGATTGGTCAAGAATGTCCGGATTATCATTGGTATACAAGAGTTCAGACGCACACTTATCAGTCGTAATGATCTAGGAAACATACAAATGATATTAACTGCTTTCAAGTCTTTGATGTATGTTAATGTAAAATAGTTTCTTTTTATTTTTCGTTGTGTATATATATATATTTATATATATTATATGTAGATAAGTTAATACATTATTTAATTTTTTAAACTACACAAATGTTGACCGAGAACGTTTTTCGCAAATACATTCTGTGAATAAATTAACAAAACAAGTCCTTTGTTCTTAAATAAATCACTGAATTAAATAATATATTCGTTTTAAACGAGTATTAAATTTTATGTAGAAATAAATGCAGCATTTTTACCTGACAGATCCATGATAAAGATGAAGTTAATACCCACAAACAAGTCAACATATACGTTATGTTTACGTTTGGGTGCAGTGCGCTGTACGTATTCTGCCACACTCTCAAACACTATAGGACGCACTGATCACGACTAGGATATTATTCGTCAAATATACGATCCGTGTAGATAAAAAAATACATATCAGTGCATTGAATACAAAGAACGCGGTTGTTTCGTTTCGGAAAATCCGCCGTATTGATATTGCGATAGGCTTATTACAACGTGGCACTAGTTAGGATGATATTCATTGCACAGCACTGTGCTCGTCCCTTTGATATACAAAATGTTTAGTCACTTTATCCCAATTATTACATCACTTACAACGCCTCTCAAGCCGGAAAAGACCGGCGTCAGAAATATACACCGCCTACTTAGTCTCCTACAGACCATTTTTTTAGAGCAAGAAATCTTCAAAGGATACACTGCTTCTGGGGAAGACAGGTTTATGTAGGATTTGTACCCACGAAAGCCCTCACGGTTATACTAAGTATATTGCAAGAGGCCCCGGAATCGCCTACGGGACAGACCGGTGCCTCTCTGCATTGCCTTACAAGAGACCACGACCAATAACTAGTAACTAATACTAGATTGTAAAATTTCTATACAAATAAATAAAATCGTAGTGCATGTCTTTTATATGTTGATTCTTCTTTCGAGATGTTTATGTCAAGAAAACATTTTAATAATATTTGTCTGCCTGTTCATTCTAGATAATCAATGTTACAATAAACACTGTTGCAAGTCTATCCACGTCGTGAATTATAACTTAGTGTAACTTTAACTAAGGAAACTCTTTAAACATATAAAGTAATCATTTAAATTTTTTATGATCACTAATCACAGTATCCGTTGCATCGAAAAAAAATCGGCAGGTATACGGGTATGTGCGTTTTAATGGAAGATGTTTAAATATTGCTCTATTATTTTGTGCTGCAGCTTAATAAAGCTGCTAATAAGCTGCAGCTAGAACACGCACGTTAACATTTGCAAACAATGTTAACAAACAGCACTATGCAAACAGTACTGTGCTCCACTTTCTAGAGCACTAGATTCGAACGATGTCAGCTCTGCAAGCCATGCGACTTTTACAGCTTATCTGACACTGGGCTCGAGGACCCGGATCCACGGCCTGTTTACAAAAAATATGTACTACGTGGAGTGTAGTTATCCGACGGCGGAATCACGAACCGAGGGCGGTGAGGACCGCCCGGGCAACCGGGTATAATTTGTGTACGCGGCATGCAAGCCTGACGGGCGCCTCAACCAGCAGCGGAAGCGGCGTGTTGGTATCGTTGGTGGGTGTGTAGTGTTCGTCGGGCCGACCCTCTGAATCGATATGGATCGGAAGCACGTTCCAAAGACGTCGATTCTTACTGGTGGCATCGTGGATAGCGACGTAGTCCACTGTTTGCTCTATTAGTGGGTTCGAGTTGTGTGTGGCCTTGGCAAAGTGATGGATAGCGCAATCTTGCATGAATGGTGTTATCGAAGTGAGCTTAGAGGTCGCTGTGCAGGTCAATATTTCGTTGATACCACTCCGCACCCGTGGCCTTGCGGGTGAAGCGGTTTTGGATAACCTGTATGGGTTTAAGGGTGTTGGAAGAAGAGTGCGCAAATACAACGCACACATAAGTCATAATAAGTCTTATGCAGGCCTTGCGCAATCTAAATGCTCCGTGGCCCTATGAAATATGGTTCAAATTGAAACCAAATACATCTCGAGTTCCCACCGCGCCCGTGCATTAGTTGATCCGAGCATCAGCTTTTTTTGATTTTGTGTTTCGTTGCTGGTTTTTTTTTTAGTAATGTATTTTTTATGACACTCGTTTCATTTAGCTGTACTAACACGATGGAGCGTAAATAATGCTAATAAAACGTTTTACTAATATGATTTTTTTTAATCAGAATCGATTATTTTCCCGTTCCATTATCAAGGCCTCATTAGTACTATCGTCTGTCTTCGTTTTCGGAAGCGGTCTCCTAACACCGAGTATGTATATACCAATATATTTGTTATGTTTAACCTGCCAAGCAAATTTATTGAGGATGTGTTCATACAGAAGTGCAGAAGTATGCGTGGCCGTGATGAGACCAGTTTTTAGATGACAATAAGAAGCCTAAACTTACCTGTCATCGTTATTTTGCACCTAGCGACATCCGAGTCCGCAAACACTAAGTCATACCTTGAAAATAAAAGTCATTGTCGTATATAATCATTGTGATAAATGAAATAGTAGTGTAGTCTCATAATTATCACATTTATTATTTATAAAGAAAACGTATTGTCTGTGTCTAGGATATGTATGTAGAACACATATGGTATTCAACTGGTGGTAGACGATGCGCTCTCCCATAACACTGTAAAGTTAGTTAGGATTTGTACACAAGTTACAAGAAGTACACAAGTTTTACTCTTCGCGTTGTCATATAAGATTTTACATCTCATTACTCCAGTAATTAAACCAGCTGCAATACTTTACAAACCGAAACAAATGCCCTCTGCTCATTGATCACAATAAAAGGCGCTGAAATGATATCTACCTAGACGTTCTCAGCCACCACACACTTACTATCGATTAAAAATGAACGAAAAGAGTGTTCGCTTCTGATTGAGAACCTCTTTAATTTTGTTGGTTAAGAGTTTCTTTATTTATGCACGGCACTACTAATAGTCTTCGAATCAGTTTCGGTTTTAACAAGGTTTTCGTCGTACACTACTGTTGTTTCTATTACTATTTATATCACAGGAAACTTAGTGTTGCTCACATATCAAAACATTTGTCAGAGATACTAATAAAACTGTAACGCTATTTGATTATAATTTGCATATATCCTATCTTTTTTATCCGATGTTACCCCGTGACCCTCGTGCATATCTTCGAAAGTGATTGGAATACCGTGTGAAGCTTTTTAGTCGGTTGGAGTCCGAGACATCACTTTGCCAAGGCTACACGTCACTCGAACCCAATAATAGAGCAAACAGTGGACTCTGTCGCAATCCCTGATGCCACCAGTAAGAATCAGCGTCCTAAAAACGTGCCTCCACTCCACATCGCCCGATGCAGCCCAACGAGCACGACTCACCGACCACCGACATCGATACAGAACAACACCACATCTAAACCTTAAAATACCACTTGACTCACCCACCACCGACATCGATACAGACAATACCACATCTAAACCTAAAAATACCACTCGACTCACCCACCATTGACATCGATACAGAACAACACCACATCTAAACCTAAAAATGCCACATATGGATTCATCACACTTTGGCCGCGTCGCTTCCGCCACTGGTTGTGACGCCTGTCAGGCTTGCACACCGCGTAAACAAGTCACACCCATCTGCCCGGATGGTCCTCACCGCCCTCGGCCCGCGACACAATTAAAGGTGATCAGAGGACGGGCCCTACTAGCCGCCATCCGGCGCGCATTAAGCTCGACTTAGTTTAAGATTTCATATGTATATTTATCTATGTATTTATTAGTTTACACCCAGTTATCTCTCCCCCTATATCACTATCCACCTCTTCAACCCTTTCTCAGCTAATATTTTCTCACCTTTCTCCTTCCTTTTTTAAACATAAAATTATTTACATTTTCATGTGTTATATTTGGGTCTTTTTGTTTGCGTTTTCGTTTTAATATTTGTGTTATTGTGTTTGGTTCGATTTTAATTTTTTATCTTATTTTCTTATACTTGCTTCTCCTTCAGGCTGCAAGGGCGGTTACGTACTGGTCTCTGTAGCCGAGGTGGAGTCGAGGAGGAAGTACCCTCTGTGACTAACCGGTGTTACACCGATGTTACAACGGTGGTGGGGCCGCGGGGGAAGAGGAGTGACGGTATTACGATGCGCCGTTCTCCCTATCCTCCGCGGCCGTTAACGGGTGGCGGCGGGTCTAACATCTTTCCGCCGCGGAGAGCCGGGAGAGGTTTTCTCCCGTGGCTCCCATGGCTTCCGGGCGACGGATTCGGGGAAACCCGGCGCTCGTACGACTGCAGGAGACCGAGGAAGAGGCGCGCTGTGTGTAAAATAATAATTAATAAAAGGATTTCATACTGTATATACTGTATAATTCTCTTATCTCAAGGTGAATTGCATAAATAGTTCAAACAATAAAAAGGAGGAACATTGAAAGTTAATTATCTCATAATTATTTTTACAAACATAAAATTGCAGTATCTGATTGTGTTATAAACATAAGTCTTTTACTTAATTCATATGAATAATTACGCGATAATTCAATAAAAAAAAACGAAAAACTTTGTTTTTATATTTTTCTTTCATTAGTGTGGGGATCCACAAATATTGCTAAATTACCACGCAAAACCGGGCGACAACATTATATAGCAGGGTCCTGCTGCGCGGGACACTGTGCATATTTCGCACCATATGGGCATGTCGTGTCTGCACCGGACTCACCAGTCGTACAGTCGTACAATCGAACAGTCGCACAGTCGGAAGGTCGGACAGTCGTACAGTCGTACCGCACACCAACAGCGAACGCACGGTTACTTCGCCACCTGTTCCCGCGCTGTTTTTATTACCGCTTTACGGTCGTCGCGTCGTGTTTTTCGTAACTTAAAAATTAAGTTATCGTTTTTGTTGGTGTCTACCCGAGTGTCATTTCACACTTTAAAAAGAAGTTTCCTCTTAAAATTATGAACCTATTTTCCATATTGCTGTTCTGCATATTTGAAATTATTGTCGTTATTGAAGTCACAGGCGTATAAAGGGAAGATGACCTAACACAAATTCACAAAAATATCGATAGAAACAACTTAGTATTTATTTTATTAAGATATTCTTTATTTGCACAACACAAAGATATGAAAATTAAAAAAAATACCTGTAAATGAGGGTTTTTTGACTCAAAGCTATTTCTTCGAGACAACAATTAATTGCACATGATTTTATAGAGCTTATACACGGGTGTACCACGTATAATATCTTCATTCCTTTTACCCTAATTAAACAACAACGATGTTATCCCTTTCTTTTTTTCTGTAGCAACATTAACACCGACATATAAAATTGACATGAAACTGATTTCTTTTGTTCTTATTTTCTGCAAATCGAGACTAAAAGAACATGACGCTATAAAATGCGCCTTTGTATAGCAACGGAACATATCCAAAAACATCTGAAATTATGTTCTATCGGTCAGGTTTTTGTGCATTTTATACAATGTCGCATGACCACAGTGATATTTTCTTTAATGGCTCAATACGTTGAAGCTTTTAGTAATTGACACGATAGGAAGTTTGCGTAGTTGACCAAAATGAAGAGACAGGATACCACATCATCTAGTATGCTATGTTCTAAGCATTTCGATAAGCCATTATATGATGTTCTAGATAAAAGTGAATGTAGAAAAATAATTTTGTTTATGAATAAACGATTCTGGAAAGGATAATTGTATTTCTTTCAGCTGCATCCAATTAAGATTGTAGGCTATTAAATCTGTGTAGTTTGATAACTACAATTTTCGATAAAAACATCCTAAATTTACAGTTTTTAGTTTCGCCCAGTATAGTATAGTAAAGCTGACGTCATCCACTAAAAATACGGCACAATTTGTAAATGAAATCACGTTGGTAAGAAATAAAAGTATTGCGAGAATTAATTTCATTGCAAATGCGTTACTGTAAAGACTCGCATACACAAAACGATAAACAAGTATTTATTATTATTTAATTAAATACCCTGAATTGGGACAATTGTATAAATGTGTGACAATTAAGCATGTGTGAGTTTATGACACGCTTTTTTATTTTCATGTTCGGTCTGCTTCCGTTTATATGTCTGTGTTTGGGATGCAGCTGACATCAGCTGAAAATCAGCGCTACTGTTATTTGCTGCTGCATGTAGCTAAGCTGAGCGCCATTTCGGTGCTTGTTATTTCCAATATGTGTGTATGATAAATTGTGATATGCGAATAAATGTATTTCTTTCTAGGTACACCAATTATTTTCTTCAAAAGTTCTTTCTATTACGTCTAATTCAATTTACTTTGTCCAACTTATCATTTTATTGTTTTCAATTTGAAATAAATGAACAAAAAAATTGTATTGTATATATAAGTGCTGCGGGTGCCATGGACTGCCTTTCGGATTAATGCATATATAAGAGCGAAGCTCAAAATAAAAACAAGACTTCCTTCTATCTGCCTTCAGCGAATTTTAGAGTACTTTGGACACATTGTCAAAAAAGATGGAGACAACCTTGAAAATCTTGTGGTTACTGGCAAAGTGGAAGAAAAAGGCAACGAGGACGCAACCCAGTGCGTTGGTCTGACCAGATCCGCAACACACTCGATTCCATAGTCTACGATACTCCCCGCCGAGTAGCCGGAGACAAGACGAGATAGCGAAACATCATGAAGACAAGAGTTATGAGTGGATGTACACTCACGACTCTCAGACATGAGAAATACAATTTGAGGAGGATATATAATTCTAACATTATATTTTGTTTTAAAAGAAGAAAAATAAAAAGTAAAGAGAAAAAACAAAACAATATTTTTTTAACAGATGCTGTAAAAGCTAAGTATTCTTTGCCTTTCGTATAAAAGTAAACAATTAAGCTGCATGTGTCAAATTTAGATTTGAAAAATATTTCAATTGGATATTAACTTTTATATTTGTTTGCTCAAAGATACATTAAAAATATTCAGACATTGTATCGAAATCGTAACGAAATGAAATGCCATGTACCGGGGTCCAATGTTAAAGGTGATTTAATGAAATATGTTAAAATATTAACGTAACACTACTTGGCGTGAAATTTTTAATTGCTTTGTAATGTTTTAGTTTTAGGCAGAACAATACATGCTCTAGCGAGATTTGGAGATGAATTATATTTGGAGTCCCTTACCGATTGTGTTACTTTAAGAACACTTAACGCCGCGGAATCGGCGTATGCTATGGTTAAGTTTAATAAAAACTTTTTTTCGTATTTTAACTACAACTATTATTCAACTGAAGACAACGAAGGTTTGAAATGTAAAATTTCAATGAAATCAGCTTTAAATTCTTTTAAATCGCCTGCACATATGGATAAGCAGGTAGAAAATTTAGAAATAAAATTGGACCCAGAGCAATGTAAACTTATCTTCCAATTCAAGTGTAAACATGGAATTATGAAAACCCATTTTGTATCTACTTTAGACTCTAAAGCAATCCAAGCGGTATATGCTAAGGATTTAGCACCCAATAGGTAATGTAAGCTTTATAAACTTGTTATTTTCACTTTATTCTTAAACAAGCTGTTTAAAAAATATTATTTTGCAATTTCAGAATTACATCATTACAAAGAATACTTACCGAAGCCATTGGAAACTTTCACAGTTCAGATGATCAAGTTACATTAGAGGCACTTTCACACTCAATATTGGTACGAAACTATATAGATACAAATGTTGATTTGACAAAAGTTATTAGGACACAAATTAATATTAAACCATCTGAATTTGTCAGTTATACAATTGGTGTTGAAACTGTAGTAACATTCACAATAAAAGAATTTAAAGCTTTGATAGCATTTGCAGAAGCCCTTAACCTACCTCTTCAACTTCAATTTGAAACAACTGGTAAACCAATAGTTTTCATCATCCATAATGGTTCAACATTTGAAGCACATTTTGTTTTAGCAACATCTAAACCAGAAAATTCCACACAAATGTCATCACAACATATTACATGTGTCGAACGAAGTAAAAGAAAAGATTCTAGTGACACACAAAGTTCAACAAGAAAAAAACCACACTTAAATCAAGATATATCTAAATACCTGGATGAAGACTCACATCTTTTCAATTTTATTGACATTCCTGATGATGAACAGTTACTAAATGCAAAAGCGTGCAATACTAAAGTGAATTTAGAAAGGATGTGTAATAATGGTAGTGATGAAATCAACTGTGATAATATACCAGCCTCGCCCACATCAAGAACAATGATAAAATCAGTTTTCAAAAGGTGTTTTGAGAGTACTTTTGATCCAAGAAGTATACAAAAAGTAATACTAGCAGAAAACTCAGACAGTGAATAAAATTATTATATTGTCAGTGTTTCTATTTATAATGGTTTACTTTTAACCTGAGAATGAGGATTAAAATATTAACATAAAGCCTTTAAAATTTCTGTGCTATTTTAGCCGTATATATGTATCACCAACATTTTTCTCATAGTCCTATGGTTACTTCTGTTTATAAATATTTTATTAAGCACAGAAAATTTTAGACAAGATAAATTTTTATCAATGGCATGATCCACTTCATTTACCACAAAAGCAATCTATTATGAAACCACCTACCTTATTACATTTTTATTTTTAACCATTTTCATTTTACCACATTCATTTAAGCCAATTGGCTTAAATGAAAAATTTGGTGTTCAACATGCTTCCGATCATTTCAGGTAACAGGAGTAGTCAAGGCGCAAATGAAAAAATTGTAGCACTGTATTATGATTTTATAGTAAAAATATACATACACAAACAAAATTGTACACACATCACAAATATTTGAAGGCTTTATTTTACTTGCAATTTTCATTTAAACAGCATAATTTAAGTACCTTTTGAAACAACAATTAAACAGATTTACTAAACGGCGATAATAACTGAACTGAATTTTGTGTAGAAAATCCCCTTTACACCTTCAAAATAAAACTTTTCATTCATTTCGTATGTGTATATTTAATAACAGCAAACTGCAACATCACATTGTATCTATGATTATCATCCATTAAATAATTTTTATGCCTGTAATTTGATTTTATACAAAAGTTACCAAAAGCTAGGTATAATTTACATTTTCTTTAAAAAACCTTAATTACTATCTGGATGCAGTTAGAATCCAATAGAGAATTTCTTAATTCTATTCGATCAATGGAATAACACTGACCTGTGCTTTCGCATAATCAATAGCTGATTGGGCAAGGTATGATCAATATACAAAAGTGATTTTTACAAAATATGCATTTATTCAAATTAAATTATAATTAGGGTTTAATTTTACTACTAAAATTAGCACTAGAAACATGTGGTATATAGAGATGTCAATTATTCAGTGTATATATGTATTGGGTAACTAAGGATTTATACACAGGCACAATATTACACAATTGCATTTTACGATTTTTATACAATAGAAGTGGCCGGCGCTGCTCGCACTCCACCGCGTCACCGGCACACCGTCCAAAATAAATAAAAGCTAAAACATTTCAGATTTGGTTTCTATCATTTAAAGAGATCAAACTTTAAAATTATGAGAAGGCAAACGGACAAATGCAGATTTGTTTTTCTAGATGAAAAAAAAAATTATCATATCATACACTTTCATTATAACAATAGCTAGCTAAAGTGTCTTAGAAAACGTTGAAAAAGACCTCGGATTCTACTTTTCAATTTTATTATTTATAAAATACGGCAGCGATACCTTTTAATTACAATAAGTATTTATTTTAAATCAATTTCAATATTGTCTCTAGCCCTGGTGGGTGGGGCTCGCTCGCACTCTGTCACGTTGTGGCTGACTTGCAACGTCTCGATTGCATCACCAAACACTCACTATCCAAACAAATCAATGAAAAAGGGCACTGTTAATTAGGAACAATCCTCTTGGCTCTTTCTTACACACTGTGCTACTTTTCTTTTAAACTCCGAATATGATTCCCTCCACTCTTTCTGCAAAAAGAAACAGAATGAGCACGCAACTACAACTGTCTAATCTGCTGGCCGGTGTGGGTACCGTTCGTGTGCAACCCTAATGTGAAATTTACTATCTCAATGTGATTCGCTGAAGTCTATAGCCCTTTTTCAATATCAACATTCTGTTACATTTATTATATCCCCTTGGCTCCTAAAAGCAATCTTCTTGACTTTTCCTAACACATCGGGCAACTTTCTTTTTGAAATCCGAATATCGCTCTCTCCATTCTTTCTGTGAATACAAACAATTGGAAGTGAGTAGTTATAAATGATGACAATGCCACAAAAAATAAAACAATGAAATGTACAGGAAATTTAAAAACATTTTATAATATTATTATAAAGAAAACAACACATTCCCACAACACCTTACAACAATAATGTATTAAACAGAAAATCACAGGCACAAAACTATTAATTTATAATGATATTCCGCTGTTCACCTGCATCCGAGTTATGTTAACCTCACATAATGAAAACATGCAAAAACAATGAAAAAATGGAACAAAACAAAACATCTAAATTGCTACTGTACTAAGAGTTTGAATCAGTACAAGGTGATGAAAAAAATGTTCCAATGCAAAAGTAATTACAGGTACAAAAAAAAATCTTTTTAGTAGCGGTTTCATTTTTTTTGTATCTTTCCTAGATTTCATACATCATCTCTGCTCGGACCATAAGTTATACTGGCATAGGTTGCCGCATAACATCAACCCCATCCTTACATACAATACTACATCATCATATAGCAGATATTAAATCTATATTGAACGGAATAAACCCTTAAAATTAAATAATGCATCATAACCATGTCTCGGATATTGCATAAATTAACATTTCAAAATAAAACTATAGTGTGTTATAACATAGAATATATCAATAAGTATGTTGCAACTAAGGCTAAAGATCCGATGAAGTCGGAGAAACTCCTGATTCGGCCTCCTGGCCCTGAACCCAAACTAATTCACTTAATTAAAAACATAAGAATACATTGAAACATTATCCATGCTAATTGCTTAAAAAATGTCTCTAATAAGATTAAGTAAAGCCAACTGTACATTACAATTAAACTATAAATATCTTGGATAAGGACTAATATAAAAACAGAATAAAATGCAAAAATTATACCAATAATGTCCATACATGGTGTTCATTTTAAAAGATTCCGAAAAAACTTACAGCAGCATCAACATTAGCAGGACTTTCATCATTGGGATCAGCCAACATGGAAATGACACTTATCAGGATAGTTTCAACTGTGTGAACAGGTAACCATCTCTCTGACGCTTTCTCATATCCCCACTTGTCATCTCCGGGCTCATGCAATATTGATATACAGACGTCGCCATTCTTCTCAACTGAAAATTATTATCTTAAGATATAGCATAAAATACAATGCAGCATTTTAATACCTTTAAAAACTTTAATAAATCAGAAAAAATATTGTTAAATATTTCCTAATGAAACTTTTAATATTCAACAAAAATATTTTTTTTTATATACATTCCAATTTAAACACTTTATACCTTTCTCTGAAAAATAACTACTGTTAATAGATAAAAAAAAAAATTGTTTACTGTTTAGAAAAAGTAACGATGTGATTTATTTTGTTCCTCTCTTCTTCCTATTACATCTACCTGAACCATATTTCTTTTTCGATACTTTGGCGACTTAATATTAATCTCATTATTTTTTAACATGGCAACAATTTCTCCTCACTTTATTACAAGTATTTGTAACTATGAATTTTCTTTCATGACAGTGCTTGAATATTAGCAAAAAAAAAAAGCAGCTTCAGTTATATTGAAGAATACTTCAATCGTGCAATTGCAAAGAAATAACAATGACACATAATGCATAGCCAGTCAGCGAAATTTGACAAGGCTATATTCATAGCCAGACAGTAATTATTGGTTCACAAGTGGTAGAAGTGGTCATGAGTAAATTAATGGTCTAGTAGCTATTAGTTTACTACTGACCAGTACAGTTCACTCATAACAATATGAAATTACACCGAACTTATATTACCAAAATCATTTATATTTTTACAGAAGTGCACAACAACTTACCTGTATGTTAACATATTAATATATATCAAATTATATATATATATGTTACCTGAAACCTTCTATTGCAATTAATACTAGTCTCTAACACAAATATCTATATAGATACTTGTTCTCCTTGATTTTAGATCAGCTTTTATCTCTTGGTGTCATAACAGTCCCATTAATATAAATGTTATATTAGACATACATAAAAATGTGACAAAGAAGTTTATATCTTTAAGTTTCTTAAAATTGAGGATTAAGTTTGAAATTCCATAATCTGATTAAAGCTTCTCATGATTAGACATCATGCAAGCTCAAGTTTTGGAACAACATCTTTTTAACCACTTTGTTATTTCACTCATTGCCATTGAATGTTTTTATAATATTATTAATTCCGATAAGCATTTTATTATTCCTATACATTATAGCAACATAATAATTGTGTTTAATTAATGCCATACTCATGCAGAGAACAGCAATGCTGATAAAAAAAAATTAAGTGCAATATTGTACATATAGATACACATCCAAAGACCTATGTCCAACAGTGGACATGTCTGTCAGCTAATCATGATGAATATAAATATATATATATATATATATATATTTAAATGCAATAATTTGAAGCAATATATAAGGTTAACATGTATATTGCAAATGCAGAGATAAGGTAACACAGTTCTTGGTTGTCAACTGAAGTCAATGCCATGACTTCATCTGCGGCTATCGACTATATTTGATGCACATACTGTAGTGGTTAGTAATGCAAAAAACACTTTCATAGCAATAGATACATATTCATTATTGATAACAAAGTTAACTTTGTCCCTAAAATATGAACCAAAATATACCTGCAAATATTTCATTGCAATTAATAATTTCAGGCACAACTCCATACACTTTAGACAGTAGTATTATGCTACTTAATGTTACATAATTTTAGATTTAAGTTTTTAAAAATTTTAGAGTATGAATTATTTTCTATGTATTTCACCACCACACTGACCATCACTTTCAAACAATTGTATGTGTATAATATGTTAAATTTACTCTTTCTTAGCCTGAATTTTAATTGTACACTTACAACTATATTACATTATCACAATCATGATATTATTCAACACATAAATTTGCCTCCTTATTAAAACAAATAGTTTTAGAATTTGTATGCCATTTCATTGCATAATTATTTCAGTGTACATTATGATGTAACATCCTATATACATATATATTACAAACAAATACCTTATCAAAATAACAAAACATTTGACTACAAACAACAGCATAACACTGATATTTATTAATTTATTTATTATAAAACAAAACATTACTCACTATTTGGATGCCAAATTTCTGTGACAAATTTCATCCGTGGTGGTCTTAATGGGTACTCTTTCGGAAAATGTAAATGTGCCTTGAAGAATCCACCCTCACTGTAAATGATATTTAAAAAATATGTGAAAGATATGAAAAATAATCATCCTTTCCATTTCACATAAATTTCAACAAAATGCTTGTTTTATTCATGATATTTAATACATCAATTTTATGATAACATATTTTCTCTATTAAAATAATTAACTTTTCTGCCTACTGCATTTACACTTTTTTGCAAATAATTATTGAACAATGAGTTTTGAGATTGCAATTTATTATCTAACCAGGCAGAAATCTTAGCCATCTTTATACATTGCTAATCAACATTCTTGCTGTGGATAAGTAATAAACCATAGCTAATGTTAACATAATACTAGAGACAAGAACAATATCTTCATTAGTGACAGTCTACTGCTATAACTAGAAAAATATTTATATAAATATATACATTAATGTTACAAATATTCTACTCACTACAGAGTGTCTGGAGGACCAATAATGAGAACTTCCCATCTGTAAATGTCATTGTCGTCTATTAATCCAGCAGAAAAACCTTCCACTGGATTTTTGTTCAGTTCTGGAAAAATTAAACATTGAATATTTATTAACGGGGCACTCTGCAACACCCATAACTACGTCTTCATTTAAATATTTCTGCATGGACTATACGAAACATGAATCTTTGCCAAGTTAGCATAAACAGTTCTGAACACCTAGTCATTTCTTTATTTGACTTTGGCAACGAATGTGTCATTGCGACGAATATTGATTTTACATACACCTTTAGCAATGCTATCTAATTATCAAATAAATAATTAAAATGCAAATTTTCAAATATCATTACTGTCAACCATTATCATCTCTTAATTTCGGAACACTAAGGTCAATGATTGCACGGATACTTGATCGCTTGACGCTCACGCAATGATGGTTAACTAAATTTATTTATGACTACAACCTACATTTACCTGCTAATTGCTTTTTTAATAAAAGCGAAGACTGTGGCTCTGACATTAATTACAATTATTAAATTTACCCTGACGACACAAAATAAATGATTTTCCCACAAAAGATGGCTGGCTGAGTTTTGTGCAGTTTGTGAAACATATGAGTTGTTGCTTGTTTCCGGCGGCCCGGTGTTGTTATATAAAAATTTAAAAATCTACCATTTGCAGTACAAGTTAAGAAATTATGTTGTAATTAACAAGTTTTAATTTTATAATAATAGGTAGAATAAAATAAGTCTAAGTAATAAAGTCACTTTAGTAGTTTTTTATGGTCACAAAAGCATAACAAAAAAGCAAAATAACTTAAGACTTTGTTCAGCTGTAGAGATTAATTCTAAAAAAATTAAATGTTCAAAAAAACTTTACTACGTAAGATTTGGCTGCAACAGAAAGGGTTAACTAGTCACAGTTTTTTATTACATGCATGAGTCCTATAATATAATATTTTTGGTTTTAAATGTCAACACATTATACATCTGCTGTATCAAATATAACGATTTTTTTTATTATTCAATTAAGACGAGCGGGACGTTCACGTGATGGTAAGTCGCTCGTCCATTACTACGTGGCTCCAGTTAGGATGCACCACATTGCACTCATCGCCTGAGAGATAAGATGTTGTCACGTTACACCAGTAATAACACTAACTACAACGTCCTTTAAACTGGAATATAATTGCACACTGCCGTTTGCAGCATAGATAGAGTTAGCGGTGATATCTAAACAGACGATCCAAGAAAATGTAAACCTACCACCAAGATGTTATCATTAAATATTCTAAACGTAGTATATATCAAGAATTACATATATATTATACGTTAAATTTGTTTACTATTATATGGAAAATTATTTTTTAAAAATAGTTTTATTTCTTGAATTATAAGAGTGAAATAAAAAACATTTTTACATAGGTTTTTTTTTGTATATTGTAAAATTAAAACAATCATAACTTAGTCTTTACTCAACACCATTTATATTTTCTTTATCTTTTTGAACTGTGGTTCAGCTAATGCATTGTTCTGAGGTTTTCTCTTATTTTTCTTTCTTTTAGGCATTTGTGCGTTTTGTTGATCGTGATTATTTGTGTTTTCAATTTTACTTGTGCTCTTTATTTGAGTTAACAAGTTAAACAAGGTTTGAAAATTTAAATTCGTTTTAACATGAGAACTTTCATGATATGCTTTTACATTATTAATACATTTTTTCAAAGTTAATATAAAATTGTGTTTTACTTTAAATTCTTCACCAAGGTTTATAACATTTCTTAATTGATTATCAAAATCAGTTTCAATGTTAGCTAATTTTTTCAAAACTTTTTCTGACGTTGGTTTATGTCTATTGAGAGCTCGATAAAATCCCGACATTAATTCTATACCTTCGTTGCGCCGAAAATGTCTGACATCTTTATTGAAAATATTTTCTATTATTACAGGTATTAGGTCATATCTGCCATCCCATTCTGTTTGAAGAACATTGTGGAAGAATATTATAGGAAGCAAGCAGTTTCTGTTTCGAAAATAATTTTGAAGGGCCTCTTTAAAAATCTCTATGAATGGAGAAGATTGTTTTTTACTTTTAGGTGTGGCAGCAGTTAATTTGAGATAACAGTGAACTATAAATGTTGCAAAACAAGTGATGACATCGCCTAGAGCCTGAAACATGAAATGTGATCGTGTACCTTTGTCAATGACTGATTTCAAATAATCACAAAGAACGTCAATAGTAACGTCTTCAGTGGACGAAAATTTCCTTATTTTACATAGGTTTTTAATTGTTTTTCTAACTCGATTTTCTAATTCGATTAATTGGTTATCTTGTATGCAGAATTCCAGACATCTGCTTAATGGTGCAATCATTGCCAAAGACACATCCATTGCTGGATCTTTCTCTAAATAAATATCTATTAAATCTAAAACTCTGACTCTAAAATCAGACAAAGCCTTTTTATCTTTACGATCTTTTTTTGATTTCTTATTTTTGCCCTGTTGAAATTGTTTGAAAGCTTCAGCCAAAGCCTCGTCTAGTTTTTTGCCTTCATCTTCATCGATTGTGTCAGCATCGACACTTTCTGTGTCGGTATCTGGTGCAGCTGCACCCAATGCTTTTTGAACAGCCATTCTTAACTGATCAGGAATTTTCATATCATCATCACCGTCGTCATATTCGTCGTCGTCTTCAACATTACTGTCACTTATATTATCACTGTCAATATTGGCTTCACCATTTATATTTTCAACTTCATCATCATCTAAATCATCATTGTCGCTTTCAGATTCGTTTTCTTCATCTTCAGATTCATCATTTTGTGTTAATGGATTTGCTTCATTTTCTGGATCTATAACAGACACAATTTGCCCGATTGATGAAGGTGTTAGATATTCCCAGAGTAATCGAAATACACATTGCACAATGGAGCGTAGCACACTGGATTCAATTGATAAAATTGATAATAACACTTCAACTAATACTTCAATCCATTCAGGATCCCTTTTCAAGTAGTCTTCTTTGTTATTTTTTATTACAACATTTTCGTTTCTATAATGTTCATAGCAACTCTTTAATTCCTTTATTGAGCTTTTTGCAACTTTTACATGGGCAGGTTCCGAGAAAAGGAATAGACCTAACTGATAAAGTAATATTAGAAAAACATTATCCACTTTGGACTTAGAATTAACATGTTCTATTTTGTCACATATATCTGTCAACATTTTCCAACATTCCATGTTCTCTGTTGTAAACTGTTTCTCTATTTTTGTTCTAACTTGTTCTTTTTCTAATATTGATGAAATGAAATTGCTTAATGATGACAAAACAGATACTAAATTGTCCACATTAGAAAAACGGGATGAGAAACATCTGTAGAAGCATGATTTAATAGCACCTGAAATAAAAAAAAAAAAATTTGTACAATTTGGTAAGATTTTTGTTAGTTACTTAAATTAATCTTTACTTTACCTGCTAATTCACCACTAACAGCAATATTTTCATCTCCACCGATTTTAAAGAAACCAAAGCACATCAACAATTTCATATTAGTAATTTTAAATTCAGTGTCATTTTTGATAGCTTCATGACTAACCAAAAATGAAAGTAGCTCCGCTGCTTTCACCCTTTCATTATTGTACCAATTTCTTTCAACATCTTGTTTAATAATTTTCTTAGAATTATTGATTAGAACATTCTTCAACAATTTAGCAATTTTTTTCACCCCTTCTGCTTCCAAATCAGATATAATGGATTTAATTATTGAGGTTCCCGTTATTTCAGAAAAGTTAATCTCCCCTGGATTAAATAAAAGTTTCTTTAATGTTTCAACTCTGACATTATCTCTTACTGTTTTTGATTTTAACGCTTTTGCTAAAGCATTTAATAATTCTTTTTGTTTTTTAATCATTATTCTATTGTCATCCTCATTATCCCTTTTATTTCTAATTTTACTTGCAGTCTGGAGACCTTTAAACCAGTCCATGAAGAGTTTGAAAAAATTTGTACTTAAAAGATCAGGTATCACCATTGCATTATCATCTAAATGTTGGAGAATAGTAGTGAGTAACTGAATGCAGACAAGTTCTCTATTTCTGTTGTGTTTGGTAAGTTGGGTATCAATACCCCTCACCCAAAATTCTATTAAATGTGGTGATTTAGCAATCTGTACTCCAATTTCTTTGTAAATGGGGTGATTGACTGTGCTAAAATCTATGCCTGCCTGCAAAAAAATAAACTTATGTATCAAAAATAAATGTCCATTTATAAAAATAATATTTACAATATCAATGTACACTTACTAAAAGTTTTTCACAAATACATTGTATATTATCTTCATGTAATATTTCTGGCGTTAACAATATTTTTTTCACTTTAACCTTTTTAGGAAACTTGATACTTGTAACCAATAGAAAATAAAGGGAGTCTAAGTTATATTCTTTAATGTCTTTCTTAAATTCTTGCTTAACATTTGACCATATAACTGTTCCAAATTGTTCTTCATCAAGCTAAAAATAAGGATTTCTAAGAATTTTTCAGTTACTTGGATAAAATATTATTACCTCATATTATAGATACCTGATTAATGAAATCTATTAGTAGAGTAAAAGCTACAGTGCCAAGATAAGACTTCTTGCCGCTGGCTGATATTAGTAGTTGTAATATTGCTTTTTGCTCATTTTCATTACATTTGAGCATGCGACCTGAACGAAAGATAGCGCTGCATACAAGAATTTGTCCAAGTGCAACATCTCCAACCTCCTGAGAAGTGTAAAATAAATATAATCACTGTAGTTTTTTAAACTATATAAAAGAACAAACTAGATTTTCCAAATAGTGAGTGCAAGACCATAATAATCTAATACTAATTTCGATGCATTATATATGTACACAGCACCTTGAAATACACGATATTAAGTCTCATTATCTCAGTAATTACACTCAATTTTCTATGCTTCGAATGATAAGACAAAAACATTCACAACACATTCTGACAGCAAATATAACTATCAGAGCTTAATAAATACAACTAGCTATGGTAAATAGGAAACAAAAACTATAATAATGTATATAGAATTTTAAAGAGCAATTATAAAATCCACAACAACTTTTTAACTTGTATAATCTTTAGTAGATATAGACCTTTAATAATATGTTATGGTATTGAACTGCAGTAGAAAATAATGTAACCATGTTATAAAATGTATCTTTTAAAATTAGTCCTGTTCATTAAAATTGCTAAACTAACACTTTTGGATGACCCATTGGCATGTAGCTCTTGTTTAACAAGATCAAATAATTGTGAAACAGGAATCTCTTCAAAGTTTATCAGCATTGCCACTAGAGTAGCAAAATATCCAGTTCTCATTTCAGGGATGTTGGCACCCAAACTTCTTATCACCCGTTTAAGAACATACTGAATATCCTTTTCACCCTGAAATAAAATGATCAAACTATTTATAATTAAAACAAATTGAATTAAAAAAGATTACCAATTATGTTGCTATATAATATAACTATCTGACTTATTTTCGAACTGCAATACCTAACTACTTGAGAAAAATTATGTTAAATTTAAAAAAATCACATGTAGAGTGTGTATTATACTATAATGTTTGTTTTATTAAGCAGAACTACAAATATGTATGTAGTTAGTTTAGTAAATGACTTTTATTATGTAAAAAAATATATAATTAAACGATTAAATACGGCACACAAGTTATTAACATCATATAAATAAAAAACTAACCTTATCTTTTAACAAACGTGCGATTATTTTGACACCGCCATTTAGTTTAACATCATCCTTAGCAGATTTTAGTAGTTCAAAGGAATCCAGTAAAGATGGTGCAACTACCAAAGATTTCGTACTTGATTCTTCATTCATTGTATTAAAATAACATTGCACAATTCAATTCAGTTTGTAAAACCTACCGAAATCACCTAAGATAAACTCAAACCCACATGGCATTGGCATGTAAATGTTTAATGTTGCCAATCTCATTAAATCCTCTGAGTATAAAGTAAAATTAAAACAAAATAGTGTCTTCGCTCGAGGTGCCTCATGTGTATAAGATTGGCAATGATATAATTCACAAGAAAACTAAGGCTATCAAAATAGCATTCATCAAGTACGTAAACCGAAGTAACAATGGATATCATAAATGACAGCAGACGATAATAATGAAATAAATACTTTTTTAAAAAAAAACCAGCCAATTTACGTCTCCACAGTTGGGGCACAAGCCTACCCTCAATATAAAAGCGATGAACCATAGTCACCACGCGGACCCAATGCGGATTGGTGACCACACATATCATTGAACAAATTCTAATTTATGTGCAGGTTTTTTCACTATGTTTTCCTTAACCGTGTGTATTTCGCTATTGTTACTTAAAATTCACAAAATTTTCATAACTTAAATATTAAAGATATCGGTACATGCCAAGATTCGATCCCGCGACCTTCAGGAATGAAGCCGTACGTTCCAATTAGCCAGCGAGCTGGTGGATAATAAATACATTGCTACCTCTAAATATAAAACTACTTTACATGTGAATTTCAAAATAACTACTTTGTATAATAGTATATAAAAATAATTTAATGTTTAACTTACGGTGTTTTTATACCATAATTGTGTGATAGAGCCGTTTATAGCTTCTACGACGCTAGTTAGGATAATAAACATTACACAATATTGTGCTTGTCGTTTGAAGATAAAATGTTAAGTCACTTTACTACAGTAATTTAATTTTGTAAATGAAACAAAATTCTTAAAAAACATTACAAAACTGGTGAAGAGTTATTATTTAGAATAAAAATATATACAGAAGATGTTTTAGAATCATTTCAGATTCATAATTTAAAAAAATCGATATGCTTTTTTGTATATTTATTTTCTATGGTTTAAATTAAAAATGTAGTAGCAGACATTTATCTCTAGAAGTGACAAAGTATTACCAACAAATTTTAAAGGAAAACATTTGTTTAGTTAGTCTTATTGTCGATTTTCACATTTTGACATCATCTACAAAATAAACTAATGAATAAAATAACTTTCAATGTTTTGAATTTATTAATACACTTAGTAATATTTTTATTTATCCAAAACTGAACTAAGTTATATTCATTACATAATTTTTACCAAAAATTATCAACAAGGATTAATATTGCTTGACAAAATTATTTATAGTTTCAAATATATAATTATTAATAATAAGTTTATATAATCTGCAATTGGTCATATCCAGAGAAAGATGCGCGCGCAATTAGTATTCCATGTTTCTAAACATGGCAGGTCGTAGTGGATTTGACGATGGTAATCCCAGGTATTTAATTTTAAAAATACGCTTATTTGCATTTTATATAATGTAGGACATTTTACACCTAAAAATATAAATATCATTTATTAACAATTAAAGCACTCGGACGTAGTTGTTTTATTAGATTTTTCACACCGCAAAATAACATTGAACGAAAGTGATATTTTAGAGAAGCGTGTGAATATTAATCAATTTTGTTACCGTATAACAGCTCCATGTTTATTATTTCTAAGATATCACCAATATCATTCTAATAAACGAACATTATAGGTTATAATTTCCTTGGTTATGATAATGCGTACAGGGATTTCGGAGGGAGTCGGAGAAATCTTGGCGGGCGTCCGTTACCCACCGAGCCCCCTTACAAGGCATATGTTGGAAATTTACCCTCCGGCATCATTCAAGGCGATATCAATAGGATCTTTCCTGTAAGTATAAAATAAATTTTTACAGATTTTAAAATTTTTGAAGTTGTGTATTAAGCTTGCGGGTATTTCAAAATAATGTGATAAAAATCAGGTTTTGGTCTTTGGTAAGTTTAAAAGTAATAAAATTTTGTGTTAAAGCAATTGTTAATAGTTTTACAGTGTTAACAGATGTTATAATTTCAAAATGTGAAACAGCCATGTCGTCTTATCTTTCAAACTATGGGTTTTAGTACCAATTATATCACTTCAGGTTATTGCTACAATGATTCATATTATACAAGGTTATTACAATAAATTCTGTTTGGTTTTAAAAGTAAAAAATTACTTAAAGAAACAACAAACCTTAACATTTTGTTTTTAATTTACTAACAAATCGTACTACTAAAATTAAGCTTAGGCAGAGAAGTATCTTGAATATTCTTTTTTATTATGAAAATAATTAAAATATCTAATAAACTATTGTATAACCATTCTTGTAATCTTTTCACACTTCTGGATAATTATACACAAAAGAAAAATGGTTAAGCTGACTTTATCTGTGCAAATTATGACTTAATAAAACATCTAAACATGGAATGGAACATTGGTAATGGAAAATACTTCTTTAATATGAAATTATTTTTCTAGATGTATGATGAATGTAGACAAGATTATCCATACATTAAAGAAATAATTTTAACTAATATTAAGTGATAGTATTAAGCTTACATCAAAATTGATTGCTGGTGGTCAGATTTTACAATAGCACTTTTGTTTTTTTTGTTAATTTAAATGTAGTTATTGTTAATGAATGTGTCATTTCAACAGCAAAATGACAATATTCCTTTTTGTAATTATAACGTGAAAATGGATTTGTTTTATTGGAAGTGAACAAAGACAAAATTTTAATTTTGTAAAAATATTTTAGATACTCTTGTGATAATGATCAACCTCAATTGATGATAATTGATTTTGGTATTTTTGTTAAAATTATTATAATTTACCATATATATTAATATATATATATCCTGAACCATACAGTCCTGCAGTACATCCTTCTAAATTAGTTTATTTTAGTAGTTTTAAATATTGACTGTTTATATACCAGATTTCTAGTTTCTATCTTCTTATGTATACATTTATTAATGACACTCACATTTCAGGATTTGGCCATTAAAAATGTTAGGCTGGTCATGGATAAAGAGACAGATAAATTCAAAGGATTTTGTTATGTGGAATTTGAATACTTAGATGATCTGGTTAAAGCAATTGAGATGAACGGTGTGCTCAATGTTGATGGAAATTTTGTTAAAATTGATGTAGCTGAAGAAAAAAGAAGTGACAGGTTAGTAAATTAATTTCTTTTATATTTTTTTCTCTTATTGAATAGTGACCAATAACATAAACTGCTTTTTTGATATATATATATATATACATATATATTAAATAACATGTATATATATATTAAACCTATAATCAAAATTTTGGAGACAAATAATTGGTAATTTGGGCAGTGTTCATCATCTTCAGTTTCATTGTTACTTAACATCATAGTGAAGTTGAGGATAAGTGTTTTATAGATAGAAAATTTGTTCAGATGATCTAATTTTTAAAGATTCATAGGCTTTCAGTTTGATAGCTTTTATGAACAGATAAAGCAAACTTAAAATATAGACAATGACAGAGTTTTCTCATAATAGTTGTTATGCAGTAAGGTTAAACAAAGTAGATGTGATTATAATGAGAGATGAGATATATTAATAGTCCATAATGCAGTCATAGAAGGTGGATATCTAGCATAATGTGATAATTCTCCAAATGATAAGATGATTTAATTATTAGATTTATACAAAGCAATGAGCATCTACCGCTGTTGGTAATGTTTATAGACTGACATCTTTTTTTTACTATAACATTACCACCACACTATGTAGACTATGTGGATATGTTACTCACTGTTATGTAAAGACCTAATGTTAACCATCACTTGAATATTGTTGTTGTTTTCTTTTATAACAATAAAGTAAATATCATTTATTGTTGCTTATAACACAGAGGAGGCGGTTTCGATCGCGGGCGACGCGATGGTCGTGATGGCGGTCGCGACGGCGGCCGAGGAGGCGGATTCAGGAGGGACGGCGGCGGAGGTCGCGGTACGTACGACCACTACGACGGCTCCGAGCGCAGAGGACCCAGGCATCAGGGTGGAGGTTTCATACATGGTAACACTGCTCACACTCATTACTGGACGAGGAGGGAAGACTTGTTTATATTGGAAACACCTATACAATCAATTATTAAACAGGCAGTGGCAAAATGAGGTTATGTAAATTGCCACAACAATATTTTAAATATGGTGATGCCGTCAATTGCAAAATGTTCTTTCACAGTATAGTAAGTATGATTTGGGTATTTTACATTTAAATGTACAAAAGAACACAAGTCTTCTCTTTTTCTATCTAATCTAAAATTAACATCGATTCATTATTTCATATTTCACATCCATCTTCCACAAGCAGATTACTTTAAGTTTATGTTTTTAACCAGCTTATAAATTAACTAAAGCCATTAAACTTTCTCCTGCAAATATATATTTTTACAAATTTATATAGCTTTATGTATTACAAATATACTAACCTCTTAAATATACTTTCTTAGACTTAAAACTAAGTTGCCCTGAACTATACACCTCTTGGCTTCCAATTTTGAACTGATTTTTATGGCCTGATTTTTTTACCACAGAGGTCTCTGGTTCAAATCTGATTGCATGTTATTGAATCTAGTTGCTATTTTTTTTTATATCAGCCTGACTGGCTACCACTTTCTTATTGTAAATCTACCTCCATAATGGTGTTAAAGACAGGATTAAGAGAGCATGCTGCATGTATTTCAATATGTTTGTTAAGGAACTATGATGGGCCTCATTGTCACTTAACACCGTGTGAAATTGACTTTAAGGATTTGCCTGTTGTTAATAGAAAGGTATATATGTATGATAAAATAATATATATTGTTTATATTATTTATTATATCAAATTAGTTTTAATTCAATATTTTTTTTTCTATTTATTTATTTTGGGATTGTTAACATAAGCTCATGTCATGGGACAGTCTCATCATATCATAAGATAATTACACATTGTTGTTGCTTGCAATTTTTAATAAAATTATAGAACTTAAATATACAGTGCTCAAGCCGGCTCCGAATTCCATTCTTTATTATCATACAGTAAACTCAGTCCGAGCAAACTTGCAATGGCTGACTGTAACTACAAATGAAAAGCTGCGACATTAAATGAAACTATTTCCAGAATGTAGAGAAGTATGAAAACAGACTCCGTAAGATGTTAATGGCTGAATGGACGAGGGCCAATGAATCAACTAGTTTTGTTTCCATTAAAACATACAGATAAAGATAACGTCTACCCATAACAACCTGGCGCCAATAAGATTGATAAACACCATATTGCATTGATCTAGCTTGCCTTGACATATAGAATGCTAAGTTTCGTTACCCGCAGTAATTTCACTAGTTAAAATGTCCTTCAAACAGGATCACAGTAATGTGTGCACACTACTGTTTGATGACAAATAAGAGCTACAATGATACCTACCTAGGTGTTCTCTGGTATACTAAATTGGTGTATCTTTTATGTTTGTGTATGTGTACTTTGGCTGGCATACAGTTTACTATCACCTGATATTTTCAATTCATCTTTTATTTCTTTAAAGGAGAATAAATAGCCGCATGTTGTGAATTAAGGCTTTCCCTTATTAGGAGAGAGTCAAGACTATTTATCCACTATGGTCAAACACAGGTGAATGTCACTTATCCACGAAAACTAGTGTAGTGTTTCTTGGAAATGTCAGAATCCTGACGCTGTTTTCTTCTGTAAAAAAAAAGCAATAGATCATTAATCGAAGATATAGCTCTATCTAAGTTTTTGTTATATTTATGTTAAGTTTTAATTTGTTGTAAAATTTGTAGTTGTGTTTGCTTGATTTTGCAGAACGCGAGCGGGAGCGAGGCGGGTCCTCGGGGAGCGGCGGTGGCGGTGGCGGTGGTGGTGGCGGCGGTGGCGCCGGCGCTGGCGCCGGTGGCGGTGGCGGTGGAGGTGGAGGTGGCGGTGAGCGCTGGGGCGAGAGGGGCCGCGGGGAGGAAGCACGCGGGGAATGGGGCCGCATGGGCCGTGCCGCACAGCCGCCCGCCGCCAAGCCGCGTCGCCAGTTCGACGATATGCCGCCCGCCAGACCCGGTCAGTGCAGACAGATACCAACATATATCCGATTCAATAACACCATAATATACTTGATGTCCGGTACGGTTTATAGCATCCGCCCGCCATTTTTATTAGTCTCAGGAAATTTTTCAAAAGATACGCTGCTCCCGGGGTACGGCAAAATTATTGTACCTATTAAGACCCACAGTAGTCATCCTTAGGGCATTATGAAAAACCTGTCTCCTAGCATGCAAGCAAGCCCCAGGTAGTGTCGCTTTTAGTCGCCTTGGAACTTGACTTTCAGACATCTTCTAATCTAAGAAGCTGTCATTTTCGGCTCACTGCGCTAGTAAAACTAATTATAAACAAAACACCTACTTCATTAGTTTTTTTTTTTATTAAAAGACAAGATGAGCGGGACGTTCACCTGATGGTAAGTGATACGCGCCCGCCCATAACGTGGCGCTAGTTAGTATTATAAACACTGCACGACATTGGGCTCATCACTTTGAGACATAAAATGTTGAGTCTTGTTACCCCAGTAACTACACTAGCTACAACGCCCTACAAACCGGAATACAGTAGTCTTTGCACACTACTGTTGTGTGGCAGATGTAGATGCTGTGGTGGTACCTAACTAGATGGTCTCCGGCAACAGAGACCTACCACCAATGAGTTATCGGATATTTTATCTTTTCCAGTGGTTGATATTGATTTGTTTAACATTACAAATTAAAAAGAATCTCATGTATTATATTTCAAAAATAGTAATTATAATTTAATGAAGTTGTTAAGTCTGGTTGTTTAATTACTAAATATTTTTTTAGTCAATCAATATCTTTGCTTATTTGTGCCGACATGTAATTGGACTGCTATGTTATTTGTTCTATTCCTACATTAGCTGTAATAGTATTGCTGTATTCCAGCTGTTATTATAACAAAGCTAGAGCTATTTTAACACCATGTGAATGCAGGTGTTGATAAAAAATTTGTTCGAGAGTGGAATATTCCAGGAAATAAATCTGTACTATAATAATGAATGTATTTTACAGACACAACGGGTAGACCTAGATTGGTACTGGAACCCAGGACGGTAAAAGAGCCAGTCAACTCGCTGGCTTCAACGAGCCAGGCTTCTTCAATATTTGGAGGCGCGCGGCCGAGGGAAGAGCGGCTCAAAGAGTTGGCGGGGGAGTAAACTAAGTCACCTCCCTCCGTCTTCCTTCTCCTTCGTGTACATGTATCGTTCCGACGCCGAATAATCATCATCCACCCTCGGTACCCAATGTGCAACTAACATTGTGTACGCTTGAAGGATTTTTTGTTAGGTTGTAAATCATTTTTATCATATTTGTACTTTGTTAGCTTTATTATGTCTTTAATTAATAAACCTATTGTTTTTTTTTCTGTGCTTTACAAGCGAACTTCAACTCTGTTGGTTCGTTCAAATGCTGGTGTTGTTCATTTGTTCGGTTAATGATATCTGTAATACAGGCTTAAGCGTTTGCAATCTTGCTTCCTGATGATATTCCAATTATATGAAATTTTTTTTTCTTTCGTTGTGTTGATTAAGCTAATGTGGTAAAAATAATGTTATTTTTTTATGTTTGTTGCTATTCGAAAGCTCATAATATGTTGCAATGGTTCAACTTTCTATTTGTTAGAATGTGGAAAATTTACCACTAAGTGATTATGAATAATAACTTAAGAATTATTATGATGATGTAATTAATGGTGTCATTAATAAATTTAACTTCCACATACACGGATTTCTACTTTATTAAAATGTATGTTTTATTATTCGTAAGTAACGTGGCGGTGAAAAAAATAATATCGCGAAATTGTAACGGATAATAGAAAAATTAATAAAAAGTGGATTCTTTGTAACCCAGAATTTGTCTTATAACGTAATACCTACATACATACCTCTATAATTTAACAATTTGAAATTAAATATATTTCTCAAGATTCACCAGTCTGCATTAAGAGTATCAAAGTGGTGCGCGACCTAAGATTTTTAAGCAATCATGGACAATGTTACCTTCATATAAGCGACCTTGCAATTTCATCTGTGATGAAGCAAGTGGCTGTGTTATTGTCACCCGAAGATCCCTGATTTGACTCTAGGACTAGTAAGGAATATTCTGCCCCTATTGCTAACGATAGATTAATGCCAAACAGTATTCAAAGCGCAGTACACATCTTCAAGGTCATTGTCACAGAGCCATGTAAAATGACATTGGCCATGACCTTGCATTGATAAAAAATTTCTTGAAACCGCTATGTTAGCTATAATTATATTTTTCTTTAGAATACAAAGCTTTTTGGGTCAAAAAGACAACGTAAATAATGACTACAAACCCTAACCTCTTTCAATAAGAAAAACATCTGAGTATAGCAAGGCAATCTTCTGTTCATAGAACTCGAGCACTACCCTACTTTCAATTTTAAAGTAAATACCATTAAGCTACAATTATGGGGTGGCCAAGAAAATATCTTCGATCTTTATATGAATAACCCTCGATACCAAAGGCATTCCTCTTCCTATAATGCTTTCCTCACTAAAAAAGAGGTGAGGTTGGAAGATGTGATAATTATAAAACATCACATGAACTATCAACAACATGTGGTCCATAACATATGGCTAATACTACACATTGCAACCAGCAAGGAAATTAAACCTTGAATTATAATAGCTAACAGTCTTCTAGAACAGTGGAGTAAAATGAAATGCACAGTAAAGGTAATTCTGATTAATATCTCATTGTATTTAGTTTGACTTTTACTATAACCAGTACAATTTTTTATAGAGACAATAGTTTGTAAAGTTAATTAAATAAAACTATTTGATTCAGTAAGATTTTATAGTTAAATATCAAGGTCATCATCTGGATCTTCATCGTCCCAGTCATCGACAGCATCTGGTTCATAATAAACTTTGCTTTGACCCTCATTTATTTTACTCATGTATGGTAATTTTAAATTATATTTCTCCATCTTTTGTATTTGATCCACTTCTATTTTAAATGTAGTAAGTTTCTCAGGTGTTGGTCTGATTGGCTCATCTTCTCTAACACACTCTTTTATTACACGTTCACATTTTAATACGGAGTTTATACTATCGTAGGATAATACTTCCTCAGATTTTATTAGCTTATTACCTAGTTTTAACATTACTGAAATATTAAAAGGATTGGTATTACTATATGAAACAATCCCACTGACTGTGTATCTAAGATGCTTCTGCAGTTTGGAATTCATTTGAAGGCAATCTTTATGTAAAACTAGTATCAGTTTAACAACATTTACATTAAGTTTAAGTTTTCTAATGTAATTTAAACATTTATACCATCCTATATCCAAAGCCATTTGATTTAAGGAATCAATAAAGATACAACATCGGTTGCCTGTATATTCCGCAATCTTCTCTGGATCAAATTTCATATGATACAAAACATTTTCTTTTTGAAAAACATTTTCCCAAACATTAATAGGTTGCTCGTAAGAAAAAACGTGCATACACAAATTATCAGTTACTATATGTTTAAGAAGGGGCACAATATTGGTATTATAGTCATCTTCAAGCAATATAGTAGGTGCAGTGCTTAGTTTTAATAAAGTCATGATTATGACCGTATAAATTAATTTTCTATAACAAAACAATGTATTAGAGACTATTTTTTATTTAATTTTTGACTAAAAGTTAGGTTACATCGATTCAATTCACGTTGTCACACAATATAGTTAACTGATTACAGATTAATGTATTAAGAGAATTTATTCAATATAATTGAATAGATAAAAATAGTAATTAATTATTGTTTTTAATCACAATATTAGTTTTTATAACATTGTATTATCCTATTTACCGAAAGCAGCATCTAATTTAAGTAAGAATTAAAATCAAGGCTTTATGAGCCTTTACTCTTTTGCCTTTTGTCGATGTAAAATAAAGATTGACTTTTAATCCTTTTGTGGAAATGTATGATTTAATAAATATTCCAGTGAGTACATATCTCTAAAATTGTTTAAGTATTAAACAGAATAAAATATATTTTTTTTACTTAGATTATTAAGTACAACTTTAGTCATGTTTAAGAAAATTATACCCTATAAACTTTTAATAAGACAAACAGCGTATGTGCCTGCGTATAAACCTCCAGATGAAAGAGATTTGGAAACCATTCGATATTTTATTAAACGACACCAAAAAATTATGTTCCTAACTGGTGCCGGAATATCTACAGAATCTGGTTCGTACGTGGAATTAACAATCATGTAATATCATTTTCTTATTCATTACTTTTAGAATAGATTATATGTTTCAAATAATTAATTATATTTGTCTTATTTCTCTTCAAACCACAGATTAAAAAATATTCTGTAGTACATGAAACCAGAAATGTGTATAAAAAGCAGGACATTTCCTGATATATCATAACCAGTAAAAGCCTGGTAGTCAACAGAATTGACTGCTGTATTAGATATTATGAATTGTGTTTAAAAATATCTGTGCAAAGGTGTTTGCTAATTCAAATTCTGATTATTCCTAATTGTTGTGGAAATCAGTGAAAATATGTGTGTACAAGAATAGCTCCTTTTACATTAAAATCTAATTATTATCAGTAACAATTAAATTGTTGTGGAAATTGAATTAACCAAGGATAATTGCATGCATTGTATCAGTGTATATGAATTTTTTGAAAACATGCATAAAAAAGACAAATGCACTTGTATTTAATATCATCAGTATAATGACATCATATGTAAAATTTCTAGTCATTTTCATATCAATTATCTTTGCTACTCTTTTGAGTAGTTATTTATTAAAATATATATAAATTTTGGATGTATACAGATGCAGTAAAAAGTTAATGGCACTTCCATTAATTCTAAATATACTAACATTAACGAAATAGTTACTGAAAATATATTGTAATGACATACTTCTTATTTCAAGGTATACCTGACTATAGATCAGAAAAAGTGGGTTTATATGCTAGAAGCAATCATAAACCTGTTCAATATCAAGAATTTGTAAAATATCAAAAAGTTAGACAGAGATATTGGGCTAGAAATTTTGTGGGATGGCCACGCTTCAGTGCAGTGCAGCCTAATGCTACTCATTATGCTATAAGAGAATTGGAGAAGGTAAAATGCTTACATATACATTTTATTATTCTTAGCACTTGAAAAAATTAACAGCAGTTTATCTTCCATATTCCTTTTTGTGACAGGCTCATAAAATTAGTGCAATAGTAACACAAAATGTAGACAGACTCCATCACAAAGCTGGATCAGAGAACATAATTGAACTACATGGTACTGGTTATGTAGTGAAATGTTTAAAGTGCAAATACGAGGTTGGTAGGTCAGAGTTGCAGTGCAAAATGATGTCAGAGAACCCGAGCATAGAAAGTACTTTCACTATGATAAGACCTGATGGTGATGTAGAGCTTTCTGAAGTAAGTTTTTTTTATCCCATTTAATGTTTTTATTCACATTTGTTTATATAACTTAAGAGCTTGTTTATCAATGTTAATTTTATATAAAGATTGTTATTAAGAGATATGCATCTGACAAACTTATGAGATGTGAGCCATTTATCAATATTTCTTTTCAAATATTCTTTAATTTTATGGATTTATTTTCGTTCTTTTATACCAAGTAGGTGAAAAACACAGCTCATACAATGGGAAGCTAATACTATAATCCTTGGATACTAAACCCAAAGCATTACAAGTTTTATAGAAACCATGTTTCTTAGTAATTTTATAAAATATCTTTCGTAATTTTTAATATAAAAGAAAGCATTAATTTACTTACAGGAGCAGATAGAAAAATTCAAAGTTCCATTATGTCCAATATGCAGAGGCCCACTGAAGCCGGACATAGTATTCTTTGGTGACAATGTACCTAAACATAGAGTTGATACTATTCGTACCAAAGTTAGCGATAGTGACGCTGTGTTTGTGTTGGGATCCAGTCTTACTGTGTATTCAAGTTACCGAATAATTTTACAAGCGAAGGAGGAGAATAAAGAAGTAGCCGTTTTAAACATTGGACCAACACGAGCTGACAATATCGTGGATGTTAAAGTGTCCACAAAGTGTAGTGACATTTTGACAGATTTATGCAATGAACTGTAGATTATTACAGAAAATGTGATATCAAACTATGTTTAATTATATTTATATACAAAAAAAAACTTTTTTATTTTATCTACAATGAGTACTCAATTTAAAAGTAACATGGTGCTTAGTCACAACGAGGCTGTAGATTGGTGAAGGGTGCTTGTTTAGAATACTCCAATACCATACAAAGGTGGCAGCTAGCCAGGTTTGATACAACCTTACCACCAATTAAACTTTATATGTAAATTCCTCCAGTCTAGGTATGTACTACCACAGGTTCTGTTTGTACTGACAAGTAGTGCGCAAATATTACTGTGTACTGGTTTGCAAGGCTTTCTAATTAGTAAAATTACAGATGAGCAAAAATAACAACTGTACGTTTCAAGGCGACAAGCAGAATGTGGTGGCTGTTAAGTAGCACCACATTATTGTTGGCAGGAGTATCACAAACCATAAGGTGGACGTATCGCTCATTTCGTCGAAAAAAAACTGTCTCTGGTATGAGACTTCAGTGTTAACCAGAACTATTGCAAGTACTTTTCGTGCGATACATCGCATTAAATTTAAAAACTAGAACTAATTAATTAATATGTACTTAAATAATATATGAAATAAAATACATATGTTTTGTTGTATCATTGTATTGATTTTAATGATTTTTACAAAAAAAAAAAAATATTATTTAACTATGACAACATTGATTTATTCACGAATCATACAACACAGCGTATCACTAATTGAGACTGCGACAGCTGTGCTCGAGGTATTTAGTTAGAATTTGTTCAAAACACTTCAAAAGCCTAAATTGACACTGTAGTAATAAAATAAAAAATCCTAGTAAAATAAAACTGCGGGTTACAGAGTAGAGAAAAATGTAGAAATGGTGAGATCATTTTTGAAAGTGAAACATTAAAATGACAGCTCTAAAAAAAAAAAGAAAACTAATGCAATAGACATGCTGTATAAATTGTTTATTCCATATACTTGCGACTAAAGCCACCCTAAACAAAGCCTAGTTTTTGTCGAAAGCATAAATCTAAATATTTAATTTATCGTCGACACTAGTTACAAAATTATTGAAAATTGAACATGTTCATCAATGAAATATATATACAATAATAAAATATTCCAATGTTCACATTTAAATATTCCAAGACGATTTGAAGAAAGTAAACATTGTCTTTGTTTCTATTTAAGTCATTATATTCCGGTACCTATCAACGCCGTGATGTCTACTGACTCAGCGAATTTTTTTTTTAAATCTAGCAACATTTATTACACCAATTCACACATTTATCTTTTTTTATAACATTAACAGCAATATTTGATTTCCACATCGAACTCGTAACCATCGATACAGATATTACTTTTAGTACGATTCCAAAATTTTATATATAGCAATCCCAATTGTTTAATAATATATCTATTTTGTACTAGATGTGTTATAAAGTTATTATCATTTCATCCTAATGTCATCCACCGCTGAACATAGGCGTTCCTGATGATGTTCAGCGCTACTGGTACTAACCAGGCAGGCGACTGTCTCCCGCTACTTATTAAGCTTACGTGTAATAAATATTTGTCAAATGAAATAAGTCATATGATTAATCGCGAAAACTGTCTTTTTACGTATAAATGAAACTTGGGGCATGTCCAATGGGATCCACTGGTAACGTGAAAGAAGGCATCAGTTGTAGCGTGGCTAACTTTAACATTATTACAATGGAACATCTAACATTAAGGCAGTGATCCGATTCACAATTTTTATATTTCATTTTACTTATCGCTAAATAATTATGAATTAGATTAAACTAACATTCATAACTAGTTACATTTATGAAATAAAAAAAAAAAAAAAAAATATTGAATTAAACTTGCTTTGGCGATAATCAAACACATTTTTAATAAGGAATTATAAATTATTATTATCATTATTGAATGTTGAATAATAAATAATTGGAGCAACAGTTGAACATTGTGAGCGCTGGCCGCACGGCCATAGCAAACAAATTAATATGGCGCTCACGTTTTATTAACGGATGTAGGGAATTAATTCGTTTCAAAATTATTCATTTAAGCTACATATAAGAGGCGTACCATTTAATAAAATCAATTGGAAATCGTCAGATTTTTTTTTGGGACACAACAAAATTATTCGCCATATTGTAAAATACAAACTGACAGAGCCGCATCACCACAATCAAATCAAAAGTCCACGTTCAATAGTTTTGTCACCAACTGTAATACTAGAACATCCTCGATTGTCTATTGTATAGAACATTATAAGAAGTAGTCGGCCTGAGGTTTCTTCGATGGGACACCCCGAGACTCCTGCGGCGCGGCCTCGAATATGGTGAACTCGCGCTGGAGATTCTCATTTAATTCTAAAATGGCTGCTACGTTGCCGCATCTATATATACATAATCATCATCATTATCAGCTGTGTGATGTCCTCACAGCTGGACTTGGAGATCCTCTAAAGACTACCGATCAAATAATAATAATAATAACAACAGTGGTTATTTCTTCTAATTCATCAGATAAATTTTCTTATAATCATCACCATTTTTTTATTGGACAAAGCAATGAAAGGAGCAAGAAGGATAATGATAAGGAATATGTCCACTCGTATCAACGTGGTGCTATTTAAGATGATATACACTGCGTCATATTGTAGTTGTCGTCTTGATACATAGAATGTCAAGTCTCATTACTCCAGACTGCATGGGTTGACGCCACTGCCAAGCTTATTTCTATTGCTCAGTAGTAGTGTGCTTAAACACTGCTTTTCTTTTTGCTATATACAATGTGGTGCTGTAGAAAATGTGGTAACTAGCTACTTATGGCCACAGGCAGAATTATCTTTTTTTTTATAACTGTCAAATGATATTTAGTTCCAAGAAAAGAAAGTTTCAATAACAACAACATTCATCATATGATAACCATTAATCCGTAATTGGCCAGTAGGCTGGATGTATGGCTTTGAGTCTCTCTTTGTAAGTAAAAGTCTTAATTAGGAATATTAATAGATAGGTTATCTTAGAGGCCGATTCCAATATTTGATTGTAAACCTGGTACCTGTAACAGTAGTTGGGCGCTGACCAGACAGTGAGAACAGTCTCGTTGAAGTGCCACTTGTACCCCTCCATGACGAGCTGGTGGGCGCGGCAGATCATGTCGATGTCGTTGGACACGTTGAACTGCGCGACCACGTCCGAGCCGAACAGGTAGCCCGCTCCTCGCGGTGACACTCCCCACCCCTGAGTGTCTGTTGAATAACAATAAAAAATATGCTATTTTCGAATAAATGTACAAACTCTCTCCTTATGTGTTGGAGGCCTCGATTCACTTTGAGTTGTTGCATCACAAAAGTAACGCTTTTATATAAATAGAGTCAGATCTTACATTATTAATTAGCAATAAGATTATAAATAAGTGTTTAGCCTTTTAAATAAAATGAGCAAAAAGCTGCAAACAAAAAGAAATGTTTAATAAAACAATTTACATATTCTTGTTTAATGATTACATGTAAATAATAAAAATGCAGAATGTATATATATATATGATACTATATTTTATAAATTAAGATGATTTTTGTAAAGTATTATCTAGCTATTTATAATATAAGTATAACAAATCTACCGATGCACCAAGAGATCTACAAAGCTATTAGATGTCACCACCAAACTTGGTAAAGACATTGCTTTTGCCATTTACAGGTCAACTAAGTATGGATATTACAAAATTACATCCCCTAAGAGTCTTGTGAGGTTGGTAGACACTAAAACGGGTGGAGAACAGCTAATTATTAATAAATGAACGAATTAATCTTATAAATAAAATCTGATCCATGTAAAAGAAAATAGTTTATTAAATAAAAAAAAACCTTTCAAAATGCATACATGTGCATGTGTAGACATTCTCTGATAATCAACACTGGACACTGAATGAATATTGGCACAGACTCTTGCTGAATACAATCAAGTTAGTTCTCAAGGCTGCTGGTATCTCTTAACAGTAGTGAGTTAGTGGAATTATTGTGGTTAACTTGTTGAGCCTCATAGGGTGATGAGTACAATGAGGTGTTGTTTATATCATCATATCTAACGCCACCTTGTTATGGGTAGGCGCATCATTTACGATCAGATAAATGTACAGTGGAATAAAATAAATGGGATAATCAGTTTAGTTTGTGCAAACTCACCTTCAGGATCACTCCACAGCAAATCGCACATGGGCCCGTCGTGCGGCACCTCCTGTTTCCGATCGATCGTGCGGATCTGGTCCAAGGTCTGTATCGATGGGCTGAGACCGCCGTGAACGCAGAATATCCGCCCGTCAATAATAGCCGAAAGAGAGAGGTAGTCAAATATTTCTGTACAGTATCTGAAATTATAAAACAAAAAATACTAATTACATTAAAATAACTATGAAAATTTTGGATGGGAAAGTGAAGTGATGAGTTTTGATTCAGGATGATAGAACAGAATAAATTGTATGATTGGAGATGGAAGGATGATAGAGAGAAAATGAGAATAGAAAGACATAAATAATAACAATTATTTATTAAATTTATGCAAATTATATCAAATGTTATTAAAATTAGAAGAACACAATTTTATAACAACAAGTAAATCAGATTTTATGTTCAAAAAGAAAAGTAATGGCGAAATTTTTTAAAACAACTTTAACCCTTATGAGACTGGGTACACCACTTGTCATCAGACTAAATACTTTTAATTAGGTTTAATTTGGTCCTGACCAATACTCACAGTCCTAGGAAATTGTAAACAAGTTTTTTTTTTGTAATTTTCTGATATGTGATACCTATGACCATAAAATAGTTTTAATTCTTTATCTTCTCCTATTTAAATAAAAAAATCGTCTTGTATAGGTTAAGAGCAAGGAGAACTAAAATCTAAATTATACTGATGCATTCATATAAATATTGCAGAAAAATAATATATATATTGTTTTATGAAATGTTCTTTTACAAGCAAAATTAATGAATAAATTTAAATATGCAAGTTATAAATATTTTTTACTCACCTCCATACTGTAATGGAACCATACTTCCTTAAGCATTCATCATAGAAACCATAAACTTGTGTGATTTGACGTGATTCATGGTTGCCTCGGATCAGTGTGATCCGGTCTGGATAACGGACCTGAATATAATTATAAATTTCACAAATGCCACATAATGTCCTTTAAATTATACTTAAAGCTGGGTTTCCTATATTAGGCCAACATGGTACAGTCGTTGGAAATTTGGGTTCACAAAAGCACAAACACATCTTTCCCATTATTAGCTATTAAAAGCATTTATTTTACTTTAAATTTCACTTTTATTTTTTGATAAAGTTAAATTTTTTTAATGTCGCTAGCATTTAATAAAAATTGCAAATGTTATTTGAGGATTTTTTATAACTTTTTACTAGGCTAAATCTTTTAAGCCACAAAAGGGAAGTGGTGTAGCAAAGTTATGATGCACAGTCCAGATGGAGTCACAGTATAAATAAATTGAAAAATTTCTAGACTTAAAGCATTACATAATTTTTGCTATTGATTAATATTTATGTTCAACTCATTTTCCTGTAGAAAATTGAATTGAAAATATATTATAATACTGCTAGTTAAGTATGTCAGGCAGCAGAATTGAATATAGCATTTACCTGCATTTATTGTTTCTAAAAATTTAACGAGATGATCCCCAATAGTTAGTACTTAAATTTATTTTAAAATGTTTTATTTAATATCATTCTACAATATTATTTAAAGTATTCTTATTTTTATTCAATGAAGTGAACCAACTTGTTTGACATTCACCTGATAGTTAGTGATACACCTACGAATCACAATGTGGCACTAGATAGGATGATATACAATACCACATCATTTTAGATGGTTCAAGATATTAGATATCAATTCTCATTGTCCCACCAATTTCTCAAAACTGGAATACAGTAATGTTTAAACACTACGGTTCGGTGGCAGAAAATAGTATTTGCAGTAATACCTACCTAAACACCTACCACTAGAAATTAACATGTTTTTAGGTTCAGCAGTAGACGTCCATTAGTTGATATGATGATGATAATGAAGAGTGTTTATTTTGTAACTTGTTTGGAGATATTTTTATTACACATGTTAATATATTATACTACATTATTTTATCACAAAATTAAATAATTAAAGTCAATATAATGATAAATTTATCACATATCACACTTGGCCACTGAACAGAATAAATTTATAGAAACTTTGTTTTATTGATGTAACAATTGAAAAATGGAAATTAGAATCTATCCTGTTTACACGTAGGTAAACTACAAATAAATATATGGAAAGGCCAATACCTTAATGTCACTAGCAGAACTTAATATTGTCTTTTATTTAATTACAAATACTTAAGTTCATAGCTAGGAGACACAATAGAATGGAAGAAAGTAACAAAATATATTCTTACTTTTAATGCAAGGAGTAACAAAAAGGTTTCCACTGAATAAAATCCTCTATCCACAAAATCACCCATAAACAAATAATTAGTTTCGGGAACATCACCACCAACTTTAAATAGTTCCTTGAGATCATAAAACTGTCCATGAATATCTCCACATACCTTAAAAACAAAAGAAAATGTCATTAATGTTTTTTTTTATAAAACTGGTGTAATAAAACTCAATTTCATAGGGTGTTAAGTTAGATCTCATATATATTAAGCCTGAACACAGCATTGCTTATTACAGAGGTGATTTATAATATGATAGTAATAGCCAGACAGGCTTGTTCAAAAAAACTCTCCTAGCATCCAATGTCTACAACATCGCTCTGAATTCAAAGCCAAAACCTCCATGCTATATGACTTGCACTTACCCACTATACTGTGGAGGCAAAATATCATTGGCAACATAAAAATTTAATAGTTCTTCAAATTAAATACAAAAATTAGTAATGTGGATAAATAATAAACCCAAATACAAGAAAATGTCAAGACTGTAACTGACAATAACAGGACAAAGTTTAAATAAAAAGTACATAAACATTTATTGTTTTGAGTTCCAAGTAAAGAATTGAATTAAGCCAGAAGTGAAAAGTATGTTAATTCCTACACTACAAAGAAGGTGGTAACCATTACATTGTTATTTCAAAGCAGAATGTAAAATGTGCTCAAGTTAGAAGGGTACCATTGTGAATGAAGTCATTTAAATAATTGAAGTTTCCTGCTCAAAATCATAAGGAGATAAGCTCAAACCATGGTGTTAAAGTGAAATTTGAGTTTTAGTTCCTCAAGCAACATCATATATTTGAGTCAGAGAACATCAACAGCTAAACATATACATCTCGTCCTCGTCGAAAGTGTTGATAATTCGTAACATGTTATTATTTACCGTGACCGGAGAATCAACCCGTTGTACGTTACTCTCTTCTACTAGAATCTCGCGGGCTTTTGCACATAATGCTTTAACCTCAGCCTCCATTATAATTTCACATCTTTTCAGCTGTTCTATCTGACGGTCTAAGTCACTTGTATCAGACATTTCGATGTGTTTGTTTTTAATAACTGATATCTGTAATTAAGATAAAAAACATTTCGAAATATAAAGCTCCGTTATAATACTATTAATTCGTTCAAGGAATAAGTTGACGTGTAATAGTTACATTCAAATATCAACATTATTAAAGCATTATAATACTTACGAACACTTAAATCTCTTTTAAGATTTTAAACAATTTGTAGGAAATAGCATTAGCTTTAAGACTGCAAAATTATTTTACAAACAATCACAATTTGCCAATGCCATAGACTTATAATATTAAATATTTACGGCCTTGTTTCTGGTTTTATTATACAGAATTGCCATAGCATAAATTGCATAAATCAACAAATATAAAATATAACTTCTGACTTAATAACGACCAACTTGTTTTCATATACTAGTAATAACTACATGGATACAAAATGTTATTTACAAAGTATATAAATTTTGATAACTATTTAATATTGATAATTTATGTACGATACAATTTAAAAACGTTTATTATTATGTATTATATAAGCAAAAAATTACGTAATAAGAATATTAGAATCAAATGAAGGAAACATCTGCAATAAATATTTTAATACTGGCAAATAATTTGTCTAAACTATCTAAAACGTCAAAATGACATTACAATTGATTATGAGAACAAAGTAATTTTGTTATCCATAGAATGCACCATTTACAAGAGCCTCTCAAAGTCGATAAGTAACTACGTTTTTAACATTGAAAGTATGGCGTTACCATTTCTCAGAATAATGTAAGATAAAACATGAGCCAATGACGTACGATTTGTAAAAACGTACGCGTTGACTATTCAGCGAGGACCAGACGTCATGCGCGCGCATGATATTTGAATGAAATTTTTGACAATCAATCTGACATCATCTTACTAACACTTAAATTACAATTATTTTTTTTGTGGTTGTGTGATATATAAGTCTGTTTGTTATATGCCGCTTACTTGATAACAGTAGTCTCTTATTTGATTTTTGTTTGCATATTATTGTTATTGTGTCTGACTCGAGTTTGTTTACAGTGGTTTGCAAAGTGTTTGACATTTATTCGTGAGGAATATGGGCAATATTCATACTGTTGGACCCAATGAGGCGCTTATAGTCTCAGGTAAAATGTAAACAATGTTTTTATTAATACGTGTCTTTGAAGCTATAAGATCAATTTGTCTGAAAATAATGTATAATGTTTTGTAAAGATTTACGTTTATGATATTCATCAAATTTTTATCTTTTTTAAAATCTTATAACTACCACCAAGTATTACTATTAGTAAAGTAACGAACAATAAGTATGAATAATTTATAGGTATTGCGTAATGTTGAGTTTTCGCATGTTGTAACAGTATTCCCGAGTCTTATAAACGAGATGAGTCGTCCATGCGACCAGCGCCCACTTCTGATAAGGTCTATTTAAAGCGTATTCATTCGAGTTTTTCAACGCTGTATGTTGAACATGTTTATCGTTTTATTCGAAGGTCATATTATTTAAACGGGGAAGTAATGTATTAACTACGACCAAAAAAAAATTTTTTTGTGGTAAATTCGTTTTGTGTATAATCCCAAAATATTGTTGATGTTATGTTTCAACAAAACTGTACACCTACTAATTCAACAAATTTAGGAAGTAATATAAACAATTTGATTACTCCTTTTGAATGAGATTGTAATAGCTTTGCAGGTGGATTTATTATTTATTGTCTCTTATAAAAGATAAACAAAAGATTTGTGCCATTGAGCATGTTAATGCACACGCCGACTATTGTGAAGCTAACTATATTTGGTATCACCATACGCAATTTATAATGCCTAATTAACTGAGAGAGGTCTACAAGGTATAAATTTAATGAACAATGATATTTGGAGGAATTATAGTATCTGTTTTCGACTGAGACTTGCTTAGCCAACTGTGCCTTTTTAAAGATCCAAGGATTATCAATTCTCCGTTTTATCTAATTTTATTTAGGCGTTTTTTTGTTGATAAATTAACGAAGTGTGCTATAGTTCGTTTACGAGTTATGTATTTCAATAACAGGGAATGCTATCAAGTAAATTTTGCGCACGCGACGTAGACAATACTTAAAACAATTTATTTTATTCAACAAAGCGTCGAGACGTTCATCAGATGGCAAGTTATGCACCCGTCCTTACTAATATACCGTAAGTTATAATGGTACACACTACACCACCACCATTGTGCTCGTCGCTGGGATAAGATGTTAGGTCTCGTTGTCCCAATAATTTCACTAGCCATAAATCCCTTAAAATCATTACACAGTAATGTTTGCACACTACTGTTTGCAGAAATTGGTGCTGTGGATCTAGACGGTCTCCGGCAACAGAGATCTTTTTTTTGTTATCGGTGGAAATCTAGAACGATACCCTGCTTCTGGAGGGAAGACAAGGTTATCTGGGATATTTACCCACTTAAACCCAATCGATGGTCTTCCACACTGTTACGGGAGGCCCCGAGGTATACGGAATGCACTGGTGTCAATCGACACTACTCCTAAAGCACGTGTAAGGGAGAGCTATAACCGTCCTCCGCACCCTACCTTTGGCACGACAAGCACTAGACCACGTCGTACTTGTCGTTCATCCCGGGCTCGCTCAGTAGATAATTAGGACCCCCTACCTTCCCAGTTCATGATCCCGATAACTCTTTTAATTGCCTTTTACAACAGGTAGAGCTTGCTTTAGTCCTTTCCTCAATAGCCGGAGAATATAGAACCGGTGAGAGAAACCAAGTAGCGCTGCGTTGTTATGGGTACCACTTACCATCAGGTGAACGTCCTGCTCGTTTCGCCGTTTCGTAGAATAAAAAAAATAGTTTTAACTCCTCGCTGACAGAAATTTTGAGTAATGTCGAACGGTTAATTGAAGGTGTCACACCGATCGATAACGACCCACATTTACTAAGGCTATTTTTACTTTCATGTACTGAAAGAAATATTACTTAGCTGCTGGTGACCATCTATTAGGTAGTCGCCGCAACGCCTATTCCTACCGCCAAACAGTACTATGCAAACGTTACCAGGTTCCGGTTCGAAGGGTGAGGTAGCTAGTGTAATTACTGGGGTAACGTTACCTAACATCCTAAGTCTTTAGTACTCGTGTTGCGCTATGTATTATTATTACGTCAGATAAAAGTCCTGCTTGTCAGATCGCTTCGTATTTTTAAAAAAAGGTATATTTAATAGACTATTAGAATCATTTTTCAGTACACATCACTATATAAGATCTAAATCTCAAGTATCTTATGTCTTAAGGTGACAATCGCAATATGGTGTAGGTTAGATCATCCTAATTAGCGTCATGTTATGAATAAGCGTATCACTTACCATCAGGTGAGTCTTACTCGTCTCGTCGCGTCGTCGAATGAAAAAAAGAGTTGATTATATCGATTTCTTTGACGTACAAAATGGCGGACGTAATTAGGGGTGGTCGAATGTAAAAAAAGGGTTGTACAGATGCGTGGAGGGTGGGAGAACATTTCCCCTATATTTTTTATTTTGCTATTATAAACCATCAAAAACTTGTCTGGCTGTTCCTTTATTGAATATACTTTCATATATAACCTTTGTATGATGTTAATTTTGGTTTTTTGTTCGAGATCTTTGGGGGAGGCCTATGTCCAGCAGTGGATGTCCATCAGCTGGTGATGATGGTTTTCGTTTACGCTATTATAAATAAACTAGCTGTTCCTCCGCTTTGTTGGCTGTAACATCCTCGCAACTGCCCTTGGGAAAGGATTTTTGTAAAATCCGTTCTCAGCTTATCTATACATAGGCAGAGAAATATTTGTACCAAATTTCAAGTGTTCAGGCCTTATGGTCCGAGTGATGAGTCTGAACATAGTTGGAAATCTTTTTTATACATACAAATATTTTTAGTACAAAATAAAAGTATTTAAAAACTCTTTCTGGATGGAATGGTTTACTTAAAAATTTCTAATAGTTTTACCAAATCTAAAGATGTTCAGTTTATGTTATCCTTTACCATGATAGATTTACATCACCATTCATCATGACATCACGTCGCGTCTATAAAAGTATTTATAATTAACGTTTTTATGTATAACTGGTCCCTCTTTGCGAGGTCGACTTTGCACCAAAACTTCATTGCCTTCATCGAAAAGGTTATTCTGTACATTATGTAACATAAAAAAAACGAGAATGACATGAAGGTCAGATGTGAAAATTTTGTATTCTAGTTAATTAGTAAGAGAATCAAATGAGTACATTATGGAAGTAATGAACAGAGAGACAGAGATAAATTGGAGCACTTAAATCAGCGGCGCGACGGGCTTTTGGAGTTGTATCATCGGATGTCACTTTATTTTAAACTATTTTCAATTACATGCTTATTAGTAAAATTCAACCAATTAGAAATATTAAAAAAATTTATACGCATTATATCTTTTCATAGTTATTAAAAAAAATCTGACACAATCGCGATATCCTTAAAAAAACGTCTACCTAATTTTGTTACGCGGGCTGCGACCATCGCTAACACGCTTTTGTAGACCAAATACAAAAAAGGTTTAATAAACTTGAAACAAACATTTTAGAAAATATAGAAATTGTTGGATGCAATATAATATTTTTTTTTATTATATGTATTTACATTGGTATAATTACAATAACGTTACTATCATTATCGCTTATTTCTAAGAGTGATACCAGCATCTTATGGTAACTAAAATACGAGACAAATGTTCCAGTTTGTATTTTATCTAAAAACCTTTTAATTTTTAGTCACTACGATCCCAAAGAAAACAATAAACTATAGATTTCAACGTCTCTCTCTCTCTTAATATATTTTGAGTATATACAGATTGTAGTATATAAGATGGAGACTAATCTCCATGGAATGCAGAGTCGGTGTGCGTAGAGTAGGACGATGCGAGACTTTGCACAAAAAGAAAGACGTAGGATAGGGGAACTACATAGAAATGCAATTTATCTCATTCTCTCACAGCCTAAACAATACAAACACATTTGTAGTTGAGACTTTTCCGTTTCTTAAAACCCAATTAAAACCGTTCCAAAGGAAGTTTCCATTCAAAACAGATGTGCGATAAAAACTCGGAGAACGCTTCGTGTGGTTAGTGAACACTGGCTTCATATTGGTAAGAAGTATTAAGTTTAATATTAACAAAACATTTTCCTCTTATCTAAAATATGTTAACTCCTCTTGTCCTCTCTTCTTTTCCCTTGTCGTCTTATCTCAAATGTTACGCCAGCCACAATCTGTATCGTGAAATGTTTAGTGTCATACAGTTACTTCAAAAATCTTTTAAATCGCTTCTTATCTATATTCCTATATAAAAATTCTCTTTTTCATTTGGTATAATATCTATTTCGAGAAAAGATTTATTTATCAAGCCACTTGATCAATTTAAACCCCACGAGTTTCTTATCATATCAGCACCTTTCTCACCGATCATGATGGCGGGTGCGCTGGTGTGCGCTGCTGTCGTATTTGGTATAACGCTACTGTCAACAACGCGTAGATTTTTAATTCCGTAAACTCTGAGTTCAGGGTCCACCACCGCGCTGCTATCTGATGCGGGTCCCATCCTGCACGTCGATATCTGATGGTGGAGCGTAGCTGTCAACGTTCGTATTGCGCATTCCCAGTAATCATTGCTATCGAATGCGTGTCGTTTGCAGTTAGGAAACTTTTTCGAGTGTATCTTTGATTCATACTTTTGGAATGGCGCTGTGGCTACCATTTTTTGTATGTGCCTTATGGATGCTATTAATGTGGCAACGTCCTTCGGATGTTGTAAGTAATTTCCGTACAACGCTGGTTGTTCGAAAGGATTTTTTGATTTCAAATTCATATAACCCAATGACCGTGGATGCAATAACATCATTATTATGGCAAAGCTCTCAGATTTTTCTAATGGTTTGTACACATCATTGTAGAGCCATTCTGACATTTTTATACCTTTAGCTACGTATTTACCTTTATCGCTAGCGAAAGATCCGCAGGTTCCTAAGATTTCTATATCAGGATAGTCACCTATTTCTTCAGAGATATTAGTTTTAATATATCCTATAGTTTCTACCCCAGTTAACGACGTCATCGGCCCTTCTCCAAATTGCATCAAATTCAGGGCATTTTGAATAGTTCCGATATTCTTCTCGTCAATTGTCAATTTGGTCGTGTTCAAGGAAAACACTAAACCAGGGAAAGAGATATGATCGTAAAGGGTTTGTCCTACTTCTAAATCTTTAATCACAGGTATACCTATAGATTCTAAATGATTTTTAGGTCCAATACCAGACAGCATTAGTAAATGCGGAGATTCGATAGGCCCAGCTGAGAGTATGACTTCTTTTTTGGCCCTAATTTGATAAAGCGTTCCTCCTCTGTAAAATTCTACTCCTTGAGCCGTTTTTGTGATGGGATCAATTAATACTTTTGTAACTTGACTTTTTGGCAAAATGTGTAAGTTTTTCCGACTTTTATGATTATGAAGGAAAGCTTTTGCACTGCTCATTCGAAGTCCTCTTGTCATTGTTGCTTGGATATAACTAAATCCAATCCCGTCAGGACTGTTGTAATCTACCAACCGATGCCCCAATATTTTTGCTGCATCCAAAAATGCCTTTGACAGTTTAGACCTGAAAGAAAATAACAGATCTTTAAAAAAGTTTAATGTCTTAATTTAGTAGTGTACTACTTGTGAATCGATCTTCACAGATCCCTATCATTCTTTTAAGTATGGTAGGGGAAAAATCTTTTAACTAAAGTCATTTGTAGGCGTATAGGACATGGTTTTATGACTAATTGAACGTCTGTTTTACGTCATATAAATTATTACTGTTACATATAATGGTAAAGTTTACTTATTATTTATTTTACTTATTCTTATATTTTAGTACGTCGGTCGACAGGAAATGTTTCTTTATTACAGATTTGCTGCGTGGTAGTTACGAAAAACATGGGATCTAGAATATCTTTAATTGCTCTGTTAATATTGGATGAAATTGAGTACAAGTCCTATTGTGGACCAAATAAATATAACCATATCTTTTCTTTTACAGTTTTATTAATTATTATTTATTAATCTTCATCATTTGCGAGGACAGTTTATATTAGGTAGAACGAAATTACCTAAATGGCACATCTTCAACCGTCAGTTCGCCGCTTCGTCCGTGCCAAGGAGCATTGTAAAGACCTTTAAGATTTGCACGCTCTGATTTCAAATAGTACGGCAATATTTCTTTATAGGACCTGAACAAATGCACATTTCTTATAACAGAAGTACCTTATGATAATAATCTAAACACCATCTATAAAAGCAATGTTTTTATAATATAAGTGAAAAAATTATTAAAATTTAAAAACACCTGCAAAATTAAATTACCAAAAATATACACAGAACCTTGGAAAGGCCTTATTTTTTGCGTAATAAATGATTTTGCTTTTAAATATATGCCTATATACCATAATGACATTGACATTAACGTAATAATTACCTTTGAAGTTATTTATGATATATCAAAAACAATAACTTTTAGATTGTTTTATCCTTCATAATAAAAAACGCTGGTCGCATAGATCAGTTCGTAAAAATCGAGTGTAAAGTTAAAAGATGAATAACTAATCAATTTGGGAGACTTATAATCAGGAGAGGACAGAGGCAGGCTGAAATGAAACTGTTTGTTTATATATTTATAAAATGCATAGTCTATTGTTACTTCTGTTAAACCCTAATACGATCAAACAAAAACATTACTTATAATCAATCAATGAATCGGATACTTACCAACCGTAATTACCCGCCGCAGCTATCCGGTCCCAGTCTTCGGGTAATCCTCTGCTATAGATCATATAATTGACCACACTCGAACCACCCACGGCTCTACCTCTCGGCCAGAAACATCTCTTATTTACCATGCCTGCAAAACTTATTTAGTTACTCATCAGCGTACATTCATGATTTTAGAAAAGGCACTTCATGATAATAATCACAGCAGCTTTGTAAACATCGTTATTTTTATCTACAGTGAGCTAACATTTGTACCCCAATTTTAAATGGTGTAAATTGATAATACGGCCATGGATCGTGAAGTATGCTCTTCCTAAATATTTTGTCGAAAGCTAAAGTCTTGACAGAGACATGTTGATTGCGCATAAATGCAGTTATAGTGTCAAATTTACGATGTGACGGTGGTGGTTAGACGGATTCAATAAAACCGTATCGTCAATCAAACTGCAACCTCGGAACTCCGTAACTTGGCCACTATGCCAAGCAAAAGGGAGATGCTATAAACTTTGTTTAGACTTGCTATTTTATTTATTGATTTTGATAATAAGATGATTAAATTTGCAAAACTACATTTTTTCTTAAAAATTAAGAAACATTGGACAAGTTTTCATATTCCATTGCGACAGCCATCCATCATCATCAGCCGATAGACGTCTACTGCTGGACATAGAGCTCGCCCAAAGTTTTCCACAGAGTTAGTTCATTGAGGGGAATATCTTTGCCTTTTTTCCTACTTTGTATAATTTTTCTGCACCTATTTATGTCTTCTGTATAAGTGTCTAAGGTAGCTATCAATTATATAGCAAGCAATAATCCAAGAATTTTGTTAATGTACCTGTGCAAACCTCTGGTTGGGGTTCCATTAAATAATGCCATACATAATCTGTCTGCTGGAGGACTGGTGCAAGCATCGGAACTGCAGTTAACATCGATTCCTCCTGACCGGCCTCCAATACTAAAACGGACGCTTTTCTACCTTCACTGAGTCGTGCAGCAAGCACGCTCCCTGCTGATCCGGCACCTACTACGATAAAATCGTACTCCTCGAGGGGTCCACTAAAACCTGTAAATTAAAGGATATTTTACAGTAACTTCCTAAAGTAAGTTAGTTATAAAGAATATTCAATTATACCCGATTTAGTATGGTTGCCTCTAGTTTCTTCCACAATTTGTAACATAACTGCTACGAAAAAAAAATCTACGGAAACTTTATTGTATAATGTAGTGTATACCTTTTATTTTAAATTCTCTTGCCATAAGGATATTAAGATAAGATATTAAACCTCGTTACCCAAGTAATTTCATTAGCTACAACTCAGTTACAGCTGTGAGGGACAAATACTTAAACTATACGGGTTTTAAGTCTAGCCGGAGGTTTTTTTATTAAGCAATGAGACGTGCGGGAGGTTCACCTGATGAAAAGTGATACGTCTGCCCAATAACAAGTGGCGCTGATTAGAATCATATATGATTCAAAATCCAGTGTCCGTTCTAATCCAGTATACAGGGTGAAAGGTAATAAATGTAAAAGATCTGAAGTGGCTAAAGTATATCTCGTAACCTATCTATCTATGTATGGAATACTCCATACATTTAATTGTAACTTAACTATAAGTTTTAATTTATACAAAACTACTGATTGTTAAAACACTTAGGTTTCGATATAATTTTGACCTTTTAAATATTTTCTTTTCTTGATATTATTATTCCGTTATACTGTTACGTTCGGATCAACAAAAAAGTAGGACCTTGACATGACATTTTTTTTTTAAGTTTGTTTTCATAATTAAGAGACGAAAGTCGATGTCAAGTGAAATATATAAAAATCATATTAAATTTACCTGCAGTTTCTTAGGTTCCAAGAATGAGGTGAACCATTCGTTTTACAAGGGTAAATCGTTTACGTATGGATTTATTTATGTTAATAAAAGTACAAAAGGTGGACTCATTTGAATAAACTTGATCTGATTAAAATCCAAGTTAGTTGTTCTTGCCATTGAGAATCGTTCTTACGTATGAATATGTTTATTCTTAATGACAGGTAAACTTATTATTACATGTTGATATCAAAATAAGGTAAACAAAACATAAGTCAGAAATGTTTCAGAATAAAATATACGGAAAAATTATATTTTATCACAGATAAACTCTTAATGAGCGTATTGTTCTAGGACTATGACTAGTAGATTGACTGATTTTCAAAATATCAATTGCATTATTGTCAGAGCGAGAGTATAGGTATACATATATATATAAGAGAATGTATACAAGTGAAAGATAATAGGTGTAAAAGTTCTGGAGGGGCTAAAATATAGCTCATATCCTATCTATCTATGTATGGAATACACCATACAAAAACAACGGTTTTGAAGTTATTAATTTTTAAATATTTTTCAAAAAATTTCCGATTTTCAAAAAAAAAATTCATGATTTTATTTCTACCCAAATTTTAATGTAATAATTATTGTTTAATCGTTGTTTTATTAAATTAAATTAATAATCATCATTTAGAGGTTAAAACTTTTAAATTAAGTTCTTTGAAAGTCGTGACAGTAAAAAATTAGTCGTCATACTTATATTTTTATTTAATTTTAAAATAAAACTTTGTTTATAAAAAATACGTATAAAGCACATAAATAAGTACCTGGCTTCAATACTTATCCGACAAGGTATAAGAATGTACATAAAGTTTCTAAACTTTAAAAAAAAAACCACTTGTAATAAAACCAAGTACCATGAAATATCAAACTGTAGAGACTCATAACAGTAGACGCCGCGCCGGCCCTTAGTGTTGACCCTTTTGTTTTTATTGTAACACGTGCCAGTTTATTGTTGTCGTTATAGATATTGAGTTCAGAGTAAAAGTTTAAAGTAACAATTAATTTAAATTTTGCTCAAACTGACGGCCACGGTTCCTGATACATGCACGAAGTCTTTTTCTTAAGTCAAATCGAGTGACTCGCCCTGTGAGCTGTTCTCTTATCTTGTTAGCAGCGACGATGATGCGTGAGTTTAAATCTTCTAACGAATTAATTGGTGTTGAGTTAGCCCCTCCAGTTCTTTTACATCTATTATCTTTCACCCTTTATAGCTTTATTGAATTCTGTCGAAACATTCAATAATGATAGATAAAAGATGAACAGATATGTCCACACAAAAGGATAATGAAGTGAAAATTTCAGAAAAATAATATAAGTTGAAATAAACAGATGTACGAGTATATATGTAATGCGAAGATTCATACGTATTCTATGTACATGTTACCTCGCTTTTTTTGATTTTCTTAGGAAACAATATGCAGTGTTATAAGTTTGTATTTTCGTTCTGACCTAGTTCATCATTAATATCATTATCCGCAATAGTCATAACACTTATTTTTTAATATAATTGCCGTGTTCTGTTAATTGTTCCTTGTGTCGTTTCATCATCATTAGGTTTTTTTAGAATTATAATGTGGCGGTATTAGCGACATTCGTTCATTAATGGTTACTATGTCAACGAATACAAACTATTGATATACTATGTGTTAGGAGACCGCTTCCGAATACAAAGACAGGCGATAGTACTAATGACACCTTTGATGATGGGCAACATTGGTATAATAAATAGTTAAATAAACGCAATAAATTCATTAAAATCTTCCGTCCTTTATAAAAATACACCTTTGATCATAGATACACAAGAAGTCAAAGAAAAAGATTAACCCTTAGTAGCCTGATTTACGAAAGTGATTTATTTTTAATATTATTATGTTTACTTGAGGGTCTAGATGAAGGGAAAAATAGCTAAAAAAATCACAATATTTATTTTTTTAATTTCATTGGGAAGAATATTATACAACAGTAAAATACGTACAGCCAACCTATAAAAAAAAACTAATAGTAATGTGAACATTCGGTTTAAAAGATTGGTATCAAAATTGAAACTCTAGGTTATTAAGGGTTTTAAGAACCTCTACTTAAGTTTCCGTTTTAAGGAAAGTTAATGAATCTTTGCTAAAAGGTTTATGTAAAATATGAATATTTATTGTTTCATAATTGCTTTTGTTATATTTATTTTGATAGGTGATCTATAAAATTTTAAATATAGGTATAAGTGCAAAACTGAATTGCATCATTAAATGTTAATACTTGCCTTTCGGTAAATTGTATTTGTCCCGTATTATTGAAAGGATGTCCGGATTACTTTGATGTAGCTTGAGCATGGGTGTGTTCAACATCGCATCAATGACGAGACTCTTCCCCGGTACCCCCAAATAGTCCCTTTTTATCCTTATCGTTTCATTCACGGAGAACCCTTCCGAGGATTGAAAATATGCAGAAAGATCATCGAAGTCAAGCCTGTTTGTAAGCGCACCACTGGTTAAAAACAAAACTATCATCACTGTACGAGTCATCCTATCAATTTGTTAAACGAACGATAAAAACTTGCAGTATATATATAGATTAATCTTTAGATTATTTACTAATTCGTTTCCTTATATAACATTATTAAAAATGAACATGACGTTTTTCAGAGCATAGTGAAGAACTGCCTTGCGTGCCCTCCGTCTTTACTATGAGGAGCCTTATGATCTGTTGTGTCGGTATGAAGTGTGCTTACCGAGCAAGTTTTTTCAATAATCCGGTTTGCTTCAATAAATTTGCATATTTTTACTTGTTTTTATTTAATACAACTGCCTATATAATAATCGTTTCATAAAAATTACTATAGAGTTACTTAAACGATTAAAAAAAAATATCATCGCTAAAGCTTACAACGGTCTCTGTCTCTCTTTTCATAGCTTTTTATCTTAATTGGTGGTGGGAATTATTTTCCGCTTAAACAGGTTTTTTGACGTTACTTCTCTAAACGGTTTAGACGAAATTAAAAAAAACGAAGGTCTTGTGATCCCCGGATAATCTTTTAATTGAACCAAACGGATCTAAATTTCAAGGCGTATAGTCGAACAACAATATAATAAAAACTCAATAAACTTTTCTCGTATAAACTGCTTTATTTGGTTATTTCAAATATTTTTTTAAGGAAAATATATTTTGTGTATGTATGGTAAGGTAAAAATGGCACAAATACAAAAAATACTATTAATAATCACTTTACAAGTTTTTACAAGTAATCCGCAAAGAAGTACATGTATTGAAATATTACTTTGTTTTATTATTTATTTAATTAAGGTATCAAACACCCAGCACATAACTATGATTAGGAACATTGATAACTAATGTTCCTATGGTAATATCTATAACTAGTCTGGCCATAAATACTGTTACATAAAAATTTATCTTTTTCTCAACTTTTTAATTATTTTGAATTTGGAACACGTATATTATTTTAAAAACTTCTTTCGATTTTGCGCCGTTTCACATATTTTTTCGTGTTCATTATCAAATTACAATACGGAATTGGGTGGAGACGTTAAAGAAAATAGGATTGCAGCGATCGCCTTGCACACAGTGGGTATGGAGCCGTCCGTATGTTCGTATATCGCACTATCAATTGAAACACTTCTTCTGTCGAAAACCAGAAAAGATCGGGGCGGCCGCGTGCTGTTAGAATTACAAAGGCTGATAATGCTGTTAAAGCCAGAATTCCTCGAAACTCCATTAGGAAGCAAAAAATCTTATCGCGAGAAATGTAGATTCCCGTTAGGACTCTGTCGCGTATTATAAAACAAGACCTAAAGCTCGGTGCTTATCGTGGATATCCAGGACATGCCCTAAATCAATATTTACAATTAAAGAGAGTGGATCGATCAAAACGCGTTCGTTCTGTCGCGATACGCAGGTGAAAGGCAAAGAAATATCCTTTTTATCGAGGAAAAAATCTTCACGATTGAAGATCACTACAATAAGTAAAATGATAAAGTGTTCGCTCACAGTTCTAAAGAAGCTGATCAAGTGGTCGGAAAGGTACAACGTGGTCATCATCCTGCGTCAGTGATGGTTCGGTGGGGCGTGTCTCATGAAGGAGTCACAAAACTACATTTTTGTGAAAAAGGAGTGAAAACTATAGCCAAAGTGTATCAAGATACAGTCTTGGATCGTGTCGTGAAACCTCTCAGCAATATACTTTTTAAAAATATACTGCGGACTTTCCAGCAGGACTGGACATGGTCACAAGGCACGAACTACCCAAGCCTGGCTTGAAACCAACGTTCCGAACTTTATAAGAACTGAAGAATGACCTTTATCTAGCTCAGACTTGAACTCTTTAGACTTCAAATTATGGTCAGTTTTAGAGGACATGGCTTGCTTTAAACGACACGGCGACATTGAGTCTCTTAAAAAATCTTTGGAACAAGCAGTGGCAGGGGTGGAAATTTCCCTTAGAAACAGTGCGTAAATCCATAGATTCGTGGCCAAACAGATTAAAGGCCTGTATAAAAACCAAAGGGGTTTTTGGCTAAGACTAATAAATACGTAGGTATAAATTTGTATAATATTTCATTACTTCATAAAAAAATAATACATTTTCATTTGTAACAGAACTTTTGGCCGGACTAGGTATATACGAGTATTAGTATATTAACAAAGTAGCACCGGGCAAGTGAAGACTAACTTTATAAAGTTAAATACTGTACATTGTGTACGAACAAAATAATTAATCTTAACAAAACGTTAATTTAAATAGTTAATACATACAGTAGAAAGTTCGACAATGACTTTTCTTTTATAACATTTTAGGGTTTCAGTAATGAATTCAATATAAATGATCTAAATATTAAAACAAACGATATTCCTTTACGACCATGATCTGTTAAGTAACTTTAACCAACAAATAACTTCCTTAACTGACTGTAATGTACTTGGTACTTAATTTACCAGGTAAGTTAGTGAAACACCAACAATGACTTTATTCGTCAGATAAGTCTCAAATAGCTTATTCAATATATTATTAGGATATTGTAAAACAGATTTTTTTTATTAATTTAAGCGAGAAGACGAGCGGGACTTTGATCTGATATTAAGGATGTATGTATTTAAGTTAAGATTATATATACTGCACCACATTGCGCTCGTCGCCTGAAATGTTAGATATTGAGTCGCGTTATCTTTGCACTATTTGTACTAGCTACAGCACCCTTCGTACCGGAACACAGTATCGTTAGCCATCTACTGTTTGTCGTCTGCATTAAACTCTTGGTGGTATCCACCTGAACGGTCTCCGGCAACAGAGACCTACCACCAGTAAAATGCAGCGGTATGTAAAGGGAAGCTGTAACAAAGACTATAGGGCGAATCTTTTTTCCGTGTTCATTGTTCAGAAACGTGGACCGGGTTTAAATACCATCAGTTAAAAAGAATAGCTGATGATCGAATTGATTTTCTCAATCTGATCGCCATACATCAGTTTGAAGAGGGCACCTAATAATGATGATGTTAAATAAAAAAACTATTTAGTTGTAGATTTTAATAACGATGGGATGAATAGGATAAAATATAATAGTATGGAAATACAAATGCTGCAACGTCATCTAACGGCGATTTATAAAAACGTGTACACCAATTTTTGTGCTCCTTGGTCCAAAAGATCCGAGTGTTTTTAGAGCAAAAATTTATTGCTTTCCACATATAGACTACTAACTCTAGAGTTAGTAATTTTTCTATTTCCAATGCGTATGTATGGGAAATAACCAGTTAAGTTTTTTGTTATCTTAATGAAGATCGTTAAGCTGTACATAAAAACGGTTCTACTAAAGTACATTTAAGTGGAGCCACTGACCTATCGATGTTCGGTAATTGTTTGGTATTTAAAATAAATGTTTAAATTATTTGATTAAACAAGCTTTGGTATATGCCATCAATAATAACATATCACAGAATCTGGATAGTGGCAGTTATTATTGCTGTAAAGCGTACCATCTAAGAATGCTAATACCGGTTTTCCGATATATACTAGAATTTTTTAAATTACTCCACCATGTATTAAAGTGTTGCCAACACAGAAAAATAGTATACGTTTTTGTTTTTATTTCAGCATTTCGTGGTAAATTTTTACGAGCGAATATATCGTCCATTGCTAACGATACTTTTATCAGAGAAGCTTAAGAAGCAGCTTCCGACAGCTGGAAAATTTTTCAGAAAATTATATTTCAGGCTTAATAACAATAAGAATTGATGTTATCCAATATGTTTTCAAGATAGCATTTCAAAGATTTATAATAGTAAACTGACCAAAAATATTTTCAGTATTCTATGATTTTAAAATTTTTTTAACACCTTCATGTATGTCATGTAAAAATACATAAATTTACTTAAATACATAAAGATACTTTTTGGTGATTATATACTATTATAATTTGCAAACAGTTTTTGTGTAATTTATTCTATAATAAAATTGATAAAGTAATCAAAGAAACATTTATGGTTTCTTACTTTTTCTAAAAATCCTAATACGAGTATTGAAACTAATATCAGGGTCTAGACAAACTTTAACCGCCGCTAAACATTAATGTAGCTATATTTACCGTGTTCAGGCTTGAAAGGCGTTTTGAATAGGAAAATTATTGGGGTTACGATGCTAACTATCTTCGAGGCGACATTCTAACTGGCTCCATATCGTTATGGGATGGGGTATGAATTACCATCAAATCGAGATCCTTTATTTCCGACTTAGAGCGATAGTCTTGGTACGTTCATCTAAACGTACCAAGATTTTAAGGACAGATCGACACATACTTTGAAATTATTCACCACTAATCGTCATCATCATCATCATTATCACCAATATTAACCGTTTACTATAATTCTGTAGGAATAGGCAAAAAATTCCATAGTGATTACTACGATATATACACAGCTACCACTTGAAGGGTTTGCTACCCCCACGACCGTCAAGGTTTGAATTGTTTTGAATTAAAGAATGACTTACTGTTGATTTGTTAACAGAGTATTTCTCAGTCTAATATTAATTTTTTTATTGTTATCATAACTTTCACGAGTATGGGTTTATGTGAAGAAACCAGTTAATATATTTGTATTCTAATATATATGATGGAACAGCATTTAATACTAAAACTAAAACCTATTTTCTTTTTTATTTGCCCGAATGTTCCAATACTTCTTAATTAAATCAGCTGCTTTTTCTCCTATCATCATGCCAGGGGCGTTTGTATGGGCTGTAGTCGGACCTGGTATAACACTAGTATCGACTACTCGCAGTCTTTTCACTCCATACACACGTAACTCAGGATCCACTACTGCTAAAGGATCGCCTTCCGGTCCCATTCGACACGTCGCCACTTGGTGGTGCAATGTAGCAGTGAGAGTGCGCACAGCACACTCCCAGTAATCGTCGGAATTGAATTCAAATGAGGTACACGCTGGGTACTTTGCCGGATATATCTTGGTTCCATACTTTTGGAACGGTACCGTAGCAACCAGCTCTTGCACATGACGAATCGCCGCCACGAATGTTTTAACATCGTGCGGATCCGTTAAATAATTACCGTATAGTAACGGATGACTGAATGGATTTTTGTCTTTTAATTTTAAATACCCGAAAGATTTTGGTTTCAGTAACATTGGGAATGTGCTCCACGTGTTTGTGTTGTCTATCGGGCCGAAAGCACTATCGAATACATTATCAGTTATGCTCATACCTTTACGTACGGCTTTGCTGCCGCCTGATCCACCGTCTGACACGATAGAACCACCGATGCTTATTAATTCAATATCAGGTACCAATTCGGGATCGTCAGACACTGACGTTTTAATGTAACCGATGCCTTCTACGGCACCCGGTGTTGTTAATTCATTATCTCCATTTTTGAGCCATTGTGTTAGAGTAGATAGATGTAGAACTTTTGATTCAAGGAAGCTGATGTCGGTTTCGTTTAGGGTAAATATTAGTCCAGGGAAACAAATATGATCGTAAAGTGTTTTGCCTACTGGGAGATCTTTAACAACTTGTATACCCAATGAATTTAGGTGGTCTTTTGGACCTACTCCAGATAACATTAGCAGTTGTGGTGACGCTATTGGTCCGGCTGACAAAATTACTTCTTTGCGAACTGTAACAGTACGAACAACATTTTCATGTACGTATTCTATGCCATAAGCTGTTTTAGTGTGCGGATCAATTAAAACTTTTGTTGCCCTTGCTTTAGGAAGTATGTGTAAATTGGGCCTGTTTTTGTGAGTGTGTAGAAACACTTTGGCAGTGCTTTGTCTTCGGCCGTTTTGTTGCGTAACTTGAACTTTTCCAAATCCCATCGTTTCCGGTGCATTGTAATCGACTGTTGGATGTCCGAGTATCCTTCCGGCCTCCAGAAATGCCGAAATTAGTTTTGTTCTGAAAGACGAAAGAAATAAGTACAATCGAATGTGTTTAAAGTTACCGCATGTCATAAATTTTATATAATTTAAATCCTTTTTTGAACCCACTTAGAATTAAGAAAAAGCATTAGTAATTTTTTTTTATATTTTGAAAACTTGTTTATCACGTAGACTTACTTAAATGGTACAAATTCGACAGGCAGTACTCCGTCTTTACCTCTATGAGGTGCATTTTCATATCCATTCAAATCAGCTTTTTCAGATTTCATATAGTATTTAAGAACATCGCTATATGACCTGTAAATGAAAACAAAAAAGTGAAATTAAATATAACTAAAATAATAAATTTTAAAAAAAAAAATTATGTCTTATTCATGAAAGGGGGGAAAATGGGAATAAAAAGATTTATAATCGATGAGGAATATGATTTCGTTTTGAGATCAAAAAGGTCATTTATAATAAGATTATGTGACCAGCTATCGTTTTCTGTACATCCTCTTTTCAAGATTAATATGCCTAAAAATCACAATTACAATTTTAAGGCTGTCATATACTTTTTCAAAATAATATAGGCATCGCAAGTGCCGCAGCAATAAAAAAAGAATAGAATTGTACAAAAAAAAATTTAAATTATGAAAATATCGACTAAGAATTACACAATTGGTTCGTTTATATAGACCTTTTCAATATTACTTGCAAGACGATTGAAGGGCTACAAAGTTATTGTTAAGATCAGAACTCCCTTGGGTGCCTTAGTTAGTTTCATCTTTAAAATGTACAGTAAAAAATATATACCTACCATCCATAATTACCAGCGGCAGCTATTCGATTCCAGTCTTGAGGCCTACCTCGGGTGTAGATCATATAGTTAATTACGCTTGATCCTCCTACCGCGTGACCGCGAGGCCAAAAGCATCGTCCATTGCTCATACCTAAAAATTATATAACAAAAAATTCAAAATTATTATAGCAAATGAAAAACGGATTTACTAAGAGGAATATGGTACAATTATCACAACATAGATGGCGCTTAAACAAATATCAGAGAAAGTTTTTGTATTTTAACTTAAAACACATTTATCATTTCGTCATAGGTATGTGTTGATAAAAATATAAGGCATTTACCTTCGCGTACATGACTTTCGGGGTAAGTATCGGACTTGCAATAACTTAAACTACCGCTTATTCCATCTTCTCATAGTCTCCAAAATATGCTAACATCCTTCACAACTGACCTCATTTTATGGTTTATACCCTGGAAACGCATCCTCCTGAATCCGTCGCACAGACGCTATCGAAGCCTACGGAACAACCTCTTCTGGTCTTCATCAACGAATGTGATCCCCGTAATGATCGTTACGTGTAAGCGGAACAAAATCAGAGCCGCAAAGGCTGCGGACAGCTCAACACGCTTTTCGCCGGAAAATTTTATCTCTTATTCTTTTACTAACCCATGCAAACTCCTGGTTGGGGCTCCATATAATAATGCCAGACGTAATCGGTCGCCTGGAAGTAAGGCGCCATTGATGGTATGTCAGTAAGTAGCATTTCCGGTTTTCCCGATTCGATAAGTAAAACGCTGACATTACTGTTTTCGGTGAGCCTAGAAGCTAAAACACTGCCCGCGGAACCGGCACCAACTATCACGAAGTCATATTCGGGCAAAGGCGTCTGCAGACCTGGAACATAAAAAGCAGGAAATATTATTGAGACGAAAGTGATTTATTGAATAGTATCTCTTATGTTTAAAAACATCTCAAACTTAACGTGCAAGATAATTCACGTTTGGGCTCAATTTAGTATTTAATAAATATATAAATATATATATATATTGTGGAAGTCTACCAAGGTGTGAAGAAATGACACTCGGGTTGACACCGACAAAAACGATAATTAAATTTTTAAGTTACGAGAAACACGACGCGAGACCGTAAAGCGGTAATAAAAACAGCGCGGGGACAGGTGGCGAGGTAACCGTGCGTTCGCTCTTGGTGTGCGGTACCACTGTACGACTGTCCGACCTTCCGACTGTTTTTTTTTTTTTTAACTTGTGTAACAAAATGGTAACGGAACGCACACCCCGTACCAATACTGGGCCGGTAGTGGGGTAGTGTCGGACTCCAACCGACTAAAAAGCCTCACACGGTATTCCATCACATCCGCAAGGAATGCACGAGGGTCGCGGGATAACGCTTTAAACAGTTCATCCGCAACCCCCGTTCGGTGCCCGGATCGAACGGGCCCGCCTCGGGGAGGGATGTGAAGCATCCCTCCCAATTGACAAAATCCCTATCACTAAGCGGCGACGCATCGGAATACGAGACTCGTCGTCAGATACGCCCCAGGAACCCTTTCTAAGGGGGGCGCCGGACCAACGGCCCTTGTCGGTCGCGGCACCAGGTTCCTCTACCTAAGGAGGCAAGCGGCGGTCGTGCGCTCGTTGGCGACGAGCTGTCTGCGCACTGCGACCGCCTCCTGCCCCCTCGGACCTTCCGACTGTACGGCTGTCCGATTGTGCGACTGTACGGCTGTCCGATTGTACGACTGTCCGACTGCACAACTGTCGAGTCCGCTCGAGGGGCGCCTTTGATGCACGCCGGTACAGACACGACGTGCCCATATGGTGCGAAATATACGTGGTATGCCGCGAGGCACTGCTAAATAATACTCTCGCCCGCGTTTCCATGGTATTTTCAACAATATAATTGGTTCCCCATACATATATAGTACAATTACTATATACAATTTTTTACATAAAAATATCACATTTCAACGATCTGATGAAACGATTAAAATCTTATGGTAAGCGATAGGTACCGCTGTTTATAACAATGAGCTGCTTTCAACAGCATCACATTAAGCTCGATATCATATATCATTGTCAGCCTTTGTTTATCCATTGCTGGATATAGGCCTCCCCCAATGTCTTTCACCAAATGCGATCACAGCTTCTCGTCGCTCGTCGCTATAAGATGTAAGAGGTTATGTCGTTGGAAGAAATAAGTACAACAGTAGTACGCAGCTAGATGGACAGAGGACTTACCACGAAGAAATCCTTTTTGTTTACAAAACCACAAGTTTTAGATGCACTTATGAATATAGTAGTGGCAGGCCGTTTAGTTAAGTGTCATCTCAGCTCCCTATTTCCACCTTCAAACAGTAGTGTGCAAACATACTGTGTTCCAGTTTGAAGGATATTCTGGCTAGTGAAATTACTGTGGTAACGAGTAAATACGAGTATATATCATCGTAATTAGCGCCAGGTTGTTATGGACAAGCGTATCAATAGCCATCAGGTGAAATTCTGGAAACTTGAGATCGTAATGTAAACTATTGTCGTGAAAACATCGAAGTTAATCATTTTATTATTTATTGCTGTAACTAATAAAAAACCTGTTGATAAATATTGATTTATTTTAATGATATTTGTCGAGGGATTGAAGTTTTTTTTTTTTTTTTAATCCATTCCTTTGCGTATGGTGGGTCAGGGCCTATTCATTCACATCACTTAACATCTTAATATTAACATCTTATTTTTCTTCATATTCATCTTTCACTCTCTCGTCTTACTTTCCATACTTATATACTTATCTTTGGGATTGAAGTCTCTGGATCCTTTGCCTGAGGTAATTTCAGCGTTACTTTTTTATCGCTTGATTTTATCCGCCCATAAAAGTGTGCGCCCTTGGCACGCAACTAACGCGTAATAGCCACTTAACATAATTGCAAAAAATTTTTGTATGTGACATGAATAACACATTTCTGTATTAGAATTAAAAACCTGTTACTGAATAAATATGTTTACTTGTTAATAAGGCCTGTGCTGGATAAAATAAAGGATAGTTAAAGATATTATCTTAACTATCGTCCTTACGTAAGCATTGTCCACCTCTAATTCAAGTCGATTTCCTGCTATTATACATTGAGTAATATTTTCATTTTGTATTATTTTTTTAATTGAATCCAAAATTTCTTTTATTAAATTGTATTTGAACTAAAACTTAGTATTAGAGCCATTCACTACTCTGATAAAAAATAACAGGTCAACATTTTATACATCTTGTCGAGTTTCGCAGCATAAAGTAAAGTAGTTAAGTCGCAATTATCTAAACTCATTATTTATATTTATTTAAACTCCTGTTGATCTTCTAACTAATCTCTTCGCTTATTTTAAATGGTAGGTGTCTGTATATATGTCTATATTTAACTTAAATCACGACTCGTATTCTGAACGGTTTCGATATTATCCTTTCGTCTTTCGAGAAAAGAGATGACATGTCAAGATACAATGTTTACCAAGGATGTTGATGATGATTTTTAGTAAATCATTAGACAAGGTGATAATAATCAGCAAGGTACGTTCTGTGCAAGTCAATGTTAATTCTTAAATTAAAACATCGAACATTGGCCTTAACCTCTCACCAATATTCAAGCCTTGCTCTATTTAATCACAAATTAAAATACTTTTCAAGTTTTTACCCGTTAATTAAAATTTTAAACTCTTGCAAACGTCCTTGGAAAGGAGCTGATTATTTTTACTTCTTAGCGATTCGCAACATTTTTTTAAAATTTACCTTCGTTCAAAAAATAAAATCTATGAAAATATGTTTTATGTTTTGAGACCACGTCAAACTTGAAACTAACTTTTTATAACTTAATAAGCTTAAGAATTGCTTTTGAGGTGCTATAACCAGCAGAACATCTATATCAATTGTTATTAGTCATATATTATAAGGTAGGATAACTGATAGACACTTTTTTTTTTATTAATGTCTATAACAAAATGCTAACTGTCGCACACCCCGGAATCAGAATGGCCGGTAACGGGGTAGTGTCGGACTCTAACCTACTAAAAAACTTCATATCGTATTCCATTCACTTCCGAAAATAAGCACGAGGGTCGCGGAATAACATCGAGCAGTTCTTCCGCAACCCCCGATCGGCGCCCGGATCGAACGGGCCCGCCTCGGGGAGGGATGTCAAGCACCCCTCCCGACAGAAAATCCATACGTAACGATACGTCGGAATACGAGACGCGTCGCCAGATACATCCCGGGAACCCTCTCCAAGGGGGGAGGTGCCAGCCCGACGGTCCATGTCAGGCGCGATGCCAAGTTCCTCTTTCTAAGGAGGCAATCGGCGGTCGTGCGCCCGGCCCCACCCGTTAGCGGTGAACTGTTTAGGCGCTGCGACTGCGTCCTGCCCCCTCGGCCCCGCTCCTAGCGACGTTCAGTCTCCGGTTTCTGCGTCATAACGGAGTCGCATAACCGGATACCGCATCCCATGACGCCTCGCTTTTAACCATGGCATGCACCACTGCCGGCGGCGAGAGGTCGCTCCCTGTCGCCGCTACGAGCGCGGCTCCATCCTACTCAACTGATGTACACATAGTTGTCTGATAGAGATAGATGATTGTATTCGCGGATCACAAACGTTTCTAATTCAAGACGCGTATTGTAATGTTCGACCCTGGATGCTTTTGGTTATGAAATACTATTGTTACGCTATCTAAGCAATGCATATTATAGACTTGGCCTCTAATGTACTGATTCAAGATCAACGAAACAAAATTCCTACTGTGAAATTATAGATTAAGACAATCCAACATTATTGATAAAATTATTCTCTTCTTCTGTATTGTTATCAGCTACTTTAGAGCAATAAAAGGGGCCAAGGATTTTACACTACGAGCATAACATTGAACTGATGATCTGTGAAAGGCGTGTTTGTAATAAATCGGTGGTAATTAGGATGTTCACACAGCACCAAATTGTGTATTAGTCAAAAAATGTAGATACGGTATTCTTCAAACCGCAATACAGTATTGTTTGGTGGTGGATGAAGACGCCGCGGCTGTGCCTGGCTAAAAAGTTTATTCTATATATATTTTGTGCATTGCAAATGTATTGGGCAACTGCATTAAGCACACGGTCAATGCCATGAAGTAATTTTTATAATTAGTTTGTTAAGTAATATGTTCGAGGTCTAGGTTGTTTGCGATAGGCCCCGTGTGACCTAACCTAACCTTACTGCGAATTTGGTTGCGTTGACGAGATGAAATAAACAGGTTAATGGTTTTATATTAAATACGAGTAGACAAGGATGTTCATCGTAATCCAGTTTTTACTAGGACCTTCATGTCTTAATAATATTTTGGATCTTGCTTACTTTAAACTGAAGTTCGGCCGCCAATTTAAAAAAATAACCCGGTCTTGATATATTAATATACATAAAAACTTAATGTAAGTCCTGAATATTTTCGATTAGCTGGTTTTAATTCTATGTAAACTTCCGTTTTGACTTGCTGATTATGGCGATATAGTTTCTAAAAGATATAAATCTTATATTACAATATTTTATGAAGGAGTTACTTATAAGTCTGAAGGTTTTCTTTCGTAGAATCTGTGTTATAAATAAGGTAAAACAGCCTGTACCACAAAGCTTTTCCTTGCGGAAGCTATTAAGACATCACGGATGACAGAAATAAAAACTATAAGTACTAGTTTTTATTTTTCTCATTATGTTGTTTGCTTATTCTTTTGTTTTATTCAAGTACTAGCCGTTCCCTGCCTGTTTTGCTGTCTGTAACACCCCCGCAACTCCCTTTGGGAAGGAATTTATTAGAATCTGTTCTTAGCTGACCTATACTCGGTAAAAGGAATATTTCTATCAAATTTCAAGTCTCTAGGCCTTATGGTTCCAGTGATATTGTATTGGTGCTTTACATTTGTTGAAACCTCTTGCATTTTAAATGCGATGCATGTATTAAATAACTTGTATAATAAATTTCTTCCTTGGCCTACATTTGTCGTCTATTTTTAAAATCTACTCATAAGATTCTCTTATATGAAAAGAACTGTGAATATAGTACAGGTTTAAGTATTCTATTTCAAATCAAATTTTCATTTAAAAAATATATATATTAATTTCACTGTACGTCACTACATAGTTCGCATAAAACTAAGTCGTCTCCCACTATCTGTCTGTCCCTATGTATGCTTAGATCTTAAATACTTCGCAACGGATTTTTTAATAGATAGAGTGATGCTGACAGATAGAGTGCGGTCGAGCCTACAAATAATACGGTATAATGTAATCCTCTTTCACATTAAAGAAATTTTAATTTCAGCAAAAAATGTTAATAAAAATCTATATGTACAGGAGAGTTCAAAAGATCCAGTGACTCATCACGAGATTTTCGAAACTTTTAGACGTAAACACTCAAAATTTGGTAGAGATATTGCTTCTGCCATTTATAGGTCAGAGACAGTAATGGATTATACAAAATTCATTCCCCAAAGGTTGTTGCGGGGGTGTTAATATCGGTACAGGGCCCGAGGTATAGCGGTTCGTCGCAGGGCGGGAATATTTCTAACGAATTTCAAGTCTAAATTTCAAATCTAATTCCACTGCCAGCAAAGCAAGCAGGGAACAGCTAATTGACTATAAAATTTATTTGCCTCCATAGCGCAGTGACTGGCATACCTTGTAAAGCGGAGTAGTCTAGTTCTATTCCGAGGCCACATGGTATAATATTGTTCCTGTGGTAATGTTTTTATTTTAATCCACCTGTTTTACTACCCCTCTCACATTGTAAATTTGTCGCCATAACATACTTTATACTATTGGTTTTAAATTATTCTCATAATAAATGATGTATGCAGCTTTTTGCTTCGTCTCAATCACTTCTAGATAATATCTAAATATATTTGATCTAAAAATCTCATTTTTATATCTAAAATAAAGCTTTTTCTTAAAACTGTATTAATGTCATGGTTCAAATAAAATACATAAAAAATTGTCACGACTAGATCTCTATCTGTTTTGTCTTAATATGAGATAAATAAAAATTAAGTACTTATCATGCAAATATTACAATTATAAATTATTTGTATCACATGCATGCTTACCTCCTGGCAATTTGTATTGATCCTGCAAAAAACTGAAGAAATCATCGTTTTTAGTGACGGTATTGATGCCAATGATCCTTGCGATGAGGTCGATCAGTGGGTTGTTGAAATACGATCGTCTAAGTCTTTCTTTTTTATTGTCCATATAATATCTGATATTTTCTATATTTCGGATTCTATCAACCGGTGAGAAATCATCTTCGTACACAGTTTCAACGGTCGCTTCATCATCACAATTAGTTAATTGGGTCAGTGATACAACGGTGAACACAATGAGGAAGTTGAACAGCATGTTAAATTATATTTACTGGTTGACTTTTGTTCAGTTCGCGCAATCCAAGCCGCTGTGGACCAGCGCTTTCTGCGAATGCTCGCAGCAATGTGGTATCACGACTCCTGCCGACACCGGTAAATACTTGCTGCCCAAGAATACGTATCAAGTGGCACGCGATCTATTAAAGTTTACGCGAATTTTCATTTATTAATAATAATTGCTTACTATACTGTTTACTTTCAGTAGATGTTATGCTCCATACTGTATCTTTCCATATACTGATAGACCATATAAAGATAGTTTTTTTTTTTTTAGATAAATCAATTGAAATATCAAATGTAAGAACCTTTATATTTATATCATACAAAGCATTTACATTTATACCTATAATTAATTAAAAATTTTTTAGATATTAAATTTTTATTAATTATTAATTTACTTAGCTTTTTTTGATTCAACTAAGCATCGAGCGAAACGCGCAACATGTGCCTTTTCCTTTCTTTTAAATTAAATTAATTAAAGAAATCTTTAAATAATTATGTCTGGAAAAAATTACTTCTTGAGCAATAAGACCGCCCATTGTACATTTATGTACGAGTATATATATATATATATATATATATATATATAATGTATTCCATATATTGTAACTAGTATACAATAAAGAATAAATAAATAAACCCATCGGTACAATTCGAGTTGACTTCGGAATAAACAAATATAAAAGCTGTCATAGCGGCAAGCCACTAAGACACCCAGCACCAATGTATCATAGAGCCTAAGCCCTAAGACAGGGTTCTGAGTGTATCCATATCACTAAAGTGCTATCTAACGCTCTTCCCGAACTGGAGTGTTATCGACACTTGAATAACCACCAACTACACCCGGCTGGTATCTCAACTTTTCCACCAACTTGACCATCACATCATCAGCCGATAGACGTCCCCTGTTAGATATACTCCGCTTCCAAAGATTTCCAAATCGATCAGCCCTGCTCTGCACGCATCCAGCGGTTTCCTGCGACCTGCACCACATTCACCATGTCTTCCAGTACCGCTGGACACTAGAAACTGTAGTTTGTAAGGGTTCGTTTGGGGGGAATTGAGCCATTTCTTATCCCGCCGGCCCAATACAGGTTGGTGGGAGCCAGAGTTCCGCGAGAGGTGCGGGGCCCCTAACTCCCTTATTTAATGTTATACGTTAAATTTGTCATGCACCATTATACACGTTTTCGAATCCGTATCCGCTTATTAATAAAGACCTTCACACTCTTACATTATCATATTTTATCATAATATATTAATATTAGCTCTATCATATATTTTTCCTTGATAAAAACCGATGTACACCTTATAATTTATCTCAATGCATTGACATTCGCATTTTCATATTTTTAAGTATTCCAATCGGTATACTATACTGAAAGGATGTGATGGTGTACTGTATAGTACACCATCCCTAAACATCCTTTCAGTATTTATTCCAGGTCAGTAATTACCCCCCTTGATATTTCGATGTATTTGCATAAACGAGATTTTCCTACCAGACACGTACGCAGTACTATATTAGTGTTTCGGCTTGAAGGGCGCTGTAGCCAGTGAACTGTGGTAACGGGTCTTCACATCTATTTATCAAGACGACATGTGCACGTGTAGTGTATATCATCCTAAGTATCGCTACATTATTATAAGCGGACGTACCATTTACCATCAAATGGTGAATGAGTCGATCTATGCTTCTTCAAATATTGATTCCGTCGATTTTTATTAAAAAATACTTTATTATTGTAATATTAATATTTAAGTTTATTTACTTAATGCTGTGCACAGGAGGTGGCTTGCCAACCTGCATTGGACCAACGTGGTGAGAAAAGGCCCAAATTCCCCCAATGCGAAATCCTACAAACGACGATCTTTATCACCTGGTGGTTTTACGAGCAGCACAGGATCAATCGATGTTGAGATCTTTGGGAGAGGTATATATCCAGCAGTGGACGTCTAGCGGCTGATGATGATGGAGGAGGCTTTAGCCCGACGACAGATCCCTGTCTTGAAGCATAAACTTAAAATACTAACTTGTAGCATAAAGCATTTGCTTATCAAAATGTATTTTTTTTTAAATGAATAAATAAATTTAATATCTTCTCGTATCTCTTTGTTTTAGGTAAGTGAGCATGCTTTAAGATGACTGTTGAGCTTTGAGTGGTAAGTAATAAGGTGAAAAATTCTATGAAACTCCATTTCTTAAGAATAAATAATAAATAGAAGTTATAAATTATATATATTGGATTTTATGTGATTTCCAAAACTTGTTAGAAAATAATCTATTCAAGTTTATATTTCATAGTTCATATTGGAAAACGTGCGAGTTAACAGGCATATGCTTAATATCTATTTAATTTGTCATGAGATAAATCTACGGCAATAAAATAAATTAATCGGGATATTGATAAACTCTTAATCAGTTAAAATTTGAAATGTCACCAATTTATTTCCTAGTTAATTGGTGTATAACCGGTATTTCATTAGTGCTGGATATAAAACTTCCAACAGGCCGTAAGGTGCGAAAACTGACAATTTTTACCGGTACTCTTATATTAATTTGCAGATTATATATATATATTTATATATAGATTTTAAGTACCATATATAGTAAGGTATCCATGGATTCATTGTCTCATCACGAGATCCCCGAAACTATAAGACAAACACTCAATATCTGGTAGAGATATTGCTTCTACTATTTCATCATCATTAGGTGCCCTATTCATACTGAAGTATGGCGATCAGATTGAGGAAACCGGTTCGATCCTCAGCTATTCTTTTTAATTGACGGTATTTAAACACGGTCCACTCCTTTATGTCGTAAAGTCATCTCTTCTGCTGTCTTCCAAGTGCACGTTTTCCATTCTGCCACTTAAAGGTCAGCTAAGAATGTATTTTACAAAATTCCTTCTCCTAAGGGAGTTGCGGGGGTGTTACGGCCAACAAAGCGGGCGGGGCACAGCCACTTTACATATATTCTGAGAGATTGATAACGATCAGGTACTCGGGACGAAAAAAAATATTTCGTACGGCTAACAGTGCCAATGGAGGTAATTATAAATATTTTGATCCTGTCTCAAGTTCGACGAACCGCTGCGCAAGCGAAACGGGTTTTCTTTATTATGTGAGCTTCATTATTTTTATTCTCTCGAGATTATTGAACTTTTAAAATAATTTGCATACGAGATTATCATAAATATATTTTTAAATCTCAATTTAAAGAGTAATAAATGTAAAAAAAAAATATGTAAAACTATCAAACAATAATGGAAAAGTACTTTCGATCTCTTCCGTCAATATGATAATCTGCGAATGTTTAAGATATTTTATGACCTTGCAGAAAAAACGAAATGAAACACTTTCTATACGAATGATTTTATTCAAAGCACTAACTGGATACCTCTAGACAAATTGAGAGGAGTCAAGCAATTAGGTAAATAAATGTATCGATTATAATATTGATTTGGTAATGAAAATTATTTCTTATGTCTAGTAGAAACACTGACAACTACTACAAAAGTACTGTTAAACGTGTTTGCACTTAACATTGTTCTTGAGACCTTAGTCCTAGTCCTAGTTCAACGAGGAGATTGATAGACACATTCGTCTCAGTTGAGCAGCCTTTGAGAAACTCAGCCACATTCTCACACCGCAAATAGCCTAATTTCTAAAGTAATCTTTAATTTATGCCTCCTCCAGACTCTCCTTTAAAACACAAAGACTTGGCTCCTGACTCTGAGCCGGCTGGTCCACTAAATTAATGTCGCACTGCGACTTGCTCGCACCGAAATTGTTCAGATCCTTCCATATGAATCCCTACACCATTGACGATTGACGTAGGAATGTTTGGGAGAGGTCTATGTCCAGCGATGGACGACCATCGGATGATGATAATGAGAAAGATGAATCTACCAGTTGTAGATGTAAAAGTATTAATTGTCTTTGCGGTTATAGGCTGCGGTTACCCCTCCACATTAGGTGGGCCACGAGGTTGTTTGCCACCTAAGTGGTATAAAAAGAAAGTCTTCCATTTCTCCTTGACTTTCTTCTTCTTCTTAAAATTTGTCCCGTCTTATCGTTACCCTGAATTTCAGTTTGTATATAATATCATTTGACATATGAAATTGGCGTTTTGTATGGGAGGAATATAAAGTATTTTTTTTTTTGTAAAATATATTTAATTAATCAAAGTATGCACCGTTGTTATCTATGCAGTTTTACCATCTCATAGGTAGTTCATTAATCCCTTTACTAAAAAATCCATGGGGGGTGAGAATCAATAAACTCTATAAAGGCGGTTTGGACTGCCGCATCGGAGTTGAATGTTTTTCCTTGTAAGAAGTTGTCCAAATTTCAGAAAAATTGGTAATCTGTTGGGGCAGGGTCCGGGGAATACGGTGGATGTCGCAGACATTCCAATTGTAGCTCATCTAAGTTAGTGGTTGTTTGTTGTGCGGTGTGTGGTGGTGGTCTTGTGTTAACGTGAAACAGCAGTGGCCTAGAGCGATTGACCAATCTCGGTTGTTTAACAGCTAGTTCTTCCTTCATGGTTTGCAGTTGCTGACAATAGATATCTGCCGTAATCGTTTGACCAGATTTTAGAAAGCTGCAGTGAACGGCACCGGCGCTAGTCCACTCACAAGTAACTTTTTCCGAGTAAACTTTCGTTTAGGCAGGATTTGGCTGGGTCTCCAGGGTTCAGCTATTGCGACGAATGCTTCTGATGATCTTACAGTATCCACTTTTTATCACAAACAATGATTCGATTTAAAATCCCCTTCATCATTGTGTCGGTTTTTTTTTTGTTTAACGTGGGGGAAATGCCTACGCATATCCGTCCTCGCGGAGGCAAGGACGGCTTATGTCGGACTTGCACCGACTAAAACCCCCACGAAGTTCCGCCTCGTCACCATATTGGCAGGGTTACGGGAACGCGGGTGCGCACTCATTCGCGACCCTGCCGGCGCTGGCCGCTTGCACGGCCCCACCTCGGGAGGGAGGGATGAACCCTCCCTTTCCAGGGCGCGCCGGAACATGCAGCGCGCCGTCTCCTCGACCTCATTGCGAGGGCGACCGGTTCTCCCGAACCCGTCGCCCAGAGGCCATGGGAGACCACTGGAGAAAACCTTTCCCGGCTCCCCGCGGCGGAGAAATGTTAGGCCCGCCGCTACCTGTCAACGGCCGCGGAGGATAGGGAGAACGGCGCTTCGCAATACCGAAACTCCTCTTCCCCCGCGGCCCCACCGCCGCCACAGCGCCGGTGCGACACCGGTTGGCCGCAGAGGGTACTCCCTCCGCGACCCCACCTCGGCTGCGAGGGGCGGTATGAAACCGCTTCTGCAGCCGGCCGCTAGGGCAACACACATCCGCCCCTGCGCCCCCTGGCCGCTCGGGTGAGCTCTCGGTGAGCCTCCGGAGCTCGAACCTGTAGCGGCCGCTTCGGCCAGCCCTTCGCCGCGGGCTGGCCGGGTGGGTTCCACTTAGCTTCACCGTGTTCCGGATCACGGTTACTAAGCCCCTCCGCCACGACAAAGCGAGAACCCGTTGGAGGGGATCATTGTGTCGGTTGAGGAAAGTAACACAGCAGTCGACGCGTGTTTGCAAGTTCGATTCATTCAATTCATGAGGTACCCATTGTTAATTTTTTTTTACATTCCCGATTTGCTTCAGGTGGATTAATACAGTTTTATCATTTAACCCAAAGCCTGCAGCTCATCAATCATCAATCTCTGAAGGAAGTGCTTTGTCATGGATCCGCTTCCACAATAGCCTTTAATTCTTCATTTTTCACTTTGGTCTCCGGCCGTCCTCGGGATTGGTTCCGAAGGTCGAAATTTCCAGAACGAAAACGTTGAAACCAAAAACGTACCGTGCTTTTTTTTTGCAACACCAGCGCTGTACACATCATTAATCCTTCGAGTTGTTTCTGCAGCACTGGTGCCACGGTAGAACTCCTACTCGTAAATATACCGATAGAATAGAATAGAAAATTCATTATTGCATACCAAATAATGTTACATCATAGAAAGTATATATAACAATAAATGCGAAATGGGCGCTCTTATCACTAAAAGCGATCTCTTCCAGACAGCCGACCTCCAACGATCTTTTCCAGACAACAGACCGATATTTCATGTTTTCCATTGTGCGGTAATAAGCGACGTCTAAGAAAAAAATAATGAGGAGAAAACAAATGAATGACTGTTTTCAAAACTCAAATGTACCAGCTAAATGAATTTATAAATTTGAATTTGGCATTCTTAACCAAAGACGAGATATTTCAGATCAAAGTGGTCAGTACACAAAAAACGCTAATTTCATATGTAAGGACCTAGTATTATCTTAGAATAAAAAAAAATGTTTGAAGTGTTACGTCTATTGTATTTATTACAAAGACCGGGTATTGGTTTGATGGTGATTTATGTCCCTAAAATGATTTTTTTTATGAATTTATTATAACTTAAAACTTTCTTGAATGAAGTTAATAAAGATAGGAAGGTTTATAGTGTTTTAAAACTAAAGTTATTTTTTCAACGAAATAACTAGCGGCAATAATGAACAGTAGGATATTTTTGCTATTATATTTTTTTCAGGCGCTCGCTATAGTTTATTTACTGTGTATATGTACAATAAACATTTATTGTATCATTTGATACTATTGTATGCTCCAACTACTATCACCCATTTTAGGTCAAAGTCATTGCCTAAAAACATGAACGCTGTAAAGTAGGGGTTGCCCACAGAATCTTGAAGAAGACAAATCATTGGTTCTTAATGAAAATGATGCGGTTATATATATATTTATTAAAAATTTCATTAAAAATGTCACCGCAAAAAAGTACAAACATTATCTTCTTATATCTTTAATTTTTAATACCTTTTGTCTTTAATCATGTTGATTACGTGTCTGATTGCTAATCTTGAAGTCTGTTTATATATTATTACAAAAGTGAAAACAATATTAACCTAACCTAACATGACTAATATTTCCATTACTGTTATACTACTACTAATACTTTTTTAAAAAGGATGAACAAGCCCAGAGAAATGTCGAAACTAGTCCAATAAAAGCAGAAATTAATTTATGTTTTATACAGTAAGGATGAGAAAATGATAAAAATTGATTTTGCACTGTTCTGTTGAAATTTTTTTTGTTTCACATTGCTTTAATTTTTTGTAAAAAAATGACTTATTGTATTGTGTTTGTAGTGATTTTTTTAAGAAATACTATTAACTGTTCGAAATCGAATTAAAACATAAAAAAATTTATTGCTCATTAAATTTTCGCAGGCGTTTTTGAGGAAACTTTAAATAGAACTTCTAATTTAAAAAGTAAGAATGCTTTCTTTAATTTACTTTTGAGAATTTTTGATGGTGCTCATATATCTGTTCGTCGTCATACATCATTTATGATGGTAGACTGCCTGTGATATCTAGCCAGTCATTTTAAGCAGGATCGGTGATAAATTTCTTAAAAAGAAACCTGCTTCAGATATCAAAAAGAAAAAGTTACAAAAGATAATTTTTTTTCGTAAATGTCATATATTTTCGGTAATATCTTTAATATGTAGTTATTAAGACTAATAAAAAAACATGGCCAATTCTTGTACCATTTATAGAGAGTACCTTTGGGTAGAATTTGTTCGTTTCCATCAGTTCTTGCCAAACTTTTTTTGGTGGGGAAAATATCATCAAAGGATACGCTGCTTCTGGCGGGAAGAGTTATGTGGGATGTTTATCCCCTGAAACCCCCTCGGTGGTCAAACTTTTTGACCTATAGGACCAATAAATAATTAATTTTACCCCGTGGACTACTAATACGATTTTTAATAGCAAAATATATTTATAACAAAAAAGTTAGTTGTTCCACGCCTTCCTTGCTGACCGTACCAACCTTTGGGGTAGAAATATTGTAACATCTATTCTTAGCTTCCCTCTAAACGGCCGAAGCAATATCTCTATCAAATTTTGAGTGTTTACATGTAAATAACGTTGTTGAATGGAAACTGACATATGCTTTATTCCTTCCTTTTATAACATAGTAAACACAACAATTAACTTAATAAGCGCAATTTATACTTACAATTGTTTCTATTGTTACTGCTCTACTTACACCATTAATATACACTGTATGAAATTGATCACTTATACTCGTATATAGTTTGTAGTCTAAAGAACATATAAGATGTATTAATAAAATCAATCTATTAATTGTAAGCAAAGTATGGAAGTTTTAATTTTTTTTTTACGAGCGGGACTTTGACTTGATCGTAAGTGACACGCCCACCCATAACAACTTGGCTCTAGTTAGGATGTTATACACTGCATCATATTGCGCTCGACGCCTTCAGACATAGGATGTTAAGTCTCATTACCCCAGTAATTTCACTGGCTACAACTCCCTTCAACCCCGAATATAGTAATGTTTGCACACTGCTGTTTGGCAGCAGAAATAGAAGCTGCGGTGGTGCCTAGACGGTCTCCGGCAACAGAGAGTTACCACCAGTAAAGTATACGTTCTTATGCACCTTAAACGATGACTTAACATGACGAGTAAGTACATTCCACATTTTTCTGGAAACCAGAGAAAAACTCGCATGCCGCTGGTTTAAACTGTTTTTATTAATCCAACATTCTGTATTTTCCCGAGCATACACGGAAGTAAAACAACAAGTGTGTATTTCCACTTATTTTTTTGCTTTAATTTGTCTTACTATTGACATTTCGCAGATATTTTTTTTTAATTAATGTCAATAAATCATTTTACATTAAACTAAGTACAATAGCTCGTAGAAATTGTCTTGTGTATTACATACATTAATTCTTTCACCTAACTAAATCTGTATGAATGTATTTATTTATTTATTTATATTAGTAAAATTAATTATATATATATATATATATAATAGATAATTTCTGATAAAATTGTACTACCTAGTCTACTACTGCTTCTCTCCATTTACTAGGTTGAGTAGTAGAGAATGTTATTGGCCATAAAGTCCGCCTACTGTTGGCTTAATATATGATGTTACAATAAGGGTTTTAAATATATATATTTTTTTTAATGTAAAACCTTATTGTGCGGAAAAAGACGTCGACTCTTTTATTATTACACAAAAGTTAATGCTAGTTAAGTTCGAGTTAACTTAAACGGTGATAACTGTGGTGACGCCATAGCTGTGGGATATAAGATTTTAATTCACGTTACTCCAACTGCTGCACCAGCTACAGCGCCTGTCTATCGAAAACACTATAAGATTATTGCACAGTATGGTTTGACAGCAGAAAAAGGGGTTAAGATATATTCTCTCCTTTCATTTCTCTTCTCTATGGATCTATATTTATATAGGATACGCTTAAAATATTTCTGGAGTTTTTTTTTTAGTTGATTTAAAATTATAAAAGACCTTTTGGCATACTGAAATTTGGGTTTGCGAAAGTAATTCTGAGGATGTTCGATTTTTGCAAATTTTTAAAAATTTACGTTTTTGATTGTCTTGGACGAAAAACGTATATCTCAGTACGTCGGCCAATTGAGAGAGACATTATGTTAAATAAATATTTATCAAGAAAAAAGAAAAAATTTGGTATCCAACTAACTCTTTCTTTATCTTCATTATGTACATTATATATTTAGAATACAGTTTTAGTGTATCCTTGTTTGGTCCTTTAGCTTTAGGAAATTGAAAATTCGCGCACACTTTCAGGTGTCTGTTACTAGCGAATTTCGAGAATATTTTCTTATAATAAATATTGCACTTGAGGAAAGAAATTCTCTTTCAAATTATCAAAATTTCTTAAATCTTGTAATAAACATTTATACACTACCAAAGCCGTTTTTATTATCTTATCAATCCGTAGAGCTTCAACTCTCATTTGTTAAGTATTTTCATCAACTTTGGAAATTATTAATAAAGAGATATCATTACAAAAAAAAACTAGTTTGTTTGACGAATATTAATGTTTAATAAATATGTGCTATTTAAAATAAATTATTGTAAAAAATTACTTAATGCTGTAATCTACAGGCCACCGTTTTAACATACATGATCTTGACTAAATTTTAAATAAACTTATATCAAGCCCTTAACTTAAATCACAGATTGTGCTTATTGTATTAATTATGCTATAAACAGTTTTCACTTTATCTTTTTCCAATCTTGTTTGATCATGTCTGCACCCTTCTCAGCTATCATGAATACTGGGGCGTTTGTGTGGCTCGATACGATCTCGGGCATGATGCTAGCGTCAATGACCCTAAGCTTCGCTATTCCGTGCACACGGAGTCTTGAATCAACGACGGCCGTGGGATCGGAGGCGGTGCCCATTTTGCACGTACCACTCTGATGGTAGATAGTGAAGGTGAACATTTGCGCCTGGCAAGCGAAGTAAGCGTCGCTACCGAATTGGCCGTACCTCAAGCAGTCTTCTATTGGAACGTCGTACAACTTCGCTCCTAATTTTCTCATCGATGGTTGCCTAGATATTTGAATTGCAACTTTAATACCCTCAACGATCTTTTGCAAGTCCTCGGGATATTCAAAGTAATTCGGTATTAATGTCGGATGCGCCTTTGGATTCCTACTCGACAACATAACTCTACCTTTTGATTTTGGACGCATTAACATCGGGAATACCATAAATACGTCTTGTTTCTCCAAAGATGAGTACGTGTCAATGAAAATTTGTTCGTCGAAACCAAAATTTCTTCGTAACAGAGGATCTGAATTTAAACCCCCTGTAATAAATAAAAGTTCCATATCTGGCCAGCCAGTAGAGTTGAATTTATCTTTTAAATCCATAAACACTAGGGCTTCGCAGCCGCCTGGTAGAGACATTGGTCCTTTATGAGTTCTCATCCATTTAAATACTAAATCTAAATGGTTTAATAAATATTCTGTATTTAAACTTAAATTTTGCTTGTTGACCATGAATTGTATACCGCCAGCCGCTATGTGGTCCATCAAATTGTATCCAACTGGTAAATCTTTTACAACAGGAATATTTATAGCTTGTAAGTGATCTTTGGGTCCTATACCAGACACCATTAACAATTGCGGTGAATTAATAGCACCTGCAGATAATATAACCTCTTTTTTCGCCAAAACTTTGTATTTTCTGTTCCGCTTTTCTAATTCTACTCCTATGACTTTAGTTTTCGTTTTATCAAAAATAAGTCTTGTGACCATGCTGTTTTTCGACATGTGGAGGTTGTTTCTTTTATTAATAGGATGCAAGTAAGCTCTGCTCGAGCTATGACGCGTTCCATTCTTCATAGAAAGCTGTAAAAATGAAATCCCTGATGGGTTGGCTCCATTGTAATCTCCATATTTAAAGCCCATTTCTTGTGCCCCTTTAACCCATGCTTTTGATTTCGTTGTTCGAAAGGGTGCATATTCGACGTTTAAATAACCTTCATGTCCATGATATTTGGGGTTGTCTAATGACGGTATGTTAAAATTCTCAACCTTTTTGAAATATGGCAAAACGTCATCCCACCCCCATCCATCGTTCCCCAATGCCTTCCAATTATTGTAATCGTTGGATGTGCCTCTTGTATATATCATATAATTTAGAACACTGGAACCACCAACGACTTTTCCCCGAGGCCAGTTACATTGTTGATTTTCAAAACCAGCACAATATTTACTGGAAGGTTTCGTTTTATATCCCCAATTAGCTGAAGTGAATTGAAGATAGTTTGCGAGTAATGGAATGTCCATCACAAAATTTTCGTTGTTACCTGCTTCAACAAGTAGTACTTTCCAGTCGGGTATTTCTGTTAAACGATTGGCTAATACACATCCCGCTGTACCGGCGCCGACTATGATGAAGTCATATTCGGTAAGCATATTAGCTTGGTCGGGAGGTTCATTATCAAGCTGATTGGTGCCTTCTTGGAGGAATTGCATAAAAGACGAAATCGGATTGTTGACTTGCGCATTTGTTGCTAGTACTGCAATTAGTAGTATCCATATTGCCACCGCCGATGTTGATAACAGTTGCAGAAGGTGCATCTGAAATTAAACGGCGAACAATGGATAAGTAAAAAGTATTAAATGATCTTTCTGCTCTAAACTGTGTTGAAATATTATGTATATGAAATTAGGGAATAAAAATGATAATCAAATTCGACATGCAATGTAACTATTGATCTTCTTGCGGCGATTGTTCTCGCTAAACATGATGCAGTTCTTACTATCTTAAACTACTCCTTCGTTAATGAACTTTATAAGAATATTGTTAAATACTATGTAGTGCAGACTTTAACATTTAACTATAATGCCATTATATTCACGAAATTAATTTTATATAAACAATTTACAATATTTGTAATTGTGTTTACACCTACGATTACTTTTTGTAACAGATCTCGGATGTTTCGTGAAGTCGCTTTGTTTTATGTACGGAATATAAGAAACTATATATATAGCGATAAGAGGCATAAAAAGTTGAAGTTATTGATGTTTAAGTATTATTTTGTTTGTGTAAAAAGTTCTAATTGATTTCGAATTAAAAAATATATATAAATTCAATACTTTTTACGATCGTTTTTATGTTCGCCTTCATTAATCCTAAAGTAGTAAAGTTAAAAAAATTATCACATTTGTATTGTTAAATCATAGTTTTTTAATAGTAAATAAAATGAAAAAACAAATACATCTAATGACATAATTTTTTGTTTTTACTATTAAAAAAATATATATATGTTTTAAATAACAAAGGTTTTATTTGATTGATGAATTTGTGGTTGAGCGTTTGTATGTAGTGCAGGTAGAAAAACTTTTTAAAAATATACATAATTTCGTAATGTTTTATAAATAACCGGATAACAAGGAATAGGTATGAGGTAAAATTGAAGTTAATTGTCCAGTGATCTCAGGGCCACTTTTCAAAGTAACAGGCTGATTGTAAAACAAGACGCGTAACCAAAGGATGGGGACGGGCATCACAATGCTCTATTAAAAACCTCTGCTTATGATGCTCTGAATTTTAATTTATATTTAACTATACGTAGACTACACTTTTGGTTTAACGGTTGAAATTTTTCTTATACATACAGCTACGAAATTAATCAGTCGTTGACCTAATAGTAAAGATTTTATCTGCCCACAACGACATTGCTGTCCAAAACACATTACATGTTAAGTCCCTTCACTCTTCAAACTGGACGATAGTAATATTCGTACTCTACTGTTTGGCGGTAGAAATAGAAGCTACGGTGGTACCCACATCAACTTCTACCTAAAATGATTTACGTCTTAATAGATAATTATAGTTCTTCTAAATAATACAAGGTCTAGACATAATTGAATAGCCATAGGTTTTTCAAATCTCACACTAGTCGATAATAATACGATGGGACACCGACGTCTAGTGTAATTCGAGTATAATTTTCCAACGCTTGTACCGTTTAATGAGGCGGATGTTCACCGCCCACACGTGGACGTAGTATGCAATTTCCCATTACAACTTCTAATAGGAATAGGCTAATACCGATCTGATGAACCGAATATCGATGGGACACCAAAGCTACGAACTGCCGCTGAACTGTAGTAGTCCCCGCGCTACGGTTTGTGTGATGTAGCTCGCGAAATTATTACTGTAATGATACTTAATAATACTTACGACATTGTAGTCTAAGACGACGGACATAACGTGTATACTACCTACATTATGTGCTTGCTGTATATGATTACCATCAGCTGATCGTCCTGCTCGTCTAGTCCCATGGATTTGAAATTAACTTAAGTTAACTTTAATTCCAATGATACAATTTTGTTATAAATGTGTTCAGGTTGGAATAAGTAATTTTTATTTCGTTTTACTGTAAAGAGGAAAAATCTCACATTGTACGATATGCGTTCATGACCCGCTTCGACAAGACGAAGTTAAATCTTCAAAACAATTTAACAGATGTTTATACTACTAATAGGATTTTCGCAATTTGGTGTTTTGTATAAAATTACTCAGCATGATATTTTTGTATTCTGCGAAGCGACGAGACGAGCGATACGTTCACTTTACGGTCCATAACGTGGTACTAGTTAGGGTGATATACACAGCACCACATTATACTTATCGTCTTGAGACTAATATATTAAGTTTCATTGCCGCTGTAATTTCATCAGCTACGGCTGTTCAAACCAGAACACGGTAATATTTGCACACTATGGTTTGGCAGCAGAAATAGACGCTGCATTGTATAGGGTGTCCCGTGGCAGATTTAGGATTTGAAATTCGAATATTTTTCTAACGGTTGCGCGGGGGATAGAGGACCGGGGAGGGGTTACAGTATGGCGCGGCATTTGTGCGGATTGGTCAGTCCCGATGTCGCAGTGGACTGGCGCGCATCGCGCTTTCGCAGTTGAAGCGTATTTTGAAGCTAATAAATCGTGCACTGTTGTTCGCCGGAGATTTTGTTCTCACTACAATATTCGTCGCTTAAGTGCAGTACCGAGTGAAAGTTTGATTAGGACTTGGGTCCAGAAGTTCCGTGCAACAGGTTCAACAGTTAACGAGCCAAGCCCAGGTCCTAGCCGAACGTCGAGGACTGCACAAAACATTGAACGCGTTGCAAACAGCGTGCAAAAAATCTCCGCCAGTCCGTGCGTAAGAGAGCGTCAAGTTTGCGGCTTCTAATAACCACGGTGCACGTTATTTTAAGCTTGGACATTAAATTCCACCCATTCAAGATCCAATTGGTATAGGAACTTAAACCAAATTACTACAAAGAACGCAAAGGAGTACTGTGATAACATATTAAGCCGATTCCGAACTGTTAACACGATTTGGTTTAGTGATGAAGCTCATTTCCATTTGAATGGCTTTGTCAATCAATGAAACTGTCGCTATTGGGCGCCAAGAGGACTAAACCCGCGATTGAAACGCCAGCAAGCATTGCATAGCCCAAAAGTAACTGTTTGGTCAGCTCTTTCTTTCAATGGAATAATTGGACCATTTTTCCTTGAAATATTCTCATGGAGCAACCGGAACTGTTGATGGTGAGGTCTATCGTCGCTTGCTTAATGAGTATTTTATACCGAAACTAAGAGAACATCCATCGAACAGCTCTCACACATGGTTTCAACAAGATGGCGCTCAAAAAAGAATAGATAAGAGAATAGAGAGTTACTCACGTGTGTAAATACTCTGTGGTCTTCCGCCGGTGGCAATGTTGCGCGTTGTGTGGCAGCTAGGTTGCGTATGGTGCAGTGCGAACGAATTCATTATCGAATTGTAATGATTTGTAATTATTACCCTTCCGTTGTGTAAACAGTATTGATAACAAAAAGATTAAATTTAGATATCTATTCATATATAAATACATATTTATATTAATCAAGTACTTGTAAGAGAAATCTTTTTTTTTAATGACGAAGCGACGAGATATTCATCTGGTAGTAAAAGATACGTGTGCCTATTACAACGTGGTGCTGGTTAGGTTAGACATTGCACCATATGTTACTCGTCGCTTTTAGACAAAATGTTAAATCTCATTACCCTAGCCTATATATACCCTAGCCTACCTTACCCTATATATATATAAATTCAAGAGTCTAATAAAGGACCTTTAACTTGACCTTGATTTATATATATCGGAATCACTGTGACATTAACAATTGTCTATGTCATTATCTATGTCACCTGTATCATCACTCCAAGCTAATGCACCGTATATATAATGCGCACTGTACATTTTAATGATCATATTGCCGAGTAGCGTGATCAGCGATCGATAGAGATATACTGCAACACTTTACATTTACATATACATTTCGCCACGTGACCAGTAATAATATAAAGATATTTTTTTATCATTCATCTCTACATGAATAAGATTGAAAAAAAGAATAGATTTTTTTTTGTCATTTATAATGTCAGTATTGCTTTTTTTTAATCAACAAAGGACTAACCCTGACAAATGATCCTTGCTCCTATATGTTGACAGGAGGAAGATAACAATGTTGTAATTTTTTATTCAACGAAGCGACGGGACGAGCAGAACATTCACCTGATGATAAGTGATACGCCGGCTATAATAAATTGGCGCTAGTTAGGATGGTACACACTGCACCATTGTGCTCGTCGCTTGAGACGAGATGTTGAGTCTCATTATCCCAGTAATTTCACTAGATACAGCGCCCTTCAAATCGGAACACAGTAAGGTTTGCACACTACTGCTTGGCAGCATGATTACCTACCCAGATCATAATGTTGCCGACGAATTGGTGTGCCAACATTACGGGTTGGGAGAATGTTGTAGCTATTGAAATAATTGACTTAACGTCTTATGCCTCAAAGCCAGGATCACAATGTGGTGCTGTGTATATCGTCTTAACTTTTTCTGCTTCGTATTCGTCGGTATCACTCTTGACAGAGTCATCACTTCAGGTGTTGGTTGCAAGATTTTTTTTTTACTGCATTCTCCCAGTTTTGATGGGCTGGGGCCTATGCTTTTCTTTCTTTTTATCGTCAGTTCTTTTTCAGTCTCTTTTTTTATCATTCTCCTCTTTCTTTCCTTTCTTCTTTCATTCCAGTCATCGCACTCGTATTCACTCTTTGTCATTCTCCATTCTATTTCCTTCTCGCATTCCGTTCTCTCAAATAAGTGGGGGCAACTATCAAATTTTATTCTTATTTTCAATTTTTTCTTTTTTCTACTTATTTCTACATATTCTTGCTTAATCTAATATCACATCTTATTCTGCTTTGCAGTTTCACTTTTTACCAATGTAATATTAGGTGCTTACATATGAAATTGACGTTTGTACGGGAGGAATATTAAGTTATTTTTTTTGTAAAATATATTTAATTAATCAAAGTATGCACCGTTGTTATCTATGCATTTTGGCATCTCATAGGTAGTTCATTGATCCCTTTAGTGAAAAAACCACGGTGGCGAGAATCAATAAACTCTATAAAGGCGGTTTAGACTGCCGAATCGGAGTTGAATGTTTTTCCTTGTAAGAAGTTGTCCAAATTCCGGAAAAAATGGTAATCTGTTGGGGCAAGGTCCGGGGAGTACGGTGGATGTCGCAGACATTCCAATTGTAGCTCATCTAAGTTAGTGGTTGATTGTTGTGCAGTGTGTTGTCTTGTGTTATCGTGAAGCAGCAGTGGCTTAGAGCAATTGACCAATCTCGGTTGGTTTAGCAGCTAGTTCTTCCTTCATGGTTTGCAGTTGCTGACAATGGATATCTGCCGTAATCGTTTGACCAGATTTTAGAAAGCTGTAGTGAACGACACCGGTGCTAATCCACTAAACACTCACAAGTAACTTTTTCTGAGTAAATTTTTGTTGAGGGCAGGATTTGGCTGGGTCTTCAGGGTTCAATGATTGCGACGAGCGTTTCCGATTATCGTACAGTATCCACTTTTTATCACAAGCACTGATTCGATTTAAAATCCCTTCATCATTGTGTCGGGTGAGCAAAGTAACACAGCAGCAGCAGTCGACGCGTGTTTATAAGTTCGATCCACTCAATTCATGAGGTACACTCATCGTTCAAGTTTTTTACTTTCCCGATTGGCTTAAAGTGGATTAATATAGTTTTGTCACTTACCCCGAAACCTGCAGAAGTGCTTTGTGATGGATCCACTTCCACAATAGCCCTTAATTCTACATTTCCACTTTGGTCTCCGACCGTCCACGGGGTTAATTCTGAAGATCGAAATTTCCAGAACGAAAACGTTGAAACCAAAAACGTACCGCGCTTTTTTTGCGACTTGCAACTTCGAGCTGTTTTTGCAGCACTGGTACTGGTTCCACGGTAGAACTCATACTCGTAAATATACCGATATTTCATCTTTTCCATTGTGCGGTAATAAACGACGCCAAAGAAAAAAATATGAGGAAAAAACAAATTAATGTCTGTTTTCAAAACTCAAATGCAGAGCAGCTAAATGCATTTATAAATTTGAATTTGGAATTCTTAACCAGTGTAGCTCGCTGGCCTAATGGTCAGAGCGTGCGGCCTTCAATCCGAAGGTCGCGGGTTCGAATCTCGGCATGTACCAATGACTTTAATATTTAAGTTATGTACATTTGTGAATTTTAGTAACAACAGCGAAATACAAATGGGGAAGAAAAAAGAAAAAAAAAAAGTCTCCAAATATTCCCAAAAAGAGGGTTGATGTCAGGCAGGCGGCCGGTCGTAAAAAGTTTAGCCAAAACTATTTACAACATGTTCGGTAATGAAGAACATGTTGTGCCGACCCTACATAAAGTGGGACCAGGGCAGGAGAAAGAAGAATTCTTAACCAAAGAGGAGATGTATCAGATCTAAGTGGTAAGTACGACAAAACGCTAATTTCATATGTGATGACCTAATATTTTGCTACTCTATTTACTCATCTTTCTTAATTTTACATTTCTATTGGTTTCCTTTTTTCCTAACATGTCCTGCGCCGCCTTCCTAAAGTTCCTTCATACAGTGGTAACGAAGATAAACCTAACGAGCGCCACGACATTATTAGCAGGTGTAGTACAATCAGGAGAACATCTCGCTCGTCTCATCCGTTCGTAGAATTATAAAAGATATGTTAATATTTCCACTGTTCATGTTAATATCCATTATTAATGAAGCTGCAATTAATAACGTAGCGGATGCAAAGGTTTATCCGTTTCAGTAACAGATGAATCTGTTTATATGGGTCTTTATTAAATAAATCCCATTATAATTAAATGTTATGTTATGCATATGAACGGTTTAATATGCTTTGACGATTTTTTTTAGTTGCGATGAGAATAGGAAACGGATATTTTGAATGTCTTTTATCCGATCTGATCGTTTAAGCCCAGTAATTGGATTTATATTTGGCAGATATTTTTTTTTATACTACAAAGCGTTGAGACGAGCAATACGTTCACCTGATGGTAAATGAAATGCTTGCCCATAACAATGTGGCGCTAGTTAGGATGATATACGCTGCACCACGTTGCGCTCGTCACCCGTGATATAAGATGTTGAGTCTCAATACCCCAGTAATTACACTTGCTACGAAGCTCATCAAACCGGAACACAGTAATTTTTGCACACTACGGTTTAGCGGCAGAAATAGGCGTTGCAGTGGTACTTACCTAGACGGTATTCGACAACGGAGACCTCGTCATCATCAGCCGATAGACGTCCACTGTTGGACATAGGCCTCCCCCCAAAGATCTCCACATCGATCGGTCCTACGCTGCCCCCATCCAGCGGCTTCTCTCAACCTTACACTCAGTATACCCTCCGGTATTGCCGGGCACTAGGGTTCGTCGTTAGGAGCCAGCGCCTCATTAACAGGGTGCACAACGAGCAGATGAGGTCGGTTATCATGCAGTACCTCTTACAACCCACAACCCCCTTTGCAACAGAAACTTACCACCAGTAAATTTCTGATAAACATCAAATTGATAATAATGCCAAAAACTTTGCTTCGATTTAATTTGAACGATTTATTATTAATTACACGTGCAAATAAAACTGAAGGAGTTTTTTTTTTTTCACTTCTAGACGGATCGTAGATACTTTGGATTTCGTCATAGTTTTGAAGGAAAATAAATTCTTTATTATTACATTTTATTCAGTAAATTATAGCCATTTTAAAATTAAGTTTATTATAAACCTTCTGTCATTGAAGTCAGAGACTATCGGTAAAATACCAAAAAATCGATTTTTTTTAAATTTTTCTCGATACTAATTTTTTAACGTAAATCATGTGGTTTATTAAATGAGAATTTGACGAGACAATAAAGACGTCGGTTATGGGCAAACCTCTCATGGATGAACCATATGTTCAGCAGTAGACTGCCGCACGCTGTTGATGATGATGATGAGTAAAAACTGCATTTTGTCCGATGATAACACACCATTCAAATTTTGGCAGGATGACCTTTTGTCTTTTGCGTTTTTGTGTACTTAAGAGAAAAGATTAGGCAATCTTGTTGATTTAAATATGGAACTGATGAACGTTCGGACTGTGGAAAGCAATAGTCAGTATTATTCGCCTCATGATGCGTCAATAAATAATAATTAATTGTAGATGATTTTATAATGATTTTATTCATTGTGACTTCAGCCATTATTAGAAGCACACAGTGTGAATTAGCAATAGTGTCGTTTGTATTTAATTTATATTTGTATAAGTCAATTTTCCTGTTTATACTAGATGAAAGTTCTCAGTAATATACTATAAAACCTTGATATCCTCGTCAACGTCAATAAATTATTGTGGATGACAATTAAGTTACAGATCGCGTGTTTAAGTGCACTTATACAATTACAGCTTTGATATGATCTCCTTAATGTATACGGATACAATATTTAAACTTTGACATTATTTTTTAATTAGGATTTTGGGCTATATACAGCATTAGATCTTCTGGAGAAAATCAATAATACAGACAGGTTTCAATGCTACTATATGACACATATAAATAATATGAATCCGTAAAAACAATTCCATGTTATTGTCGTATTTACGAATATTATCTGTATCTTGCACAAGTCTATACTTTGTCATATATATATATATATATATATATATATATGTCTTTTGATCGTACTGAAGTAGTCCCAATTTTTTTTTATTAATCGAAGCAACGAGACGCGCGAGAGATTCATCTGATGTTAAGTGATAGGCCTCCCCGAAAGAACGTGTCACTAGTTAGGATGATATGCACAAAATTGCACTCGTCGCTTTGAAACTTGGTATTCCAATAATTTCACTAGCTACAGCGCCCTTTAAACCGGAACAGAGTAATGCTGTTGTCGGGTGCAATAGGCGCTGCAGTGGTACCCACCTAGATGGTCTCCGGCAACAGAGACCCACCAATAGTGAAGTTAGTTATCTAAACGCATAGGTGATCAAGATCACTTCTAATCTAGTGTAATCACTGGGGTAACGAGTCTCAATATCTTATGCCTCAGGACAACGCATACAATGCGGTGCTGTCTAAACCTTCCTATCTAGCCCCATGTTATGGCAGGCGTATCACTTAACATCAAGTGATCGCCCCGATCGTCTCTTCGTTTGAATGAATAAAACATTCCCATTATAAAGCATCTATAAACTTTTCAAGGACATAAATAAAAATTTAAGTAGTTTTTAATGATTTAGTGCACCCCTATCTTTTCTTTGCTTTTAGTTCAGGTCTCTTCCCAATGGGTTGTCTGGATGAAATTGCTTCTTGAGCAATAAGACTGCCCGTTGTACATTTATGTACGAGTATATATATATATAATGTATTCCATATATTGTACCTAGTGTACAATAAAAGGTAAAAAATGAATAAAAATCCGTTTTTTCCATATGAGAGCATTATTATACATGCTAGTTTCTTATCGTGTATAACATTCTTGATATACACATCGCCACATTGTGCTCGTCGCCTTGCGAGCGGAGTTTCGTTACTGCAGTAATTACGCTAGCCACAGCGCCCATTAAACCGGAACACAGTTATATTTGCATACTAATATTTGGCGGTAGAATCAGGCGCTGCGGTGGTACCTACCGAGACTGTCACCAGCTAAAGCGACCTACCACCAGTGAATATCCAACATATAACAATAATTCGGTGAAGACTGTGCCGAAATCTATTTTCACTAAATTTCTTAATGGCACTAACTTGGGGCAATCACTCGTTAATTATTTTTACCGTAGATATTAAGATGATTACACTGCACCACATTTATCATCGGTCCTTGCTACAGTGATTTCCACAATACTGCGCAGAAGCAGATCATATGATTATACATATGATGATAAAATTATACTATGAATCTGGCTCTAGGGCCCAAGGCTAATTAGAAAAAAAGTTTTTTTTTTTAATATATACATTCGAGAAGTAATCTATTTTTTAACGTGTATCGTTATGTTTAAATAGATTCTTTGTATACATTTAGAATTAAAACCTAGGTCTAAAAATTATATCACGGGAACAGATTAAAAAACTATAAGTTATATTAGAAGATCGTTAATTTTTTTTATTCCTTTTGATTCTTTATTAATAAAGTACAAAAGCATTTTTTTATTGTATTAAAAAAATATTTAAGTGTCATAAATTATATGAAGTTTTATGTTAATTGTATAATAATTGTTTACAAAATATACTTAATTAATAGGTACAATAGTTATAAAATGTATTTATATTAAGTTTATATCTTTCTATTATGTATGGGAACAATTTTTTTTTAATTTATTATTTCCAATTTTTTTTAGTATGTGGCACTGATATTGTTTTTCGCGTAGTTTTAATACTATGTTTATTATATGAAAATTATGTATTTTTTGTTAAATGTAGTAATTATGTTGAGTTAAAAAAAAAATAATAAGCTTTAATATTTCGAGAAGTTATTACAAAATTATTGTTGATAAATATAGATTTTTTTTTGTTTGTCCTTTTCTTAGCAACCGACAAGATTCTAAAACTATGCTCCCTTGTCTTTGGAGGATTTTTAAATTATTTTCAAAAAAAAAAATACGGATTTAAATAGTTTCTCGAATAAAATTAATAGTTGTATATAAATATTTTTAAAAAATCAATAAAAATGTTTTAAAATGATTACATGAGAAATGTTTTATGTTTAAAAATAAATTTTATGTTTGTTAAGCGAAGTATATATATTTAATCATTCTGGATGTGAATTAAATTACTAATGAAAGTTTACTCACTTTAGAAAAAAAAGCAGGGAAAACTGTGAAATCCTGGGTAGGGCTCGTTCAGAACAAACAAATAATCGCAATCGCACCGCACTGAGAGCACTCGGCGCTCAATATCGACCAATCGTCTCAAAGAGCACTGCGCGGCGGGGCACGCTCAGGATCACGACTCCTTGGAAGCCACTGCTGCTGAGCGGGAACTCGCCTCATGTTTTATTTACACGAGGAAATAATACGGCGGCGTGCCGGCTCGTGCGTACACTCACCGTGACCTTTCTCGTCGTTTCAAGAACACTTTATTTTGACAACACTAATCCGTGCGGCTCGGTGCATCCTTATTACGTATAAAACAATTTTTAATCTATGCACTTTTTGGTGAGTCCGCTGTCAATCTCGCCGATCACTTCCGACGATACGAACCGCCTTAATGAATACTGGACTCGACCGCAACTAAACTAGTTCGAACGATTAACTTCACACGTTCGAATTTCAAAATGGTGAATATAAATATTTTACTTTTTTTTATTACTTTAAATCGTATGCCAGTATTTTTGATTTACTTCTCTATGATTATCGATTTTGGTATTTTCTGAATTGTGGTTTTGTATTATTATAATTATTTATATTATTTTTGCTTTTTAATTGTTATATGTATCTCATCATCATCAGATAGACGTCCATTGATAGACATAAGCCTCCCTGAAAGATTCTCTCACCATTGGTGAGGGATTCATGTCATGAGAATTTGAGCCATTTCCCACCAAGCTTGCTCAATGCGGGTTGCTTGGAGTCGGAGCTTCCTTTGTTGATCAGCAGGGTGCACCACGAGCGGATATTGTTGGCTTGGATCCCGTGAGTTGTTGTGCGGGAATCAATACACACCTCTCCTCCTTTATCGCGGTCGTTTTTAATTTCTGTTATGGAATAACGTGAAGTAATATGATGCAATGTAGTTAAATATTTTTTCCTTTTGGACTCTTTATCCTTTTGGGATAACTACATTGGCTACATTGGCTCACAAATACAACACAAAATTAATTATGTGCAACAATAGTTGAATAAAATATATCTGTTTTTGTATGAATGAAATTAAAATCGCAACCATATAGGATATAAAATTAAGTAATGGTTTATGGTATTTTTTTTAAACAATCGTAGACAACGTCATAAGCAGTAAGTCTATTGTTTACGTTTTTGTAAATAGTCATTTTCAGTTTTTATAAGTTGTCTTTTCAGTCAGGATATAGCTATATATTTCAAAGTTGTTTCTCATCAATTGCCAACCATAAGCGTTTTTTTGTATAACTTAGAGTTGTGGTAACAAAGCATACCATGCACGTTATTTCTACAATTGAAGAATTTAGTGAATTGATTTGATTTAACTGATTTAATAAACTAAATGAATTACAAATTAGAAATTAATTATACTGGTATTATTTAATTTATTTTCAACTGTTATTTGTTCCAGTATCATAAGATATTTGGATAATTGGCAATATTCCACTGTGCGTTTCACTAGCAACTTTGTGAAACGTGTTGTAGCGAGCGTTATTTCCGGTACTATTTGGCGATTTCAATGAAAAAGTTAAAGCATCGATTACGATAATTATTTACCGTAACGTAAACAACTTGCTAGTTAGTCTCCTATCTATATGATGTTTAGAAGAGTAGTCGTCATAGTTGGAATGTTTTACTGAATGCAACGATTTGATAATGGCATTAATGTATTTGTTGTTGATGTGTTTTTGAATGTGCGACAACAGATTTAGACAGTTGGACGTCGTAACTAATAGCCCTCATGCGGTTGTCGATTCAAAACCAAATTTCGTTTGCGGTGAAAGCAATTTATCGAATAACGGTACAATTTACACTATTACAACCGTAATGACTTAGATTACGAAATAACTCTAATAAATTAGCACTGCCGATTGACATCCCTGTCACCAATTTCTACACTGAAAAACTGGTGTTAGTTACTTCAATATAAAATAGAAATTATTTTCCATTTAAACCGTTAATATGCTTTATAACTTTGCACATATTACTGCAATGTCTTCAGTTACCGGGCCATGGGTCACAGTTTCCTTTTGTCACATATATTCCCGGGCCACATGTTGAGGGAATTCAGATCGCCTATCTTACTTCTCTGTCTCCCATCCCCTTATTGTAAATCTTCCGCTTTAAAACTGTTGCCGTGTCCTGGACACTTGTCCATTGCTTGCGGAAATCTATTATTAAAAATTAATTCGCCATGTATTACTATATTAAATTATATAGGAAGTTAAAAATATAAACTGTTTGTTATTCGAAATATGTATAGTTTAATAAAAATCAAAACCCAAAAGGGACTGGTTCTTTAATCTGTAATTTTAAGAATGTCTTCTGACCTTAACATTTTAATGCAGTTTTTAATGTTGGAAAAAACATATAATAAAATTGATGAAGTGGATTAATTAAACAAATAAATAGTAACGAAATAATACTTAAAGCTATGAATCGGTTGATAATGCAGTTTTATTATACATTTTGTAAGGCACGATAAGAAGGTATTCTTTGTTTTGGATTTCATTAAAAACGTGATGAAATTTGTCTGTAGTGTAGGTAATACTAAAAGTTTTTTAATTTTATACGAAATATCGTTAAGGTGCGATATCTATCGTTATGGTTGTGATGTCTATTTATTTATATATTTATTTAGTTTTTATGTTTGTATATAAGTAATACTTTTTTATTTTTAAACAAACTGTCTTGGTGAATTTTGGACCTTTGATTGTCAATGAATGTTTTACCTTTTTGCGGAACACTAAAGCAAAAAATATAAAAAAATAATGAAATATAAAACTATATGAATCCAGTAAGTATATGTGTATGTATTTCCATGAAACGATTTTTTTCTCTTTTGTACTTGCGTCTACTTACACTGGGTATTAGGAAACCGCTTCGAAAAACGAAAACAGACGATAGTACTAATGACAGCTTTGATGATGGGACGGATAATAAATCGTTCCATTAGGATTATTCACCCTTTATCGTGTTAGTACAGATAAATGAAACGATAGTTTCATAAAAAATACATTACTTTACTAAAAAAACCCAGCAATGAAACACAAAATCAAAACAGCTGGTGCTCGGATCAACGAACGCCCGGGACGCAATCTAAATGCTCCGTGTCGCAATGAAATAAGGTTCAAATAGAAACCAAACACATCTCGAGTTCCCGCCACGCTCGGGCTCTTATATATATCTATAAGAGATTTCCACCTATGTAGAGACTCATCACGATACCTCTGGAAGGGTAAGGCCCCACTCGGTAAAAGGAATATACCTTTTACCGAGCCTAAGTCGGCTAAGACCAGACTTAGTTGTTATAACAAAGAGTGACGGGTTTGCTGCCGGGCGTGAAATATTTGTGACAAATTTGGTGCACAATAAAAACTGCATGGAACAGCTAGTATGTATTTGTAAAGTGGTATAATAAAATAAATAAATACTTAAATGGACTACTATCTACTCGTATATGTATCATGGGGAAATATAACAAGATGTTTTTTCACGAAATTATTTCGATTGTCACATCTCAGAATGGCGTCCACTAATGTTAAGGTCGCAACACGGTGCATAAAGTGTATTTGTTATTGGGTAATATTTCCTTATAATTTGCACGAATATTGGCGCGTCTAAGCCCTACACCACCACCCACCTCTGAAAAGATACCATGCTGTTTTAATAAGGTGGATTTATGTGACAAAATATTGTATATACAAGATGGTCGTTAGCTAAGATAAAACAAATATTTTTATTGGTACGGACTTGATACGGCTTGACTTCATTTTCACATGATGTTAGATGTCAAGGAGGCTGGAGATGAAGCTTTTTACTGGTGGTAAGTTGAATACAATCTGGGTAACACCGCCGCTCCTGTTTCAACCGTAAAACACTAGTATGTAAACATTCCTCTGATACGATGTGATGGGTGTTGTAGTTAGTGTAATTACTTAGGTAACGATACTTGGCATCTAATGTCTCAAGGCGACGAGCACAACGTGGTGCAGTGTATATTATTCTAGCTGGCGTCGAATACCAAACACTTTCACTTTTTTTATTATTGTACGAAACGACGAGACTAGTGTGACGTTCACGATAATAAGTGATACGTTTGCTCCTAACAACGGGAAGCTTGTTAGGATGATGTACACTGCACCACATTGAGCTCTTCGTCTTCAGACATAAGATCTCAAGTCCCGTTACTCGAGTAATTTCATTAGCTACAACGCCATTCAACTGCGAACAGTACTGTGCAATAACTTTTGCACAGTACTGTTTGCTGGTACAAATAGCATCTGCGGCGGTATCTACGCAGTCTCCGGAAACACCAACCGGAGCAATCTTTTTAAGAGAGAAGTTTTAAGAGCTTTCTCTTCCTTTGTGGTAAAGTTATTGTTCATAGTTAACTTCATATCTTTGTTGTTTTAATTTTTTTTTGGCTATTTAAGATCATACCTAATTGTTTTGAATTTAAATTGTAATCGTCTTCTTCGTCGGTATCATTCTTGACAGAATGGTCGTGGTCATCACTTCAGGTGTTGGTGGCAAGCTCCACAAAACGTCGCCATTCTTCTCTAATGGCCGCCTTCCTCCTGTATTGTAGGGGTAACAGTGGTGAGCCATTTACTACCAGTTTTATGTGTTCAATCCACCTCATAGACCTCAGAGACTTGTCACTCATAAAATGACTAATCTGTGCTGCAAGGAAAACTCACTATCCAAACTCCTCCACTTCGTAGGTGATCCTGGAATCAAACCAGATACAATCATGTTAAATGGGTAGAAGTTCTAACTCAGAGACAGCTGTTACTACCAGTTTACTCATTTTCCTCTGGCTTTCTAATATCTAGATCTAGGACCTGTAATAATTTAATATTACTACTTAAGACAGAGCACTTCTTGATGCGCGTTATTGTAATATTAAATTTTCTTAAAGATACATTCGTGAAATAATATAATGAGATATTTCTTACTTACGTTTGAATATTACAGATTCAGTAAAAAATAAATTGCTTCACGGGTTCAGTATTACAAAAGTAGTAATTAAGAATAGATATATTTTTATCAGGAAAACCTTGTCTTTAATCAGATTTATAATATAATTTTAAAATAGTTGATATTATGCTAATCAGGTGTCAAGGGTAGTTAAACAGTTTTGTTTTAAATGATGTGTATAGATCATTAATTTACTGGTGGTATGTCTCTGTTGCCGGAAACCGTCTAGGAAGGTACCACTGCAGCGACTATTTCTGCCGCTAAACAGTAATGAGCAAATATTACTGTGTTCCAGATTAAAGGGCGGTGAAGCTAGTGAAATTACTGGGGTAACGAGACTTAAGATTCTACGTCTCAAGGCGACGAGTGCAATGTGCTGGTATGAATACCGTGTTAAATGGGACCACGTTATGGACAGGCGTATCGCTTACCATCAGGTGAACCTCCCTCCCGTCTCGTCGTCGGTAGAATAAAATAGTTTCCTTAGTTGCTAACTTAGGAATATGCTCAATAATATATGTTAATTTCTTAAATTAACAATTCTTATTTTACACAACGTGTTTAGTTTTTATTAACTAATTGTTATTGCGGTGATGTAATTTTTATTTAATTATACACTCATATATATATATATATATATATATATATATATATATGAGAGTTTAAATATATATATATTATTAACTGTTCTTCGACTGTTTTGCTGGCCCTCATATAGATTTAGACTTGAAATTTGTCAGAAATATTCCTGCCCGGCGGCAACCCGTTGCTTTCCACGCCCCTTCCCGTTATTAACACCCCCAAGGCTTTTCGGGAAAAGAATTTTGTAATATTCATTGTTAGCGGACTTCTAAATGGCAGAAGCAATATCTCTACTAAATATTGAGTATTTACATCTAATATTATCTCCAGCCAACGAGTACAATGTAGTGCTGCCTATATCACCCCAAGTAGCACTGCTTTTTTTTATTAACTTGGCAGATATGCCTGAGCGCATGCATACCCTTCCTCGCGGGGGCAAAGACAGGTTATGTCGGACTTGCACCGACTGAAACCCCTACGATATTCCATCTCGTCGCGTTATGGCAGGATCACGGGAACGCTTTCGCACACATCCGCTTCCCTGCCAGCGCCGGCCGCATCAGCGGAGCGGCATCGCTTAGTCGCAGAGGGTACTCCCACTCCGCGACTCCACCTCGGCTGCATAGAGCAACATAAAGCCGCCTTGGCAGCTCATCGGCACGCAACCGAGGTGAGCGTCACGGTGGTTTTCTAAGCCCCTCCGCTACGACAAGGCGGAAACATGTTGGGGGAACTAGCGCCGCGTTGCCACGGGCAGATGTATCACTTACCAGGTGAACGTCTCTCTCGTTCCGGATATCCTAGAATAAAAAAATATATAATAATAAGTGGTTAATTACATAAAAATTATAGGACAATAGGTTAATTTCATACAGTGTATATTAAAGGTGTAAGTAGAGCAGTAACAATAGAAAAAATTGTAAGTATAAATTACACCTATTAAGTTAATTGCTGTGTTTACTATTACGTTTGTTTTTCCCAGTAGAAGTAAGCAGACAGGAATAAACACCCACTTTTTGCCAGATGTAGTCAGATTAGGTCCCATGTAACAGGGGGCGAGCCTGTTGCCACTTTACTGGGGTCACCACACACACACACGGACACAAAGATAATTTCATTGTGCAGGTTTCCTCACGATGTTTTCCTTCACCGTTAAGTACGTGGTAATAAAAACTGCCTAAGAGTTGCATGCCCCGGCCGGGATTAGAACCCTCCTCATCCGATCGCGATATCCGAGTTCATAGCCATTGAGCCACCACGACTTCCTGTTGTGTTTACTATGTTATAAAAGGTAATGTTGTATTTATATAAAGCATAGGTAAGTTTCCATGCAATAAAGTTATTTACATTGTTTATATTATAAGTGCTGTTTAGTCATCATCATCATCACGGAATCTCAGAAACTATTAGATATTGAATTTAAGATTTTAAGAATGTGTTATACAAAATTCCGTCCCCGAAGGGTATTGCGTGGATAGTACCCATTGACACTTAACATCAAGTGAACTTCCTGCTGATTTCGTCGCTTCTTCAACTCCTGCACTAGCTATTTATGATAACGAAAAGATAACTATCGAGCTATTGTTATATTCATTGACAATGCGTCGTTACAGATTATGATCGCGGCCCGTAAAAGGATCACTAAAGGACATATGATGTTAGTTAAGGATATCTTTCTATTTAAAGTATGCGTAGACATATATATATAGTACTTCAAGGTAAGTATAGCAAATAATTTAAATTTTACTTTTTTTAACCTTTAATCACGTTGTTATCGTCACTTGAGATTCGAGTTGTTCAGCCCCGAAGGGCGGTGTAGCTAGTGAAATTACTGGGATCAGCATTAATTGCAAGGCAATCTTTGCAAAGTGATGTTTGGTGACATCATTAGGGGCTGCGTTAGTATACTCATCTAGATGGACTTCGGCAATAGAGACTTAGACTTTACTTGTGGTCTCTGTTGCCGGTGACCGTCTAGCTAGTTACCATCGCAGCGCCTATTTCTGCCGACAAACAATACTGTGTTCCGGTTCTATCGGTGTTATAGCTAGTGTAATTACTGGGGTAACGAGACTTGACTTCTTGTATCGGGCGACAAGCACAATGTGATGCTGTGTATACCACTTACTATCAGGTGAAAGTTCGACTCGTTTCATTGTTACAATGAATAAAAAAATTCTCGTTTTAATTGTTCACTCGAAATGAATACATTTTTTAGCTTTTCATTAATAAGAAACTCTATTTATTATCTAAGAGACGATAGTTCAGCCGGAAGTTGCCGATAGCAAAGTGTGCAGCCGAGTGCAAACATTACTAGGTTCCGGTTTGAATGGCGCTGTAACTAGTATAACTACTGGGGTACCGAGACTCAACATATCTCATGGCGATGTGCGCAATGTGGTACAGTGTATACATTTCTAACTAGCGCAACGTCGTTATGGGCGGGCGTATCACTTACCATCACGTGATTGTCCCGCTCGTCGCGTGCTTAATGAAATAAAAATCCCCACTGATGTAGATATTCTACTGAAAGAACAAAATGTGAGAGCATTAATATGGACCAACAACAGGTTTCGTCGACTTATAACGACCAACAACCTTGACTCTCCTTCTGAGAGAAGGCCTCAAGGACTGAGTAGTGGGAACATAAAGATTTAAGTTTATTTATAATTACTAACATTAAGTTTATTTATAATTACTCACTGAGGTATTCTTTAAAAGTTATTAAACTCTACTTTATCCGAAGTAAATATTTACTGTTGGCGGGTTAATCAATCGTTAGGATTTATATGAAGACGTAAGTTTGAGATAAATAAAGTCTTTCAAGTTTGTTAAATATGTGGTAATGCACACTAACGTCTGTGCTATCCTCGGGATTCCTAAATTCTTTTAAAAAGATACAATATTTTATAGTTAGAACACCGACGTTCATTAATAGATGCACTTACTCTTGGAAATATCTGTATAGGAGATGTAAAGTGCGAGGTACTATCCACCTGATCAAAAAACTTATTTCATGTAACTACGACCAGAACCAATAGCGGTCAACGCGCCTCTTTATAGAATGTCTTTTTTTTTTGTTCCGGGGGTAAATCTTCGAAAGATACTCTGCTTCCGGGAGGGAAGTCAGGGTTATGTGAAATTTTTACTCACTAAAACCCCTTCGGTGCTTTGCATCGGTGAATTTGGAGAAGCTCCGGGATCTCTTATAGAACGCACCGGTGCCTTTCTACACTTTATTTGAACACGTCTCTGAAGAGGGGCTTAACCCTCCTAGGCTGTCCCACACAGATTCGCATAGAATCGTCATAGACTCTCCACAATAAAATGTTTAACAGGGTAGATATGTTCTCATGCTCTCGCTCCACTTATAAATCCCGTGTCAAAGGGTTGCTCCACAATCTATAGTCTCTGATTTAAATTTGTAATTTTTGTTTATCTTGTTTGAACACACTTTCGTTGCTTTCTGTAAACTCCCATGCAAATACCCATGATTGCTTTGTATTGTTGTTCCTTCTGTTCTTATCAATATTTTTAAGAACTTAAGGGTCGCTGCAATTACTTTATATGTCAAAAAAACAATGGGATTATAAAATACCAAATATGTTCGCAGTGAGGCATTTTAAAGGGTATAGTTTTATACTCTATATGTTGTACTTTTATTTTATCTTTTGTTTCTGTTTGTCTCCAAGTTAAATAAATAAATACAACGCTTGGCAGTAGATTTTACTGGTAGCAGGTCTGTGTTGCTCTGCTCAGGTGTTGTGAAGGCTTGCCACCAATACCTAAAGTGATGACCACGAGCACTCTGTCAAGCGTGATATTGACGAAGAAGAAGGTCTCTGTTGCCGGAGACTGCCTGGTTAAGTACCACCGCAGACAGTTACAGCCGACAAACAGTACTATAGCAAATATTACTGTGATTCAGATTGAAGGGAGTTGTAGCTAGTGAAATTACTAGGGTATCGAGACAACAATCCATGTCTCAAGGCGACGAGCGCAATGTGGTGCAGGTGCAGGCGCAACGGATGCCATGCTAAGTAGCTACGTTGTTAAGGGTACGCGTATTGTCTACCATCAGGTGAACATCCCGCTCGTCTCTTCGCTTCGGTGTAGAAATACGACGTTGTACTTCAAAATTGAATAGGCTGTTACTAGGTTCTTGTGCTTCGCCACCGTTGACCATCACTTAATAACAAGTGTGATCGTGGTCAAGTAATAACCTATTCGAGGTTAAAAACAATATTTGGTGTAAAGACACATCATTCTAATAACTCCTGTGTACCCTGTCCTTGTGTGTAAAGTAATGAATGCATTTTTTTTATCACTTAAAAGATTTTGTACGTTATAAAGCAATATAATTATAATTTACTTGTTATTAGGGCGAGAATTTTTTTTTTATTCTAAATAATTAATCGCTTTAACGATAACCGCAGGGCGCAAAAACGACGGTACAAAAGAAACATATTTCTTTGAAATTTGAAGAGATATGTTTCTTTTGATGTCGTCGTTTCTTAGATTGAGGTTCAAGATTCTTACGTCCTTTGAAAAGTTACAGAGATTGATGAAGGTTAGATGGTACTGAGCTGATCACTAAGGACGTGGACAGTTATTTTAAGTATGGTGTGCATTCTGCATCCGAAATCTCTGTGCTTAATCGTAAAGTTAAAAATAAATTGATAATTTTCTATTCAGTATAATTGCTTGCTTTTTAACCAACCCAGCTTTTTAACCTTAACACACCCTGGGTTGAAAGGTTATTATTTAGATTGGTTTAGAAAGATAGGGAATGCAGAGAGTATGGAGTTTTCGCCCCTACAAATAAGGGTCGACTACATGGCGCCCTGAGATTGTTAGCGATAGAAGTTTGATAAGACATCATTAGAACCAAGAACTTATTAGTAGTAAATTAAATGTCCAACATTGGCTATTAAGAATAGGACTAAAGTGAGCTCTACCTGTCGTAAAAGGCGACTAAAAGGGTTTCTGGTTTGTAGGCTTTAAAGGGTAAGGTTATTATTGTCCACTAAGCGAGCCTGAGTTGAACGACAAGCACGAAGTAGTCTAGTGCTTGTCGTATCAAAGCAAAAGTAAAGGAGATAACGGGGCCTACCGCAACGCACTGAAGATGACGAAGGGGGAAGGAGTTCTAGTGGATGTAAATCCCATATAATCTTGTCTTCCATCTGGAAGCAGGGTATCTTTTTATAAGATTTTCTTTCGACAATAAAAAAAAAGACTGTCTGAAAGGGTATCACCGGAGCGTTTATTTCGGGCCCTAGAAGGGCGCTGTAGCTGGTGTAATTACTGGGGTAGCGAGACTACTTATGTCTCAAAGTGACGAGCACAATATGGTGCAGTGTATACCATTCTAACTAGCGCCACGTTGTTGTGAGCAAGCGCATCGTTCGTTTCGTCGTTTTGTAGAATAAGAAATAATATAAGTACATCACTTTAAATTCCTCTAACATTAATAATATTTTATTATAGCTTTTTTTATAAAAAAAATTATCTTTTTATTGTTCAAATGCTATAAATATCGTATTTAACCGGTTACGGATACGCTCTTGTGACGACTTGTTCAATATAAACAGTTTAATACTCGGCGTTGTTGATGTTGTGAACATGTTTCAGCTGTTAAGCGATGAATAAGTTTTTCTCTTCATAATAATTGTATATGTATAGGCAATACTTCCGATAGCTCATACCTTCGGCTCCCATCAGCTCTGCTATGGAATAGAATCCATGTAATCTACGGAATGTACTAAGGCATTGTTTTTTTTAAATTCGACGAAGCGACGAGACTAGCAAGTCATTCACCTGATGGTAAGTGATACTCTGACCCAAAACAATGAGTTAGGTAGTTAGGACCACATTGCGCTCGTCACTATAGACACAAGATGTTGAGTCTCGCTATCCCAGTAATTACACTAGCTGTAGCGCCCTTCAAACCGGAACACAATAAAGTTTGCACACCACTGTTTAGCGGCGGAAATAGCCGCTGAGATGGTAGCTGCCTAGATGGTCTCGGTTAACAGAGACCTACCACAAGTTAATCCATGCCAAGGGTTTTAGTGGTGTTATCCGGAAGTAGATAGAAGTAAGGGAGAAGGGATAAGTTATTGTTTAGCGGAAGGATAATTTGTTTAATTCAGAATGTTAGTATATACTGTGTGTTAGGAGACCGCTTCCGAAAACGAAGACAGACCATAATACTAATGACACCTTTGGGATTGAAAAAATCAATCCTGAATAAAAAAAAATATAAATTTTTAAAATATTTTATTAGCGTTATTTACGCTCGATCACGTTAGATCTTGTTTTAGTAATCTAACGTGATTGAAACACAAAATCAAAGACATTTGGTTTCTATTTGAACCTTATTTCATAGGGCCACCGAGCATTTAGATTGCGCGCCCGAACTTTCATTAATCCGCGCATCAGCTGCTTATGATTTTTTGTTCCATTGCAGGTTTTTTTAATAAAGTAATGTATTTTTTATGATTCTATCGTTTCATTTGACTGTACTAACATGACTGAGCGTAAATAATGCTAATAAAACTATGATTGTTTTTTAATCAGGATCGATTTATCTTCCGTCCCATCATCAAAGGTGTCATTAGTACTATCGTCTGTCTTTGTATTCGGAAGCGGTCTCCTAATACACAGTATAGTTGTGGACCCTGTAGTAGTAGTAGTAGTTTTAAATTGTACACACACACGAACACACGCACGCGCACCTCACCGGCACACACGCACGCTGAGGCATACGCAAGCACGCGCAGTACACCGGCACACACGCACGCACGCACTACACCGACACGCACGCACGCGCACCTCACTCACACACACGTACACTTGAATGCACGCACGCACACCCATACATAGATATGCATTAACGAACGTTAGAACTTTCCTTATATAAAGGCAACTACTTTAATGTACTATAATATAGACAAGAAAGTGTGCGTGCCGTTATACTAGAAAAGGCCGTAGCTCAGTGTATTATTACCGGAGGTGAAACACAGATTTTCAACTACCGCAAATCAATTAAAAAAAAATCGTTAATGCCCGTGACGTGTCAACAAACTTAATTTGTTGCGAAATACTTTATTTATAAGAAGGCAAACAATACAATACGAAATAATCTACGTAATTACCTTGGTACATTCATGCGTTGAAAGTTTAAGTGGATTGCTTGTAGGTTTTATGTAACATTAAGAGATAGAAATGTTCCTTTGTTTTTTTAAGTACCCGGTAGATGTAGTGTTGAGAGGCCTCCCACAAGGTGGACCGACGATCTGGTGAGAATCGCGTGATTGAGCTGGATGCGAGCAACGCTTAACCGATCGACGTGGAGATCTTTTCGGGAGGCCTATATCCAGCTGTGAATGTCTTTCGGCTGATGATGATTCAATGTGGCGATACTTAGGAGGTTGTGCACTGCACCATATTGCGCTCGTCCGCCTTAAAACATAGGATGTTAAGTTTCCTTACCCCAGTCACTAGCTACAACTCCCTTCAATCCGGAACTCAATGTTTGTACACTACTGTTTGGCGTCAGAAGTAATAGCTGCGTTGGTACCTATGTAGACGTAATCCGGAAACAACGACCTTCCACCAGGAAACTTTTTTGCTATAACACGTTTTTCTTTACATTGACGTCCTCAAAGGAGACAATGACACCAAGTGCCATTAAATTTAGTTCCTTACTGTTTATACCGTTGTCTTTAATATTAAAAAAAAAACACTCGGAGATTTTGGAGTTGGTAACATTCGATGTGGTCAGACATTACGTACGTTCTTGAGTATTTTCCTGAAACCAACAATCACTATATCATACCTACTAAATAAACTTACTTTCTAATAGTCCTGATGAATATTAGAAAGCAAGAAATATCTTATTTAAGTAAGAAATATAAGTGGGTGGATGCGAGAAGCTGAGGATCGCATTTGGTGGAAGACATTAGGGAAAGCCTAGATCCTATATATATTAGGTCCTTACATATGAATTGGCGTTTTGTAGGGGAAGAATATAAAGTCTATTTTTTTTTATAAACTATACTTAATTCATTAAAGTATGCACCGTTGTTATCTATGCATTTTTATCATCTCATAGGTAGTTCATTGATCGGTTTACTAAAAAAACCATGGGGGGCGAGAATTAATAAACTCTATAAAGGCGGTTTGGACTGCCGAATCGGAGTTGAATGTTTTTCCTTGTAAGAAGTTGTCCAAATTCCGGAGACAATGGTAATCTGTTGGGGCAAGGTCCGCGGAGTACGGTGGATGTCGCAAACATGCCTATTGGAACTCATCTATGTTAGTGGTTGTTTGTTGTGCAGTGTGTGGTGGTGGTCTTGTGTTATCGTGAAGCAGCAGTGACCTACAGCGATTGACCAATCTCGGTGGTTTAGCAGCTAGTTCTTCCTTCATGGTTTGCAGTTGCTGACAATGGATATCTGCCGTAATCGTTTGACCAGATTTTAGAAAGCTGCAGTGAACGACACCGGCGCTAGTCCACTAAACACTCACAAGTAACTTTTTCTGAGTCGATTTTCGTTTAGGGCAGCATTTGGCTAGGTCTCCAGGGTTTTTCTTTAACTTTTTTCTTAACTTTGTCACTTACCCCAAATCATGCGGCTATCTCTCAAGGAAGTGCTTTGTGATGGATCCGCTTTCACAATAGCCTTTAATTCTTTATTTTCCAATTTGATCTCCAGCCGTCCACGGAATTGGTTCTGAAGGTCGAAATTTCCAGAACGAAAACGTTGAAACCAAAAACGTACCGTGCTTTTGTTTGCGACACTAGCGCCGTACACATCATTAATACTTGGAGCTGTTCTGCAGCACTGGTGCCACGGTAGAATTAGTACTCGTAAATATACCGATATTTCAGTTCAAAGTGGTCAGTACGACAAAACGCTAATTTCATATGTAAAGACCTAATATAACAGTGGATAAACAAAGGCCTATATTCAGCAGTGGATAAAACTGATGATCATGAAGAAATATGGCTGTGATCTTGTTTATTACTACATTGAAAGCTAACAATCAGGTTATTTTTTTGATAGCTCTGTATTCACGGAGACTGTCTAGTGAGGTACCACCGCAGCTACTATTTCTGCTGTACATCAGTAGTGCGGAAACATTACTGTGTTCCGGTTTAAAAAGCGCGGTAGCTAGTGTAGTTACTGGAGTAATGTAAACGAGACCCAATATCAAGCGACGAGCGCAATGTGATGTCTTTTTTTATTAACGTGGGGGAAATGCTGCGTATACCCGTCCTCACGGGGCAAGGACAGGTTATGTCGTACTTGCATCGACTAAAACCCCCACGATGTTCCTCCTCGTCGCCTTATGGCGGGATTACGGGAACGCTTTCGCACCAACCGCAACCCCCCGGCGTTGGCCGTTTACGCAGCCCTACCTCAAGAGGGAGGGAAGAACCCTCTCTTTCCACCTCGGTAAGGGCACGCCGGAACATGCAGCGCGTCCCCTCCTCTGCCTCTTGCAGTTGCGCCGGCAACGGATTCCCACGAACCCGTCACCCAGAGGCCATGGGAGCCAAGAGAGAAAACTCTCGGCTCCCTGCAGCGGATCCAATGTTGGGCCCGCTGCCACTCGTTATACGGATGCGGAGGATAGAGAGAGCAGCGCATCGTAATACCGACACTTGGATCCGGGTCTACGAGCCCAGTGTCAAATAGGCCGTAAAAGTAGCATGGTTTGCAGCGCTAAGATCGTCAGGAATACCGATACTCCTCTTCCCCGCGCACCCACCACCGCCGTATCAGCGGTGCGACCCTGGCCGCAAAGTGCAGCATAAAGCCGCCCCTGCAGCCCACCTACCGCATACGTGGTAATTTCGCAGTTTAAAACCGGTGCTCTAACTTAGTGCGGCCGCCTCGGGTCAGCTCTACTCCTCGAGCCGGTGGAATAGGTTCCTCTTCGCTTCACCGTGGGCGACCTAGCCACAGTTACTAAACCCCTCCGCCACGGCAAGGCGGGAACCTGTTGAGTGGAGCGCAATGTGGTGTAATGTATACCATTCTAACTAGCGCCAGGTTTTTATGGGCGGACGTATTTCTTACCATTACATGAAGGTTCTGTTTGTCTGGTCGCTTAATTGATAAAAAAAAACGTAGGCATTATTACCTCAGTGTTAAATAATATAACTGATGTCTAAATCAAACGGTTCCGTTCGCAAGCATCAGGTACGTCATCCAACTCCGAACCCTGAAGCCTTCGTGATTCACCTTAATAGATAAAAACGTGTACAGAATCTAAACTATAACAGTCTGACCCCAGTGTTGCCTTCAAAGCGGCTCCCTGCGCGATGCATCCTAATAGCTTTGGTCCGTGATCCGCTTCCGATAAACTTCCTCACGAGCACTTGCTGCAAGGCTGACTGGAAGTTAGGTTATTTGATGAAAACAACAGAACTTTGCTTACGAAGAATATTTATAAACGAAAACGCTTCACCATCAATTATTATTCATCATCCCAGTCATTAGTGTAAAAAAGGCAGTTGTAAGGAATTACTGAGCAAACGAGATAAGTCATTGTATATCACCATAACTACTGTTCCCCGCTTTGCTGATCGTAACATCCACGGAAATCCCTTTGGGGTAATAATTTTGTAAAAATCCATTCTTAGCTGACCTCTAAACGGCATAAGCAATATCTTTACCAAATTTTGAGTGTTTACGTGTAATAGTTTCGGAGATCTCGTGATGAGTAAATTCCAAAGAATCTTCATCAATGCTTGATCTATACAACGAATCATCAAATAAAAGCAGTAAGATTACTAACAATGCTGATGATTAAGGTCTTCGATTGGCAGGACTTAAATCCTTTTTACATATTGAGTATATTTAATTAATTTATAGTATTAATAAATTGGCAAATAGTGAATTATAAATATAAGCAGACTGAAATTGTTGAACTATAGTCTCCTCTCTTCCCACCGTTGGGAATTCGGTCATACCTCATCGAGCCAAACACGTTTTTTTAATCTACGAAGCAACGAGACGAGCATGACGTTCACCTGATGATAAGCAATAAGCCTGCTTATAACAACATGGCACTAGTTAGGATGTATAACACAGTATCATATTGTGCTCGTCTTGAGATATAAGTTGTTAAGTGTGGGCTAACTCAGTAGTTTCAGCATCTACAGCGCCTCAAAAACCGGATCATATTAATTTTTGCGCACCACTGTTTGGAGGCAGAATTAGGCGCTGCAGCGGTTCCTCGACGGTCTCCGGCAACAGACGTACGTACCACCATACAACAATGAAGCTTGATGGTGAAGCCTCCTCGTCCAGCATACTCTGGCTCTTTTATGTTGACAGATGCTAGTTGATAAACAAGCTATTTTTTTAATAAACCTTAACCTCCATCCCAACTGTTGTAAGTTGAAGTCAATCCCAGTAACCATATCACTAATCTCGGCATGTGACTTCGGAATTGGATCCGGAACATCCGTTTCACAAGACAAAAGGTTATCCGTTGCGTCACGAAGGCAAAGTTTTCTATGTATGTCTTGCAACTCACCTGACGCACCGTTATCGATGTATCGCCAACTAGTGTGTGCGCACCGTCACGTAGTTGTTTATATCGATTATTATCACGAGCACGTAATACATCGATTTGTAATGCACAAGTCGAAATCGTTTACAACTCGCTCGATAAGATTTTCGCACAGGAATCAATCGTTTCCGTTTCACTGGCGTAATGGTGTGGGACCTTTGCAACTTTGGCTTCCTATTTCTGCCGCATAACAGTAGTGTGCAAACATTACTGTGTTCCGGTGTGAAAGGAGCTGTAGCCTGTGATATTGCTGGGGTAATTATTTCATAATTTCTTTTCTCAATTAATTTCTTACCTCTATATGTGGTGAGTTCTAGTTAGAGTTTAGACGACATTTGCGAAAAATTCATCTGATAAAGATGCATTTGTTCACAACACAGCACCTCATTGTGCTCGTGACCTTGAGTCATGAGAAGTCTCGTTATCCCGGTAATTCAAATAGCTACAACGCCTTTCAATCTTGACTACAACAATATTTGCAAACTAGTGTTTTGGTGGTGGAACTAAAAACTGAAGTGGTACCTACCCAAACGGTCTCCGACAATTGAGGACTATCAGCACTACAAAAATATTTGCATTTTGTTCTTGTATTATAGCTGAGGATCCAATTGGTTTTTCCAATCTGATCGCTAAACGTTAGTTAGAAAAGGGTTTGTTGGAGGATTTTTGGGTTATTTTAAAATTTCTAGATGTCTTGTAACTGTTTTTCGGATCAATGTAAGTTGGGTTTTACAAACTTAAAACGTATACAGAGAAAAAAACAACTACAAACTTATATAAAATTTATGTTGTAAGGGATTAAGACAAAGCTTTTCTATATATTTCTCCTATTCCCGGTCTCGTGTTTTTCTATGGTTCGTAGCGTGCCTATTACTCTGCCGTTGTAATTGGGCCCAGTCATAGACAGATGAACCCGTATGTTCTAAAAATATGTGGCGGCGTTCGATTTCCGAACGCATCCCACGACTGAAGTTGAATTTGAAATTTGGGATTAGCTCTGACAACAGGTCGAGAATAGAAAGGAAGAGCAGCGCTAGTCGGAGAGTCGAAGTCGATGAGATATAACGTTACAATCCGTATCGCACGAGTGATTATTAAAGGACTGCGAACTAAGAATGCCTTCATTTGGATGGGACACTAGGCACGACTGCAGCAGCCTATTAACCGTCATACTTCCCTAACATCCCATAAATATATAAAGGAAAACTTTGTTTAAACCTCCTCTCTCTACCCTTCCCTACTCTCTCTCTCTCTCTACTTTACGACCCTCTCGACCTCTTTCTACATATCTCCGCCCTTTATCTTTCTCAATATTTCTCCGACCTATATCTTTCGCTCCACCGCTCCCTACTACCCCTGCCCGCTTCCCATTGCCGCACCCTTTATCCATCTCTGCCGCTCCCTACGTCTCTATATTTCTTTCGTGCAACCTCTCTCTTTTAACCTCTCGCTCTCTTTCTCCTACTTCATATAATGTATTTATGTCACTTTTCCACTTTCCCCATACCTTCTAACTGAAACAAGAACTGCATTATAACTTTCGCATGGTATCGGGTCCACTGATGCATTCGAATCGTCTCTTTGAGCATGATGTTTATACGTGTTCCCATGAATACACAACGTCAATCTTAGAGATATCCAACACTACAACATTGTGCTTAACTTTTGCGGACAAAACATCAGCTACTATGTCCACCTATTTGTTTGTCCACCGTACTTTATACGAAAACAAAAAAAAAAAAAAAACGTGGGCCACCAATTTGTGTGCCACTTTTGTGCGTACTATCACATAAACCTGAAGGCATAATAAAACTTTGCTGTTATTTATCAATGCTTGAACCATTAACCACGTTCACGTATCAAGTTTTTTTTTATAAAAGTTCTTTAACAAAACAATGCATACTTAAGTATTTAAGTTGACAGTCATTTCTCAAAATACGCTTGGATACTCGAGTTTTTTCACTTCCAAACAATATTATAGCATCGAGCAAATTATACTAAAAAATATGCAAATCATTAAATAATGCAAATTTAAACGCAGATACAAAAAAAATGGTGTACGGTTTGAAGCTATAAAGACCTTCATTGGAACCTAGATTTTAACGTGAACCATACCTGCAATTGCTACCTATTCTGAAGTGTATATTATATGTAAAATAAGAGGCAAACGAGCAAGACGGGTCACCTGATGGTAAGTGATTCACCGCCGCCCACGTGACCAGCGACGCCAGTGCGTTGCCTACCCTTTAAGAGTATAAAGGGTGGGGAAGGAAAGGGAAGGAGAAAGGTCACAGAGGGTGAGGAATTGTGGGACAGGGAATAAAAAGACAGGAAGGGGCCAACTGATACTCATTCCCACACGCAACGCAACAGTCCCTAGAAAATCTGTCGCGATACGTGTAGTATAATGAAAGTGCCAGTTGCTATTGGGCCCCGAGGTAGAGGGATAAGGGCGCCGGGACTCTCACTTACCAGTCGAAACGCGGTGGCCTCTAGGAAGTCCCCACTTCACGCTGATTTTCTGTGAGAGGGTAGTGTTTCACCGGTCGATCCTGCCCACCTACGTGCTACAGCGAACTGCAGACATGGATCTACTACCGTAAATATGCAGGTATTGTTAATTAATATTCTTGTTACGCACTCATTTAAAACTCGAACAGGGAATGAGACTTCATGAATAAAAAATCTAACCACCATTACGTAATTACTAATGAGGTTTTAATGGTTGTAACATAGATACATACGTCAGTATGAGAATTGTTCATCATTACTTTAATACAAAAAAATATAAGCACACAAACGTACGCGGTATATGAAAACAAAAAAAACATACAATTGCTTCATATTATTGTTTTCCAATGTAAACCTAAAAGACTACCTACAACCTAAAAGACAAGTCCTTAGCTACAGCTCTATTCCGATCAACACACTACAGATTGGCGGTGAGGATAAGCACTAAGCACTGCAAGGTATATACTGGAATAGAATTTTCATGTGATGACACTTTGGCTCAAGTGTTGTCTTTTTCTCTAGTATTTTGTCCAAACCTGTTATTTTATTTTGTAATTTCTAGATTTCTTATAACTGCTGTTTTGGTTTTCAAACCCAAAAGCTTCTTTTCAAAAAGAAGGACATCACGCTCGCTTAATATGTTCGTCGTTAAATAAGCATGTGAGATAAAACCTTATGTTGTACAATATCATAATTTAAATACCACTTGAATGTCCAGGAAACTGACATTATAAAAAGTACTAAAGATATTTTTCTTACTTAATATAATGTACTAGTGCAATATCACTTCTCATTTAAGTAGCGTATTTCCAAACTTTCAAATCGCTTGCTTAATGTCTTCCAAGTGAATGTAGGAAATAAATATCATTTTATACCAGCTCCGTCTCCCGATATTGTTTTCCTTCGACTCTTTGTTCCGCATAGGCAACAGGATATGGTTTTGCCGGACGTGTATTTTTTTTGTAGTGCATTATTCGGTGAAATGCGGCTGCAGTTGTGACAGCTAAAATATATATTTTTTAAACATCATCATCATCAGTTTATCCTCTTAAGCTACAATGCAGTAGGTTAGTTGTGTTGAGAAATATAAATACTTTGTATTTACTTTTCTGATTTAGTTCAGACTAAATCTCATAAGCATTTGAAACCGATAGACGCAGTTTTGGTGGATCGGTAATCTGGTGAAGATTACGATCCTTGACGGAGGCCTAGCAGCAGAAGTCAATCTTCTAATAATATACAGATTTAAAAAGCTCGACAAGAACTGTTTTCATGGTTCAACTAGTTCATGTTATAACGTCTCAATTTACATTTTCATAATTTTGTTTTTAACTTTCAGTGTATATACAAAAAGAAATATAATAAATATTTTGAGTGTGCATATAATAGATTCTCTAAGCTAAAACCATTATACCTCGATGATTTTCTTCATGCATTACAATGCATCTACAACATACGAAACAGCGTCTCTATCCGTTTCCGTTGCTAACTTCGCTCTGCCCCAATACGTGGAGACCTTCGACTCTAAAATGGTGTGTAAAATGATTGGCAGTGCTTAACAAGTAATTTCTACATTCTGAACTGTTCAGGATATTTGATTTGTAATTTTAGTTTTTAATGTACTTACAACACTATAAAGTTTTTGGAAGAAGTAAGTCGAACTAGAATTTCTAATTTGATCTTTCCTAGTTTATTCTTCGTTACTGCACAATATAATGTATTCGACAATCTAAATCGTCTATCATATTCTTTATACATTGTCATCATCATCATCATCATCCATCGATAGACGTCCACTGCTGGACATGGGCGTCCCCCAAAGATCTCCACACCGATCGGACCCGCGTTGCTCGTACCCAGTGGGTTCTCGCGATTCTCACCAGAGACCGTCGGCCCACCTTGTGGGACGCCTCCCAACACATCAAAAAACGTATACATCGTATATCCTCACAATTGCACATAAATATTTATTGGATATATAATGTAATACAACACCGCATGCTAATGGTGGCCGTTTCCGTTTTAGGTTGAAGAATGGTTAAGGATTTGTTCCGCCTGACTTAATTACCTTTAACCACAAAAATGTTAAATTAATGGTTAAACCCCGGGGATTTTCATCGCACTTGTGGTTTACTGACCTCATCCTTGACCAGTAAATAGAAAATAAACATGTATTTCTTAAAGTTGTAAAGTTTACGTTTATAAACTATATATATAATATACTAAACTCGGTTTTCGATTTTAAAATGAGCTTCAACGTCTTCTATATTTTTATTTAAAGTGAGACTCCAGCTTTACTTTTAGATAAGGAGGTCGTTTCGTGGTTTGGATCGCCACATGATGCTTATCTTTAAACCAAACGTTTTTAAGAGAAATTATTATAGATAACAAATAGAATGAAGCAATCTGAAAATTTCTTATACGTATATATCTGTAGTGGCCACGATTATGTTCACTCGTCCTTGGACTCTTAGGAAGAATGCTGCTGTATCATAACCTCAAACGTATATAGACTTGATACCCGATATAACGAGTAGTACGAGTATTTACTACGATTCTTGTTAGTATAAGTGCGATACTTAAGCAAACTTGTCATTTCACATCAGCGAAGGATCGGCAGACCCTTTCAGATTCTTTTTCGTAAAACTTTACCAATGAACACTCGTACCTCTTAAAATATTTTGTATGTATTTCAAAGTTGAGAAAGCTAATTAATATAGCACGGTATTTATAGACAATATTTACTTGTCTTAATGTATTATAACTTATGGTTGTTATTTCTTAACTGACACGCAAATTTGAAATCATAGAAGAATGGTATATAATGTATAGGGAATCATGCAAAGCAAGCGACGCCTACATATGGAATAAGGAGTACACAATTATCTATTGTTACCTTTGCGGAATTGATTCAGCTCCGTAAAGATACAACCTGCAAGAAGATAAGAGCATCTTTTACATTGAAAATTGAACCTAATGTCTGTTCATCAAAACTTGATTCACTTTATGCCTTTAATGGTTACTTTCAAAGCAAGACGAACAGGTGACGTTTGCGTTGACCGGGTTACATACATTACTGCATTGTCCTTTAGTCTCTAATATGTATCTGGGATTTAGTCTTTGTTATAGTCAATTTAGTTCTTTTAAACCTACAATAGTCTAGAATTTGTCTTATAGATGTACATATATATTTGGTGTTACTAGGTCATTTAATAAACGTGGATTGTTATAACAGGTAGAGGAAGAACGAAGAAAGTGTGGATGGATTGTGTGAAAGATGACATGTGTTAGAAGAGTGTGAATTCAGATATGGCGGCTGATAGAGGGATATGGAAGAGAAGTGAATACTGTGCCGACCCCACATAGATGATATAAGGACAGGAGGAAGAAGACTAGGTCATTTAATCTATCTATGTATATATAATGAAAATGGGTTTTAATTGTTCGGCAGTCACTGTCTACTAAAGGTATCGACACGAGAACATGACCATTCGTCGCGGAATGATCTGTAGATGATTAGTCTAATTATTTTTTGACTTTCATAGATCCTTCATCATTCTACTTCCAATTAACATCTATGAATATTTTGGTTTTAATATTATTTATGCAGTTGCCATAATAAAGGTTGCTATAGAAAGTCATTTGCGGTTGCAGTTCCTCTCAAGGAATATATCAGACAAATTTCAAGGCTAATTTTATATTATGGCAAGGAAAGCGGAAGTGGAACATTTAGTTTATGTGTATTAGTTAAAATTAAATAAAAAATTTATAAGTTTGTTAGCGAATAGTTGCAAAGAATTTAATACCAAATGCAACAATAATATTATCAACATGATGATCATCTAATGGTTTTGTTTTAACTTTAAATAATGGTGATGCTTAAATATGTTATCATTAAACAAATCATCTTTCTTACGATCAGTTGTCTCTATATTTTTCTTAAATTCTTTCGGCTTGTAAATTGTGACCGTATCCAGTTCAATGATCTCGAACAGTTTTGTTTTAATCCTTGAAAGATACGTGTGAAGGAAATGACGTCAGGGGCAATACGTTTCGAGAAATTCCAATCTAAGCTGAACTTTACTGCTCTATTTATTTCTTTTGATTTCATAAATTGGTATTAACGTTATGATTTTATAGAATTAAGCCAATCCGACCCTGTAGAAACATCTGCACAATCTTTTCGAAGAACTCTATATTGTTTTTCATCATCATCATCATCATCATTATCATTTCAACCGATTGACGTACACATGGTACCATACGTTCTTCTTTTTTAATCGCCATTCTCCTTTTCTAATTCTTAACACCAGAAGATATATCCTGTCGTTTACACTCATTTATAAATATTTATGTCCGTCTGTGGTTAATAAGTAGATTTACTGACTTTTTTTTTTTAAATTAGTATAGGAAGTGTGCGAAATTATTTATTTGTCATGTTGTTTCTTTTTACATTAATAACGAACTGTTTACTTTCAAGGATACCTACAATAAGGAACCTTCGCCCTTTTGTACGAGAAACGGCTGATGTCCTTGTTGATGATTTTTTTTTTTTCATTTAAAAACATTGTTTGGACACGGAATTCAATAAAACTGTACTTATCTTTATGATCACATGTTAATAGCGTAATAAAATATGTCGATAGCTTAATTGATGTGCGACGTTATATAAGTTCTCTATGCTTGAGGAGTTTTTCTAGCTTTTGACCATAGTGCAAAAAATCTTGAAAAAGCTCCCAATTTTGTTTCTGTAAGCACAATTATATTTAAAAATTTTCTATTTGATTTCGTGATATATTTTATCAAAGAAAAACAGAATGGTTAGACCGCTTTGAAAATATTAATGTGATGTTCAAAAGTGGTGAACAGTGGTAGGAAGTCTTTGGTGCCGGGGACAGTCAAGATTGGTGCAACCGCCATGTCTACTGCCTTAACAGTAGTATGCAAACTTTACTGTGATGTGATTTAAAGAGCCTTCTAGTTGGTGATATTATTGGGGTAAAGAGACTTAACTTATAACTCAAAACTGTCAGAGCAATTTGATGCTGGAGAAACGTACTAACCAGCACTAAATTTTTATGGAGAAGTGCTTCCTTTGTTCTCTTAGCGATGTTTAAAAAGTAAACAAAAATATAAAAACGTTAAATAAAAACACCTTTGTATATAGTTATAAAAGCAAATATAACTGAGGTAGTTGTTTCTTACAATATATAATATTTTGCCGGGTCATGAGTACTAGCAACTGATGAGCATGCATGAAGACGCTCATGAAAGTGGAGGAAGTGAGAGAGGTGTGCCAAGATCGTAGCAAGTGGAGAGAGGTGATCTCTGCCTACCCCACTGGGAACGAAGCGTGATATATATGTATACTTATGTATATATGATATTTTGTTTATAAGGCATACGTTCACTTTTCCGTTAACATATTTTTGTATAAACATACTAAGATTATTAACATACTTCTGTATACGGCTCGGTTAGTAATCAGTTCCGCAATGCGATAGGTATACCGTCCAATGCATTGCAAGTATTATTATCTGCAATATGAAGTAATTACTTTTGCATCTCAACTATGCTTACTTTACCAAGTTTCTCTTTAGGACTCTTCTATGTATTATTGTGTCAATATTAACAAATATATAGTAACAATCGTTTATACAATATAATAATATACGTATCATTATATTATATGCACGATGGTTTCTATCAGAAAAGAGCTGAAAATAATTCAAATAAATCAAAGAACGCTTTCCTCCACAAAAACTTTCACTATCCATGTTTAGCATCTTTCTTGTCTTCTCTGTCTTTTAGTTATGACATCATATCCTTTTCATCTCCTTTTTTCAATTTACCATAAAATATAACTTCTATAATAAATGATATTAATGTGCTTCCCACCTACTTCATTTGTGCAATTACTATAGTTAAGAATAAATTTAAATATATCTTTAGAGTAATTCCTAAGACGAGCACAGCAATAGCAGTAGTTAGTAAATAACATCTGCATTAAAATTTCTTTGTAATACATCATTAACATGGAAAACGTTTTTAATCTATTCTCAAAAAAAAATCGATATTAATATTTAATAGTGGTAGGTCTCTGTTGCCGGAAACCGCCTAGGTAGGTACCACCGCAGCTCCTATTTTTGCCGCCAATAGTGTGCAAACATTACTGTGTTCCGGATTGAAAGGCGCTGTAACTAGTGTAATTACTCGGGTAACGAGACTCAATATCTTATGTCTCAGGCGACGAACGTATTGCGGTGCAGTTTTTTTTATAACGAAGTTTGCGCCGCAAGTTTTATAACTATTGCAGCTTCATCAGAATCAGCGCTCGGATCTGGTATCCGCGAGCTATTGTGATGCATTGTATAACACCCTAGCTAGCTCCACGTTGTTATTGGGAGGTGGAACTTTTTACTCGTCTCCAAGCTTAATAGCATAAAAAATTATATTATTAGATTTTTTTTTTTACACTCCAAAGCGATGAGACGAGCTAGACGTTCAACAGATGGTAAGTGATAGGCTCTATGACAATGTGAGCGCTATTTGGGTTATTTGAACTAATCTGCGCTCGTCGCCTTGAGACGTAAGCTCGACTCATCTTGTAACCCCAGTAATTACACTAGATATAGCATCATTCAAACCGGAATACAGTGATGTTTGCACAGGTACCCCAAAGTTATAACATTCCACTTGTAATTGAAGCAAAATATATATTGAAGGCTTTGACAGTATTGAATGAAATCATTAATACTGTAAATATTTCCGCGTGTTGGGTTGGACAGGCCGCGGAGGTGAATGACCGAATTTTGAAATGTTTAAATTGTAATTACATCGACCTTATCTCACACAATTGACTTTACCTTTATATATAAACTTATTGTATATATATATATATATATATATATATATAAAAAATATATTTACACCAAGTTTGTATTTGATAGGTATATTTAATTATCGCTAATAATATCGCTCCGTTATTATGAATTTGGGTAATGGATATAATAAGACTAGTAATAGTCATAATCATTAAATGCCCTCTTCGAACTGAAGTTTGGCGATCATATTGAGAAAACGAATTCGATCCTCAGCTGTTCTTTTTAACTGATGGTATTTAAGCTCGGTCCACTCCTTTATGTCTCCAAACAATTTCTTCCGCTGTCTACGAAGTTCACGTTTTCCAGGAATTTACTGGAACTAGTGGACGCCATCGACACTCGAGCTATTAGGAGGACTAAGGAAGTAACAGGTAAGTGGATGGCTACTAAAAGGGTTTTCGCATTCGCAGGCCCTTATTTTATAGGTCTTAGAATGAACGGCAAATACGAGGTGATTTAGTGCTTGTCGTACGGAATCGAGGATGCCGAGTAAAGCTACATCCCTCCTTGGGATGTACTTTAAGTGCAGTGTCGGGAGGCACCGGTGCATTCCGTAGGAGATCCCGCAACGCACTGAGGGTGACCACGGAAGGGGCTGTAGAAGGTAAAAATCTCACAACCTAGAAGCAGGGTATCGATTTAGATTTTCCCCTATAACAAAAAAAAAACAAAAAAGTAGGTACCGCCGCAACTATCATTTCGATCGCGATATAGTGGTGTGGAAACATTGGCAGCAGAATTAGATGCTTCTGTTATGCTTAGACAGTCCCCTGTGACAGAGACCTACCATCAGTGATTATTTATTTATTTATTTATTCAACGTGCTATTACCATTAATATAAGTTAAAGTTTTAAATAAGATAATATATTAATATAAAAAAAAATATTATGCATGTTTATCAGGTAAAAAATTATCTGTATCTTTCACAATCTGCTTCCTTAGTCTGTATTAAGCAACATCGTCCAGGTCTTGATGGTAGAGTACACATTAGAGCTGACCATCTTTATTGTGTAAACGTCCATGTCATTTTGTCTTTCAATTGTGTTAAATATGGTTACATCATTTAAAAGCTCTTTATTCATTCATTATAATAATTGCTAACGGTCTTTATTACTTCCACTAACTCCTTAATCAATTATGTATTAAATCTTTATGATGGCATATAAATTTTATGTACCTGATGAGACGTGATTGAGAATAAATGTACTTATTGAATAACTGGCTTTTCCCCATCCTCTTTGTTTGCCGTAATATAGAATAAGATTTGAAATTTGCACTTGAAATTTGTCAGAAATATTCCCGCCCGCCGGCAATCCGCCGCTCTGCGGACCCCTTCCTGTATTAACATCCCCGCAACTCCCTTTGAGAAAGGAATTTTGTAAAATCCACTGTTAGCTAACCTTTAAATGGCAGAAGTAATGTCTCTACCAAATTTTGAGTGCTTCCGTCTGATAATTTCTGGATATCTCGTATATTTGTAAAGATTACATTGTATTAATCACAAGGTTACAAAAGGCAATATCTTTCAAGTAGCTGTTTCTTTTTTATCAGATTGTTTAAGAAAATATCATCTTAGAGAACTTCGAACAGTTGTGTATATCATTTATTATATTTTAGTTTAATAGACTGTGACCTTTCAAAATTTCTGGTTACCAGACGCTTGGGGGGTGTGATGGTCTTTTCAGTGGACAATCGAATTCTCAATATGTGGATTCGTATTATTTACGACTTTGCTCTGTGCTCGTGTCTCAGTAGACTAAAGAGAGGTTGTATAAACTTACCTGCTGTATACTGCAGTAGAATCACTAATCACCATGAAAACTGATGAAATGAAACTATTTCAAAGTTAATATTTTAATTCAATTCACGAGTGTTATTCAAAATTCTCATTTTTTTTATTACATAAAACATTTACATTCTTCTATACAACAATTTGGGTTTTATATAATTATACTAAATATTATTTACAGGTATCTATCCTCTTTCAGCTTTTTAATGAAACCGAACATAAATTGAAAATCTCCTGTATGAATCCCCACAGAACGATGGCTTCCGGTGACCGGCGGTACCGGTCATGCTGAATGTAAGGTCGCGTGAAGCCGCTGGATGCAGGCAGCGCAAGACCGATGGATTTGGAGATCTTTAGGGGAAGGCTATGTTCAGCAGTGGATGTCTATCGTCTGATTATGAACATAAATTAATATTTTCATATCTCAACGGAAGGTGGAGTTATTCAACGGCTAGTTCATAGATTACTGATGATGTATATGTGGGTAGGAAAAGTTAGGAAGATAAAAAAAGAGATGGATGGATTGTCTTAAAAAGGATATGCTTGTAATAGGAGTGGATTGTGATTTGAACGTTGATACAAACTATTGGAAGTAGAAGACAACTATACCAGAAAAAGTGGAAATAGCACACAAATGTGATATCAGCGTTTTTATTTGCATTTATGCCAAAGTAGCTAACCGTTTGCTCAGTAAACCAGGAAGGTTTGAAACCGCTTGGTTAGCCACTATAACCTCATTGTAAATCAGCCGCCACAACGTCATCGATTTCTTCCGATTGTCAATCTGTTAAGAGCCAGAGTATTCTTGTTGAAAACTCTACCTCAACCACCGCCTCATTTTTTCTTAACACGGTGTTAAAGAGGTCATTTGTTAGCTCGTTGTAGATAAAGGAAGCTAATAATTTGCTTATTAACAGTTACTATGGCAATTAACCTTATATAAAATAGCAGTTATAAATTAACTTAAATCTTTATAATACATGTTTTATATGTACAGACTTAAAATAATTACATTTATCCGTAATCATTACATCTGCCTTTGTCACCGATTATAACTCAGCCAGTCCTGTTTGATCATATCCGAGCCTTTCTCACCAATCATGATCACCGCGGCGTTTGTATTGCCGCTAACTATCGTCGGCATTATACTAGCGTCGACGACTCGTAGTCCTTCTACACCGTGTACCCTTAATCGTGGGTCCACCACAGCCTCCCGATCCCACGAAGGACCCATCTTCGTCGTACCGCACTGGTGGTATATCGTCATTGATATCGTCCTAACTTGACATTCGATGTACTCGTCGGACATGAAATTCAAGTGCTTGCAGTTAGGCAAAGGCTCCATGTACAGTCTAGAACCGAACTGTTTGAATGACGATGCGTTTGCTACTTTCAAGGCTATCTTGATCCCTTCAACTAAACGATGGACGTCCAACCTGTCTTCGTGATATCGAGGATTCATAATGGGGTAGTCGAATGGATTAGAGCTCCTCAGTCTCACATATCCCCTCGTATTTGGCCTTAACAATAATGGCATTATTGTCCACGCATCTTTGTTAGCTATCGGTTTATAAACAGTATCGTAAACTTCATCAGTTAGACCCAAAATTTTTCTCACTATCTGGCCATTATCAGACGAGAAAGACGCCGGTGCCATATGAAATTGTATATCTGGCCATAAACCGGTACTATTAGCATATTTCGTGTTTACGAAAGCAATGCCTTCTAAACCCCCTAAAGTGGTCATTGGGCCTCTCTCATTTATAACATAATCCATAGTAACTGGAAACGCTTGAAATCGATTTTGTACAATTGCAACAGGTTTATCGACTAGAAAAGTAAGACCTCCAACACCTATATGATCTTGCAAATTCTCACCTACCGGCAAATCTTTCAGGACTTTAATACCGACGTCCATTAAATGGTCCTTAGGCCCAATACCTGATAGCATGAGTAATTGTGGACTGTTTATAGCGCCAGCTGATAATATAACTTCTTTCTTAGCGAACACAACTCTTTTCATGCCATGTTTTATGAATTCAACCCCGTACGCTTTCATAGTTAATGGATTGATCAAGACTTTTGTGACTTGAGAGTTTAGTGATACATCCAAGTTCCGCCGGGCGCGCACCGGTCTCAAGAATGCTTTTGCTGTACTGCATCTGGAACCTCGTCTAATAGTACCTTGAGCGATCATAAATCCAGTCTGCACTGCTCCATTTATATCCCTGTTCTCGTATCCTATCTCAACTCCAGCTTCGACGAACGCAGCTACTAAAGGTGTTCTCCATGGTGCCTCTTGAACTGTTAAGTAACCTCCTCTTCCATGGTATTGGCTTTTAGATAAATAGGGGTTTCTGTTGTCTTCAGACTTAATAAAATATTTGAGTACGTCTCGATAGCCCCATTCGGGGTTGCCGAAGGATTCCCATTGGTCGAAATCGTACCGATTTCCTCGCACATATATCATATAGTTCAATGCACTGGAACCACCCAGTACCTGAAAAGTAAATTAGCTGGTTATAATATTTTTAACAATTCAGAAAGTGATTGGTTTGCATAGTTTGGTAGTAAATTAAGCCACAACCAATAGGAATAATGTGGTCTTGTATAAACATCCTAACTTACACTTAAATGATTCGGGTCTTTTGAATCAAAAGGTTAGTGATTAACCACGATTCCACCTGGTGTTAGAAGGCGATGAAATCTGCAGTGGTAACGTTCACTAGCCAATCTATTCACTTTTTCTTTGACGAACGAACGTTTTACCTTTACTTTTCGTTTCATTCTATTAAAAAAAGGATGAGTACAAAAGTTACCTTTCCTCGGGGCCAGCTGCATCTTTGATTCTTGAATCCTAAGCAAGCGTGAGGCGTCGGCTCCGTCTTATACTGCCAATCGAGCTTCGTTAGCTGCAGGTAGGCCGCTAACGAGGGGACGTCGGTGATCTCGTTCTCATCAGGACCTGAAGTTTATACATGTCCTCGATCAATTTTTTTTTATACGAACAATATCGTGAATATGGACTACATATTTATTTAATAACGTAATCCTAAAGCGTTTTAAAATGAGGTTAGAATCTTCAAAGAGATAAACAGTGTTTTCAGTCAGGATAATCTCGATACATTATCAATGTTTAATCCTGTTAATCTTCCGTTTAACTAGTTTTTTGTGTATTAAATTATTTCCTGCTCTCCAAATAACTCAAATTTTTGCTCCCTAATATCCGTTAAGATTGTTAGTATGACTTCAAAATAATACTGTATCTTACCACTCTCTAGTAAAAGAAGATTCCAGTCTTTGATTTCGGTGAGTCGGTTCGCTACCACGGCACCGGCGGACCCACCTCCCACTACTATGAAGTCGTACTCCCTCCTCGGATCTTTGTCCAGGACTTTCGCTTCTGGGTCATATGAGCTGTAGTTGTGGTAGGTCAGTGCTCCTAGTAGAAGCGGTATTACCCACAGTCCCGTCACGCTGATTGTCTTCAGCGCCGTAGACGCTAGAAGCACTTGGAGACCCATCTCTTATTACAATCTTTGTATCACTGGTAACTAATAATTGTACCGCAATCACCACTATTACCGTGGTTCGAATTACTTGATTTTGTAGTGACTAGTTGTTTAATATTAAAATCTTTTCATGTTCCTGTCCGGCGGCTTGGTTTTTCGCATCGCTTTCTTGTCGATTTCCGGTGGTAGTGGCGGTGACAGCAGCATATTAACATTCATAGCAAGCGCGACAGACGCCCTGACAACACGGTGGCTGCGTCTGGAAATATTTACGTTCATAAATTAATACATACATATATATATATATACATATCTTTTTTACCACTTTCCCAATGTTGAGGATCATGACCAAGTAAAAACAGTCTTATATGTATGTATTTCCATATATATATATAAAACTTTTATATTATACTCAGTTCAAAACAATATTTTAGATTTAGTTTTGTCTGTTTATTTTATCTTAAAAAACAGCTTAAACATTTCTCATACGATTTTAGTTAATGTTGATACTAATACTAATGAAAGTCTTCATCAAAATTTAAGAGCGCACTCGCATCGTCACAAACCATCATGTGAACTTAAATTTAGTTATAATTTACTGATAGAACTCTTGCCGGAAACCGTCTAGGTATCACCGCAGCTCCTACTTCCGCCGCTAAAGAGTAGTAAACAAACATTATTGTATTTCGGTTTGAATGGCGTTGTAACTAGTAAAATTACTGGGATAACGTGTAGTGGCGTGAGCTCCATACTGGCCAATATGCTCTGTATACCCTGGCTCTTTAAACATATCGAAATAATATATTAATTAACATAAAACATATTTAATAACAATAATAATGAGTTGTCCGGTAGAAATTGCTTTCTGAGCTTTTGGTTAAATAATGTATTCTTTATTTATGTAATTCATAGCTTGTTGCCCTAATGGTGAGAGCGTGCGACCCTCATTCCGAAGGTCGCGGGTTCGAATCTCGGCATGTACCGATGACTTTAATATTTAAGCTATGTACATTTGTGAACTTTAGTTACAACAGCGCAATACAAACGGTGAAGGAAACTTGCACATGAATTAGAATTTATTCTAAAGTGTGTGTGAAGTCACCAATCTGCATTGAGCCCGCGTGGTGGACTATGGCCCCGTCGCCCTCGTATTGAGGGTAGGGTTGTGCCTCAACAGTGGGTACGTAAATAGGCTGTTATGGTTATTTACGTAATTGGTGTACAATAAATAAATATTCTTTATATTTATCTTATCACACTAATATCTTAATGTACTGTAAATTCATTTAACTTTATGTAAAGGTCCACTGGTCACGTTGTCGATGCGCGCGGCGCGTCCCTAGCGGCGGGAAGCGCAACTACTCCCTGCATATCCCTAATACATTAACAGGTTGAATAGGCCCGGTTCGTAATACAGGCGAAGATGATCGGAGGACGGGTCCGAGCCCTCCTTCGATCACCGCATAATCTTGCCGCCATCCGATGCGCGTCGTACGCTTATTAAATTCATAAGTATATTTATCTATGTATATATTTGATTACATCCCCCTTACCTCTCCCTCTATAGCACTATCCAACCCTTCAACCCATCCGCATACAACATCTTCTCACCCTTCTCCTCTCCCTTTTACATATTAATTTTTATATTTATTTATTTTAGCTCACGGATACCAGATCCGCGAGCCCTGAGTCCGATGAAGCCGTTAAAGTTATCCATAGAACTGCGGCGAGAACATCACCATAAAAAAAAAAAGGTTGGATAAGTTACATACGATACATCAAATTGTTTGCTTGTTGCGTAAACTATAGATGTGTGCACGCAACGTGGAATCAGTGCCTGCTCGCATCCGATAAATTTAAGAACGTGCGATAAATAGCACAAATATTGTACGTTAGACAGCATTATTATTTTGCCGCGTAATATGTCATAAGGAAATTTAAAAACCTTTATAGCCATTCCGTTTGTTCTGCGTGAGAGTTGTTACGTGGTGATTATGATCGCACGCGATTGTATTGTAATTATCCAATTAAATTGTTTATTTATTGTAATTTATTGCTGTGAGATCTGTACGGGTGATGTGTGTTATAAATAAATTAAAGATAAATGGTTTTATACTACATAAATGTTTAAATAAAACTATTTTTTTTATTCAATGAAGCGACGATAAGAGCGGGACGTTCACTTGGAAGTTATACGCTTAGGATGTCACACTGCATCATATTCTCTAGTCTCGTTACTCCATTAATGTCACTAACTACATTTGAAAGTTTTTATTTAAGTATATAGATAAGCACAGATATTTTGGATTCGGTGTGCATACACTATCCGACAACCCTACATCCCCCTGGCAACACGACTGTCATCTATTGTCTCAAGGCGACTAGCACAGTGTTATGATGTATATATCATTCCGACTAGAGCTATTATTATTGGTGGGCGTATCACTTACCATCAAGTAAACGACTTGCTTGAACAGTGGTGTAAAAAGATTTACTACCGACGTCTAATTTGTGAAGTGTTTTTAATTTGTTTATTCTTTATTTCAGGTAAGCTAACTTCTATAATCTAGACTCGCGTTTAACTTAAGTTTGTTTTTAACGTTACCGTTTGAAGATCAAAAGGAAATTATTATTGTGAAGATGCAGGTAAGTTTACATTATTTTTTCATTTTCCTTGCACTATTTACTAAAATTATAATTTTTTTTTAAATCGACTAGGTTAGCGCTTTACCACGCTTCAACCTGATGTTAAACAGTGATATGGTCAATGGTGGTAAAATGCACTAACTTAGTTACAGCTTATCGCTCTTTTCTGGGAATACTGATGCCGGCGAGATGTTCCACTCCTTTGCTGTTCTCGTAAAGAACGATGGAGCTGTACCTCATTGTGCGCAGACTGGGGATTTCCACAGTATAAGGATGACTAGCCGTTCTTAGCTGACCTCTGATTTTTTTTATTCTACGAAGCGACGAGACGAGCGGAATATTCATCTGATGATCAATTGTACGCTCGCCCATAACAACGTGACACTAGTTAAGATGTTAAACACATCTCCACATTGCGCTCGTCGCCTTGAGGAGTGTGATCCATAAGATAATCTTTTTAATCTGAAACACGGCAATGATTGTATACTGCTCTTTGGCGGCGGAAGTAGGAGCTGCGGTGGTCCCTAGAAGGTCTCCAGCAATAGAGGTGCTATCTCTACCAGATTTTAAGTATTTATCTAATACTTTCGGAGATTTCGTCATGAGTCAACGAATCTTTGGATATCTTCTACATATATACATATAACTTGTTTGTAACTTATACATAAGATAAGTTTAGTTAATAGTGTTTAAAGTTATATATTACAACAGCGTTACAGTCGGCCTATTACATATTTCCTAGTGCGGAAGCTGTGATCTAATTCCTAGGCATTACTGAGGCGGCGTGAAAGTGAACGCGGACCGCTGGCGGTATGGGCGACAATATATTGTTTAAAAATTGTCATACCGGTTGCTTAATCAGGAAATAGCGGATAACGAGTTATTTGAAGCTCACAACTCTAAGCTGTTACGCTGTAAGTCTTGTGACGTCATAATGCATCACAACAAATCCAAGCTACGTCAAAATGTTTCAACTGTAAACCGAATAGAAGTATGAAATACTTTGTCAGGGTAAGGAGAAAAAACAGCCTAATATGAAATAGAGAACAGAGATATAGTAAGATGGTAAGTCTCTGTTGCCGGAATCCGTCTAGATACATATCATTGCAGCTTGTATCTCTTCCGCCAGGCTGTGGAGTTTAACGTGTTCCTGTTTGAAGAGTATTTTAGCTTCTTTTTTTATTAAATGGAGCAACCAAATCGGGACGTTCATCTGATGTTAAAGTTATACGCTTTCCCATAAGAACGCGACCCTAGTTAGGAAGATATACACAACACTATACTGTTGTTCGTTATGTTAAGACATAAGATGTCATGTCGCGTTACCTCAGTAATTACATTACTTATGACGCGCTTCAATTCGGAATACAGTAATTTTTACACAGTACTGTTGTAATAGTTGCTGCGGTTGGTACCTATCTAGATAGTCTCCGGCTACAGACACGTAACAGCAGAAAGCTTAGAAATACCATCAGGAGAATGTTGTCACACTTGTTTTTTTTTATAAATATATGCAGACTGAAGTGGCAATGAGTACATCGCTGGAAGAACTGACAGCCAATGGGGCACTAAAAGTCGTCGAATGGCGACCGCGTACCGGAATACGTTTTTTTGGCAAGCTCTCCACCAGGTAGTCCGAAGATCTGGTGACGGTTGCGGGAAGCAGATGGCTGCGGGTAGCGCAGGATCGATCGATGTGATGTTTGGGCGAGGCCTATGTCTAACAATGATATGTAGATTAGGGACCTTGTACGACCCCACCTGATGGCATGCGACGATGTAGTTTTTGATGGTAAAGTTTTATTACAGAACCCTCATTGGTCTCTCCCTTACACTAAATAGGATATAATGAGAAGCTGTACAAATAAATTTTAGAGAAAGAATCTTGATATAAACATTTAAATTTTATTCACTTATAAAATTTAAACGTTTGTATTTGCTTTCCGACGATTTCGCCATTAGATTAAATAAAAAAAAAAAAATTCGCATGAACGTTGTGCAATATATAATAATTTCCGCATAAAGCTATTAAATAATGTAAACACCGTATTCTAACCTACAAACGCACTGAAATTATTTAAATGGTCACACAGCGGTTGTGTAAATGTATATTGATAAACAAATCTTATGCAACCGTACAACCGGTTGCCGTCGAAAAGTAAACATCTTTGGGTGAAGGTCGCTTCCGGTGCTTTCGATTGTTGATACGGTTGCACGCGATGAAAGTGAAATTAATTCATGTGACTGATATCCGACTGATCATCAACCGACACCTGCCCAGAATAGTGGATAAATGAGCTCGACTCTCCTTGTTACTAAAATCCCTTCACTAGTGATAGTTCTCTGTTGCCGTAGACCGTCTAGGTAGGTATCACCTCAACGCCTATTTCCGCCGCTGAACAGTAGTGTGCAAACATTACTGTGTTCCGGTTTGAAGGGCATTGTACTCAGTGAAACTATGGGGTAACGAGACTTAACATTTTATGTCTGAAGGTGACGAACCCGTTAACTGGTTAAGATGATATAACTGGACCAGCAGTGTATATCATCTTAACCAGCGCCACGTTGTTATGAGCCGGCGTTTCGTTTACCATCAGGTCAACGTCTCATTCATCACGAAGCTCCGTCGAATTATAAAAATTCCCACCTGTGGGAACATTATTCTTTTTAGTGTTCCACCTTTATTCTCAAAGTATATGTCGTCCTTGCTGTTGGTCTATGCAGTTTGGAAGGCCAGGTATGATAGCTACGTTCAGCAGTAACCTACATATTTCAACTTCCTTCCTTTTTGAGAGGTGAGGAGTATGCGTATGTATAAATTCTTAAGGTCTCTATCAATAGTCTATGAAGAGGTTGGAGCTGGAGAATCATTGAACAGACCTACTCTGACTTTTTTTTATATGTTATGTTCTTAAATATGAAAGAGGAAGTGATTAACGGTTGTTTCATCTTACGAAAATATTTAACCGCACATACATCGCCGGCACCAGTGTTAACAAAACCGCCAAGGTGCGGTCGAACCTTCGCGAAGATCCATCGTAACCGCAGAGCTTGAACCAGGTGAAGGCCAACGAAAAACTTTCACTGTTGTATAACGCTCGGGCCACTTCCTGCAGGCTCGCCGTCAAGTGAAGCGCAAAGTTTATTGGTGTAGGTCTTATGAGATTCTTTGTACGACGCGACGAGCTAGACGTTCACCTGATGACCAGTGAAAGGCCTGTAAAAAAAAAGTAGCGCTTCTCATAATGATACACCACCACATTGTGCTCGTCTATTTTAACGTAGAGATGTTGTCTCGTTACCGCAGTAATTGCACTAGCTATAACCACCCTTCAAATCGGAACACAGTAAGGTTTGCATACTACTGCTTGGTGGTAGTTAATACGACGTGGATGTCCTGAAGAAAAGAGTGAATAGGCTGTTTCATAAGTGCAGGATCAACTCTAGTATAGTTCATGTTTGAAAAGTATTTCAAACGAGTGTTCTTGTCTATTAGAAACCACCCTCTAAAGATTATTTAGTGCTTTTAATATTATGAGGGTATTTAAAAAAATCTTTATGTTATGGGAATGTAGGCAAATTATTTCCGTATTTAAAAAAAACTTACTAACGTTATATTAAATTACACTAGTTTATGTGGACAATTTAAATAATAATAATAAGACGATTATTGACAACCCTACATACAATACGGAATTTTGCATACAATGCAAACGGTTTTAGCATAAAGAGTAAATGTATACGAAGAGGTTAAGGACTCAGTATATGACTTCAGAATGTTGACTATCAGACCTGTCCCACTGGTGGTCGGTTGTCTGATGTATTCCATGAGAACAATCACAAGAGTTTCCATAGCAACCGCATCATCATCAGTCGATAGATGTCTACAGCTGAACATAGGCCTCCCCCAAAGATCTTAACGATTGATTATGCGCGGCCCGCATCCAGCGGTTTTCGCGATCTTCACACAGTCAGCATGACCTCCGGTACCGCCGGGCACTAGGGTCCGTCATTTGTAAGGGTTCATATGGGAGGGTTTGAGCTATTTCCCACCACGCTGTCCCAATGCGGATCGGTGCAAGCCAGTGCCTCGTTGTTTAATTAGCAAGGTGCACCACGACCTAGTGACGTTGGCTTGAGTGCCCTGAATTGTCGTACGGGACCCCTTACACCCTGACTCAGCAAGGGCATAAATAATAGGAAATGGAACTGTTTATAAAATTTAATTAGAAATAAAATAACGAAGCTTCTATGAAATTCAAAACAATAAATGGCCTATAACCATTTACAAATTATTTCGCCTCACTAGTTTTCACGTGATTGGACTAACAAAGGAAACCCATTTTCATTGTATATATATGTATGGTTGGAGATCTTTGGGGAAAGCCTATAGACGTCTGTGAACCGATGGTGATGATATATATATATATATATATCATCCAATATACATACACACTACTGTTTGGCGGCTGAATTAGGAGCTGCGGTGGTCTAAGCCTAGGTCTGGACAGTCTTCGGCAACAGGCATACCACCAGTAAACTTAAATTTCGTTTATCCTTTGATTAATAGTTAATTAATTAAATAATTATTTTAATATATAGAGAGTGATAGTTAAAAACTTTGGGGTAAGTGTAAGACATTTTTTTAATTGATGGTAGCTCTCTGGTGCCAAAGACCATCTACGTAGGTACCACTGCAGCTCCTGTTTCTGCCGCCAAACAGTAGTGTGCAAACATTGGTTTGGTCTGGTTTGATGGGCGTTATAGCTAGTGTAACTGCTTGGGTAACGACACTCAACCTCCTGTCTTAGATGACGAGTGCAATGTGGTGCAGTGTATAACATCCTAACTAGCACCACGTAGTTATGGGCGGGCGTATCATTTATCATCAGTTGAACGACCGTCTTGGCTCGTCGTGTAATTGTATAAACATATACATCTATTCAGTATAGCCTGTATATATACATATATATTAACGTATAACGTTATCGGGTAACATCGTTTAAGTTCGAGAATTGAAGTCGGAACAGTTCGTTCATATGTTAGCTAATTATGCAATGTGCATATTACGCGATCCCGGCGGTGCGCGGACCGTGCAACACGATACTCTGTATTTTGCAACGCGGCGGTATTAGCTACATTAAATAATAGATACTGTATACAAACGATAACTTTTTTTTATGTAATAAGACCGATTAAAGAATATGACCGAGGTAACGTCAATAAAGAGATCGATTGACGCATTCGTATCGAATGGGCAGCGTTTGTGAAACTCCGCCGCATCCTCACCTCGTAAATACCCCAATGTCTCAAGACGAACGTCTTTAACCAGTGCCTTCTCCCCATACTTAATTACGTCGCAGAGACATGGCCTGACCATCGAGCTCGTACATCAGATTCAAAGTAGCATATCGAGCGATGGAGACAGCTACGCTTGGCATTTCTGTAAGGGACAAGATCCAGAACGAGGAAATGCGACGGAGAACTAAAGTCGTCGACGTAGCCTTCAAAATCTGCAAGCTGATGTGGCAGTCGCTCGGCCATGTCTGTGACGGCCGATAGGGAGAAAAAGTCTTAGAGTGGAGCCCGCGTACAGGTCGCAGAAGTGTAGGACGTTCTCCTTTCAGATGGACCGAAGACATCATCAGAGCGGTCGGAAGTGGGTGGAAGACATTGGGGAAGGCCTACATCCAGCAGTGGATTAACAAAGGCTGATAATGATAATGATGAATTAGACGACGAGACCTACAGGACTCACTTCATATATGACACCGAGTGGTGATGTGGTCTTTGGTGGTAAGGCGCACTAATCTATTAACAAATTATGCAATCTTTTTTTTTATTTAATTAAGCTATGAGAGGAACGGGATTTTGACTTGATGGTTAATGTTGCGCCCGCCCACAACAATGTGGCGCTAGGTAGGATGATATATACTACACCATATCGCTGGTCGCCTGAGGCTTTAACACATTGAGTCTAATTACCCCAGTAATTACACTAGCCACAGCTGCTGTTCAAACAGGATCGCAGTAATGTTTGCACACTACTGTTTGTCAGCTGCAATAGGCGCTGCGGTGGTATCCACCTAGACGGTCTGCGGCAGTAACTTACCACCAGTAAATATATGATTAGGAAAAAAGGTATATTACATTTAATTGACATAAAAGAAGAATTTTTCTATGTTTCCATCGTAGACCTATAAAACTTCATATTTATGATGAATATATATTTTGGGTTTACGTATGGTGACACACATGACCTCCCATGAACAATGTTCTGTAATAGTTGTCTACTGTTTTTTTGTCTATTCTTCCTATTGTGTAGATGGGGAAAGTTATTACGAATTTATTTTGAAGCAAAAATGTTATCGAACTTACTTAAAAATACAAGATTACTTCGAACTATAGATATTTATTTTTAAAGGAATTTTAATATAAAAAAAAATTATAATTTTTTTGGTAAACTAATGCAATTGTGAAAGTAGTTTTAATTAATCTGTAAATTAGTTTAAATAATTATATTTTTCTCAGAATATCTTTTTATATATAATAAAGCTGAATTTCATAAATTTCTTTTCATGTAGTTGTTTAAATTTGTTTGTGTCCTCATTATTATCTCTACTGTTGATCGTCTACTGGTATATGATCCTTGAGATCCACAGTTTCATATTGAAAAATGAACTCAAACTTGGAGTCGTTTTGTTCCTATTATTTATTATTTTATTATTATTAAACTTCTCTTAATTTAAAGTTTATTGTTAACATTAAATCAAAATCAAGATTGCAAAATTATTTATATACATATATATATATGAAAAGACGTTTCCTTTGTTCGCTCATCAAATGAAAATTAGTGAACGTATCGACATGGTACCATGATCATTCGACTCGGAACGATATATTGAAACACTTCAAAGTGGATGCCAGTGCCGTTTCCTTGTTCCTTCTTAAAAACTTCTTTTTCCTAAAAAGGAAAATATCGCGAGGAAAATGATATAGACAAAGAACAACAGCTGTGAACACCTAACATTCGCAACTTTACTAGTGACCAACCTGCACTTAACCAGCAAGATTAAATGGCCCTAACTCCATATAAGATCAGGTCCTATGTGCGAGTATTAAAAACATTAGGTCTGTGTAATTTGCTTAAGTAGTTCTTAACTTGTGATAAGCAAGGAGTGTGATAACTTTAACTTAACTCTAAAATGAACCTATCCATCGGTATTGTGGCGGGCCTTTAATGTCTCGTTGCGTCATTGCTACGGAATACTTCCGCGCGGCGTAAGTTGGTAGCAGTGTAAGCGGTTAGGCAACTACGCCTTTTGTGTTTACACAAACTCATTCCTCCCCACCCACTTCCCACCTCTCCTATCTCCTTCCTCTAATGTTGGCTTCGGCCTGTAGGTCCGACGAAAATCTCTCGCCAGGTCACCGGAGCGCGAAATTATTTGTTTTCAACGCGCCGACACACACATGCACACCATGTGGACATATTTTTAGTATACTGATTACAAATGTAATATATTTTGGACTTTTTCATTGGTAGGGAAAATAGTACATAAGATTTGGGTGCTGAGAATCCTTGAAAGTTTGCTAGTGTTAGGTCTTTATGTCCAGGAGCGGTCAAGGCACCAAAGCATTACCTATTCCTGCTGCCAAGCTGTAGTGTGCAACATTATTGATCCAGTTTGAGCGCTATAGCTATTGAACTGACTGAGCTAATGAAGCTCAAATCCTTATGAGTTAAAAAGGCCGCCACAATGTGGTGTTGTGTATATCGTCCTAACCAGCGCTATGTTGTTATGGGCAGGTATATCACATATATCGCTATATCGAACGCCCACCTTGCATAAGAGGCCTGACTCCATCTGTTGGTATCAGCCAACCTCCATACATGAACAAACTCGACAAAAAGATGTATTTTGACAGAAAAAATTATCTTTCTATCTGGGGTTGGTCTATCATATTCAAAAAACATTTTCACCATTAGGGTTACATTTGAGGCAGATGAACGGTAAATAAACAAGGAGTTAAGATTATAACTTTATACTTTAGATGTCATTATCATTATTATCAGCTCGTGTTCCACTGCTGGGTACAGCCCTGTCCCAAGGATCAAGGGCGTTCGTGAACCCGTTCTTGGTCAACTTTGGATACCGTTAACCAATAACTCATAAGTTATCTATTGGTCAACAATGGTAGTTATGTATTATTTTATTGTTTACTTTAATTGTTTACATAGTGTAAACATTTTGTGAACCCAATTGAAAAATGAGGAATAACCAGTAAGCAGTAGTGTACAAAACGAAAGGATCTCAAAGTTTAAGATAATGAGCATAACTTTGTGTAAATATTCTAACCTCTTAGTAGAATTAATGAGCAAAATAACTCGTTGTGGGGGAAATATGGACGATTTCCTCGCTGAAGTAATTTCGCGGAGGAATGTTGTAATATTGATCTTAATGGGTCGTCGTTCTTCGTCGGTATCACACTTGACAGAGTGGTCGTGGTCATCACTTCAGGTGTTGGTCGCAAGCTTAACAACAAGTCGCCATTACTCTCTGATGGCCGCCTTCCTAGTGCTTTCATATAGTGGTAACGATGATGAGTCGTTTACAGCCGCCTTGAATGGATCTAAGAATAACTTAATGAGAGTTTTGTCTTCCTATATTGTTTAAAAACCCGCTCCCCATTTTTCCTTAACAATTAAATTTAAAAGTGTTCATCATCATCAGCCGATGGACGTCCATACTGAACATAGGCCTCTCCCAAAGATCTCGACATTGATCGATCCACAGTCAGCATAACCCACAATGTCGCCGGACACTAGGAGCCGTTGTTTGTAAGGGTTCATATCGGGGGATTTGGACCATTTTCCACTACGCTGGCCCAATGCGGGTTGGTGGGAGCCAGAGCCACGTTTGTAGATTAGCCCGTTAGTTGTTGTGCGGGAGCCCGTACAGTGTGTTAGTGTCCGTGAATAATTCAAATTGTTACGTACTATTTCTTTAGGACCACTCGGTCTTATGTTACTGTTCGATTACCTGTAACAGTTTACAAAGATTCAACTCTTTAAATTGTGTAGTAACGAAATAGTACGTAACGAATCGCGTTTTCGTCATGCAAATCCACTAACAATTTACGGTCGTTTTTATGTTGTCTTTAAACGAGTCGTTTACTTGTGTTCATTCATTACAGTGCTTTGTTGTTAGAAAACTGGTCCCAGTACGGTTCCCAGTTGTATGTACGGTTGTTTAATTAAATATATACTAAAACACGGAAATTGACCTGAATAAAATATGTATGGAAACGGAGAAGGCTGAAGAAAGTGTAGACTATGTGATGAGATAAGTAAAGGAAGAAGGTGTAACGATTAAGATAATGGATGCAACGAATGACTTAATAAGATGAAACGTGTTTCTCCGTCCCCATTTAAAGAGATATGAAGAATAAGAAAAAAAAACCTTCGGTAACAATTGCATTATCTGCGTTAAAAAGCATACCTTTTTTTTTAATCATCGACTTGCCTTGCCTTTTTTTATCCATCGCCTTGCCATTCTCTTTATTTAGAGGTTGAGCTCTTTAAACCGGAACAAAGTAATGTTTGCATATTACTATTTGGCGGTAAGAATAGGCGCTGCGGTAGTACCTATCTAGACATTCTACGGCAACAGAGGCCTACTACTAAAATATCTTTTTGACAATTAATACTTAATTGAAAAGTAATGCTATTTCACAAAAAAATCAAACGGACTGAAAGTAGGAGTAAAAGCCGGAAAAGCTGTAATAGAAATTATTATCAGATGCAATTTGAAGAGATGAAAATATTTATTCTTATTTTCATCGAATCAAATTTAAAACTATATTTATTTCCCAGTGTATAGGAATTACGGTAATCGGTTCACCGTGTACAAACTTTACTAGTGGTTATACATAACAAGATAAACATTCACTTGAATATAAAAATGTATGTATAATCTGTAATAGAAGCTGTTTAGTGGAGTTCACTAAAATTTCATTCGTAATCATAAAAAAAAATTAAATCGATGTCTAACTTTCCAATGGCTTTGAAGGTCATAATTATTAAAAAATATATATGTTATCCATACAGAACCGCAGAGAACTGGAATCCATAACAATGAGTCTTAAATCGGATTATCTTGTTCCTTTTAACTTTGAACATGAACTTTTAATAAGATTTGACGGAGATAAAAATCGCAATTGAAAGAAACAGCAGTTACTGGTGATAGACTCTCTGTTGCTGGAGACCGTCTAGGTACGTATCACCACAGCGCATATAGCAGCCGATAAAAAGTACCGTGCAAACACCACTGTGTTCCGGTTTGAAGGGCGTTGTTGCTAATGTAATTACTGGGGGTAATGAGACTCGACATCTTATGTCTCAGGCGACGAGAGTAATGTGGTGCTGTGTATATATCTATTGTAATTAGCGCAACGCTGTAGTGGGCAGGCGTATCACTTACCATCAGGTGACCGTGTCGTTCGTCTTGTTGCTTAATTGGGTAGAAAAAATCAATCGCATGATAAATTCGACCGTGTGTTTTAGTTATTGGGAAAGTAAAATAATGTCGGTGTAGCAAGCGACTCGAGAACGCAAACTAGGCTTCATAAAATTGGGGGTTTTGTAAGAGTGTTTACCAATGGCCGGTGGGGCTGCGCTGATGGGTTGCCACAGCGCGCCGCCGGCGCCGCTCTCACATTCAGAACTACTTTAGTAGTCACATTAAGAAATATGGTATGCATAATTAAAAGTAAAAATTAAACATTCCAACATTAACCAAAGAAAACGGGCATCGCTAAGACAGACGCATTCCTGATATCCCATACTGTATGTATCTCTACATCCATAAAAACTGTTCAGGATCATCATCAGGCGATAGACGTCCATTGCTGTATATAGGCTTCCCCCAAAGATCTGCACATCGACAGTCAGCATGAACTCTGGTATCGCCGCCCACTTGGGGCCGTAGTTTGTAAGAGTTCATATGGGGAGGATTTGAGCCATTATGATTTTTTTTTCTCTTCACAACCCCAAAGGTTGGCTGGAAGAGAATACTTTGTAGCGTTATGTCCGCCATTTTGATTAGGCTATCTCTTTTGAAGGTCTATTTAAAGGTTTTATTGTGGCAATTTTTTTTGCATTGTTAAGGATAGTAATTTAAGGTTTTTGTTGCTTTCTTAGATAAAATTTATTTTAAAATATATCATAAACTACTTTAACTTGGTGAGTAGGCTGTATGAAGAAATCTGAAGACGTTAAGCTTAATAACAAAAAAAAATTGTGATGAAAATAACTAAGAATTTTTTTAAACTTGTTGATCTTGAACTTCACTGGTGGTGTCTCTGATGCCAGACACCGTCTAGGTGGCTACCACCGTAACTCATATTGCAGCCGCCAATCTGTAGTGTGCAAACATTGTTCCCAGTGAAATTACTGTGGTAATGAGACTTAACATCTTGTCTCAAGTGACGAGCGCAATGTAGTGCAGTGCATACCTTTTTAACTAGCGCCACGTTGTTATGACCAGGCGTATCACTTACCACCAGGTGAACGTCCCGCTAGTTCCGTCGCTTAATTACATAAAAAAAATTACACAATAGTTACAGTTGTCTTTGTTTAATGAACGAATAACTTATTTTGTTATATTATATATATATACATATATATATATATATAAAAATGTGAGTGCTGTGTATGTTATCGTAATTAGCGCCATATATATAATACTAGTGTAGCTCTCTGTTACAGGAAACTAAGTAGATACCGCAGCTCCTATGTCTGTTCCTAAACATTAGTGTGCAAACATTACTGTGTTCCAGATTGAAGGGCGTTTTAGCTAGTGAGATTACTGGAATAACGAGACTTAACTTATGTCTCAAAACGACGAGCACAAATTGTAATGGGCAGGCGTATCACTTACCATCAGGTGAACATCCTAGTTTCATTCTTTCTTAGAATAAAAGAACAATCTTCATATCCGCTAACCACCGTTTCGTTTGTCTTTTAATACCGACTTTTTTTTTTATAACATGTAAACATTTCCTTTCGGTGAATGGAAGTTACATTTATGTAACAGTTAATTTTATTCTCATTCTATTAATGATGGATTAAATGACGAGGACCTCTGTTGAACTGGGCTCTGACCTCGAGCCGAACAATAAATATCCGGTTTTTACATTAGAAACATAATCACGGTTATATCACTGAATGTAGACTTAGCTTTAACTCTATATGCCGTATACTGACAATACAAAAGCCTTCAATTACGCCGCTTATCTATTTTAAATAAGTTATTATAAACTGCTACGGCGATAAGTAGCTAGTTTAAGATATTAAGTTCACTGCGTGTTACGCAAGCAAATCTGTACGGAACCAATAGTTCAATTCGATATATACCTTACATAGGTCATATTATACATATTAAATAATGATCTTATATTTAAATCAGATGAAACAGTCTGGTACAGAATTTGGGTTATTATTCATTACTCTTAGATCACTTTGCTGGCCGGCTTTCCCCTCCTCCAACATTCTTCACTCCTCGAAGCTCTCAGCTGTCAATATTAGCCTAAGATAGTTTATCGCAAAATAATCCCTAACAACTATGAACTAGCTTTAAAGCTAGGAATACATTTAAAAGTGTAACAAAAAAACTTATTGTCTAGGTATATCTTTTATTTTGAAAACTAATAGCAATCTTGCACTTTGCGGATATTCCTGTGTGGCATCCAATGGCATTGCAATTATTCTCATAGTCTTCAGTTATTTTATCTTTTCTTTCATCTGCCTCTTATCTATTTCGTCATCCTTAAAGAACTTTTCTAAGTTCTACGGCATCAGCGTAGTTTCGTTATAAGTATTCTTTTTCTCAGATTCATTGACTCATCACGAGACCTCCGAAGCTGTTAGATGCAAACATTAAAATTTTTGTAGAAATATTGCTTCTGCCATTTAGAGGTCAGTTAAGAACGGATATTATAAAATTCCTCCCCAAAGAAAGTTGCGGTGGTGTAACAGCTAATAACCTATAACGTTCTACTATTTGGAGCGAGGATGTTTCGGGGCAGCTTTTTTATTATTTTAATCTATTGTAGTTAACAAGTGTTTAGTTCTGTAATATAACATGTATGTATGTATGTATGTAATCTTTAACTATCACATTGCTAACAATATAAATTGCATCGTTAATAAGTGAGCATACTTCATTAGCAATTTCGACAGCATATTATATAATTACTGCGCCACCAGCGAACGTCAGGTCGGCAGACCTCGATATGGTAGGACCTTGACTCGCATACTTTCTTGTTTCTCTTTTTTTTTGATAAATGTAAATGTGTCAATAAAGCGTGCTGCGATTTATGTAGTCGTAGGTCGAAGATATATTTATATCGATTTGTTATGAATCGTTATTACTAAAAACAAATTTCAAGTGTGAAAAAGTGACTATGAAAAGTAGATCATAATCGTTTTATGACACATAAGTTAAAATGTTAGTTGTGTATACGATATTAAAAGTTTACTTTCAAAAAATGTACGATAATATTTTTTTCTCTTTACAAAGCTAAAGCTGCTTCGAACACTTTCTATCTAGTGACCTTTCAAAACTAGATCGAAATCGATGCGCTGTTATAATACTAAAGGACGATGTAACAGTTTGAAAAATATTTAATATTTGTTATGTACTAACAATAGAATTTTTTAATTCAGAGTTTTAAATTATTGAGAAAGTTAAGATTGTAATGCTTTACAGGTTTCAAGGTACTTGTGATGCGTTTGCTTATAAGAATATAGCGCTGATCCGAATTCTTTATATTATACCATATTACGGTTATAAACTAAGGATATTGTAAAATATAAGAATCCGTTACTCCAGTCTCTTGTCGGTTAGCGCCTTTCAAACGGTGATAAAACGTTCAGATCCTCAAACTAAAATATGTTAATAACTTAGTGAAGGTAATGGTCTAAACCGATAAACAAATCGATGCGCCGTTTTATTTCCTCTTAAATTTCACTTACATAATTATCTACTCGTCATCTTAAAACATCATAACCTCACCTCACCTTCTCGAACGGGGTCGATTTATTGGCGTTGGTTTATCCCAATAAAAGTGCTAAGGCACAACGTTTACTTTACATTTAGCAATTATTACGTCCGCGATGAAATCACTGAACTTACTTTCATGGCTGTTGTCCAACGGCTTGCACAATTCTTACACCGGCCTACACTCGCACTAACTTCACAAATTGTCTTTAATTCGTTTTAAATTTATGCGCCAAGTGTTTTCTATAATGTGTAAATAATCACATATTACATCATTCTATTATCACTTATCCACTGTCAACGGTTACGATGTTAGATATTCACAATTAGCTCCAGACTTCTTTAATACTGTAAGTAACTCTCACGTTTTCACTGAGATCGATTGTAATGTTTACACTTGATTGTGGCAGTACAAACAATCGAACTAATTAAATTCATTGATTCATTCAATTGACGAATTTATATATATGAAATTGCGTAATTATCTCGTGAATCACTCTTATCGACTATTATAAAACCGAAGATTTAGTATTTAAAAGCACAGGTGACTACTGATAAGCTTTGTCAAATCGGATCAACTGATACAACACGAAATTATTGAGTAAATACTTATTTAGTACGTAAATTGAACATTTCTGTAAAAATTAAACTTGTATAACATTATATGTGTATCAGTAAGTATTAGTAATTAAATGAAATAATTACAGAACAAATTAACCTGTACACAAATACGTTCAACAATCGCAAACAGAATTACATAAGTAATGACTAACGCGGGAAGCTGCTCGTATGATTACGATACAGACTAATTTAAGGTTGCAATGTTAAAAAAATTAAAAATGTAAAATGTTTGTATTACTTTTTATAATAAAACTAAAAAGTTTCTAATGAATTGTGATAAATTACGCAAATTCATATATTTTTTTAAAAGTTATAATAATTATGTAAAAGATATTAATAATATAATTATTTGAAATGTAACCGACGTTTTCCAACGAATATTTTCGGGGTGTGTCGATATGGCTCGCGGCACCTGCGCGACGCGACTCCGCGTGCTGGACTGGCGGCCGCTTGCCGTGCTGGATTGGATGCGGTAATCGCCCCACGCCGCCAGGGTTGCCAACGTAATGTGTTACGCCCGGGCGTTATGTGGGTCATCGTTTTTCGGACAGGGTTAGGTTAACGTGTGCTTTACCGGTTGCGTTCGATGCCGTAATCGCCGCGCGTGGCCTAGGGTTGCCACATTCGTATCGTAGCGAGCCTCAAGTCATATGGCGTTAGTATCATTCTCTATTCAAATATTTTTTGTGTTATATAATAACGATTATAATAGTTTGATTGGACTAAAATTTTAATCGATTAAATTCTATTATGCTCATCACTATTAATGTCAATATTAAACGAATGTGTATTTTTTATTAAAAAAAATGTATTATATATTTTATGGTGTCTCGTAAGAAAGTCCTAGTAGTATTTCTACAACTCAGGGCCAAATTTTGGGTAGGTTATGCAAACCACTCCCGAAATTCCTGTGCTTATCTATACTTAAAAATAAACTTAACGATTAGCAATTTAGTACTAATTTAGCAGTATTTAAAGTATAGTTGTGTACCTTTTGAGGAATTTGTGAGATTATTGTTTAGATCAGTTTAGAGCCAGGGTACGCAGTGCTTATTTGCCTGTATGGAGCGCACGCCACTGCGACAACCCGGACTCATTCGTTGTCAGTGGCCATGGACGAGTAGGAAGGTACCAAAATAGCGCTCATTTCTGTCGCCAGTAATTAGCGTGTCAACTCCTCCAATGTATAGAGTGCTGTAGCTGTTGAACTTCCAGAGACTTGAATGTAATCCCCCAAGGTTACGAGCGCAGAGTTATACATAGTGAATGAACTAGTACTACATTTTTATTAGCAGACGCGTCAAACTTCTTTCTCGATTTTATTACATACTAAGGGTACATACATAATATTAATGTTATAATTTGTTATTATTTATAACCCCCCACATATAAAAAGAAGTGATTTATGTTGAAAAACGGCCTCGATAATTTTTTAATTATTTTTTAATCATTGTTTTTGTGTTTACCGTCAGAGTTTTCAAAGATTACCAAACTCTCCGTTTTGAAGTGCAGTCTAAGCTGACGAAATGAATAAACCACTAATAAGACAATGTATCTTATGTCTTAAGATGTGCACTATGTATTGTTGTGTAGAAATTCTAAAAAATTCCACGTTTTTATGGGCAGCTCGTGATTGTTACGACTTGGAAAATTGCCCGTTCATAAATTAGTTGTTTTATAAACAAATACAAAGTAGCAATGCAGTTGTAAAGCGGTATAGTTCTATTAGTAAGTGCAGTGGATTTATGCAATTTACGTCTCGCAGAAGCGACGTTTGACTTTCATTAAGTAAAGTCTATGATGAAGAAGAACAACGTAGGGAAAAGAACAAGTTCTGAAAACAATAATATTTGAGGTTGTTCGATGTCCGCAAAATTGCATTCGGCCCACGTCTTGAGCCAGTTCTTGGCTTAAGGTCCCAAATTCTGAGAAATGGAGATATTAAGACAGCTATTTATGTTATATCATAAATGATAGCAGTAGTCTCAATTGCCGTCAATGAATATTATTCTGCCTGCATTCAACAATTTCTCGCGACTTTTGCAACATTTCCGGTCATACTTAATTAAGGCTTCCAGCTGGGGACCAATTGGTATAGAAATCTTTGACGGAAGCATACATCCCCTAGTGAACCGTTATCGGCTGATGATGACGATAAACATTCTGCACGTCTTATCGATGTACAACATAAAAAAAGGGAAACTCCAATTCTCGCAATGCCAGTTGTTATTTTGAATTTCCATATAAATGCCATACGAATTCATCGTATGTCGTAACTCATGTGCAATACATGATCGCCGCGGTGATAGCTCGTCCTAAATCCTACTGAGGTTGTGAAATACATGTCGCATGGTGAGCATGCTTCCTGCCACGTACGCGGACATGCTTCTTTTAGGTGCTTAGTTAAGTAATTAGGTTAGCTATAGTGATTGTGTCATTGCGAATCGAAATAGAAAAAATATACTTTTAGTGCTTACAATTTTGTGATTCAACTGAGTTTTATGAAAAGAAAATATTTATCAGCAGGAGTTTATATTAGTCCACTGCTGGACACAGCTCTCTAGTAGTGAATATATTCTTTGATTACTGCCTTTCAGATCTTATTACTAGACGTAGATTGTCGCTCTAACTTCATTCTACCTCTGACTACACAGTCATAGCCTGGTAGACAAAAACTATACTAAAACAAAACGATTATTAACGTATGATATATATACATATATTAACACGATTTTTATGCTGTTCGACAAACGCACAAACGGACAGGAAAGTTTTTGCTCGCTGTTGACGTAATGCAGCCGGCATGAATCCCGCCGGCACTTTCGATTGCTGGATGAATACGAATCTACTTCCTCCACAAAGAAAGCTTTGGCCTACTTTCAGTGAAAGGGAAATAAACGCTGTTTAATAAAATCCGTTTACTATTAAATTGTCTTATACAGGGTGAAAGGTAATAGGTGTAAAAGATCTGGAGGGGCTAAAGTATAGCTCGTATCCTATCTATCTATGTATGGAATACACCATACAAAAACAATGGTTCTGGAGTTATTAATTTATTAAATATTTTTCAAAAAATTCTCGATTTTCTAGGAAAAAATTCGGTGATTTTATTTCTTATGTATTTCTACACAAATTTGATAGTAATAATTATTGTTTAATCCTTTAAAACTTTTAAATTATGTTCTTTGAAAGTCGTGACAGTAGCAAATAAGACGTCATACTTACATTTTTATTGAATCTTAAAATAAAATTTTATTTATAAAAAATACGTATAAAGCACATAAATAAGTATCTGATTTCAATATCTATACGACAAGCTGTAAGAAAGGATACGAGCTATACTTCAGCCCCTCCAGATCTTTTACATCTATTACCTTTCATCCTGTATATATATATCTATATATAAACTGATGACGACAGAATGATTATTTTATATGTACTACTATAAGGAATATAGGCGTAACATATAAAAGAAATTTTGAAAAGGTCGATAACAAGTAATTTCAGCATCATCATCACCAGTCGAATAAACGTCCGCTCCCAAACTCTAAAAACTAGGCCACCGCCAAAGATTCCCACAACGGTTTTCATAAGGGGGGTTTAGGGCCATTCCCCATCACGCTGGCCCACGGCGGGTTGGTGGGAGCCAGAGCTTCGTTTCTTGGTTAGCAGGATGCATCATGAGCAGGCGAGGTTCGTTTGGATCCCGTGAGTAGTTGTGCGGTACCCCTTACACCCCTATAAGTAATCTAAGGAAATGCAATTAAAAAAAAAGGTAACGATCGCAATGTGGTCTAGTGTATATCATCCTAATTAGCGCCATATTGTTATGAACAATCATATCACTTACCATCACGTGAACGTCGCGCTCGTGTCGTAGTACCGTCGTATAAGAAAAAAAAAAAAAAATCAAATCACTCCGCGTTGAATGCGAATGCTCATGTTGCCGTGTGGATACGTTCACTAGTTTTCACGTGATGAGCGAACTAAAGATACCCATTTTCATCTATATATCTACAATGAATGGATAATAACGAATGATTTAGTTCATCGTTTTATTTCTAATTAACATTTGTTAATATTTCTATTTCGTATTATTATTGCTATTGCTATAGTAACGGTTGCTATAGGAAACCATCTTCAATTGTAGGCGGGGTACAGCTAGTGTATTATAAATATTAAACAGTTAAATAGGATCAGAATCATTTACTATATATTTATATATAACTAACTGTTCTCCGGCCGGTTTGCTGACTTTAATACAAACTAAGACTTAAAATTCGTCTGAAATATTCTATGAGAGCAACCGCAGCCGCAAAAGACATTCTATAGCAACCGTTACTATAGCAACTGTATAAATAATAAGTTATGAAAATATTTATAAAAGTTTATAAGAAATAAAATGATGAAAGATCTATGAAATTCAAAAAATTAAATAGCCTACAACCATCTATAAATCATTCCGCGTCGAATGATCATGTTCCCGTGTCAACATGTTCACTAGTTTTCACGTGATTGGCGGATAAAGGAAATCAATATATATATATATATATATATATTCATCGGTTAGTATTATTTGGGATATTATTTTCATTTTGCTTGATATATTTTCTATTTATTAGTCTTTTATTTCCATACGCGGGGAGATCTTTGGAGGAGGCCTATGTCCAGCAGTGGACGTCTATCGGATGATGATGATGATGAATTTTCATAGTACGTATTATGTTAAATTGATTGTCCATCTGTTTTCTCCTGAGGTTATGTTGTCCGTTCAGATATTTAGTGAATAGTTTAATATAAATGATTTTCCTTTAATGTGTATGTTTAATTTTTTTTATTATTATTCAATTAAGCGACGAAACGAGCTGGACTGTCAGGTGGTAAATGATACGCCCCTCCATAACAAGGTGACGCTAGTTAGGATATACATAGCACCACATTCGTCGCGAGCCATGAGATGTTGAGTCGCCTTACCCCAGTAATTGCACTAGCTACAGCGACCATTAAACCGGAACTGCTGGTTGCTGACACTGCTGTTTGTGCGCTGCAAAAGGCGCTGTGTTGGTACATGCCTAGACGGTATCCGGCAACAGATACCTACCACCACTAGTCTTTTGTGTTAGTGGCATCAGGTAAAATCAGCACTGCAGTTTCTTACTGCATCATGTACCTGAGCCATTTAGATGTTTGTTACTATTACTGAGTTTATTTACCTGTAGTGTGCAGATAAATGTTCTTCTTTCTTTCTACGTAAGCTAACCGCATGATTGTGAGGTTATATAAGCTGCATACGTGGTTGACGGCGCGTCGGCTGCGATGGAGCTGCACCATCACCTTTTTCCAAGAGCTAAATATATGAGCTGAATGTTAAACATAGCTAACCGCGGTGCTTTAGTTGTCTTTAACGAAATCCCGAACTAATAAGCAATTGCTATTCAAGTTCGGTTTCGTTATATGTAATCATCATTAGAGATGCGATTGGGTGGAAACTTAACCTAAATTTCACATGGTTTTAAGTCACTATCAGGACGTATATATCGTGAAGAATACTCACTCCTCTGGTAGTTATATATATAAAAAATTTATACAGTAATGCTGCATATGAAAGGAACCGTTTGCCAAGCGGTTTAAATCATTCCATACTAACATTTAGTATCGTCATCAGCCTATTGCCTCCTCTAAAGATCTTGTTAGAGTTTATTGAGAGAAATTGGGCCTTAGCCCACTACGCTGGCCTAGTGCGGTTAGATGGGCGGTCAGAGCCTCGTCTGTTATTCAGCAAAGTGTACCGCGTGCAGGTGAGGTTGACCTAGGCTCCGTAAAATGTTGGGCGAAACCCCTACATTTACATTCAGTATGTGGCTCCGAAACAGAATCAAAGACCTCGGTTTTACAATACAAGTTTTTATCAACATCCAAACTGCACTTGTGACGTGTATGCAGTCAAATACAAGGCAAGCAATTAGCTACTAGTCCAAATAGCTATCCCATCATCATCAGCCGCTAGACGTCCACTGCTGGACATAGGCCTCTCCTAAAAGATCCCCATATCGATCGGTCCTGCGCTGCCCGCATCGCGGAGCACTACGGGCCATCGTTTATAGGGGTCATATGGGGGATGTGGGCCATTTCCCACCACGCTGGCCCAATGTGGATTGGTGGGAGCCAGAGCCTCGTGTGTTGATTAGCAGGGAGCACCACGAGCAGGTGAGGTTGGGTGGACTCCCATGAGTTGTTGTGCGGGACCCATTACACCCCTACTCCTACTACCCCACGGATGCAGTTTTATATTATGTCTCAGGGTTTAACATAGAATTCCTTAATTTAGGTAATATACTTTAAAAGAAATATCTTTATTTTTGAAAGTCTAATCTTTATTCTAAATAACAAAGTTAACAAGCACTGTAAACCAGTGCTTCACTTGTTGAACTTTTATTGTATCTATTTATTTATTATTTAATTTAATGAATTTTTTTTTGTATCGTTTCATACAGAATCCATATCCAAAAGCAATCACTGAAAATCTGGACCACATAAAGATCATTCAAGAATATCACATTTTCAAGAATATGTATGATCTTTACTATACTATTAAAAATAACCTTGGTATTAAAAAGTTAAAAAAAGGGTACTTTAACTGGAAATACTAAATGTCAATTATTCGTTTTTAATGTTTAATACTATAGTTCAGATTATTGGTTACTTGAATGTTCAAGTTAACTTTGAACTTTTATTTAATGTTAAAAAATTTTAAAACCAATCTCTTTACTGTATCCACTGGTGGTAGATCTCGGAGACCGTCATAGGTAGGTACCACCACAGTGTCTGTTGGAGCCGACAAACAGTAGTGTGCAAACATTACCGTGTTCCGGTTTGAAGGGAGTTGTAGCTAGTAAAATAACTGAGGGAACGAGAGTTACTGAGGCGAAGAATATAACTTGCCACTGTGCTTACCGTTCGTGGACTATGAGAAAGACTTCGATTCTGTCAAAACATGGGCTGTGCTACAGTCGCTCCAGCGGTGCCAAATAGACCACCGTCATGTCGAAGTTTCATGGTCACTGTATGAAAACGTCACCATGTCGTCCGCCTCCAAGACCATCGCTCGAAACCTATCCAGTTGCAGCGATGTGTCAGACAGGGCGATATTCTATCGCCAAAGCTGTTCACAGCACCGCTGGAAGACGTCTTCAAACTTTTCGACTGGAGAGGACTTGGCATCAAGCTTATCTTTGGGGAAGGCTTATGTCCGGCAGAGAACGTCTATCGGCTGGTGATGGTTATGATGATCACGAGAACACCTCGTCACCTTGAGGCATAGGAATGTCTCAAGGTGACGAGTGCATTGTGGTCCAGTGTATGCCATCCTATCTAGCATGAGCAAGAGTATCACTTACCATCATTATCTCGCTCGTCTCGTCGCTTCTTTGACTAAAAAAAAAATGTTCGTCGCATCGTAGACATTTAAATGTATGTAGGGGGTTGTAATCAATGTATGTAATTAAAATAGTTTCTATTTATAGAGTATATCCAATTATAGAACATGATTTGATTATAGTGATTTGATTTGATTATATCACATTTAATTGACATATCTTTATCATCATCATCAACAGTCTTTAAAGGTTTACTGCTGGATACACGCCTTCAGCAAAGATCTCACTGACCGATCGTACGTTGATCGCATCCATCGGCATACCATACCGATGGATGCGATCAACCGATGAACCGGAATTTTCTGATTAATATTTTTTTAGTAGATCACATTCCAGGAGTTGCAAGACGGCGTTCAACTGACAGGTCCGAGGTGCAGCGCTTCCTGTGTTATGCAACAGCCGCTGCTGTCTTGCAGCGTTCGTATATGCAGCTAGGCACAACTCGTTTATATGGAACAGCTTTCTCCTTACCAACCAAGTCTAGATATTTTTAGACATATTTTTTACTATTATGATGATGAGTTATTTTATACACGTATACTCATATATCTTAAATAATTTTTATTATCTATTATGGATTTTAATAATCAAACATTTCCTTTATTTTTAATACTTAATCACGGTATCTGCTTTCCACATCCTGATCATCTTAGTGACTGTATGATAACATACTAGCATGTACCATCACAATTTTGTTTTTTCTTTATTTTGAAGTCTGTAGTAGTTCACACAGGTCAAACTACCTTTTTTATCTGTTATCTGCTCTAGGCTGCTTCTAGGGGAAAGACAAGATTATATGGGATTTATATTCACTAAAACCGTCTCAATGGTCATCTTCAGTGAGTTACCGACCGCATCGGTGCCTCCCGACATTACCCCTAAGCCACGTTCATAAGAAGACTGTAGTCCCTCGCGACACCTTCCGCTTTGGTACAACAAGAATTAGACCAAGTACTTTTCATTAATCCCAGGCTCGTTTGATAGACAATTAAGGCCCCCAGCCTCAAAGCCCACGAACCTGGAAACTATTTTAGTCGCCTTCTACTACAGGCAGAGCTTACCTTAGTCATATACTTAATAGCCCGAGACTACACCGCGAAGGTCAAACGACCTAGATTTAATTTTATTGAAAGTTATATCAACCTTGAGGGTTCTGTGATAGGCTACCCACTAAACGATCTAGAGGTGAGTTAAAAAGGGATACAAAAAAACTCTGCTTGATAAAATGCGTTTGTCAGATTTTATAGTCATTCATGTAACAGTTAAGGATATTAGCATTCTCAAACTGATGCGTTTAATTTGTTTATAGTTTCATATAATAGAAATTCTGTTATCGGAAGAAATACTTGATTTAATGGTTTGTGCGAAATATTTATTAGTAAGGCCGTCGGTCCGCATCGGAGCACATCGTGGCGTTATATACTCGTACGTCGGGGTTACCGCAGTGCGCGTGCGCGGCGTGCGCGGCAATTGTTACTCCGTTCGTTATCAAAGGAAACAGTTTATTCATCCGTAAACGATCAGTTTTCTCGAATTGTTTTCACAGATTCCTACTGCCCTAGATTTCCACTGAAAGTTTAGTGTTTATCCAATATTCATCTAGATAACCAACAACAAAGACTAGCAATTGTTTCTTCCGCCTTCCAACACTTTTAAACGTTTCTTTTTTTTATTCAATTAAGCGAGATGGTAAGTGATACACCTGCCCATAAAAATGGACCTGCCAGATATGATAGTTTACACTGCACCATATTGTGCTCGTCGACTGAGATAAGATGTTGAGTCTCGTTACTCGCAGTAATACACTAGCTACAACGCCTCTCAAACCAGAACACAGTAATGTTTGCACACTATTGTTTGTCGGCTGCAATAGTCTCTGCGGTGGTACCTACGCAGATGGTCTCCGGCTAGCAGAGACAGACGACCAATGAACTTTTGCCGAGTATAGATTAACTAGGAGTGGATTTTACAAAATTCTATCCTCAAAGGGCGGGGGTGTTATGGCCAGCAAAGCGAACGCGGAATAGCTACGTTGTATCTATAAAAAACTACGGTTGTTATTATAGCCGAAGATTTTCACATTAAAAATTACGACGGTAACTGAACTTGTCATAAATATAGAAAATTATTATATTTTTATTAATTCTACACTAAAAATTTTATTTACGATTTTTATTTGTATCATTATTGTTACTCTATTTGATATAACGTTTTTAATTATATGATTTGGTAGAGAAATACATACATAAAAATATTATGCGTTTATTGAAACATTAAAGATAGCGTATTAAGTTAAAAGGATACCAGTGCCATCTTGTGGCAGCGTTTGTAAAGTCTTGTATCTTTATTAGTGACATTTCTTTTCACTAGATGGCAGGCAATGTTCGTGTAGTTTTATATCGCACTGTTGTAATATGACTAAATAGATGGCGGCTTACTACAAGTGAGATAACATGAAATAGAAAAACTTTTACCACCAATTCATGATTAATCGATAGTTTGAATTAAAAAACGGAATGAAAAGAAACAATGTTAAATTATAAGAAATGTATTTTCACTCGTTTGTACAATCTTAACTTTGACAAGTAATAGTATAACATGAATTCAGTCCCCACTATTGAGGACTCTAGTCTTGATTAATTTCAATGACTCCATACATACTCTAAACGTAACTTAATATATCAAAATAACAGGTTCATATAGAATTATCAATATTTACATACTTATTTAAATTTGTTTACAACAACAATTTAAAAGTACCTTTGTTATAAATAGTAATTAAAGTTTGACTAATGGATATTTCACAGTTAGCGAGTCATCACTGTCATAACACAAGCCAGTCTTCTTTTATCATATCGGACGCCTTTTCTGCTATCATGATGACAGGAGCGTTAGGATTGCCGCTGATGATGGTAGGCATTACGCTCGCGTCGACAACTCTGAGATTGGCAACACCGTGTACTCTTAATCTTGGATCGACAACCGCGTCTTGATCGTGGGCCGGTCCCATCTTGCAGGTTCCGGTCGGATGGTATATAGTAAAGGTAAAGTGTTTCAGACTGCACTCCCAGTATTCGTCGCTGAAGAGAGCGAGATGAGCACAACCCGGCATAGGTATGTTATGCGGACGGGATCCGTACCTCTGGAAGGCGGTTGTGTTTGACAATGCGAACGCTATCTTGATGCCCTCGGTCAAGACTTGTATGTCTTCTTTGTGTGCGAAGTAGTTCGGCTCTATCGACATCGGCTGGAACGGGTTCCTGCTCCTCAGTTTCACCCAACCGGAGCTCTTCGGGCGCAACAGCAAAGGCAGTATCGTCCACGTCTCGGCGCTCTCGATCGGTTTGTACATGGTATTGTAGACCCGGTCACGCAAATTCAAGATCTTTCGTATTTGCTCTCCTCCGTCCGAGTTCACCGAACTTGGTGCGAAGTGGAACTGAATGTCGGGCCAGTTGCCTGACGGTGGCGCGTACTTTGTGTTTACGAATGCGAGCCCTTCCACGCCCTGTGTCGTCATTGGTCCTTTTTCGTATAATATGTAGTTCATAGCAACCGAGAATGATTGAAAGCGATCCTTTTTGAATGTGACCGGTTTGTTGACGACGAACGTGAGCCCGCCCAGGCCGACGTGGTCTTGTAAATTGTGACCCACTTTAAGATCTGCGATCAAAGGTATACTGTGCTCCCGTAAGTGCTCAGCTGGGCCGACGCCGCTCAGCATCATTATCTTAGGCGTCGCTAGTGCTCCAGCCGACATTATCACTTCCCTTTTTATCCTCACCTTCTGCCGTTCCCCGTTCCGAACGAACTCCACGCCGTATGCTTGCTTCTTCGCTGGATTGATCAAGATCCGCGTTACTTGCGCTCCTAGCGCGATGTGCAGATTGCTCCTTTGACGAACTGGTCTGAGAAAGGCTTTGGCTGTACTACATCGGCTACCACGGCGCATGGTCGCCTGGGTCAGCATGAAACCCGTTTGCTTGGCGCCATTAATGTCGCGAAATTCATAACCCAGTTCCATGCCGCCTTTCAAAAAGGTTATGGAGAGAGGAGTGCGCCACGGTGCCTCTTGCACGGTCAGGTACCCTCCGGCGGAATGATAAGGCGTGTTAACTAGGTACGGATTTCGATTGTCTTCGGATTTCAGAAAGTACGGCAGCACGTCGTCGTATGACCACCCGGAATTACCAAGTGCCTCCCACAGATCGTAGTCGTTGCGGTTGCCCCTGACGTAGACCATCGCGTTGAGGACACTGCAGCCGCCCAGCACCTTGCCCCGCGGCCAGTTGCAGCGGTCCCCGTTCATGGCGAGGCAGTACGAGCGGTTAGATGACGGCGTCGTTTGGAACTTCCAGTCCATGTCGGAGAGCTGCGTGTATCCGGCGAGCGCGGGTATGTCCGATATCTCGTTCTCGTCTTGGCCCGCCTCAAGCAGCAACACTGTCCAGTTGCCGATTTCGGATAGTCGGGACGCGACCACCGCGCCGGCCGAACCACCCCCCACTATCACGAAGTCGTATATCGGCATTATCTGAAAACATATACGTTCAAAATTTGAAAAAAGTATTCATTGTATACGTTGCATATGTCAACGAAAATTAAACCATTCAAATGTTCATATTATAAATGCACCTAGATAGTTCTTATTAGAACCTATAACCAGACTTTCCTATCACCATATAAGATTTAGTTCTTTTACTTGTTTCACTAAAATTAATAAATTTCAGTGATATCTATAAATCTTACACAACGTCCTTATCACCAGGTAGACATACTTGCTGTTTTATCATTATAGAAGAATACTAAGTAATATTCGGGCTAACATATTGTAGATAATAAAACATATATCCGAATAAAGCCTATAATATTTTTATGTAATCAAGCTATAAGACTAGCTGGACGTTCACCTGATGTTAAGTGATACCGCTATCCATAAACAACGTGGCGCTAGTTAGGATGTTGTACGTAGCACCATTTTCGTCGCCTGAGACATATGATGTTGAGTGTCGTCGCCCCAGTAATTACACTAGCTACAGCGCCCTTCAAACAGGAACATAGTAATGTTTGCACAGTACTGTTTGGCGGCAGAAATAGGCGCTGCGGTGGTATCTACCTAGGTGTATGAATATTTCATCTCTTTGAGTAGGGCTTTCGATTGCAAAGGTTCATCATCATCATCAGTTGATAGACGATCTATTATAACCGATTGGAACAATCATTAACCTAATTATAATAAACTATTATTTTTTTTTTCAGTAAATGAAAGTTCTTAATTTGACATAAAACTTGTCTTGTTTGAACAGAGGCTGTGCGACCATCTCGGTGCGAATTTCAACCAATCTCATGCGATTACGGAGTTAAGCAACTTTCTACTTTACACTTCATTCGTTGCGAATGAACAATATTTCTTGAAATTCCCAAAAAATCTTACTTTAAACTGTGAGATTTATTAGTAAGGAGGCCAGTGTTGCTAGTTGCAAATTTCCTATTTCCTAAATAGTTCATAACTTCCACTAACATTATCACTCCCTTAATAATCTATTGTCTTAAGAGATGTTATTATGTAAAGTATCAATTCAATGAGAGCATTAAAAAATTGATGCTGTGTAAATATTGTAATTAGTGCTATCTATGTATGTGTTAAGAGTGGTGTAAGGGGACTAGTACAATAACTTACGGGAGACAAGGCAAACGCGGCTCTGGCTTCCACCAACCCGCATTGGGCCAGTGTAGTAGGAAATAGCCCAAATCCCCCCGAAGCCCTACAAACGTGTTGATCTTCGGGGAGGCCTATGTCCAGCAGTGGACGTTTATCGGCTGATGTAGTAGTAGTAGCGCTACGTTGATGGAGCGTATCATCAAACCATGTGAATTCTGTACTGCTTTTGTTATCCTATGTTAAAGCAGAATATTGTTGATATTACTCACAGTGTTGACGTCCGTAATGTAGGACTCCGGATCGTATTGCTGGTATCTGAAGTACGTGATCCCGAGGGCCAGGAGTGGTATCAGACCCAGCACGGTGATGGGAGACGGTGCCAAGCTCGCGAGCGCCCCAGCCGCCTCCATATTTACAATTCAAATTCATCTACTACTTAACTAATATTTACAAATAATCCTACTACAATGTTCTAAATCCACCCATCCGCCTTTTTCTGATCGTTTTCGGATAATATCTTCGGTGTGTAGTTCCTTATGCCGGTCTTCTTGGGCGCGGGGGCCGGCTTTTTCGCCTTCTCGGAGTCGCTGTGGTAGCTTTTCAGCCGCGCGCTTTTTATCTCCTCCCCTTTCACCTCGAACAGCTGCAATTTGTAGCGTTTCTCCTTCGGTATCTTCACCGGCTTGTACAGCTCCTTGCTGACGTCGCGGTAGTGATCGTTCTTGTACAGCGAGGTGCAGTAGTAGTCGCTCTTGGACGATCTGTCGGAGCGCAACTCGCAAGCGCTGGAGCCGCTCCGGTAGCCGCTGCTGTCGTTGGAGTTGTCGCTTTTGAAACTGTCCGCGCTGCTCCGTGATTTGTGCCACTTGTAGTCGCCGTCGGTGCCGGCGGTACGGCCCTCGGCCAACTTGTTCCTGTACTGGACGGGGTTCTCGTACTTGTCCTTGTAACGGCTCACTTGAGAGACGCCGCCGCGCGCGAGGTAGGACTGCTCTTGACCCATGACGCGGTGCCCGACCCCGCCCGCCTGAATGAAGATCCGTTTCTGTAATAATAAGATATAAATGTTTCAGTGCTATTTAAAAACAAAACATTTATATATCCAAGTATTGATATAGAGATACAAGAACGTTTCGAAATATCACTACTATATTAATCTATTCTCTGGGTTTTTTTTATCTCATTATAAATTATAATACTGTAACAATATGGTGCTAGCTAGGATGTAACACACTGCACCATGCTGTGTTCGTCACCTTGAAACATAAGATGTTAAGTCTAGTTACGGCAGTAATTTCATTCATTACATACAACGCTTTTCAAAACCAGACCACAACGTTTAGCAACGGATATAAGCGCTGCGGTGATACTTACCTAGACAGTCTCCTGCAAGAGAGACCTTCATTCAGACCTAGTAATTGATAAGTCGCAGTACCGATGGCAAAACAAAGAAAATAATATAAAAATATTTTCTAAAAGTAATATATGTTCGAGAGATGAGAAAATGGACACAGCTTATCTATCAGAGATAATAAAATATAAATTGGTAATAACTAATTTTTTTTGCTAAAAATATATATAACATAGTAAACAATAGAAATAATGAAAAATAAATATTATTTTATTGATACAGAGTATCACAATAATATCCTATGTAATATTAGATAATTAGACAATATAAGTATAGATATAATGTCAATATAATAGTAAGATAAGGTAAAACAATGCTAAATAATAATATTAGGGAAAATTGGAAATAAATAAAAAATATATGTTCGTATAAAATTTCACAATTTTTCATCCCATTGATTTTGAGTATTTGCCGTTATAAACAATTTAAAGGAATTATTTTAATTTATTAGTTATCACAAAATCTGTCCAGTTTTTGTAGCTAATGAATTACTGGACTAACGGGACTCGACATCTTAAGTCTCAGACGACGAACGCAATGTGGTGCAGTGTATACCATCCTAACTAGCGCTACGTTGTTATGGGCAGGCGTATCACTTATCATCAGATGAACGTCCCGCTCGTGTTGTCAAATTATATTAAGAAAAATATTTCTGAGATTACACAAATCAAAAACTGTCAAAAATTGTGACATTTTGGTTTTTGCTTTGTACAGCTATTTTATCTTAATGCAAAACTAAGTTAATTCAATTATACAGACATTTCTTTTTCATTTATTATAGTTACAAACTTAAAGATGTTTGATCTATCTCCTATAATTTATCATAAAGCCTATTATTAAATACTTATAATAAACTTAGTGCGCGAACCTTTGTAATAGAAATTGAATAAAAATAATTAATGTACTTTCAAGTTTGATATAATGTCCCCTCTGTTCAAAACAAGTTTGCATTACTCTATGTAATAAAATACAATTTTTATGTGTAGTAAAAATAAAATTTAAACAGCCCTACAATAATAACAATAACGTAAACACGTAACGTAAACAACAACTGTTGAGACGCTACTAAGCCTGCAACTAACGACATATACGCACGAGTATATATATGTATAACCTTAAAATTATATGTTTATTTATATGTATCAGTTTACTACAATGGTTTATTTCTAGAAAATATTTACTTAACGTAATTAAATAAACTCGCGAATTAACTCGCTTTTCGCGGCAAATGCAAATATGAAAGCAGTTTCATTATAATGTCATAGATGGCGTTAATATAAATATAGTATTTCGTTGATCTCGTCGCGGTGATATTAATACCAAGTTCGAGATATAAGCGATAAATTATCTACCTAATTCGTCGCCAGCAATGGGGACCAACCCTCACAGTCCGGACACAAATAGTAGGTGATAATTTATCAAAGGATCCGATGCATTGAAGTTGAGGTTTTTTTTAAGATCAGTACTTTACTTATGAGGCCTGAAAGAAGAATGTTTGAATTAATAATCTTCAAATGATATCCATAATATCTATCATAAAGTATCCCAATAGTACACCTACCGGTACGCGGCCGTCGCTTGAATATAAAAGATGGCATATTTAAACCTAGTATATAAAAAAGATAAATCGTGTTTACTGAATGCTTTAGCTTGGGAATGAGACGTATATATGACCAGGTTTTAAAACCAGATATTTGCTTTCAAGTACGCGCAGCAGGTGTGCCTGAACAAAATACTTTCAAGCATTTAATTCTTTTAAGTTTTTTATAGACACGATGCACCAGGTGGCGAGACATTTCATGGAAGATGTGTACTAGCATTATACATTGCCAACGTATCAATCTTGCGAAGACGTCAACTACAAAATTGAACTTTGAGCCTATTAGTATAAAGACTATAATCCTACTAAAGAAAATCGAAGTACAAGTCTCCAAATGTATTTTGATTTTGTACAATTGATTTTGCTCTTTAATCCCATGGAATAAGATTTAATTACCCCATATTAAATTTGCAATTATTTTAAGCTCTGATTTCGTAGGTGCGAATCGCGACAAGTCTCGATCCTTCGAACACTTCAACTATAAAATCGAACTTTAGTGCTATTACAATAAAGACTATAATCATACTAAAGAAAATCGAAGTACAAGTCTCAAAAAGAATTTCCGTTTTGTTCAATGAAGTTTACTGTTTAGACTGTTAGAATAAGATATAATTACTCAGTTTGATCTTGCAAGTATTTTAAAAGGTTTTTGAAATACTTCTGCGGCATCCTGATGGTCCACGTACGACTAGCAGCAACTCTCGAAAACATTTATTACAAAATTGAACTTTGACTGAATAAATATAAAGACTATAATCGTACTAAAGAAAACCGGAGTACGAGTCCCAAAAAGTATTTCCGTTTTTTTTTTGTTAGATTAGTACGATTATATTTTTTAAAGGTTTGTATTGCGATATTATTTTAGTATCCGCCATTTGCAATTCCAAAAATTTTAAAATCAATATAAACACACATCAATCGCCGCCGCATGTATTAACTTTACTATTATAGTGATTATTTTTTTTATTATCATTTTTGTCATACAATTAAAATTCTCACGGATAATGATGTTTAACATAACTTTTTAATTTGTATTAATAGTTTAAACCAGTACCTATTTATAGTTTTTTTTTCTAAGTTACCATTTAGTCTTAAGGTAATCTACATTTAATCCATCAGTGGATTGCACCATTTCTATGCGCACCAAAAATATTCATATTTAATATACAATAGTTAATACATTTTTACTTCCGTTTTAATAACAATTATTATTAAAGAAAAAGTCTCAAGTGGTTAATTAAATTTGCACTATACCACTTCGGAATAAGGTTCAGTTTTCAAGAATAATTTAAAAGTATTTTAGGACCTAATATTTACATATTTTTTATCAAGGCACCGTGTATCGAGTCTTGCTAGTACGACCCATGCTTTCACGTAACATAATAATTACTAATTAAACCTATTATTTATCACCATAGATAATAATAACTATCAAATGTTTGTGGTTAGTTATTAAAAGTGGCCAAAAAAACAGCGTCAGCTAATCGACTTGCAAATCTGCGATAGTTGATCTGCAAGCGAGCGGAGCGGAATCACTGAGATTCATATCCCGATCACATCACTCGCTGTTCAGTCGAGTCAGTTAAGACCCTCCCGATGGCGACGAGTGAACGTCCGCTCGACTGTATAGTACTTTGGCCGTGCGCCTCACGATAGCGCGTTCGCAAACCGAGCGGCGCCATCTAGCGGCCGCCGCGGTGCACCCCGCTAACGGCGGTTGGCCTTGTTACAGTTATTTATAACAGATAACTTGTTACTCATTTGTTAAGAACGCCGAGGATGTAAATAATCGCTATTGCCGTTATACTACATTTGTTTAGATATTTAAAGTAATAAATATTTAAAACTCTATCATATTTCATTTCAGTAAAAAACTTTAATGTATTAAAATTGTTTATTCGCAATGAAAGTTTTTTTTATACCTAGTATTACAAAACACCGAATTTAATTAAGACAATTTTTATTCTTAAACTTATTGTTCTACTAAATTCATAGATATTACTAATATAAAAATATAGTATATAACATTTGTTAGAAATTAAAATATATAGAACCTAGCCTATAGAAGTTAATTTTCAAAAACGGGTTAAGTTAAAAATTGTTTATGATTTTGCACAGTGTATAAACAAAGCAAAGGTTATCTGCGAAAAAAATCTCCTCCAGAGAAAGGACGGCGCTGCAACGCGAATTCTCCATTATAATCTGCCGACTTTCACTTCCATTTCTAAATGACACTATATTTTTTTAACTTTGGCGGCGGTATGGCGAATGCGCTTTTTTAATGACGTATTTGTACTTTTTAAATGTTTGATACGAAATATTCTACAGCAACCGTTACTATAGCAACCGCACAAACAACACGCAATGAAAATATTTATAAAATGGATGTATGTATGAAATTCACGTGTTGATATGTTCACGGGTCGATATGTTCACTTGTATTCACGTGATCAGCAAACGCAGTAAACCCATTTTCATCATAAAAATATACATATATGTATTTTCACATACTTTTCTTTAAATTTCGGTAACGACATTAACATAGATACCTTACTTTTGATTATTTTTAATAAATATAAGAAACATTTAAAAATACATGTCTTATCTATGAATACATTGGATAAGACTGTTCTCTCTTACGGAAAGATATTAAGGTTACTAAAGCAATACTAGTTAGTTATGCCACATTTCCTAGTAATTATTTTATTGATTTTATTAATTATTTTTAAATATATTTCATATATGATAATAACTTAAGTAACACATTTTTCGCTTTGTGGAAGGATATATTTTTATATTAACATTTGATTGTTGGATTTGAACACATGACTTAAAAAAAAAACTGAACTGTGAGCACTTGAACTATGATGTCAAGACAGATTTTTTTTTATTGGCCATGAATTTTAGTTTCAAAACACTTAACCTCAATATTATGATTAACAGCTTAGGATTTCTTTTAAAATCCGAATTTTTATTGTAAATTCATTCTTTCCGGCTTACCTGGCGTTGGATGAAATTATATGAAGTTGGTGAAGATGGTAAAGCGTGCTTGCCTAGAATATTTCAATGCTTATAAGCATGATTCTTGAAATACTGCCATTCTGTTATGGCAGAATTAGAGACCGTCTAGGTAGGTACCACCACAGCGCATATTTCTGCCATCAAACAGTACTGTGCAAACATTACTGTGTTACACTATGAAGGGCGTTTTATCTAATCAAATTACTTGGGTAACGAGGCTTAACATCTTATGTGTCAATGAGATTCTATGAATACCATCTTAACCAGTGCCATCTTGCTACGGGCAGGCGTATCGCTTACCATAAGGCGAACGTCCCGCTCGTCTCGTCGCTTCATCATCATCATCATCAACTGATACACGTCCACTGCTGGACATAGACCTCCCCCAAAGACATCCACGTCGATCGCTTCCGCGTTGCTCGCATCCAGTCGTGAGTTGAGTAAAAAAAAAAGAATACAACTATATGAGAGTAGTTACTAGGTCAGTTAGATAAGAGTTAGAGAGAATTTTCACTATTCAATGATTTGACCCAGAATTAGTCCTGCGTCTGCATCATGAAGGAGTCAGTACTTAGACTAGTCTCCCAATAGATATGTAACGCTGACTCACTAGTAAGAAACCTACATCTATATATAAGAGATTTATACCTAAGTAAAGACTCATCACGATATCTATTGAACCATTAGGCCTGACCATTGAACTGTTCGCAGGACCATACCTTTTACCGAGTTTAGGTCAGCTAAGAAGCAAGTTCTAAGTCTTTCCCCAAAGGATGTTGCGATGGTGTTACGACCAGCATAACGAGCGGGGAACAGCTAGTAAATTGATAAAACGGAAATGTGCTCACAATTACTAAAGCTGGCACCGGTGTCGAGTGTTACGGGTAATCATACCAATGAACACATGATTAGTTCTGTAACGAATTGTATAATGCAGCGTGAAGCTGTTTCTAATGCTAATGCTTCTAACAACACTGTAACCTGCCGAGGGTCCACGTTGGTGTTTATGTTGCAACTATTGTTAGACACTCACGCGAATATTACACGTGAATTTAGCTTTTATATTATCGTATGAAAGCTTTAAGTTTTTTCTTTTACAAAATAGATCAAACAGTATTCTAGATTAATTCATACTTACATTTCACTTTATAAAGCTCTTATTTTTACATAATGATACTCTAAACTCTGTAAACGTTGTACTGTTAATATATATATTTATCTTAATATACTTTTTATTACGTAGCAACGTTATTTACGTCTTCAGCAATCGCTTACTTAAGATGTAACTTAACATGATAGCCTTTCGAATAATAATGAAAACCTTTGATATATTAGTAGACGTGATAGACAGTCCGAAACCAATTTAATATGAGTTCTTGTAAATTTATCGTATATTTATATAAATTATGTAAAAATTACATATGCGAAACATATATCAAACTTTGATTAACTATCACGATGCATATCTTTGTTGTTTTTTTAATTTCCTGTTTTTTTTTACTTTGGGACTTTTATGCTTTAGTTCCAGTATACAGGAGCGATAATGTTAATAAAATTTCGTATGTAGTACAATCATGATAAGAGCTGGTGTTAAATAAAAACGAGACGGATTCTAGAAGCATTTACACAGTTAGGCAATGTGGTTGCTCTTACCCAACATCCTCATTGCAGTTTCTATTTATCTGTGTAGGAGCCGTATAAACATTTATCAAATGTACTTAGAGTATTTTCGACCGACTAAATATTAGTACATAAATCCATATTATAATAAAAATTTCTTATACCACTTTTACTAACAATGTTGCTTTTAAAAAAAGGGGTACGTTATGGCGGAAGATTTACAATATGCGAGTGGTAGCTACCATAAACCCTACCACTAAACAAATTCGTCGACTGTCGCAGGAACAGAATGAGGAAGGTCCATAAAATAAGAAATCAATCCAAAAGGAAATATAAGGAGTTGATAAATATAAAAATTCAGTAGACAGTAATTATGGGCAGTATGTTTATGAAAAAGTTAATTGTGTAAGGATGTTGAACTTTCAAAGGAAAGGTCAGTGGATTTAATCGTTTTAATATTTATCCGGAATGATGTCCTGGCGAAAATTATGAATATGCCAAGGCCAATGCAAGGATGACATTTATAATTTTTCATTCGAAATCAACTGTAATGATTAAGAACGGGAAAGGTCTACTTCGGTATTTTTTTTTTCCTTAAATCTTTCCAAAAAACGACTGATCACACACATGTATACGTAATATCGTTTTACCATGACCATTACAAAGAACATTGTGTGTGAGCATTGGAAAGGTACTAACTGTCGCTAATATGTTACATCTCGTGCCATCCATCCATTTCGCATCATTACAAAACACGTATGAGCTATTGATTTTCACTTTTCTCCGCGAATGTATAAAGTGGTGATATAACCCAGCTGATATTGATGGTCGGATGATGAGGCAAAGTTAAGTGTAATATACTTTAAATTCGGTGTTAAAGTAAGGGTGGTAATCATAATTATAAAAGAACACAGGCCCGATTGTCGTCACCATCTTTGGAATAGCTCTGTGTCCAGAGGATGTCTAGTGGATAATGACAGATTATTAAATTTTTTTATTGATTCATCCTTAAATTTAATTGCATATTAGACAGCTTAAGATGACAGGGAGATACATATGAGATAAAGAAGGAATGTATAGTGAAAATTGAATTATTAAGCACTGTTCGGCGGTAGAAGTGGCAACAGCGGCGGTATCTACTTAGACGGGGTTACCGGCAACAGAGACCAACCCCCACTGGAATATTCAAAAAAAATATGTTAATATATCTTATAATACCTTTTGTTATCCTTTTTTGGTAGTACATAAGAAGTATGTGGCTACCGTAGTTGACATTGCGGCAACGTCCGACTTTCATCGGCGGTGTGCATAAAGAAAACGTTCCCATTGTCTGTCATTGAACCTAGTAATTGATACTTACTGCGGTCAGCCATGACTCTTGACACCAGAGGAACACGCGATTTCGATGGATGGTGTCATGGACATATACCTCAACTTTAGTTGTAATTTTATTCGAAAGTAGCTTTTTTAGTCAAGGAGGAAATTTTCAAAAGATAACCTGCTTCCGTGGATAGAGATGGAGTTATGTGGAATTTGTAGGCAGTGAAACCTCCTACGGAATATACTGGTGTCTCTCTACTGCATCTAAGCATATCCCAGTGAGTGTCATAATCCTCCCCAGCGCTCTCTCGTTGCTACGGAGAAGTACGAGACCATCTCGTACTTATCTTCGGGCTGGGATTCATTTAGTGGTCAATGAGGGCCACTACCATCAAGGACTGCGAACCCGAAAACACGATTAAAACGCCTGTCCGACAGATAGGGCTTAACTTAGTCCTATTCTTAATAGCTCGATATGATAGTATTAATATTTTATAAGAAACGAAAAATGTTATTTACCCACTAATACGAATAGTAACTTAAAAGTCAAGTTAAATAATCATAAAATGCTTCAGCCACTTCAATGTTTGATGATTGCGTTGTTTTAAAGTAAATGTTTAATCGAACTTTCTAGAAGATGCGAGAGGTTTGTTTAGTCTGAGAAACGAATTTGATAATGTCTATAGTCACTATATGTATGTATATATATTTAAATATATATATAGGTGGTAGGTCTCTACCACCGTTGCTCCTATATCTGCTGCCAGACAGTAGTGGTCGAAGATTACTGTTATCAGGTTTGAAGAGTGCTAGGTAGTGAAATTAGAGTAGTAATAAGAATTAACATTTTATGTGTATATGTATACCATTATAACTAGGCGTATCTCCTACCGTCAGGTGAATATCTAGCTCGACTTGTCGCGTCGTCAGATAAAAAAAAATCATAAACATATATATATATACATGATAATGGCTTAGTTGAATAAAAGTTTATATTTTTTACTAAGCTTTTCTCCACCAGCTTTGCTGACCGTAATATGGAATTAGATTTGAAATTTGGACTTATAATTTGTCAGTAATATCCCGGCGGCATCCCGCAACCTCCTGCATCCTTCCCATTATCAACACTCATGTAACATGCAACTTTTGGGGGTGACATTTCGTGAAATCCCTTCTTAGCTGACCTATACTCAGCAAAAGGAATATTCTTACCAAAATTAAAATCTCCAGGCCGTATAGTTCCAGAGATATCGTGATGATTCTCTACATAACTAGGAGGAAACTTCATATATATAGATCGATGCACAGGTCTAATTAAACAATTTAATCTCTTGATTAAGGTCTACTCATTAAAAAATCCGCTGGTCTGCATAACGTACGGGGCCGCGAATAGAAATCTTATTTTTGGGTTAATGGCGTTGAGAAACGGTCCCAAAACACTACCAACGTGTCCGCCGGCCGGTTCTTTCACTACCACTACCACTACAGTCGCTTGCGTTTTGCAATATTAAGTATACATGGATCTATTACTTAGTTAACCTTTTTTTTTTAACGAAGCTACTAGACGAACGAGATATTCACGTTGTGTTCATCGCATGAGACAAGAAGTTAAGTTCCTTTACTCCAATAATTACACTGGTAATAAGTCTCTATAGCCGAAGACCGGTGGGTGCTACCGCTGCGCCTCTTTTTGCCGCCAAAAAGCAGTACGCAAACATTACCGTGTTCCGGTTTGAAAGGCGCAGTAGCTAGTGAAATTACTGGGGTAACGACACTCACCATGTTATGTCTCAGGTGAGCATAACGTGGTACTATATATATCATCCTAACTAGACGTATCTCTTACTATCATGTGAATGTCTAGCTCTTTTTGTCGCTGATATAAAAACTAACATTTACATAGAAACAAAGAAACATTATGAAAACGCGAAAGTCATATAAATAAGCTTATTTACTTTTAAATTCTCTAACTGTCATAATGAATTGATACATATGCAGTGTGCGCGACTGGCAGGCCGCTGGCAATACGTAATGCTGTGGTACTCTTTAAATGCCAGCTCCATATCGCGGCGTGTAATAATGTAATCTTGTAAAGAGTCAAGAATGATGAAACGTATAATGGTTATTTACATTTTCGGTTTTTGCCTTTTACCATTTTCGTGAAGCTGTAACGGATTTAATTATTTTTATGTATGCGATTGCCAATAACTTGCCAACAAGGCGATAATCGTAAAGAATGAAAGTAAAGTGGACATCTTTGGCTCGGTATAAATTGCATGGAAAGAAAGAATGCATTGTTCGGACACCTTTAAAGAGGATTCCCATTTATGAGTTCCCTAGGTTGATCCTGGAGTGAAAATTTTCCTGAAATACGTGCACCTGGTAGACAGTGGTAAAAATGATTTGACCACTAAAAGGAGTGGATCGGGTTTAAATACCATCAGTTTGAAAGGAATAGCTGAGGGTCGAATTGATTATCTGGATCTGATTGCCTACCTTCAGTTTTAAGGGGGCACTTAATGATAACGATAAATTTGATTTTATGAAAGGAAATACAGACAGCTATAAGTGATTATGGTGTTTAGGCTATGAAAGTGAGATATTTTGTTTCTGTGTAATTTCCATATCCTTTGTCTCCTCTTCTAATTGTACCTACTTGTTATAACATGGTACCCGCTTATTCAGTTTTTCTATCAAGACTATTTTTTGTTGAAAATTTTAAAAAGAAGAAAAAAGTTTCTGGATCTACTTTGATTAAATATAGTAGAAACTAGATATTGGAAGAAACGTTTTTTCTAACCAATAGGATGTGTGTCATCTCTTCTCATAATAAGTCGACGCGGGGAGGATGACTAACATGAAATGATTATAAGATACATCTAACAGGGGCCAATAAATTCATTTCATTCAGACTCAAATGAATTATCATTCCACATTACTGCTTATCAGTAGACAATAAGCAAAGTAACGGAGATCCTTGCTCAGAGAAAGATTGGATGGAGTTTGCATAGTGGTTTTCTCTAACTAGACACATACTGTGAATTTGCCGCTATAATTGTCTTATTATTGTTGTGAGTCTAATCTTCTTCTTCTTCTTCCTCTTACCCTTTTCCCATTCTATGTGGGGTCGGCACAGTATGTACTTCTCTTCCACATATCTCTATCAGCCGCCGAATTATTGTGAGTCTTATGAGGGATAGATATGTTCAGTAAACTTTACCACCTTTGGCTTTATTGAAACAACGTCATTGATATCAAGTGTTGGCTAATTGTCAGTAAAAAGTGGTCTAATGTCTATCTAGACTATCTACCAGGCAGCCGGAAGACAACGAAAGAAGTGGACTTAGTGTAAATACTTCAACTTAAAAAAGATGGTACATGATTGTAATACATTTCTCCAACTGACCGTCCGCACAATGATGACGAGATGGAATCTAAAGATCCATTGCTAGTGTAGTTCCTTAATATTTGTATACTTGATCATTATCCTCGTCCACTTCTTCTGCAGTAATCTCTGCGTACATATCGGACTTTCGAACGAGGTCGCAACGCCAGCAACTGTGCCGATGTACCGTATTCGGACGCGATCACAATAATGAATTATTTATGTTCAATTTATCTGCATCGATTTATGTAAAAATATTTACTTTTTGGTGCCGACCTTACTTAAAAATTCTTGCATAAGGTAATATTTCAACGAGATCGTTCGGAATATTTCGATTAAGCTGAATACCGGTATGTTACATAATCTTGTCTCATTTTTTATTCTTGGGCAGTTTATACTTTAGCTGGATTACTAAGATCAAATAACTCGTTGGATACTCCAGATTGCTAAATATGGTTAAATTAGGCGGACAAGTATGAGTCTAATACCCACCACACAGCTTCTAGTGATCAAACCAGTATAATTCGAATAAGATAGCTATTGAAGTACACGCGATACCCCCTTGTTCGCACTTGATCAGTATAATTGATAAATAATTTGACTTTATGTTGAGAAATAGATCCTAGTCCCAGCAATGGGATAATTAATAGAACTTTATCTTGTATAAAACCGCAACTATTTGTAATAGAAATGAAAGGATAATTCTGTATACGTGATCAAAGACACGACCGCGCTATAAATACTATCGATTCCAATACCTGTTTAATCTGGGTCATCAATCCCCTACTAGGACGTCAGTGGTAGTTGGTGGTACTTGTCGATCATAACACGACTCTATTACAAGGTCAGCAGAAGCTACAATTGACCAGGAAGTGTTCAACGGATAGGCGGACGTGATAGGTTCAACGTAGAGAAAGCAGCCGCTACTCTTCGTTCAAGAATGAGCAACACCAACGTAGAATTACATCAAACATCGAATTATGGACGTCACTCTTGGTTTCCATTAACGGGTCTCTTAAATAGGGTATGCTGTCAACTGTAATGGTAACAGGCCAAGGTGTAATACGATCATTAAGTAGAAACCACGTATTGTGTCTATCTATATGGAGCGACTTGGTCCGATTTCAGGCAATTGCTTCAGTAGTACCGATGCTGGAGGTCTATGTTTACCAGTGGGATAAAATGATGGTGAACAGCGTGGCACTGATGGCACCTGCCGTCACATTGTCAGATACATTTCACCATACGATTAATCAGTTTTGTAATGTATGTTGCGGCACCCTCCTCCGTATTTGTCTAACCATATGAAGTTGCGCATATGTTTGCGCATATCCATCGGCATATCGAATACTAAGTAGATTTATTTAAAAACGTCTATGGGGCATAGTTCAAAATTTTGCGTAATTTTTTTTAAAACTTATTTAACATAACGTTTATTCAATTATTACTCTGTTTCGAGTGTTTAGCTGTGGTTACCGAAGGAGTGATCTAACTGATAATCTAACTTCATAGTCATCACAAAGTAAATACAGCTTAGAATTGTTATCCAAACTTATCTTAAAATTTTCGATTGCACTGATTTCCTATCCTACGGGGTCTCATTGGGAGTATGTGAAAATTATATTGGTAATGCTAAAAAAACAGTTTACTTATTTAAACATCATTATTATGTAATATCTCTACAATATAGTCTAAAATGAAACATAAGTACTAACTTACAAAGATGCTGGAGAACGAAGAAAAAAATAAAAAATGTATTTCAGAGATACGATTGATAATAGCTCCACCTTAGTAGAAACAAAAAAATTTGTACATATAAAATTATCAGGGGAGGTGTACACATAAATAGAAAGATTTAATTAAGAGTATGGGAACCAAAAAAGGGTAAGAAGCGGTCTAGTGGTAGAGTTTGTATTCGATTTAATTTGATTAAAAATGAGATGCGGGAAGCTGGAGTATTATCAAATTATCTTCTCATTAAGATATTTTTTAATTTCGTTAGCTTCGAAAATCATTCGTGATAGGTTCTCTTTTGTAAAGATTAATGGATTAAGAAAATGTAATGGTTGGGGTGATCTAAAACACCTTCACAGATTGTAGACTTCTTAGAACATTTGTTCATCTACCACATCATTTGCTACTTCTACTACTACTACTACTACTACTTCTTCTATGATAAATGTGCCGTACAATTTATAATGTTACATCAAATTATTGAATAACGATGATGTAATTTTTACTCGTCCTACGATTCAAAGCGTTACTTGCTTAAGGCGATGCGTTTGCGCACGCATGAAACGTCTGTACGCGCTTCTATGAGTTTTAAACGTATATGTATTTATGTATTAGAGCTCGTTAGTCTATACGGGTTATTGTTACACGTTTCGTAACATAAGGAAGCCATTATTTATTACTCTATACTCGATACACGAACAGGCGTGTCAGTAATGAAGAATACGATGGGTTTTCGGTTTGTGAGACTTAATTAGTGAGAGATATCCGACATGTTATGGTCTATATTAAACTAATTGATCTCTATTTTTCAAGATACTTTCGAAACTTCATGGATTTTGAGAGATTAATTTAGTTAAATTAAGATACAATCTTATCTCGTAAAATTAAACCGTCATTATCCAAATTAAGGTTAAGGTTGTAAAAGACGACTTACATTGTACAGAAATTTAACAATAGATTGCAAATCTATAATTTCCTGTTTTCTCATCATCTTTGTTTAATCTTTATTATGGGACTAATTTATTACTGGATCCAAAAAAAAAATCTATTCATCTATCTCTATGTAAATCGAACCAGGGATACTCTTGAGTTTCATGGGCGAGTAATTACCCATTAAGACATAGAGGGAGTTTGCATGCTTCAACCCCATCTCAGGGCATTTGAAGATGAAAGAGGGAGTAAACAAAATTATAGTATATTTCATTAAAAAATATTTATACCCCCAAATTTTCTATTTTTTATTTTGTTCATGTTTATATAAGTGTTTATAGGATGTAATTATTAACTATATTTTAATTAACCCTCAAACAATTTTTATTATCATTAATGATATCTATTAACAATAACATCATTGTGCCAACAATATATATGTCATAGGAGCTTTAGGAACTTATATGTTGTGTTTAAAAAACAAAAATTATTATTATATGCACACTAGAATTTAAGTGTAATACAAATTCTCTAATATGACTTATCCATATGTCTGCAGTGTAAACATTCTATTAAGCGTCACATTGTTATAGGGTATGTTCACCATGAGAACGTACGGGTCGCGACTTTGCTCACCTGTGTTCTCTATTTCAGATATAAACAGAAGCCATGTGAATTGAAGTTGAAATGCTTCATGATATTAAGGTTAATACAGTCGTCTGGAACTTTCTACCGGAGTTATTCTATTCAAGTCTAGAACTCGCTTTAACCGTTTATTTGTTATTGTTATTAATTGCGTAATTTGATTTATAAGCTTTTGAATATTTATTATAACATACTATAAATTTACTAGGAATATATTAAATATACTATTTTTAATAAATATTACATCAGTTGCTGTCTTTATTAGGGTCAATGCTTTCAGTATGAAATACTTGAAGTTCAGCTTTCAAATTAGTATATTATATATAATGATATATTTTATTAGATTAGTGTCTTCATTAGCTACAGCGTTCTTCAAACTGGAATTTATTGATGTTTACAAATAACTGATGAAAAGATCGTGTAGTAATATATTGTTTTCAATTGTATATGTTTGTTAGAAGCATTTTTTATTACTACGATATAATAATGTTAGGGATAAATCAATAGTGATTACCTTAGATCCATGATCGCGATGGATGCTGACATTTAAATATTAAATCTTGATTTTCTCTCTGTTATTTCTCCGTTATAATAACCGTTTGAAATGATCGAAGTGACCAATAGCGTATATCCCACTTTCAACAAATCACTTTCATTTCACCGTATCAAATAAATTTTTACTTCCTATTTCCAGTTTGTACACTGTTCCTGGGTGTGAGGCACTGCACAGTTTTGGATGGTCTAATTCAAGTGATGTACGTGGCGTATTTGTCTGTACATTTTTTTTTTGGAGTTAACCGTTTGGATGGAAAGCGAGGGGCGGGTTCCGATGGTATACTTTCGTCGGCGCGTGCGCATACCAGCCCCGTCTTGCGGCGAGTGAGGAACCGGCTAACAGTGAGCGACGCAGCCGCGTTCACGTATACGATTTTTTTTTCACTTCTGTAAATTGGAAGCGAGTTTTTTCATCTCTAACGGATGCAATCATTTATAATAACAAACTTTAAATCTCTAACTATCATTAAAAAACGCAGCTTTTCTAATATTTTAAAATACTACCCCTTCCTTTTTTTTTAGAACGTCGCATTACTTACTAAGTGGAACGCTAATTAGTCTTTGCTTCGCCTAATGGGTTTCATTTGTTATAGGAGAATAATTAATAGTTGAACACCAAGGATAATTGGCAGGAAAATATGTTTTAATGGAGATGGTTATATTTACTATTAATCTTATTATAACATGTCTCTCATGATCGCTCTGCAACTAATAGAAGAATCCTTTCAACAAATTGTCATAGAAATAAAAGCGCGATTTAAGTACAATTGACTTTAGTTTCTGGTGAAGGAAAACATCGTGAGGAAATGGACATATCTTAAGTACAAAAGTTTTCAAGGATATTGGGCATCTGCTTACTCGTTCTTGAGTAACATGGTGGATTACGATCTTAACTTTCTTCTAATGAGAGAAGTCGCCGAGATCCAGCAATAAGAATATTATGTTTTCATGAATTAGGGACAGAATATATATAACTATACTATATAAAGTAAATCTCGTTTTAGGTTATGTTAGATTTTATACTTTTGTTCTCAATGAAAACAAATCTCGAAATCAATGACGACTTTACCGCTTACGAAAGTTTGCGTGAGTTGTTCCGCTACTTAGTTGATGAGCGAACGTTAAAGGTTACATACTAACTTAATAAGAGCGTTACTAATAAGTTTATTTGTTGTGAATACAAGGTATTAAAAAAATTTAATCGTGAATTACATAGGCTTCATAAAGATAATGCTTACTTAACTTTTTATATATAATTATAATTTTCACTTAAGTAAAACACGCAATTAATGTTAAATTAATGGCCTATGTTCCGCAGTAGACTTCTATCGGCTGATGATGAAGTGTAATTTTCTTTAACGCTTTTGTCATTTAAAAGAAGTAGCTCCATCTATCGGAGTTTTGTCGTACTAAAATTACAAGAAATTATAGTTTACTAATGATCTGATGGTCGATGGAATCGACAGAAAGCAGGCAGCCGAGGATCCATCAACATGGAGATGTTTAAGTGAAACCTAAGTCTAGGCGTGGTCGTTTATTGGCTAATGATAATACTGATTGGTAGTAGGTTGCCGGAGACCGTCTAGGTCGGTAACGAGACTCAACATTTTATGTTCCAAGACGACGAGTACAACGTGGTGCAATGTATATTATCCTAACGAACGCCATGTTGTTCTGAGCACCTATCATCAAGTGAACGTCCCGCTCGTCTCGTCGCTTCGTTGAAGAAAACAATGAACAAGAAAATAATGTAACCACGAACATCATTGATTTATACGATTAAATTGATATATCGTTTTTTTATCACTGTGTTATTAAACGATTTGTACGAATCCGGTAATTTTTTAATATATTTCAAATTCGTATATCTCAATTATAGTTTAAGTTAGAATGCACTCTATCGTGAGACGTTGGAACTAAAAGTTTTTGTTCTTGGTTCTACATTTGACAACAAGATGGCACTGTTATTAAATATATGATGTAAACCTATTTGTTATTTAATTAGTTAAAACAACTATGATATATAGAATATTGCTATCTAAATTATTCTAGTATATGGACGATTAACTTTTTTGTTGTCATACTTCACTCGATAATATATGATATATTATTCACGTGTATTTAAATTGAACCCCGTAGTCTCAGTAAGAAACAAGACTAAGTTGAGCTTTTTGTAGAAGGATCTAAAAATTCTTTGGGCACAGATTTTGGATTAAGCAGGACAAGAAATACTTGGATATATCATATTTGCCTAACTATAGTACTGTGCTTTGGGTGGCGGTTAGAAGTCGCGGGAAGCCACTTGAACCGGGCAGGGCAGAACTCGATCAGCGTGGAGATCTTAGGCGGAAAGCCCTATCTTCAGTACTGGATTTCTATCGGCTAAAGATGATGATTACGAAATCTCATATAACCCTGACTTCCCCACAGAAATTATAGCTCTAGTTATATCACCAGTAATTATTAGGTCTTTATATAGATGATGGAAGTTCTTAAGATCCAATATTACGAGATCTTTTTTGCGAAAACACTATTTATATTTTATGCTACATTTAAGGTCTAGAAGCTTAGCAGAGTTAGCGGGCATTTAGCTACCTGTATTTCTACCGGCAAGCAGTAATAAAAATAGACCGTGTTAAAGGATTTTCCACTTAGTGAAAATACTGTATTAACGAAACTTAGATCTCCTCCAGACAATGCGAGTAAAATACTATTAATCATTTCACTTACGCCGCGATTATACAATTTTAATAGATAATAAATAAATGCTAAATTTGGATATTTACTCTGTAAATATTTTATTGAGTATATTAAAAAACTATTGCTTTTAAATGAAGGTATTAGATATCAACGGGGTCAAACGCTTTGTCCTCAATTCTGTTAGTGTCATCATCATTAGGTAATAGTAATTATTAGGTATGATGATGATGTTATAGTATCACATCTTTGCAAATATAATAACAAATATTAGGAGATAGTAATAATACTTAATAGTTATACAGATTTTCAAATTAACATATATATTATATAACGCGGATTTATAAATAAATAATATTATGTTGCAACAGAAGCTGCGGTGGTACTTATCCAGAAGGTATCCAGCAACAGAGACCTACCACCAGTAAATCTGTATGTATAAGAGTTTTCAGTTTGAGGAAATTTCAAGACTCTATAGTATCTCTCTTCACGATTTTGGTAACACTTGAAATCCTGTGCGAAAAAATTGCAAATGCAAATGCTTCATTTGCAACTTTTGTTAATATTGTTTTTTTTTTTTAATCTTACTCGTTTTCAATTTCATTTAATTGCCGTTTTACTTCCAATTAACTATCGTTTAATATTTCAGTGGTGCAAGGTCTAATTACTTGGTAACATAGTTCGATTTCGGTGCTACATATGTTGTATTTAAAATGGCGGTAGTGTAAACATACTAGCTACCACACTTGTTTCAAATCAACAGTATCTACTGTTATAAGCCGATCTTGGCATATAAGATATGAGATGCCTGAGTATACTTTGACCTTAATTTCAGATCATATGAAATTAAAGTAAAAATAAGCTTGAAAAATATTAAAGAGCAATTAATAACATTTGTTCTAAGTTAATTACGGTCTTGTTAAAGCAACAATATTACACAATAGCACCGAGACGGCAATGTGTTACGAGTAACGTGGCAATGTCATTACCATAATCAATGTAACGTTTAAACCGCGACCAATACAAATTGAACTCTGACAGTGTTAGGTGATGCAGTTAAGTGAAGATCACGAATAGCCGGCTGATGATTTTCAACTAAACGTATTCGTTCGCAGATGCGTAATCGAAGAAATCGTCAGGAGAAAGAGCGATGCTCTCGCTGGAGTCCATTCTGTATTGCGCAATTCAGCAGTTAATGGCGCTTTGCAATGAATATATCAGACAGTTAAAAATGATCCGTTTATCTATAACTTTTTGAGAAAATTAATATAACATTCATGCGATAAAGCGCGTTTGCAAATATTACATCCTACCCGTCGTCGATCGTGTGAAATTGTTGAAATTTAATTCATGTAACTGTTCGAGGATCTTTGTCAACGGAAACCATGTAGATCACCAAGTAGTAGTGTCTAAAAATTATTGTGTTTGAACTTTACCGAGTTTGAAGGGAAGTGTAGCGAGCTAATTTCGGGAGTAACGGGTCTTATCACTTTATCTGTCGAGGGGACGGACATGCTGTGGTACAGTATAACATTATAACTAGCGAACGTCTAGCTAATTTCCTAGATTTATCAAAGAGAAAACAGGCTTTTACTAGATCCTGATCGAACAGTATTTCGCCCTTTTTCTTTTTATAATCCGAAATCCGTGGATGCACAGTGTTTAGACAAAGTCTTATCAGATTTTCGAGTAGCTATACGATGTGATGAAGATATTTGTACTGTATTAGTTTTTATTTTAACCCTTAATTTAGTTACAATATTTTAGACCATCTAAAAGATTTTCTGATATAGAACAGAAATAAATGTATAGTATAACGTATTTCAAATGATATCACCACCTCAAGTTAAATTGTGGAGGCGACTTTTTTCACAAGAGCTAAGTATCGTTACAACTTTATCAATGTTCTCCATCGATTAAAAAAAAAACTGTAACTTTTAGCGCTACGGTCCTATATCTTGTTAAGATAAAAACTATTGATTGGGCATGTTGAAACTTAATTAATAGTACATTTCAGGATCAAAAATCTTTTCATCTAAATTTTCTCTTAAATAAAAACAATGATCTTGTAACAATTGTACAAGTGGTAGAGGGGTGGTATGTTCTCTAACGATATCACTACAATTAAACACTGTATGTTGTTTCACTTCAAAATCTGTAACGTTACAACTCGCGGAAGTCAATGACTCGGTGTTTCTCAACTTGTTGCATAAGCAATTACATTATTGCAAAATATTCTTTATTAGTGAAGAGCATCAGATGCGTTAGAGGTTTTGTAATCAATTAGCGCTCGTTCCAGCGTACACGGTATTCCTCATATTTTTTTAGCACCTGCGATCCCTATCTCTCAATTCCCAAGGGTTGTTTTTTTTTTTATTGACGTGTGTAACAAAATGCTGACGGAACGCACAGGACTGGCAACAGGGTAGTGTCGGATTCCGATTGACTAAAAAGCTTCACACGGTATTCCACCTCAACGAATATCCACGAGGGTCACGGGATAGATACGAACTCATCCGCAATCCCCGCTTGGTACCCAGTTTGAACGCGTCCACTTCGGGGAGGGATGTGAAACTATCCCTCCTCATCAAACAAACACTACGTGACGACGTATCGGAACACAAGATACGCCGCCACAGTCACCTCAGGAAATTCCCAAGGGGTGACGCTACTGAATACTAATAAGCATTTTGTGCGCTATAACAATACAATTACCTTATAACCACAACTAATCAATTGAAGCTGTATCGAGAAAGAAGAAGAAGAAATAAAGCTTTTACAAATAAAGCTTTTACAAATAAAATTATTATAACAATGTTTATTAAATAGTTCCAGTTTGGAGCGATTATGGCGGAACAGGGGTGTTAGCCACAACACCAAAAAGAAGCTAATGCAGACGCTCATATTTTCTATCTCTCTATATGCTTCTGAAACCTGGACACTAAAAGCGAGAGTGAGATCGAGGATTGACGCGTTCTAAATGTGGTGCTGGCGCAGAATGCTGAGGATATCCTGGACGGAACGTCGCACAAACGAGTCAATCCTCAAACAGTTGAACATAACAACACGGCTCTCAACAATCTGTAGGCAGAGAGTCCTCAAAACACACGGTCAGGCGAGACCCAGACAGTCCGGAAAGACTGATTATTACTGGTTGTGTGGAAGGAAAGAGAGCGAGAGGGCGGTATCCTACAAGATGGACACGCATAACTCAGGACGCTACGGGAGCTACCCTACAATCATCCATCCAAATAGTGCAAGACAGAAATGTCTGGAAAGAAATGGTAGCCAGGGCAACGCACCATTGTCACGTCCTTCAGTCATGAGGTTACGACAAAGAAGAATTAAATAGTTATCTTGCAGTTTACCTCAAGGCACGACTTTAGGTACACGATTCTTCTTTTATCGTTATTAACAAAAAGTAACACAAAAAGTAACAATTTATAGTAAAACTTTGTAATATATTTATTTACTTGAGGAGTATATAAGCATTGGTAATTATTATTAATCCACAAGACGAGCGGGACGCTCATCTAATGGTAAGTGATACGTCTGCTCATAACAACGTGGGGCACTACTTAGAAAGACACACATCCTCTACTCTCCTATGCCTTTGTACCTAGGTATTTAGGATTGGATTAAGTTAACAAACAAGGCGGTTTTGAATTTCATATATATTTTTTTCTCATTCAATTAGGACATACAGTGCATTCAGATTTATTATGTACCCTATTCCAAATGAAAATCATTTGCTTTGCCACGCGAGGGTGTATATATCATTTCTCTTTGCTATGAAATAGTATTTCAGAATAGTTATCAATTTATCGAACATGATTACTTACGAACTGTTGAAATGTGTTTGTAACTTGTTACTTTTATGGTTTTATGGTAATCTTAGTAACGAACTTTCTAAATTTTGCATTTGCTATAGAATTCATGCATGTTCCATTAACCTGTCGGTGATCTAGAAGTACTTTGAATATTATTATTTTTTTTGTTTTAAAATCGAATTATTAGGATGTTTGTAAAGGTATTTTCTTCAGGTCTCTGTTGACATTGTCTGTTTAAGTAGTTACCACCGCAGCGGCAGTTCCTGCTAGTGTTAAAGTTATTATTATAGACCTAAGCTTTAATCTCAAATTGACTTGACTTACTTATGTCTCGTTCTCATCTATGACGTGAACTTTTATCCTTAATCTTGTGCGTGTCGTCGCAAATTTTTATAAAAAGTTATTCTGTACATCACAGGTCCTAAGATTCAAGGCTGTTAACTGCAAACATATTAACATAGAATCTCATATATATATATGAGATATCCGGAGATTCATTGATTGATCACGAGATCTCTGTAACTATTATACTTAAATACTTAAAATTTGGTGGAGATATTGCTTTCGCCGTTTAGAAGTCGGCTATGAATGTTTTATAGAAAATTTCTTCTCCAAATGGGAATTGTGGGGGTGTTATTAAGGAGAAATGGCCCGGGGGGTGGCGGGTTATCATCAGGCGGGAATATTACTAACAAATATCTAGTCTAAGTTTCTAATGTAGTTCGAGATTACATCCGGTAGAGCGGAAGGAAACAGCTAATAGATTTATACACATACAAATTAATAATAATTTTATTACACTTACGTACCTCTTGTTTCCTGTGGACAAACTATATTGCTATAAGATATCTGTGCTCAGCGTCAGCTAATGGATTCGGTGACTGATTGTGGTTTTTTCAATGCTTCCTTTGACATCTTTTAATTATTTTGTAAGCGATAAGTAAATAAAAAAAGATATGTCGTTACTAAAGAATCCGCGTCGAAAGGTTAGTGAAATGTGGTTCTTTATAACTCCAAAACAAGGAAGCCACCGGGAGACGTTTTTACGATCATAAATTACACAAATATATATATATATATATAATCCTAGTCGATTTGTAAATGGCAAAGTCGAAAACGATTCGTATGTTGATAGAAAAAAAAATTAAGCGTTATATTATATAAATATTAATGCGAACAAAATATAACTTGTTACCGCAGTTCGCGTGACTGCGCGGAGGCTCTCTCTTCGATGTGCTCGTATAAGACACAAACATAAACTTATAAACACTTTTTTTTTTCATTCAACTGACCGAAAAATCGAGGATAAGATCATCAAGTGTATATATCTGTAACCTGCCGCTAGTTAGGATTTTCAAACAGCATCTCATCGCTCTCGACGTCTTTACACGAATTAATTCTCGCCTTCGTATTAAGCTTCTGTATCTGCCGTCAAATACTATCAGCATTGAAGGGCGCTGCAGCTACCGAATTTACCAGCGTTATAAGGTTTAACATGGTATCTCTCAAGACGGCGGTGATAGTGTGGTGCTGCGTATATCATCGTAGCCAGTAGCTGCTGAGTATCTCACTCTTCTCATCGTGTTGTCGAATAAAACAATGAACTAGCTGCAGCGCCTATCAATCATACAAAGTAATGTTTGCACACTACTGCATAGCGATGGACATAGATGCTGCGACGATACCTATCTAGATAATCCTCGCCAAAAGAGACCTAGTAAGTCTATATTATTAATTATTTATTAATTATATATAATTATTAAAAAAATTTAAGGTTTTTATATATTTGTGTTTGCAACTTCATATTCACTTTCTTTCTCTACTTTTCTTCTTCTCGCTTAGCACGGAAGTTCCCGATTCCATACGAGACCAACCCTTGTGGAGTTTTGTCGGTGGTAATGTTTTTTCGGATCCGCCTAGTATCATCATCTGCCGCTATAAAAACCTTGCTGTGTTCCGGCTGACAACATGGGCGCCGGAGTATTCTGGTCGAGATCACTTCACCATTCTCGGTCTGACTTAACAACCCTTTGAAATTAAAATGAAAGGTTAACCCGTTGTAGATAAAAAAACGTTCAGGTCGACTCCGCTTATTTGTAACATCGAAGAAGAATGTCCTAGCTAAAGGGTCAATGCCAGTGGTTATGGAGGGATCATTCTCTGACTCTTCGGAGCCAACTATGGGAAATACGCATTGATGTAAAGATCTTCAGTTTCAATCGATAACTTTAGTTTCAAGTATTCTGAAATAGTTTAAGTAATAGCCATCTTCAATCATACCATTCATTGTTGGACATAGGCTTCCGCCATAGACCTTCATATCTACCGGCCCTGCGCTGCCCGCATCCAGCGGTTTCCTGCTATCTTCTCGAAATAACTGATCCACTTTGTGATAGTTTTTCCGGTACGCTGTCGTCTTTCGAGGAACGTGTTCAGTCCAATGCAACTTAACTCTAGCAATCTATAAGGCAATGTCGGTGATTTCTGTTCTTCTACGGATTCACTGATTTCTGATTTAATCCTGTCCATTGTCCTATGGGCGATTTTAACCCTTTTTATAAGGTCTTTGTAAATGGACACAAGTTCATAAACACTACAAGTAAAAGATATCCTTTTATGGTAGGAAAGGAATTTCCAAAGGCTTTCCGGCTTCGGGAATAGGTTAGGGTTACGTGGGATATGTAACCTTTACAATTATTTCGGTGACCGTCTTCCTCAGTGCATTGCGATGGCCTAGGGATTTTTTATGGAACTCATCGGTATCTTCCGTGTTCCAAGGAGGACCGTGACCCTCCCCAAGGAGGATTACGTGTTTGTATGGCCGTATGATAGTTTCGGTAGTAAAACACACCCAACAAGCCTATATAGTTAATAGCGTTACACAAACCGTTACATATTGCGTGAATTATTCTGAATAATAAACGTGCGTATTTACATTTCGGTATTATCTAGATAATTCAATTACGCAAATCTGCGTGTAAATTGTTCGATTTATTGTTTTGTTTTGGTATCGATTTGTGCACCAACAGAAGTGTGTTGAAATAGATTACGTGTTCAAAATATGTCGCAAGTGATACAGGCGCGGGCAATCTGTCCTGATTTTATTTAGAAACTTGCTGTAGTCCGTAACAGTGATACAAAAAACAATCAAAACGAGATATATAATATGTTGTTGTCTCAACTGTTACTTTAATATCTCACAAGTTATTATTTTATCTGTAAAATGTATTAAAATAATTAATTTAAACAAAATTCGTTACTAATCATTAGAGACTCGTTTGTTGTAACACTTTGTATGTACTAACTAAATGTATCAAATTTTTTTTAAAATAAATGCAAATGTCATAGTTATGAGAAGTTAAAATATTGTCAAAATGAACAGTTAAGTAGGTTAAATTCAAAATATTTGTTTTTTTTAACTTATAACAAGAAGTTTTCAAGCAACTCTACAGATGGCGTCACCAGAAATAATAGATCGCGCTTTACGGAGTATACACTTGTATTCATTAACTGGATCTCTTCGGATCTCCGTAATAAATAACAGGCCGTGGATCAGGGTCCACGAGCCCAGTGTCAGATATGCTGTACAAGTCGCATGGCTTGCAGCGCTAACATCATCAGGAATCTAGAATCTAGATCTTCGTAATAGCGAGAATCGAGGCAGTAAGCCTATCACGAAATATACAACTCTATGTCTATCTGGATCTTCTTAATACCGTTGTGCTTAGTAACTTGTTCTGTACTTCAAAAGTTTAAATTAGACGTGGGTTATAACAGGACAAACATAATATCTATTACTGTCACTGTTAAGCAATAATAACAGGTACCGATTTCTGTTAAATAACAAGTGTTATTTTTTTACAATATCTATTTTTCTTATTTTAATACTAGGTGCATCTCGTTTTAGCAACATTATATACAATGAGTGTGATCGAGATAAACTAATCAACGAAATAACAATTAACACGAACTAATTAAAAAGTTATATTTCGAGGATAATTATCTTCTTGTATGATTACAATTTCTATTTTTCGGATTATAACACTAGGTGCTTCTCGTTTTAACAACAGTCTATCAAATGGGTGTGAGCGAGATAGATTAATCAACCAAATAACAGATAACACGATCTAATTAAAAATTCGCTTTTCAAAGAGGATTTCTTTTAATTAGGATTACTACATTTTTGGTTTATTTCAAATAAATACTAGGTGTGTCCCGTTTTAGCTTATGACAATATTATAAAAAGGCAAAGACAATAGTAGTTTTATTTTTATTAGCTGTTATTTCAAGCTATGTTACTGACCGGCTGTTATCGAACACCGAAAATATTGATTGTTGATGGTGGTCGAATAACTCGAGTATGGTAAATAAATGATATTTTTTAACAGATACAATAACATCGCAAGAACAACTGTTATCTGTTACCCTCGAATATTTGTGATTTATATATGTTATTATAAATACGTCTCACTCCTAGTTCAAATCGCTTTATTATTATCAATATAGTCCTAATATTGTTGTGTACGTTGTCATTCAGCAGAGCTTCCGCACCCCCCACCTCAATACCTCAACAGGTCCGTACATAATCAGTTTTAATATTTAATAACTTCAGCTAAAATCGATGCTTAACTCGATCTCTAAGAGGAAGCGATAACAAACTTGAAGGGGTTCGTCTTGTTTTTATATATACGTGTATAATTAAAAAAAAATTACAAAAGTACCTCTCAAATAATCAACTAAATGTGCTTAATCGGAAGTTAGATTTATTTATTAAATTGACTTGAACAGATAAACAAGAATTATTAACAATGTTATCTTTGGTTAGTATCACACAACTATAAGTTAAAATATTGCTACTTTGCTATCATTTAACGTTTAGATGAGTTCCGGTTTTCTTTTTATGGAAATAATTTTCAGGTGCGTACATCATCATCGTCATTATCAGACGATAGATGTCTACTGACGGACAAAGGCCTCTCTCAAAGATCCCCACATCGTTCGGTCCTCCAGCGGCTTCCTGCGACCTTACAGTGAGAATGGTCTCCGGTACCGCCGAGCCCGAGGGCCGTTGTTTAAAAGGGTTCATACGCGGGGATTTGGGCCATATCCCACCACTCTGGCCCTATGCGGGTTGGTGGGAGCCAGAGCCACATTTGTTGCTTAGCAGGATGCACTACGAGTAGGTGAGGTTGGCATAAGTCTCGTGAGTCGTCGTGCGGTACCCCTTACACCCCAGGCCGGAACTATTGTAATTTATTAGTCTATAAGCATCTCTAACATTATCCATCTCTACGTACAAGTTTTGGATCAAACACTGGTGCAAACAATCAAATGTTTTTTTTTTCCAACAGCCAATTTACGTCCCCACTGTTGGAGCACAGGCCTACCCTCAATACGAGGGCGATGGGGCCATAGTCACCACGCGGGCGCAATGCAGATTGGTGACCTCACACACACCTTAGAATAAGTTGTAGTAGATGTTTTCCTTCACCGTTTGTATTTCGCTGTTGTTACTTAAGTTCACAAATGTACATAACTTAAATATTAAAGTCATCGGCACATGACGAGATTACAACCCGCGACCTTCGGAATGAAGGCCGCACGCTCTAACCATTAGGGCAGCGAGCTACCTAACCAAATGTTTGTTCAAATCAAATTTATAATATACGTTATAATTACTTCTAACGTAATTATTTAAATAATTAATGTTTAAATAATTTAAATAATTAATATGTAATGTTTTCGTATACATTTGTTTAATTTAATTGCATATAAATTATAATATTTGCGAACAATTAGAACGTCGTCCGCTGTTTCCTTCCTACACGTTGCAAATACACAAATGTATGTTGATTTGATAATAAGTCTTAAGTACTAAACGAATCCCCCTACCCTATCGTGTGGGAACTTTGGGGGAGGCCTATGTGAAGCAGTGGTATGTTTAATTAAAGATAAAACAAACCGATGTTTGCATAAAGTTAACAACAACTTATGTCTTCCCAAACCGTTGCTTCGTTTTGCAATAATATATTAAAACTTATTTAGTAACGGTTACATTATTATGTGATATTATTAATAAATAAGGTCAATCGATTGTGTAACATGTAAATAATAGATAATAAGCTGTGAATAAGTTTTATGGTTTTTTTTTATTAGAAATTTATTACGACGCTGTGTTGGCTAAACAGTTTTACGAAGAATACATTAATGGTGTTATTAAGCAATAATGTAAACAAACATTTTGTTATAAAACTTGAGAGAGATTCTTCCAGATGCGTGTCAGTCTTCACGAGATGTTTCTCGGGTCATCAGGCGAAAACACTTCATTTTTAATCTGGTTGAAGCCTTTACTTAGGTCTTTTTCAGTAACACGAACGATTAGCGTATCTCCTCTGGGAGAGGTTTCTCTTGGCCGAGCCTTTCTAAGAACATTTTCCACAGTTCCACGTCTCTTATAATGATCAATTGCATTCAAAACTTTGTTAACAGAACAATCTAAATGCACAGCTATTGTTCTGTGCATCCACTGCACTTACGATCTATATGTTAATTAACAATTATTTGCTTAAGTTGAAGCGTCACAACTTTTATTTTTGCCCATTTTGAAAATAAAATTCAGATTAAATTTTGAATTGCCGCCAAAATTATAGAAAAAGCCAAGAAGGAAATATTGTTCTCCAATTTCAGAAAAGGACGAGCTATGGATGCTCTTTTAACACGTTTCTAATCTGGCTTGCAGGCGGTCAGCAACAGAAAACAAACTCCTACACGTGTGAGACTCAGTGAGTGGCTGTATTATTGCATCATTATTAATTATTGAATGTGTATACTTTCTACGAACATTTGTACGTTGAAGTTATACTTTATTCATAAGAAGTGTTCCTATATGACCACCACGGTATATATTTGGTATTAGACCACAATTTGACTCTATTTATATATAGTGTTAGTATCAATGTAATGATAGTTTAAAGTTAGAATAACAGATGCTATAGCAGCAGATGTATAATAGAATAGATGCTGTACCTTTTGTTTTATTGGGGATAAATTATCAATAAGAGTCAACAGGTCGACATGTTGACAACTGGTAGTGGGTTCTCTTACTCTTATCAGCCGGATAACGCTCTCTACTGGGCAAGACTTCCCTCAAGGATGCTCATTGGGGGGAATTCGACGTTAGCCCCGGTGCAATGGGTTACCTAGACTACATGATAGATGAATACAATACAGATTTACTGGTGGTAGGTCTTTGTTACCGAAGACTGTCTAGGTACCACCGGAAAGCCTACCGTAGCTGACAAAGAATACTGTGCAAATATTACTGTGTTCCGATTTGAAGGGCGTTATAGCTAGTGTAATTATTGGGGTAGCGAGACTCAACATCTTATGTTTAAAGGTGATGAGCACAATGTGGTGCTTTGTATATCATCCTAACTAGCGCCACGTTATTAGAGACGGGCGTGCTTTCCATCAGGTGGACGTCTTGCTCGATTCGGAACTTCGTTAAATTATGATCATCATCATCAACATTATCAGCCTTCTTTTATCCATTGCTGGATGTAGCCCTTTCCCAATGTCTTCCACTAATGCGATCCTCAACTTCTCGCATCTATACGCTTCCGACCGCTCTGATGACGTTGACCTGACGGTTAGTGATACTTCTGCCCGTAACAACGTGGCGCTAGTAAGAATGATACATAGCACCACTTTGTGCACGGCGGTTTGAAATATGGTATTAAGTCTTGTTACCTAAATAATTTCAGTACCTATCCAACGCCAATCAAACCGGAACACAATATATAATTGACGTGGTACATTATCATTCATAATTAACCATCCTAATTTATGATTCTGGTTCAAATAACTTAATGAATTAAATTATAATCGAAACAGTGATTGCTCTAAATTTTAATCATCAATTAACATGAGAGATAACTTAAATATCGCTTAAGTATATGTTAAGTTAAAATAATGTAAACACATTGACACACCTAGCTCGTTATAATGATCACAAATGAAAACGGCCGTCGATAATTGTCTATTATAATACCAACCAAAAGTCGATTAACCTGCATCCAAGTAGCCTAAGTTTGGTGTCCGTAACATGGTAAGCTAGCGTTATGTAACAGTTTCGAATTACTTAACACCACTGCAAAATAGACCGTTGTATACTTTTAGTTTAACATCATCTTTATTGCTTTACACTGCATCTATAAACCGTTTAAAGTTATAGTTATTTTACATAGGTTACCTTTATGCAACGAACTGACGAGAGGATCTAATCGGTTCTTCTTAATGTGCCTCTCCAAGTAGTGAAGGTTGGCGATCAACGTGGTACAGTCTTTTCTGTTTCCGGTTCGGCGGAACGATTCGGACGCCCCAGAGATGCGACTAAAATCGGTTGGGGACTCGTGTGGGGGATTTGGGCCATTGCCCACCACGCTAGCCCAATGCAGATTGGTGGGAGCCAGAGCCTCGTTAGTTGATTAGCAGGGTGCACCACGAGCTGGTGAAGTTGGCTTAGATCCCGTGAGTTGTGGTGCGGAAACTCTTACACCCCAGATATAAACTTATGACTATTTAACTGATTATATATTTTTACTGGTGGTAGGTTCAGGAACTATCGCGCCTATTGCAGCCGAATAAATTGTAGTGTGCCAACATTACTGTGTTCCGGTTTGAAAGGCGCTGAAGCTATAGAAATTATTTGGGTATCGAGAGACAACATCCTATGCTTCAGAGCGATGAACACAATGTGGTGATATGTATATGACCTTACCTATAATATATGTTGTCTATGTGATTCCTATATATGATAACTATATAAAAGAATAGGTAGTAATTATAAAATATGTGTATGTGTTAGAAGAGCAGAAATGCAGGACCACTTCCGTCCAGATGGACCGACAAGATTATCAGGCCGGTCGGAAGTGGGCGAATGCGAGAAGCTGAGTATCGCATTTGGTGGAATACACTGGGGAAAACCTATGCCCAGCAATGGATAAACAAAGGCTGGTGTCTACTTTCGGTGCTGCTCGATGACAGATTTACAATATAGAGGTGATGATTCCTCTATCCAAACTCCACACGTGTCTCCGGAATCGATTCAGGAACATCTGGCTCATTAGCACTAAGCCAATGCGACACGGAGGAAGATTATGTGTAGATTTGTGAGATTCTGTTGGATTGTGACAAATCTCGTCCATTGTAATGAGATGCGATCTAGCGACGGTTGGAGGAAGATGCCGGATATCGGCATCACTGATCTATCAGCGTGGAGATCTTTAGAAGAGGCTTATGCTCAACGGTGGGCCTCTTGCCAATGTCTTATATTATTGTATTAAAGTAATAATCATCTATAGACAAATCATCCCGTTGAAATGTAAGGTGTTAGGTCTGATTACTTCAAGAATTAACTTAAACTTAGCCACATAATACTCGAAATTAATATTAAATTTTAAGGGTGGTATTTTCAACGTTTTAATTTCATATATATTTTATTTATGTGAAAATGTTATAATTACATATTAACAGCTTAAAGTTTTCGTCAGCTTCTGTATGGAAGAAAATTTATATAGGAATAAATTGTTAGAAAATTGGAAAGTGGTATTTGCTACATTGATGGTGGTGGTACAGTTAAGTTGTTTAACTACTCAGTTTTTTTTTTCATTTAATCGTACATTGAAGAGCTATTTAATATCTTTTTACTAAGAATAATCAAGAACTAGATTTAACCCTGTGGTCAGTGAAAAGTTAAATATATTTTTTTATGATTTGACTTAATATCTCAACATTGATCTGTAACTAATTAGGGTGATGCTCATCAAATATATTTCTTCATCAGCCGGTACATCATTAGCTACAGCGCCCTTTAAACCGGACTACATTAATAAATGCAAATTACTGTTTATCTGCTGACATAGGGCTTATTTATATCTCCGTCAACAGATACAAGTTAAACAGTAAGTTAATTTACGATAACTATGCATTAAAGTAAATATAAGTTAGAAGTGTAATAATGCAAATACTGCTTCACAAATTGATTAAAATTTTAACCACTGTTATAGTTATAGTATATTAATTTTTTTTTTATTTCCAATTTTCTCTGTTATTATTATTCAGAACTCTACCTTATCTTATTAAGCCTATTTACATTTTTTCTAACATTATTTCTATTTTTTTCTATATTATGTCGATATTATACTTATCATATCTAATTACCTAATATTCACAGAAATACACAGAATATTATTGTGTTACTTATCCTTATGTCTATTGTATATTATCTTACATATTTTTAAGCAATAGTTTATGAACTTGCTTCCAATTTATTTTTTATTATCTGTGGCTGTATCAGTTCTTAAGCCAGTCTCCTGCTTAAAATCATACCTCAAACATCTATGTATATATATTAACTATATTTGTTATAGTATGAAACTAGTGGCGGTGCATTGTGCTTCTAAAATCTTGATATTATACATTTAGTATTTTTCACGTCAAGGACACCGCAGAATTCGCGTTCCATTTTTAAAATAAATCTAAATATGATTTTTTGTTTTTTCTCTACAAGAGATTTGTGCCAGTAGTGAATTAAATGTAGATTACGATAAATTTAAATAAATAATTGCACGGTTATTGTTTTTTATTTAAATATATATGTCCTAATCTATAAAATTGTGACAGATTATGTAATAATATAGATAAAGATGTTTTTTATAGGTTAGTGATGAACGTTTCGTTATTGCATATGGTTATCGATTCGTTTTAAAAATAATCGTCACGTACAAAATAAAAATAGTGATGTGTTTTCGGTAACGGGTGTTGATAATATTTATCACAATTTTTGTAATTAATAAAATTTTTTAATATACTTACGTGCTTGGAGATTTAATTTCGCGCCGTCTAAATATCCGAGGCGGGTAGGTGTCAACAGCGGCACATGTTTTTTCGATATTCACCGTGAACGAAAGCGACAGCCGACCGGGGCCTGCGCGTGCGCACACTGCGCCTGCCGCCTCGCGCGCCGTCACCGCGCTATACCTCCGCCAGCTCTACGCCGAATAATTCTCAACATTTCTTAGCGATATCGTGACACCGTGTTTTCAGTATCGTGGCCGTGCTCACAAGATTAACACAATACCAATTTTTTGATTTTTTAATTTACTATTCGCTCTTTTCTATCATAGAACAGTTTCGATGATCGGATGATAGGACGCTGTTGCTAACCCTCTTGCTGCCCGCAACTCTTAATTCTTTCTCCTAATAATAGTGTGCAAAAATAATAAGAATAAAAAGAATACATTTCATAGAGAAATACATTTTTATTAAATCTAATTTTTTTTGTCGTAATATAAGATTATCCTAAATAACAAACGCAATATTCTTTTCTAGGGGTTATTCAGTCTGTGGCTAGAGACGGTCTAAGAGTAGCCAAACAGTACAGAACAACTAGGACTGTGTTCCTGTTTGAAGGGCGTTACAGCTTGTGTCTCATAACCAAAATGAAGAGTATTGTGATACCAACCTAACTACCAGTACATTGCTGTGGACGGGAGTATGAATTACGTAAAACGTGAATGTAATAGATTGTTTAATACGATAAAGAAAGCAGGATATAATATATAATATCTTTTAATATTGTTTCTTGTGTTTATTCGATTTTTATTCGGATTTATCGAATGCTGTAAATGATATTTGAATCGATTTTATACAATGTTCAATTTTAGAAAGTTAATGATGGATATAGTTTACATCGCTGCCGTCTGCCCGATGGTGGATATAATTCTAGACTTTTCCTGTTCGCGTCTGCAACAGGAGTGCGGTAGAAAGTGAACTAATTGGCTGAGATGTGATCTTGATCGACTGCGAACGTGTATAGAACAGATACGTATCTCGCAAACGCAGTTGCGTGCATGCGGGCCCATAATAACTTCACGCTCGTAACGAATTGTTCAGTTAAGTTTTTAAGTTGCATATTAAATGAATACTGTCCTTTCTATCGATATACCTAAGAGGCGTATTACAGCATTTTTTTTTATATAAAACTATGTTACTGTTTACTGATGTTGAACGGTCATCACAGCTTATAGGAGGTGTAGTCAGCGTGCGCTTCCCTTCCCGACGGACCCTATATGGGAGGTAAGCTAAAGGTCCCCCACCCTCCTGAACATGGAACACGTATTCCAGAGAATATAGATTCGAATGTAGGAGAAGTTCCTGCCACAATACATATCATACGATAACACATTTCTCCTTCTGAGGAGATGAGACGGGAGGACAGTAAATCTTTATCTTGTCCATTGTATCCCAATTCTGGACATCATCCACTTTTATACAATTGGCATATTATAAAAAAAAAATATTATTCTTGATTTCATTTCAGAGGTTTTCTATGAGATTTATTCCCAGTGGATATTTGGTCACTTACGGAACAACTGCATATAACGTTTTTTTTTTATTCGTCAAAGCGACAACACAAGCAAGACCTGATGGTAAGCGATACGCTTGCCCATAACAATGTGGCGCTAATTAGGATGATATACACTGCACCACATTGCGCTCGTCGCCTCAAGGCATAAGATATTAAATCTCGTTACCCTGGTAATTATACTAGCTACACCACTCTTCAAACTGGAAAACGATAACATTTGCACAGTACTGTTAGTCGGCTGCAACAGGCGCTGCGGTGGTACCAACTTAGACGGTCTCCGGCTAGAGAGACCTACCACCAGTACACGTGCACCCTGGCCTAAGTTTGTTTTTAATTTACTCTGTCACTATCGTCTTGACTTATCTCGTAACTTGGGGATATTGTATTTTATCGATTACTTCAGATTGAAAATATTTACATGTTTACATTTTTTATCATCATTTCATATCTAAACTTAAAAATCTCATTCGCGTTAGAATGTTTACATTAAAATTGATGAAATAGTTGGACCATGCACCCTGGACTTACTGGTAGTAGGTACTCTGTTGCTCAGCTCTGTAGTCTCGGGCTATTAGGAATAGGAATAAGTTATTCCCTGCCTGTCGTACAACGCTATGGAAAAGGTTCACGGGTTCCTTAGCCTTGAGAGTGGGAGCCTTCAAAACTCAATGAGCGAACCGTAGGAGGACATCAAATGCATGGTGGTCCTGTATTTGTCGTAGCACAGCGTGGGTGCTGAGGAGAGCTTTGCCTTTCCGTTGGAAGTTTTAGCTAGAGTTCAGCGAGGCACCGGTGCGTTCCGTAAGAGACCCTGACTAATGCACTGACGGAGACCACCGAGGGAGTTTTAGTAAGTAGAAGCCCCACATAACCTTGTCTTCCTCCAGGAGCAAGTTAATTTTTAAGAAGATTACCTTCGCGATATTAAAAAAGGTCCTCTGTTGCTACAAACCGTCTTGGTAAGTCCCAGCCGCAGCTATTATTGCAGCTGATCAATGAGAAGCGCAGCAAGGACAAAACCAAGACATAGACAATCTTGGTATTGGTCTTGCATGATCAGTCTTATATTTTGTTACCAGAAGAAAAGCAGTTCGAGATATGATAAATATTTTAACTCAATCATTTACACGGAATTTTTATTTTTCTTATTAAGTCCTCCACTTTTAGTCTTGATCTTGGTTTGCGAAAAAGCAAGACCAAGACCAAGACTCCAAAACCAAGATAAATTTTAGTCATAACTACAGCCGACGAACAGTAGTGTATAAATATTACTGTGTTCCGGATTGAATCCCTCAATCGATAATTACACTTAATTACTGGGATAACGAGTATATATCAACCTAACTAGCGTCGTGTTGTTATGGGCGGGCGTATAACTTACCATCAAGTAAACGTCCCGTTAGTTGCTGCATTTCTTTGAATAAAAAAAAATAGCTTTAAAGACAGCCATACTAGATCAAATAACATTAAACAATTTTTTTTTATGTTATAGAAGCCGTGTTGTCACCTTAGTGTGTCAGGAGGTCTTACACACTGTATGTTTCATAGAGGCGCGGGTTCGATTCTCTCTAAGCTTTGAGCTTTTGATGAAGGAAAAATATAGTGATAAAATCAACAGGTTCCAAGAACTTGATCAGCATGAGAAATAGATAAACCCTCTTTCTCTCCTTGTTACAAAAGCCGTGCAACCCTACAGCGGGAACAGTAAGAAGGGGCCTTTATTATTATGATTAACTTTTGTTTTTTTTTTCAGGTACAATATATGAAAAAAAATGATCAATACCACTGCGTTCAAGTGCATAAGGTATGCGCGCTACATTTGATGTGTACTCATTGTGAAGTGGGGGTGAGGTCGCAGGTTCATATCCGCCCTTAGCTCTACACGCGGTTTATTAACATAAGCGAAAATTTTATGAAAATATCTATTGATGTATAAACACATAAATAATTTTTCTTTTTCCAAAAATACGAGAATACCTGTTCATCGTAACTTACGGAAGGTCGTTATGTAAATATCTCGATTATTAATATAATACAGAGTCGACTATAAATTTTTCATTGTTGACATGTTATGTAAATTATGAAATGATTTATTGAGGGCTAGTGAGAATAGGATTAAAGTAAGTCCTGTCTGTCGTAGAAGGTTACTAAATGGGTCTAGGAGTTTCGCGGGCCTTGAGGGTGGGGGCCCTTATCGCTCAAGAAGCGAACCTCCGTAGGACAGCGTATGGCTGAGCGATGGTGCTTAGGAGGGTTAGGCTCCTTCTCAGAGACGTGTTAACACAACGTGTAGAGGGGCACCGGTGCGTTCTATAAGAGATCCCGGAGCCAGTCTGAATGCACTGATGCAGAGCACCGAGGGGGTGTTAGTGAGTAAGAATCTCAAATAATCCTGATTTCACCTCAGAAGCAGGGTATCATGCGAAGATTTTCCCTCCGAAACCAATTTAAAGGTAGGTGGCCACCACAGTGCGTATTTCTGCCTTGAAACAGTACTGTGCAAACATTACTGTGTTCCGGTTTGAAGGGCGCTGTAACTAGTGTAATTACTGGGAAGACAAGACTAAACATCTTATGTCTCTGGTGACGAGCGCAATGCGTTGCAGTATATATCATTGTAACTAGCGCCGCGTTGTTAAGGCCAGGCGTATAACTTACCATCGAACGAACGTCCCCTTTGTCTTGTCGCTTAATTGAAATAAAAAAAAAAAACAGGCAAATAAGCACTGCAAACCTTTCCTCCCTATACTTATATAAATGATAATCTCTCAAGTTATCAATAGGTATACAACTATGCTTTCATCGTTATCATCAGCCGGTAGATATCTACTGCTGGACATAAGGTTACGTCCAGCAGTGGACGTCTATGTATTACCTATTCAACTATGTTTTGAATAATGCTTAATTGGTGCTCAACTGATGAGCACAATGTGGTGCAGTGGGTATCGCTTCGTAGAATAACTTTTTTTTCGTTGAACTTAACAATCTCTATGTGATAAGTACTTAGTCTGTAACAATGTAGCGCTAGATAGCGCTCTTAGAGCTCTAAACATCGCTCATAGCGTTGAAACTTAACATGTCTAGTTATACTAGTAATTTCACTAGCTATCGAAGCCATTGAAGAGAACCTGAACTATATTTCCACACTACCGTCTCCAAGTCTGTCAAAGTTCCAAATGAGGAGACCAACTATTAGTATTTTAGGTTCCTTCACGAGGCCACACTTTCCAATATTATTTTATTACTGATCTTTTATCACCAGGGAAACCTTCTCTTTGTTATAAACTTTCGCCATTATGGTGGTATTGCAGACGACAAAGGCAAGTGTGCAAATATTACTGTGTTCCGGTTTGAAGGGCGGTGTAGCTAATGTAACTACTGGGGTAATGAGACTCAACTTCTCATGTCTCAGGCTACGAGCGTAATGCCGTGCAGTATATATTATGCTAATTAAAGCCAGGTTATTATGGGCAGGCGTATCACTTACCATCAGGCAGAAAAAAAACGTTCTTCATCATCTTGAGGGCCCCTATTCTGAAGTTTTGCGGTAAGATTGAGAAAACAAATCTGTTTACACCATTTCGTACATAAACATTGGATTGGTTAAATAAGAAGCCGCAGTGAGTGTAAACTAAAAACAATAGAAATCCACCGCACCGAACCCCGGTCCGTCTCGCCGGAGTGCCGTGAAGTGGTTACGGAACCCACTCGACAGAAAGGAGAAACTTTATTGACAGTGTGATTACTTCCCTATGGCTGGCTTACGTTACGATGCTCACAGAATGCTTATTTAATTTATAGCGTTATTTCATTTTATTAACTATAATTGTAGATGTGGAGACCGCGCTGTTCAGGTGACAGCCTTCACAGCCAATTTACGTCCCCACTGTTGGGGCACAGCCCTACCCTCAATATGAGGGCGATGAGCCGTAGTCGCCACGCGGGCCCAATGCAGATTGGTGACTTCACTCACGCCATAGAATGGATTCTAATTCATGTGCAGGTTTCCAACTAAAGTTCATAGCGAACTACTGTTAGACCAGCGAGTTACTGTTAGGCTAGCGAGCTACTGTTAGGTTAGCGAGCTACTGTGAGACCAGCGAGCTACTGTTAAGCTAGCGAGCTACTGTTAGACCAGCGAGCTACTGTTAAGCCAGCGAGCTACTGTTAGACCAGCGAGCTACTGTTAGGCTAGCGAGCTACTGTTAGGCTAGCGAGCTACTGTTAGGCCAGCGAGCTACTGTTAGGCTAGCGAGCTACTGTTAGGCTAGCGAACTACTGTTAGGCCAGCGAGTTACTGTTAGGCTAGCGAGCTGCTGTTAGACCAGCGAGCTACTGTTAAGCCAGCGAACTACTGTTAGGCCAGCGAGCTACTCTTAAGCCAGCGAACTACTAAAATTTAATCGTGACTTTAACAATTGCAATCCGAAACTGCAGCGATGCAGTGTAAACAAGTATTTGTTGCTTTTCACCCGCTCACATGCGAAATCGTGATAATCCTTCGTAAATTAATATTATAAACTTTCTTTTCTAATAAAAATCACTTTTATATTATACTCGTACACATGCATATATTATACACTAGTAAAGCACGGCAGTAAACATTATTGGCTGCTGTTTTAGAAATCATGAATTGTGATTAGGAATATCTGTGCAAAGGTGTCTGCTAATTCAAATTGAGTTATCCAGAGCAGGTGGCGAGGAGGCTCCTTAGTTTACTGCCCCACGGATATTTCCCTTTCTACTTGCTATATTCCTAAAAGTAGAGTGTAATGAAGGAAACCACTAGTGGCACATTTGTAAAGAGCCACCGCTAGTATGGACTATTTGAATTCTGTGGCATCTTTACTCCATTGGCTGGCACTGTTACGCAAGAATTCAATAAGCTATCGGCGACAAACTGACACACACTTAAGCTGCATATGATTGGCTCGCATTGTTACTCGAGAAACCAATAAGCTATCGGCGACAAACTGATACACACTTAAGCTGTATATGATTGCCTCGCATTGTTACTCGAGAAACCAATAAGCTATCGGCGACAAACTGATACACACTTAAGCTGTATATGATTGCCTCGCAGTTACTCGAGAAACCAATAAGCTATCGGCGACAAACTGATACACACTTAAGCTGCATATGATTGGCTCGCATTGTTACTCGAGAAACCAATAAGCTATCGGCGACAAACTGATACACACTTAAGCTGTATATGATTGCCTCGCATTGTTACTCGAGAAACCAATAAGCTATCGGCGACAAACTGATACACACTTAAGCTGTATATGATTGCCTCGCATTGTTACTCGAGAAACCAATAAGCTATCGGCGACAAACTGATACACACTTAAGCTGTATATGATTGCCTCGCAGTTACTCGAGAAACCAATAAGCTATCGGCGACAAACTGATATACACTTAAGCTGCATATGATTGGCTCGTATTGTTACGCAAGAAACCAATAAGCTATCGGCGACAAACTGATACACACTCAAGCTGCATATGATTGGCTTGTATTGTTACGCAAGAAACCAATAAGCTATCGGCGATAAACTGATACACACTTCAGCTGCATAGGAATAAGATCAGTATCACCCTCACAACGGCTCATGTATCTTCTCATTGATAGTCGGTCGATGTACTGAATAGTTGAACAGGGTGGATAGATCCGAGCGTGTGGTGTAATGTAATTTTTTTATATAACGAGACGAGCGAGACGTTCATCCGGTGGTAAGTAATACGCCTGATCATAACATAGTGACGCGCGCGGACAGATCTACATATCGGTCGTTGGACCTGTAGTATTGTATGGATCTGAGTGTTGGGCCACCAAGGGTTCGGATGAAAGGAGATTACATGTGGCCGAGATGCGAATGTTAAGATGGATGTGTGGTGTGACGAGGATGGATAAAATTAAGAATGAGTATATTAGAGGAAGCCTGAAAATTGCGCCAGTGACAGAGAAGTTGAGGAGCAAGAGGTTAGCGTGGTACGGGCACGTTATGCGGAGGGATGAAGGACATATAATAAAGAAAGTAATGAGAATGAATGTGGATGGTTATAAGGGTAGAGGAAGACCGAAGAAAGTGTGGATAGATTGTGTGAAAGATGACATGTATAAGAAGAGTGTGAATTTAGTTATGACGGCTGATAGAGGGATGTGGAAGAGAAGTACATACTGTGCCGACCCCACATAGAATGGGAAAAGGGCAGGATGAAGATAATGAAGTGACGCTAGTTAGGATAATATATACTGCACCACATTGTGCTCGTCTGCTTGGGACAAGGTGTTGAGTCTGGTTACACTGTAATTACACTAGCTACAGCAACTTTCAAACCGGAACACAACGTTTGTATGTTACTTTTGACGGCTGAAATAAGCGCTGCCAAGGTACGTACTCTCCTCCGGCAACATAGACCTTCCATTAATACATTTAACTAGTTAGAGCGCCTTTCAAACCGGAGCACAGTAATATTTGAGCAGTACTGTTTGGCGGCAGAAATAGACGCTGCGGTAGTACCTACCCTTTTTTTTATTTCTGGGGAAATATTCTTAAATGATACCGTGTTTCTGGGAGGAAAACAAGGTTATATGGGGCTCCTACCCTCTACAATTCACTTCGGTGGTCCCCGTCAGTGCTTTGGGAGCGGCTCCGGGAGCGGCTCTCATACGGAACGTACCGGTGTCCTCCTGCAATCAGGCTAAAACATCCCATAGAAAGGCAAAGTCCTCCTTAGCACCTGCGCTTTGCTACGGCAAATACTAGACCTCCTTGTATTTGCCTTCCTCCTAAGGCTCACGAACTCGATAACTCCTTTAGTCGCCTGGTGCGTACAGGCATGGAATACCGTGGTTCTATTCTAGTAGCCCCAGACTACAGGGCTGACGGGCTGGGGCGTCCGTTGCCATCGCCCCGTCGTCTACGAACGGAGTCAGCCCTCGCTCTCCCGAATCCGCTCGGTGGCCTCCTTCTGCACCCTAACGGTTTCACAGAAGGTAAACAACGCTATCCACGCGTTTTTATTTACCAGTGCAGCCGGTATCGCTACTGGCAAGGATAGCTCATGCCCGATCCTGTGGACGGTTCGCAATTCGGTCTCCCACATATGAAAATTTGCGAGGAATTCAGTTTCCTATCACAATGGTGGTTTTGCGAAGTCAGTTCACATGCGATCCTATTCAGCTACTCATCGAAACACTCGTGTCCGGTGACTAACTGGAGTCATCCTGAATATGACGTGCGCCACTCCGCCCGATCCAAACCAGGCTTCGAAATTTGGCAGAGATGCACTTTCATTGCTCTGCCGTGAGTTCAGCGGCGCTGCAAGCCACTCTCTCCATGCCTCCAAAGTGCGTCGGCGCTCTTGCCTGTGCACTTCCAACCATCCAGAGGCTAGTGCTCCTCTCCGACGAGAAATGAGACGGGGTATAAATCCGTACATCCATTCCCGCGAAAATGTCCAAAGATGGAACCGGGCCAGGATAGTGGCTGCCTCAAAAGATGTTGCTCGGTATCCTCGTGTGATACGAATGGTTATCCTTCGCTGCAGACTGACAACGTCAGTCGCTCGTCAACCGATGTGACCAAACCGGAGTACCATAGAGAGCGTGATAGTATGACTACCGCCTAAGGGTGGCGAACTGCTTCCATGGTGCGGTGGTACTCACCTAGACGATCTCCGGCAAAAGAGATCTACCACCAGTGAACCGGTTGTCTGGTAGAGATTGCTTTGAGAGCAATGAGACGGTCCATTTTATATTATTCATTTTTGTTTAATCGGTCTACAATGAAGAATATTATTATTAAATGATGCAAAGAAGAATATTATTATAAAATAATTTAATCAGTGTGGATCGCTAGAGATCCATGACAGCATGAGACCGTAAATTACAATGAATTGTATGCGTTTACGTTTGTGTTGACACGCGGCTGTTATAGCAGTTACGTACGACGTTTTATAACGAGAAAATATGCGGGTTTTTTTTTATATCATAGACACTAGAAATGGTACGGTAACATAGTAGATAATGGAACAGGTTTAAAGGCCTGTCAGACGTAATGCGGACATGTTGTACATATACACTCGCGACCAATAAATCCGGGTCACTTTAAAAAACCTATACATCTCCGAAACTAAGAATGATAGCTTAATGAAATAAATGGTGTTTCATAAACAATATAATACCCTTTAAACGAAAGTAATAAAATTTTAGATCACTACATTTTATTTATTAAAAATATATAAAAAAAAAAAACTGCTGATCTTGCCTTAAAACAAAAATAGGAAACATGACATTTTCGTACAACAGTATGATTTTTTTGAATTTTAATACTTTGTATGGTGTGTGGCATGCTGTACACCAAGTTTCTTATGCGATTTTGGTAAATATTCTCCCATTCATCTGTAAGAGCAATTTTGAGCTCACGAAGCGTGATTGGAGGAGGGTGTCAAGAAAATCATATCATTGTACCAAAACGTCATGTTACCTATTTTTTTTTTAAGGCAAGATCAGCAGTTTTTTCTTCTTAAAATTTTTAATAAATAAATAGTATTGACTTATAAATTTTATTAATTTCATTTATAGGGTATTATATGGTCTATTAAACACCGTTTATTTTATTAAGCTAGCATTCTTAGTTTCCAAGATTTATAGGTTTCTCCAGGTGGCCCGCATTCATTGCTCTCGAGTGTAGTTCATTACATCATTTGTCATTGCATAGGTGTATAGTACATCTATACAGTATATCAATTATTATTATTATTTAGGATTCGATGGTGAGTGGTACGCTTACATAACAGAAATAGGCGCTAAGCTACCACCAGCTCTAGTTAGGATGGTATACACTGCACAACATTATATGCTGGTCCACTTGTGAAATAAGATGTTAAGTCGCGTTACGCCTGCGATCGCACTAGCTACAGCATCCTTCAAACCGGAACGTAATAACGTTTGCACAGTGCTGTTTGGCGACTGAAATAGGTACTGCGATGGTCGCTATCTAGACGGTCTCCGGTAAAAGAGACCTACCACCAGTAAAGGAAGGAAGAAAGGAAGTACCTGGTTTGAATGGTAAGTCTCTTCGAACTTATCTAAGTTACTAACTTGTTTTTTAAATGTACCGCTGTAACAACATAGCTGTCATCATCATTAGGTGCATTCTTCAAACTGAAGGTGGCCGATCAAATTGAGAAAACTAATTGGATCCACAGCTATTATTTTTTAACTGATGGTATTTGAACCCGGTCCACTCCTTTGTGCCGTGAAACCATTTCTTGCGCTGTCTACCAGGTGCACGTTTTCCTGAAATTTTGCCCTTCAGGATCAAACTAGGCAACTCATAGCTGTGTTCCAGGTGTAATCATATCACAATCTTAAGCCTCATCATGATTTAACATAACTTGAAGTTAAGCTGTCATAAAATATTGATGGTATCGAAGCAAGCTGAGCACTGTAACTAAAGGCTTAAAATAACTGCTTCCTCTGTAATATTAGCTTTTAACTTTTAACGGTATAATAAGGTATTGTAATACTTTTAAGCGGCACACAAAGTGCTCGTGCACATACGTAATTGTGAGTGAAGTACCGAGGAAGTAACGCGATGGGTCAAGTTGTTTGTTAGATTTAACAAGCCTCACCCGCATTCGCCTCGTAGTGTTTTAGATTGTTAATACGACCACCGTAACTGTGGATATGGGACAAAATTATCATACCGATTGTTTTATTTGTTAGTTCATGAGTCAAATTTTGCGCCATATATGTTAATGGAATAATGGGTTTTGCTATGGGGCTGATCCATAGATACCATAATCAGTATAATCTTATTAGATGGAGTCTCCGATCTCCTCAAGCTGAACAGTAAAAACTGGACATTCGTCATTAAGTTTTTACTGGTGCTATGTCTCTGTTGCTGGATGTTGTCTACGATATACGCCAAAGAGTAGTGTGCAATCATTACTGTGTTCCGATTTGAAGGGCGTTGTAGCTAGTGAAATTAATAGGGTAACAAACACTTTAACATGTCATAACTCAAAACAATATGGTGCAATATATATATATATATACATAACTATATTAAACTGAATAATTTTGGGGCTGGATGATGATAAGAATTTCGACATTTGCCTTAAAGCGGCCATTTTACTTAACTCGCACCTCAACTAATATTTCCATTTATAAGACACTTACTTTTGATTAACAATAAAACTAAACTTCATGTGGGACTGGCTGAGCGCTTCTGTTTCGAGGAGTAGTTCGGTATGATTCCTGTCACTACTTTCCACCAGCGCAGTACACGTCACAACGCCAAGTTCCATCCTCACCACCTGGATGACTGGCAATCCTCCACTAGGTATTTCAAATGGCACTTTTTACCAGTTGACGCCACCGGTGTTTCCGAACCGCTACAACGACCCTTGAAGGTCGGCAACGCAGCTGCGACTCCTTTGATGTTGCGACTGTCCATGGACGTCAGTGATCACTCTCCAACAGGTGAACTGTTAGCTCATTTGCCTATCGTTCCTATAAAAAAATTACATCGTAGGCTCCGGTTCGATTCCAGTCACAAGTTTTATCAAACTCGCTTAACTAGTCACGCCTATTGCATAGCATTGATGTGTTCCAGCTGCTATAGTCTTCTTCATCTTTTTCTTCGGTATCACTCTTGATAGATTGGTCGTGGTGATCACGTCAGGTGTTGGTGGCAAGCTTCACAACTAGCCACCACTCTTCTCTGATAGTCAGCATATTAGAATCCGAATATTCTGAGCAAGTCCATCTCACCTTCCAAGACTTAATTGTCACTTAAAACATATAAATTTGGAATCTCGTTCTTACTTGGTGGTGTCTTTGTTTCCGGAGACTCTAGGTAGGTACCACTGCAGCGCCCATTTCCGCCGCCAACTGTACTGTGCAAACATTACTGTGTTTTGGATTGAAGAGAATTGATGCTAGTGGAATTACTGGGGTAACGAGACTTAATATTGTATATCTCAAGGCGACGAGTGCAATGTGGTGCAGTGTATACCATCCTAACTAGGGCCACGTTGTAATAGGCAGGCGAAGCACTTATCATCAGGTGAACATCCTGCTCGTCTCGCCGCTTAAAAAACAAAACAAGACGTGTAGAGAAGGCTTCGTGATATATTTTTGTGTGTAACCTAAAAGTCCGTGCTGGGCAGCAGTATAGCTTACCATCAGACGAACGCCCCGCTCGTCTCGTCGTTTCATTATATAAAAAAAATGACATCGGGCTTAGGTTCAGAGTTTACGCGGTATAGCCAACAGCCGTACGTAAATAAACGGCGTTACGCAAGCCGACCCCGCGGCTCATGATGACTGAGCACTCGTGCCAGATATTGTTCTCTGATGAGGATGCATTTTCCGGTTAGGTAACGCTGCACTTCCGCCAACCCGCACTCCTGTACAGCCTATTTGATGGCAACATTTGATATTTAAGAACAATAGTAACAAACTCATCGGGTTACTCAAAGTTACCATGTTCCTAAAGGTACGTGAATTCTCCTCAAAGTGAACGGAAATCATTATATTTTTTTTTATTTGAGGAAACGATAAGTCATCATCATTCACCATCATCATCATCAGCCTTTGCTTATCCACTGGTGGCTATAGGCCCACCCCAATGTCTTCCAGCAGATAAGTTATGCGGCGCTAAAAACATTATATCGCTAATTAGGATGACATACACTAAACCCATTTTTTTATTGGACAAAGCGACGAGAGGAACTTGACGTTCACGTAATTGTAAGTGATGCTGTGTTCCGTTTTGAAGGACGCTGTAGTTAAAGAAATTACTAGGATAACTAGATTTAACACACGTCTCAAGGCGACAAGCGCAATGTATTGCAGTGTATACCATCTTAACTATCGCCACATTATTATGGGCAGATGTATCATTTATCATCAGCTAATCGTCCAGGTTTTCGTCCACTGGATTCAAATAATGCAAGAGCGTCCTTTGTGGAATATATTTCAAGAGACCAATTGTCAAGCAGAGGACGTTCATCGGTTGAAATGATGATGATGATACTTCCAGCTTTTCTCGTCGCTTCGTTAAAAATACTTCCTAGTATAATACCTAATATTTCCCTTTGTCTGCTCCTATATCCCTCCCTCCTATTCTAATCGTAAATTCTCGAAACGCCAAGGAAGGATTACAGCAGCGATAGCTTACGTAACGGAAAAGATAATCCTCGCCGTGAAGTGGAAACGTTTCCTTGTTCGTTTCCTCTCACTTTCCACAATTACGTGTGGTGCCTGCTAACGGCAATAAAGTATTCCTCGGATGTAGATTCTCTGGTTCCGCGCCAAACACGTCCCATGAACATGAACTGCAAAGGAATATATCAAGTAATGCGGTATCTCATCGCCTTTTCGCGCCATATCTACTAAATAGTAGGGTACATCAAAATATTTTTTTTCTTTTCATTGCCTGTATATTAATGTCAATATTTACTTGAATTTGTTTATTATGATTTTTATTTCTATATACTTATCAAGAACTTTCTTTGGCAATTTTGCATGAAATCTATATATATATATATATACATTTACTGGTGGTAGATCCCTGTTGCCGGAGATCGTCTAGGTAGGTACCACCGCAGCACCTTTTTCTTCCGTCAAATAGTACTGTGCGAATATTACTGTGTTCCGGATTGAAGAGCGTTGTAGCTAGTAAAACTACAGCGGTAACGAGACTCAACGTCTTATGTCTTAGGTGACGAATGTGGTGGGACATATGTAATCGTAAGCAGCGCCACGTTTTTATAGGCGGGCGTATCACTTACCATCAGGCAAACGTTCCGCTCGTCACGTCGCTTAAGTAAATAATATATATATGTCATCATAATCCTCAACCGATAGCCGTCTACTGCTGGACATAGACCTCCCGCCAGAGATTTCCACATCAGTCGGCCCCGCGTTGCTCGCATCCAGTGGGTTCAAAATATTCGCTGAATATGTATAAGAGATTTTCACTTATTTTGTTACTCATTACGATATCTCTGGAACCATAAGGCCTGGAGACTTGAAAATTGGTAGGAATATTACTTTTGCCGGGTGTAGGTCAGCTAAGAATAGATTTAACGGAATTTCTTCCCCAATGTGAGTTGCGGGAGTGGTACCACCAGCAAAGCGATGAACAGCTAGTATTTTATATGCAATATTTCCTTACTCATCTCTCTAACTCTGACCTTATATCTTTCACTGTATACATTTACCTGCATTTAACTGATCATTAATTTTACTTTCATTCACAGGACTGTTAAGAAAAAACTATTTTAGAGTAAAGCTAGCCCATGTATTTTTCTCTGTGTATATATATATATATATATATATATATATAGACTTCTCGTGTGTGTACTACCAATAAAGTTTTATCGAGCTCATACGCGTGGTTACGATAAAATAACATTAGATAATTATTGTAAGACAGAAAATGACTTAGTGAGACAAGTGGCACTAAAAATCTGAGTAATCTTTTTCTTTTATGTACTGATCTCCCTTTTTCTTATATCTATGTCCCTAATGTAACGCGCTAATTGGGATGGTGTACACTGCACCACACTGCTAAAAGCATAACATGAAATATACAATAATTAACGTCTTGTTACTTCAATAAGTTTACCAGCGAGAGCTCCTATCAAACTGGATGTAATACAATAATATATATCTATAGTCTACTGCGCTGCAGAGCTACACACCTGAATGTGGTTCTAGCTAGATTTTGTAACACTAGAAAATGTTTTATGAAAAAATTTTTTGCTACCGCCATCTGTCGGCGAATTTCTTAATATCAATTTATGGATGCGGTGGCTTAAATTTTCCACTATATTGTCTTGGTGTGATAACAGATGGCGCTTATATTAATAAGTTCTTTTCAAATTTCACATGTGCTATGCTCGTGACAACTAATTGTAATCATTATACCAAATAAGATTAAGTGATTGGAAAGCCTTATTAAAGTAACTAAGAAAAAAACATTTTACGAAGAAAATGTTTTGATTAGTCACTTACAGAATTTATAATTAAGGATGAAACGTTCGTAAGTAGTCCAAACGTTACCATGTGTTCCTTTATTGATTATTTAAGTTTTACTTATGTGTAACGAGATTTAATAAGATGAATAAAATTATAAGGCATTTACTTTCCTCTTTTATAACAATTTCTTTTTATGTTTTTGGGATCAACAATACACCGCAACGTTGACCCTGTAATAACCATAACTCGTATACTTTACCCGCTGAACTTAGGACCTCCGTGTCGTTTAATGAAAACAAGCATCGTCTTATAGTTTATTACATTGCAAATAATGATATTGTATTTGTAGTTTGTACAGATAATTGTCTATATAATTTACATTTGTGTAGATTTGTTTGTGTTCTCCTAAACGTTGCACTTTCACATACACTTCACCACACGCACATGGGTAAATATTACAAGGATATCTTACCTAACACAATGAACTAAAACAATCTTTTGTACGATCTTAGATTTCATCTTTTAATCTACTATGTAATGTTATTCACACAAAAGTGATTCTGCAATTACAAAAGGGTATGATGAAATAATTTTCTATCAATTTCTATATAAAATTTGAACTTTTGGTTGGATCTGTTAACCTTCTTCCATTGCGTTTATGGATTCTTTATCTTAAGATGTATTTTCGCAGTTATTTCTTAATGTGTTTAGAGACTAGAAAGTTTTACTTAGTCTATTTAACTGTTACTTTTTTAGTTAACAAGTTATCAGTAACAAATCACTTTTGGTAATTAGCGTGTTGCTATGGCATCGTGCCTACCAATATCTCTATCATCTATTCGTGTTAAACGAACTACTATTTGCTGTTAATTGCTCTAATTTAAAGGATATCAAGGGTTTTTGACTCCTTTTCCTCCTTTTCTTTATCCAAGTATCTTTAATCAAATCACTGCCCTTTTCCGCAATCATTATTACTGGAGCATTGATGTTTCCATTTGTAATTGCGGGCATGATACTTGCATCTATAACTCTTAAACCTTTAATACCATATACTTGAAGTTGAGGATCAACAACTGCCATGGGATCACTCGCAGGTCCCATTTTCGCAGTGCACGACAAATGGTAAATTGTCATAGTGTACTGTCTGATGAAACACTCCCAGTATTCGTCTGTGTATAAAGGTAAATGTTTGCAGTTCGGGACTGGTTTGCTGTTGAATCTGGCCCCTAAACGTTTCATTGCTTTAGTTTCCGCCACAGCGATCGCTGCTTTGACACCTTCCCTCAAAACTCCAACGTCGTCTGGGTGCGTCAAATAGTTGTGGTACATAATTGGATACTGCAGTGGATTGTTGGATTGCAGCTTTATAAATCCCCTACTTTTAGGTCGCAACATCATTGGGAAAATTCCGAACACATCTTTATTAGTAAGGTGACCAAATACCTCGTTATAGAATTCATCTGTAATGCTATGCGCTCTCTTAACTTGAGTGCCACCGTCTGATGGGATAGACGCCGATGTCATCATGAATTCCATATCTGGCCAATCATCAGATGAATTTGCATACTTTGTATTTATAAATGCAACGACTTCTAATCCGATACTTGAAGTCAGCGGGCCATCTTCAGAAACGGCGTAACGCAATGCTGAATTAATATTAACAAGTCTGCTCATTACTAAGCTTATTGGGTAATCGATTGGAAATACGATACCACCAACAGCGATGTGGTCTTGTAAATTCCTTCCAACTCCTGGGGAATCGTGTATAACGTCAATACCGACTTCTTTTAAATGTTGCGCAGGACCGATGCCAGAGAGCATCAATAATTGGGGCGATGCAATCGCTCCAGCTGCAAGAATAACCTCTCGCTTTGCGTATACAATTTGTATCTTCTGATCTTTGATAAATTGAACACCGTACGCTCTCTTGTCATCTTTGTCGATTAAAACTTTTGTGACATGAGAGAAGAGAGATATGTGGAGATTAAGCCGCAATCGAATTGGCCTAAGGAAAGCCTTTGCTGTGGAGCATCTCGTAGCCCTCCTCATGGTAAACTGGTACCATGCGTAACCAGTTTGCTTGGCACCATTTATATCTATGATGTCGTAACCCATTTCTTCGCCTGCTTGAAGGAAAGCCGCTCCGATCGGAGTGTTATAAGGGGCATCTTGCACCGACAAGTAACCACCTGTGAAATAAATGAGAAGGTTTATTAATTTTCCATCATCAGCCGATAGACTTCCACTACTGGACAGTCCATTTTCATAAGTAATTGTTTATTTCTGGAATATATATAGTTACAATGAGATGCTGTAAGGTATGCAAAGTTTATTACACCAAACCAGGGACAATAGATTTCAATCTAGCTCAATATTAGTATATTGGCCTAGTTAGTTAAAATGCAATGATCTTATTCAATAAAATTTGCATTTTGAAAGGGTTGTGCAACTCAATGTAGTCTTACTGCTGTAGCATTAACCAGTCCAGTAAATCAATGATTTGTATTACAAAAGATGTTTAACATTTGTTCTATGTTATCTACCTCTAAACCAATGAATTTCTTTTTTATGGTCCTCATGGTTGTAACCCCATGGAGTATGACTTAATTTTTGCTATTTGACCTAATCTGAATAACGCACAATAAATATTTATGTTAAATAACCTCACCTACACCATGATGTCTTGTATCCTTCGCCAAGTATGGATTTCGTTGGTCTTCTGATTTTTTAAAATAGGGCAACACATCTTCGTATCCCCATCCTGGGTTACCAAGTGACTCCCAATGGTCGAAGTCCCGCTTGTTGCCGCGAATGTACAGCATTGTATTCAGCACTGACGATCCACCGAGCACTTTACCTTTTGTCCAACTACACCTTTTGTCCTTCATAGCCTGGCAAGCTGAATCCTGCGGCTGTGTTCTGAAACGTATATACATAACTTGGTTAGTAAGTACAAGCTTTCCAACCGCTGAGCCTATACATTGTTATAATAGACACTAAGAAGTATTAAAACTGTTATCGGTATTCTGGTTTAAATGTCAATGAAGACATCTTATTAGACAGACCTCGCATATACATTTTTTCCCCCAGTTTCAAAATTAGTACTTAATGAGATTTTGTCTTTAAAAAAAGGAAATTCCCAAGACGGTGGACTAATACTCTACCTCAACTTCATGTGATATTAATTGGCAACGTGTTCGAATATAGTGAAGCCCAAAATTATCTGATTTTCATAGATATAGTTAAAGCCGGAATACAGCAATATTGTCATGACGACAAATTTACAAGACGACGGTGGTAAAGAGCTATACCGGTTTGCAAAACCCTACAACCATGGAAATTCCACCATGAAATCTTGTAATGTAAATGGCTGTGTATTTGCTAATAAATACGTATAAATAACTCACCGATATTTCCAATCCAGTTTGCTTTTATGAAGATATAAAGAGAGCAGCGGCACGTCACTGATATCCGTCTCGTGTCCACCGGCTTCCAGCAGCAGCACATTCCAGCCTTCAACTTCCGACAGTCTGTTAGCGATCACAGCTCCTGCTGAACCGCCGCCGACAACCACGAAGTCGTACTCCTCCCGTAGGTATTTCTGGTTGAAAGGTCTATTCTCCGGGTCAAGAAGGTCGTAGTTAAAGTAAGTCATGGCAACAAGCATGGTGGGTATGAAGACGAGTTTGCTGATTCCGCTTATTGTTAAAGCGGATTTAGCAGCCGCAGCGGCTGCCGTTAAGACACCCATGGTTACATATGTTTCAACTCATTACCTGTAGATAGAAAGAGATGGATTTAAGTGAAATAAAGTTTATAGTTCTCTTTTACGGATCAATATTGGAGGACGACATTTACGACAACAATCGCTTTTCTTTGACATAAATTATAAAATATCTTCTGAAATAGTTAAAAAAAGGAAAGCGTATCTATTAAATATCAACATTGAGGTGGAGGAAGCTTTATGAACTTTAATAGATAGAGCCAAAGACAGTATCTTTGATGAGGATAAAAAACTTTTTGTTGAAAGTTTAGAATTCTATAGAAATGTAATTTGAGATCAAGCAATATGTACTTGGGAAGCAATTTTTATTCTTCTTATATTAGGCTTTTATTCCTTATGGATCATCATCATCATTAGGCGCCCTCGTCAAATTGAAGTTTAGCGACCAGATAGAGAAAACCAATTCGATTCTCGACTATCCTTTATAACTGATGACATTAAATACCTCCGCTTCTTTATGTCGTCAAACAACTTCTTTCGCTGTCTACCAGATGCACGTTTTCCAAGTATTTTGCTCTCCAGAATTAACCTTCGGAACTCATAAAGGGATCCTCTTTGAAGGTGTCCCAAAATTAAAATCTTTCTTCGTATGACGGTCTACATCAGCCTACATTCACATACAACCTAGCGTCTAGGTCCTGTAAATCGTTATGTTTACGCATCCACAACTTCCTTCTTTTCCGATATTTTTCCCATTTTAGAAAGACAATTCAATAAATATCCATATCCAGATTTTAGTGAAAGTTGTAAGAAAGCTTCTCTATGAAGTTAAAAACATAGGATCTATAATACGAAAGCGTCTAATTCAGCTAAAACTTCAAGATGTTAAAATTGATATGAATAAATTCTTAACGCACTACTTGTTGTTCTTATCAAATTTGAATTTAGATTGTACGATAAACTTGTTACATTTGATAATTTTATTACGCAATCAAGGACCTTTAGGGGAGGCCTATGTCCAGCAGTGGACGTCGATCGACTGATGATGTTATCATCATCATTAATCTCTATTTATATTAAGAGTAACCTGTTGAGACGTTGACTTTGCAAAAATATAACCTAAAAATGAGGCATTGGGTAATTTTGAACCTTGATCTTTAAAAATCACTTTTTAAACCTTTTTTTGAGTATTATATTTAATATAATATTGAATCTGGAATGAAATGGAAATATTATTAAAGTTATCTGGTTATAGAGTGAAATTACTTCCGTGAATGTTCTAAAGTTATTTAATATGGATTTGATCAAGTTTTTGATATTGCTCTGGTATATCAGATATTGACAGCCTACGGTAGCATAAAAAAATTATACTTAAAAAATATCAAAGTTCAACAGAATAGAAATATATAATAGTCATCACGATCATCTTAACATACACCATCATCCTTGAGACATTCTCAGATATTGATGATGGAGGTTTCCTTCTTTACGGCTTTCACTGATTTATCTAATTTAGTTAAAACTAATCATGTGTCTATATCAGTAACGTGATTTAATCTAATACATCTACTTTTTCAAATATGGAGTTAAAAAATATTTGGATGGAATTCTTAAGCTATTCATAGTTTCCTTAAAAAGTTCCGGATGGTAGTTAGTATCGTTTATCTCTTTAACTGCAGATCTTGTGTAATAACAATAATTTAACGCACGTTACGAGATGTTTTGTATTGATCTCGCAACACGATTATTCTAAATCTCGGACAATAAAATGATTGTGTAATAGGCTTCTTATGTGATTTTAGGAATTCTGTCTGTGTGTCTGTTTCATCCATAATTTCAGGGGAGAATAATAGATGACCTAGTAGGAGTCTCTGCAAACTTTCGTATCATATTATATTATCAACATCTATTAAAATCGGTTCATCAGTTAAACCTTGAAAGAGTTAAAAATAATAACTATTTCGCATTTAACACAGCTTGTTATGTCGCTTAATTATATAAAAAAAATTTTGCGGTTCAGATCAAGTTATTCATACATATTGCGAGCTAAATAAATAGATATTTACGATATAATTGTTATTTATACCAAAAAACATCCATAAAACAGCTTATAACAAAATTACCTACTTTTTGTAAGTTAATTAAAAACACCGGAAATGACATGATGCCCACGGCCACATTTCATCATCGCACTGCTCGTCATCGGCAGGGAATTCAATCTCATACCCTTGAACCTCAGTGGTCACGTAGAGTCTGGTTCTAGAGATGTTTTTTTCCCGAGAACACTCCCGAGTTACCTGTTGAGGTTTTCCCCAGGAGCTACAATATGTTCTTCAAAAAGGGCATGAAAGGGTTTCTGCAGGGTCGACAACACGCTCAGTGATACCTCTGGTGTTAGTGGCGGTCATAGGCAGCGGTTACTGCTCATCATCAGGCGGGCTGCAAGCCTGTTTACCACCTAAGCGATATAAAAAAAAATCATAGGTCTTTCCCAAAGATTTCCACATCAATCAGTTCGCGTTGCTCGCATCCAGTGGGTTTCCGCGATTCTCACCAGGTCGCGGATCCAATCAGACAGATCAGACAGAAACAGTCAATAGTGTTTATTTATTTATATACTTTCCTTGACACCATTATTGACATCACTGACCACGGCTCCACCTTTGATTGGTTCTGATGAAGCTTTTACATAAATAAATGCTCCTTATGATTGCTTCAGAAATTACGGCGTGTGTATATATTTCCAATTAGGTATGGTGTGGTTGTGTGCGCACGTGTGCATGTGCGCGTGCGCAAGCGCTTCATTTATGCAATCAATTTTGTAACATAACTGTGACTGTGTCATGAACCTTTCCGCGATCGAGCTGACCTTGAGTCAGTTCCCCTTTCTTGAGTGTTATATAAAGAGAAAAAATCCACTGTATGCTTTAACAACTTTACCTGCACATCGCTTTGGTATTGTTTTGGTATATTTTGTAAAAATCATTTAAAATTTGAAACAATTTCCTTGACAGAGATTGTATCAGAATTTAGTATCGATCAGATTCCATAAAGGTTATTAAGATCAAAATTTTTAAAACAATGAATTTCTGCGTCATGCAAAAGATCTTATTAAAAATAAGAACTAAAATATCGCAGCTTTTTAAATCAGTGAAATTATCGAGCTGGTGGTACACAATGCAGGCGTCAAGTCGTGTTGTGCAAACGTCTCCAGTGTTGCCACATCTTTGGACGCGGCTTTATCTTCGGCGTGAACATCCTGTTTGTCTCGTCTATACACAACTGACTAAATATTGCACAGTCCTTTCACAGTCCTTGTCCGTTTTTGTGTATGCATACTCTTATACATACGTCACGTCTCCCATGGTACGAGGAGAGTATATATTTAGCAGAAGGATGAGGGAATTGTTAACCATATAGTTTCATCACAAATACCTATGAATGATATCCACCAGCAATATACATGAAGAACAGCAAATTATATCAAATCTATCACGACGATGTCTTTTAAGAAACGAATTATTGAGATAAAGCTGTTAAATCTAAATCTCTGCAATGTTAAATGCTAAACAAAACGAAACAGATATATATTTCTATCTCCCTCTCTCTCTTCGGCTCCAGTTATACGAGTAACCGGACGTCTACGCGATGATAAGCTCTACTCTTCTCCATAAAATTGAATTCATGGTATAGAGATGTGAAGTCACGTGACTTATTTACCCTTACGTTTAATTTACTACTACAACGCCTTTCAAACTAGAAGACAGTAATATTTTCAACGTTAATGCAGTAGAAAGCCTTCTACCTTCTTAGAGGATTTTCGCCTAAAGAAAACTTCTAACAGTAAGAATATATATACAGCTTCAAGAATATTAAGGAGTATAGGATAACTTTAAGTTGTCGATAAGAGAATATGTACCCCTCTTTAACGTCTTGAGAACTATTGTGGTGATTAAGTGTACATTAGAGACTAATAAGTTCCCGATAGATAACTTAGTCATTTCTAGTTAGCTAGTAATCACTAATGTATTGCTAAATGAGTTATCATTTACTAGTAATATTTATTATGTTTTACAACTTTATAATGATCTAATATTGTATAATTATGGAAAATATTAGCTTTCATAAAAATTGGATGCCATTCACAACTAGTATAAACAATTCATGCTGTGTTTTGGAGTTAAGAAATCAGATAAGATTTATCATTACCAATGATCTATAGTGGTGGATGATCTTCCGCTATACTTCTTACGTAACCAAAGTCAACTACCCCTGCACCGCGGTGCACCCTGCTAAAGAACAGACGAGGTTTTTATTACCCACCAATCCGTACTAGGCCAGTGTGATGGGGCAAGGCCCAATTCCTCAATGAATATCCTTGAGAGAGGTCTATGGAGGAGCTGTGGACGTTATCCAGCTGATGAGAATGATCTATACGCAATGAGATTTAGCTATGAAAATCATATTATTTAGAACCTTTTTCAAATAGTTTAAAGATAGTTTTGGGTTGTAAATAATAGTATAAGAACTGCACAATGGAAGATTGTTAAATATCCCAGTGATGCGCTTCGGATCTGCGTGATGATAATGATGATGGAGGACGGCTGTGATTGATAGGAAAAAAAGCTTCAAACCCTTTACCAATTTACGATGGAGAGATTCAACGTCAAATGTGTAGAGATTACTATTGTTTTGCCACAAAAACCTCTGCTTGAATCATTGTTTTTATTATTCTCATGCGTATCTGTACGGATATGGGTTGCAGTATGAGAAAATTCTCGGATAATGTGGAAACTAGTCTGGGAAAATGATTATTGCATGATCAGGTCAAAGTTTGGAGTCACGACACAATAATACATCATATAGTTTTTTTATATACGACTTATTTTCCGCACCGGAAAGGCAGCGATGTCGGATTTGGCTTCCACGATCGCATCCATACATCGGACCTCTTCCCACCTCCACGTCTCTGTCATCCAAAGATGTGAGTACAGCAAGCTATTAAAAATACAAGTCCTGTTGCTGATCATATCTTAGACTTCACCAGCAGTGAAAGGTGATAACAATAAGAAATAACTTGTATATTTATAGGTGGTCTCTCGATTGACCTACTTGTGGTCATCATGTTGTCATGACCTAAATGTGGTCAAAAGTTACCATGTTGTAACGTCTGCACATGCTGTTTGTGTTTTATTTGTCACCACAAATCAAAAATAATTACAAATAACATTCTTAAGTTGACCATTTAAAAATATGGTGGCGCTGGTGACGACACCTATCACGGGATAGGGTAACAAACCCGTGTAACAGGTCACCAGGTCTCCAGTTCTCGTACAGTTAACATTACAGCATAACACATTTTTTTTAATCAGGCCGTGGATCCGGGTCCTCGAGCCCAGTGTCAGATAAGCTGTAAGAGTCGCTTTCGCCTGCAGCGCTAAACATCATTACGTATCTAGATAACCACAGTATTCAAACTTCTCGACTCATCTCCGATGCATATTAAATCTTAAAAGCTTGGGTACGTATACGTATGTATTATGCACAATTGCATTATCTAGTACTAAAGTTTTTAATGATGTCGAATCTAAAAAAAATTAGGTCTCGGACGAACCTATTTATTACTATCATTAAATGGTAATGATGTGGTCATTGTGACCTGTTGAGCAAGACCACCTTGCTGTTGCGAATGTTGGTATCATTAAGTATTACCTTGACGCGTTTCGGTTAAGTTTTACATGCGGTAACATCGCTTTTGTTGCTAAGCAAACTGCTTGACTAAACTTACTAATCATCGTTTTTTTTTTATTTGATTACTTAGTAATAGAGTAGAAGAGGCGAGCTTAATTTATATTGAGGTTTCGACCAATTAAACATCAGGAAAGAGTAAGGCTTACTCTTCCTCAATAGTTAATGAAATTCGTTACCTCCTTTATTATGAAACAGAAGTTTAAAATTGAAGTTAGTATGTATTCAACATAAGCATGATCATCATCATCAGCTACTTGACGTCCACTGCTGGACAATGTCTAGTCTCACCCAAAGATCGATTGGTCCTGTGGGGTCTAGGAGTCGTCGTTTGTAAAGATTCATATTGGGGGAGCCTTTTCTCACCAAACTGGCCTACTTCGGGTTGATGGGAGCCAGATCCCCGTTTGTTTGATAACAGGATGCACCACGAGCAGGTGAGGTTGGCGTGGGTCCCGTGAGTTGATGTGCGGATGCCTTACACGCATGTTAAAGTTAAGTTAAACTGAAAGTAGTTATACTTCATATTTTTGTCGGTCAAGCGCTACATTTAGTAATTTTTTTTATATTATTCCGCAAAGAAATAATATAATTAAATGCTATATAGTATACTTTAGTAAAGTATAATAATATTTCTGTTGTTAAATTTACAAAGCTGTGTCGAATTTTGGACAAAAACAATTCTTCCGGTAACCCACGGTTCATCACACAATGAACTGATTTACGGAAGACATCGATATTACTTTGAAATATATTTAAACAATATTCATCCAAGCAAACCTAATTAAATTTTTACAGCCTTTATGTGGTCTATTTATGGTCAATACGGTATTACTTATAAAAGCCAATATACCTTTAGATCCCTTTATACAGAACGTCTCTGAGCTGCAGGTCTGAATTTTAATACTTTGACCGTGTTGTTGCGGTAGAAACAAGCGGAGAGTTATCAATGCGGCTGCTGTGTAAAAGCATGACGGATTCGTTCGTTAAAAAAAAGATATACTGATGGTAAAATTCGATGACGTAAGATGAAACTGCGAGACCGTACCGTCGGGTCCGGACCCACTTTCATTTAAGAGTTACGAGTGAACTAGATGTGTGCAATAACGATTATGACGTTGAAATCATAAATTCCGTTTACAAATCCACGTTAAAAATCTCGTTACTACTGATAATCTCATTACGGCGATAATATTTTTATGTTATAGTCAATATTCTCATTATTTTACTTATATTCGTATATTATATTAGTATATCAGCTTCTTTAATGTGTGACTGACGGGACTTGAGATTAAATAGATTCGTGGCCATCTATCTATTGCTTCAAGTGCGAGTCGGTGCTTGTAACATGTTTACGAATTATTTTCCTTCATCAATGTAAGCTTGAGCTCCGTGGAGATTGAAGCCCCCACTCCTGATACTTACTACTGCCTTAAAAGCTTTTAAGGCAGAAGTAAGTACTAGAGAGCCTTAGTAGTTCAGTTGAGCTGTTAAGACTTCGTATATAGCATTATTACTACCTTTTACCAAAAAAAAAAAAACTATATACTTCTGACAACTTTTATAAACAAAGCTCGACCTTCCTGTACATACACTACCTATTGTAGGCATAAAAATAAATAAATAAAACAACTCTATATATGTTAAAAATGTGTGTGTGTTATACTTTTTATTTACAGCTTATTTACTGACAAAATTCTCATCGAAATCAATGCAGAAATTACCGAAAATAGTAAAACTTTTAACAATAATAAACGGTTACTTAGGATAAAAAAAAATTAAGTAAAATAAGTATTATACTGTCTTATTATTACAAATTGTATAGATAATTAAAAAATAATAATATTTTATAACCTTCAAGTAGTTTCCCAAGTTACTTCCGGGTGAAAGGTCGTAAAAAAATTTTCAATTATTAATTGCGTTTATGATGATATTACTATTATTAATAATGATGAAATCAGTTACTCAATTGATTTCATAATAAATCATAGAAAAAAGATTCTAAGTAGGATTCTTCGCTTAAGTATTTTCTTATGTTGTGGGTACATCGGATACATGACTCGTAATTGTCTGTTGCTACTTACATAATACTCTTTCATCATAAATAACTTCCTTGAAGTCCACATTCCGCTATATTTTTTTTTTAATTTACACATGTCACTACTATGTAACTATGTAGCGTATATTAGTTTACTACACGAAAGGATAAAATTTAACTCACAAATATATCAAAATTAAATTCAAATGTTACTTATGCCCTTGGTTTAAACCCTGAAAAATTCAGGGTCTTCTAGAAATATTTTTTTTTTTTAAGGTCTCAATTTCGCTCTAATAAAAAGCATCACAACACTAGAACCACCTGTACAATGTTATCCTTGGACATTAAAAAATTAGACCAAAAAAATTATATTTGTCAAAATGAGAACCCTTCCATATGCCTGGTGGTTATATATCTTGGTTATCTTAGTCATAGCTTCAATTGATCTTATTTGTTCTTCAAGTATATATAAATAAATAAAATTGATATTTGTTAATTTATAGGAATGTTACTTATATCCTTCCTACCTCCTGCCCTTTTCCCAGCTCTGTGGGGTTGCCACAGCATGTCTCTTCCGTATCCCACTATCAGCCGTCACATTTAAATTCACACTCTTCTTACATATGTAGCTTATATCAAAGATAAAAATTAAAAAAAAATATTGTCTGTTTGTTTCGAATGACATCCGGAAAAAAATGGAAATATTATGAAAAGACTTTTTCAATATAATGAGAGCTTAAGGGGTGACATCTATCTGTATTTAAATAAAATATTTATATATCAACAGAAAAAAAGTAATAGTTGTAACAATATGCAAACAATCCGTTAAATTTTGATCTATTTAATATTTAACATATATACTTTAATATATAAGGTAAATAAAATTATTATATACAAGCAGTTATTCTGTCAGGTTTAACAGATGAGAGTGGAAGTAAGAGAAATTGGTAATATATATTACTCACAGATTGAAGAAGTGAATAGCGGCACTGATACACAAGCACGGCACGCAAACAGACACACAATCCTCGGGCACGGAAACGGGTGGGTCCGACGGGGCCCGGAGCCGCACTGAAGCCCCGGCCGTCTCCGGCGATGGAGCTGGTGAACGGTCAATGTTAATAGGTGCGGCCGAGGGGACTCGGCTATCGCAACTTTGACTTTTTCACTTGCTAAGCAATAAGTTAATTTTATACTATTTTGGTCCTCGTTATTTAAATTACCAGTAATGAGGTTCACATTGTGAGAACGCAACCCTTTTTTTGTTTACATATAATATTAGTATTGATTACATAACCCTTTTTTATACAATGAAGCAACCAGACGGGATGTTCATCATCATCATCATTATCAGCCGAAAGATCTCCACATCGATCGGTCCTGCGCTGCCCGCATCCAGCTGCTTTCCGCAACTTTCACCAGATCGTTGGGCCACCTGGTGGGGGACCTGCCAACACTACGTCTTACGGGATGTTCACCTGATGGTAATTACTACGCCTACTTATAATGTAGCGCTAGTTGGGATGATATTTGCTGCACCACATTACGTTTGTCGCTTGAGACATAAGATGTGGAGTTTCGTTACCCCAGTAGGCTGCAGCGCCGTTCAAACCGGAACACAGTAATGTTTAGCGATAGAAATAGATGCTTCGGTGGTACCTACGCAAATGGTCTCTGGCAGTAGAGATCTACCACCAGTACCACAATGATCTGGGTTATATAGAAGGGAATGTAACTTAGATATAAACACCGCTCTGCAACTTATATGTAAGTTTTAAACTTAAAAGAAGATATGTTGGAATATTCTTATCGTCATTCAACTGTGGACTAGTTGTAAAATTCAATTTATTACCGGCCCACTGTTGGAAATACCTGTTGTAGTGTATCCCACAAAATACGGCCTTGACACCTGGCGATGTCTATCGTCTATCCCAGTGGTACTCAACCTTTTTTAATAGGGGTCCCAAATTCTGTTGGGGCCTGTTTCTGTTCTATTCTATCTATCTATAACCGTGTAAAACAGTACTCAAAGATTTACGAGAGATTAATTCCAAAGACAGGGCGACAGGTTTCTCTCTCAGTCTCCGGCATTGTGTACGTCGATGACCACGACAAGTGTGAGGAGTTCCCATAACATAGTATCATGATTCTTAACACATCACACGATAGAATTTTGTAACAAATATGCCAATTTTGTTACTTCTTATAATAGAATTGCAAGAGATAACCTATTTACATCTAGCCATATCATCATCTCATATAAAACTGGAGCCTCAAATAAAATAAGTAAACTTAACGTAATCCCAACTACCTTTGATAGAAAGTCTCAAATATTTGAAAGGAAGAACAGAGCTACAGATACTCTTGGGAAAGATGATAAGCAAGGAGACTGTAAGTGAAATAATTCAGATTAAGAATAACTAAGTACTATTGAGATTTACGGAGGTCATTGAAGATGATATAAGAATATAGAAACAAGAGTAATTAGGTAGTATAAGAAATAATCATTAGGTTTTGTTTATGCAGATTTGTTCTACTTTTCCTCTCTATAAGTTCTTTTTTAAATAATTTTATTTAAAAAAAAATCTTGTTTAATTATTCAATGGGAAAAAAAGTTGATTGTTCAATAAACATTATTCAACGTACTGATTAAATGTTGATTTATTATTGCAAAAATAATAATATATTATTAAACAATAAAACTTAAAGCTTACTATGTAAAAGTGGTTAAAATTATAAATAATTAGTGATCACAAATTTAACGTTCAAAAGGTCTGACCCGCGTCAGGGGTTAAAAATTGGAGAGGATCCGTTCAGATGATACAGCTGCTAGAAGAAAAACTCTGACGGAGACGGCGTGGTGGTAAGATGACCCGTGTACTCCTGAGCAGAACCTTCGCAAGGTACTGCCCATACATAATTTTAACATTAACCGATAATAAACTTTATTATAGCACACTTAAGTTATAAACTTATACGTTAAAAAGGTTATTATAGTAAGCTACTATTACGGATGACGGTAGTTCTTTATTACAGGAAGTCATCTGGATAGAATTAGTAACGGAAGCTTTTTCTACAGAAATTGCTGTTAAGTGTACTGGATAACGATATTTATCATCATTAGCAGCCGATAGACGTCCACTGCTGGGCATAGGCCTCATCCATATATTCCATATCGATCGGTACCACACTACCTGCATCCAACCAACTTCCGCGACGTCCACGTCATCGCATTGATAGAAATTTGTGTATACATACTAACTAGCACTACAGGTTATGGACAGTCGTATCAGTTACCACCAACTTTTTTCAACAGCCAATTTACGTCACCCCTGTTGGAGCACAGGCCTACCCTCAATATGAGGGCGATGAGCCATAGTCACCACGCGGGCCCAATGCGGATTGGTGTCTTCACACACACTTCCTCACACAGGTTTCCTCGCGATGTTTCCCTTCACCTTTTATATTTCTCTATCGTTACTTAAGTTCACAAATGTACATAACTTAAATTTAAAAGTCATCGGTGCATGCCGAGATGTGAACCCGCGACTTTCGGATTGAAGGTCGCTTGCTGTAACTATTAAGCCAACGAGCTACACTCACCTCACATTCTCTCTCTCACTCACTCGCGAACACAGCATCCCAATGAAACAATAGAACATGATCATGGTTGTACCGAGTGATGGCACCGATTGCTTATTCAATGATCATAAAAAAAATATCTACTGCCTTCTCGTGTGTTACTCAACGGCAGTAGGTCAATTATTACATATACGAGACAGATTATATTGTAGTTCTCCAATATTATACAATCTATATGTAGTATAGCCATAATGTTATGATACAGGAAAAATATTAGCAACCTCGTGCGCTAGATGTCATCATCATCGTCATCTTCCTGCCATCTACCAAAGATTCCGGAATCGAGTAAGGATTTATATGGGGGGCCATTTTCTACTATACTGGGTTAATGCGGGATAGCGGGAAGCCTGGGTGTAGAGGGGAAGAAATAGTTGTTACCGTCAGAATGGAATAAAAACTACTTCCTATCATCAAGATTCTGTCGCCGTCATCTAGAAGGTACCACCGCAGCTCTTAATCACCTCTGTGCAAACGTTACCATGTTTCAGTTTTCATGGGCGCTATCGTTATTGTAACTTGAATGGAAGGCGAGCTCAATATGTTTTCCATCACATTTGTGTATTGTTCCGAGTAGGAGCATCACTTTTAATCACGTGAACGTCCCCCATGTCTCGGCTGATCCTCGAATAAGAAAATATTATAGTAAATCTAATACAACTACAGGACTGAGGTAATCTATATCTGTCGTTAAAGGCCTTTTAATCAAAAGGGTGTTCGGATTTTAGGAGTTCATCAGTCCAAAGGTAGAGGTTCGTGAGTGATGTAGCTAGAGGTCCAGAGAAAGCAATTGCTGTAAAATATTTTTTTTTTACTTTTTTTTATTCGTCGAAGCGACGAGATGAGCGAGACGTGCGTGATCGTAAGTGTTGCGCTGCCTACAACAACGTGACACTAGTTAGGATGCTATACACAGCACCACATTGTACTCGCCTTGAAACACATGATAATATGTCGCGTAAGCCCCTTCAAACCGTACCACAATAACATTGCTACATTACTGTTTGGCGGGCGCAATAGGCACTACGGATATAGAGACCGTCTAGGTTGTTACCTGACATACCACCAAATATATATATATAATCTTAGCTATAAGAGCTGATGAGTGTTTTTCAAGAATGAAGGAAACGGCATTAATAGTAATTCGCTTTTTATTATGTACAGATTTAAGTTAGATTAAGCGGCAAAGTGAAAAGATACATACATCTTTGAGAGTGTGGTAATCATTTACACCGAGAGTAACTTGTATTACTAGTAATATAACTTGTTAGAAATATTTCAGTTATGCGAGTATCATCATCATCATGAGGTCTTTATTTAGACACCGAGTCTATACATCATGGATTTTGCGCTGAAGCAAGGATTCATTTTAGAAGTCCCAGGTTACTGTGTTCCGGATCTCAAAGTATAAGTGCTATATGACATAACCTCGGCTTGCCCGATATCAAGTTTTCAAGTTGCATTTACAACATAAGCAATTATTGAAACTTAACTTGTTGCTGTTGTTTTAATTTAGTTCACAATCAGCAATGGCAAGGTCTCCAGGGAGGTGAACCTCTTTAACGACCGTAACAGACCGGCACAAGTAAATGTTTCGTGCGATTGTGAAACTAACGAAATTTTTACTTAAAAGTAAATAATATTTTTGCTTATATAAAATAAGTATAGTTCGAATTTGTTATAAAAGATACATAACATAAACATCCCCATTCTCCCACGGGGAGCTTTTACTCACGAAGAGAGGATCGTAACCATTTATCCAGTTAAAAGAATATTGACAGTTAATAACGCTACAGTTAACTTAAGTTTTTTTTTCAACTTTCGTAATTAAAATTTCTAAAAACTCTAAGCTATGGATAGATATATATTTTCCCCTTGTATCTACTTTACCTTTTGGTTGTCAATGTGTTTGTAAGGCTTCTCGCTATTAAGTTATAAGTACTCCAGCTTAAAAGACCTTCGAACCGGTTCCTTGCGTACGATCAGTTCGACATATAAGTATTAATAGATCGGTGTGTATCATGAAATAATATTAAAACCAATAAATATAACTCATGCTATATATCGATATAAATCCTAGATTTACGTTAGAACTTATCAAATGTAATAAGTTATAAACTCTTATACAAAATGAAGGTTCAAGCAATTAAAGTAATGGAACATTAATATTTAGTTAGAAGGTCAAAAATTTGTATTAAATATGGCATCATTGAGAAAGTTAAGTTATACTCAATGGCGTGTTAAGTCGCTATTAATCCGCGGTGGAGACAAGTACTCACATATATATATGTATATGTTGAATTGTAGATTTGCAATGTATTAAGCGACACAAACCGCTACAAGCCATTGGCACACCAGCATTCTGTATGCGAATGCGACATCGTTTCGCCATGTGACGCCTAACGAAATACAATCCAAGGCCGACCCTTGGCCGCTGCAACGTGACACCGATAGCTTGCTACACTCCATATCTCTTATATCTTTATATATTAAACACGCTATGCTCAATAATATTTAGTTCATTACTATCTTCTCTCTTATTCATGCGAAGAAGTACAGTTATTTCGGATTTGAATAAACTAAAACTCTCCCCATTATTTATCAGCGACCACGCCGGTTCCAGCAACAACTTTAAACCCTATGTGAACATATACCTTTTTTTTGCTCGAATGGACAGTTTTTTTTATGAACAATGGGTAAACGACTTCAGTTTCATGTAATATTAGTGGACAATGATATTGTACTTTCATTAGTTGGAGAGTCACTTTAAGGAGAAGATATCGTGTTTGATCAAGCGTTCCAGCTCATTTTGATAGCCATACAAAGTAATGCTGTTGTGACAGCAGGTTTTCAATATGAGTGTGGTAGGTAGACAGTGGAGTTTAAAAAAACCCAACCACCAACCAAATTTCTCACCACGTGGTACCGAAATCAACCTAAATGTTTCTAGCTACTGAGCTAGACAGCGCTTCTACATGATAAGGGATTTAGTTATTGGTGGTATAATAATTTATCCGTAACTTTTAATGGGTAAAGTACCTAATTTAATAATTACATACAACATTACAAATGTATAGAATTACATTTCTGTTACTTAAATGTTATTTAATTAATCAAATATGCCTTGAATTCAAAGAAATTGAGATTCAATAATCCAAAACACCACAAACTCTTAACATATTACAATTCATCTTTAAGCGAATATTTCGTTTTAATTATGTCGACAGCTTTTTGTGCTATAACTAATGTGGTTGCCATTGTATTCCCACTGGGTATGCTGGGCATGATGCTTGCATCCACTACTCTTAAATTCTCTACACCTCGTACCAATAAATCATTGTCCACCACGCAGGTTTTGTCGTCGCCCATTTTCGCTGTACCCACTGGATGAAAGATCGTCGTACCCATGTGACTCATATAGCATTTCCAATAAAATTCTGTATCAAAGGTGTACTGTGAACAACCTTTTAATTTTATATCAATTACAGTGATTTCTAAATTTTTAAATATCTCTGTCTTTTCCAATCTGCGAACGAATCTAACGGCGTTAATTAATGTTCTCACATCGTCAGGATGTCTCAGGTAGTTTGATTCTATAACTGGATCTAAGTCTGGCTGCTTATTAAATAATTCCACAGAGCCTTTCGATAGCGGATGCAGCAGCGTTAGATATATTCCTAATAAATCGTTTTTTTTGTTTAAACTGACAATATTATTAACAATATCGATTCTATATCCAACAGCCTTGAGATATAGTTTCAGAGATGTTTCATCGTTTTTTGGATACAACAGATGATGTAATTGAATATCAGGTTGATCGGATGAGTTTAATGTGTTCATAAATCCTACGAAATCGGTTATGCCGATGTTAGAAAGGGGCCCGCTCCTATCAAGCATGTATCGTAACAGTGATGAATGAACCATTTTAGGTGGCACCTTTGTCTCTTTGTTGGTCTTTAAAAATATTGGAACTACTAAATGATCTTGCAAGTTTTGTCCAACAGGCAAATCTAGACGACACGGAATATTTTTTTCGGTTAAATGATTCTTCGGTCCGATTCCTGACAGCATGAGTAACTGCGGCGTTGCGATTGTACCCGTAGATAAAATTACTTCTCTAGTAGCCATTATTTTCCCAAGCCCATTATTATTTCTTATTTTAACTCCATCTGCTCTATTTTTACTTATCACAATTTTTTCAACTCGTGTATTCTTCATTATATGTAGGTTGGAATTCGCTTGCTTTATATAAACCTTTGCTGTATTAATACGTTTACCATCTCTTATTAATAGTCTTACTCTCTTAGTACCAATAAGAGCTTCATTTAGATGACTATGTGACGTAAAATTCAATTCCTTCCAGGCATCTCTAATAATATCGTACCACTCATAGCCATCGTGCATCACGTGAGATAAGTTAAAGTATTTTTCTTGATTTTCAAAATATGGCAACAGATCACTGTATTCCCAACCTTTACCCCAGTTTGTAAAGTCTTTTGAATGTCCCCTTACGTAGAGCATAGCGTTGATAGAACTAGACCCACCCATGCCTTTACCCTTGCTCCAAATGCAACTGTTGTTTTCAAAACCCAGACAACTCCTTCCGTCAGGTTTAACTTTATATTTCCAGTCTTTACTAGTATTTTGATTAAGAAATAAAAAGGCAGGCACCTGAAAATGTATTCATTAAATTACATAATTTCTTACTGTATATTATTACACATATTAGGAAAGAATCGATCTCTAGTGCTCAACATTTACACACCCTGGACTATAATACTTTTAAAACTTATAGACAAAAGTAATTACCTCACTGTTAATATCTGTATCTCCACCAGACTCCACGAGCAGTATCAGACATTCTGGATAAAGAATGGATAATTTACTAGCCACTAATGAACCTGCTGTACCTGCTCCAACTACGATATAATCATATTTTTCACCAGCTGAAAATAATACAAAATAATAGTTTACCATTGTGTGGGTATATAAATAATCAACATACTTTAAAGTAACTGACTGTTCCCCGCCTGCTTTGCTGGTTGTAATATAAAATTACACTTAAAATTTGTCGGACATATACCTTGAGAACAATCGCAACCACAAGTTACTGTCTATAGCAACGGTTTTACTATCGTCATTCATTAACATCATATGGCCCGGAGATGGAGCGAAAGGCATAAATACTAGGAAATGACAATGTGTATAAAACTTAATTAGAAATAAAATGATATACGAAATTATCAAATGAAATAGTCTATAACCATTTACGAATCATCCCGCGTCGAGTTATGTTCCAATGTCGACATGTACTCTAGTTCTCATGTCGACATGTACTCTAGTTCTCATGTCCTCGGCAGCCCAAGAAAACCCATTTTCATTAGATATCATCAATAAATTGTACTACGAGTATATGAAGTTTAAAAAACTAATACTTTGTACAGTTCATCTAGTCTGTGTTTTCTTTCTATAATCCTTTTGTCATGACTACTAACTAGTCGCTTGCTAACTTTAAGTGAAAGATGCGTCTACCAAGTTGAAGACATCAAATTAACGACAGCTGAATTAGGTAACTTAAAGTTGTTTTCTAATACTTTACCGTTTGCCTTTTGAATTACTTGGTCGGAGGCGTCAGCGGGCCACTCGTTGTTATCAATAATCGCGCAGTGTGCGATTACTACGGTTGTTAAGGTTCTCAAGAAAAGTTCTCCACCTGCGTTTGAGAATGCTAAAGGGCATACCGAAGTGATATTAAATGCGAGGGTATCCATCGCTGTCGAAAAAGATATGCAAATATTAACCTTTATTGCAAGTATTAAATAAACAAAAATCAAATAAGCGTTTGCTTATTTTTTTTAGTTTTTATTTATATTAGCTTTATTACAAAAATGAAGAAAATGGGTGTGCTCATTGCGCTTTTAAATTTTCCATCAATCAACCTATATTGAGTCATAATGCTGCTATATAAAAAAATGTATATTAAAGGTCAAGTTTCATAGAAAACATTACAATACAAAAATCGAAAAATACATGATATTATTAATTAATATAAAATTTGGAAATACTAATAGAAACTTATGTGAAGTAATAAATTTTGGAAGGAATTTGATATATTTGACAGTACTTCGTTCTACGTACACACAATAAGTGAATCTTCAGAATAAATTAAACTTCTGATGCATTCAATTTCTAATAAGTTGCAAATTGTATATCTTCAGGAATTGTGTAGATATAAATTGATATATTTATATACAAATTAGAGTTTGTCTAAGGTTCTTGCTGCTGCAATATTTATTTACATTAATGCCTGTGGAGTTTTAGCTAGCAAAATTTTGTATACTTATCTAATAGTGTGCATTTGAACAGGCGTGCTAAAGGTAAGTTAAAATTATTAACATAATAATAGGATTTTTTTAATAAATATAAGGTCCTTATATACATTCAATTAGGTTTTCATCATTATAGTCCTTGGCGCAATATGTACAGACAAGATATATATTATTTATTTAATGTTATCTCACCGAAGCCTGCGGATCTAGACCACCTCCTACCGTTAACAGCTTCACAACTATGATCATTAGACAGTGCAAGATTAGTTGTGTACAATCTGAAACATGATACTTCTAGATATCTCGTTTGTATTGAATACCATTCGATCTGTGTACGTTATTGATATTACCTGTTCAATTGTTCGATAGGCCGCTTGCTATGAAATCACACTACCGGTTCAAATTCTGATTAAACTGAGATAAAATTATATATTGACTCAGTGCAAGTAAAATGTTTTGGTGCAATGGACTCTCGTTTCTTGCAGAAAGAATTATGGTTTAAATCTATAATTTTTTTTTTGTCCTATCATAGCTATGCAGATTCTGCGTATGATTTAACATACTCGTATATTTATCTTTTCGACAGCAGCACATTGCTGTACAGAAAATAATATTTTTTTGATGGATTTAATTCTTCATGATAAACATCGTCGATACTTTATAGCCTGTTACAGTTTGTTGCAGGTCCAGCTCCATCTAAACCAGGCAATTCCGGTGAGCGACCATCAGTCGCTGCTTACTGACTTGTACAAATATTGATCTCATATATTTTTCTAGATTTTGTGGAACGTAAGTTCCAAAACTTATTATAGCGTTTCCAACAAGATAACGAACTTGATATGTACGACTCTAAGGAGCTATGGCTTGACTAGTATTGAAGGATGGTATAATCTTAAAATTTTACTAAAAAAAAAAAACTCTAAAACGTATATTTAAGTTAATATCAAATGTATTTCAAGCAGTCTATTCTTTATAAAACTTCGCAATAAGCCGTGTGCTTAACAGTTATATAAAAAAAAGTTAACGGAAACCATAAATAGTTTATTAAATCCCACTTATAACTCAGTATGCTGTTTTAACCAGGATTTTTTCACCATGCTCGCACCCTTTTCACCGATCATAATTGTTGCTGCATTTGTGTTACCTCGGACCACTGACGGCATAATACTTGCATCTATAACTCTCAGAGCCTGAACTTTATGGACTCTCAGTTCAGGATCAACGACTGCTGTCTGATCATTATCGGGTCCCATTTTAGCTGTTCCCGTCGGGTGGTAAAGGGAGAAGGTGAACATTTTTGCTACACATTTTAAAAATTCGTCAGAATTGACCTCAAAATCTCTGCAGTCAACTAAATCTAACCAAGATAATTTGAATCCATTATATTTAAAAGCTTTTGATTTTTCTAAAGGTAAAATAAATTTCTTAGTAGTATTAATAAGAATTTGAAGGTCTTCTGGATCATCAAAATAATTAGCATGAATTAGTGGATATACATTTGGATCTTTACTTTTAAGGATTATCCTTCCCTTTGATTTTGGTTTTAATAAAACGTTGTAAATAAATATTATGAAATTGTCATCATTTAACTTTTGAAATTTACTCAATATTTCGTCATTAATGCCGTGTTTTCCTAAAATGTCCACTAAGTTGCTCAATCTAGGCGGATGTACCATGAGATGAAATTGTACTTCTGGACTAACACTCAAAGGATCACTTTGATTTACAAAGGCAATGATTCTATGTGGACTTACATCTGATAATATTCCTTTATTAGTGAATAGGTATTCCATAAATTCTGTGGTGATGTTACTCAACGTGTTTACATTTTCTTTTGATGGCATAGTTAAAAGAACAGGAAAATATACATGGTCTTGTAAATTTTCACCTACGGCTAAATCTGCTTTGACCTCAATGTCTAAAGATTCTAAATGTTCTTTAGGTCCTATACCAGACAAAAGAAGCAAATGTGGAGTATTCACACTTCCTGCTGATAATATAACCTCTTTTCTTGCCTGTACTTCTATTTCTCTACCGTTTTTTTGAATTAATATACCGCTTACTGTAGTTGATTTAGGATGAAATAGGATTTTTGTTACATACGCGTTTTTCATTACGTGTAAATTAGGCCTATCCTTAAATACGCTTAAAAATGCCCTGGCTGCACTATGTCTTTTGCCATCTTTAATATTGCTGTGAGCTACAGTAGCACCCATTTGACTAGGACCATTTATGTCGTCTAATTCTTTAACCCCTACTTCGGCTAATGCTTTTAATATCAACTCTTCAAACCAATGCTTTGACCCATTCCTTTGTACGGTTAAATAGCCGTTTATGCCGTGAAACTTTTTATTATTATCCGATAACGGCTCAATGAAGTTTTCACTTTTTTTAAAGTATTTCAACACTTCTTCGTAGCTCCATCCAATATTTCCGTTAGCTGCCCATTCGTCGTAGTCAAGCTTATTTCCTCTGACGTAGAACATTGCATTGACGCTGCTACAACCCCCTAAGGTTTTACCACGAGGCCACGCGCAGCGATTTTGTTTATATCCTCTACAGGCAGATTCTTGCGGTTCGGGTTTGTAACCCCAGTCTACAGAAGTACCTATATTATTGTAGAAAATATGAGGAATCTGGAAAAGTGTTAATATCTATTACTTCTTTTTCAACGGAGTGAATTACAAATACATTATAAACCTTTTCTTATTGTTATATTCATCTTTGTATATCATTTGTAAGATAAACAGTTTATTTATGAAAATTAATGACAATGAGGTTGGATTTTAGCATGCTCACCGAGGATACTCAGGCTTTCATACGTTGACAATTATAAACTTATAGTTACGCAAGTAGATTCAATAAGTCCATTTAAACTTAGTTTAAATAAATAAACAATATAAACTGGAGTGTTTTAAGTGTTTAAAAAAATTTAATAACTTAAATGTTAATTCTGCAAAATAGTTTTACCTCTGTAGCCATGTTGGGATTGCCACCGGCCTCAACTAGTAGTACCTTCCAATGTGGTACTTCGCTCAGACGATTAGCCACCACCGAGCCCGCGGAACCGGCACCCACTATTATAAAGTCGTAATTTGGATCTGGAATAGAAATTCACTAGGTAGTAGATATATAAGGACAATTAATTATGTGTACCAAAAATACATAGTGGCGCCCACGTGCCGGTAGACGTAGTGTTGGGAGGCCTCCCACAAGGTGGACCGACGATCTGGAGAGAATCGCGGAACCCATTGGATGCAAGCAACGCTGGACTGATCGACGTGGAGATCTTTGAACAAGGTTTATGTCCAGCTGTGGACGTCTATCGGCTGATGATCATGACCAAAAATAATCAAAACTGAAAAAAGCATAAAATTTTTCGTAATATGATAACATTATGACTCTGGCGAAAATTTGTGGGTTGTCGGATTAGGTCGAGCTTCCTTCCGCGCACTGAGCATGTCATAGGAGTCAGAAGGATATGGTGGAAAGTCAGGGATGGTTTCTACAAATACCGAAGCGTCAGTTTTACAGTGTCTATGTGTTTGTGTGCTTGCGTGCGTGAATATAAATAATAATTATTAAACAATGTTACAATTTGTACTTGGATTTCTAACACTGGAATTTCTATATAGTCATCATTCTCATCATCCACCGAGAGGCTTCCACTGATAGACATAGACCTACTACTTACACCAATGATCTCGTCATCAATCGGCCCCGCGTTGCCTTCACCTTGTGGTATCTGACCTTAACCAGATCGTTAGGTGTCGGTAGTAAAATCTTACAATCATTAGCGGTGTTTTTATTCATGTAATAAAGTTTTTATAGGTTTTATGATCATGCGACCATGGCGTGGAAAAGCGATCGAAACTTTTTTTTTAATACTATCACGCCCATTTTCCAGTAGGAGTAAGCAGACGTGAATATTCTATCGCCAAAGCTGTGCACAGCAGCGCTGCAAGACGTCTACAAGCCTTTAGACTGGAGAGGACATGGCATCAACATAAACGGCGAGTACATAACCCACCTCGATTCGCTGATAACATAGTGGTCATGGCTGAGACCATGGAAAACCTTGCCATAATGCTTGATGACCTCTGTAGAGCGTCTCGACGCGTGGGTCTTAAAATGAATATGGAGAAGACAAAGATTATGTCTAATGCCCATATTGTACCCACGCCAATAATGGTCTAGGGTTCTATATTGGAAGTTGTCGACGAATACGTTTACCTGAGACAAACAGTCCAACTAGGTAAGTCCAATTTCCAGAAAGAGGTCAATCGACGAATCCAACTTAGGTGGGCAGCGTTCGGGAGCTACGCAGCATCTTTTCGTCGCAGGTACCGCAGTGTCGGAAGACAAAAGTCTTCAACTCGTGCGTCTTGCCAGTGTTGACACACGGAACCGAAACATGGCCCATTACTATCAGCCTTATAAAAAGGCTGAAAGTCACACAAAGGGAAATGGAGAGAGTTATGCTCGGAGATTTGTCTGCGTGATCGAATCAGATATGTAGAGATCCGCCGAAGAACTAAGGTCGCCGACATAGCTCAAAAGATTGCTAGACTCGGCAGTGGGCAGGGCACATTGCTCAAGGACCGACGGTCGATGGGGCAGTAAGGTCCTCGAGTAGCGCCCGCGTATCGGTAACGTAGAATTGGGACTCCTCCCACAAGGTGGATCGACGATCTGGTGAGAATCGCGGGAATCCACAGGATGCGAGCAACGCGGGACCGATCGACGTGGAGATCTTTGAGGGAGGTCTATTTCCAGCAGTGGACGTCTATCGGCTGATGATGATGATGATAATGTAGTAGTCCCATCATTAATAATCTGTTTTCAAATGATAAATAACTACATTACACTTAATAGATTACCCTTTAATACTTGTTTTGTTGGTTATCAGATAATGGCGGAATGAGTTGATTAAACTGCCTACAGTCCAGCTCCTTGTTTTCGAAAAGAACAACAATATTCAACTTGTTGTTCTTATCAATTGGTCTCTGTTGCCGGAGACCGTCTAGGTACCAACACAACGCCTATTTCTACAGCAGAACAGTAGCGTGCAAACATTACTGTGATCTAGTAGCTAGTAAAATTACTTAGGTAACGAAACAGTATCTTATCTATCTTATCAGTTTCGAGGCGACGAGCACAATGAGGTGTTGTATATATAATCTTAAGTAGCACCACGTTTTCATGCGCAGCTGTGTATCACTTACTATCAGGTGTCAGACATCCCGCTCGTCTCATCGCTTCATAGAAAAAAAATATTTTTAAGGAAACTTGTGCTCACCAGTGCAGGTATATCGGCTGATGATGATGATGATGCCGACTAAGAACCAGCAATGTGCGAATAGCCTCGCATTTTATTCATACAGATCGTTATCGTAGCTCGCTGGCCTAATGGTTAGAGCGTGCTGCCTTCAGTCCGAAGGTCGCGGGTTTGAATCCTGGCGCGTACCGATGACTTTAATATTTAAGTTATGTACATTTGTGAACTTTAGTAACAACAGCGCAATACATCGCAAGGAAATCTGCACATGAATTAGAATTTATTCCAAGGTGTGTGCGAAGTCACCAATACGCATTGGGCCCGCTTGGTGACTATGGCCCATCGCCCTCATGTTGACCTCATTCTTTTATACTACTTTTAAAGTACAAGCTGGTAATCGCATAACTTGATATATCATTAATATCGATTAATTTTGTGAGTTTGTTTCCGCGTTAAAAATTAACCGGTATTTTAAAGGTTTTTATTTTTTTAACTATGCCATTTTTCCACCTGGTAGCTGTAGTTAATTTTTTTTAATCTATTTCCTTCTAACGTCTCGGCAATGAACAGTTCCTTTAGCGGTTTATCGATAAAAAAGTCTGAAATGATATACTATGTGATAACTTGATGTATTATATAATGATACGATGCGATAAAATCGGAGATTATATGATATGAGAACGATTGTACTGTATAGGTCTCTGTTGACAGAGAGGGATTTTTTGTTGCATAGATTAGTGCTTGACTACGATCCCACCTGATGGTGAGTAGCGATGTAGTCTTTGGTGGTAAAGCGCACTAGTATAGTAGTAACCTGTTCACTATTCGCGGGAGAGCGGGATGTTCATGTGGTGATAAGTGATACGCCCGATAAGAACGTGACGGTAGCTAGGATGGTAAACATTGCACTCGTCTGAGACGTAAGGTGTCGAATGCAACGCCCTTCAAGCTGGACTACAGTAATGTCAGCACATTGCCGTTTGGCGGCAGAAATAGGCGCTAATATGGTACCTTTTTAGACGGTCCTTTGCAACAGAGATATACCATCAGTAGAATAGTTCGATCTATCTCAATAGTGAGGAGTGAGAGTGTGAGACTCGACATCTCACGTCTAAGGTGAGGAGCACAATGTGGTGCTATGAATACCATCTTAACTAGCTGCAGTTTGTTACGGGCAGACGCTTACCATCAGGTGATCGTTCAGCTTGTCTCGTCGGCTTTTTATAAAAAAAAATGTAACGCATTCCAAAACAATCGTTCCGTTGAGCGTTTCAATTGCATCTGCACGAGTGCACTGTTTACTTAATACAACTTATATTTGCTTATAATGCTAAACGCGTATGTTAATGTTTTCTGTTCATATCTGATATTTGTCTAATTAGATATATTATCGCATCCGATTCAACTGGAGGGCTGGTGTTAAATCCATTTATCATCACACATGACATATTTCCTTCAGTTACGTTGTTCTATATTATTTTCGCTCGTTACATATAATCGTGTAAGTGGTCCGGCTCGACTCTCCCGCCAAGCTTACCTGATCATGGTGCACTCTGCTAAACACACAAATGAGGCTCAGGCTACCGCAACCCACATTGGGCCAGCGAGGTGGAAGATGGCCCAAATAAACCCATTAGGACCCCTGCAAACAACTGAAGGTCGCGAGCAGCCGCTCGATGCGGGCAGCGCAGGACGGATCTATCTTTGGGAGAGGCCTATGTCCAGCAGTGGACGTCTGCCAGCTGATAATTATATTGACCGATTTGTTTTGGAAAAAAAACTAAATTTTTTAAACTATGCTCGTATCATCAAATGTTATTTTGGTGAGTTCAATATATTACGCTCGTCACTTTCAAGCATAAGGTATCAAGTCTCGTTACCCCAGTAATTTCACTAGATACAACTTCCTTCAATCCGGAACACAGTTATGTTTGCATAGTATACCGTTTGACGTCAGAACAAGGGGGTGAGGTGGTACCCACCCAGACGGTATCCGGCAACATGTAAGTATACCACCAGTGGTGAGGCATACTGAGTACACTTTATTACTCAGATAAAATTTTTAACATTGAAGTATTTCGTACTGCGCTGATAGTGAACTATTTCATTACTAACGTTGATTATCAGGCAAGGGGGAATTTATCATAAATTTTTTTGTTAAATCTAGTTCATACCTTCGATGACGGATTCCGTTGCATCCGGTGGCCATAGATGGTCACCCGCTAAAGCGCATTGCGCCGCCAGCAAGCTCTGCAGCGTCTGCATGAACAGGGGGCCCATTGCATGGTAACTGTTCACTACTTCGGACGTCAGAGCTGGATCACAGGCCCACATGATACCGAGTGCTGGTGAAAAGTAAATATCACATATATCGCCGTGTTTAAAAAAATATATAATTTTTTTTTAATATATACTGCGGCTGATTAAACGTCTGAGCACGGTGAGTGCGGCGCTTTAAGTACTTGTGCTTTCCTCAACCTCAATAGTTGTTGCATAATTATAGACAAACAGTAATATTAATTTGTACACCCTTATGGCGCAGAGACGTGACACCTGACCCTCGGGCTGGTCCACCGATTGAAAGTAGTACAGCGAGCGACGTCGCTCTCAAAATCTGCAAATTGAAATGGCAGTGGGCCAGCCATGTCTGTTATGTCAGTGACGGCCGATGGGGGAGAAAAGTCTTGGAGTCGAGGCCGCGTACAGGTCGCAGAAGTGTAGCACACCCTAACACCAGATGGACCGACGACATCATCTGGGCGGTCGGACGTGGGTGGATGCGAGAAGCTGAAGATCGCATTTGGCGGTAGATATTGGGGAAGGCCTATGTCCAGCAGTGGGTAAACAAAGGCTGATGTCGATGATGACGTTAAGTAATATTAATACATCAGTTCACTATCGTGACACACCTATTACAACGCGGCGTTAGTTAGGAATATATACACTGCACTACATTGTACTCAACGCCTTGACAAATAAGATGTTGAGTGTCGTTACAGCGCCTTTCAAACCGGAACACAGTAATTTGTTCATTTATTAATATTAACTAAAAGTAACATAATTAATATGAAAACGGAGTTTAGGAATAGTGTATGCTTAACAATATTTTTTTCAAAGCAGTAACTACCGTGTTAATTGAGAAATTATTGTATACTATCCTTCATGGTTCAGATGAATAATAATTATGTTTATCTCGCGGGATCCAAGCCAACCTCATCTGCTCGGAGGGATGCTTCACATCCCTCTCCGAGGTGGGCCCGTTCGATCCGGGCACCGAACGGGGGTTGCGGAAGAACTGTTTAAAGCGTTATCCCGCGACCCTCGTGCGTTCCTTGCGGATGTGATGGAATACCGTGTGAAGCTTTTTAGTCGGTTGGAGTCCGACACTACCTCACTACCGGCCCAGTATTGGTACGGGGTGTGCGATCCGTTAGCATTTTGTTACACACGTTATTAAATAAAAAAAAAAAAGTCTCATCTGCTCGTGGTGCACCCTGCTAAACAACGAACGAGGCTCTGGCTCCTACCAACCCGCATTGGGCTAGCGTGGTGGAAAATAGCCCGAATCCTCCCATATGAATACCTACCCGTTATAGGTATCTTTGTTACAGACCTATGTCCAGCAGTGGACGTATATCAGCTGACGGTGACGTTTAATCTATAATCACCGTTCGCAATAATTATGAAAACATGTGTAATTGCTTTAAGTGGAATCGTTACTAGGAAATCATTGTTTTTTCAACATGTTTATATATTAAATAGGTTAGTGTTTAACTATGATACCACATGGGATGGTCATAAAACACTAGACCAGACAGCCTATTTCCTCGAAGATGTTTCCGGGAACACTTACTACAATTCTTTTGATTCTTTTATTCCCACCAACGTTACTCTATCCTAATATGAAGATAAGTGTAGCTATCAATAGCTACACTTCATTCAAATGAGGACTTATCTTTCCCGGAAGGTCATTTGACCACGGCGTCGTTTATATCGCTGCCATTAATATTGCAATATTATTATAACTTCCATACTTTCCGCTTTACTCCACAAGTAAGTTTTCCATGCACAATCTATTAGATTTGAACTAGCAACCTTTGACTGGCAAGTTGTGCTATAAATAATTAACCTGTAGATAACTAACTTTACTACACCGCTCTTTATATCCACGTTCCGTTTGCGCATGCTTGCCCACCCGGATGTTCCACCTCTTCGCTATATGCAACGTCACGGGAACGCTCTCGCACACATGCAGCCCCACCCCGGGAGGGAGAGAAGAACCTCTTTCCCCACTTCTATAAGAGCACGCCGAAACACAGCGCGCCCTACTCTCGGCCTCTCACAGTCACTTAGGCAATGGATTCTCCCGAATCCGTCACCTCGTGGCCATAGGAGGCAAGAGAGAAAATTCTCTCGACTCCCTGCGGCGGATCCGATCTAGGGTCCGCCGCCGCCAGTTATACGGCCGCGGAGGGTAGGAAGAACAGCGCATCGCAATACCGACATTCCTCTCCCTCCCTAACTCCACCTCGGCGATAAAGGGCAGGTATGAAGCCGCCCCTGCAGCCCACTGGCACGCATCCGAGGTGAGCTCACTTTAATAGGAGCTCTGATCTGGCACGGCTACCTCGGGCCGGCCCTACACATCAGGCCGACCGGGTAGGCTCCTCTCCGCTTCACCGTGGGTGACCAAGCCACGGCTAGCTATTGATCTGTTCTGCCACGACAAGGCGGGAACCTGTTGGGGGAACTAGCGCCACGTTGTAATGGTCGGGCGTATCACTTACCATAAGGTGAACGTCCCGTTACTACCGTCGCTTCGATGTATGAAAAAAATCTATTAATGGATACAATCGTATACTCCATAATGATTTACTGTCTCAAGTAAATGTACACAAAAATGTGAAATCCTTATAGGAATTCGCATTTTGGTAAACGATAGCATTATCTATTTTTTGTGGTAGCGCCATCTTTTGAGACATTTAAAAACTACTTGTTAAAATATTTATTTAATAATAATATGAAAATATGGCGGCAGGTCTCTGTAGCCAGGGAGCGTTTATATAGGTACCACCGCAGTACCTCATTATGCCGCCAAACATCAGTGTGCAAATATTTCTGTGATCCGGTTTGAACGGGCTAGTAAACTTGACATCTATGTCTTAAGGCGGCGAACACAGTGTAGTGTGATATCACCCCAACTTGTGCCTCATTGTTATGATAAGCTCGCTTCTTCTCGTCGTATTATCATTGAGAAGAAACATGTCGCCTCGAGTGCTGGGTTTAGATTTTTTAAATTGCTGTAGAACAAATTAACTTAACTTTATTAACTTATATGTTTATGAGTTATTAAAAGTGCAACAACTTAACATATCGCAGTTGAGAAACAAAAAATTAACATTATAAATGCGTCGTTCACGTTACTTAAATTTTATATTTTTTTTTTTTAAAAGCTTATAAGAAGGTTGAATCGTAAAAAGGTTTTATATTATTTAAGAACAATAATATGTTTATTGTTATTGTGATGTTTGAATAAATTTAAAATGTTATTTATTGTTTGCAATTAACTTACACTAGTGCTACAAAAAAACGATTTATCGTGTGTGTAAATATTCCCAGAGATCATTGAAATTTTGGTGATACTGAAGATATTTTTTTTTTTCAGAAATATTTATCTTATGGTTATCGACATGGAAATTAAGGTGCTTTACTTAAAAGGCATCGTGCTGCAGAAAATGTGATCCTCGCCCAGTAACAAGTTTTGAACCTACGTGGATATTTTAGTTAACAACTCGCATTATACATTTACGCACAAACACAAGCACGCATACCGATACGCATGCGCACGCACACCTCCGTACGGACACGCGCGCGCACCCGAATAATGAGGTTTTCTCAGTTCTAGATGTTGAATATATAAATAACAAACTGTTCCCCGGCCAATTTGCCGGTCGTAATATAAAATTAAACTCGAAATTAATCTGAAATATTCCTTGAGAGCAACCGCGACTGAAAATGGCTTTCTTTAGTAACCGTTACTATAGCAACCGTAAAAATAATTCGAAATGAAAATATTTATAGAAGATAATTAGCAATAAAGTGATGAAGGATCTATGAAATTCAAAAATAAATAGCTCAATCTGCAAATCATTCCGCGGTGAATGTTCATGTTCCCGTGTCGACACGTTCACTAGCTTTTACGTGATTGACGAACAAACAACACCCATTTCCAGTATATATACATACATAGATTACAGAATGAAGCAGTATAATTATTAATCAATTTAACTATTGAAATATATATATATATACAGCGTAGCTTTATGATTTCTATATACCGACATATACAGCGTCTATATACATTACCGTGGTTTTTTATTTAAACACCTACCAAAAAAAAAAATTCACCGAATCCCGTTAGCACTTCAAGTCAATATCCATAAAATATATGTGTACACAAATTATATATAAGTAATAACATAAATCATAGTAAAAGGGAAATATATATAAACCAACGCGTGAGAGTACCGTTCCTAAGTCAGACCACGTTGATACTGTTACGCTCACTGTGTTATGCGGTGATCTTGACTTAGTCAAGTAGAGGAAGGGCCACATCTAACCAACGTCCGCAAATTTACAAATACTGGGTAAAATTAACGCTGAGTACATATGTGTTGTGTATATTGGCATCGGGTGGCGATGTACCGATTTAAAGCGGCGACGAACACAATGTAAGATGTAGTGCACATCGTCCTAATTAAAGAAGATTTCCGACACTTGCTGATGGAGTGTCTAAAACATCAGAGCAAAAGAGAGGTGTTGTTACGTAAACATAACTTCGATACTTTGGACTTAGGCGCCTTACTTAGATGTGTGAACCAAAGTCTGGGGCAACACGAGATATGTTGTATCGACAGTATTAGCACCCTAAGTTGTTTTTTTATGTTATGTCTTCTTTTTAAGCCAATGGGGCTGACGTATCCCTAAAGGATAAAAGCCCAAAAAAAAGATAAAAAAAAATTATCCTAATTGTTACACTAAGTTGAATAATTCATCATCTAGCTATATTCTACTACATTTACAGTATTATATAAAAATATGTATGTATATATATATATATATATATATATATATATTACTAACTGTTAACCGCCCGCTTTGTTGGCGGTAACATTAAATTTGACGGACGGACTTTCTATAGCAACCGACACCATGGCAACCGCATAGATAATACAAAATGAAAATATTAATAAAAGTTAATTAGATACAAAATTATAAAGAATGTATGAAATTCAAAATAATAAACCTATAGCCATCTACAAATCATTCCGCGTCGAATGATCACATTCACTAGTTTTCACGTGATTACCGAACAAAGGAAACTCATTTTTATTATACAAGTGTTTAGATAGATATAACAAGTTTAATTTAATTAAGTGCGTCTAATCCAGGATTGTAAGAAAGTACTACTCTATAACCCTTTTCCTAAACCCCGTATCTTTTTCACCTACAACACTTCAACTTAATTCCATGTAAATTTAAAGGCCGTGGGTCGTATAAATTAAGAGCCTATGACACAGTGATGCTGTTGTGCCGGTAAATTTACAATGTGGAGACGATAGGTATCCAGCTCATAAAAACCACATCCGCCATCGCAAAAGGATTCATTCAGAAACCAGAACATGTCCGACTCGTCAGGGTGCTTGTTGCAGATCAAATGTTTTAATATCAAACTGTACAAGTACAATACGATTAAGATATAAGATATATCGTTGCATAAAATTTTAAATATAATACATTTAAAACTAGATTACTTGTTGACGTCACTGTTAATCTCAAAATACTTAGTATATTTATCTGACATTGTTCGTCCTCTACAGATAACTTAATTTTTTTGTACACTGCAATAGTTATTATATAATATGTTAGTCTGCTTTTAACTTCGCTTTGTAAGAAAATGTCTCTTTATTTTAGTTACATGTTCTATACCCTCCATATATTGGGGTAGATTTCTCTTATTTTCCTCTTAAACTTGGCTCCGTCTTCGTCAGCGTGCATTCTTGGCATGTGAAATGTTGCCTAACTATGCAAAATGTTTGCATATACACGGAGCTGGCGTGTCGCCAGTTCAGTCTGATAGGTTTTGTTAACGAGTTCCTCATGTCGTCATCTCCAATCAGATGGGATGTGACCAGTCTGCATAATATCTTTTTTTTACTCTGACTTCAATTTATGAAATGAAAACCTTGGATGTCAGAATAAGAAAATTTTTAAAGTTAAAACTTTGTTTAATTCAAAAAGCTGGATAAGGGATTTTCCAAATTTCCCACTGTTAAGGATAGTATATAAATCTAGGACTAGCAATGGACAAACAGGTTTTAGATTTTAGCTCGCGGATACCAGATTCGCAAGCCCTGAAGCCGCAATGGTTATCAATAAAACTGCAGCGAAAACTGCATTAGAAAAAAAATGGACAAATAGGTTGAAGTCATGATAATAACAAAGTATGATAGGATTTTTATTTAACAAAATCTTTATTGGGCTAACATTTAATGATATATAATCTGTGTAAATTTGGACATTTGACAGACTCTAAAAATATTAGTTCTATTAACTTTAATTAACAGTTAAAAAAAAAAGAAAAGATTTCTTCTATTGTAAATATCTGTATTGCACTAAATGTATTGGATACGGACTTTATTGTCAAAGTACAGATTTTTCAACATTTTTATGTTCCGATTTGAAGTGCGTAGCTGAGAAAATTGTTGAATAACGAGATTTAATTTATGTCTCAGATCAATGAGCACAATGTGATGCTGTTATTACCTAATAAGCGATCCATTGTGATTGGTGCCCTGCCCTTTATGCCTTTAATAGTGACGATAATTATGATGTACTAATATTTTTAAATAAACCAGGTCCGTTAGGTACGTCTAATGTCCTATAAGGTCACTTCATATTTTCTCCCATTGTAGTACAACCAGATTCTGCACCGTCTTTGACCTTCTGGAGTCACAACTTCGTCGGTATCAATATATATTCTATTTTTATTTTTAGCTCCTCGTGCATAATGCTTTGGATATATCGGCCGACGTTTTGCTTGCTTGTAAGGTGTGTTTAGACGATTTAAATACTTGTTACTGTATCCCAGTACATGGTGATTTACTGGATATAAGATGGGTAATTCATTTTGTATTCTTCTCATATCTCCATGCCGATTCTGTTGATTTTCGTGTGCTAGAACATCATGGGGATACCAGTTGTTCTGTTTTACACGATCAGCATATGTTTTGTATACATCATGATCATGAAATTGACGTATAAGATTATAAGAGTTAGGAAGCGATGTTTTTGTAACATCAAAATTTACTTCTGTCGATGTTGGTTTTACTCCGTTACTTTTATTTTTCGGTGGAGATTGAGGTAAAAGTGTTTGGGATAAACTCGGAAATAAACTAGCTGTTTCGTATAGGAGATCTGGTGTCTTATTGTTTATTTTCTTAGGTAGATCAGATTCGGAACTGTTATTGTTTTGTCTGTAATTCTGCTCGCAAGGTATAACGTCCTCTGAATCATTTGCCCACCAGTCCTCTTTTATCATATCTGAAGCTTTTTCACCGATCATGATGATGGGTGCATTCGTATTTCCACTGACAATTGTGGGCATAATACTACCATCTACCACTCTCAGACCTTTCACTCCGTAAACCTGGAAGTATAGAAAATTTTTGCTTAAAATATTACTTTCTATACATTAAGATTTAAAAAACTTGAAAAAAAATTTATTCGTCTAATATTTCTCTTTCTTGAAAATAGAAATTCACACCAGTTTTTCCAAATATCGATACATTTGATAAATGTCGGTCTTATACATCTAATATTTAAAGTAGGTTAGAGTTATCTGCTTTATTAATTACTATAGCAATTATTAATAATAAATTCGACGCAATTGTTATTAAAGACACATTATGACCAGAATCTATATTAAGAAGCAGATTACGCAACGCTACCGTTATAATATAGTCGATATATTTGGATCCTAAATAATTTAGGGTAAAACACAGGTAAAAATATCATAACAGATCACAAACTATATTTATACTTGTTACTGTGTTTAAATTTTCAACCACAAAAGTAATACCTTGGGACATGAAGAAGCACGAGAAGAAAAGCGAATAAAATGGACTTGAGAAAAAAATTGCTTTTCAAACAATTTGTACTTGTTATTTACTGGTGGTGGACAGATCTCTGTTGTCGGAGACGATCTAGATAGGAACCACCACTGTGTCTGTTCTGCCGCCAAACAGTAATGCCCAAACATTACTTGATTGAAGGTCGCCGTAATTGGTGAAATTACTGGGATAACGAAACTTAACTTTTTATTTATATCTTATGTCTTAAGACGACGTGCGAGGCTGTGTATAGCATTCTAGTTAGTGCCACATTGTTATGGGCTTTGTATCACTTACCATCAGGTAAACGTCCTGCTCGTCTCGTCGCTTAATAGAATAAAAAAAACCAATAGTGGCAATTCTGGTATATCATATGGTTATTCTGGTATATAAGGGTAATAAATTTTAATCACCACGCACACGCAATCTCTGGTCAACCACTGAATCAGAGTTGTGAGCTGGGCCCATGGAACATGTTCCGACTGGATGATAGATTGTCAACGAATGATGACGGGCCTGACATTCCAAATGTTCTTCCGACATGAGCTCATACTTATTACAACCAGGGTTTCTGTTCGGATTTGGCCGAGCATTTAACTCCTGGAGAGCTGGTTGCTGCACCAGCGTGTGAACAAAACGGGCTCCTTCTATCTGAAATCACGAAGAGTATAATATTATTAAAAGTTAATATACGTTCAAAGTAACTCGTTTATTAGCGTATATATAATAAGTTAATAATTAATTAAAGATATTCATTATACTTAATATAAGTTTATGATTTATAGATGTGAGATATATGGACCGCGGTCATAAGTCATCATCAGATAAACTTTTTGCGGGGTCCATGTTGAGATCATCATAATAATAAACATGTACATTTCAAATATTTACCAATATTTTTAAATCCAATGGATCTTGAAAATAGTTGGGATATATCCGTGGCGGTGTGTATGGATTACTATCCTTCAGTTTTATATACCCACGACTCCTCGGTCTAAGGAGAAGAGGTATTATTGAAAAAGAAGATTCGAATAATATATCCTCGTACAATTCAGCGTACGTTTCATCGTTCAGGCCATTGGCTCGCTTTCCGAACAGACCACCGTCCATGTTGTCGGCCGTCGGAGCAATGAAGAGCTGAATATCAGGATAGTCTTCGTTAGGATTCTGATATTTTGTGTTGACAAATGCCATGGCTTCCGCTTCCATCATGCTATACAAAGTACCCTTTCTGTTGACTACAAAATCTATTACATTACCTAACGACCACGCTGAGTTTAAATTGAAGCAATAATCGGTTCCGTTGTCATATGGATTATCAAATAGATATGAATGCCCACCCATCGCTACATGATCTTGAAGATTTTTCCCAACTCCAGGAAGATCTACTATTGGATAAATTCCAACCTCTTTCAAATGCACACTATCACCGATCCCTGAAAGCATGAGAAGTTGGGGAGATTGTATGGATCCAGCTGATAGAATAACTTCTCTCCTTGCCCTAATTATTTTAGTTTCACTGTGTTTTACGAATTTAACACCGTACGCCCTCTTGTTTTCATCGATAAGCACTTTTTCAACTAAAGAGTGAACACTGATATGTAGGTTAGGTCTTTTAGAAGCAGGCCTTAAGTAACCTTTAGCCGTACTACATCGTAGACCGTCACGTAAAGTAGCATGGGAGCGTGTAAACCCAGTTTGCGTCTGCCCATTTACATCAACTGTCTTGTAACCTAGTTGCCGAGAAGCCTCCAGTACTTTCCTGGTGATGGGTTGTTCGTATGCAAAATACTCTACAGACACTGGTCCTCCAGTTGCGTGATATGGATTAGTTTTATACTCCGGTATCCTCATATCTTCCGATTTGAAAAAGTATTTCAATACATCGTTATAAGACCAGCCAATGTTTCCCATGCTTTCCCAATTGTCATAATCGCGTCTGTTCCCTCTAACATAAAGCATTGCATTTATAGCACTGGACCCTCCTAGCACTTTCCCACGGGGCCACTTGCACCTTGTGTCCACCATACTTAAGCAATACTCCTCGCTTGGCTCTGTGACGAACTGCCAATCTATAGACGAGGTCTGTAAGGCGGGGAATAAAGCAGGGACGTCGGAGAGGACGTTCTCATCTTGCCCGGCTTCCAGTAAGAGTACGTTCCAATTGGGATTCTCCGATAACCTGCTTCCTAAGACTGCGCCTGCCGTTCCCGCGCCGACGATGATGAAATCGTAACATTCATATAGACGTTCAAAGGGATAGTCTCTAACACGATTCTCAGCATCTTCAATGTCTTGTCTATATAAATGTATTGCCATACGAAGCAATATCATCGCACCTAGACCAGGCAAAAGACCAAATAGGATTCTTGTGCTCGAAACTATTGACTTGATCGAATACGAACTGTGGCTCGACATGACTCCGATTGTGTACTAACAGCTATTGATACAATTATCCGTTTCATATATCAAAGAATTGAATGGAACTTGATTCAGCGCATTTCTACGATGTAGCAAGTTATTGTTTGCTTTGGGGTCAAGTTATATTTCGACAGAGTAATAAAAAAATTTAGAACCTTTTTGTCAATTATCAAGTCTAATATCTACGAAAGCTGTCGCTCCTGAAGCGTATCTCTTTCCTCGATCTTCGCTAGAAGTTCGATTATATATTAGATTTTTTTTGTACTATCATTACTCACACATATAAATACTTTCTGTCAATAATTTGCCTATTTTTGTGTTTTGTTAGTAGAAGTAGAAAAAAAAAACAGTACGTACTTAAAAATGATTAAGCAGTGATTTATTAGTTATCTCTACTCAGCGTTACTCTTTAGTTATTGTCAGCATTTGAACACCACAAGTCGGATCTCCTTTCAATGTATTACGCGTGACGCAGTACAGAATCATTAAATACGTATAATAAGTATAATACTAGTTTTAACTTGTAAATATATCACAGCCTCGACAGTGAACTTATCCGTCAAATGCTCTTAATTTCATGTATTTTCGCTTTTTGCTATAATTCCTTTAAAAAAATATATTTATTTTTACTATTGACATGAACTTTACATATGTTTAGTAACAATGAAGCTGTGGAGCGAGGAATGTATTCGATCAGAATATTCTGACTCTCATATGTTGACAACCGCTATACAGATACTCTGATAGGCGGATTTGAAATGATCCTATTATCATATAAACTCTTTTTAATCTCCGAAGCGACGAAACGAGCAAGACGTTCATCTAATGGTAAGTGATATAGCAACGTGACGCAAGTTTGGATGGTATACAATGCAACACATTATGCTCGTTGCATTAAAACAATCTATTAACGTTGATAAACAAAGAAAACTTCTCAGCTCGTGGAACCAATCCAGGCAGCGTTGTGTCATAAGGCAATACTCCACGTGAGGAGTTAGATTATTAAGTTTTATACCTCGGTAATTATCCTCGCAAATCCTTCAAATTAAAACACTATAATGATTGCATACTACTGCTAGACGAAAGAAGCATGAGCTGCAATGGTAGCTAGTCCATCTCAATACTTTTCTAATTTCTTCCAATCTTAATAGTAGATTCGGATTACAGTTGTCTCATTTTGTAAATCCACGGAATATTAAATAGATATTCAGTATAAACTAGATAGGAGTTAAATTCGGAAACCATGGTCAATACCTGATGGATTCATCATAACCAAAACTAAAGCATACAGACGATCCATGTAAACCTTATAAACCATTACGACTCGATAGAAGATGAATAAAGAAATAATTTATTTATAAAAAAAATCCTTTATTACAATTTAATTAAACTTAGTAATAATTAAGAGCAACTTATGAATAATAGTTTTACATAAATTAAGTTATTTACACAAGTAAACCTTTATAATACTGTCAAATACTGTTTTGTACGATTATTACGCGTAATACCTGGACATTCTGCGACGCAGCCAAAACTCCTTTATCATGTCGCTGCCTTTCTCGCCGATCATGATAATAGGTGCGTTCGTATTGCCACTTACTAACTTTGGCATTATACTTCCGTCTATAACACGCAACCCTTTCACCCCGTAAACTCTCAACTCGTCATCAACCACCGCTTCGGGGTCCCAGTACGGGCCCATCTTCGCGGTACCGACTGGGTGGTATATAGTGCAAGTGTATTGTCTTATCATGCATTCCCAATACGCGTCGGTATACTTCTGGATGTTTCTGCACGCGGGGAATACGTTCTGATTCAATTGGGATCCGTGACGTTGGAAGGCTTTTGTCCTGGACAAAGCCACAGCGATTTTGACGCCTTCTATTAAAGTATTGACGTCGCGCTCGTCGGTCAGATAGTTGGGGTATATATAAGGGTAGTCATACGGGCTCGCGCTTCGTAACTGAATGAAACCTTTGCTCTCTGGACGTAGCAGCATTGGCATTATGCTCCACACGTCCTTATTGTCAATTGGACGGAACACCGCATCATAGAACTCCTTGGTCAGGCCGTGCACTTTTCGCAACTGTTCACCGCCGTCGGAATTCGTTGAACCAGATACGAAATGAAATTCTATATCTGGGAAGTCATCTGATGCGTTCACATACTTTGTGTTGACAAAACCTAAACCTTCAACTCCGCCCATGATTGTTAAAGGTCCTTTACCCAACACGGCGTACTCCATCAGAGTGCTAACAGTGTGGAGACGGTACTCTACTATTGATATCTTTTTATTAACCATGAAAGTCAAGCCGCCTAGGCCTATGTGATCCTGTAGATTCCTTCCCACTCGCAAATTTTTTATCAAAGGAATTCGGTGTTTACTCAACTCCTCCGCCGGGCCAATACCTGATAACATTAGTAACTGCGCTGAATTAATTGTTCCGGCCGACAAAACAACTTCTTTCCGCGCTCTGATGCGATGCACCATCTTGTTCCGCACAAATTCAACGCCAAATGCAATTTTCGTTCTTGGATCTATCAGAACTTTCGTTACGAAGGAATGCATCGCTATGTGCAAATTGCTACGATCTTTTGCGGGTCTCAAGAAAGCTTTTGCTGTGGAACATCGGCTTCCCCTGCGAATAGTACCCTGAGCGACCATGAACCCTGTCTGATTTTCACCATTGATATCTCTATTAAGATAACCCATTTCCAAACCACCTTCAATAAAACTTGACACAAGAGGAGTATGATAAGGTGCTTCAGCTACAGTCAAATATCCTCCCGTGCTATGATAAGGAGTGTGAGCCAAGTACGGGTTTTGATTGTCTTCAGATTTCTTGAAATAGTAAAGGACATCCTTATACCCCCATCCTTTGTTACCCATAGACTCCCAAATGTCATAGTCTCGTTTGTTACCCCGTAAGTACAACATGTAGTTCAGGACTGAACTACCTCCGAGAACTTTGCCCCTTGGCCAGTTGCATCTTCCTCCTTCCATTGCTGAAAAAAATTAAATAATGGTTTAGAATTCGAATATTTGTTACAGTTAATACAAGTCAAGATGATATATATTATATGAAATTATGGAGACATATAGAAACTTGTCTAAAAGTTAATAATAAATGTATCTACTAGTTTTTATCCACTATTATACAGGGTGAAAGGTAATAGGTGTAAAAATTTTTTTTCAATATTTTCCAAAAAGTTCCCGATTTTGTAGAAAAAAATTCTATGATTTTATTTCTTACTTATTTCTAAACAAATTTTTATGTAATAATTATTGTTTAATCATTGTTTTATTAAATTAAATTAATAATCATCACGTAGAGGTTAAAACTTTTAAATTAGGTTCTTTGAAAGTCGTGACAGTAGCAAATAAGGCGTCATACTTATATTTTTATTTAATCTTAAAATAAAATTTTATTTATAAAAAATACGTATAAATCATATAAATAAGTATCTGACTTCAATGGTTAGATAGATAGGGTACAAGCTATATTTTAGACTCCCCAGATCTTTTACATCCATTACCTTTCACCCTGTATATTAATAATCGGAGTTTAATACCTAGACATGTAGTTCCTTGTGGCTCTGTCTTATATTTCCAGTCCAATTTGCTGAGCTGCAAATATCCCGCTAGAACGGGTACGTCTGATATCTCCGTCTCATCTCCACCTGCTTCTAGAAGCAGTACTTTCCAGTGACCAATCTCCGAAAGCCTGTTCGCCACAACAGCACCTGAAATATAAATAAGTCTATCGTAAACATTTATTGATGATAATTATGGTATTGCTTATCACCAATTGCCACGGCATATTAAGCCTATCAGGTCCGGTGGTAGACACTAGACAGAAGTACTTTAAAGCTATTATAGAACGGTAATACTTACTGACCGGCAGAACCAGCTCCGACAATGATGAAGTCATATTCCGGTAGCAGGTGCGAATTTTCGACGTCGGTGGGCCTACCTTCGGGATCCGTCTGGTCGTACTGGTAGTAAGCCACGGCTGCGACTAGCATTGGTATGAACCAGGCAACCTGTGGGTGTCAATAATTACTAGGAATGTTTCACGTTAAGTAGCCTGACTTGTAGAGCTTAATTTTAGCTAAATTTAAACTCTTGACTTCACATAATGTGGAACTAGAATACTCTGGTTGTCAAGTGTCGAAATAAAGTAATCTTTTTAAGGCTGCAGATTCACTATATCTGGGTTGGTTAATTATCCAGAGGTTTTAGCAAATCCTTCTTCTTAAAGTGCTTCTCCACTTATAGAAGTTGGTCATCAGTATGTCTCTGTGTTGAGCCATTGGCACTGTTGTTCTACATTGGCACATTAATCAAGCCCATTGTAGTTTTTATTTTACTAGTGTGATAGGATTGTTTGAAATGTTGGTTGGTAAACTAAGGAATTTAGTTACCTGCGTACCTGCTGCGGCAATCGCTGAGCCTGTTATCACATCAGCCGCCGCATTCATTATCGCGCTCATCTTGAACCTGAAATCATTTTCTAATACACTAGCTGTTCCTCGCCCTTTTTGCTGGTTGTTATATAGAACAAGATTTGAGATTTAGAATTGAAATTTATATATAGGGTGTCCCGTGGCGGATTTAGAATTTGAAATTCGAATATTTTTCTAACGGTTGCGCGGGGGATAGAGGACCGGGGAGGGGTTACAGTTTGGTGCGGCATTTGTGCGGATTGGTCAGTCCCGATGTCGCAGTGAACTGGTGCTCTTTCTGTCAATGGAATAATTGGACCGTTTTTCTTTGAATATTCTCGTGGAGCAACCGTAACTGTTGATGGTGATGTCTATCGCCGCATGTTTAATGAGTATTTTGTACCGAAACTAAGAGATCATCCATCGAACAGCTCTCGCACGTGGTTTCAACAAGATGGCGCCACGCCTCACACAGCAAGAGCCACCATGAGCCTCCTTCGCGAGATACACTCAGAATACTCTCGAAAGATTCCGCGAGTCTGTACGTCGCGATGGAAAAGATTTGGACGGAGTGATCTTCAAAAAATAAAATCCGTATGTCTCGTCTTTCTTTTTATGACAAATATATGTATATTCTAAAATAATAACATCCTTTAATTTAATTAACAAATCCTAAATCTGCCTACAGGACACCCCTATATAATATGTATAGTTTGTTTAAATTAACTCGTATGTTATATAATGGCGAGAAGTATTTAAATCTAACTAAATAATAAATTGAAGCGCTTCATACCACTTGATTCAATTTGAATACAGTTTTTTTTTATAACTACTCATTCGCATTCTTTCCTAATGTATGTTAACTACCCTATAGTTTTTTTTAAACTTTACTCATAATATGTGTAGGTAAATCAAAATATATTATGAATAACTTGTTTTTATAATCAACATTAACTTTTACTACTTATCATAGAATCAGTGTGAACCTTTTTAGTTAGCTATTACCATCTGATTATCAATTTAGTAGCACATCAGCTAACACGCCGAGGATCCAGGTCCACGCGCCCAATGTTAGGTAAGCTGTAAAAGTCGAATGGCTTGCAGCGTTAACATCATCATGAACCCAGGACATCAGCATTATATACTTGTGTCAGGATATTCTTAGCATTCATACGAGCATTATCTTCGATATTCTCATCATAAGACTTTATGTGAAACTGAGTTTCTTGATTTCAAAGCCTACTTAGAATCTAGTTCATGGTAGATGAAAATAAAACAACAGGGAAGATTTTCGACTCTACTGTGTCCCAGATCATGCGGAACTGCGTACGCATGACGAATGGTACCGTTATAATGGTCGCCGTCACTGAATCACGTCGTCCTAACAGTGAGAAACGGTGAGAAACGGTGAGAAACCCACTTTTCCAAAGTAGCTCGTTGCCGAATACTAAACGCTACATGGTCGTATTATCGAAACTGGACCATTGCAACAAGTTTTGAGGGATCCAAAATCCAATCAGGGACCTTCATATTACAAGGCAAGCGACTAGCTGCTTCTCCATGAAGGCGTAATATAGAAAGAAATTTATTTGGGAATTCATCCATTTCTGAAATTAGGAGGGTAGATATGGAAATTCATTATTTCCAAGATTTTTTTTTAGTAAAAATGTGTATTGATTTTTTAAGAATGGATTTTGATAGACATGCTTAAATTGGAGTTGGTGTGGATATATTAGATAAAGAAGAAGAAGAAGAAGAGAAATGAATAGCAATCTAATACAAATACTATTGCGGAAAATTATTTTTTTTTAATTTTTACAATTAATACAAAACTTTCCATTTAAATTTAGTCTATATAGAGATGTTTCGTGAAAAAAAGAGGAAGTCTTGATTTGATAGGCTGCAATATTTATGTATCTCATTCATTTTCATCATCATCATCATATGGTGCCTTTTTCAAATTAAACGTATGAAGATCAGGTTAAGAAAATTGTTCTTAAGTTACTCTTATTAAACAATGGTATTTAAACCATCGGAAATATAAAACGGATATATATAAAACGGCTCCCGTGAATAACTAAAAGATATTCTAGTGTTATATCCATTTACATAAAAATATTATAATATAAGAACACATATGATCCTAGTGAATTAAATTAACTGTAATCAAAGAAAAAAATATAATTAATAAACCATAATAACATATAAACAGTTATGTTTCAATGCATCTTAAACATAAAGTGATGAGTAAGTACAGTAATCCCTCCTATAACACGGTACTCTTATAACGCCATCTTCATATGCGATTTCAATTCCCCGTATAATACGGGCATTCCCCCATATAACGCGGGGATTTCCCACTTTATATTTCTGTACTTTAAAGTTTATAATTTGTACAGGTCATAATTACTATTTAATTGAAATTTGATTTTTTTTTAAAGTTCTTATTCATAAGTTTTTTATTAAATATTTTCTTATTATTGTTTGATTTTAATAAAAAGTAAATATTTTACTCATATTATAGTTTTTTTTTTTAATTTTCGATTTCCACACCTTTAGCGAGAAAAGTTAAACGTGAATAATTTATACGTAACGCGTTATACGGGGTCGTAAAAACACGTTATATGAGAACACTGCGTTTTTCTATAACGCAGAATCAATAGACCATGTTATAGGGCGGGGGGGAGGAATTATGGTATATTCTATATTTTTCTACGCACCATCACTTTCGCAAGGTTCAATCCTTTATAATGTCAAACCACTACTACCGTTGTCTATCAAGATTATCCGATATGCTTGCCCTCAAGCAGCAACGTAGGGAGCATAAAGAAAATATCTTTACAGATGTACGAAGAATTTAAACATGATTACTATAAGATATATATTTTACCGTTACAAAGTCGCGAGCAGGTTTAATTGTAATTGTAAAAACATTATACACACAACTGTCACGCTACGAATTGTTTCCGGTTTCCGATATTTGATCACTTTTGCCTGCGCAGTTGTAGTTTGTTAGAAAGCGAGTCCGCTTCATGAGTCAACGGGCGGCCATCTTTCTTTGCGGCCGGCCCGTGCGAACAATCCAGAATATTAAGCGGTTCCGGTGAAAATGTCGTTCCTTATATAACGTTATATCGGGTATCAGTTACACTGGTAATTTACACCTTAGTTATAACACATGCTATTATATAGCAATAATAATATTTATTGTTTCTTTGCTGGCCGTCACACCACCACAACTCCATTTATTCATCCCTACCTGTTATGGATCCAGAGATATCGTGACGAACCCTTACAGTAGATATCTCTTTTATATATAACTATTAATATTTCTCTTTATCTACAACAGATTAAATATTGATCACAATTTCGCATAATATAGTTAAGACGTATATCGATGAAGTGTGCTCATCCAGAATACATATTTTGGAAGATTGAACACAGCGATGGTGCTGGTGCCGTAGATTTAGAATCCTAAGATGATAGCTAACCAAGCGAGTTTGCATAAACCCTACCCCTACTTAAACTCTACAACATATTACCATGGAATCGAATCGAGGATCTCTGTACGGTTAACCGAGAAGACAGTTAACAAATACTAGCTGTTATTTAATTAAAGCTTAAACAAGTATGTGGAATATATAACACAGATACTAAATCAAATTAGGTTCACATTTTAATAAATTAAGAATAAATAGTTAAGTTTAACTAGAAACGGAGGTTATATTAAAAAAAACTATTTCATCATCATGACGCCCACTACTGGACATAATTATGGCGTAACTATACTATAAGCACAACTAAATTCGCTACTAGAGCCATCCCTTATTAAAAAAGTTATATCAAATATATTCAAATTAAATAACTTTTTTTTTATAAATTAAAGCGACGAGACGAGCGGGACCTTCACCTGATGGTAAGTGCTACCCCCACCCATATCAACGTGGCGCTAGTTAGTATGGTCTACATTGCACCACATTGCACTCGACGCCTTGAAACTGATAGGATGTTAAGTCTCGTTACCCCAGTAACTACACTAGCTACAACTCCCTTCAGTCCGGAACACAGTGGTGTTTACACATTACTGCTTGTCGGCAGAAATAGGTGCTGCGGTGGTACCTACCTAGGCGGCACACCAGTGATAACAGAGACCTCATTATCAGCCGATAGATGTCCACTGCTGGACGTAGGCCTCCCTGAAAGATCCCCACATCGCCGGGCACTAGGAGTCGTCGTTTGTAAGGTCTTATTCGGACCATTTCCGTCCCACCACGCTGGTCTAATGCGGGTTGATGGGAGCCAGAGCCTCGTTTGTTGATAAGCAGGATGCACCACGAGCAGGCGAGGTTGGCTTGGGTCCCGTGAAGTGTCGTGCGGAACCCCTTACATCCCTTACAACCGAGACCTATACTACCACTAAAACATTCGCGTCGTTTTATTGGTTACAAGTTCAAAACAGTTAATCCGTGTGAACTACAGACAGCCACAGACATCATCATCATCATCATTATCAGCCGACAGACGTCCACTGCTGGACATATGTCTCTCCCAAAGATCACCATATCCATCAATATTGCGCCGTCCCCATCCAGCTGCTTCCTACAGACATACGCGTGTTAAATTACCAACGACTCTCCTTTTCAATCTGGTGTTAAAATTACCACGCAATACCGCATTGCGAGTAAATATTTATATCTCACCATCAGGTTAACGACCCCTCGTCTTATAAACACTAATTAATATAATGTAATTAATTGAATACTTGATTAAATTTTATTATTAATTGTTATAATGATTGTTTAGTATAACTTCATTGTTATTTTTAACAACAGTACTAAATTGTCGAATTGGGAGGTAGATTTAAAAATTAAACGAAAGATTAATAAATATGATTGGGGTGCAACATTATAAGCAAAAGTATTTTCTGGGGGTAAGTCTGTATTGTTGGGGACCGTGTAAGTACCACCGCAGCTCCTGTTTCTGTCGCCAGGCAGTACTGTGCAAATATTACTATGTTCCGGATCGATGGGCGTTGTAGCTAGTTAAATTACTGGGGTAACAGGACTTAACATATCGTGTCTTAAGGCGATGGGCGCAATGAAGTGCAGTGTATGTCATTCTAACCAGCACTGCATTATCATGGGTGAGATATCTCTCACGATCAGGTGAACGTCTCGCCACTGCTTCGAGTTAAAATTTAAAACAGTAAAATTACCAGTAATGTGATATCACATAGTAAGACACTTCACAATGACACTACAATCTCACACAACGCCGTAAAGTCACCGTCACTGTCACCGTCACCGTCGCAGCTAATTGCATGATTTCATCGTTTCACTACTTTCACCCGCGGTCAAGTCAACAAGCGAGCAGTCCTTTAAAACAAAGTTTTTTTTTTTTTTTTAATATAACACTCCATACAATTGATGGTAAACGAGCGGTTGGATAGGCGACGAGCACTGTTAGCGACGGTCACTGTCCGACTTCTATCGCTGGCCGTTCACCGGGGAAATGGTGGGAGGATCCTTACCGTCGCTTGGACTAGTTCCACCCGTGTGTCGTGACTCAGGTCAGGAATCCACTTCGGCCTTCATTTTTATCGATTCGTTTTAAAAAGAGCATGACCGAGTTAACAATTTCATTCTAGATCACATTCTTTAGTAAATAACGATTCTTCATCATGACTTACTGATGATGAAGAATCATGATTTTACCGAATATTATGTTTTATTTGTAATTTTATTTGCATATAAACAGTTGCTGGTGGTAGGCCGCAGACCTTCCAAGTACCACGATAGCGTCCATCGCAGCCGGCAAATAGTATTATGTTCCGGTTTGAAGGGCGTTGTAGCTAGTGTAATTATTGTGGCAATGAGACTTAATATCTTATGTCTCAATACAGTGAGCACAATGTGGTGCTGTACGTATCATCCTAATGCCACGTTGTTATGAACAGGTGCATTCCTTATCATCAGGTCATCGTCTCGCTTGTATTGTTGCTTTATAGAATAAAAAAAAAAACGAAAAGCTGGACTTAGATCATAGGGATATCTGTGCCAGTTTACTTAGAGATTAAGCAAAGGAAATCCTATTAACTTCTTATTTATTAGAAGTTCCATCTTACATGCTTGCTGCATATCTATTAAAAAAAAAACTATCCATCATCAAGTTTTGGATATTTAATGAAAAAAAAAATACATCTCCGTACTGCAGTACTTGTAACAAAATGGAGGATGTCTAACACTTGCTGATGGAGTGTTTAAAATATCAGAGCAGAAGAGAAGTGTTGATGCGTAAACACAGCATCAATACTCTAGACTTGGGCGCCTTACACCTGGTGTTGTGTCAACCAAGGTCTGGGGCAGCACGTGATATGTTGTAACCACAGTATTAGCACCCTAAGTTTTGTGCCAATGGGGCTGACATCTCCTTAAGAGATAAAGCACCAAAAAAAAACAATTTTTTAGGACTTACAAGTAACACCGCAAAGCTAGTCTATTTCTTCCACACTGACGTGGACTATTAGTTCCGCATGCTTCCTTTCAGCTTTTTGCCTAGGTGGAACTGTTCAGCAATACTCGCGGATACTACATATTCCTGGATGATCATTGTTTTGTGGTGCCTTCGTCAAACTCAAGCTTGACGCGGACGGTATACTACCTTGACATTTATATAAAAGTAATACCTATAGAAGTTTTTAAATTCCATAAAGAGATCAGATAAAGAAGGTCTTTATCTGATGGTTAATGATCATCCTCATCATCAGCCGACAGACGTCCACTGTGACGCAGTTTGGGATGACATACACAGCATCACATAGCGAGCGCTCTTTGCCTTAAAACGCAAAGCTTTCAATCCGGAACACAATAATGTTTGGCGGCGGAAGTAGGAGCTGCGGGTGATGTCCACGCGGTATCCGGCAACGGAAACCTACAACCAGTTAAAGTCTTCAATTCTTATCTCTTTGAACATTTTAATGAAGAAATACTTTCGATGAAAGCGGTTTCGCCGCGGCTCAGTTCATTTCTATATTGCAACTCATTTTCATCTCAAGAGAAAGTAAATTGATAAGATATTACTCGTGTTTACTTATTTTACTTGTATTTTTTTTTTAATTTCTTACTGCCATAACAATAACCATTTACCAGCGTGTTGGAGAAATAACATTTACTTTTTGTATGTTAAGCTTCAAGTTCCAGAAGTGGGAACTGTTTATCAACGACTCACAAACCAACCAATGTGTATTTGGATAAACAGTAAAGTTAAGTTAAGTTATCATAAAGATTGCCAAACTTGATGGCTTAATAAACAGGCTTCATGGTGACTACATTCAGCAGTAAGAGTCCACTTTTAACATACTAGTGTAAAATAAATTCATAAACTGTCCTGGAGGGTAGCCTAAATTTTTTATAGTTTATACGTAATCCATCAAAAAAATCAGTTTATAGTGTCCTCTCGTTCCCATTCCTTCTTAATACTTAGATAAGGATTTCATTAGATTTTTCAAGAGAACGTGAAAAAAACGAAGAAAAAAACATAGTCTAACTATTTGTCTATTTTCTGTTTAACAGGAGGCTGTTTCGGCTCCACTCAGAAGCGAACGATTGTCGGAGGCTATGCTTGGGCTTGGTGGCTGGTAACCGACGTACAGCGCATCTCCCTTGAGGTAATATACAGTTCTAGCACTATGTTAGAAAATGTTATTATTATTTACAAAAACAATGACCAAAGTAAGCTGAAGCTCCGTTGGAATCGAACTCAGACTTATTGAATTGTGCAGCGCGTTGTCGATCAGACAAATTTGTAGTATAAATTCGTATGAAAAGATAAAAGACTTACATATGATGCAAATATAAAAAATATGCAAAAAGCAATGCTGACGTGATCGCTGATTATAATATAATAGTGGTTGAGTAAAACTCTACCACCAGCCTTAATTTACTTTTTAAGCTTTGAAAATAAGTACCTTCATATTAGACTGTAAATGGTTAGCCAGTATGTCAAAAAGGCTTTTATATTTGAAAAGCAAAATACTTTATCTTATTTCGCTTTAAAATATATGTTATTTCAGGTTATGACACTCAACCCTATGTGCGAGTACGTGGAAACCGCCCAGGGTGTACCGCTGACAGTCACTGGCGTCGCTCAATGCAAGATCATGAACGAGGACGAGCTGCTAACCACGGCCTGCGAACAGTTCCTGGGCAAGACGGTCAAGGAAATTAAAATGACCATTCTGCACACTTTGGAGGGTCATTTGCGAGCAATATTAGGTGAGTAGTGATACTGTCACATATGCATCACCATCAGCGGATAGACATCCAGTGTTAGATATAGGCCTCCTCCGATCGGTCTTCCTATAAGTCCGGTTTTGTGCTACCCGTATTCTGCAGTAGCTTTCCGCGATTTTACAGTCAACATAGTTACACAATAAACACCTATAACAATGTCATCGGCAACATATTCTTATTAAACGCAAAATTGCTCATATAAAACTCGCAGGCGCTCAATATTTTGTATAAAATATTGAGCGCCTGCAAGTTATAATTTTTCGAGCGTAATGTTTCGTAGTGTTTAATTGTAACAGTTTTAATTATTATGATTGTGAAATATTATAATCTAATAATGTAATGATACAATGGACCACATAATGTATTATTTTTCTATCATAGAGTTTTCAATAATGATAAATGTTTAGTATCTTTAAAACTTCACTTAAATCAACTAGTTCACCGGTGATAGGTCTTAATTGCCGGAGATGGACTAGGCCTAGCCCAACGAAGAACGCCTAATTCTGCCGTCAAATAGCAATGTGCAAATACTACTGTTCCGCTTGGAAGGGCGCTGTAACTAGTATAATCACTGGGGCAACGAGACAACATCTTATGTCTCAGGTGACGAGCGCAGTGGTGTAGTGTTTATCATCCTAACCAGCGCCACATTGTTATGGAGCAGCGTATCAGTTGCTATAAGGTCAACGTCTCGTTACTTCGTAGAATATAAAACAGTTCGATTTTTTTATTCATTTTTAATTTAACTAAGCCAGAAAATAAATCTTTTGTTATATATAATATAATCTAAATTTAAGACATTAGTTTTTGTTGATAAGAGAGAACAAAAATTTATTTAAGCGACATCTTACGGCCATAGATAAATACTTGAATCAGGTAATTAAATAATGTTTTATTATTTCTTACCTAGATGTCACTGTTATAATATTATATACCCATTTCTATTTAAATTTTATTTTTGATAATACACTTACTGGTAGTAGGTCTCTGCTGCCGACCGGAAGCCGTCTACGTACATAGTGTACAATCGTTACTGTGTTCTAGTTTAAAGGGTATCTTTATTAAATACAACAATTCTTACTACTATACATCTTTTACTTAGCCTAGTGTTACAATCTTTTCTTACTCTATTTCCATTATTTATCTATCACATTTTACATTTCCTTAAATCTATTTATATTTTTATCTAGCTTTCATTTAGCTCAAATTCTTACTTCCTATTACTTTAATTTTTGGTTTTCCTTTACTCTAACCTTTTGTTTGCCTCTATTATTTTCCCTTATGACTTTTCTGCAGAATTTAAGGATGCGACCACTGCTGTCCTCCACTCATCAGAGAGGCAATATACCAGCGCTTATTTCCTTTTCCAGCTGCGTCTCACATTCGAAGCGCTCTCTTCCAAATACGGGGTAGCAAGCGATCATATCAAAGTCACCAAGCGACATTGGAAGTCACCAATCCGCGTAGGGCCGGCGTGGTGACTATGGCCTAATCGCCTTCATATTGAGGGTAGGCCTGTGCCCCAACAGTGGGGACGTAAATTGGCTGTTATGGAAGCGATCACGTGCACCACGGTCTGATCCACCGCCGAGTTACAAATGCACGACGGACTTTTCTCGAGTTTAAATTTGTGCAGGTATTCGGAGAATTGCCCGTGCCCCGTGAACATCTGGACCAGAATTGTGTCCAGCCCCACACGACAGAGTACGCGATAGGCCAAGGCGGCGTCCGAGAAAAAGATCCGCGTAGTTACAGCCGTCCTGTCGTCCACGTAGCGTTTGTTCCATTCGTCGTCAATCGTACTCCACCGAAGTTTACGTTTGGCGAAGGAAACAGGGCCATCCTTGTATTCCGGTTTCTTTTTACTTTTTAGGGCCACGTCCTTGGCCACCTGAGCCATCCTCTAGTTCCGTTCCGCCCCCCGTGCCCTTTAACCCTGAACAACCTAACTTACTTCTCTTTCGTTTTCTTGACATTCTCTTTCACACGCATCGCTAGGGCATGGAGGGTGTCCGGTTGTGCGACAGTTTTGAGAGCGGACCTCGAGTCGCTCATCACAGCGCAGCTTTGCGCTGACCTGCCGGTCGTGTACTCTGTAGCTTCCACCAAAGCAAGCAGCACTGCCTGGTAGACCGTGCAGAGATTGGCCAGCTTGAGCTTCTTGCTGGTTAGCTCTGCGGCGTCCCGCATTACGCAGAACGCCGCACCCACCTTTTCATCTATCCGGCTGCCAGCCGTGTAAATCTCCAGATTGGCAGCCGCGGTGTGAAGCGGGTGCTCCTCCGCACGCTCACCCAGTCAGGAGCACTCCACACCAACTTGATCAGACGGGTGAGGCAGTCTCTTGCGGCGGACCGATACCTGCAGGTCTCGGTCACCTATCACTTGCCGGGAATGACCGCGTTTAAACTCATATGAACGGGCTGATTCCTGAACCCGAAAGTCCAAAGCAAGCAGCCCGGCAAGTTTCAGTGCCGAGTTCAGCGACGCGGTCCTGTGGGTCTTTGCAGTGTTTTGAGCGAAGCCTCTCTGCATCGCGTCCAAATGCCTGCGGACCAGCAGCTTCTTAGCCGTCGGCTCCCATATACTTGCTGCATTCAATATGATGAGCTCCAACATCGCCAGTTACATCGTTCTGATCACCTCCGGGTTCAACCCCCACGATACCTTCGCGGCCTTACAGGGCTGGAAATATCTAGGTTAACGAGACTTAACATCTTCTGAATCAACGTTGTACAACATTCGAACTGAAATCACATTGTTATAGCGTCACTTACCATCAGGTGAAGGTCTCGTCGTCTGGGTACTCCGTGTAAAAGTGGGCCATAACCAGAGAGGTCACACGTCTAATTATTAACGTGAAATACCTTCGAGCGTTGATGCAGCGTAGTTCCGACGGTCGCCATCAAATATACAGAGCTACGATGTATAATTTAATTTAGTCTGAATTGTCACGACTTCAGGAAGTGGAACCGAATGGCATCGTGACTTCCGTGTTTCCGGCATTTCATTTATGTACTTTGGTGATGGCCTCGCTTAGGAAAATTGGTTAGTTATCTTCTTTGAAACAAATTAGAAGTTCTTTATTACTTACAAATTGAATAATTCTATTGTAGGTGTTTAATGGACAGCCTAGATCTAGTCTAGCGGTCTGGCGGGCCTTGAGAGTGGGGGCCCTTATCGCTTAACAAGCGAACCTGTGTGGAACAGCATATGATTCAACGATGGTGCTTAGGAATGTTAGGCTGCTCCTTAAAAATATGTAACACAAAGTGTAAAGGGTTACCATATGAGATCCCGGAGTCTTTCCAAGTGCACTGATGCAGACCACCGAGGGGTTTTAGTGGGTAAGAATCTCACATAGTACATATAAACACTCAAAATTTGGTAGTGATATTGCTTCTGCCGTTTAGAGGTCAGCTGTGAATGGATTTTACTAGATTCCTTCCCCAAAGAGAGCTGCGAATGTGTTACGACCAGCAAAGCGGACGAGGAACAGCTAGTCGTAAAACATGGTAATTTAACAACTCTCATGTTATCGACACATCGTTGACTTAACCATAATGTCACATCATGACAATCGAAGATCAGACATCTGATGAGCAGTGCTTCTCCATTATACTCGTAGTTTCCTTTCATACGTCAAAAGCTTTAACATATCAATACTTTTACAGTGGGTTACTTATTATCATGAGGATGCCGCATAGTTCACCTCAAGGAACCCCATAATGTAACCAGGGACCTTCGTGTTACATGACAAGAACATGAACACCACGGAGACAGTGAAGTAGTCAATAGAATGCATAATATATTTACTTAAACAGTCTTTTTTGTTTATGATGGTATAGTAACCAGAGCAGTGGTAATATATTTATATTTTTATCTGCTATAAGCCCACTGCTGGACATAGGCTTACACCCCAAAATATTTAAACCGATCATTCTTGAGCTACCAGGGTTCATACGCCTATTCATTGACTCGTCAGTTCTCCGAAACTGTTACATATAAACACTCAAATTTTGGTGGTGATATTGCTTCTGCCGTTTAGAAGTCTGCTAAGAATGGATTTTACGAAATACCTTCCCCAAACGAAGTTGCGGGGGTAGTTCGGTAAACAAAGCGGACGAGGAGCAGCTCTCACTCTAATAATGGACGTATTAAAAAAAAAGCGAAAATTCAATTTAGTCTACATCAAAATGGTTCTTCGCTTTTGTTAGTTATTTTTTTGTTCTACGTAGTGACGAGAGGAGCAAGACGTTCACTTGATTGTAAGTGATATTACCCATAACAATGTGGCGCTAGTAACGATGATATAATCTACACAACATTGCATCACTTTGATATATAATAGGTTGAGTCCCCGGTCATTACACTAGCAACAACGCCCTTCAAACCGGAACATGTTTACACAATACTGCTTGACGGTCTCCGGCAACAGGGACCACCAATGTCGTTATGGCTGGTGGTTGGGAGACAGTAAGTACTAGCATTCGAAGCAAAATGTATTGCTTCATACCAATCACGTACATTTGTGTGGACACTTGGTACTTTCACCGCATTTCGTAACCTCCCTCCAGGCCTCGGTAACCTCGAAGTTGTGGACTTCTTTCTATAGCACACCAGATACATCTGATCAATATAAATGCGTCTTTCCATCTATTGAACTATCTTAAAATGTGTACTGCGGGAAGATCTCTGATGTCGGAGACTGTCTAAGTAACGCTGCAGCTCCTATTCCTACCGCTTGATATAAATGTGGTAAACATTACTATCTTCCAGTTTGAAGTGCGCTGTAGCTATTGCAATTGCTTAGGTAATGAGATTGAACATCTATGTATGTCCTATCACTGCTCTGGGCGGGCATGTCACTTAACATCAAGTGAACGTCTCGCTCGTATCGCCGCTTCAATATGTGCGTGTGTCCTAAATAAACGTTTCGTATTTCTCACTCAACACAAACCTCTAACAATGGGTAGTTACAACATTGGAACGTTGACCTGCGCAAGCGCAACGTTTTAGTGCAACCGCTCGCACCGGACGGGCTTTAGGTTCCGATACCCAGCGGAGTACCGCATCTCGTAATCAACGGTACTATTTAACTCGTTAACACAGTAATAACAAAACGAGAGTCCGGTTAATTGGGTTTTTAGCTCGAGTAAGTTTTATGATAACTGATACAGTCAGGCAACAGTAACCATTCGAAGGTACCAACGTTATTGTTTGTATGAATGTGGATGGTTATAAGAGGTAGAGGAAGACCGAAGAAAGTGTGGATGGATCGTGTGAAAGATGACATGTAAGAAGAGTGTGAATTCAGATATGGCGGCTGATAGAGGGATGTGGAAGAGAAGTGAATATCGTGCCGACCCCACATAGAATGGGAAAAGGGCAGGAGGAAGAAAAAGAAGAAGTATTTACTGATGGTAGGTCTCTGTTGTTGGATACCGTCTAGGTGAGGTACCACCGCACCGCCTATTTCTACAAACGGTGGTGCACACATTACTGTGTTCCGGTTTGAAGGGTGATTCCGGGATAATGAGAGTCAATATCTTGTCTCAAGATACGATCATAATGTGGTGCAAGTATACCAACTTAACTAACGCCATATTATTATGAGTGGAGGTATTAATATATGTATACTTTTTTTCCGTCGGCAGGGGGAAATCCTTATGGATAGCCATGGGCCCGGGCCTTATGGTATACCCGACTCTGCTGAGCACTTGGCTCAGCAGCCTACGGACTAAAACCCCCTTCCGTTTTCTCTCCTATCCTCTCTGGAACCGCTTGTGCAATATATGTATACTGTTGGTAAGTCTCTGTTGCCGGAGACCGTCCCGGTAGGTACCACCGCAGCTGACAGACAGCAGTGTGCAAACGTTGCTTTGTTCCGGTTTGAAGGGCGCTGTAGCTAGTGAAAATACTGGTGTAACGGGAATTAACCGTCTACATCTTATATCTCAACGCGACCAACATATTTTGGTGCTATTATTATACTAACTAGCGCCGCGTTGTTATGGACAGGTGTATCACTTACTATCACATACATCTGATATTACTTATTTCACAAGGGATGGTTCAAGTAGCTAAGTTGTAATTATATTTTAATTATGCTATATATATATATATATATATATATATGTGTGTTTGTGTGTTGTGTCATAAGACAATTTCCAACGGTGAGTCAATTGAGACCATAGCCTTGGCCTGGTATCGTATATTATCAGATGGGTATACACCGAAATGAAATAAGGCCATGTTTTATTCCTCAAGAGTGGTCAAGTGGTTGATATGATACACGCGAATATCATCTCTATGTATCATTTACATAGAGTTTATAATTCCTAAACGATGTAATCAGATTTAAGTACGAAGAGAATCTAAGCTTTGTTACATTTGGAACAAAATATTTGAATCGATGTGTCCATTTAAAACATTTGAATATCACCATCATCATCAGCCAATAGAGACCCACTACTGAACATAGGCTCTCCCAAAGATCTCCACATCGATCGGTCCTACGTTGCTCGCTCCATCCTCATCAGATCGTCGGTCCACCTTGTGGGAGGCCTCCCATCACTACGTCTACCGGTACACGGGCGCCACTTGAGGACCTTGCTGCCCCATCGGCCGTCGGTCCTTCGGCCAATGTACTCTGCCCCACTGCCAAGTCTAGCAATCTTTTGGGCTATGTCGGTGAACTTAGTTCTTCTGTGGATCTCCACATTACTGATACGATCGCGCAGAGACCTCCGAGCATAGCCCTTTGGGTACTTGAGGATGGGTTATCCAAATTTACATAATTCATTATATTCTTTTTTGTACTGGTGGTAGGTTTTTGGTACCGGAAACCATCTAGGTAGGCACCACCGCAGCGCGTACTTCTGCCTATAAATAGTAGTGTGCAAACATTACTGCTTTCCGATTTGAAGGCAATGTTAGTGAAATTACTGGGATAATGAGTCTCAACATCTTAACTCTCAGACGAGCGCAATATGGTACAGTACGTATCATTCGTAACTAGCACCACGTTGTTATGGACGGGCGTATCACTTACTACCAGGTTAACACCCCGCTCCTCTAACCGATTAGTTAAATTAAAAAAAAGAGAGAAAAGTTTTAGTCGACGTTGACTAATGACCTGATGAAGATCGGAAGGAATCGACGGATGCAGTTAGATCTGAACTTAAAAATATAAATAATCATAACTATTTATTGTTCAGATTCGGAGATTTCGAAAGCAACAAAAACTTGTCTGTTATTCAAAACAAAAATAGACCTCCTGGGGCTGGTACAACTTTGGATTCGACCCCCTGGGATCTAGAGATATCGAGTACCTGTTAGAACGCTGCTATTTTTTTTAAATGTAAAAAATTCATCTAACCTACCCCCACATCATAGTCTTTGAATATCTGTTCTTATATTTCTTTTATATTTACAAACTTTTACTGCTATATATTTACAATATTTAAAAATAATTTCTTCTCCCATTTTCTAATTATTTACATATTATTATTTACTTCTACGTTTACCTTTACTTCTATATCTTTCTGTTTTTTATCTGGAACGGCTACTGCTATTTCGCTCATAAAATTTCGCTTAAGGAAAATAACTTACCATTCCACTCACAGTTTTTTTGTTAGTTTAATAGGGAGGGTGGTTAAGTTAAAAACTAACTCACTCTGCCGTGTTCCATATTTGAACAGTTAAGTAAACAAAAAAACCCGTTCCGTTGACGTTATGACGCACGCGGTGTAGGGGATGCGAGCATCCTGCCAGATGCGAGCGCTTTGTTTGCTAACTTGTACTGCTCGTATACTCTCATCGTCGAAAGGTTATCTTTAACCGACTCGAGAAAAGTTAGTTCATAATATAACTAAAGATCTGAGCTGATTGATAACTGGCACCGACTAACCGCTAGCCTTGTAACCTACTCTAAAAGTACCCGATACATCAAAGGTCCGCGTCTATCAATCATCAGCGGATAGACATCCACTGGTGGATATAGACCTTCCCAAAATCTCCACATCGATTGGTCCTGCGCTACTCGCATCCAGTGGCTTGCCGCTACCTTCGCAATATCATCCATCTACCTCGTGAAAGGTTTTGCATTGCGTCCATCACAAAGTAATTTTTCCTGGACGCAGTAAAGGTATTTCGATTAATAACGAAGATCCAGTTAACCCAGATATTCACTGACTTCGGCGGATTATCCCAACATTTGAACCGTTTCAAGTGTCGAGACAACTAGTCGTGCAAATGTGATGACGCCGTGGAGGAAGCAGTTCCTCATTTGCTGACGGGGTTAAGAATAGATATAAGATAGACAGGTAGTATAAACAAAATAACGAAATATAAATTACAAATAAGTTCATAAATTATTGCTTAGAAATATATAAGATAAATAAACAATAAAAATAACGATAAGTAAATAGCCTGAATATGCAGAGAATATATATATATATATATATATAGTAAATAATAAATGAAGTAAATAATAGGATAAGGTAAACCTGTGATAATCTCAGGGAAAATTTGTCGACAGTTCTTCATTAAAATTTTATCACTCTTTTTAAATAATAGAGCTACAACGCTTCTGCTCTATCTATATCTAGCTCTATGTCTAGCTCTATATCTAAAGAGCTTTTCCTCTGGAGAGTATTAATAAGGCTTTCAAGTTCTTTCAATAGAATTTCGAATCCTGCTTTATGAAGTTCATTAATAATTCCATCTTCCATTGCTCTCTCGTGTTTTGGCCGTCTAAATTCAACCTCGTTTCCATCAACACTGTTTTCTTGCTACTCCTCAGTAAAATAGACTGTTGATGAGGCTTCACAATTATCTTTAGAATCTATCAAAGATAAATGATCTATTTCGACAGAGATTTGATAAAAATAAAATCCGGTTTTGAAGTAACTGCTGCCATATTATGGGACTACTATTTCTCTTCCAGCTTTATATGATTATTATGAATACCTTCTATACTTTATTTGCAAATAGTCAAAATAAATTTAATTAATCCCAATAAAATTTGACTGATTTAAGTGTTTTCAATACTATTACACCGGAAATGATTTCTTGCTAATTTCATAATTTCTCTTCTGACGCTACACAGGCGACGACGTGCGGTCTATCACGTAGGCCGCCCGGTGAGTGTACCTTTTACCGGGGCAAGAAACTGTATTTACCGGGAATTCAGACCCCCAGGCCGGATAGTATGTATCCGTATTGCCTACATTGCCCGCCTGTAACTAAAAAGTTTATATCACTTCAACTGATCAATGTTTGTTCTCCGCTATCGTTCTACATCTCTCTTGCAATGCTTTATCTCTTTCACCATATTTCAAATTATCTGCATTTCCTTTACATGTATGTATATGATCTATTTCAAAATAGTTTTCACAGACTGTTGTATGTATAATAGTTGTCACTTTCAGAATTCTTCATATTATAACATCTCTGAAACCACTTTTTAGAAATTGAATAGTCATATATAAAAATACTGTTAATACATTTAAGTTGACTCTCTGTTTTCACGCGGACGAGGAATGCCGCTTGGAAACACAGGAACAGTGTTCCGCATATCCTCGACTTTTCCTTCTTGCTTGCTACGTAACATTACTTCTCTTGGAAGATCACTCTTTTTACGGAGATGATTTTTCGCATAAAGCTTTTGAATATACAAAGAGAATGGGAACAAATACTATGACAAGAGTTCTATAGTATTACTAGTGAAGGAATCCTTTTAAAAAGGAGTAATAGAAAATATAACAATTCCCAAGTTTAACTTATAATTTCACCACTTCTAACTTACCCGTATAAAACCTTACATAATTATGTGACGGTAGATGGTGATTTGTTGCTTTGAAAATAAAAAAAAGATGTGATTATAATATGATCTTATAATATCTTATAGTATCAAAATATCAACTTCTCTCTTCATTATATGTATATAAAATTTCTTTTGAAGCTTATTTACATTCAACTTAACAGCACTTTATGTTCCGACGATGCATTCGGCACTTGACTTACTTAGCGCAACGGTGTCAGGGTCCCCCCAACAGGTTTTTTTTTTTATTAACGTGTGTAACAAAATGCTAACGGTCGCACACCCCGGAAACAAAAGGGTCGGTAACGGGATAGTGTCGGACTCCAACCGACTGAAAAGCTTCACACGATATTCCAATCACTTCCGCCTCGGGGATCCCCCAACAGGTTTCCGCCTTGTCGTGGTGGAGAGGCTTAGTAGCCGTGACTGGGTCGCCGACGGTGAAGCGAATAGGAACCTACCCGGCCGCTTCAGGTAGCGAGGGGCCCAAGATCGAATCCGCCGCAGGGAGTCGGGGGAGTTTTCTCTCTTGACTTCCATGGCCTCTGGGTAACGGGTTCGAGGGAATCCGTCACCCGTGCCACTGCAAGAAGCCGAGGAGGTGGCGCGCTGTGTGTTTTGGTATACCCCCACAGAGGTCGAAAGGGAGCCTTCTCTCCCTCTCGAGGTGGGGCTGCGTCAAGCGGCACGCGCTGCCGAGGTCGCGGATGTGTGCGAAAGCGTTCCCGTGATCCCACCTTAAAGCGACGAGGAGGAACATCGTGAAGGTTTTAGTCGATGCAAGTCCGACATAACCTGTTCTTACATCCGCGAGGACGGGTTTAAGCAGGCATTTCATCCACGTTAATCAAAAAAAAAAATCGGTGTCAGGGTCATTACTAAAGTAACGAATACTACGTAGAATATAGTCCGACTTTTAACAGTTAATAAAATGGAGGAGAGTTTTTATTATTCTTATGCTGCCTCTGTGGCACAGTGGATAATCACTGGATATGTGTCAGGGGTGTAAAGATTCCTGCACAACAACTCACGGGATCCAAGGAACAACAAATAAGGCTTTGGTTCCCACCAATCCGCATTGGACCAGCATGGTGAATAATGGTCCAAATCCCCCCATATGAATTTTATCCGTTCGATGTGGGAATCTTTGGGAAGGCCTATGTCCAGAAGTGGACGTTTATCGGCTGATGATGATGTGCAGTTTCGATCTCAGAATCTAGAGTGGTAGACAGGGTTGATGATAGGGTATTTTTGATATCACCTGGACTAGCTACCACCCTTCATAAAGTACATTGATGAAAAACTCCTGCAAATAGATAATTGGGAAATGGTGACATTCGATCTATAGAAATCGATTAAGGAGAAGAGGACCATGGACAGCTGATAGATGATACAATGATGATGATAACGAATTGAAACGAGAATCAAAACGATGTTACATCGAAGAACTTTCTCGAATTATTTAATTACAATCACGTGCTGCTCTCCGCTTATCTGTATGCTGTTTTGATGATCATGCTCTAAATCTTTTCATCATTCGTCGGCCCAATAATAAATCGTTGTATACATTAAGTTATCATAAAAGTTTTCCTACTCCATTTTATTATCTCCCCGTTTTTCTTGATAACGCAATACTTTGACGTTCGTTATGAATTACGTAAATGGATTGTTCAATATATTTTTTTTTATCACCAATTTAACTTAGTTTCTATCGGCTAACTGTAAATAATTTAACCTTAAATCTAACTTGTATATCTCCACCTTTAGAGATGTACTAGCTGCTCTCCGCGCGCTTTGCTGGCGTTAACACTCCTGCAACCCCATCGGGGGGTTACCTTTCGTTAAATGCATTCTTAGATGACCTGTACTCCGCATAAGGAATATTCCAATCAAATTCTACTTTTCCAAGGATAATGATTCCAGAGACATCGTGACATATAAGGGATATCGAGATGTAGAAGGAAATCTTTTATAAAGATAGATAGTACAGACAAAACAATAGACTGTTTGTCCGATAAAAGAAAAAAAAACATACTTTTAATCAGATTCAGCAGCAGCTAGTGCTGTGATAGTATAAATCATCGTGATCATCATTCCAACCGATGGACGTCCTCTGCTGGATATAGGTCTCTTGTAATGTGTAAATATCTATTATCAAACTTATGTAATAATCATATAACACTATTTTGAACTTAACCTCACTTGTAAGTGACAAACGAGTCCGATAAATGAAGATCTGGTCGATATTTTTACTTAGGTCTTAAGTAAGTGAAATGCTAGATTTTAGCGCAAGCGCAGTACTTTCAAAGTGAACCTTCCTTTCGGTCTGTGAAAATAGAAGAAATAAAAACTAACGGAGAACAAGTAAAATAATAGTCTTCAAGGTCTACAATGAATGAATATCTCAATCTACATGAAGACTAGTCTCAATGTTACATGCTATATTTTAAATATACTTGAAGTCTATGAAGAAGAGAAAGAGAGAGTGAGATGTTGAAATCCATAGTACATTCACTCGTCGTGGATCTCTGTTCCCAGAGTCCATCTAGGTAGATACCACCGCAGTGCCTATGGCAGTCGACAAACAGTACTGTGCAAACATTACTGTTTTCCTGTTTGAAGGGCGCTGTAGCTAGTGTAATTACTGGGACAATGAGACTTAAAATCTCGTGTCCCAAGGCGATGAGCACAATGTAGTGCTGTATGTATCAGCCCTGGATTCATGATGATGTCAGCGCTGCAAGCCATTCGACTATTACAGCTTATCTAACATTGGGCGCGTGGTCCTGGATCCACGGCCTGTTAAATGTATCAACCTAACTAGGGCCGCGTTGTTATAGACAGGCGTATCACTTATTATCTAGTGAACGTTTAGTCCGTCTCGTCGCTTAATTAAATAATAAAAAAATACTTACATCTTAAGGAATATGAAACTATATATATTAGGTTCTTAGATGTGAAATTGGCGGTTTGTAGGAGAGGAATATAAAACCAATTTTTTTCTTGTAAAATATATTTAATTCATCAAAGTATGCACCGTTGTTATCTATGCATTTTTGTCATCTCATAGGTAGTTCATTGAACCCTTTAATAAAAAAAACATGGGGGTGAGAATCAATAAACTCATTGAAGGCGGTTTGGACTGCCGCGTCGAGAGTTGAATATTTTTCTTGTGTTTTTTTTTATAATATCACGCCTTTTTTCCCAGTAGAAGTAAGCAGACAGGAATAAACATCCACTTTTTGCCAGATGTAGTCAGATTAGGTCCCATGTAACAGGGGGCGAGCCTGTTGCCACTTTACTGGGGTCACCACACTCACACACGGACACAAAGATAATTTCATTGTGCAGGTTTCCTCACGATGTTTTCCTTCACCGTTAAGTACGTGGTCATAAAAACTGCCTAAGAGTTGCATGCCCCGGCCGGGATTAGAACCCTCGTCATCTGATTGCGATGTCCGAGTTCATAACTATTAGCCATCACTACTTTCCTTGTAAGAAGTTATCCAAATTCCGGAAAAAATGGTAATCTGTTGGGGCAGGGTCCGGAGAGTACACCAAACACTCACAAGTAACTTTTTCTGAGTGAATTTTCGTTTAGGGCAGGATTTGGCTGGGTCCCCAGGGTACAGTATCCACTTTTCATCACAAGCACTGATTCCATTTAAAATCCCTTCATCATTGTGTCGGCTGAGCAAAGTAACACAGCAGCAGCAGTCGGCGCGTGTTCGCAAGTTCGATCCACTCAATTCATGAGGTACACCGATCATTTAAGTTTTTTACTTTCCCGATTTGCTTAAAGTGGATTAATATAGTTTTGTCACTTACCCCGAAGCCTGTTTTGTGATGGATTCGCTTCCATAATAGCCTTTAATTCTTCATTTTCCACTTTGATCTCCGACCGTCCAGGGGGTTAATTCTGAAGATCGAAATTTCCAGAACGAAAACGTTGAAACCAAAAACGTATCGCGCTTTCTTTTGCGACACCAGCGCCGTGCACATCATTAATCCTTCGAGCTGTTCCTGCAGCACTGGTACTGGTGCCACGGTAGAACTCGTACTCGTAAATATACCGATATTTCATGTTTTCCATTGTGCGGTAATAAGCGACGACAAAGAAAAAATAATGAGGGAAAAACAAATGACTGTTTTCAAAACTCAACTGTACCAGCTAAATGAATTTATAAATTTGAATTTGGAACTCTTAACCAAAGAGGAGATATTTCAGATTAAACTGGTCATAGGACAAAACGATAATTTCATATGTAATGACCTAGTATATATACACACACACACATATATATATATAACAATATATATACATATACACTGATCTCATGATTTACACGATAGATACGTTCTTAGGATAATCGTGCAAAACGAAACCGTGTAAAATGAGATAAGGATGGTTGATCACCTGTTATTAGAATGCAATCAGAACATATGACCTTGAAGTTTCTTCTACTTCCGAAGAAAAGAAGATTCATGCAACCAAGAGGCCCCGTATTGTTTTGGAAAAGGGTGCGTTCGGTAACTTTGAGCGAGCTTTTAAAAGAGTACGTTCATAATACATAGTTCAATATGACACTGATAAATGGCATAATGCAAAAGTATCAATTACAAAAAAAAAAAAAAATTTAAAAACCATATAATTTAAGTACCGTGTAAATCGAGAGACGGGCCTATATACATCAACGATTGTGTTTTTTTTTTATTCAACCAACATACTACACAGTGGTAATATTTTCACAGTTAACTTGTTCGTATGCAATTGTTTTACACCACAGTTGCGCCATCCGTTTAAATGGTACATACGGTGGACGGCGGTAGTGGGGGGGAGGGCAACGCGTGTTTATATAGTAAAAGTTTCAACCCTCCCCACCATGAACACTGTACCGTCGACCGCTGTTCGCTTCGCACGCGCCGGTGTCCTCGCTGGTGACCGTTTCGCAGCTCGAGTCACTTAGTCACCATTCAGTGAAACTTTTGTTTATATTTATTTATTTATTTATTTATTCATTTCGCCGTCCTCCCCTCGAAATATGTCGCTGCTATGGATGGGGGCTTTTAATCTTGGATTAACAGTTGGTGCTACTTATGCTGTCGTTAAGAGGTGAGTTTAAACTGGTCTTTTTTTTTTTAATTTAAATAAGCGACGACACGAGCGGGACGTTCATCTCATGGTAAGGGATACGCCTGTCAATAACAATGTGGAGTTGGGATGATATTTACAGCACCACATTGTGGTCATCGCTAGAACAATAATAAGTTGTTAAATCTCGTTACCGCAATAATTTTAGTAGTTATAAAGTCCTTCAAACCGGAACAGTGTAATGTTTGAACAGATTTGAAAATAGGCGCTGCAGTATTCCCTGGACTCCAGCTACAAAGACTTACCACCTTTACACACATTAGACACTCTACTGGTGGTATGTCTCTGTTGCTGGAGACCGTTTATGTAGGTATCACCGCAGTTCCTAGTTCTACTGCTAAGCAATAGTGTGCAGTAATCATCATTACTAGATCTTCATTATAATGATCAGGCGTTTCGTTTACCATCAGCTGAATGTATCGCTCGTTGAATAAGAAAAAATTAAGTTAATAGCTTTAGTTGTTCCTAGTTCGATTCCGAGGCAAAACACACCCCCCAATATATCTTCATAATGTCGGTGTATTGAGCAACCGTCCTTTACCATCATCGAGTTCAAATATTGGTCCTGTGATGGTAATAAAAAATACACCACTTAACTCCTATAAAACATATAGATTTTTTTTATTCGATGAAGCAACGATACAAGTTAAAGGATCTGATGGTTTTTTTTATTTCATTAAGCGACGTGACAGCGCGGGACGTTCTGATGGTAAGTGATACACCTGCCCATAACAACGTGGCGCTAGAATAGTATACACTGCACCATATTGCGCTCGTCGCTTTAAGACATAAGATGTTGGTCTCGTTACCCCAGTAATTATACTAGTTACAGCGCCATTCAAACCGGAACACAGTTATATAGTATGCTACTGTTCGCAGTAATAAGAACTGCGGTGGTAACTAGTGGTGTTAGGGCTACCGCACAACCACTTACAGGATCCAAGCCAATCTCACCTGCTCGTGGTGAACCCTGCTAATCAACAAACGAGGCTTTGGCTCCTACCAACCTGCATTGGGCCCTCGCGGTTGGAAATGGCCCAAACATCCCACACTCACACGAAGTGGGAATCTTTGGTGGACGCCTTTGTCCAGCAGTTGACGTCTATCGGCTGATGATGACGATGTTAACTAGACTCTGGTAACAGAGGCGTACCTCCAGTCAAGGTTGTTACCACTACTACTATTTTATTGCCGCGTCTGTGTAAACATTACTCTATTACAATTATGGAGGGCGGTCTAGTTAAGCGAACAGTTTAAGTAGAAAGTACAGTAAAAAATATTACTTAACTTTTAAAACCTTCGTGGTATATAATATATGGTACTTTTGACCTTTAAAGGTAACTGATGGTGAAGCGTGATCGTCCATGATACTCTGATCTAACGTGAGGTCTATTTAAGAACCAGCTGTTCCCCACCCGCTTTGTTGGCGGTGGTAATACAGAATTAGATTTGAAATATCGGCGGTTACATCCCTTTATTAATAACACCCACGCTACCCGTTTTTGGGGGTAACATTTCACAAAATCAGTTCTTAGTTGATCTATGCGCGGCAACGGAAATATTCATACCAATTTTCAGGTTTCCAGGCCTTATGGGTCCAGAGCTATCGCAATGCGTCTCTACATAGGTAGAAATCTCTTATATATATCATCATCATCAGCTGATAGATGTCCACTGCAGGACATAGGTCTCCTTCAAAGAACCATTTCCTACCACGCTAGCTCAATGCGGATTGATGAGAGCCAGAGCCTCGTTTGTTGATTAGCAGGATGTACCACGAACAGGTGAGGTTGGCTTGGGTCCCGTACGGGTCCCTCAACAAGTTCCTACCTTGTCATGGCGGAAGGGCTTAGTAGCCGTGACTTGGTCGCCCACGGTGAAGCGAAGAGGAACCGACCGTTCCGGCGCGCCCCTACTGAGGTAGAAAGTGGGGTTTTTCCCTTCCTCCCGAGGTGGGGCTGCGCTGTGCGGCCGGCGCCGGCGGGGTCACGGATGTATACGAAAGCGTTCCCGTGACTCTGCCATAAAGCGACGAGGAGGAACTTCGCCGGGGTTTTAGTCGGTGCAAGTCCGACATAACCTGTCCTTGTCCCCGCGAAGACGGGTATGCGCAGGCATTTTTCCCACGTTGAACAAAAAAAAGGGTCCCGTGCTGGATTCCTTACATCCCTTATATTAATTTTTATGATGAAGGTTTCGCCGCAGTTTTATTGACAACCATTGCGGCTTCACCGGACTCGGGGCGTGTAAAAACTCCCCTTACACATGTATACATCTTCGAACTTCAACTTACGTAAGGTTGTAGTTACCTTACCATCAGGCAAGTGTTGAATGTTGCGGGTTCGAAACCTTAAAAAAAATATATTGTTTTTGTTATAAATGAATTTTTCACCAAAGTACTATAATTGAAGAACTATGAGTTGATTATGTCTAATAGTGGACGGACGGCTATCAGCTGATGATGATGATGATGATGATGAGTTATAATTGAAATTAATAGAATAGAATAATATATATAAAAATTAAGGAATCGTTTAAAATTTACTAAAAATACAAAGTTTAGTATTAATAATAAAAAAATTAACTGATATTATAAAACGTATAACTCGTCACCAAGTAACCAAGAAAGACTATTTTCATTAGTACACTAAATATAATATCAAAGAGAGAGAGAGAGAGAGAGAGAGAGTGTAATAGGTTGTATAATTTCAAGAATTTATTTATTAATACTCTTTTTCTTTGAAGTATTATAATTTAACTGATATATAAAAATTTTCCATGAAAAATTGTGGAATATTTCGTGGAATAACCGGAAACCGGTTATTGATAGTTACACAGGTTAAATCATATCACCATACGTCCATGGAAATTTGCTCGGTTTAAACACGGCCGGATGTTATTAATAGTTAAAACCGGTTTGTTACTCATCTCAATACATAATAGTAGTGTTGGGAGTCCGTAATGGTCAGTGGCGCAGTTTAGTAACACGGAGGTCTCTAATTCGAGTCCGTGGTCAAATTGTCGAGTCTCATTATTTGTGGGACTATCAGCCTTTTCAATTATCGAAAGTGATGTCTCCACAACTTAGTATTCTTCTATCTCCAGCTGCCTTCAGACTGGTACGCGGCAGTGTTAGTACACTTACTGCATGGCAACTGAAAAACTTAGAAGTAAAACCTTGAAAGTTCTTACGTAAGTCGACGTAAAAACTTCGGTTCCAGTTGTTAGTTTCATTGGAACTACTGATTCCTGGTTGGTTACAACCTTAACCTGATAAATCGATCCTTAATGTTATATCCTTGAATATCATAAATATGATTCATCATCATCATCATCATCATCATCAGTCTTCTACTAAATACGGTCTTCTGCTTTTCACATCCATCCACTTCGAATCGCCCTTACACATGACATCGGTCTATACGGTGGGAGAGCATCCTACTCCTCAGCTTCCTGTACTTTCCTCCCCATCTGCTGTCACTGACATGGCCGTACCAGTGCTACTTCAGCTGGCAGATTTTGAGGGCTGTCCACAGATGTACTTCTCTGTCGAATTCCTTGTTCCGCATGTTATCACTTAGAGAAATCCTCTCTTCATCGCTCGCTACGCGACTTTGTATCACCGGAGCAGTCCGATGGTCAGGTACCATGTCTCTGCGTCCGTAGGTCAGTGAACATTTTCGTCTTGACACACTGAGGTATTTCCAAGATGAAGATAAGGCGGGGTTTCCCAAACGCTGCCCAACCGAGCAGATCGATCTCCTTGAGTAAGTTGTTATAAAGAACAGTTTTTAATTGAAAATAAAATATAACTTAAATATTAAGTTATATCTTAAAATGTCTATAAGGAGCTAGGAAAAGGCAGGAGGAAGAAGAAGAAGAAGAAGTTTATAAGGAGCTAGGAGACTGCTAGATTTACATATGCTTACGAAGTTATCTCAATATGTCGCATCTCAAAAAAAAAAAATCAATCGCTTTTTCAATTACATTCGTTTGTTTTTAAAACATCATCAACTGATAGACGTCCACTGCTGGACTTGGAAGTGGGGTATCCTTTAAAGATTTACTGATGACAGTATTTATGAGCCTGCACCAGCTTATTTACCATCATTACTGAGCTTTAAGTTAACAATAACTCTGACATGTATAAACATGTCCGACATGTCCGACATGTTTACTTCCACGTTGGTCGAAAGTTGAAAGCGCAATTCTAAGTTTTATTTATAGCGCTAACAATATCGCTTACACTAAGTGTTGTTGTGTGCGCTACTCTAACATGACAATATATATAACTTATAGGCAAAGTTCGGTAGTGACTCATCATCCTCAGTTTGCCAATCTATAGCTCCTATTCCTACCATCAAACAGTACTATGAAAACATTACTGTGTTCTGGTTTGAAGGACGTTTCACCTAGTGAAATTACTAGGGTAATAAATTTCAAAGCAACGTGCACAATTTGGTATATATGTCATCCTAAGCAGCTCTAAGTAATCATTCAATACTCAGTTTATAACTGTTTTAGGTATTTTTACCATCAGGTCTACCATCTCCAGGGTCATTTTAATTCCTCGGGAAGAACGATTCATTTGATGGTATTGCTGAAAACACTAGGTCTCCGGCTAGAACGGCTTGTTGCTAATAGTTATGTAACATGCATACACGCACGCACGCACACGCGCACACCAACGCGTACACTTCCATGCACACGTACGTGTACACTTCCGCGCGCACTCGAAGCGCACGCCCACGTAACCCCGCATATGCACGCTCACGCATTTGGTTGCGTACACGTCCACGCACACATGCACACGTACGCGTACACTTCCACGCACGCACACGTAAACCGACACGCATGCGTGGTGAATACTTCGTTATCGCCGCGCCGTGAACTTGACTCGGAGACGGCATGACCTCCGACAGCACGCTACTATTATAAAGCTGTGCTTAAGCGGAGCGTTTTTTTATTTATTTATTTTAGTCAACTAGTTTTCTTTTATCTTACTATTTACTAGTTATTAGAAAATATCTAGACAATTGCAGTGGTATTCAACCTTTTTTTAACGGAGGCCATTAATATTTATTATTGGCTTGATAATGGGTGTGATATTCAAAATAGTTTAAAGTAAAGTAACATCAGATAGTCCAACTCCAAAGGTCCGGCATGCTGTTGGTTGGACCTAGCTATTTTATGTTTCCTAGATAATACCTAAACATTTAAAAAAAAATTAAGGGTTTTAATATAAATTTTGAAACGGTTAAATGTTACGATTGTTATATGAATAGTGGTAGAGTTTTTTAAACCCGTGTAACTTATTTTTAATCTGCTTACACTCACAGCTACAATTTTTTTTTATTAAATTAAGCGGCTTGATGAGTTGACGTCCACCTCGTGGTAAGTGATACGCTAGCCCATAACAATGCGGCGCTAGTTAAGACAATCCTAATTTCAACCGATGGAAGTTCACTGCTGGACAGAGGTGTAATGTGTTCCACAAAATATGGACTTGCGCTGTTTTAATCCAGTGGCGCACAGATATTCTTTTTATGTCCTCTGTCCTGGGTGATGGGTCTGCCAACGCTGTGCTCTCCGGTGTGGGCTTGCCATTCCATCACTTTAAGTCCCCAAAGTCCATCCCTTTTACGAACTATGTGCCCCGTCCATTGCTTAAAGAAGTCTTCCAGCACAGCGGTAAATAGCTTGGGAGGGATTACATCTGTGTGACGCATTCCTCTTGTCTCTGCATCTCTGAAGTCATCTCAATACTGCCCAGGTTTCCACTGAATCAAAAGCTTCCTCATAGTCCATAAAAGCTATGCCTACTGGCCGGTCATACTTCCCGGTCTTCTGTATAACATGCCGCAGCCTGTGGATGTGGTCTATGGTACTAACGCCTTTACGGATAGTAGTGGATATTCAGATGTAAACTTAAATCTTAATAAAATCTTTAAAATATATAAATAATGCGGACGTTTCGCCTGACAGTGTATCCGCAGCCTTATAGCGATAACACTCGCGTTTTACGCTCGAGAATAAGTTACTGTCGTAACAATCGATTTGTTTATATAAGTTAAGCGAAGGAGTTAAGTAAAGCGGAAATAATTCGAAGAGGTGCGGGTTCGATTTTACTGGTGGTAGTGTCTCTGTTGCCGGATACCATTCAGGTGGGTACCACCGTAGCGTTTAATGCAGCCGACGGACAGTACTGTGCAAACATCCGGTTTGAAAGGCGCTATAGCTAGTGTAGTTACTGGGGTAGCGACATTTAACATCTTATATTTCATATTGTACTCTCCGGACTCTATGGTGTTGTGTATGCTATCCTAACTAGCGCGTTATCGTTATCGGCGATCGAATTACTATCAGATGAACGTTTTATTCGTCTTATTGGTTCGTAGAATAAACAAAAGGTTACTGATGATGATGATGATGATGATGATGTTGATATAATATGGATATTTTGTAAACTTTTTTAATCTATAAAGCAACGGTACGAGTCGGATGTTCACCTGATGGTAAGATATACGCCTGCCTTTAACAACGTGGCGCTAGTTAGGATGTTATACACTGCACCACATTGTGCTCGTACGGGTCTTAACATAAGATGTTAAGTCCCGCCAAACAGTAGTGGAGAAACATTACTTGGGTCCGGTTTGAAGGCTGCTGTAGATAGTGTAATTACTGGGGCAACGGTACAACGATCTTAATGTGGTGCAGTGTATATCATCCCAACTAGCGCCGTGTTGTTATATCGGCGTATCACTTACCATCAGGTGAACATCACGCTCCTCTCGTCGCTTAATTTGAATAAAAATAAATACTGCAGTAAAATCGCTGGCTACAGCGTCCTTCAAACCGGAATACAATAACGTGCCAAACTACTGTTGGGCGGCAGAAAGAGGAGCTGCGATGGTACCTACCTAGAGATATTCATCATCATTTTGATAGAAAGAATTCGGTGAACCCTGGCGGCTTAAACCCTACCAACATCCAAATGCCAATTATGACTTCTCATCATCATCATTAGCCACTCGACGTCCACTGCTGGACATGGCCTTCCCCAAAGATCTCCACATCGATTGATCCTGTGCTGCTTGCAAAACCTCCAAGCGTTGAGGTCGTCGTTTGTAGAGATTCATATTGGTGGGATTTGGGCCTTTTCTCACTACGCTGGCCCAATACGGGTGGGTGGAACCCAGAGCCTTGATCGTTGATTAGCAGGGTGCACCACGAGCAGGTGAGGTTGACTTCGGACCCATGAGTTGTTACGAGGGACCCCCTCACTCCCATACATCTACATATATAACTTCTCATAGATACATTAATTCTTCGTCCTTACAATTGCTCTTATTTAATTTATAACATAACCGCTGTTACTAATATTATATAATATTGTTACCAGTAATATCTGCCAAAATATGGCGGACATATGTACTAAGTTTAAAAAAAAAAACCTCGTCTGAGAATTAGATCGTAAATTAGCCTTGTGAGGAAGCGTTTAATCTCCGAAGGCACTTCGTCGTGCGTCTCCTCTATAAATAGACACTCGTGGCGTGTTATGCTCCTGACCTTCAAACAGGGATTCGTTACTTTGGGAATAAAGAGAATTACACAGGACTTGTGTATTGTAACATTAGGTTACGCAATGTTTTATGTATTGTAACATTAAGTTACACAAGGTGATTAACGCAACCAAGTGCAAATAAAACTTACTGCCGCCTCTTCGCAACTTGTACCGTGTACGACCGCCATACTAGTAGCTATCATAGCTCAACTTCTTTACATTGTAACATAAATTACACCTCATCATCATCATCATCATCAACTGATAGACGACCACTGGCCATAGGCCTCCCCCAAAGATTACCACATCGATCAATCCTACGTTGACTGAATCGCCGGGCACTAAGAGCAGTCGTTTATAGTGTGCAGTGTTTGTATAGGGGCTTTGGGCCATTTCCCACCGCGCTGGCCCAATACGGGTTGGTCGGAGTCAGAGCGTCGTTTCTTGATTATTCGCTTGGGTTCCGTGAGTTATTGTGCGGGCACCTTAAACTCCTCACTGACACTAACTACAGCGCCCTTCAAACCGGAACACAGTAATGTTTGCACACTGCTGTTCGTGCATATGTTCAAATGTTGATTAATTAAATTTACGTAATGATATGGCTTTCTAACTGAAGGTAAAATAAAATCTTGGGGTTTATTAATAATATATATCATATATATGTAATATCTTTATATATATATATATATATATATATATATATCATATATATGTAATATCTTTATATATATATATATATATATAGATAGATGCTGAAAATAATAATCTAGGGCTGTAGTTATTTCGTGATAACTTGGGCTTCGGGACGTCTGTTAGCTTAGTCATCTCGTGAACATGGCTGCTGGAAACGTAAGGATAATAAATATGTAAATGAAGGTTATAAAATTTTAGATTTTTTTTTCAGTTCTATTAAAAGTAAAAAAAAATCCTAAAAGTAAACGATATTAAGTGTTTTTCCTTATGTATCATTCTATTAAAGTCCTTTATCCTTTAGGTTTCCTAAGGAGACCAATTTCATACCAACCGCGTACGAATTCTTTGTTTTTTTTTTTAAATGTATGACCTTCGTAGGTTAAGGTTCAAGTATCAAGTTAGCCAATCAAATATTCCTTCAAAAGTTAAAAATAGGTTATATGAGTTAAATCTGCGTGTAAAAGCGCGTCGGGGAAACTCAGTGTCGCCGCGGACGTCGCGGGCGGCGGTTCCCGGCCTTTCAGCTCGACCTTGCCTCCACTGAAACGTATATACAAAAAAAAAAAAACAAACATTTACGGTCGTTATTTTGTAATATAACATAAATAAAATATGAATTCGTTTAAACGATTGTAAAAAGCGTATATACAACCGGTTCGCAATGGCGGTGCGATAGCAACAATTCCGCATTATTATCATTATCGTGTTTATATCATTTCGAGTATAAATAATGATAAGTAAATGGCTCGTGCACGCGACTTTCGCCCTTCTCCCCTTGCGTTAAGGGTCCACGGTATTGATCAGTGAAGTCTTGCAGCACAACGCGCTATTCAGTTTGGTACTGTACCCACAACTGTTCCGTCTAGCCACTGACGGGTGTTAAATCAAAAAATAAATTACGAGAATTTTTTCTTTTTTTTGCTACTGTAAAATGATAATTAAGTATTAAATTCACAAATGAGGCTGTGTGGTGATAAATCTTTGAAATTGCTCAAGTGAAGCTGATAAGCTGTTGAAGTGCAACGATGGAGTTTTTGAGGATTGCATTAGTGCCTTTGTCTATCACAATTGGCTTAACGTGTTTTAATATTAAAAAGTAAGTTGATACATTTGCGCTCGTCCGCCCACTGTTGGGCGTAAGCCTGACCGATTACCAGTAATTGCGTATAAAGCGTTAATCTTTTGTCGCACAGGAACGCTTACAGTAGAAGAGGTGTACAGAGACAGGGACCAGTTTGCGGGCCTTGTGCGCGAGGTGGCGGCGCCCGACGTAGGCCGGATGGGCATCGAGATCCTGTCGTTCACGATCAAGGACGTGTACGATGACGTCCAGTACCTGGCCAGCCTGGGCAAGGCGCAGACGGCGGCGGTGAAGCGCGACGCGAACATTGGCGTCGCTCAGGCGAACAGGGACGCTGGAATCAGGGTAAGTAAACCCACTCCTCATATCCCAACATGAAGTACACTGTAACTGGTGTTACTGTGGTAACGAGACTTAACGTGATGTCGGGCAGTTAAAAGAAATATAAAACCAAGCAAGACTTATTTATCTTACAATCTAGAATGTATTGGTTTATATGTTCTCGCATTATTCTTTTAAGATCTATAAACGTTCCACATCTACAATTACCACGTGACCCACATCCCATGAAGCAGCACCACAATTAAGGTCAAGAGTGGGATCTGTATTTTCAATCCATTCATTACTGTAATTGGATGAGGGATGCCCCGCGAAATACGCGCCGTATTATAAGAGACCCCCATGGCGCAGTGAGTAACCGCCTAATAATACAAAGGTCATAGATTCGATTACGGGGGCAATTTGATTAGTGGTGGTTTCTTCGCACCCGCCTCACTATCGACCACCCTCATGATGTTCATCTACCATCATGACATCATCGGAGCCGGAGTGTTCTTGGCGAGAACCCTTCACCACAGTTGGTCATTTGACACCATGTGAAGCATTGCACTATAAAAAAAAAATTACGAGCACATTAATAAATAGTGACCTCTATAATTTAAGATTGCACTGGTTATGGAAATGGTTACAAGGGTTGCAGTGCAGTTCCGGGTCCGGTTTCCGGCCATCGATCATTTTATTTGTTGGTGATTAGTCTCTGTTATCACCACAGGTCCTATTTCTACAATCAAACAGTAATGTACAAAAATTACTGTACTCCGATTTCAAGGGCGCTGTACTCGTATGTAATGATACCACTTCGGTAATGAGACTCTTACGAGTGAGTTATTATAGCGGTATGGTGCAGTGTATATCATCCTAATGGGGAGTGTACAGGTTCCAACACAACTGACTCAGGATCCAAGCCAACCTCACCTGCTCGTGGTGCACCCTGCTAATCAACTAACGAGGGTCTGGCTCCCAAGATGCATTGGGCCAGCATGGTTGGATATGGCACAATTCCTCCCCCCATATAAATCGCTACAAACGACTGCTCTTAATCTAGGAATCTTTGGGGGAGGTCTATTCCAACAGTAGACGTCTATCGACTGATGATGATGATGATGATGATATCATTCTAACTAACTCATTGTCTTGCTGCTTCGTCGAATAAGAAAAAAAACTTGTATGTAAATATAAATACGTGATGATGAAGATGGAAGATGGAGGAAGCGAGAGACTTGTGTCAGGATCGTAGCAAGCGGAGAGAGGTGATCTCTGCCTACCCCACAGGGAACGAGGCTTGATATATATATATATATATATATATATGTATGTGATGATGAAACTTTTGATGAAGTTTTACAGTCTTTAATATATATAATACTATAATTACTACAACATATATATTATACTACAATTTTGTAGTATAGTATATATACACAAGATATTTGTCTATTAAAACAAATCTTGTTGTTCAGGAAGCGGAGTGCGAGAAGAGCGCGATGGACGTCAAGTACGCGATGGACACTAAGATAGAAGACAACAACAGGCTGTACAAGCTGCAGAAGGCGCAGTTCGATCAAGAGATAAACACGGCGGTGAGTTCTACCATCCTATACCATCAGCACCTAGTTTCCATACCATACCACTAGCTATGCCCGCGGCTTTGCGTGCATCGAATATTCGACGAAGCGACGAGATGAACGAGAACTTCACCTGATGGTATTGGCTGTAACAACGTAGCGCCAGTTAGGATTGATATACACAGCATCACGTTGTGTTCAACTTAAGACATAATATTGATTCACGTTACAGTAATTACTAGCTACAACATCTTTCAAACCGGATTACAGTAATGTTTACACGGTTTTCTGACGGCAGATATAGAAGCTGCTGTTGTACCTAGACTTTTGGCTACCAACTTACAGTTTTATACCATATATTTCTATCACCAGTTTTATACCATATATTTCTACCACCAGCTTAAAAACTTTATGTACTTTCTTACACCTTGTCGGATAGATATTGAAGTCAGGTACTTATTTATGTGCTTTATACGTGTTTTTTATAAATAAAATTTTATTTTAAGATTAAATAAAAATGTAAGTATGACGTCTTATTTGCTACTGTCACGACTTTCAAAGAACATAATTTGAAAGGTTTAGCCTCTACGTGATGATTATTAATTTAATTTAATAAAACAATGATTAAACAATAATTATTGCACTAAAATTTGTATAGAAATAAGTAAGAAATAAAATCATTGAATTTTTTTCTAATTTTCTAGAAAATCGGGTATTTTTTTAAAAATATTCAAGAAATTAATAACTCTAGAACCATGGTTTTTGTATGGAGTATTCCATACATAGATAGATAGGATACGAGCTATACTTTAGCCCCTACAGATCTTTTACACTTATTACCTTTCACCCTGTATAATGATTATCTGTTTTGTTTGTTTTCTAATCACATGAAAACTAGTGAACGTGTCGGCAAAGGAACATGAGCATTCGACGCGGAATGATTTAAAGATAGCTATAGATTTTTTTCTGACGTCTTCTCTCCAAATGGACCAACGATATCATCAGTGCGCTCGGAAGTGGGTGGATGCAAGAAGCTAAGGATCGCATCTGGTGTATAACGTTAGGGAAGGCCTATATCAAGCAGTGGATAAACAAAGGCTGATAATGATGATGATAGGCTCTTTACTTTTATAAACTTTTTCATCTGGTATTATTTATGCGGTTGCTATAGTAACGGATGCTGTAGAAAGTCATTTGCTGTCTAATTTTTTATTACTTCAAGGTTGACAACAATTTTCATGTGGCTGGGATATTAGAAGCCATTAATTATTTGTGAGTGATGAAGACTGTTCTTGCAGAAAGCGGAGTCAGCCCTGGCGTACGAGCTGCAAGCCGCCAAAATTAAGCAGAAGATCCGTAACGAGGAGATACAAATAGAAGTTGTCGAGAGACGCAAACAAATTGAGGTGATACTTCTTATGTACACTTAACCTATAAAAACAGGTGACCTGAAGAAGTCGATCCTCGTCGAGCTTGAGCTTCCGCTAAAAGGAAACATCATGAAGAGGCCGACGTGTTCTAAGAACATAGTCATAATTCTATATAATAGAAATCTTTAATCCCAGAAATGGGAACAAGTTGGTTAGGAGACCTCTAAGACACAAGCAAAAAAATAGTGTTTTAGGTCAGGGATTAAAGTGAATGTTACTTGTCACGGGTTAGGTGGAGCAACAGGAAATCCTTCGTCGGGAGGAGGAGCTCATGTCCACCGTGAGACTACCGGCTGAGGCGGAGGCTTACCGTCTGCAGACCATCGCCGAAGGAAAACGGTAAAACGAATCAGTTACTTATGAACCTTTAACTATATTTTACTGGTGGTAGGTCTTCGATGCCGGAGACCGTCCAGGTAGATGCCACCGCAGCGCCTATTGCAGCCGACAAACAGTACTGTGTTCCGGTTTGTAGGTGGCTGCCGGTAACAGGACTTAAACATATGTCTGAAGGCGACGAGCACAATGTGATGGAATATATATCATATTAAATTTTTCTTATATTCAATTAATCAACCAGATGAACGAGACATTCACCTGATAGTGAGTGATATGGCCGCCCATACTGCACCGCATTGCGCCTGAGACATAACATGTCGTGTCTCGTTACCCCAGTAATTACACTAGTTACAGCGCCCTTCAAACCTGAACACAGTAATGTTTGCATACTGCTGTTGCGATAGAAATAGACGGTGTTACCTACTGGGGAGGTTTCCGGCAATAGAGACCTACCACTAGTAAGGCTCCACGTTGCTATGGCGAGCGTATCACTTAACATCAGGTGATGGTATGATTCGTCTCGTCGGCTCGATCTCACATAAATCTCTATGAAATCCTTTATTCTCTAAGAAACTAAGATAACGACGTCAGACAAATAAGTGAGTACCCTGTATCAAAATGTCAAGTAGATTCGCATCTCTTATCAAATACTGCGGAGGGACTGATAAGAGTCTCCAATTATCTAAGCGATGTTATCTTCTACTTCTGTCTGTCTTTTATCTTTTTATCCGATGTCCCTGATGCTGCATGTAATTCCCGGTTCAGCCTTCATCCAAACACTTCGCCCTATTTTAGCACACAAACAGTGGAAGCTGCGAAGGCGGACGCCGAGCGCATCAAAGTGGTCGGCTTAGCCGAAGCGACGGCCATCGGCGACGTCGGTAAAGCCGACGCGGAGCGCATGCTGGCTAAAGCTAAGGTCTACAAGCAGTACGGAGACGCGGCTATCATGGCGCTCGTACTTGAAGCCTTGCCTAAGGTATTTTCTATATTTCATCTAACTTAAGCATTAAAAAAAAACAATTGTTATATTCTCGTCAAGTTACTAAGTTAGGAAATGATTTCTCCAATGAACTTTCATCTATTTTAGGACTGTATGAACATCATCAGCCGATGGAAGTCCACTGCTGGACATAAGCTTCCAACTACAATAAACTGTCTCATCGCTATATATTTTTTTAATTATTCAATAAGGCAACGGGACGAGTGAAACGTTCACCTGATGTTAAGTGTTGCCCGACCGTAACAACGTGACGCTGTATACGCTGGTCGACGATGTGCTCGTCGCTTTGAGACAATACTCATTACCCCAATAGTTACTTTAGCTACAGAGACCTTCAAACCGGAACACAGTAATATTTGCACACTTACCGTTTATCAGCTGCTATAGGCACTGCGGTGATACCTACCTAGTTGGTCTCTGTCAGCAGGGACTTACCATCAGTGAATGTCATAATTCATCAACAATTAATTCAGTGGTATAGAATCGAAGAATTTTACTGATGGTAGTGTTCAAAGATTACTGTCTTCCGGTTTAAAGGGCGTTATAGCTAATGAAGTTACCAGAGTAACGAAATGATAACTGATCTCTGAAGACATCCAGCACATGGTGCAGTGTATGTTATCGGCGTTAACGGCGTATCACTCAACATTGAGTGAGCTTCGTGCTCGTCTCGTCGCTTCTTAATTAAGTAGTATCTATATAATAATATTTTGGTTCTTGTGTTCAGATCGCTGCCGAGGTGTCCGCACCTTTGGCTAAGACTGACGAGATAGTGCTCGTGGGCGACTCCGGCGCAACCGGCGAGGTGGCGCGGCTCGCTGGTGGTATACCGCCCGCTCTGAAGACGCTCACCGGCTTCGACATCAACCAGGTGCTGCAGCGTTTACAACCCAACGCATCACCAGGTACAGTTCACAAATGTTTCAAGAAGTTGTTTGTTGTGTTCCGGTTTGCAGGGCTACAGCCGGTGCAATTACTCGGGTAACGACACTTAACATCTTGTCTCAAAGCGTCGAGCGCAATACGGTGCAGTGTATATCATCTTAACTAGCGCCACATTGTTATGGGCAAGAGCATCACCTACCATCCGGTGAACGTCCTACTGCTCTCATTGTTGAATAAAAAAAAATTGTCTATAGTTCGATTACTTTATGTTACAGTACATTACTGATCTTCAACTTAATTACTGTAACTTTTACTTATACTTAACTGTATATACAATGAGTATGCCATCGATCTGGTGACAGTCGCGGGAACCCGCTGGATGCGAGCAAAGCGGGACTGTTCGGTGTGGGGATCTTTGGTGGAGGCCTTATCCAGCTGTGGATGTCTATCGGCTAATGATGATGATGATACCATCAACTCCACTATATGTGGATCCGGAATCGAACCAAGGATCCTCGTGTTACCAGCTAGCGCTTACCTAATGTACCACAGAAGCAATATTTTTTGGTGGTAGGTCTCTGTCGCCTTAAACTGTCTAGATAGATACCATCACAGCGCCTCTTTCTGCTGCCGAACAATACTGTGGTCCGGTTTGAAGGGCGCTGTAGCTAGTGCAATTACCCAGTAATTACACTAGCCAGAGATACAAGGGATCGTGTCGGAAGGAAGAGTAGAATAAAACCGCCAAAGAGGAGTGTGCAAACATTGTTGTGTTCCGGTTTGAAGTGCGTTGTGGCTAGTGTAATTGCTGAAGTAACGACACTCAACATCTTATGTGTGAGGCGATGTACTCAATTTAACGCAGTGTATAACACCCTAATTAGCGCCACGTTGCTAAGGGCGGGCGGATCACAGCATCAAGTGAACGTCTCACTCATCTCATCAATTAATAGTATAAAAAAAAAATGATAGAACTGTATTAAAAACTATTGTCCACAGATGATTCTTCTCTAGCTGCTGCTAGCAAGAAGAAGGAGGTGCCCGCCTACTAATTTGTCCATCAGACATCTCACCATCTACTTGTACCTTCTTGGTGACAACCAACTCTGCTGGGTTCCATTCAAACGCTAAGAAAATCACTTGCAGACGACGTGTGTGTGTGTGTTTACCAATACTTCTGTGTTTCGTACTTTTTTTTTTTTTAATAATATCAAAATTCTTCTAAAATTTTTCTAAGAAATATTAGAAAAGAGTTTGATTGGATGAACATTAACGAAACGAATCGAGTACCCAAACATGTGACAGTTCACTGCTTAATGTGTCGTCGTGTAAACATCCTAACTAGTGCCATAACGTTACAGTGTTCACATCAACCTGAACAGCAGTGTTGAGAGGAGTATGGAAGGGGAGCTGTCACCGTTATTACCACCGTCACAGCCGCGCGAACAAATTAACATTTTTTACATACATTTAAAGACTTTCTATTTACCATTAGTTGGTAAATTTTTTTTTTTTTCAACAGATTCCTAAGTCTTCATTTGTAGCATTTTATCAGCTGATGGTGAATTTAGTGATTAGGTTAGAATGAGCTCGCACGTGGACGCCAACACGATGCCAAAGGCGAGGACGTAGAATGTTTCCCTCCTCATGCAACGAGCATCCACATTCCATGTACTGAAATATATATTCATCATCAGCGTCAGACCGACGTCCACTGCTGGACATAGACCTCGTCCAAAGATCGATCCTGCGCTGTTCGTATGCAGTTGCAGTCGGACCACCTACTGCGGTGCTGCCAACACTGCGTCTTCCGGTACGCAGACAACGCAGTGTTGCAATGATATATATATATATATCGCGTAGGTATTTAGCATTCTCATCCCATTCCCTTAACAACGGAAACATTGGAAGGTTCGGAGGTCGCTTCAGCTGGTTAAATCACCAATGTACACTTAACATCTCATGTGAAAACAGCACTACATGTAGTGTATATCATCCTAACCACTACATTGCTATAGACAGGCGCGTAACTTACCATCAGAGGTACTTCTTGCTTAGCAGAATAGAATAGTATTATCTGTTTTAAGAAATTAAAGATGAACTTGATTATTTTTGTCATATAACTCACCATCACCATCATCATCATCATCATCAGCCGGTGGACGTCGACTGCTGGACATAAGCATCTCCCATCAGGTTCTATGACTATGTTAAAATATTTAATGTAAATTTTTTTTAGTAATATATCGATGATGGACATTAGAGAGTTCACGTCCTCGCCGCCGTTACTTCACCACCAGGGTATGCCCCCGGCGTCCGCGCAACCAACTTTATATATACATACATATATATATATATATATATATATGGTAGATTTTGTACAACTGTAACAATAAGAGCACTGCCCGTTTTATGTAGACTTGTATGTGTTGTTGCGATATAAACCGAGCGCGCAGTGTATAAACACAATTCACTGTGTTTTAATAGTTTTTGTGTATTGTGTGTTAATTATAGGGAAATATATTCGATCAACAATACAGATAGATATGAGGGAAAAAAATATATTTACAGTAGTCGCAGTTTAACTTACTGAAAAGTAATCTTTTAGTTTATAGTCTACGTCCCACTGTACAGATTATAGCCCTTATAATATAATGTTTTGGAAATGGTTGCTATTCATCCTCTGACCTTGCCGCCGCATCAGCCATTCCTTCGATGAACGCTGTGCTCGTCCCCACTCAAGTCTGGCTCTAATTTTGGGTGTTCAAAAATTACTGTATTTTATTATCAAATAAACTTATTGCTGTTAGACTATACTAATCCAAAATAACGCAATAAATTAATCTAGCTGTTCCCCGGCCGCTTTGGAGGGAGCAATATAAAATTGAGAGCAACGGCTAACGCTGATTACTTTTTATAACAACCGTTACTATAGCAACCGCGTGAACAATACAAAATGAATTTTTTTATAAAAGTTAAAAGAAAATAAAATGATATAGATAGAAATCCAAAAAATCTGTAGCCGATAATCATCTCAAAAACATTCCGCGTTGAATACTCATCTTCCCGTGTCGACACGTTCACTAGTTTTCACGTGATTGATGAACAAACAAAATCGATTTTCAATAAATATGTAGCAGATATCGTGATTCATGTATAAATTTGGCGCTAATTATAAAACCTTTTTTCGACGGCACATCCGCCATCTTGTATTGGTGATCGAATACAGACTATACAGATAACGTATTAATTGAGATACTTATTAAAATATTTGTTATGATTTCCACCGTCTCTTATAAACTGTATCGGTTCAATCTTTAGCCGTACGTTGTAATTTTTAAGCATTTACACAACGCACATTTTTTTTTTTTTTTACTTCGTATTTACCGTTTGTGTTATTTTATGAATTATTATACAATTGTTTATTTTCTACCAATTTGACATTGTTCGTGTAATACAAAAATATTTTGTGTAATAAATTTTGAATGAATTATGCTTTGTTTTATTTATGGTACACGTTTTGAAACGTTCAAACGTAATATATTTATCGTCCAGCTGACATTTTATGTGAAAACAAGTTGGAAATTATTCTATATTTAAATACCCAGCGGCGTGATAAAAATGCCGCCCACGTGTACCCTTTGCCTTTTTAACTTAATCACTGCATAACCTCCAATATCCTATCTATATACTACAAAATACTCAAACATAAGTATTTGTTCAGCTATTCCATTTTTTTTTTCTTCAATGGGCGAAACAAGATCAAAATTTCACGTGATCTTAAGTAACAATGAGTACGCATTAAGCGAAAACACCAACCGCAGGTTCACCTGATGGTAACACTGCTGATAATGATGTAGCGCTGGTTCGCTTGATATACACATTGTGCACATCTTGAGACCTAAGATCTTGTTACTTCAGTAATATCTAGAACACCTTTCAAACTGGAACACGGTAATGTTTGCACAATACTATTCGAAGGTAGAGGCTGCAGTTCTATCTAGACGATCTTCAGGAAAAGAGGCTGACCACGTGTTCAATTTATTTTTCTTTGCACTATCTACAAGCTGTTCCTCGCCTGCTTTGCTGGTCGTAACAAGGAATTATATTTGAAATTTTGACTTCAAATTTGTCAGAAATATTCCCGCCTGGAAGCAACCCATTGCCACCAAGCCCTTTCCTGTTATTAATACCCCCTACTTCCTTTAGAGAGGGATTTTGTAAATTCTATTCTTAGCTCACATCCGATGGGTCACTAAGGTCCTCGATTGGCGACCACGTACCGGAAGACGCAGCGTTAGCAGGCATCACTACCAGGTGATCCCACGATCTGGTGAACGGTGCGGGAAGCAGCTGGACGCGGACAACGCAGGATCGATCGATGCGGTGATCATTGGGGTAGGCCTATATCCAACAGTGAACATCTGTCGGCTGATAATGATGATGATTCTTAGATGACCTAGAAATGGTAAAAGCAATAACTCTAACAAATTTTGAATGTTTACGTCTAATCGTTTTGGACATCTCGTGATGAGTCACTGAACTTTTGGATATATCATATACACATATATACATAAATATATATATGCTCATATATATATATATACTCGTACTTTCAATAACTTTATTTTAACATAATTTTTAAGCTATATATATTTTTTTCTATATAATATGCCATCACCCCAAAGCTTGAAATTAAAACGACGGATAAGAAAGATGTTTGTGTACGGTACATAACTGTTATGTTAAGTTTAACCGGCCCGGTTAACTTTGTACTAATTGAAGAAAGAGTCTTTCATGATCAGCAGGTTCTTTGTTCAAAGGAAACAAAAACTGGAGCGGAAAGATTACTTGTTTTGTGAGGCAGTTTAACTTTAGTCGAGCGCCTGGTGACCTGCTTACTACATCTAACTGGATACGTCTGGTTCTGTATTTATGTATATAAGCTGTGTGTATAAAAAAGGGGGTGTTGTGCTATAAAAAGTCACACCGATGTGCTACTATTTTTATCCCCTCCAACCTTATCTCAATCGATTTTTCTTATATTCAACGAAGCGACGAGATGAACAGGACTTTCATCTGATGGTAAATGATACGCTTACTCATAGCAATATGGAGCTAGGGTTTTAAGACTGCCTGTCATTTTACTTGACGCCTGAGATATAAGATGCTGACTCTCGTTAACTCGGTAATTACACTAGCTACAACTCCTTTCAATCCGGAACACAGTAATATTAGCATGATGCTGTGTACAATGTTCCGGTTTGTAGAACGTTGTAGCTAGTGTCAGTGAGGAGTGTAAGGGGTCACGCAGAACAACTCACGGGACCAAATCCAACTTTACCTAATCGTGGTGCTCCCTGCTTACAAACAAGGTTCTGGCCCCCACCAACGCGCATTGGACCCGCGTGGTGGGAAATGACCCACAATAAACGTGGAAGTTTTTGTGGGAAGCCTATGTCCAGCAGTGGACGTCTATCGTTTGAGGATGATGCAGATAGTATAACAAGACGGAACATCTTATGTTGCAGGCGACATGCGCAATGTGGTGCAGTGTATACCATCCTAACTAGCGCCACGTTGTTATGAGCTGGCGTATCACTTACCATCAGATAAACGACTCATCTCTTCGCCTAATAGTATAAAAAAATAATAATTATCTTTTAATAACTTAAAAGAGATAACTCTTAAAAGTTGCTTAAAGTAATTTACTTGTGATACTTGAAGAGAGTTATTTCTTAAAAGTAAGCAGAAGGGAAATTTCTTAAGGGAATTTACTTACAAAATATTGGAGCGCTCAGGGCACTGTCTGTCGGCTTTTCATCAGTCTGATGAATGAAGATGCTTTAGACATATTTCTTAAGGATATATTACTTTCATATAATAACGAAGGAAACTGTGTCCTTATAAAAAGGATCACTTACTTGTATCTATACTTTTAAAGCGCATTATATAAAACAACTCATATTCAATGTAAATATATACCTTTGTTTTTTTTTTAATTAATTTTAAATATTCACTTGATAGTAAGTGATACGCCTGCCCACAAGAACGCTTACTTAGGTAAAAAAATACCATTATCATCATCAACCGATAGACGTCGATTACTGGACATAAGTTTCACCCAAAGATCCTCACACCAGTCGGTCCATAGTAGGGGGTTCGAGTTTGCCATTTCCCACTACGCTGGCGCAATGCGGTTTGGTGGGAGCTAGAGCCTCGTTTGTTGAATAATAGGGTGCACCACGAGCTGGTGAGGTTCGCTTAGGTCCAGTGAATGCACTATACAGAATTTCAATAAAAGGCAAGCAGCTTTTCTTGTTACCATCACCAACATATTTCATGAATGTAAATACATTGCAATTAATATATTGTAATATATTTGTATAATTATAATAATATATAAACATTATATATATATTGGAAAATTATGTAAATTAAAAAAAATACTATAATATAAAAAATACACCAATCTAGGAAAGTAAGTTTCTGCGCGGATCTGCACCGTATTGAACACTCCAGTCCGCAATAATCATTCAATCCGAGAGAGAGAGTGATGCTGAATCGAATACGAAATATAATCCATCAGTCGCACCACGACCATTGGTATCGAGGAATTCCAAGTTTGGAGAGGAAAGATACTCATCTTCACGGATACGCAATCCAGTCCCATAAAGCTTGTCTATTTTTTTATTCAAACAAGCGACGAGATGAGCGGGACGTTCACCCGATGGTAAGTGGTACGCCAGCCCAAAAACGCGTAGCGCTAGTTGGGATGACATTGCTCTTGTCGCCGTGAGGCATAAGCACAGCGCCCTTCAAATCGGAACACAGTAATGTTTGCACAGTATTCATTGTCCGCTACAATAGGCAATACGGTGGTACCTACCTAGACTGTCTTCGGCAACAGAGACCTACCACCAGCGAATATTGTAACTTATTTTTATAGTTATATATATACCTAGTCCGGCCATAAGTTCTGTTACAAATTCGAAATGACCCCCTTTGGTTTTTATACAGGCCTTTAATCTGTTTGGCCACGAATCTATGGATTTACGCACTGTTTCTAAGGGAAATTTCCACCCCCGCCACTTCTTGTTCCAAAGATTTTTTAAGAGACTCAATGTCGCCGTGTTGTTTAGAGCAGGACATGTCCTCTAAAACTGACCATAATTTGAAGTCTAAAGGTTTGAGTTCTGGGCTAGATGAAGGCCATTCTTCAGTTCTTATAAAGTTCGGAACGTTGGTTTCAAGCCAGGCTTGGGTAGTTCGTGCCTTGTGACCATGTCCAGTCCTGCTGGAAAGTCCGCGGTATATTTTTAAGAAGTGTATTGCTGAGAGGTTTCACATGATCTAAGACTGTATTTTAATGCACTTTAGCTACAGTTTTCACTCCTTTTTCACAAAAATGTAGTTTTGCAACTCTTTGATAAGACACTCCCCACCGAACCATCACTGACGCAGGATGATGACCACGTTGTACCTTTCCGACCACTTGAGCAGCTTCTTTAGAACTGTGAGCGGACACTTTATCATTTTGCTTATTGTAGTGTTTTTCAATCGTGAAAATTTATCCATCAGTAAAGAGGACACTTCTGTGCCTTTCATCTGCGTATCGCGACAGAACGCGTTTTGATCGATCCACTCCATCCATCTTTAATTGTAAAGATTGATTTAAGGCATGTCCTGTATATCGACCGTGACCTGATAAGCACCGAACTTCAGGTCTTCTTTTATAATACGCGATACGCGACAGAGTCCTAGCGGAAATCTTCATTTCTCGCGATAAGATTTTTTGATTTACTTCCTAATGGGGTTTCGAAAATTCTGGCTTTAACAGCATTAACAGCCTTTGTAGTTCTAACAGCACGCGGCCGCCCCGATCTTTTCTGGTCCTAGACAGAGGAAGTGTTGTTGTATGTGCTGATAGTACAATATACGAACATACGGCTGATACCAAGCTTTTGCAGTGTCTGGAATATGACCGACGGCTCCATACCCACTTTGTGCAAGGCGATCACTGCAATCCTATTTTCTTTAACACCCCATTCCATTATATAATTTGCTAATGAACACGAAAAAATATGTGTAATGGCGCAAAATCGAAACAATTTTTAAAATAATATACGTGTTCCAAATTCAAAATAATTAAAACGTTGAAAAAAATAAAAGTTTTTATGTAGCAGTATTTATCGCCAGACTAGTTATAGATAAATTTTGTCATTGATATGATATCGGTTATGGTCCAGTTTTTCTTTTTTTTTTAATTCCCAATTGTGAATTCTCGCCTATTGTCTTTTGTGTCTTTTTTACTTATTTTATTTCACTTTCGAAACTTAAAATTTTTATATCGCCCAAGTTGTGACTATCATTTATCAGTCAGTTTTATTGTAATACCAGTTGATGGTAATAAATATATAAATAACATGAAATGTAAAACATATTCTGTTATCTCTTCTACAATCCATTACCGGGGCTCATAACCCCCACCACTAGTCACTTGTCTGAACTAAATTTAGATCTAAAAGCTTTATAGGATACCGATGGTAATGGGTTTCCAATATTCACTAATACACACATCCGGGTAAGGTCTGTACGTTCCGTTTCCTATTTGTTGGCGACATCATGTACTATTTAGGTAATTGACAAGATCCTGGGAGAATGATAGATCGATTCCGTTCATCCGACGGTTTGTGATAAAAAGTAAATAAGAACCTGCATATCTACCTTCGGAACAGAATGTATTCCCAAAGATAAAGTCTGCTACTCTTTATGTGTCTTCATCTATGTATATCACGATTTCTCTGGAACCATAAGGCCTGGAGACTTGGCACTTGGTAAGAATATTCCTTTTGCATAAATGAGTGGAATATGTGGAGCTGCTGTGATATCTCTCTAGATGATCTTCGGTAACAGATAGAAACCAGTGAGGCGTTTTGTGTCAAGACGAGTAGTGCTTATCATCCTAACTATAGCCATGTTGTTAACGTCAAGTATACTATCAGATGATAAAATACATCGTAACCATTATGAACGGCTGCTGATCCACAAAACACTAATTCTTATCTATTGGTTTATCAACACCAGTTTTTTTTTTAATCATCTACGGAGACTGTACTGAAATTTACTCGTGGTAGGTCTCTGTTGCCGGACCGCGGTGCCCTATACTATACTAATTATAGCCACGTTGTTATGGGCAGCCGTATAGCTTACCATCAGGTGAACGCCCATGTGATACATCTGTCTGATTCACGACATATATTATGAAGATATCGCGACTGCTATTATAATTAAAATAATAACTGTGTAATAGTTGAAAACATACAAAATTATAAGTAAGGGGTTCCCAACATCTTACAGCCCTCAAGTCCACCTCATCTACACGCGGTGTCCCTGCTGAATAACCGACGAGACTCTGAAAACCTAGCACCCGGTACTGGGGCAGTGTGGTGGTCTAGTACCCACTTCCCCTCAATGAACTCTAACAAAAGTCTACTCCAAGTGTCCGGCGGGATCAGTGGCCGTCTAGATACGAGCAGCGCGGGATCGATCGATGTGGAGATCATTAGGGAAGGCCTAGGTCCAGCAGTGGACGTCAATTAACGGATGATGATGATACAAAATTATCCGTGTCACATTTGCAACAAATCCAAAATAGTCCAAGACTCTACACTTGGTTTAAATTCTGTATTTAAGGAATCAGTTCCTCTTAGAACTTCTCCAATGACCAAACATTCAATATGGAAATGGAAAGTAATGGTGGAAAAAAAATATTTTAATTATTGAATGATATACACTGTTTATTATTCCATTAACCGAAGCAACGAGCTGGACGTTCACCTGATCTCAAGTGATACACCCGCCCATAACAAAATGGCGCTAGTTAGGATGATGTGTATGCACCACATTGTGCATCACCTTGAGATATAAGATATTGAGAATCATTACCCCCAGTTATCACACTACCTACAACGCCCTTCAAACCGGAACACAGTAATATTTGCACACTACTGTTAGATATAGATTTTAAGAGTTTATTAAAGTACTGATACAATAACAAGATGCAAAGTAAGAAATCTTCCGTCTCCGATACTCGAAGTTTGGTTAAGTTAACTATAATCAAAGATAAGCTATAAATTAGTTGGATAACACGGATTTGGACAGTCGAAGCCTTGCCTGAACCGGGATAAGCCGACCGGATGTAACTTGTTACCGAAATTTACTCCACGGATTTGTTTTACACGGTTCGTATAAATTATTACGTGTGGTGGCGCCTACTAGTTATAGTTCTCTGCTGAAGATCATCAAGGTAGATACCACCACAGGACCTATTGCAGCCGACGAACAGTACTGTGCAAACATTACTGTGTTCCGGTTTGAAGGGTATCTGTGGCCTGTAGGTAGTAATACTGCTGCAGTAACGAGACTATAGGGTCTTAAGGCGATGAGCATAACGTGGCGCTATCATCCTAACTAGCACCGCGTTGTTATGGGCAAGCGTATCACTTACCATCAGGTGAAACACTCGTCAGTTTCGTCGCTTAGTTTAATAAAAAAAACTACAATACGGCTACACTTGCGCATTCTGTAGCGAATCGGTGAAATCAACAGCGGAAATCAACAGGTTCATGTATAATGGTCGTCAGGTTCAAATATCATACATCATATGATGACATTCAGCGATACACAAGCGGATTGTCAACATTGTATTCTCTGATAGTATTTAAAAACATATATAATGATATGTTTATCAATACTCACACATACTTACAAACTTGTAAGCGTTTTACAATTCGGAGATGAAGCAATTATGAGATGAGACGAGCGGAACGATCATCGTCATGATCACCAGCCGGAGTAAAGAGACTCACCACTTGCGAGTCAAACGACGAGCTCAATGCTGTGTACATCATCTTAACTAATGCTTAATTCGAGCGATTATGGCGGAACAGGGGTATTAGCCGCAACACCAAAAAGAAGCTAATGCAGACGCTCATATTTTCTATCTCTCTATATGCTTCTGAAACCTGGATACTAAAAGCGAGAGTGAGATCGAGGATTGACGCGTTCGAAATGTGGTGCTGGCGCAGAATGCTGAGGATATCCTGGACGCAACGTCGCACAAACGAGTCAATCCTCAAACAGTTGAACACACGGTCAGGCGAGACCCAGACAGTCTGGAAAGATTGATTATTACTGGTTGTGTGGAAGGAAACAGAGCGAGAGGGCGGTATCCTACAAGATGGACACGCACAACTCAGGACGCTACGGGAGCTACCCTACAATCATCCATCCAAATGGCGTAAGACAGAAATGTCTGGAAAGAAATGGTGGCCAGGGCAACGCACCACAGTCACATCCCTCAGTCATGAGGTTACGACAAAGAAGAATGCTTAATTATGGGCAGGCGTATTAATTACCATGAGGTGAACGTCCGGCTAGACTCCCCACTTAATTGAATAAAGAAATTTGAAGGATGTCTTTCAATTTGAAGATTAGTGCTGTTGTAGTTGCAACCATCATCAATTAACATATAACTTAAGGGTGGGATGATATACACCATTTCTTCTGATCTTGTTTAAAATAGGAACCAATAGCAAGTGGATCCGGGTTCAGATTATAAAGTACGTAACCACGTATTTGTATCATGATTAATACTTATCACAATCGATATAACTCCTTTTATCCACCTGATAACATTATCTATATCTAGAGCCTATTTTATTAACATTGTAATTAATGATTTTTTTTGTTTTTTAAATTACTACTTAACAATAGTGATCTACGACAGTTTTACTATTGGTTTCTCTACATTTGGTAAGTAATATTCAAACTTAGCTTATTGTTAAAGTTCTCTGTGCGTCAGTTGAATAGGTAACAGCATACAGGCGGAAATGTAAAAAATCTGTAGGGGCTAAAGTATAGCTCGTATCCTATCTATCTATGTATGGAATACCCCATACAAAAACAACGGTTCTGGAGTTATTAATGTTTTAAATATTTTCCAAAAAATTCCCGATTATCTTGGAAAAAAAAAATAGATTTTATTTCTTACTTATTTCTGCACAAATTTTAATGTAATAATCATTGTTTTATTAAATTAAATTAATAATCATCACTTAAAAGCTAAACCCTTAAAATTAGGTTCTTTGAAAGTCGTGACAGTAACAAATAAGGCGTTATACTTATATTTTTATTTAATCTCAAAATAAAATTATTGTTATAAAAAATACGTATAAAGCACATAAATAAGTAACTGACTTCACTACCTATCCGACAAGGTATAAGAGAGTACATAAAGGTCAAACTAAGGGCCGGCGCGACGTCTACTGTTATGAGTCTCTACAGTTTGATATTTCATGTTACTTGGTTTTATTTCAAATGTTTTTTTTCTCAAGTTTAGGAACTTTATGTACTTTCTTATACCTTGTCGGATAGGTATTGAAGCCAGGTACTTATTTATGTGCTTTATACGTAATTTTTATAAAAATTAAATAAAAATGTAAGTATGACGCCTTATTTTTTACTGTCACGACTTTCAAAGAACCTAACCTAAAAGTTTTAGCCTCCAAATGATAGTTATTAATTTGATTTAATAAAACAATGATTAAACAATAATTTTTATATTAAAATTTGGGTAGGAATAAGTAAGAAATAAAACCAATGTTTTTGTATGGAGTATTCCATACACAGATAGATAGGATACGAGCTATACTTTAGCCCCTCCAGATCTTTTACACCTATTACCTTTCACCTTGTATAAATGAAAGGAGAATAATATAAAGTAGTGTAAATATATGAACCGTTGATATATGGAATAATATATGTTTTTAAAATTGACTATATTATATATGTCTATATATATATATACAGAGGTTCATTGACTCTTCACCATTTCTCCGAAAGTATAAGACGTTAACAGCAAACTTTGGTAAAGATATTGCTGGGCTGAAATATTTCTGAAAAATTTCAAATCTAATTCTATATTATACCAGCAAAGCGGGTGGGGACAACTAGTTCAAATATATATACTGGTGATAGGTCGTTGTTGCCGGAGAACGTCTAGGTAGATACCACCGCAACTTCTACTTCTGCCGACAACCAGTAGCGTGCAAACATTATTGTGTTCCGGTTTAAAGGACGCTGTAGCTAGTGTACTGGGAGTAACGAGACTCAACATCGTATGTCTTAGGCCACGACCGCCGTGTGGTGCAGTGTATATCATCCTAACTAACGCCTGATTGTTATGAGCAGACAACTCACTTGTCATTAAGTAAAAATTCCGTTCGTTGCTTAATTGAATGAAAAAATCTGCCAAGAGCATTTATGTTATTAATTAATCTACTTTAAATAATTAAACTTTTCTATAATATAAGCAAGTATATATTTCCTAATTTACATACATAATGCCTAATATTTCATTATCCATATATGTGAGCGTGAGAAAATAATTTATTATACGAGTATGTTTGTTTTTACAACCTGAATAATTTAGAATTTATTTCGTTCTAGTTCTCATTCCGCGTTTAGCCGGCGAGCGCGAATGTCTATCTTAGACATACAATTAATACGAGATGATTTGATCTAAATTTGAAAATCTTCAAATTCACACTGAAGATATAATGGAGACTGAAGAAAAAAAATTCAATGGTAAGATTGTTTTAATTATTCTTTATATTTTAAATTAACGAGGAGAAATCGATTGTGGATGATCTCCTTAACACGACGTGTATTTATCTATAAGTATTTATACATATGCTAAGTATGTATATATAATGAAAATGGATTTCCTTTGTTCGCTGACCACGTGAAAACTAGTGACGTATCGACACGGCAACATGATCATTAGCCGCGGAAAGATTTGTAGATGGTTATGAACTGTTTATTTCTGAATTTAATAGATCCTTCATTATTTTAGTTCTGATTAACTTTTATAACCGTTTTCATTATGCGGTTGCTGTAGTAATGGTTGCTACAGATAGTCATTCGTGGTCGCATTCTCTCTCAAAGAATATTTTAGACAAATTTTATATTACGGCCAGCAAAATCTCCGAGGAAGAGCTAGTGTGTATATATTGTATAAATAAATACAGTCTAGTCTCTGTGCAGCTTGTTGGAAAGAGTATCGGTCCTCACTTTACTATAATAGTTAAAAAAATAATTAAAGTCGAAAAATATTAACGATTATCTTCGACTGACCGAGGAGATGTGCAGGTTCATCTGGTGGTAAATGTCTATCCAATACAATCTGGTGCTAGTTAAGATAATATATATAGCACAAAATTGCGTTGTCCTAGTAATTTTACTAGCTACAACGCCGTTCAAATCTGAATACAGTAATGTTTGCGCGTTACCTGGCGGCAGACATAAGCGCTGCGATGGTACCTTAGACGGTCACCGGCACTAAAGTCCAACGAGTCAAAATATTCATGAAACTGTGTTTTTTTCAATAACTGTAATTTTTTTTTTATTAATAAATGTAACAGTTTAATCAAAAGACATTTACATTTAGCTCTGTAAACATAATAAATTCAAATAAGATAATTTATACCCAACACATGTACACGATGGTATCTATACAGTTGATATTCTCTTAATTATTATTAAATAACATCAAATATATTGTGGCGGTGATCGATTGTCGAACGCACCCCACGACTGAAGTTGAATTTGGATTTTTGGAATTAGCTCTGACAACAGGCTGAGAAAAGAAAGTAAGACCGGCGCTAGTCAGAGAGTCGAAGTCGGTGAGATATAACTTTACAGTCCGTATCGCACGAATGATTCTTAAAAGACTAAGATTATTAAAGAACTAAGAATGCTTTCATATAGAAAGGTCACTAGGGACGACTACAGCAGCCTATTAATCGCCATACTTCCCTAACATCTCATAATATCCATATAAATAAACTGTAAAATGTTCTCTGTTACATTATAAAAATAAAATCTAATATCATTTGGCACTAGAAATGCGAAACTAACAAAATAGTACAATATGGATAAAATAGATGGCGCTAAAATTAATTGTTATTTTTATCATTTTAATATCAATAAATCTTAAATTAGAATTATTGTTACGTATATTAATTATCACTACGCGAATAAGTCGTTTTATCATCTAAAGAAAAAGGTTTTTTTGGTATTGACCACTAATCGATTTAAACAAACAACTGCGAATAAAATTAAGCCACTAAAAAAATCCTTTTAAGTAATTTTGTGTTATATAGCCTTTTAATTATGTAGTGTGTATTTAATAATTATATCATAAGGGTAGTTTTGGATATTTAAATAAGCGAAAGGAGTTGTTAATATTACCTACATATGTATACTTGTCGATTATATATATACTTTTTCAGCTGAAGATTTCGTTAATCAACTATTAAGTGATGAAGCCAAGGAGAGACCGTCAGACCTTGAGGAAATTAAAGAAATCAAACAGGAGCTTCCAAAATGGTACGATGAGGACAAATTTAATCAGTAAGTTTAGTAAATTTTAACTGGAAGAACGTATAAGATTTTATAAAATTATTTAGAAATTTTACACTTAATAATGAAAACCTAGAGAAAAAAAAGTATAAAAAAGTAAAGAAAAAAAAATCATAATCATATGTGCGTGTAAACTTTTCTTTGGCGTTGTTTAAAAAATATAACTGGTATCGATTTTAAGTAACGAAAAATCGAGTTTATATCAAAATCAGAACAATGACTTCTGTAAAGCATCAAGTAGGTAATATGTTCGTACGGCATATTTTTCTTGAATTCGATAAATGCATATTTCAGAGCTCGACGCTTCTATTGGCACAACAGCTACGGGCTAACCTTGGCTATGCTGCTGGGACTAGTGAACGTCCTGGCGGTGCCGTCGATCCTGAAGATTTTAATAGGTGCCCGTCGCTCTAATGATGTGTACCCAGCGTTTAAACGTTACCTCTCCACTTTTCTTCACGCCGTCTCCTGGTTTGAATCGGACTTGAAACCGGGCAACAAGTGAGTCATGATTTTCTTTCCAGAACATAACTTTAAATTAATTCTAAATCTCCTAGACTTGTGGACGCTCTAGAACTACAGTTTCGGCATTTTAAAAATGGTTACTCTTAAAAAGGTAATCCTTGCCTATCCTCTTCCTTCTTCATCGTTATACTCTCGGTTGAATGATCGTAATCGTCCTTATTCTTGGTAAACTCAAGCAAAGGAGTCTTTGTATTAGTTTATTTTATGCTTGGGAAGACCAAGGTTGCAACAAAAAGCTATGGCTCTTTCTATGTTTTTTCCCAAAAGATAGGTTAACTTTCGAAGATATATTAATCTGTTCATTTGTTTTGTCTAAAAGATAATAATAAAAAAAGTAACTAACTATATTCAATTGTACCCTAGATTACATTTAATAAAATGATTAACGGACCTTTATCATTGATAACTTTTTTAGGACCTGGGAGTCGACAATGAGAGTGCGCAAGCGTCACATAATAATGACGAAAGCGGCAAAATTAAAAGGTCAGGGTCTGATAAATCAGAGAGACCTAGTTCTCACTCAGTTCGGCTTCGTCGGAGTGACGTTTCTGAAGTCCGAGAAATTTGGTATTCAAATCTTAGAGGATACGGACTGGACAGCATATAACCAGTTTTGGCGCATAATAGGATTCATGGTCGGAATCGAAGACCGGTAATAATCATATTCTTACTTTCAACAACTATTAAATCGAAGGCTCGTTTAATAATATTGTAATTAACATGTACATAAATAGCAACACTAAAACAAATTTCTCTTATTGTTCTTTTATTTTAACGCCATCTATGTTATTATATTTGTACCATTTTCTCTTGGACAACATTTATATCACAAAATGTCGAGGCAAGCAAGACGTTCACCTGCTGTAATATTAGTTCAAAAAGCAATCTAGCACTACTTAAGATGATACATACTGCAATATACTGTGCTCTGTGTTTTATGGCATAAAATATGTCTAATTACCCCAATAATTTCATTAGCTGGAGATCAGTTAACACAGTACAGTTTGGCGGCAGAGATAGGCGCTACAGTTTTGACTACCACCGATAAAATTTTTTAGCTTGATTCTTTTTTATTTAGATACAATTGCTGTCGGGATACAGTAGAGGAGACACGGGAGGTCTGTCGAGTGATTATGCGACGCGTTTATACACCCTGCTTGAATGACACGCCCGAGTACTTTGAGTACATGGCTCGCATTATGCTGGAAGGTGTCTCGTCGGGCAACCCAACAGTCAACACGCCCTCGTTGTTGTACTGGACAAAGTACTTAGCGGATGTGCCTGGATACGTTTGTACCGAAGAAGAAAGGATAGAATTTCAGATGACTTTGAGGAAAAAGTTGTACGGACGCTCCGAAGATATTGGTGTGTATGCATTTTTATATACAAACACATCTTTAAACAATGAAATTAAACTCCCGTGCCTACCGAGGTCATATATACATTTTGTTATAGTCAAACTGGTTTTACTGATTAAAATAAAACCTTTTAAAGCTAAAAAAAAGGGTTTACGCATGAATTTGATTTCAAATGAAAACGTTTTGCCGTAGTTGCACTTCCACACGAGCAAAGGATTAGTGTATTATATTAAAAAAAAAACTATTGGTAAAGTTCTAAAAACGTTGTCTAGATAAACGCTATCATAACTCTCATTGAATATTATAAAAAAAAATAGTAACGGTACCGACAGCTACTTTACTGGTATTAGGTTTCCGTTGTTAGAAATCGCCCAGGTACGTGCTACTGTAGCGCCTATTTTTGTAACCAAAACTGCATTATTTGAACATTACTGTGTTCCAGTTTGAAGGCAGGTGTAGCTAGTGAAATTACTGCTAGTGTAAAACTTAACAGCAATTGAACATACCTCTCGTGTCATTGTTCCTTCAAATATAGGTCTTTAAGAATATCCGACTTTTAAGCCATAACGCAAAATAGGATGTTACATTATTAACATATGAATCAACAGTAACATGCAAACGGTTTTATAAAATAACGACACATTTCGCGTATGTTAGTTTTTCAGAAGGCGCTTTTTAGTTTTCAATTTCTTTCACCTTTTTGTTTTTTTCTTATGGTTATGTTCTCGCCGCAGTTCTATTGACAACTATAGCGGCTTCATTGGACTCAGGGCTCGCGGATCTGGTATCCACGAGCTAAAATAATATAAAAGAGAAAAGAACTATAGGGCAAAATAAATTTGAAATTAAACCAAAACTTAAAATGAACTTAAAATACAAAAAACTAAACACAAAACACGAAACCATAAAACATAGAGTGGTATGTAAAAGGGGAGGAAAAAGGTGAGAAGATATTGGATGCGGAAGGATTGAAACACCTTTTTGTGTGTCCATGAACATATAAATTACACATGCTTCGGAAGTGCTTACATTTGATTATTATTTCATAGACCACAATTCGATATCATTATAAATTGTTATACAGTTTAAAAATACCATTATTAAACATACACACACGTAAACTCGAAATTTGTAAAATTATGTGAAATAAAGATAACTACACAACACCAAATGTGTGGTTGTTCCCAACATCGACGATATATGTTATATTCAGCTCATGCATAGGGATTTCCAAACGGCTAAACCGAGTTATATTATTTCAATACCGGCTGGATCATGTGCTTAACTAGTTGGAATAGTCGTTAAGATCCTAGGTTTACTTTTTAGATAATATAGCATATTTATTTTTTGCCTCAGGTGTGGAAGCGTCTACTTTGATATCGGAGTCCGGCGTGGAAGGCCTACCTGGCAACAAGCGTCTGCTCTACTTACGTGATTATGACTCATTTAAAACTATTCCCGAGTATAGTAGACTATCTCTTTCTTCTAAATGTAAACTACAGATCAATTGTCTATTCAACAGAATTTATTCCACTTACATCGGCCGTCGGTTTCTCAACGCTTTATTTCTGTCAGTTGTGATTTTGATGAAAAAGTATCCTAAAATTTTATTCTTCACGTTCAACATGAAGGTGTCGACCAATTTTCTATTTGATTTTCCAATAGATAATACCGGTTTAAAACCTAACTCAGTTTTTACAGAAAAAACTATCAAGACTCCTTGGTATAAAATGATTTTTCAGGACCTTTTTCGAAGATATAAAATGTAAAAAAAAACTAGTATTTACAAGAATATCATACATTTAATGAAATTAAATATTACTGTTTTTATCTTGTTTGAGTTATTTATTAAATACAATAGATACTCTATGATAATAACAGAACGTATCTCTGTTCAGTTCTATTCGTGGCTATAGGTGCTGCAGAACTTAGAGATAATTAATAGGTTATTAACCGCAATAAAATTAATTTCATTTAGTGTTAATATCTATTAACATTATGAATAAACATGAGGAAAGCCCGCAACCATTTAATTATCAAAGTAAGGTTTACTACTAATAGTAGTTTTTTATTTCTCGATGAATTCACGAAAGTGGATCTCCTAAAAGTCCTTACACGAACTGTTGGATAAGTTAGGTAATACTGTTAGACTTGTAATAAATAAATAACGTTAACTTAATCCCTGTATATCATCGTTCAGTGCTCACACCTGATCTTTTTTTAATTCATGTATTTATAAAAAAATGTTTAAAAACAAATGGATAATAAAAGCATTGATACATCTCAACTTAGTAATCGGGAAGATGAAATGAAAATTACTAACATATTATTTTGTTAATTTTTTTTTTAAATAATCTTTAACAAGCACCTTTAATCTACAATAAGAATAGTTAAAACTAAATGTTAAAATATAAATTTATAATCTATTAGATCTGTATGAACTTAAATACGAAGATGAAGGTAATAAAATGTTACATCTTTGTATAAGCTTTTTATTATTTCCTTAAAATTTATGTATTGAAATAAAATATTTTATTTAACTCCGTTCACAATGTCCTTCTCTGAGAAGAACTGACAGGATACTCTTAGAGGGTTTTTCTTTCTTTGTGATCGCATTCAACAAAAAGACTTCAATAACACTGAGTGAATAATTTAAAATGACTATTTCTAATAGTCATTATCTTCTAAATATAGTTACTAATTTTTATTGCCAAAGGCCATCTAGTTTAATACCATCACAGTGTGCCAACATTACTTTGTTCTAATTTGAGGGGGATTATAGTTAGTCCTAGTAATATTATTGGGAGTAACTTAACATCTTGTCTACTATGGCGACAAGGATAAGGCGGTGTAATATATATCATCCTTATTAGCGACATTTGTGGTGTATTGTTATGAGCAGTTCTTCTTCTTCTTCTTTCTCCTGCCCTGATCCCACTTTATGTAGGGTCGGCACAACATGTTCTTCTCTTCCAGTCTCGCCTATCAGCCGTCATCTCATCGGTTACCCCTTTCTTACTCATGTCATCCTTCACGCAATCCATCCATCTTTTCTTAGGTCTACCTCGACCCACATATCCCTCCACATTCATATCTAACATTCTTCTTGTTATATGACATTCATGTTATGAGCAGTTATATCACTTATATTCAGGTGAACGTCAAGACTATTACTTCGCTTCGTCGTTCCAAAAAAATGTCTATACTAATAGTCTGAGACGTTTTCTGCCATACATTTATATATATGAGTAAATAAATAAATTACAGCGCTTGTTAATTTGTTATAGAAACAAGTATATTGAATCTGTAAATTAATTGATTAGATCGTCTATAATACATATATGTAATTTATTTTCACATTTATTTCACATATTATTTAATCTTTATTCGGAGGCTATTCTAATGGACCTCCTCTTGAGTCATCCAGAGGGAGTTAAAGTTAATGGAACACGAATCAATAATATCAGATATGCTGATGACACCGTGCTTGTGTCGGGTTCTGAAAGCGGGCTGCAAAGACTACTGCAGGATATGGCTTTGGTGTTTATATATTATGTTTGAATATCAATAAGACGAGAGACGAGAACAATGGTAATATTGAAAACTGCGATGCTTGCTCTTAAATTATAACTATGTGAAACAAAAATTAAAGCAGTAACTTCACATAAATATTTAGGCCGTTATTTAATATCAGATTTAGGTTATAACAAAGAAATAAAAAGTAATATCGGACGAGCTAAAAGTGTTTTTACTAGAATGTCCAAAGTATTGTGACCCCAAGATAGCGTTTCCGCGTTTTAAAATGTAATGTTTGGTCCCTTTTTCTACATGGTTGTAAGCCGTGGACTTTAAAAAAGGAATGTTGTCGTCGAATACAAGCATTTGAGATGTGGGGACTCTGTCGAATGTTTAAGATCAAGTGGAAGCTGTTTGTCTCCAATGCTCAAGTCCTTGAGAGAGCTAACGGCAAACGCAGGCTGATGATAACCGTCATGCAAAGAAAGGTTGTATTTTCGGACACCTTCAAAGAGGATCCCTTTATGAGTTCCCAAAGTTAATCCTGGAGGGCAAACTTCATGGAAAATGTGCACCTGGTAGATAACGTAAGAAATGGTTTGACGACATAAAAGAGTGGACCGGGTTTAAAAGCCATCAGTTAAAAATAATAGCTGAGGATCGAGTTGGTTTTCTCAATCTGATCGCCAAATTACAATTTGAAGAGGGCACCTAATGAAAAAAAAATATTTTCCACCGACATCTATTTACGAGGAGGGATATAAAAGTAATGAGAATGAGATAGAATATAATGAGTATTGATAACTTAATAATTTATTTTTCTACATAGTCTCAAGTCTCTCTACATACCGAGGCCTGCGCTTTTCCAAGACTTCAATCCGTTTCAAAAAAAGTTTTGTCTTAGTCCTGCAAAAACTCGTAGTAAACTTTATTATGATTTATCCTGCGTCATTGCGAACACATCAATTATATAAAATTATCAAAAGATTTCTCTATCAAATAATTACAGCGATATGATATAGAAATTGATAAATTGCATTACCAAATTCTTAGCTCCTCATATCTGGAGACAAAACTTAAAAACAAAATTACTGTTATGTTATTTCAGGTTAGATACTGATCTAAACAATAGTACTATTATAATGACCATTTACAACTTTTCTTTTATTTTAACCGAATGATAAAAAATCTTTATTAGATCATCATATGTACCCTCGCCTTCTCGATGTTATATCGTCGAATAATCCTTGAGGTTGATCATAAAAAAGTCATAAAAACCACAATTCGATTTATTTCTTAATGAAGATCACGACCACTTCAATCGTGGCGCTGTTTTGTTTTTTTTTGTTTTACTTGGGGGCAATGGCTACGCATACTCGTCTTCTTGCACCGACTAAAACCCCCACGATGTTCCACCTCATCGCCATGATGGCAGGGTCACGGGAACGCAAGCACTCAATCGCGATCCTGCCGGCGCTGGCCACTTGCGCGGCCCCACCTCGGGGAGGAGGGATGAACCCTCCCAGGGCACGCCGGAACATGCAGCGCGCCCCCTCCTCGACCTCATGCGTGTGCGGGCGACCCGTTCCCCCGAACCTGTCGCCCAGAGGCATTGGGAGCCACGGAAGAAAACCTCTCCCGGCTCCCCGCGGCGGAGAGATGTTGGGCCCGCCGCTACCTGTCAACGGCCGCGGAGGATAGGGAGAACGGCGCATCGCAATACCGAAACTCCTCTTCCCCCGCGGCCCCACCGCCGCCGCATCGCCGGTGCGACACCGGTTGGCCGCAGAGGGTACTCCCTCCGCGACCCCACCTCGGCTGCGAGGGGCGGTATGAAACCGCACCTGCAGCCGGCCGGTGGGACAGCACAGAGCCGCCCCTGCGGCCCCCGGCCGCTCCGGTGAGCTCCAGTTATCTCAACCGGTGCTTTAATCGGGTATTCCATTGGGGACCTAATGCCTTTCACAATCTTTTTACTGAAAAGAAAAAAAAAGTATAAGTATTTTTATCATATATGATGAATTGTAATTAAAACGTGATAATTCGCATACATTACACTAAACAAGTAAAATTTCTAGTTTAGTTATTTTTCATATATGAATTCAGAATATAATATAATGCAACAATATGTATAACATTTATATCATGGATGATGCTTAAACAATTTTGAATGTATTCTTCTCTTACCAAAAATAATAGCTACGCATAAAATGAAACAAAAATTTCTCTGTGTATATAAAAAATAGTAACGTTTAATAACGTTCATTTTATTTTGTAAAAGAATACAAAATATATTTCTAACTTAAGTTTAAACTGTATAACATTTACTAATACAAAAAATATTATTATAACCTTATTTATTCTCAATAACAATCAAGACATGACCAAATGTTAAGTCGTATCCAAAAATAATACGTAATTTTTCTCGTAAATTCATCCTTATGATATTATTATATAAATCAATACAAACATGATTATACCATGCTAAAATTATTATTATATAGTCTTATCTTAATGATATTGATAATCTGTGACGAAAAGTTTTTTATCTGTGGCCATATTTAATTTTATACCGCAGTGGCGTTATAAGCTATGGCGTTGTTTATATATCTGTCAATGTACTGGAATCTGACGAATGCGAGAGAGCAGACGGAAACCGGCTCCAAGAAAATAGTGTTTATTCGCGCGCCATTGGACACAGTTGTTTGTTAACGTTTCGTGTTTATAAATGTTACCTAAGTGATAATTTAATGAATTGTTATTTCTAAATTTTGAGACAAACAAACGAACTCAAAAATGGATCTAAGTCGTAAGTTGATTAGTCGTTATTAACTTATTCATTGAAAGTTTAAACTCGCTGGATACGTTTAATATAATTAATGTATAATTACATTGATGTAGTTTTTATTGACAAATACAAAAAGTGTAGACAAAGGCTTTTAATCCAGTTATACATTAAGTATATTTAACTATAACTATAAATACTTAACTTTCACTGTAGTTTTCGAACCGTAGTTGCGTTTAGAAAGGCGTAGAAATTTATAAAACTTTCAACTTCTAACGTAAAGATGTCATCGTAAGTTTTTATTATATAGATAAAACTATTTTGTACTATTTCTTCTTCTGCACCTGCGCTTACCTATAACCTATTAAATGACAGGGGGAAAACACCCGACTCTATAAATATTGTAATTATTGCAAAGACTTAGCCAACTAACAGTAGTCTATATCCAGCAGTGGACCTTTATCGGCTAATGATGATTCGCCTTCTTGCATTTTTGTACAATCAAATTTGTTTAAATTCCACCTCAGGTAAAATAAATGATTTTTTATAAAACTTATAGTAATGTAACTAAGCCTTCCATATTAATTGGTACATTATTTGTTTTTTCCCCGCCATTCGCCTATTACTATTATGACAAATAATTTATTAATATAAACAATACATATATCTATGATAATTAAAGTAAATATTTACTATAAGCTAGTTCCAGCTATGTCGTACTTATAAAGTATTTTAAAAAGTACGATATTTAATATATTTCCAACTTTACTTTTGGAAACCTTATAAAAATTTTCGTATTTCAAGGACGGATAAAAGATATAATAATAAGCAGATATTCAACTAGTATTAACGTTTTAAATTACAAATAAATATTTACATCGAGTAAGGCTTCGTTGCCGGTCTAAGTAGGTATCACCGTTCGACCTACTTCTTTCGTCACGCAATACAAATACGATTTCTATTAGCAACATTTAATAAGAAGATCATCAGTGAAATTATTCGAATAACTACACGTATCATATTATCGTCATTGGACAAGACTAAAGTCATGTTCAATGGCGTAATCATCCCTACTCCAGTAACCGTGAGGAACGCGGCAATTCAAGAAGTAAAAGAATACGTCTACCTCGGACACGTTATCGAACTTGGCCAAGGTAACTTCAACAAAGACATCGATAGAAGCATTCGGCTCGGCTGGGCAACGTTTGAGACTTTCCGCCACCTCCTCACCTCGCAAATACCCCAAAAGTTTCAAGACGAAAGTCTTTAACCAGTGCCTCCTCCCCACACTTAATTACGTCGCATAGACATGGCGCCTGACCATCGGACTCGTCCACCGATTCAAAGTAGCACAGCGAGCGATGGAGAGCCCTACGCTTAGCATTTCTGAAAGGGGCAAGATCCAGAACGAGGAAATTCGACGGAGAACTAAAGTTGCTGATGTAGCTCTCAAAATCTGCAAGCTAAAGTTACAGTGGGCTGACCATGTCTGTCGTGTCAGTGACGGCCGATAGGGAGAAAAAGTCTTGGAGTGGAGGCCGCGTACAGGTCGCAGAAGTATAAGACGCCCTACTTCCAGATGGACCATCGACATTATCATAGCGATTGGAAGTGGGCTGATGGTAGAAATTGAGAATCGCATTTGGTGGAAGGCCTATATCCAGCATAGATAAACAAAGGCTGATAATGATGATGATGATTATACTATCACGAGCTCGGTTCACTTGACTTTTAAACACGGAAAGTTCTGGTTTCATGTCACGGCCACGTGTGGTAGAGTTTTGATAGTGATAGGGTTTTTACTAGAAGTCAAATATCTTGTTACTACTATTATTATAATGCTGCCGTCATAACTGTGAATATGTCACAGCCAGTATTCTGAGCGGGCAGAATATAAAGGGCTTCCAATAACACAATCAAAAGAACGAAAACTTGTTTAAAAATAACAGACCCACGATATATATTAGCAACATTTTGAAACCTCAGAAAGACGGACAATACCCCATTGTATATCTGTCTTTCGGAGGACTGTACTCATTATAAGAGCTAAAGAACATGTAGACACCATGGAAGTTAATAAGTACGAAATCAATCTTTTATTTGTTCTGACTTAATGGTTGGGTTTTTTTGTTTAGACCAACTTAAAAGTGAAAAAAAAAATATATAAAAACCTGATCAGGTGTATATAAAAACACAAATTGGCAGTCAAAGTATAACATAAAAGATATATCGCCCGTAAAGATTTATTAATAATTCATCATCATCATATAAACTTCTTGAGGGAAAGTACATGTTCTAACCACAGTGTTGGAAGACCAGCGACAACAGTTAACTGGCACTTGGCTAACTTAGTAAATTTTTTTATTCTACTAAGCGACAAGACGTTCGCCTGATGGCAAGTCCAACATCATCACCATTTCAACCGATGGACGTCCACAGCTACACAGTACTCTTATAGTATAATCCACGAAGTACGGTTCGGCGCTATTTGGGTCCACTGGCTCCCAGCAATTCCAATGTCGTCTGTCTAGCTAGTGAGGGGTTCGGTAGCGCTGGGTTTTCAGGTGCCTGAGCCGCCATTCCAGCACTTCATACACCTGCCCATATCACGCAAGTCGTACAACTGTAACCAATTAAGATGATACACTTCACCACCTTACTCGTCGCTTTAAAACTTAAAATGTGAAGTCTCGTTACTCCAGTTCGCTAGCCACACACCCTTGAAACCGGAGCAAAATAATATATGCACAGTACTGGTCGGCGGCAGAAATAGAAGCTCTGTTAGTACCTAGACGCAACAGCAACAGAGACCTACCATCATGAATAAATGACTTTGTCTCCTTATGAGAGAATATGTACAAACTGTTCAGTATTCTTGTTAACCGTGAACATCATATCATCAGCCTATAAACGTCCAGTCTTGGACACAGGTCTCCCCCAAAGATCTTCACATCAATCGGTCTCGCGCTGCCTTGGTTCCGGTGCCTTGTCAACGTTCGTCACAGTCAGATATGGCCTCCGGTACTGTCGAGCACCACGAGCTGTTGCTTGTAGGGGTTCATATGGGGGGATTTGGGATATTTCCTAATACACTGGTCCAATGCGGGTTAGTGGGAGCCAGAGTCTCGTTTCTTGATTAGCAGGGTGCACCACGAGTAGGTGAGATTGGCTTGGATCCCGTGAATTGTGCGGGACCCCTTACGCCCCCCCCATCAACATATATTATTATTTATGCTAAACTTTAAATTTAATTTAAACAAACCAGTTAAACAAGTCAGTTTTATTTACTTAATTCATTCAGAGAAGCGATTGTGTTAAGTAAATGAATTGTGGGACAATTTTTTTTATAACAATTAATTACAATAACTGGTCTTAGAACTTTAGTCTGGATGGATTGTGTGAAAGATGATATTTGTTAGAAGAGTATGAATTCAGTTATGATGGCTGATAGAGAGATATGGACGAGAAGTGCATGTTATACCGACCCCACATAGTTAGCTGGGAAAAGGGCAGAACTGGTGCTAGATCTTTGTTGCCGGAGACAGTCTAGATAAGTACCACCACAGCGCCCATTGCAGCCGACAACCACTGTGCAAATGTTACTATGTTCCGGTTTATAAAATTACTGCAGAAACGAGACTTGGCATCTTATCTGTTACGGCGAGGAGTAATATGATGCAGTATATATCAGCCTATTTAGCCCCACGTAGTTATGGGCAGGCGTATCACTTACCATCAGATGGCCTTTCGTCTCGTCGAATAAAAATCTCGGAATGTTCTGGAAATAAATATCATTTGACATTTACGGAAATCAATAACATTACTGTTCTTGACTTCCGTAATGTTAAACGAACTGCAAGGTACTTAATCAAAATGTCAATGTTGAACCTGTATTTTATTGCATACATGTTATCTGTCCAATACGTATTATCGTGTGAGGTTCGATTCCGACTGAGCTTTTTCAGCTTTAAGGAAAACGGTGAGGAAACAGACATGTTCATAGAACTGCTCTCGTCCGCAATTGGCTTTGTTGGTGGATAAACGACCTTGACTCTCTACTCGTGAGACAAAAGGTTACTCGCACCAGCGCAGCTCCCATTGTAGTCGATACAAAAAAAAAGTGTGCTAACACTGCTGTGTTCCGATGTGAAGGGCCCTGTAACATACCCCATCCAAAAACAATGGTTCTGGAATAATTAATTTTTTAAATATTTTTCAAAAAATTTCCGATTTTCTAGGGAAAATTCGATCATTTTATTTCTTACTTATTTCTACACAAATTTTAAAGTAATTATTATTTAATCATTGTTTTATTAAATTAAATTAATAATCATCACTTAGAGGCTAAAACTTTCAAATTAGGTTGTTTGAAAGTCGTGACAGTAGCAAATAACGACGTCATACTTATATTTTTATTTAATCTTAAAATAAAATTTTATTTATTAAAAATACGTATAAAGCACATAAATAAGTACCTGACTTCAATATCTATCCGACAAGGTGTAAAAAAGTACATAAAGTTTCTAAAATTTAGAAAAAAAACAACTAATGTATGGAATACCCCAATTCCATATATAGATAGGATACGAGCTATCCTTCAGCCTCTCCAGATCTTTTACACCTGTTACCTTTCACCCTGTATATCTGATATCGTAATGGATTCAATCGCTCAGGGTACTACCTACAAGACAGAGAAAAAAATTACTATTATGCAATTTCTTTATGTTAAGGTAAAAAACCTCTTTCTTGTTTTTGTAGAGATAGCCATTTTGATTTCTTCAACGCCACTTCCTTTCTTTTTTATTTTTCAAAGCAATGAGACGATGGGGACGTTTACCTGATGGTACGTAAACCGCCTGACTATAACAATGTGGAGCTAATTAGGGAGTATATACACAGCACCGCAGGGCGAAGCATTGAGACATAACATATTAAGTCTTATTACCCCAGTAATTTCTCTAGTTACATCAAAACGGTTGGATTAAACTAGGAGTTCCTCGCTCGCTAACACCCCTGCTACTCCTCTTCGGGGGTAACATTTCGTAACTGGCCTATATTCGGCAACAGTAATACTCCTACCAATTTTCAAGTCTCCAGTCCTTATGGTTCAGAGACACGATGATAAGACTCCTAAGTGGAAATCTCATATATGTATAAAGATAATATATTTTTTAATACTTCATAAAACCAAATACATAATTGACTATGGTCATTAACAAGCGGCACTATAAATATCTTATAGATACCTGCGCGTGCGCATAGTTCCTGATAAACGATTAATAAACAATATGATAAATGTTAATACACTTTTGCCTGGTGGTAGGTTTGTTGCCGGAGACGGTCTAAGCTGGTACCAAAAAGTAATGTGTAAATATAACCGTGTTCCGGTTCGAGAGGCGCTGTAGCTAGTGAAATTACTAGATAACTAGATTTGACATCTTGCGTCAAGGTGCCGCGTTGTTATGGTATAGCTTACCATCAGATCTTAGTATCAGTCTCGTCGCTCAAATTAAAAAAAAAACTTTACACTCCAACGGGGAGATGAGATCCTTAATAAACTGTAAACTCCGTTAATCTTTATATTATAATCTATTGAAGTAATAAAAATTGTTTAAAAAAAGTTTTGTTTTTTTTTTTAAACAATGTAAGGACTAGACATTAGGATTTCTCTATTATGCTATAATTGCTTTAATTAAACATTGAAGTTTTTTTTTTCGGTTTAAAAGACCTTGTTCATCGAATAAAAAATTCGTTCGCAAATATGTCAGTCATACCGACCATGTCTGTCGTCAGTGACGGCTGATGGGGGAGGAGTCTTGGGGTGGAGGCCGCGTACAAGTCGCAGAAGTGTAGGACGCCCTACCACCAGATGGACCGACGACATCATCAGGGTGGTCGGAAGTGAGTGGATGCGAGAAGCTGTGGATCGCATTTGATGGTAGATGTTGGAGAAGGCCTATATCCAGCAATGGATACACAAAGGCTGATGATGACGATGATGATAATGAGTATAATATAAATCGATTTCCTATGTTATTGTTGTATACTCCATTAAAGATAATAAATAGATAATTTTAATAATGATCGTTGTCATGTTTCCTTTGTGTTCGCCACAAAAGGACCGTTTGGATCCAGTTGAAAGGATATCGTTGTTGTAAGTGGGAAGTGGGCCCTCGGCTCCTCTCATGAGGCTCAATTGAAACTAAACGGAGTAGATATCATATAGGTATACTTACAGCGGACATTGAGCCTGAACAGCCAATAGGATTCCCATATGAATAATTGGTGCAATGCGATTGCAACAATTGTTTTATTTCACACGTCAATCGATATTAATATTGACTAACGATGAGGTGCGATGGTCCTCGAATGGCGACCGCGTACCGGAAGTCGTAATGTTGGCAGGCTCCCCACCAGGTGGTCCGACGATCTGGTGAAGGTTGCGGGAAGTAGCTGGATGCGGGCATCGCAGGTTCGATCGACGTGGAGATCTTTGGAGGAGGTCGGTGTCCAGTTGTGGACGTCTGTCGGCTGATAACGATGATAATGATTCACAGAGGTTTCGTTCCCCATTTCATGTTGACAGCAGCGTCGAGCAGATGAGGTTGGTTGGATCTCGTGAGTTGTTGTACGGAAACCCTTATACATCCAAAATTACATAATACACATACATGTGTATAAATGTATTAGCTGTTCTCCGCCCGCTTTGCTGGCCGTAACACCCCCGCAACCCTTTTTAGGGGTAACATTTCATATAATCCGTTCTCGGCTGACCTTTACTCTGTCAAAGGAACATTACTACTAAATTTCTAGTCTCTATGCCTAATGGTTCCGTGGATATAGTGATGAGTGTCTACGTAGGTGGAGGTCTCTTATGTATATATATATATATATGAATATGTGTGCACTTGTTCTAGCATAAGTTTCTGCTGACGTCACACAAAGCGCTTAAAGTCTGCAAATTGCTTTGCATCTTAAAGTTACACTAATGAGGAAATTTTAAAAAAAATCCCTTTCCCAGCCGAAGAGTTCGTGGCCGGTCTGCTGAAGAAAGAAGCAAGCGAACAATCGTGCGACACGAGTAAACCGGAAGATCTTCACATGGAACTACCTATATGGTACAGCGAGAAGAAATACAATCAGTAAGTATTAAGTTGCGTGTCTTTGCTCTAAAAATTGTATATGTGATGATTTGAAGTTATTAGATAGCTTGAAAATTCATTAATTATAGTGTATTCTGTGAAAAAAAAATTTACCACGGAAACAAAAATGGACGACCATGTAATTCTGAAAGCATTACAAGACCCTTGCCTATATCCTGGTTTCATAAGACATTTTTAGTATTGTAAGTTTTATACACTACAATATATAATTATATATAAATATGTGATTGAAAATATGTAAAACATAACAGCCCACTTAATGTTCCCACTGTTGGGACCCATGCCTTCTCTTAAGTGTAAACACTTCGAACGCGTGATTGACGAACATCACATGTCTAAACAAGCTGTACTCCTCTCCACATATTTATTCTCCGGAAGCGAAATCTCGGTGAGGATCGAACCTGCGCCTCTTCGATACATCGACCACTGTGCTCACAAACCCAACTGTCACCGCTTATCATATCAATTATGTCCTTACAAACAAATGTATGACCATTTGGTTATAGAGCGCGTCGTTTCTTCTGGGACAATTGCTTCGGTATGATGTCATCGATGCTCCTGGGCTTGGTTGCGGTGTTTGCGGTGCCGTCCATACTCCGCGTCCTCATGAGCTCCCGCCGCTCCAACTCCGTATACACCGCGTACAAGAGATACTTATCCACTCTCCTGCACACTGTCGCCTGGTTCGAAAACGAATTGAAACCCGGAAGTGTGTGAGTACTTGTGAATTATAGTTTATTGTACAAGTACGAGATGAGCAGGACGTTGGCCTGATGGTAGCTAGAGTGATATTCCAACCGGAAAACAGTAGTCTGCACACTCCTATTTGGTGGCAAAATTTAGCTGAATCACTTCCAAGGTTCAGCAGAGCCACTTCTAGTACTTACATTTTAGTTATGGTTTTTTTTTATTATTTAACATCCTCAAATACTAACAGCCCTTGGCTTCACAGATCGTGGCAATCGTTGTACGCTGTGCGGTGCCGTCACGTACGCGCGGACTTCGCGGCGAAGATGAAAGGCGTGGGCCGGGTCTCCCAGCGAGACCTGGCGCTCACCCAGTTCGGCTTCATAGGTTTTTCCATACTGAAATCCGACAAATTCGGCATTAGGCAGATGAGCGACGAAGATTGGGAGGCGTACAATCATTTCTGGAGGGTTGTCGGATACATGATCGGATTGGAGGACAGGTAAAAGATACGCTTGCAGATTCCGAATACGCGGACCTTGAGTTATAAAAAGCTGAACTTCCTTAGGGTACCCTGGTGTAAAGTTTTTGTCGCTAAATAAGTAGGTGGTATGTGTTAGTTGCTGGGCAACGGGAGCAGGCATCCATTGCCCTTTCCAGCCGTGGTGGAGTCGCGGCCGTATATCGATTCCCGCAGTCGTATATCGATTGGCGGTAGATCCCAAGACTAGATCAGCCACAGGGAGTAGGTTGAATTTTCTCTCTAGAGGAGCCTCTGGGTGATGAATTCGAAGGGATCCTCGAGAAGAGGCGGCGCGTTGCAGCCGGCACTGGCGGGGTTCTCGACGCTCTGTCGTAAAACGTCGAAGGTGGAACATCGTTGGAATTTTAGTCGGTGCTAGTCCGACATAACCTGTCTTTGCCCCCGCGAGGGCGGCTCTACGAAGACCTATGCCCTTACATGAAACAAATGTCTGTGAACGAACATTCCATGCTTCGAAATGACGAGTGCCATTCGGTGCTTTAAAATACCCTGTCGGTCACCATCAGGCTAACTACCTGCTCATCTCCTGCTCCGTTGTATAAAATGATAGAAATGAAATGTAAATACAGGTACAACATATGCCGCGAGAACATGTACGACACTCGCGAAGTCTGCAAGTTACTGATGGAGAGGGTCTTCGCGCCATGCCTGGACCACGTGCCGGAGTACTTCGAGCACATGGCCAGGAGCATGCTGGACGGGATGTGGTCCGTGAACCCGACAGTGAACACGGCCGCACTGCTGTATTGGACGCGGCATCTGGCCGACGTGCCGGGGTACGTGTACACCGAAACCGAAAGAGTTGACTTCCAGAAGAGACTGCGCGACAAGCTGAAGGGGAGATCAGAAGACGTGGGTGAGTCAATGTTTTTAATATGTTATAACATTGACCATTAGCTGAAATGGTGGTAGGTCCCGAAAGCCAGTACCAGGTAGGTACCAATGTACCGTTTATTTCTGCCGGCAACCAGTACTTTGCGATCATTACTGTGTTCCGGTTTTAAGGGCGCTGTAACAAGTGTAAATACTGGCGTATCGAGACATCATCTTATGTTTCAAAGTGACGAGCACAATGTAGTGCAGTGTCTATCTTTCTAACTTGCGTTATGTTGTCATGGGCAGGAGTCCAACTTACCATCAGATGAGCATCCCGTTCGTCCCACCACTTCGTAAAATAATATATATATATATTCGTATTAGCTAAGAAATTGGGGAAGGTCTATATATGCAGCAGTGGATTAACAAAGGCTGATGATGTATTACCTGGTCTTTATATAATGATGGCATCTACTCAATTCCTAAGGTAATTTTTGATGGTGGTACCTGTTGCCGGAGACCGTCTGTATAAACACCATCATAGAGAACCAGAACCAGGAACCGCCTGACTAGCTACCATTCTCATATGGAGATAGATTTGTTTTTTTTATTTTTTATCTCCGTACTAAATGAGGGGGTGTAAGGGGTTCCTCGCAACAACTCACGGGACCCAAGCCAACTTGATGAACAAACGAAGTTCTGGCTCTCACCAACCAGCATTGAGCCAGCGTGATGAATAATGGCCCAAATCCCTTCAATATGAACACAAAGGCAGGATCGATCCATGTGGGGATGTTTAGGGGAGGTCTTGTCCAGTAGTGGGCGTGTCTCGACTGATGATGATGATGAAATGATAAGGCTTAAATTTAACGTTATCCATGATATCTTATTATGAACCTTATTTAATTTTGATTTTTTTTTTTAAATAAGTGTAGCTATAAATATACTGGTTCATCGATTTAAATATTAACATTTATTATTTTACTTTAATTAGATTTTCTATAGAGGGTAATATTTTAACGAGTATTATATTTCAGGTATCGATTCAACGGAGTTCACATCGCCGCCAGCGGTGGAAGGTATATCACCGCAACCCCCTCGTCTGCTCTACCTCCGCGACTACAACACCATCGAGTCGATACCCGAATACAAACGGCTCACGTTCGCCGCCAAGTACAAACTTGCGATGAACAGTGTACTCCTAACTTTCTACACGACCTACATCGGCAAACTGTACTTGAATCTGAACTTCATGTTCAGTTTGATACTGATGAAGTATTTGCCATTTTTAGCCTTCTTCAGGTTCGGCGTTAGGGCTTCACTAGTCAACATATTCGCCGAGGATCCAACCGACGACGCAGTACCGAGGCCCAACGCCGACTATTACAAACCACCGCCACCTTTGCCGTGGTATAAACTACCCTTCTCTACACTACTGTGGTGACAATATAATGCTGCCAGAATAAAAAAAAAACTTTAATGGCAGTGTCATGGACACGCTAGTAAATTAACATATAAAGACTTGTGCCTCGCATGGAATTTACTTATTTCACGTAAACGGATATTTTTTTTTACTGATATTTATTTAAAGTATTTTTCGTTCGCTAGAATATATAACGGAGACTCAACCCTTATAGACTTTAAGATGGTGGAGATGGTACGTAGGAGATAATTATTTGTAGTCTTTACTGGACAGTTTCTAGCTACAGAGATTATTTTTTTTATGGGGGGGTAATCTTTTAAAAGTATCCTGTGTGTGAGAAGTCAAAATTGATGTAACGATTTCCATACAAAAATTTCTTCGGTGGTTTCCTGGAACGACAGTTTGGTGAAAAATCGCGAGTAATCCCTGAACAATGGCAAAACCAATTGATCTGAAGATCCTTCAGAAGACCTACGTTCAGCAATATTCTTTAAGTAAATGATGATAAAGTTATTCTATCGAATAATTTTGATATATTTTTTTTACGATTATGTTAAATCGTTTTTTTTTAATATTTAAAGCTTGATTGTATGAAAAAATTAAATTTTAATGATATACGTATACCCTGCCTGAACAAAAATAATATTATAACACAGTTATTTTATAACACATTAATTTTTTTTTTTGTAGGTATTTATTTTATATTTGATTCTTAAATTTCATTGAATTTAAGGCAATGTGATAATTGAGAATTATTTAATAATCAATGTTAATATTTAAAACGGAGCTTTATATTATAAATATTTAGTGATAGTCGCAATGACAATAATGTTATGGAAACAAAGACAACAATAAAGACATTTTCATATATATATATATATATATTTATAGAACAAACAAAAAAAACTTATGATGCGTTTACAATGTACTTGTAATACTTTAAACTTATTATAACCTTGACAAGTTACTGTTTCTTTTATTTTCCTTTAAAGTTATAAGTACCATAAAAAGGATAACTATTTTATATAAAAAAAAATTAAATGCCTAACCAATCTTACGTATTTCAAATAGAAGTAAATCGGTGAATATTTTGTTTATAAACAATCTTATGTTTGGGATGGGAGGAGTGTAAGGGGTTCCGCACAGCAACTCACGGGACTCGAGCCAGCATCACCTGCACGTGCGCAATGAAGGTTCACCGGCATCCGGCAGAACTCGAGGGTACTACCGCCGATCGTCTGCCGCAGAGGAACCTGGCGTCGCGACCGGCGATAGTCGACCTGGCCGGCGCCCTCTTGGAGGGTTCCCAAGATGACTTTGGCGGGGCATCTTGTATTTCAATGCGTCGTTACGTAGGGTTTCTTTGATAAGAGGGTGGTTAATATCTCTCCCCGAGGTGGACCCGTTCAAACCGGTTGTCAAGCGAGGGTTGCGGGGACGAGTTCTTATCTATCTCGTGACCCTCGTACATATTGGTTGAAGTGGAATACCGTGCGAAGCTTTTTACTCGGTTGGAGTTCGACGCTACCCCGTTGCCGGCCCTTTTGGTTCCGCGGTGTGCGTTCCATCAGCATTTTGTTACACACTTTAATAATAAAAAAAAAACCTCACCTGCACGTGGTGCACCCTGCTAATCAACAAACGAGACTGTGTCTCCTACCAACCCGCATTGGGCTAGCGTGGTGGGAAATGACCTATATCTCTCTGTATGAACCTTTACATACGACGGTACCGGAGGCAATGCTGACTTTGATCTGATGAAAGTCACATGAAGCCGATGGATGCGTGTAGCGCAGGACCGATTGATATGGAGATTTTTGGGTGAGGCCTATGTCCAGCAGGGGACGTCTATTGGCTGATGATTGGAACAATCTTATAATTATTACTAATTGTAGTGGAAATCAGTAAATATGTATGTGTGCATATGAACAGCTGTTTTAACAATAATATTTGCAAGCATGGTATGATGCTATTGGATTCCGCGCCAACTTCACTCCATTGCTGGCACTGTTAGACAACAAACCATCAGCGACAAACTGACACAAGCTGCATAAGATTAAGATATATTATCCATATCTTCTTTCTCCTGCCCTGGTCCCACTTTATGTAGGGTCGGCACAACATGTTCTTCTCTTTCAGTCTCGCCTATCAGCCGTCATCTCATCGGTTACCCCTTTCTTACTCATGTCATCCTTCACGCAATCCATCCATCTTTTCTTAGGTCTACCTCGACCCACATATACCTCCACATTCATATCTAACATTCTTCTTGTTATATGACATTCATCCCTTCGCATAATATGTCCATACCACGCTAATCTATTACTTCTCAACTTCTCTGTCACCGGCGCTACTTTTAAACTTCCTCTGATATAATTGTTTCGTATCTTATCACTTCTTGTCACTCCACACATCCATCTCAACATTCGCATGTCCATCGCATGTACTCTCTTTTCATCCATCTCTTTGATTGCCCAACACTCAGAACCATACATAAGATATATTATCCATATATTTGCATATTAATGTATTGTTTATATTATATATTATTATTTATTATTCCCGCCTTCAATAGGTGTACGTCTCCCAGGGTTGACTGGTAGATAATGTCGTCTGGACACTAACTGCGCCCTCTCTACCATATATGAAAAAGTAAATAATTAAATTAATTCTTGGACAAAGTAAGTGTGACAAACGTCAAAAGCTTGAGTTAAAGTATAATTTTATTTATACTAAAGTAACTAATTACACATTAAACGAAATCTTTAGCGGAAATAACATCGTGCAAGTCGATCATTATTTCTACATAATAATCGACATGTCAGAATGGCTATGGTGTTGTCTCTAGTTCAATATTTGATGGTTGTAATTTTTTTTATTCTACCGATTGATGAAACTAACCACGTTTACTGGATGGTAAGTGATAGATATGCCCATAACGATATTGCGCTAGTTGGGATGATACACCACATCGTGTCCGTCCCCTTGAGATATAAGATGTTAAGTCGTTTCCTCCAATGAATTCTCTATCAACTACCATTTCAGAACGGAACAATAATGGATGTGCAGTACTGCTTGGTGACAGAAATAAGGGCTGCGGTGGTACCTACACAGACGGTCACATATTACGGAGACTAATCATCCTACTTATATTTTAATAGACGTAAGGGGATGTACATCTTCTGGCTTTCCGAATCGATGGTAATAGGACACGTATATAATTATTTGCTTAATAGGTATCAATTCATTGTAACCACTTCAGCATTTTACATATCTTGACATGTCACATTGTCTGAAGTCGGGGTCAACTGCTAGTATCATCGTTTACAATATAATATTAGCGTAAAAAGTGCTAATTTATTTACTAATCATCATTGTAATGGTGTGACGCGAATTGAAAATGAAACTTGTGAAATTGGACAACGTATGTAAGAAGGCGTATGTGACAGTAATAGCTGCGCGTGAACGAAAGTGAGTCTTCCACTCTTGCGGTTTTTCTATTGAATGAGGAATGAATGTTTGTGATATGGCGAGCGAATGAAAAAAGCAGGTGCTGCGTCACTCTGCGTGGGCGCCGTGTTCCTATTCAAATACTGGCATCAACACGCCACCGGCCTTGAAAGCTCCGTCTTTCAATTCTAAATCTTCCAAAGTCGAAAGTGGACAATCACGGAGAATGATTTTGGTATAAATTCCAAAGCTATCCTGATGTCTGCAACGCGGCTGATACCGTCATTGCACAAAACTGTAGATATGATACGACACAGATTGGTGGCAAATTGACATCCTTAGGGACGATCAAGAAATGACCGCGACTTAAAGGCTGGTAGTCGTGTAGATCGGCGGACATTTAGACTGAGAGGACGTGTGTTTAGGATTGCTTCAATTTGCAAGAGTAAAGTGCTCAGTTTCTTAAAAGTAAGATGCGCATTACCCGGATCGTAATAAATTACTTCAATGATTTTTCTCCAACCCCCCATAAACCACCAAAATGGGATAAGTAAAAGACGGAATAAATTTAAAATTAATTTTTTGACTAGTTGCGTATTCAATAATCTGTTCAGTTTGAAATGGTGCAAGATCAAGGCATAAGCCCTGCAAAATTCCTTCCGTTATCAGAAAATATGTTCGACGGTTTACGGCGGCGTGAAATAAATCATTTAAGAGATAGTTACTATGGATCATTAGAGAGATCACTCTGACTAGTTTGAGATGAACAGCAGGTGTAACAAAGTAAATGAACAGACAAACATCCTTTTTTGACATTCACAATTTATGCATTTACTGGTGGAGGTCTCTACCGGTGGAGACCATGTAGGTAAGAATAAACGCAGCGCCTATTTCTACTGCCAAAGAGTAGTATGTAAACAATACTATGATCCGATTTGAAGGGCATTATAGCTAGTGAAATTACTGTGGTAATGAGACTTAAAATCTAATGTCTCAAGACGACGAGCGCAATGTGATGTAGTGTATATCATCCTAACTAGCGCCACGTTGTTATGGACGAGCGAGAGGGGTTGATCGATTTCACTGCTATGAAAGAGTAAATTATATATATATTTTTTCACAACTTGCATGAACTGAATCTTCAGTTTTCTACAGCATGCCCCGCAGGCACACAGTTAAAGCACGACTTATTGTTTTCATTTAATAATATGCTTGGATTTAAATCACATGCGAGAATCCTCTGACACGAGTACGACGGATGATTATGAATAAACATAATTTTTTGCACAGTGGATAAATCTAAAACGTGACGCATGACAATGAGTTTTGTTATTTTTAACTTTATATTTATTTTTGTTCAGTTTACTACGCTATACAGGCTGGCGCAAAAGTAATCCTCATATCAGAAAATGCAGCATTTATTACAGCCAAATAACCTTCCGATGTTTTTTAGCTGTAATTTAAAAAATAAAATAAAAAACTGATTCTTCTTGCGGATTTTTTTTATTTGGTCTTTTAATTTTTTTACATCAAGGCAAAATTTATAGCATTTTCTGATAGGAGGATTACTTTTGCGCCACCCTATACTTGCAATGGTTTTAACAAGTCCGCTCTGTTCTTCAAAAAAATAACAATGTCTTCGACCTTAAGACTGGTCGTCATCGCTAGAATACCATGTACGTTTGTACTGCAGCCACTCCCGCTTGATATTTTGATCTAGTTTGGAAACAATAAAATATATAACGAGAGTACTCTTTTTTTTTATTAACATGGGGGAAATGCATGCGCATACCCGTCCTCGCAAAACAAGGATTGGTTACGTCGGACTTGCACCGATTAAAACCTCCACGATGTTCCTCTTCGTCTTTCGCTTGATGGCGGGGTTACGGGAACGTTTTCGCACCATCCGCAATCCCGCCGGCGTTGGTCGCTTGCGCAGCCTCACTTCGGAAGGGAGGGTTGAACCCTCCTTTTCCACCTCCGTGGGGGCACGCCGGAATATGCAGCGCGCCGTCTCCTCCGCCTCCTGCTGTCGCGCGAGCAACGGATTCCCCCGAACGCGTCGCCCAGAGGCCATGGGTGCTAAGAGGGAAAACTCTCCCGGCTCCCTGCAGCGGATCCGAAGTAAGACCCGCCGCCACCCGTTAAACGGCCGCGCAGGATAGGGAGAAGGGCGCATCGTTATACCGACACTCCTTTTCCCCCGTGGCCCCACCGCCCCCGCATCGTTCGGGGGAACCCGTCCCCCGCGCGACTGCAGGAGAACGACGGAGGCCGCGCTGCATGTTCTGGATCTGGAAAGGAAGGGTTTATCCATTGACCTTGCGTTCCTGTGTCTCTGCCATCAGGCGATGAAGCGGAACATCGTGGGGGTTTTAGTCGGTGCAAGTCCGACATAACCCATCCTTGCCCCCGCGAGGATGAGTATGCGTTGGCATTTCCCCCACATAAAACAAAAAAAAAGGTATGTTAATCACTGCCTAGAGCTGCATATAGCGAAGAAACAATTGTGTGTAGCATAGCATTTTACAAACGACAATACTTCTATATCCATTGTTACTAACATAATTATTAAATGATTTATTAACCAAATATGAGCATGATTTGAGCTTAAAATAAAGTTGTTATTATTATTATATATACAGAGACTATATTTCTTTATCTTTGTAAATTATCGAACAACCCCATTTTGGTAATGACTGGAAGGTGCAGTACACACGTTTGAATATGTACGCATGTCCTGGAAATTATTAGCAAAGGTATTTACTCAGCTCCTTACAATTAAACGGGTAACTCGTATGAAGGCGTTCAATTTTATGCTTTTTTTTCTAAGCGACGAGACGGGCGGGACGTTTACATGATGGTAAGGTATACGTAAGCTCATAACAACGTGGCACTAGTTGCGACGTTATATACTACACTATATTACGCTCGTGTGGCCTAAGACGTAAGATGTTGTGCCTCTTTACCTCAGTAACTACAAAGCTAGAACGATCTTCGGCTTTATTCTTTTTTTCGGTTCGGCACGATCCCCTGTGCAATAGAGTGCTGCGACTCCGAAGGTAGGTTGATATCTTATTTTTATATTTTGTAGTTTTCTCTTCTAATTGTATTTATTTGCGCGCAAAATTTTCTAAAATTACCCAATATCTGTCTAGAAGTACCAATTTGTGAATTAGGACAACGTATATGAAAAAATATACTTAGATTATTGGTGGTACCACCGCAGCGCCTTTTTCTGCCGCCAAACAGTACTCTGCAAACATTACTGTGTTCCGGTTTGATGAGTGTTGTAGCTAGTGAAATTACTGGGTTGATGAAACTCAAGATCTTCTATCTCAATCGATGAACTCAATGAGGTGCAGTGTATAATTAGCGCAACCTTGTTATGGGCGGGCGTATCACTTACCATCAGGTGAACATCCTAGTCGTGTCGTCGCTTAATTGTATAGTAAAAAAAAGATTAGTGTGTTACAATAATAGCTGCGCATAAACGAAAGTTTGTCTTCCACTATTACGGTAATTCAGGTCAATGGCAAATTAATGAAGAACGCTAGCACTGCGCAGTGGCAGCAGAGTGCTGCTTGGGCGCCGTGCTCCTGTTTGAATGCCGGCGTCAACAATCATTATCAGCCGATCTCTGCACCAATCCGTTATATTTACGACTATGTACTTCCAATCCCATGTTTAAACATAAACAGGTAAAAAAAACTATTTTCTATATTCTGAAACAATTGCAATATTTTAAAAATTACCGGCATTATTTATATAATATTGTAACACTACTCGACTTTATGTCAAAAGCAAAAGTAATTCTTACTGTTCTCGCGATCGCGGTTAAATCCGTTTAAAGCTCGTTTGACGTTTTAATTGCTACAGTAATATAATAACAAATAAATAAAATTCATATATATATATATACAGTTTTAAGTTTATAACGCATTTTTGGAGTTGGCTGCATATAAATCTATCTGTGCTTAGAGAAAAATACAAATTGTATCACAAAATATTTTAAAACTCGTTACTGAAATAATTACTAAAAAAACTATTCAATATAAAATGGGTCCAAGGAAACGCAGCAATAAGGTTGTTAATAATAGGGACCCAAAAGTCCAGCAAAAGTCACCCAAAAAGAAAATTAATAACAAAAATCAATCTTTAATAAGAATTGAAATACCATCAAGTAAGTGTCAGCGAAATATGCTTTTTAAATTATCGTTTCATTCAATTATCTTGACATTTTGAGTCGGTATTTACATTATTTCTACTATGTTGTTTTGTATATAGTATTGTATATTGGCGAAGTTTGTTTATGTAAATAGTTAAGATATATCAACAAATAGAAATTATAAAACAAAACGTCATTTTCTGCAACTTTTGAGTATTTATACTCAATTTATTTTTCTAGCTTTTGGATACAATAAAAAAGATGAACTAAGTAACTAGATTAAAGAACAGGGCATTGCTGGTCGTATATCTCTTAATTTAAAAATTTGATAATTGTAGCCAATACACTGATCATGTTATATTGTGTGTTTTAAAGTTACAAAACTACTGTTATACTGTGTAAACATCTTTAGTGATGTAGGTAGTATATTCCACCAATAATAACATGTACCAATTGCCTGACATTTGTATATTCTCTTGTCACACAGACTGCAGGTGATCAAACACTGGTGTATATATTTATAGAGTTATAAGTGGTGTGCTGTTCAATTATAACTTTTTTAATATCTATATATATATATATATGTCTATAGTCATTTCACTACTATTTTGGTAATAGTGAATAAAATTTTTCTTCTGCAGAAAATGACACAAGGAATTCTAGAGGCAGAGTAGTAACAACACAACCTTTGAGTAAGAATTAAAGATATTTATATTTTTATCTCTTTCTGCTTCATAATCTTACTGTACAAAGCTTGATACAGACTCTCTGTGCGATTTGCATATATAAGACGTTTGAAAGATGTACATGGTTGATAAATTGTTGATTTTTTTATAGGAGGCAAAATGAATGCGCAAGTAATTTATGAAATACTAATATAAAGAAATTATTAACAACAAAAGTGCCATAATGTGTTGAAGTGCATTGTCAGTCTTTAAATAATAAAATGTAATTGGCCATTTAAATTCTTTAATGCTAAATAAAGAATTTTGTGTATATATATTTATGGAAAACATGATCCTCAATACACATCTTTTAAATCTTTTGGTACATATAATTTCAAAAGCTACCTTCATTTACAGTATCGCAGAAACAGACAGCAAAGGAAAATAATGATAATGATATTCAGTTTACAAGACCAATGTTGAGATCAAGAGCTCTGCTCCAAAAACAGGCAAATGCAGAAAATGTTGCCTTGAAACCCTCAGCACAATCAACCGGTGCGTGTAGTCTGTATATAATAAGGTAGGGACTTAGAATGATAACCATGCTGAGATGAATGTAGCTCCAGATAACTGTACCAATACCTGGAACAGAGAAGATTTTATTTCATCTAGAAATGGAGATATAGAGTACTTATAAAGTACTTTCATTTCTCCTGCTACGAAGTGGAGTGGAAATATTGCTGTATAATTCAAATTGTGGTTAAAATTTTAGTTATAATGGAGTAATGAGGCTTAATACTTATGTCTCGAGATAGCGAAAACAATATGCGGCAGTGTACATCATTCCTGCGCTTTGTCTTTATAAGCATATGTATTCTTGCACTTCATCTTTATAAGCATGTCATTCTTCATATGGAAGTAATGTCTTACTAGTCTTGTTGCTCTTTGGAATAAAAAAAAACTAAGTATACAGCCCATCTGATCATAAGCAATAACTGTACAGTAAGTACATCTACAACACTGAAGGTAACCCTAATATGTTACTGATTACTGATAAAATATTTGGTCATATGTTTGAAGATTACAATTTTTTACCTGACCCTTGCTTCCGGTTTTGATTATATACCTAATGGCATATGTCTTTTAGATACCAAAGTGAACCCTCAGAAATCATTGAACACTGATGCCACACCTCAGAAACAGTCTGTGAAACGAAAAGCAACTCCTAGTAGGCAGCTCAACAAGACAACAGAGCAAGATAAATAATTATGAAGTTATAGATACAACAGCTGATAATTTGGATTGTTAGTGAAAAATCTTATGTCTTATGTTTTAAGCTAATGGCATATTGAGAGGAATAATGCTGGTGGGTAGATATGGGTTGCACAATTCTAGTCAGTGTAAGAGTGTTTGAGGGAGGACTGTTTCTAACAGTGGTTGTCTATGGGCTGTTGATGATGACGATGTTCCTCAATGTTTCTCTATGTCATCAAATCAAGAGAATGGAGAGTAGCTTGGAATGAATGTCAACATAGGTACATCTAATTCTTGACAAGAGACTATTTATTTTTATTTAAAAACATTATTCAAAACATGAAATTAGGTTACAAGTTAGGTAAGTACTTATAACTACCTACCTTATCTACTACCTACCTATCTTGTAACCAAATTTTAACAAATACGAGGAATTAATACCAATTGGCATTTTTTACCCGTTCAAGCTAGGATGTGGAGAGATGCTGTTGTTGGTGAAATGGAACATTTTATCTTATAATACTGATTAACAGTTGTTTACACATATATACAAACTATACATAAGTAAATACATATGCCTATGAATATCTACATACATACATATATGTAATTATATAAATATAAATAAAGACATATATAAATAGAATACATAAGAAGTTACTAGTCATGTGTGCCAAGATCATATTCTTATAAGATTTCATCTTCATCATTCTTCTAAGATCTTTTTTATTTGAAGCTCTCCTTGTATCATCTTGTAAGGAGTTCGAAAGTGAGGCTGCATGAACTGTAAGAGTTTCTGAAAAAGCCAGTAAAGTGTTGCGGAATATTTAAACAATTAGTGTTTAAGTAGTAGTTGAATAGAAGTATTACATTTATTAGCAGAGGGAAGAGTGGTAAAGATGGTAGGACATCATTGGATGCAGTTGGCATTAGATCTTCACAATGCAAATTGATTGTAGTTATCAACCACTGAACATAAGTCATATTCATAGAAAACCATGATTTAATGCTTCAGCTATGTAGAACATGGATCAATCTATATAACTTTTTTTTACTGACAACAGGTTCTGTTATAGAAGAGGCCAATCTCCCGAAGATTAGAAAAACCATAGCTCAGAAGGAAAACAGCATGACTCGACAAACCAGAGCAACTACAGGTAAAAATATTGGATGGTTGTGGGCACTTTGAAAACTGATGTCGATACCAATACATAATCTTTACTTATATAGTATCGGGAAAGAAGTCTTGTTGCTAACATGTATACCTACAGTAAACTGAAGTTTTTTTTTAAATAGGTTAGTGGTATTGTCAGTCACAATCTCACCTGGTGTTAAGTGGTGATATAGTCTGCGAGGGTAAAACTACCTAGTAACGGACCTTTCATTATTTTCTTAAAGCATCTCATTCTTTAATAAATGTGTTTCAAAATTTAAACTTAAATGTCATCTAATTTTGTTTTTCGCAATAGGGTATACTGAGAAAAATTTAAATTTTAATATTGTTCACATAAATTGTCAAAGTATCCCTGCTCATTATCCCGAATTACTGACAAGTTTTGATAGCAAACATACACACAATAATGGTTCCGGAATCATGGCTCAAGCCATATATTCCCTCCACATCTTATTCGCTTCCAGGTTTCCAAATAATTAGAAACGACCGTGCCGATAAAGATGGAGGAGGCATCGCCATCTATCTTCGTTCGCATATACCTTGTACCATCGTCCAGGCCTCTTCACCCCATACTGGAAGTGAAGCTGAATTTCTATTTATAGAAGTAACCCTCTTCCACACTAAACTCCTTGTTGGAGTCTTTTACAATCCCTATGACCATAGATTATTTCTCCGACTTGGAAAATCTTTTAGAAAATTTGCCGCCTCTGTATCATCATACAATTATTATGGGTGATTTCAATACTTGTCTATTAAAAACCAATATTAGGGCTTCTAAACTTATATCCACTATCGAAGCAGCAAATTTAAAACACCTCACTTCTGCTACACATAGTTTTCCTAATTCTGATCCATCTCTTCGTGATTTAATGGTTGTGTCCTCCCTTGACCATGTTGCAACACATGGTCAGTTAGCTGCTGATGCTTTCTCTTATCACGACCTTCTTTATCTGTCTTACAAAATAAAACCTAAGGCTAAATCGAGAATAATACTTCAGTGTAACTTTAGTGGGCTAGATTCTAAATGTCTATTGAAAGATGCGGAACAGATTAACTGGTATGATGTCTTGGACGCGCCTGCCGCGGATGTACAAGTACCTCTATTTGATTCTAAACTGATACAGTTCCTACTGGTCTGGTGAACCGCCTATTGTTCTTAACTGTGACGTGATTCCTTATAATAGTATAGTTAAGAATTTAGGTATTTACATTGGCTCATGTCTATCGTGGACATCGCAAGTTAACGAAGTCAGCAGAAAGATGTATGGGGCTATAAGCTCCTTGCGCAGACTTCGCAATTATGTTCCAACGGCCATTAAGGTTGCCCTTGCTAATTCTCTTCTTCTGCCTATTCTTGACTATGCCGATGTTTGCTATCTTGACTTAACCGAAGCGCAACTTGATAAGCTTGAGCGTATTCAAAACTTGTGTATACGATTCATATTTTGGTTACGCAAAAACTATCACATCTCTGAATTTCGCAAAAAACTCAAGTGGCTACCAATCGTCTTCGCAGGAATACTCACATTCTCTCTATTCTATACAAGATATTGTTCAATCTAACACCTTCCTACCTAAAAAATTAATTCGAATTTATTTTCTATTGCTACAGTATTACTCTTATCTCTTCAATAAACCTTTCCCATCCCGTCCCCGTGCATTCCTCTTCATTTTTCCAAAACTCCTCTTCATTACGGCGGTTCGTTTATGGAACTCTTTACTGAACCATATTTGTATCGACATTGTATCGCCCATTGTACATTTATGTACGAGTATATATATAATGTATTCCATATATTGTTACTGGTGTACAATAAAGGATAAATAAATAATAAATAGATATATATACTGTCATGTACATCAAAATGGTCTGCTCTTTTTAGTATATGTTAAGAATTTATTTCAACGTTATAATGGGCTTTTTCTATTCATTTAATTTTATTATTTGTCTTAGGTATGTGAACAATAAAACATACTATAATAAAAAAAAAATATCGAACGATAAACATATCTTGATGGACAAGGGCTTTCCCAAAGACGTTATAGAAAAAATTAAAAAAAGACAAACATGTGGACATCCAAAACTATTTATTGTCTTAATAAACAATATTAATTATTAACTTTCAGTGCTTTTGTTCTTAAAAATTGTGTTTTAGTTGTTTCAATTCATAGATAAAATGTTTAGAGCAAATCCAAAATCATTTTTGCCACTCAAAAAATATTTTAATTAATATATGTTATATAATTAATTAATATGTAATTTACAGATACAAAACCAAAGCCAGACAACAATGCAGATAAACTTCCCCATTTCATTCAACGTAGATTAACTCGTAGTAGTACAACACCGAGGAGAGGCTCCGTGTCTCGATGTAAGACAGATGTAAACGATAATAAAGATAAGAACGACACAGAAAAAACAAGCAGTACATATTTGGATCCACCGCGCGATTCGTCTAAGGATCAACCAATTAATTTTAAAATAACCTTTAACGGACCAAAACTAGTTTCTGAACAAGCGCCTGTGTCCCCTGAATGCATGTCATGGACCAGGGACATATCTACTTCTAGTACAACAACATGTTTCACAGTGCACACAGATGACTTCATTCGTTTCGATGAAAAATTACCTATCGTCAAACTGACAGAGGTTAAGCAAACATTAAATATGGAAAGTAATATAAATGATAAATCAAACGATCAGATAAGCAGAAAAATATTAAATAAAGACAGTAACGTGTCACCCGCTACAACCAGATCTCCATCCTTGAGTTCAACATCCGAAACTGAGTCGGATGTACCTGACATAATAAACGAAAGGAGTGATGATAACGATAAAAGTACAGACTTTAATAAAATACTCAGTAAGCTTACGACAACATTAAAAAATTTCGATATTGAAATTATGAACTGGATAGGTTATAACAGTAAGGAAAGTGAACCCGCTGCGCAGAAAGTTAGCGAAAAGTTTTATAGAGTGTTTAAAGAAGAGGGCCAGGTTATAAAAAATTGTCGCAACATTAAAAAAGTTCTACTAGGTGACGACAATCAAACTATAGATGATAAAATTTACGAGAAATCTGATAAAGAGGAGGAGACTGTCGATTTAATCAGACCTGATACCGACGTTAAAGATAATAGCAAAACTGATATAAAAAGCTCAGTGAGTAACGATAAAGAAACTGAAGATCGAAATGATGCCGCTAAAACTAATAATCACACAAACAATTCAGGTGATGATGCGTGTAACGATGACGATGACGCGTTATCATTATTCGCCGAGAGCATAACAGGGTTTGAATCATCTAGAAAAAATTATCCAGTACAATCGTCATCTAATGTAAACATCCATGATTCCGATGAATATGTGCCACAGGCATTAAATGAAAACTCTCCGAATGCAAAGGATGCCATCACCTACCATCCGACGAAGATTAATAGGGATCCATCGAACAGTCCCCAGGGGCAGAGTAAATCTGGAAAAATCATTTGCGAAAAACAAAATGCCGACTCCACGTCCGTGTATAAAGAGTTTAGGGTCAATGATAGTGTAAATAAAAAAAAATTAGAGGATCCCATTGAATCTCAAGAAGTAAATGAAGGTACATCATTCGTAAAGTTATTAAGGTTTAATTCAACTAATATGAAGCCACCACAAACGCCGCCATTTATTTCATCTACTTACAAAGCGATGTATTGGCAAAAAAGCATCGCATTCACCAGCGTATGCTTCTTCAACCTCGCGTACAGCTGCTCAAAGCTCAACTGCAAATTCAAGCACGCGGTACTGAACGCTGATTTAGTTAAGATGAGACTGAGGAGTTTGAACGAGACCTCCTTCATCCAGGAGTACATGCTGATGCGCGCATATACATCGCTGCGTAGGCAGTACGGGATGGTTTTCGTCGGCGACTGCATCAGAAGAAATCTGACACCGCTTCTCCTGGAAATGGCAGTGGATTATATAAATAAAGCTTATTCTAAAGATGATCAAAAGTTGAAAGTGGAAATTGTGGAGATGATACTGCTGCATCTGAACACAGCAAACCTAACCCCCTATGCCAATTATCTCCTGTTGATGATAGACACGGAGACAGCTCTGTGCGATTATTTCATGCATTTCATAGCTGAAACTCAAAACTTCACGCGTTTCAAAAGAATATTCATCTGTCTGTCAAATATATTCTCTGATTTTAAGAGAGATATTAATTACCATGTTGCCACATCGCTGTTGGTCCGTTTGACCATATTACCGTACGAGGAGCCGTTGGCGCAGGCGCTGCTGAAAATCATAGAGAGGACATCGCCCGATATATTAAACAATGACATGATACTCCATCTTAAGAATCAGCTCTTATCTGAAAACGTGAAGCTCTATAATAAATTGCAAATGTTGAAAGGCGCCGTTGACCAACCGGCGAGCAGTAACTTTACTATGCGACAGTCAAAAGATTATGATTTTGATCACGCCAACATGAACATACATACAGAAACGAATGCACGATATTCACCGGATACAACCAGGTTGGATTATTGGGTGAGTGATTAGAATTTATTATAATATAATCTGTGGTATAACTAACCACCATACAAAACCTCGTAGAAATATATGTGGTAGGGGTCCATTGCAAAAGACCATCCAGGTAGGTACCACTGCACCCCTTATTTCTACCACCAAGTGTTTACTGGTTCGAAGCGGGTTGTAGCTATCGTATTTACTGAATTAACAGGAACTTCACACCTTGCGTCTCAAAGCGACAAGCACAATATGATGTAGTGTATGGATGGCATCTTAACATGCGCCTTGTTATAAATAAAAAAATAAAAATCCTCATTGACTTACATCATCATCACATGTTCATTTTTAATTTTTTTTACAACTAATAAAAAAAAGACAAAACCAGGTGGCTTAGTTTATGCTGACTGGGGCTGTAGTTCCAATCAGCATTGTTAAATTATTATATTGGGTATCACAGCACTAAGAATAGAAATCTTTAAAGGAAACCTATGTCCAGTAGTAGACGTTCATCAACTGATGATGATGTATAGCTTCATTAAATAAATAATAAAAATAATGAATGTTTACCCGGTTCGATTTAGGGCCGCGTCATGGAATAATGGTCACAGTATCTAAATGTTATCTCCTGATATCAGCGTTCAAATTAAGCTTCCGCCTCAGCATGAAGTTATGATTTTCACTATACGGAAACCTGAGTATTCCAGGTGTCATATCCTTCAGCATCATGGGCACTTAATGGTAATATGAAACGTTTTATTGACAGAACAAAACATTAGATACTCCGACAGTCAAGCGGACCATAATACCAAGGATGGGTTCAAACGAGGCCGCACCGATGGTCGTCTCGTTCAGTAACCAAAACTTCAAGGGGAGATGCAACAGCAGTAATGAGAGTTCCCTATCGGACAGTGTGGCTGCAGGGCAGATTGCTGGATTCAAGCGGCGTTGGATCCAAGAGAGATCTTTGTTCACACATTTGAAGAAACAGCAGATGCTCAATGGGAACAGGGCTACTGTATGTAGTGTTAGGAGTAAATTTCTTTTACAAATGGAATTGTAATTAAAAAAAAAACATTGTTAGGTTCAGGTCTTAATATTAATAAAATTAACTCAAACATCAATCATACCACTACATAACATTAAAAAAGACTTAATCAGACTGTAAACAATAAACAAAGAGATGCAGGTACTCCATTATGAGTAGCAGGTCAGGACATCAGTCGGATCAGTTGAGCAAAGCCGCTGCAAAGTATTCAAAACAATGAGCTAATAAAAAAAGAATAACTTTCTTTACTAGCAAGTCTCTACTGCCTAGGATCGTCCAGGTACCACCGTAGCAGACATTACTATGTCCGGATTGAATGGTGTTCCAGCTAGTGAAATTGTTGAGACAATGAGATTTCATGTCCCAAGGTGATGAGTACGTGTCGCAGGCTGTATCAACATCCCAATCGACGCTAATTTTGCTCGACATAAAGTTTTTTTTTCGCTCAAAAAAGCGACCAGGCGAACGGGCCGTTCACCTGATGATAAGTGATACGCCTGCCCAAAACAATACAGCGCTAGTTACGATGTTATACACTACATATTACCGCTCGTCGCCTTGACATAAGATATTGCTTCTCATTACTCCTGGGATTACACAGCGCCTTCCACACCTGAACACAGTTATGTTTGCTCATTGCTGTTGGTTAGCTGCAATAGATGCTGTGGTGGTTCCTACCTAAACGGTCTGCGGTAACTGAGACCTACCGTCATTTAAGAGTAAATAAAAAGTATAATATTATCCTTATATATAAATAATCATATTAAAATAACAATTCTTCCTTTCAGATGTTGCCGGCGAGGTTCAAACATAAGTTTAACAGACTTTGAGAAAAAATTAAAAGGATATGCAGACTTCAAAGTTGAGTACACTTTTTGTGAAGTTTATTATATAGTATTCATATTATATATTTATAAATATATATTATATTGTGTGTTAGGAGATCGCTTCCGAAAACGAAGACAGACGATAGTACTAATGACACCTTTGATGATGGAACTGAAAAATAATGGTTCTGATTAAAGAAAAATCATATTTTTAAAACGTTTTATTAGCATTATATTTACGCTCCGTCATATTAGTACAGCTAAATAAAACGATAATTTCGTAAAAATACATTACTTTACTAAAAAAAAACCAGCAATGAAACGCAAAATCAAAAACAGCTGATGCTCGGATCAACTAACGCCCGAGCGCGGCGGGAACTCGAGATGTATTTGGTTTCAATTTGAACCTTATTCCATAGCAATACGGAGCATTTAGATTGCGCGCCCGGGCGTTCGTTGACCCGAGCATCGGCTATTTTTAATTTTGTGTTTCATTGCTGGTTTTTTTTACGAAACTATCGTTTTTTTTATTTAGCTGTACTGACATGATAGAGCATAAATAATTCTAATAAAACAAATAAAAAAAATATTTTTTTTATAATCAGGATTGATATTTTTTCCGCCCCATCATCAAAGGTGTCATTAGCAGTATCGTCTGTCTTCATTAGCGGAATCGGTCTCCTAACACACAGTATATACGCTACCAAAAAAAAAATATTTTTTAGTTTCTGACTACATAAGTAATATATGAAAATTGTATCATCAAAAAATAATCATACTTGAAAAGTTGCTGCCTTAAAAAGGTCCACCTGTGGGAGACCTAGGATCTGATGGGTGACTTAGTAACCAGTATAGATAGATATATAGATATAATAACTGAATAAGAAAATTGTAAATAACCGGTTTATTAAAGTTATAAATACAATAGTGCAAGTTATTTAAGCATGTAAGTGTGATAGTAGGTTTACTAAATGTTTCCAGAGCTGCTAATTGACTGTACAAATGTAAATTTACTCTACTTAAGTAAGGTTATCATAGTAAAGTTTACTGTTAACATTTAACTGTCTCTGTGGTACTGTGGAGCTGCTTTAATGGTTCTTCCGTGATTTAAGTGAATTATGAATAAATCAAATATTTGTTATAAAAAAAAATTACTTACGACCCTGGTGGTGTTCCGTGTCAAAACAATAAATTAATTAGATGTATATTTTTTTTATTTAATTAAGCGACGAGACGAGCGGGACGTTCACCTGATGGCGAGTGATACGCCCGCCCATAATGAATAGTGCCACGTGATAAATGCTGCACCACAGTGCGCTCGTCGCCGGGGACAAGATGTTGAGTCACGTTACCCCAGTAATCACACTAGCTACACCGCCCTTCGAACCGGACCACATTACTGGTTGTCGGCTGCGATAGGCACTGCGGTGGTAACTACCTAAACGATATCCAGCAACAGATATACCACCAGTATCTCAGTCGGTTATATTTTTGATATAGCTTAAAATAATTTTTGTCGCAGTTTTTATCTTTGTTTAAAACAAAAAATAATACTTTTCTTTTTAGTTCAGTAGAATTTTATAGAACAGTAATTTTTTTTTATTTTCGTTATTTTGCTATACTGAAGCCTTATTTTGTTGGTTACCCATTATGAGGCTCTGGCCATTTGGCCATGGGCATCTCCTGTAAGGAGTCCCGTACAACAACTCACGGGACCTAAGCGAACCTCGCCTGCTCGTGGTACACCCTGCTAATCAAAAAATAGGCTCTGGCGCGCACCAACCCGCATTGGGCCAGCGTGGTGGGAAATGGCCCAAACCCTACAAACGACGGCCCCTAATGCCCGGCGGCACTGGACGCCATGCTGACTGGAGATCGTTGGGGGAGGCCTATATGAAACAGTCGACGTCTAACGTCTGATGATGATGGTATTGATAGGAAAGCTACAGTATACTGAGGGTTCACGCTCACCGCACGCTACTTACAGCCTTATTGTCACCTAAAAACATGTGAAATCGAGATCGTGTATTACACCATTATATATTAGTAGATATCCATTGGATGCGAGCTTTCGGGACCAATCGATGTGGAGATCTTTGGGGGAGGCCTATGTTCAGCATTGGACGTCAACCGACTGATGATGATATTAATAAAGAATAAATGTACTCCATCAATAAGAACATTTAACATTAACATTTGATTTTGTCTCTTCCATAAATTGAAATTTTATCAAAATATCGTATATTTCCTTTTCAAGTACCGTAATACATTGAATAAGTAGCAATAAAAAAAAAATTGTTACTTTTTGTTAACCCTCTAAATAAAAAGATGCGTTTCCCGACTATACATAAATAAAGTATCTTTATTCTTTTCTTCAAGTATTTCGATTTCCGCCTAACAGTTTCAAAAGTAGAACATTTTCGTATATGTTCATATATATATATATATATATTTACGGACATTAATATATATATATATATATATATAATAATAAGAATAAAGATACTTTATTTATATATATATATATAATAATGTCCGTTAAACGTTTGCGAGGCGAGACATCGGGCACTGGAGTAAAATTGAGGTGGACTTGACAAAACGGTAGCACGGAATGTGTTAACGAGGTTGGACGGCTCAGAATCTATAAGAACAATCTACGACTAATTTCCAGAGAAGGTAGTAATTTGCCAACGTTACTGTTCTTGCTTCAAGGGCGTTGTAGCAAGTAGAAATACTTCGGTAACAAGACGTAACACCTCAAGGCTGCAGGAGTATAATATGTTGTAAGTTATCCTAACTAGTGCCACGTTATAGGCGTATCACATACCATCAGGTGAACGTCCAGTTCGTCTGTTCGACAAAAACAAGAGATGTCAACATTCCGCAATGTGATGTAGGAAAGGAATATAAAAAAAAAATATCGTCCGTACAAAATGTTTATTGACAAATTAAAATAATGAAATAGCGTTGAAAACGTTTTTTTTTTTAACATACAACCATTTCTTATACCATTTACGACTCGAAGTAAAATAATAGGTTAATAGCAGCACAAAAATTAAAAATGGTATTCTATAAAACAATCGTGTGCGAAATTGTGTTAACTTTGTTTTCTATTGAACAAACCACAAACAAAAAATCGTAAATAGATTTGAATTGTATCAGTTATATTTTACCTATGTAGTAAAGAACTATAACCTAAAAAATCTGAAGTCTACAAGAGGTGCCTTAGTTAAAATATAAAACGAAATTATAACCTTACTAAACTAATACAAGACTAACCGATTGAAAAAAAAATAAAAAAAAAATCATGCGTCATTAGAAACGGAATTCATTTTAATAATATAAGAAACGGGATATTCTAAGGATAGGAAATATTTCGAGTCATCATCATCATCGGTTTATAGACGTAGACCTCCATACATTTCGAGTGTCAAAAAAAAAACTAGTGTAATACAGTTGCATATTTATAATTTGAAAACACAAAATTGCGATTTAATTGGCAAAAAAAAAATATATAAAACAGGCAACTATTTCATGATTTAAGTACGTACTCAATATATTTTGTGCCGTTCAATAATTTTCGGTTTCTATGCATTAGAAACAAAAGCTAAAATGAGCGAGCAAATAAAAATCATTACAAAAGGCAAATGTAAATGACGTTCAGTCTCAAATAAATAGCGAATCGTAACAGATACAATTAAATTCTGCATAGAATTTAAATATCTAAAAATATATGTAAAAAAAATCAGACAATATCACACGATTTCATTTTAATTTATTCCGATTAACATGTAATAGAAAAACCTTTTTTTTAATCGGTCGTTGAAATGAAGATTACGCTGTCGTGACGTCACAATAATTAAATTTTAAAAATTCATCCAAAAATCACTACTCAAAATGAAATAACCGATATAACGAAATTAATTCAAAGACTACATATATATATATATATAAATAAAAAATGAAAAAATACTGTAGTTGAAAAAAAAACCTTACTTTCAAAGACCCAAATGGTTTTGAATCAGGCATTGCTGCACCGGCAGGGCTACAGAACCTTCATAAGAGTAAAGAAAAAAAATAGTTGACCACATCATTATTGCTATGCGTACAGATAATATAAAAAACAAAAAAAAAAAGGAAAAAAACGTTTACACCGACACTAAAGTATACAGATTAAAAATGACGCTTTTATAACCTATTTTGAACTTGCAGGACGTCACAAATGTACGTACATACGAGACAAATGTTAAATCACCTTAAGAGGACCACACGAGTCGCGATGATAATAAATACACTAACCACATACTTAGCCTAAAGTATATATTATCAGCAATAATATTGTCACAATAAAGCGTAATATAAAAAACTACATTAAATATTTCTGAATAATTATTAAGCGAGTATAAATTTGGCATGTATAATACTGGGATATGCGATTAATACATTTCACATACAAAACGTATGGAACGGATGAAATGTGTGAAACAAGAAAATCATCTTAATAATAAACTCCCACTCCTGCAGTACAAGGCGTTTTTAATCTGGTAGTAAAACATTGCTGCTGTTACAGTGCTCATTAAACCCTGTAACGTTTATTCAAGTCACAAACCTTCGCGCGAGTTGAATCGCAGAGGACCGTGCTTTTTTTTTTTTAGTCGCATTCTCACCGAGACATGGACGAGACGCTTCCGGCCTTGTTGTGTGACTGAACGTGTTAATTTTACTCATTTAACCATCAGTTAACAAAAACCGTTTTCCATGTCCGCAATCACAACATATAAAAATATACATAACTGAGTATTCAGATAAACATTTCTGGTTTCCGAATAGTAAGTAGTGTATCCATTTTAAATTAAAAAAAAAAGTTAGATCTTTTTCGATTAGTAAATTTGATACGGATAATATAAAGCAACTTACAAATCCTATTCCTTTTAAACAACCGATATAAGTTCCACAGATTACATAAATTATTACTTTAGAACATTATATACAATTAAATAATAGTAATACCATCAAGTGGTGAACTTTTTTTAAGAAAAATAAAACTACCCGAATTAAACACCCTAGAGTAGTAAGTGACAATTATGCCATAGATGGTTATGTGCTCATCCTGATTATTCCAGCTCTATTGACAAGCGGGACACATGCCATGCCGTTATGGCAGCAAATTTAAATTAAGAATAAAAATGGCAGTTATGGTGAATCTTATCTCTAAATAAATTTCAATGTTACTCTGGTATCGAATCGGGGACTTATATTCATAATTTAAAAAATAAATAAAATAACCCACGCACATTGTTACACTGAGTGTTATTTTAACAAAATAATAAATAAATAAATTAAAAAAAAAAAATCTCATGAAAAAAAATATTTCTTGTCCAATATTGACAATGACCAGTGGTAGAAGAAGCTGCGTAGTGTTGCCAGTACATGTCACCAGAACATAGCACCAATCACCATCAAACCAATACTGTCACAAAGCTAACTTTACATTAAGCGGTGGGATAAATATTTGTGCGTACGATTGTTGCCAACTGCAGCAGCTTAGTGGAAAAGGGCCCGGGGTCTCTTCTTGGCCAAAAGGTGCCAGGAGTGAGTGATGCCCTTACGCCTTTTTGGTGAAAGACTGTAAAAAAAAATGCAATTTGTAACTCTAATAAAGTAATAAAAATTGTAAGGATACGATACTTAGTCCTGAACAAAATAACTGATGCAAAAATTGGGAAGAGACAAACTAACAAATGGAACGAAGCATGCTTGGATGGAGGCCCTGCTGCTGGCTGCCAAGAGCCGATAATCGAGAAAAATCCAAGGTCGCAGGCATTCTTGAACGCGACAACCGACAGAAGTGGAGATGGAGTAGCCATATGCTGCGATGTAAACTACATAAGTGACCCGACAAGTGATCCCTTGAGATTGCCGCGATGACTCAAAAAACTCAATGATCCACACGGTGGGAAGACGAATTAAGATTTTCTTCCTGAATGAGCTCGTGGAAAATGGGAATACGCGCTGTCCGTGAACTTTATCAAAGCCTATGGATAGCATTGACAGAGGGCCGCTATACGCCACTCTTAAGGACTTTGGTATCCCACAGAAACTCATTGCCATGATTAAGACAACCACCAAAGTAAGGATGTGCGTAAGTGTTGGAGGTCAAGTCACTGAGGAGTTTGGAATAGTCACCAGACACGGCAAGGAGATGCACCATCCCCTATGTTGTTTAATCTCACACATGGACATGTCATAAGGAAAATCTTGACACTAGACATCAAGATATGGATGAATAGCCAACAGAGTATTTGGTTATGCCAACAACCTGGCTCTCCTGGGTGCAAATAAAAAGAAAGTTAAGTGTTGCGCTCGACCTCTTGCTGCCGAAGCTTGAGTTGGGCTCAGAGCCAACCATGATAAAACCGAATATCTTCACATGAAACACTATAAAAACGCCGAGGACCTGAATGTTGAAAGATGTCTTGTTCAAGGAGACCAATAAATTTAAATACCTAGGATTGCACTCTCATGGACACAAACATCTGAAGAGGAAAACAATATCTGGATTCATAATTCCATCCATTGGTAGTGCTGTTTGCATTGCTCTCCTCATAGTGTTGATGTCCAAGCTTTTAGGCAGAAAGACTAAAATTCGCATATACAAGACGGTGATAATACCAATCTTGATGGATAAAAACCCTTAAAAAAGAATGGCTCTTATTTGCCGAGAGAAAAATCGTGCTTAGGATCTTTAGCGTCTAGTACCTGTCGAGCTTGACACAACATTAAAATCAAGAGACTGGCTGGCACACCAAACATCATAGGAAAAGCCAAAGCCTTCGTTGGGTGGACTACTTGCTTAGGATGGGAGACAATTGTAGCGTCAAAAAGTAGTTCTCGAAACCCCTATTGGCCATATGTCAGGTATCGTTATAAGGACCCTGTAGAGTATGATCTATGCAAGCTCTAAGCAGTGGACTGGGAGGAGATAGTGTAGGACAGACAACCCTGACATTCTTTTGCATCGGAGGCCAAGACTTGCTTTAGGTCACTGAGCCAAAGGAGTACAGGTTCATAACTGAATAAGAATAGCCAGTGAATGAAACCATTAGCCTGAGCTGTAAGAAGCCTATATCTTAAGATACTCCATAACATTATTTTTAATATAATTTTGCTAATTCAATAGTTGAAATTGGAAATAAAGACTATATTAGTTAATTGTTTGTACACACTTTAACGGTACATACTAGATCTCTGTTGCTGGAGGCCATACATGCAGGCTTCACTTTCTGTTGTCAAACATTACTGTGGTCCAGTTTGAAAGGTGTTGTGGCTAGTGGAAATAATGGGGTAACAAGAATAACATCTCACACACCCAAACAATGAACAGAATGTAGTGCTGTGTACATCATCATCACTAGAGCCTTGTTATGGGCCTGTATTTCACTTACCTTCAGTTAAACATCTTAATTGGCTTTTCACTTTACAGATTGTCAAAATATTTTAATTATCAATTTAACAGTACATGTGAGCATAACTGAAATATGAGGTCTCTATCAGCTAACCTGAGTGGTAAATATAACCATTAATAGAAGAAACTATACAAAAAATATAAGTTCTTACCCATCTGGGGTGTCAGGCATGTAAGGAGACATTCTAAAATCCCGACTATGTGGTGTCTCTATACCAAATGGGCTGTAAAGTTTTGTAGGACTTCTGCCAAGCAGCTGTGGAAACAATAACAAATAATTCATAAATCCAATTGATCAATTTCAGGCAATATTGTAGAATTATTGAAAACTGGTTTAAACAAATGTTGTTAGCATCAAAAGTACAAACAAAAAAACTATTACAAAATGCTTAAAATTAAAGTAACTTTTACAATCATTACCTAGATATAAAAAACTTTAATAATAATGTATAACAAACTATTTGATGTAGTGTTACATTTATAAAATTTTATACAAAACACATTTATAATCTTATACATATGATTGTAAAATTTTTGTACATACTCCTTTCTTCTTGGTGACCGGGGTAGATGGACTCCTGCAAGGTGATCCAGCTTCAGCAAGCCTGTGCCTTCTTCTCCCGCCAAGTCTGAAATGCTGATGTTAATAACAACAATGAAAAACTTTAACAATATTTTGAAACAATTTAACATCATTGTTTATATTTCGTTGAAATCATTTTAGTTACATCACTGTGAATAACAGCAAACTAATATTAAAAATTCATTAATTCAAAACAATAGATAACAATACATTTCATATTTAATACATTAAAATTAATGTGGTAAATATGAAATTAATTCCCTGTCTCATAATCTATATATATTAAATGAGCTTAAACACAAATTTGTGGTCCTTAAAATCCCTATATTTCCTAGTACATAAGTTTTTACATGTTTCGAAATAACAAGATGGAAGAAAAAAATTCGAATTTAATAATACATTGGGCTTCATACAGTTTGCAAATAAACCAAAATTAATACAAAATATGTATTAAAATAATGTCATGACAACTCACCTGGGATAAATTCCCGAAAGTATTTCGGACGCTTTTAAACGTTTTTGATATTTTTTCCGCGCTTGACTGCAGAGCACGACGAGAATTTAAAAAAGGCTTAGCCTTAAAAATATTTCTATTATAACAACCGTCTATGATTTTCACACTTTCGCGTGTCGGCGAATCAATAACCGAGTCGGACACAAAGTGATCTTTCATTTTATTAAATAAATATACTTAGTGACAGGATAAAACTTAAAATGTAGTCTTAACTCTTATACACAAATGTATAATTACATATAATAAAACAAATTGCTTTGAATTTAACACATTTTGTTAAAACTTTCAAAAAATCAATCACGAAACAAATTCAGTTCGTTAGTGATTCGTTATATTGTTTTCGTTTTATAACGGAAATGTGTAGGATCTATGTTGCCATGTTTGAAATTAATCTATAGTTCCGTAGATAAAGTTCATGTCTAAAAAATACTCATCTACGAAGTATATAATAAACAACCAATTTTGCTGTAATTATTTATTAAGATATAAATTAACCATAAAAAAATATTTTTTGTTTTAAAAGAAAAACAATTTGGCTCTAGATTTTGTTAATGTACTATGGATGTGTTTCAAAGCACTTTGATGTAAAGAGATGTATTACTTTTTGTTTAATTCTTTTTGGAGCTTTGTTATTTGAATATAGTTTATATTTTGAAGTCCTTTATTTTGGTATGAGTTAAGGTTTATCTAGTTGTTGAAATTAGTTATTTTAATTAATAAGGGGTGTAAGGAGTCCCTCACAATTCACGGGACCCAAGCAAAGCTCGCCTGGTTGTAGTGCACCCTGCTAATCCACAAACGAGGCTCTGGCTCCCACCTAACCGCATTGGGTCAGCATGTTGCGTAATGGTCCAAATCACCCCATATGAACTTTCACAAACGGCGGCACTGACGCATGGTGGTACCGGAGACCATACTGACTGAGGACCGCACGTTGTAGAGAACTTTGAGGGAGGCCTATGTTCAGTAGTGGACGTCTAACGGCTAATGACGATATATTTAAATTATGCCTATACAATTTTATTCAAGACAATTTTTTTTAAAATAACATTGTAACTTCAAAACGATTCAAACATTAGGTATCGATTTTAGGACGCGCCATTAAATTAAACAAGTGGATAAACAGAACTTTTTATTTAATGAATATATTTCTACATGTTACCTTTAAAAAATATCTATTCAGTACAATTAAGATCCTCTGTGATGCATATAATAGTCTATCACTGTTGAAAATGCTGCAAACCCTGCTGCACCAAATAAACCAGCTTTCAATCCACCTAAAATGTTTTTCTTTTAAAAGAGAGGTTACATAAATATTGCAATACATTACCTATTGATTGGGGTAATTTTTTTTTAAAGTTTATTTATTAATTAACAAGAAAACACACAATTTGATAAATGTATGATAAAAATAGTAATTGCGTAAATTAACTTCATTCTGTTGATACTATTTTGTCATCAAGCATATTAAAAAAATGTAAATTTTATGAATGGGATGTTTATTACTTAACACATTTTTTTTTAATAAAGGAATTCTTAACAAATTTTTATAAAATGGTTAAAATTACATTTTCCTTACCTCTTAAACCAATAAGTCCGCCAGTAACACCACCTGCATATGTTCCATTCTTCCAGTCAGATTTGCCCCTTGCACTTTCTATACAACATTCAACACCAGAGAATACAGCACCCAGGATAGCAAAGTTTTTTGCGTAACTCAACATTGATCCCTTCATTTCCCTTAAAATTTCCCTAGCTGTTTGATTTTGCTGTGCCATTGGATCTGTCACATTCGGCATAAGAGATGAAGTGAATAAACCTACTGCTGCACCCAGACCATAACCTGTTAATTATTCAAAGATTTTAAAAATATTTCTTTGAAACATCCTAATAAGTAATTCATGCTGGGGGTGCATGAAGAAGGCATTTCACTACACTGAAGAAGTATTACTCCTTAAATTATAATCTGTAATATTTTTTAACAAATCATTCTTAGAGATATGTATGTTAATAACTAATACGTAAATCAAGAGTCTTTTTTTATTTATTGATGTAATTAAAATACCAAGATAAATAAAATATAAAAGTATAATTGGAGTATATACTCCAATTATAATGACATTATGACAATATTGTCATCACTTTCATTTACAATAATAATTAAAAATAAGAGGATTTCTGGATCAAGTATGTTTCACAAATCATTAAAATTTTGATCTATATAATTTATTAGAGTATGGTAGAAGAGACAACTAGTAGTAATTCTATTTTTTAAATAATTAAGAAACAAAAAATTAAATAATCTTTAAACTCACATATATTGATCTTTATAATCGAGGAATTTTGTGAAACGTCTACAGAAACATGGTGTCGTGCGCTGAATTGGATTTCATATTAAGCTTTTATGTCATTGCTTACCAATAATGCAACTTGTTAATGATTTAAATGGACAGCTTTCCACAGTGGCTTCTATCATTTTCTCTTCGTTTGTTTTAATTAGCACGGGGCCCAATATCCTTGGTATTAGTATATTTTCACGATATCGATAATTATTGCCCACTAAGTATTTGGCTAAAGCGTCATAGTCATTTTTCTCTGTAAATTTTATTAAATCTGGATCCAACGGTGGTTTGGTATATTCCGTCATCGTTATTAGTTATATTCAAACATGTACTAATAATAGGTATTCAAAAAGTAACCTTCTCAAAACCATACACTAGCATACACCACCTGATTATAAAATTTTTGTTTACTAGTCAAATGTCATTTTATTTAGTGTTTATAATCTGTCCTGTGTAAGTCTTCTTGTGGTTTTGCTAGTAGTCATTTAAAATATAATTTTAGTAATAAAAATAGAAATTGTAATATACTAAATAACTGTTTCTTATTATATAAAAAAAAACTTTTAATTATAATCTACTGTCATATAAATTTCTTATATGAAGAAGTATTAGATCTGTCATGTTTCAGTGTAAATAGCATATTGAACTTTGTTTATAAATGATTTAAATCTAAGACCTGTAGTGTTTGTAATGTTTACTAAAAGAAGGCAACATGGTCTTAAAATCTTAACCCATTCCAAAAATAGGGACAAACAGAAACAAAAGTGAAGAAGAGAAAATACCAAAGATGAGGCAGAATGATCTTTAAAATCTATGCTTTTTCCCAAGAAAGCGGTATAAAAAAAGAAGAAAAGGAAGCTATGATTATTATATCGTTAAGAAAAACAGTTCAATTACATATATACATTGATTAATCATCTCAGATTTAATAAAAACGTTTGAGAAACGTAGGATTTCACCGAGTCATTTAATTGTTGTAAGAAATAAAATTACAATACAAATAAAAAATAATATAAAAAAATGAGTGACTCTTCTGAAGATGAGGATTTATCACGATTCAAAGAAGTTGTGGATACGTCATTTATTAATCTAATCCAAAAAACATCAAATAATATATCACAAAGTGTAAAATCAGGTACGTTATGTTTATTCAGCTATTCGTTCAGGTCATAACATTGAAAAGCTAACTGCCATCTTAATGAAGTTACTAAGGTAATGTATTGGTAAAGTCAATCTCGAAATCGCTGCTATTCTTCTCTAATATTTTGATATTGTGGCGTGTATCTATCACAAGAGAACCGTCGCGACGCCGCTCTGAAGAGACGTTCTTTGTTATTCCGTCATCACCTCTCACCTGGCACTCGAAGACTAAGCAATGAATCTGTTGCTTATATTTGTAACCAATGTTGAATTATTAATTTGTTTATTTATACAACGCTTTGAAGAAAACAAGAATGTGGACGTTTGCAAATAATCAAATTAGTATAAAAGTCTAGGCATCTTGCAGTATAAATCACTTAGATTCCTAAGACACTCTGTATGAGTTAATTGTTCATATTAATATTTCATTTCTTTTACTATGGTCTGGTTTAAGAAATACATTGGTACAGTTTGAAGCATGCATTATTAATACTACAATTAAACTACACAATTCCCATATTGGTGAACCCGACTTCAGTTGCAAAAAAGCCCATAATATAAATGGCAATTTTTTTTTGAATAATTCCCTCATCCTAAGTATTTTTATTTTCAGAATTGAAACCACTATTCTGAAAGGTACTTAGAGGAAGCCACTCATTACAATGATGTCAGAGTTTCAGATGAAATGCAAAAGAGAATTGGTACAAAAGTATCGGAAATTATTAATAAAAATATTAAATTTATCAATGTTCAAGATAATGGCACAAAGTAAGTCAGGTTTTTAAATTTATTCATTTTAACACACAATACGAACTCAAATGTTTTACTATGTACTTGAGTAGTGTTTCGATATATAACTCTTGGTTAATGAAACAACTGAAACTTACATATAATGAGACCCTTTTTACCAGAGTTTTAGTCTAGGCTTTCTAAAGATATGTAATATCAAAATTGTGATACTTAGATGAATTTCTAGAGAACAAAAAGTTGAAGGAGGTGTGAAGTTGTTTAGAGATTCTACAGGCTTCTTGTCTTGTGACGATGTGCCAGATGATTTAACAAAACAACATAATGAATCATCAAAAAAAATCAAAAGGCGAAGACATCATATTAATAATGAAGATGAAATGGATGAAGAAGGTGAGGTTACACTTAAAATCTAATGTTTAGTATTTATAAAACAAAACAAAACTGCTGTTCATTGGACAGATAGTTGTAACAAATATAAATCATTTAGTAACTTGCCAGTGGGCAGCATTTTAACTTCTATATCAGTGATTCTCAACCTATGTTTCGCGGCACTTTTGTGTGCCGCGAAATTTCAAAAGTGTGCCGCCAAATTTGCCATTATAATGATGTTAACATTGTTAAGTAACATCGAATAATTTTTTTTTTACTATTTGCTTGTAATTAATAATTTAATAAACGTTTAAATATAATAAAAGCATATATTAGTTTATTTTGTACATTTAAAAGTTTTTTATAAACGTTAATGCAGTGTTTTAGGAAGTAAATAGCTTTAATCTTTTTCTCTTTGTGCCGCCAAATTTTAAAATCGTTTAATGTGTGCCACCAAATTTTGTAATCGTTAAATACGTGCCGCAACAAAAAAAGGTTGAGAATCACTGTTCTATATTCTTACAAATGATCTCCAACACTGTAATATATATTCATAATAATGTAAATTTCCAATTTTTAGCCAAAATAAATTCAGTTGTTTTAAGCTGTGATCAAATTTTATCACAAGAGGATACAAAATGCTGGAAATCCAGGAGAAAGGAGAAGATATTCAAATATAAAGTTAAAAGTAGTAATGTTCTAATTGCTGTAGAATAAAACTTTATTTTATGACAAGTTTTTTTTAATTCATTGAAGTGATCACGTGATGGTAAGTTATACACCTGTCCATAGCAGTGGTGCTTGTTAGGATGGTATACACTCGTCATTGTGCTTGTCACCTTGAGAAATAGGATGTTGTCTCGTTGCCATAGTAATTTCATTAGCTACAGTACCTTTCCAATGGGAATAGTGATGTTTGCACACTACTGTTTGGTGGTAGAGATAGGAGCAAGGCTGTTACCTCTAGTATTTTTTCTCGTTTATCCTTACCACAGATGTAGCAGACTTTAAATATATTATTGCAGGAACTGAAGCGGCATTTGTCTATGGATTTTTACTTGGGTTCAATTTTGTTTACGACTTCAATCACCAAGTATTTTTATTATAAATCTTTAATGAACTTGCTCAAATTCTATGGTAACATTGATAGGATTATAATTCGTTACTAATAAATTTAATAAATAGAGTTTTATCTAAATATTGTTAAGGAGGGTATTTAAAATTCATGACTCTATAATGTTAGTTCATGTATATAATATTTTCATTGTTTTTATTTTACAATAAGACATCACACAACCTTAATGTTACATTGTGCTAAGTTACATTTTAGCAGTCGTTGGCGAGCGAGCGCTCTATGTTAATACTTGGAACATAGTAATTTTCCAGCCAATGGAAAAAACCACTAACCAAAGTCAACATGTGACCTGAGTATTAAACAAGTGACCTTCATATAAAAGGCGTGTTTAGCCAATTATAAACTGGGGCAATTATAAAATGTCAATTTCATATACTCTAAAATTTCTTCAAAACCATGTTTTTCTGGAGACGGATGAAAATAGAAATAATAAATCATGATTTTTTTTTATTTTATTAATATGAAAGTGTTAACAAAAGCAAACTCATGTTATTTGTTCATAGCAATTTATAATCTAAGTTTTCTATATAAAAAGTTCACTAAATAAGATTATAAATATATTTTATATTAAAAATTGTTTTTAAATGTAAATAATAGAAATGATTATAAGTCTTAGAATTAACCGAAAGATTAAATATTGTGAATACAAAGTTTAAAACTTAATAACTAATCATAAAGTCCTACAAAATGAAAAGTCCTTTGGTTACTTATCTTTTGATTATATAACATAATTAGCGATTAGACACTCAAAAATGTAATTAAGTTAATATAATACATTGCTGTACTGATGCTTAAGATTATTTTATTTAAATATATGAATTGTTTATGGTAAATGGATATAATTAAAAAAGACCTAATATCTAAAACTAGAATATTAGTACAATAACAGTAGATACTTCTATAGACAAAAGCGAATAACTATGTTGTAATAGCAAAATTGAATTGCATATGCTTGTATGTTCCTACCTAGTTTGTTGATTCAGGATTTGATCATGATCAATGAGAATAATGTTATATAATTACATCATAACCATTTAAATATTTTTAACAGTAGCTTGAAGTTTCAAAAATACCTTTGTGTGTTGATTAGTTAATTTTGTGTTAAAAACAAATTGTAGTCAAAATATGTTGGGACATCAGTGAGTGGGGATATCATTTATCTCATTTAATTTCTTTGTATAAATTAATAAGATTATTAATATAGGATCGTACAGTTGGTACATTTTTTAATTTATCATCCAGTAACACAATGCCTTCACCTTTTTTCATATCTCGTACAATGTTGTAAATGAATGTAGCGTTGAAGGTTTTACTATAAACAGTTGGTGCGAACGGTGAACCGCATAGTGTGTTCAGAAAATTAATATGTCTCAGACACTGCTGGAATTGGACGAGCGGATGTATTATTTGTCTATCGTACACTTCAGTAAGTTTCTCGCGTGGCACGTGAAAGTACTCGTCCATTAGATTTACGGCGGATAAGCGATCGTTTTTAGTCAATGTCTCCTCGCTTATAGTTTCATCAGTCAGCACTCCCAACACAACATAGGACAGCAGAACTGCATACACTTCGCACTCAAAGTCGGTTTGTTTTTGATGCGAACAATAAAGACACGATATAAACAGCAGTGCGGCATTACGCGGTACTTTCTCCAATTTATTCAAATCGGTCATTTGTAAAGTTTCTTTGAGAAAATGTTCGAAGAGCTTGTGATCGAGTATATTATCCCATCCGCTTTCAAACACATTGTTATCTCCGTAATTTGGCTTCCGGACCGACGGCAGTATCTCTAAATCGGAGTCCTCTTCTAAAACTCCATCTGCTCTTTCCATTTTTCTGCATCGCCTTCCCTTATAAATTATTTTTTCATCTTTAAAGTTGGTCAGTAAATCAAAAGCGTACCTTATAATAGGCGCAGACAGAAGTAGAGAGTCTTCCGCGTTGTAGTCCTCTGCACTCCATGAACCTTCTACAATACGCCATCTATATATGTTGATGTAGGTTATAGAGATGAAATTCCAAACAACACCCTTAGCGAACCATTCCGGGTCACATTTTTTTATTTTACATAGATCCTTATTGACTAGGAATTTCGAGGCCAAGCCTAGAGGTTTTAGTACTTTAATTAAATTTTCGCAAAATTTCCTCATTTCACATTTAAATTTTAAGCATTCTTCTTGGCTCAATGTTAGAGATATTATGTTCAAAGCTTTTAAACGATTATTTGAGAGCCATTGCAGAAGAGCCTCATATCGTTTTGTGTAAGATAAGGGAACCCGCAATCTTCTCAGCAGATTTTCAATAAACTCTCTAGGAAAAACATTTTCATCGATGATTGTAAGAAAAATAGCAATTTGTTCAATTTCGATTTGATAGCGCTCCATCAAATCATCAAGTTTGTACAATTGGCATGTGAGGATGTTAGAGCGTTCATCGAAATTGAGACTGGGAAAAGGTATATACTGAATACCATAAAAGAACAACTCCACGTCAAAGGACACGACCGGGCAATTTAATTTCTGTGCCAGTGCAACACATTCGTCCTTGCTAACATATTCACATATCGCATAATCGAAACCCATTTCATCCAAAACTTGTTTATTTACTTCTCTAGCGAGTAGCGGTTCAGAGAAGTATCCATCGTTTAAAAATTGATTTTCATCAATTGGTTCTAATTTTAACAATTTCTTATTGTCTTTATTGCCTCCCTTAAATATGAAATAACATTTTACTTTTGCTTTACGAAAAACGCTTAGTTCTTCGCGCAGGAAGTTTGCGTATTTATCACATTCGCAACCAAACAAATGATTCAGGTTGGCGTCTTTGTATTTTCCATACAGAAAATTGTGTGCATCTATCACCAAAGCGGTGCCGTTCAACTCAGGACTGGTGTGTGGAACATGATTTTCCAGGAATGACTTGCTTCTTATTATCCGCATTGTTAAAATCTGAAATAAAAAATAATTTTTGAATATCAAACACTTGATTGTAAACCCAATTGAAAATCAATTATTTACTTTGTTTTTTTTTTTTACATAAAATGTCATCGCACGGGACCTTAATTTGACATGTTGTTAAGTGACAATAATGAGGCTGTGGATGATGAATAGTGTTCTTCTCTTTTTTTATTCTATGAGGCAACGAGAGGAGCAACAACGGTTCATCTGATGGCAAGTGATACCCCCGCCCATAACTGGTGCTAGTTAGGATGTTATACAGCCCCATTGCCCTCCTCACCTTGAGACATAACATGTTAAGTCTCGCTACCCCAGTAAATTCACTAGGTACAACTCCTTCAATCCGGAACACAGTACTCTTATTCGGCTGTAGACGTTAAGTGGTACCTAGACGGTCTCCGGCAAAAGAGACCTATCACCAGTAAAAATACTCGACTCTCATACTAGTATGTTAATAGCCGCAACACATCAGTCATGGTGGTAGAATTACAGTATAGGGATGGTAGCTAACCATGCTCGGTCGGAAATTTTCACCACCGTACAAACTTAACACGTGGTCCCGAAATCGAATGAGAGACCTCCGCCTTAATAGGCAAGTGACCATTGCATCATTGAGGAAGTTAAATATATACTGCGTCGGTTATCATAGACATTATTATATGAATCGTCGCTTTCGGAACATATTGTCGTTATATTGTCGAGATTTTTGTTGTTTCTTACAAATCAATCGCTAGTTTTTCATAAATTTTATCCCTATCACTTGCTTTGTAACAATTGCGCATATATCACATGATTTATATCGTTTTCAATTGTATTAAAACTCAAGAATCTATAAGAGCAAAAAAAAAAAAAAAAATTAAATTGTTTTGTTTTTATGTCCTCTGTTGGTATACCGTCAATATTATAAGACGTAACCTAAACACAAAATTGTATTAACTGTAAATACATACGAAAACATGCTTCGGAATATTTGTAAACTATTATACCTAGGATTACGTAAATTGGTATTTGTAAACGTTTCTTTAAGAAAAACATTTACACTAACGTGGCTAGAATTGATCACCAGTTTGTGACGCAGTACACCAATTTAGATGACAATTGATGGTATGTGCTGAACATCCATTTATATAAGGGTTAAATATATATGCGCTTACCAGACTACGTTGCCAGGACTTAAGCTGCGGGTCAGTTAGTAAAAACAATTTACTAGTGGTAGGTCTCTGTTGCCAAAGAATACCACCCCAGCGCCCATTGTTGTCGCCAAACAGTGGTATGCAAACATTGATGTGTTCCGGTCTGAAGGGCGCTTTAGCTAGTGTAATCACCGGAGTAACGAGACTTAACATTCTGTCTTAAGCCGAGAAGCGCAATGTGGTGCAGTGTATACCATCCTAACAAGCATCACGTTGTTTTGGGCAGGCGTATCTCTTACCATCAGGTGAACGTCTTGCTGTTTCATCGCTTCGTTGTACAAAAAAATAATAATAAAAATGGACAGCAAAAACATATGTTTAAGAATTTTTTTTCTTATGCAATATTATGTTAAATAAATAAAAAAACAATCGCTACTGTATTAGTTATTGGTTTGAGGCTCGTCGCAATTGGTGCAGCTACTAATATGTAAAATAGAAATAACTTTTTTTATATGTAATATAAACTTAATGCAATACAAACTTAGTCGTTAACGTTATAAAACATAGTCATCGCTAGTTTCCTGTTTATCACTATTTCTCGCACCGCTTTGATAGGGACATCCTGTTTTATATATCCTGGGCTTTATTTTTTTAACTATCAATAATGGACTAATACTTGACAACAGCACATAACTACGTTACTAGCCAGAGAAGTTTTATAAAAAAAAACATAAAGTGTTAGAATGTTATCAAAATATGTTAAACGTGGCGCCATCTATGAGTTAAAAGGTGAAACTTGTGTATATTGTCTTAGTCTATGTACGAGCTCTATGAAACAATTTTTTTAGTCTGTTCCGGAACCGTCAACCAACGACTTGTTGGATACTCAAATTTTACAAAATAAAATTAAAGTTATTGCATTATTCGAAGAGTTATTGTTAATTTATTACTTTGTTTTACGCGTGTGACATCAAATAATCATGATGCCCCTAAGTTTTCTTTCGAGTGTGCCAAAGATCAAAGGTACAGAACAGTCACAGTCTCTAGACGCTTGGGTTTCTCTTGAATAATAACATTCCTACTTATAGAAACTTGGTTTTTCACCGTCATATCATATACTCGGTAACCCTTGATATTGTTACAATAACCAACAAGTATATGTTTCATGGATTTCCAATCCCACTTTACTAAGAAAGCTTTCTTTAGAAAGCACAGATTCAGTGGGGGACTTAGCAGAGGAATCTGTGGTAAAACTTGAACCTCTGAATAAGTCAAGTTCTTCTGAGTCAGATTACTTGAATGTTGAAGAAGAAAACACAGAGCCAGAAGCTTGTGGAGAAGACCTGAACAAAATTGGGACCAGTTCAGCTCCACAGAACACAGAAAGCTTTAGATATATCTACTACACCAATTCAAGAAGTAGCGGGCAAGTGACAGAGGAGAAAATCAGATAGATATGGTTTCGCTAACATGTATGCCATGGTAGGAGAGATGGATTGACATATGCAGAGGCCATCAGTGTGCCGGAGCGGCTGATGTGGTTGCAAATTATGGCAGAGGAGCTGCAATCATTCCAAGACAAGCATAGGAAGTTGTCAATACTCATAGCAACATGAGTGTCATACAGTGCAAGTGGGTGTTTAAATAAGAAATTTGACTCAGACAATAAAGTGAGATATTGTGCACAGCTTGTGGCCAAGGGTTTTACCCATAAGGCTGGTATTGATTACCAAGAGACCTTCAGTCCAGTGTTTAGACATTCAACGCGACATTTTTTGTTCGCCATGAGTGTCCAGTTAGGCATAGACATCACTCATTTAGATGTGAAAACAGCTTTCCTTAATGGTCTTCTAAAAGAGCATATTTATGCATTTACCTGAAGGATTTCCAGTAAATAATTCAAATAAAGTGTTAAAATTAAGAAAAACTGTTTATGGACTAAAACAATCATCACTAGCATAGGATGGTATAAAAAGATTGAGGAAACATTATATAAATCAGGATTTATAAAATGTAAATTAGAACCCTGTGTATTTGTTAACAACCATAGTGATAATAAGAAAATGATAGTTGGTCTGTATGTCGATGATTTTCTAGTACTCTCAAATTGTAAATCTGAATCGAATGATTTGATAAAAATTTAGGTCATGTTACTCTTAGTAGCTGTGAGGCAGAATATATGGCTTTGTCGGAAGCAAGTCGAGAAGCGATATATTTACAGAAATTAGAATTTGAAATAATTGGTTGTTGTAATAAAATTGTTATATACAATGACAGTCGGAGTGCATTAAAGTTAGCAAATGATTATCAGTCACATAAACGGTCTAAGCACATTGATGTTAGGTACCATTTCATTAGAGAAGTTTTAAGAAACTAATTAATTGGAACTAGATATTTGCCAACAGCTAACATGCCTGCTGACTTGCTAACTAAACGTTTGCCAGGTGTTAAACATTATAAATTCATGAAAGATCTTGGAATTGTTAATTTAGAGTAGAGAAGGCAGAATTGTATACTTTATTTGTTATGTAATAATTTAAAAGGCATTTTTTTTAAATGTGTATTTTTTGCCTCTCCACTGTATGTAATACTTTGAAAATTTTGTTATTTTGATAAAGTGGGGATGTCAGAATGTTACCAAAATATGTTAATTCAATACACGTAGCGCCATCTATGAGCTAAGAAGTAAAACTTGTGTCTATTGTTTTAGCCTATGTATGAGCTCTATGAATAAATTTTTTTAGCCGGTTCCGAAACCGACAACCGACGACTTTTATTAAAATAACCTCTTGATTGAACCAGGGCTATTTATGTCGCAGGGCAAACCCGAACAGCAAGTTATCAGTAGTAAAAGAAGATTACTGGCAGTAGGTCTTAGTTGATGAAGACCGTCTAAGTAGGTACCACCATAGCTTCTATTTGTGCCGTCAAAAATTAGTCTACAAATTACTCAGTTCTGGTTTTGAGGAAACTATAGCTAGTGTTATTACTGGGGTAACGAGACAACAAAAACTTGTCACTTACCATCAGGTGAACCTACACTGCGTGCTGCAGCGGTAGCGTTAATAACACAAAGTACCAAGAAAAAAATCAGTCATTGTAAAAAAAATATTCTTATAACCGATAGTATCCAAAATCGACATTGTAACCTAAACAGGATAATCAGCATTTAGTCAATCAATAAACATGAAATAGTACAAATCAAATGGAAATTAGTATTAAATGATAAAATCTTATCGTAAGTGATAATAAAATATCTCTCACCTACTTCGTGGATGACTCAACTCCTGAAAGATTGTGAAGTCCGGCAGTTATAAATGACTCCCGTATACCAGACAAAGTAACGCGTGCAACTGCAAGGAAAATAGGTTGCAGTCTTTTTATATAGGGATATGTCAAATATACCGCGCAAATAATCATTACACATCTGGAAAGTCCCTTGGAGTATTGCCATTAATGTAAATCTTTTACGCTGTTTGCTATATCGTAGTAGTAGTAAAAATATTAGTTAATTATGGACATAAAAATGTTTAACATTGACATACGATGTTAAACAAATTGTTTCGTTTAATCTACATTTTCAAAATTATTACACTTCTATTAGAAATATAAAAAATGTGGCTCATAGAATTCGTCCGTATTTAATTTGAAAAATATATTTCTTTACGATTTTCATCATACAAAAAAGTTGGAATATTTCAAAAGTAGTTTTTAGAAAATTTAGAATTTTTTTATTTTTTATTCAAGCGTTAAACTGTCATCTGTAATCTAGTTACAAAATCTTTCCAAAGTGAGGCCTAGATGATGAAGTTCATATATAATATTTAATTCCTAATTTATTAGTTTATTTTTGATATTTAACGAGTATGTAACATTTTTTTTTGGTCTTCATTATTTTAGGGGCTTTCAGCCTATCAAGGCTATCCAACCCCAAAGAGTATGTAACATAAAACTGAATTAAGGGGATTCCTTATTTAGACGTCAGTCCGCTCTAGGTTATACCTATCTATAATCTATGTTCTAATACGGGAAATGCATACGTTTAATTGTCATTTATGTAATGTTTGTGTTTATATTAAATATGAATAGTCGATAGATTTTTCAGAAAAAAATCTCATGTGTTTGTAGTACTTCGATTCATGAAACATATTTCACTTTCCTTTATATAAAACGTAATAAACAATTGATAATTTATAACAAAAATAACGATTGATATAAAATTTTGTTTCACGAAACATAATACTTTTTATTGTTCATGGAATTTATGAAACAAAATGATTTGTTACGGTATCATAATTTGTGTTTTTATATATTATGTATTGTTAAAATAATGTTGCATATACGTGTTAGGTAGGTATATATGTATGTAATTATTTTATGTATGTATTTTATGTTTATTAGTATCGTTAGACATATTTATTTATTCGTATATGTATTTATTAGTACATAGTGTGTATATATGTGTAACTATTTTTATTAAACGTTTCCCTTAACCAATTACAGCATTTCCTCACTTCCTAAGTTGACTGATAGAGAATATCTATAGTCATTAAGTCCACCTATTGTAACCTAATTTTAGGAGACATGATTTTAAATAACTTTTTTTTCTTTTTTAATTCTAGATATTAATTTTGTTTTTTTTTTATATACTTATATAAGAGACAATATGATAAAAATTATATAACATTAAAATAAAAGAACAAATGTATCATATTGTCTGTTGGTGGGACGACGATATCAAGCTAAGTTACTTATAGAAATCAATAGGAGAAATAAAGATGAAATTTGCTTTATGTTATACGGTAAATCGTTATCGCAACCACAAAAACAATCAATTAGTAAGAATCTGCGTACCAAACGTCAGTTATTTTTGTTATTCCATTTTATGACAGATCTACTTCAATTTTAGTGTACATTTAAAAATCGAGACCGATTATTTACTATTATAAAAAAATAAAGTATAAAACCTCTTTACTACACTATGATCGCTACATTATTATCTTTTTAAACAATTTTTGAAGAAACATAAATAATGTAAATAAACAGTTGACTGTATGTAGAGTTGTTGCAGGCTTATATTAAAATATTCACTACCTGCACATTGTTTAACATTTTAGAATATATGGTTGTAGTGTTTTGCATAACAGTATAAATGGACAGATTGGCTAAATTAAATGGGTTGTCTATGTATAATCTAAATAAGATTAATATTTCACTAAATATTGCAATGTTTGAATAAAATCTATTTTAGTTAGATACATAAAAAGTATTTTAATTTGCATAATTTTTTACAATCTAGCTGCTGGTAACATAATAAATAGTTTTCGATAATGAATGGTCATAATAAAACTCAAAATGTGCAACATTGAGAAATTTATTTACATTTATAGCTTAAAAATAAATATGTACAAATATCAATATCACATTTAGAACTGCTTTTATATGCACATGTTTTCTAATTGAAAAAAAAAACTTTTAAAGGATAACAGAATTTTGTACAATTTATTATTAGTAATTACATTTACTGTTTGAGATTTAAGAAGTTTGAGTGCGATATATAAGAAGTGAATTTACTATGAAATTTATTATTTTTCAACTCATTTAATGCATAAATGTCAATATTATGCATTCCTTGTACATGTGAAGTTTTTATACTTGTGTATTTGAAATAAGAAAAAAACACATCTGAGAAAAAAGCAGAAGTATTTCAAGGTATATATTTTGTATGTGTAGTATAAAAATATTGATTGAAGAAATATTATCATGACTGGTTAAATCTAAATAAAGTTTTGTCAAGATATTTTACAAGTTTTCATTCCTCATTGAAATTTTATTTTTATTTTAAATTTAATAAAATTTTTGCTATGTATAACATTCAACTCTTGGTACTCATTGAACAAAAAAGTTTTTATTCTGTTTAATTTAAGATTAAATTAAATATTATAACTAAAACATAATTGTACTTTTAATTTATAACAACTTATCTCTAAATGTTTAAAAACTAACAACTTAAACGGAACAGTGCTGTTTTGTTTGCAACCATTAATGTTGTTTTAAATTTTTTTGCAATAAATTTTTAATTGTATTTTGTTATTATTAAACTGGATTGCATTTCCAAGTTATTTGGTATTCTTGTATATGAAGTACACTAAAAAAATATTATTCTGTTACTTTGAATGTACACCTCTATTCTCAGGTGATGTATTGCAGTCATTTTTCAACCGGTCATCTGATACAAGGGTTCAAATGCCCAAGGTCCACGGCCTAGTTAATATACACCATATTGAATATCCAGCTTATAAAAAAGAAAAGCCAGAATTCGTAAAAGGTAACATCCATCTAAAAATCGATTAAGTCACTATCGATTTTAGTTTAAACTCTCGATTATGAAATGAGTAGTTTTTGTTATCGATGATATTAGAAGTCTTGACAGAAATGAAAAAAAATCTTAAGATAAACACGAATGCGCAGATTTAAAAAAAATACTTGACATTATGGAATAAAATATTTTGCAGTTCGTTCGCGATTTCGTCACACTGCTAAATTCTTATCGATTTTCATGATCGATATTTCAGTTAAGCACCATGAATGCCTTGATCTGTAAGTTACAGATTAACGACAGCTTTATAGTTTACTGTTGTCGGTAGGCGCAGTGGGTAATGTTCTGTTGCCATTTCTAGCTGGTACTTCGTCCTGGCTAAAAGCTCGATTGTCTAAACCGCTTGATTTCATTTGCATTACAGTCGAGATCGACGCTGCCGGTCCCTCAACTGGACCATCCATTAGGAACATTGTGAGGAAGAACAGTATACTACCTGTAATTAATTTATATTTATTAGTTTCAAAAAACTGTAATAATTATTAATCCAACAATTCATTACTCAGTTCAGTAATTAAGATTTTTTTATATAATATAGTGAAGTGATAATGAAGCCATTATTTATAATTAACAGATTAACCGGTGGTAGGTTTCTGTTGCCGGATACCATGTGGGCACCATCACAGCACCTATTTCCGCTGTAGTTAGTGAAAATAATAGAGTGACGAGACTTAACGTCTTATGTCTCAAGCTAACGAGAACAGTGTTGTGCAGTTTATATCATACTGGCCAGTGCCATGTTGTTATGAACAGGCATATCACTTACGATCAGGTGAACGCCTCACTAATTTCGGCGGTTCATAGATTAAAAAAAGAGACGTGGATATTTAATTGTGGTCTTCCAGAATATTTCGGCTTTCATATATGAGAGGTACAATATGGTGGAGGTTGCAATGGATGTCCTTAGAGATTTTTACATGCTTTTGTAAATAATAAATTCTAAACCGGTGAGCGCAATACATCAGGGTCTCTTGTAAATGATGATGCAAACTTACTGATTCCGTAGAAGCCGGCATAGAATATCATGATGGCTTCTCTGTAACCAATGGCCTTGGAGACAGGGTCAACGAGAATGGGAAGGTTTCCACCGACGTTGTTCATCACGAACAGAAACACTCCGACTGTCGTGGAGCGTACGGACAAGGGAACGATCTCAACCAGTATAGCGAACACTATGCCGAACCACATTTCAGCTAGAAGAGAAGTTAATGAATTAGGTTATTTTAGTATTAATCTGAAATTAGTGGAGATGATGACGATCCTATTTCTGACAGTTATTTCACATTTACTGGTGGTAAGTTTCTGTTGCCGGAGACCATCTAGGTATATAACACCGCAGCTCGCCTATTTCTGTCACCAAATAGTAGTGTGCAAACATTACAATCTTCCGGTTTTCTTCAGGTCTTCGGTCGGCTTCAGGGCTTTGTAACTAATGAAATTATTGGAGTAATGAGACTTTACATTTTATGTCTCAAGGCGACGAACACAATGTGGTGCAGTGGAAATCATCCAAACGCGTCACGTTGTTATGGGCAGGCGTATCGCTCACCTTCACGTGAACGTCTTGCTCGTCTCGTCCTTTCATAGAATAAAAAAAAGCGAAGTCCATATTACTCTTCACCTTAAAGACAGGTATTATAAAGTTTGTAGTCGTGAGGGGATTTAGATGCTAATGCTACGTGATCTTCCTGCGATACGTACGTTATGGTTATTACTAAAATCTATCACCAACATTTCGTGTCTATATCTATTATTTAATAGCTGTTCACCGAAGAAGTAGGAAATCGCCAGAGTGATCATGGCCCACAGCGGGCCGAACACCACCGAGCCGAAGGCAGGTAGCGTGGCGATCAGCTGCGACAACGCGAGCACCATCACCCGCGATCTCACCCCCATCTTTGCCACGAACCTGTAAACGTATTTATTAATCACCAACTTATTTGTGGTAGGTTTCTCTCGCTCAGGACTATTTCGGTACCACTGTAACGGCTATTCGGTTTGAATGGCTCTGTAGTTAGTAACAAGATTTAACAATTTGTCTTCAGCTGACGAGTATAATTTGATGCAGTGTTTACCATCCTAACAAGCATCAGGTGAACTATCTGCTCCTGTCGGCGTTTTGTTGAGGCTAACGATAGCAAGAATATTCTTGGCGACTAATCTTCATCATCGTCATTAGCGCCATTGTATTTTAACATCATAGAAAGCCAAGGTCAAATGCCTGTGTATCTAGAAACGCGCGTGTGTGAGTATGCCAACGTACTTGTCAGAAACGACGCCGCCGACGACCACGCCCACAGAGCCAATGCCCACGGTGACGGCGAACAGCCACCAGCCTAGGTCTACGTCGGGGAAGTAGTCGCGGTAGTACAGGTCGGCGTTGTATGCGAAGCACATGCCGCCTGCGCACGGATACAATGAAACAATTAACGAATCAATAAATAATTATATGTAAGGAGACATGAAAAAGATGTCACTTAGATGTAGTTACTGATTACTGGTAACAGGTGTCTGTTACCGAACATCGGCTAGGTAGGTATCACGACATCGCCTATTTCTACCGCCAAACAGTAGTATGCAAACATTATTGTATTCTGGTTTGAAGAGCGCTGTAGCTCCTGTAATTACTGGGGTAATAACACTCTACATCTTATGTTTTTAGCTACGAGCGCAATATGATGCAGTATTTATCATCTTAATTAGCGCCACATTATGAGCAAGCGTGTCACTTACCATCAAGTGAACGTCCTGCTTGTTTCGTCGCTTTGTAGAATAAAAAACTAAAAAGTTAAACTTGAATATTATACCACTGCAGCTACTTCCTGTCGTCAAACAGCACTGTGCAAACATTACCGTGTTCCGGTTTGAAAGGCGTTATTGCTAGTCAAATTATTGGTGTAGTGAGATTTAACATATTATGCTTATGACCACAAGGACGTGTTGCAGTGTATATCATCCGAACTAGGGCCACGTTGTTATGGATGTGATTGGGTGTCATTGCTTGTTTATCATCATCATTTCTCCTGCTTTTGTTCATCGCTGAAGACATTTCCCCAATTCGGAAATAATGTCAGTCCTTTGATCATAATTTCAAAAGTACAAAGTTGTTACAGCGTACCGCAATGCCTGATGGAAGCAGCGAGACACAGCAGCAGAACCCTCGGTTGCGCGATGACGTGCCAGATCGTTACTTGAGGCACCTTCTTGCCGGACTCCAGCGTAGCGTCCCTACCTTTCGATTGTCCGGCACCTGGATAAGGGAAAGTTAATTTTTATATCATTGTAGCTATCGTGGGAGTTCGTGCCCCAAGCCTTCTGGTTGTAGCTGGTGAATTCATTAGGCACCTGTTTGGCGACGAGCAAGTTAAGCAGTCAAGTAAATGTTCTGTTGTAAATAACGTGTGATAATTAGTTCCTCTTGAGGAAGAGAATCTCATGTTACCTTCTTCACCGATAGTAGTTCTCTCAGGTTCGCGGAGTGTGAGGAATGTTAGTACGGCGATGATGATGCCCACGACGCCGGCTCCGTAGTAACAAAGCCTCCAGCTCTGAAAGAGTTGAGATATTTCAGAGACGCCAGGATTATAAAAAAACATTTTTGTTTCGTTTTCTACTATAAATATTTTTCTTACATTTGTCAGAAATTCCACCTATGTAGAGACTCATCACTGTCTCTGGAACCATAAGGCCTGAAGACTTGTAATTTGATAGGAATATCCGTTTCACCGAGTATAGGATCGTAAAGATTGAATTTTTATAAAATTCCTTCCCTAAATTAAGTTGGGGGGTGTAACAGCAAAGCGCGCGGGGAACAGCTAGTATTAATATATAACGCGGTCGCTCTCAGGTCTTAGGTCTCTGACGCCGGACAGTCTAGGTCTAGCACCGCAGCGCTTATTTTTTCTGCCAACAGTAGTGTACAAACATTACTGTGTTCCGCTTTAAGGGCCGCTGTAGCTAGTGAAATTACAGAGGTAACGAGATTTATCTTATGTCTTAAGGCGATAAGTACAATGTGGTGCAGTGTATATAATCCTATCTATCGTATCACTTACTTTCAGATGAACTTTTTGTTCGCCTCATCTCTTCGTCAAATAAAATAAAATAATAGAAAATAAATAAAGCATTTGATCTAAAAATTTTACATTAAAAAAAAATTGCAGTCACAGGTTTTGATATCTAGTTTAAATATCACGAAAAATATCGACACCACTCACCAGACCCCATGCGTTCAGATTGGGGATGTATCTCCCTACAGGGAAAGCGATGCCGTAACCACCGTAAATGCCCCAGTTGAAGATCGACAGCACCAGCGCTCTCTGATGCTCGGGGAACAGGTCCGTGAGTATACCGGTGGCGAGGGGATTGCAGCCGGATTCTCCCGCCGCCATCAGCATTCGGAGTATAACCAAGTGCCAGTACTCGGTGACGCTGCCCATCAGGAGGATCGCGACGACGAAGACCGCAGTGCAAGCAGACAGTATCCGAGCTCTGTTATACCTGTGTTTTTAAATATTCATTTACTCATCTATTAAAAAAGATATAAGGGTTACCTGCTTAGACGGTCAACAGGAACCTATTACTAGTAACCTACTGCTTCACAGAAGTAGACTGTGAAGACATGGTAGAAAACCATCTCTCAGAAAAGTTTGCGTCATAGGAAGAAGTAGGAGTTACGAATGTAGCTTAGGAAGTATCTAGGTCTCGCTCACTTGTCAGCTACGACTCCGATGATGACGCCCACTACGGTGAAGACGGCCATGAACGCTGGACCGGCTAGCACCTGGTAATCGATGCCCAGACCGTTGTAGCCCCACTCGCAGTACCTTGTCCCGTTCAGCGTCAGCGATTCGCATCTGAAACCAACGGACAATATTATTTATGGAATCCGACAATGTTATATATATATATATATATTTATAATATAACTGTTTCATGTAAGAAAACTAATGTAATCTTAAGAAAATGCGGAAGAGGATATATAAATAAATAAAATATAAATTCTTTATTTAATTTTTCGTACATAAAAAATGGCGTTAATATTTAATTGTATCTATCTGTAATGTTGTTTAATAACGTGCGTCCGTTTCCCGCCCGCTTTGTTGGCCGTCACACCCCCGCGACTTCCTTTGAGGAAGGAATTTTGTACAATCCATTCTTAGCTGACGTCGAAAAGGCAGGAGCAATTTGTCGTGCAAAACTTTGTAATATACCTTGAAGGCGATTGCAATCGAAAACGATTTTCTTTACCAACCGTTACTATAGCAACCGCATAAATAATATGAAAATGATAATGTCCATTAAAAGTTATTTAGAAATAAAAGATGAAGCATCTATGAAAATCTAAAAAGAAATAGCCTATAGCCATCTACAAATCACTCCGAGTCGAATAGTCATGTTCCGGTGGTACGTTCACTGGTTTTCAAGTGATTGGTGAACAAATGAAGGACGTTAACGCGCCTTACCCTCTCCCGAACCGGTTAACTGGAATAAAGTAATATTTGCATACTTCCGTGCAGTAGAGAGAAACAGAGAGTTAAATATTAATTATTATTAATATTTCAATGGCATTTGAACGTGTGATAAAGCTAAGAGGCGAATGAGACGTCGCTGGCAGCTACAGTGGTGATCTATTACCGGAAGCTTACTGGTGGCAGGTCTCTATAGAAGCAGAGTATTTTTTAAGATCTCCCTTGGGATAATAAAAAAAGGTCTGTGTTGCCGGGTGGTGTGCAAACATTACTGTGTTCCGGTTTGGCGCTGTAGCTGATGTAACATCTTATGTTTCAAGGGGACGAGCGTAATGTGGTGCAGTGGATATCTTATCTAAAGAGCGTCACGTTAATATGGGCAAGCGTATCACGGGAATCGAACCCACGTCTATTCGAGTGGGTCACGTATGCACTAAGCCACCAATAACAATCATTGTTGTAATGTTGAATATATTAATGACCCCTTGAAAAGGGTGTATTGAAAGAGTGCCATATGCCAAAACAATGTTCATTTCCTTTCTCAACTGTCAACTGTTTCTATTTCCTTACTGTTACTTAAGTTACTACTTAAGTGTATATATTATTATTCGTATTATATGTGAGTGTGTGTGTGTTTATGTGAGGGTGCTATTGCACCCTCAATGAGGAAGGAGAAAAAATGGTAGAACAGGATCGTTCGCTGTAGAAAAAATTGAGAAGGTGTTTGGTCCATCAGACCACATTTATCTGGTCACTAATGGCGAATGGAGGTTATCCTCAAGTGGAGACCATGTATGAATTATGGGTCTACCGTCTTTCAGATGTAATGAAGACTAGGGTAGCCAACTTTTCAGTAGTGGACAGTAATCCCATAAGGGTATGTAAACTACGGGAACCCTGGTAATATTTTATTTTCGGTACAATTGTTTATACAAAGCAAAACATTTTTGTAACTTAAATTGAAATATATATTAAATTAAGCAAATATTAAAGAATCTATGAAATATTTGAATACAAGTATTAAATGTTTAAAATGAAACAAATTATAAATAACTTCCGGTAACATTTGCATAGAGTTTGCGTTCAGAAACCAACAGATGGCCATACGTGTATGGTTATTAAAAGAATTTGTTTTTTGTTTATTATTAAATTTTAAATAAATAAATATATTTGATATGATAATAAACGATGTTAATAAAATAGAAGAAGTTAAGAAAAATATTTTTTTTTATTTGCAAATAAGTAACAAATATATTTTTGAAAGCGTTTTTTAAAGTAGGAGGCTCGATGGCGTTGCTTTCCGTTGCCCCTATGAAAATACGCCGATGATGGTGATGATTTATGAGTTAATAATTATAATGATTAACCATTAGTTATTCCAATAACTTGGGGCAAGGTTCAAGGAGTTTTCAAGACTTTACGGCGTCATTTGCGTAATAAAATACATTATATTAGCCCACAAGAAACAGAAATCTATTATATTTTTTTTGTCTTCACGTTTCCGCGTTGAGAACTATTTTATCGTATTTGCAATACTATGCAATTGTGAAGTTTTTCTAAGATCTAGATTCTGTATTAGGTTTTTCCGGTACGTATCGTTTTTAATAATTTTTTGTTAAAATTACGAAAAAAGTTAGATAGATTTAGTTTTATGAAGGTAGTTTAGATGTTAAGACTACAACTTGGAGATCTTTAGGAGAGGCCTATGTTCAGCAATGGACATCTATTGACACGGTGAGGATGTTCAGGACAGAAAGCCCATTTGTATTTTTAGCCTTTTATTCTTTTCTTTAGATTCCATCATCTATTAAATGATTATTCTTACTCTAAGTTGGTAATGATTCTACGCGATTAAATCCGCCCTTTTCACCCTCTATCGTATTTATCTAAAAATGCATACAATTAAGTAGATATTAGAGCATGTTATTGAATATACTTGATGTAGTTACTTAGATAATCAAACTTAAAAGAAAGTATATACTGTGCTTTAAAGATACAGCAGTTGATCTCAGTATTGATGCATTTGTATGAGCGAATTAGAATATTTAATAATACATTTTAATAAAATTACTGAATTTTACAGTTATTAAAAAAAGTTAAATAATAATTTTCAAAAGAGTATTAATAAGCGCAATTTTTTTTAAATGCAGTGACAGATGAGTAGGACGTTCATCTGATTGTAAGTGATAATATATCTTCTGTCTGTAATATATCAATGTGGCGCTTGTTAGAGTATATTACGCTCGCCGCCTTGGGACATAAGATGTTAAGATTCGTTACCCCAGTAATTTCACTAGCTACAACGCCCTTCAAACCGGAACATAGTAATCTTTGCACACTACCTAAATAGTTACCGGATATCGTACGACTATTAACGATATTCTACTAATATATATCAATGTACGGTTAATTAAAAATAATAATTTAAGAAAATTTTATAAAGGTTTAATTTTTTAATAAATATATACATATACATAACATATTTCTACCTATGTGGAGACTCAGCACAATAACTCTGCAACCCTGAGGCCTGGAGCCTTGAAATTTGGTAGGATATTTCTTTTGCCAAGCTTAGATCAGCTAAGAACGGATTTTATAAAATTCCTTTCCTGAAAGCAGTTTCGGGGGTGTGGTTTACAGTGGCTTACAGCCAACTAATAAGAGGGTGTGGGGGGTAAAGCTAGTTTAATCTAACTGTAATAAAGTTGTCATTAAGTACACAAGACTGTCAAGCGAATTATAACTGAATGACCTTAAGTAAAGTAATTTTATGTTAATTCATCATTAAACACCGCCGGGCTTTCAAACGGTCACCACGATAATTACTTTGTGTATTAGACTTGTAATTTACCGGATCCATCTGTGGTCTGCGCGGGCCAGTTGCCAAGGTCAATAACGGAGCAAATTCCAAGGTCCTGACTACAATCGCTCGCCCTGCGCACAAACCTTAATTAATGGATTAAAATGTACCGTATTCGTTTGCATAAATTATTGTAATCGCTTGTATGCTGCCGGCTGATGATGATCATCATTACCGTCTTTGTTAATTGACGCCAATCGATGTAACGATCGATATTTATATAAGAACATTGTATACTAGGTTTCCTTTAATACCCGTCTAGCTGCTAAACTACAATCACCTCTAAGTAGATTATCTAAGTATTTATGAAAACTTGTTTTCTTACAATTTCATAGCGACCTACTTACATTCGTTTAAGTGACATTTTGTCACGGTCTGTAATCTAGATTTTCAGATGAATCATTAGTTAATAAGAACATCTTCAATTAAAACGAATGGCTTTTAGAACAATGATGACATGAACAATAGCTCTTAATGATCTTTATCATTGTCTGTATACTTAGAGCGGTGAGACGTTTTCAGGATCTCAATGATGATTTTCTCAATATCCGTTTCCACTTCTGAGTTCTGTTAGTATAGAAGATGGATATTAATATCTATTACATCGCTTTACTTGAAGTGTGTTCTGATGGTCAGTGACACGCCCGCCCATAACGACGAGGTGACGGGTAGGAAGATATAAACTGCACCACATCCTGCCTGCCGCTTGAGAGATAAGATATTATGTTCCGTTCCTCCAGTAAATACTCCAGCTATAACGCTCTTCAAACCGGAACACGGTAATGTTTACACACAACCGTTCAGCAGCAGACACTGCCGTGGCCACTTCGACGTTTTTCGACCACAGAGACCTAACACCAGTAAATAAGTCCTAAAAGTGATCAGCTGTAAGCGAAAGGGTCATAACTTTTATGTCCTTTACCACAATAAATTGGAAAGGCTGTTTTTCCAAAAACTGGAGAGACCTGTGGAGAATGATTGTACTCACAATTCGGTGGAGTTGACCTTCTCGCAGACGACCGGCAGCTGACTCAGTTTCAGATGGGTCGCGTTCAGCATGCACGATTTATCGCCATAGTGTAAATCATCTGCCGTCACTTTTGATGTTGTGCCTGGAGGAGAAGTATCACTTATAAAACAAGTAACAATGGTGGGTTATTATAAAATCCCGGTTCCAAGGGTTGGTGGAACAAATGGACTAGTAAATATTTAACACTGTCTCAAAATTATTAGCGCGATGTAATGTGGTATAGTAATCTTAAATAGAACAATACTATTACTAGTAACTGGAAAACTGACCATCAGTTACTGTACAATAATACTTGCATACTATATTTGTTACATACTCAATAATTGAGACCTGTTACCACTAGATACATTGAACTATTGGTTATTTTATTACAATAATATCACCAATCCGTCGCGCTGGTTATCGATCGGGGAGGTCTATGGTCAATGGAGTACCAAACGCTGAAGGAATGATGAGCGTAGTAGTTTAATAGTTATTAAAATAACGGAAAGGCTTCTGTACTACTAAAAGCTCATGACGGAGACCAGCTTTTTTTTAGAGACAAGCGGAACGTTCACCTGCTGATAAGTGTTACGCCTGGGTGACCTGACATATCACTTATCATCAGTCCTGACTAGTGTCACATTGTTATGACACAATGTGGCACTAGTTTACACTCATCGCCTTGAGACAGGATGTCGTGTCTCGTTATCCCAGTAACTACATTACCTACAACACCCTTCAAACCGGAACACATTAATGTTTGCACAGTTCTATTTGTCGGATGCAACAGGCAACAGAGACCTACCACCAGTAAATTCTAGTTCACACCTCAATCAAAATTGACTTATGTCATCTTTATAGTGATCTCGTGTAATAGATCTCTGTTTCCGGAGACCGTTTTATTGCAGCCAACAAACAGTACTGTGCGAACATTACTGTGTTCTGGTTTGAAGGGCGCTGCAGCTAGTGTAATTACTGGAGTAACGAGACTCAACATTTTGTCGCAAGGCGACGAGCGCAATGTGCTGCTGTGTATCATATTCACAAGCGCCATGTCGTTTGGGCAGGTTTATACCATCTACTTACTATCAGGTAAGTCGAATTAAAATATATATATATATATATATATTACTCATTTAAATCGTTTTGAATCAATAAATCATATCTCAAGGTGACATAGACAATTGTTGCACATTCTGCCAGCGGCGGCCATGACACTGGCCGTGAACGAAGTCGATTAAACTGAATGCGGGAAAAAAAACGCGCGAAACTTTTTTCTTTTTAAATTAAATGGAGTAAGGCACGCCGTAGTTGTCTTTGTTGGCGTTGTTAAGATAATAGTAGTGGTTTTTTAATCTGTTCTATATAAGTAATGGTTAAATTAATTGTATTTTATATCCACAAAATTGAGAATCTCGTCGAGAATTTATACGTTTTTCTTCCATTACAAGTAGTAAATAAAATTAATTAATATTTAAAAAAAAATTAGATTAATCAGAATTGTTCATTTTGGGCTATATTTATCATTGAAATTTACTATCATCACCATGGAGGTTTTTTCTTCTCAGCTCTTAGGTTGGTATAATCTGCTTTTGTATCATCATCAGTACGACGTTCAATGTTGGACATAGGTCTCTTGTAATGTATTCTTAGAAAGTGCTGTTCAAGTCCAATGGCTCCCAGCAATTCTTTTTATGTCGTCTGTCCATGTATTGGAGGGTCTGCCAGCGCTACCTTTTTTTACTGGCCCAAGCCAAGTAAGTGCAGAGTTAGTTGTGTATTTATTACTCTTCTTTACATCAACTTTCTCATAATTTTATAAGTGTTTATAATTATAGTTCTTTTTAGAGAGTAAAGGGTTTCTTTTAGTATTATTAACTTTAGGCTGCGGAGGAGACGAAGTAGTATAACACCTGTTGTGGACAGAACTATGGGAACAACGTAAATTTTGTCTCGTCTTCAAATTCTAGCTACTTCGTTCTTCAGTTCTACATATTTATTAATTTTTTCAACAAATGTCTTTTGTATATTATGTGTGTTGGGAAATGTAATGACGATTAATTATTTATCGTCATCAGCCGATAGACATAAGCCTCCCCCAACGATCCCCACGTCGTCGGGTACTAGGAGCCCTCGTTTATAAGTTCATAATTGGAATTTGAACCATTTCTCATCACGCGCATCAATAAATTGCTGTTACATATCAGACGTTCTACTCACCAATTAGATAATGCCCCAGTTCTCCGAGGATGTAGCCGATGGACACCAGACCGAGCACATACCACTTGTAGTAGTCTTGCAACCTCGCCAAGATGCCTCCTTGAAACATTTTCGCTTATTCTGAAAAGATAGCATCAATTAAAATACATCTAGTATAAAAAAACGGGCGCTGTACAATAAATACCTTTTTGAATATTATAAATTATTATCTCAATACTGTAACTACTGTACTACGAGGATATATATACCGAAGAAATAAAAAAAATGTATAGAAATAAAAAAAAATTACTTTTAATTATTGTAAAAAATGAGAATGAATAAGGTACGCCCTGCCTGTCGTAGAAGGCGACTAAAAGGGTTTTCGGGTTAGTGGGCTTTGTGGGTGGGGGCCCTTATTGTCCACTAAACAAACCCGGGATAAACGAAAAGTTCGAGGTTGTATAGCTCCTGTCGTACCAAAGCGAAGGTGTCGAGGTGGACTAGAGCTGTCTTTGGGATGTGTTTAGATGTACTGCCGGAAGGCATCGGTGAGTTCCGTAGGAGATCCTGAGGCCTCCCTTAATACACTGAAGATGACCACCGAGGTGGTTTTAGTGGGTAAAAATCCCACATAACCGTGTTATCCGCTCGAAAGCAGGATAACAAAAAAATAGGAACTCTGTTGCTGGAGACCATCTAGGTAGGTATTACCGCAGCGCCTATTTCTGTCGTCAAAAAGTAATATATTCCGGATTGAAGGGCGTTGAAGTTAGTGTAATTAGAGGGGTAATGAGATTTAACATGTTATATCTCATGGCGACGAGCGCAGTGTGGTGCTATGTATACCATTCTAACTAGTGTCAGCATCTTATCTTTAAGTGAACTATAAATATTTCTAAGAAAACAACAAATCATTACAGTTGTGTAAAAGCTGTAATACTATATACAAAAATGTGTGGTAAACTTATGTTCATCCCCTTTTTTTAGGTACAGTTAAAAAAATCTATATTAAATATAATTTGGAAGCGTAAAGAAAAAGCATTTGGTAACGAGACTTATTATTATGTCTCAAGCGACGACCAGAACTTGCTGCAGAGTGACATCCTAACCAGAGCCACGTTGCTATGGGCAGGCGTATCACTTAATATCTGGTGAATGTCCCGCTGGTCGCGTGGTTGTGTTAATTTGAAAAGATTCAAAATGCATCAATTTGGACTTTTTGGTTTTCTCAAAACGAAATGCAAGAAGTTGATATATTTGAATTTAGCCATAAAATAGAAGCTAGGGTTTTACCAGTGACTGTACTCTGCTGGAGAATGTCCAGGTAGGTAGTGCTCCGGGATACCTATTTCTGCTGCACAACTATAATGTGCTACCTTTACTATTTCGATTTGAACAGAACTGTACCTTAACAGATTATGGATCCAGGAACGGAAGCCCAGTATCAGATGTGCTGTGAGAGTCCATATGACTTTCAAGCGCTCAACATCTTCAGAAAACAGAAGAAGAGCTGTATCTATTTCAATTATAAGGGCCATGAGGTAGTTTACTGGTGGTAGGTCTCTGTTGCGCCTATTTCTATCGCCAAACAGTAGTATGTAAACATTACTGTGTTCCGGTTTGAAGGGCGGTGTATGTTGCAATATGATGCTGTATATACTATCCTAACTAGCGCTACGTTGTTATGGGCGAGCTTATCTCTTACCATCAGATGAACATCCCGCTCGTATCATCGCTTAATTATTAATTAATAATTTTACTAGTTTATTTATGTTTGCTTGAATATGTAACTAGATCCATATTTTTTTTTGTATACTACAAAGCAATGAGACCAGCAGGACATTCACCTGATAGTAAGTGCCCGCCCATTACAATGTGCTGCTCGTTAGGATTCTACACACAGCGCCAGTCGTCTGAGATATAAGATGTTGAGTATCGCTATCCCAGTAATTTCACTACCTACAGCGCCCTTCAAACCATTATTTTTATCACGGTAAATCTTTAAAGATACCCCGCTTCTCGTGGGAAGACAAGGACATGTGGGATTTCTACCCATTAAAACCCTCTTGGTGGTCTCCTTCAGTGCATTAGGAAGGGGTTCCGAAATCTCATACGGAAGACATCAGTGCCCCTCTGCGTTCTAGATAAAACATCCCGCTGAAGGGCAAAGACCTAATGTTTGAACACTGCTGTTTGTCGGCAGAAATATCAGCTGCAATGGTTCCTAGCTGGTAAGCTTCTGGTAACAGAATATAGTCGTTAGAACTTCTTCATAGAATTTGTCCCATCTTATGACAGGGTCTGCTTTCTTACTTCTATCACTCCTCTTTGCTCTATTCTTCTGAACACTAATTCCAACCTTATTCTAAACCTTAGGTATCAGTATGTGAAAGGACGACTAGAACATAGTAATTAAAAATAACTGCTAATTATATACCAACAGGACTCTTAGGTTATGGCCGAATTAAATAAACATAAGATACTTGTTGAATATGACAGACGTCGTCCTGCCTGTATATATTTACTTAATCCTTACATATCTATAAATGGGGGGTTCTTTATTACCATTTTGTGTTAGGGTAAAGTTAAAATACTATGTCATGTAGAGATAATAATAAAGTATGAGAAAATAAATAATAGAATCTCTGATGAAGAAGTGAGAATAGCGCACACAAATAATATATCATCATCAGCTGATAGACGTCCATTGCTGGATGTGGCTTCTCCCAGAGATTCCCACATCGATCAGGTAGGGATTCATATGGAGGAATTGGACTGTTTCCTACCACGCTGGCTCGAACGGTTTGGTGGGAGCCAAAGCTTCGTTTGTTGGTTAACAGGGTGTACGAGCAGGTGAGGTTGGCTTGGATCCCGGAAGGAAAAACACGGGAACACTTACACCCCAATATATATTTCTACACTTTAATAATATATACTTTCCATTTATAAATATAGTGATAAGGATAAAAGTATTTCTATATCATTATCCTAGAGATATTCACAGGTAGACATAAGACAAAGATCTCGACGGTCAATCCTGTTCTTCCTTTAACCAGCGATATTCACCAGATAATTTCACCAGGTGGAATCCTACCAGCACAAAGTCAGTCAGTACGCGGGTGTTAAGCGAAGAGCTTACTGCTCCATGGCTATCATTCCTTACAGCAATATGTAGTGCTTATTACCAGTTAAGTTTTTTTTTAATTCAAAGAAGCTTGAGACGAGCATGACCTTCACCTGATGGTAAGTGATACGCTTGCTCATAACAATATGGTGCTAGTTAGGATGATGTACCATATTGCGCCACCACTTACCCCCCGAGACATAAAGTGTCAAGTCTCGTTACTTCAGTAATTTCACTGACTACAACTCCCTTCAAACCGGAACATAGTAATGTTTGCACAATACATTTGTGTAACTATATTTATAATATTATAATACTAACAGAGGGGTGTAAAGGGTTCCGCCCAACATTTTGCGGAGCCCAAGTCAACCTCACCTGCACGCGGTGCACCCTGCTAAACATCAGCCTAGGTTCTGACCATCCATCAACCCGCGCTGGGCCAGCGTAGTGGGACTAATGCCCAATTTCCACTTAATGAGATGAGATGAGAGAATCCTTAAGATATGCTTAACAGTGGGCATTATGCGGCTGATAGGAGAATACTAACATATATATTTAAGTTTAAGCTTCTTTATCAAGTTTACTGTGATTTTATCTCAGAAGACACATCCCAGTTCGTTTTTGTTTACAATAACTTACTACTATTATTTATTACAATAACTTGTCCGTGTTAAGCTCACTTGGGCTTGTTAATTAAGCATATACTTTACTATGATACTGTAATTGATGTTCTTTTAAATCCTAACAAAATACAATGTCATTGTCACATTAGCGTAGCTAACGCTCAAGGTCGTCCGTGATCGGCTGAACATGATCAGTCAACTGCCAGGTTTTTCTAGGTGGACATTCAGTATAATTGAAACGTTTCATATCCGGTTAAGCCGTTTCTTAAATACATTATTGCGCCAATGGATTTAAACCACACTTATATTAGACAGCAACTTTAGAATTTATTTTAAATTAGCTATATCTTCCCGCCATTGCTGGTTGTAACCCCCCTACGACTCCTTTTGGGCATACTCGGCATAGAGAATATTCCTACCAAATATCAAGCTTCTAAGCTTTATGGTTGCAGAGCTATCGTGATGAGCGTGGCGTGATATATATATATATATATATATATATATATATATATATGTATATATATATATATATATATATATATATATATATATATATATATATATATACCTCATATATATATATATATATATATGAGGTGTAAGGAGTTCCGCACTGCAACTCACGGGACCCAAGCCAACATCAGTTACCCCTCGTTGCACCCTGCTATAATCAAACGAGGCTCTGGCTCCCACCAACCGCCATTGGACCAGCGTGGTGGGAAATGGCTAACTCTTTCAAACGACGGCTCCTAATGCCCGGCGATACCGGTATGCTGACTGTGTGAAGGTCGCGGGAAGCTGCTGGATGCGGGCAGTGCAAGACTGAATTATGTGGAGATTTGCGAGGGGTCTACATTCAGCAATGGACGACTATCGGCTGATGATTGACTGATACTCGTATATATGTGTTAGTTCAGTTGGTGTGATGAAATATTTCGCTTACTAGAAGAGGTGTGGGTTTAACGCCTACTGCACTTGAGCTTCCGGTAAAGTATCGAGGACATGCTATGTCCGCCAACCCGCTCTTGGCCGGCGTGGTGAATTAATTGGACTGTATATATTTCTTACCATTTACTATGACAAGGAAGATTTTGTATCTACACGTTTGGGAAATCATAAACGTACTTTAAAACTATTGTTTACATGATCTGGTGATAGGTTTCTGTTGTCCGACAGCGTCTTGGTAGGTACCATCACCAGCCCCGTAATGTCGGATTAGTAATAATAGGACTAAGGTAAGCCCTGCCTGTCATAGAAGGTGGATAAAAGGGTTGGGCCCTTATCGCTCAACAATGGAACCTGCGTGGGACAGCGTATAGCTCAGCGATGGTGCCTATGAGGGTTTGATGTTTCCTTGGAGACGTGCTAAACGTGCACCCGTGTGTTCTATAAGAGATCCTGGGGCCTTTCCGAATGCACTAATGCAGGCAACGGAGTTTAGTGAGTAAGAATCTCACACACCCCTAACTTACTCCCAGAAGAAGGGTATCTTTCGAAGATTTTTCTCTCCTGACACCAAAATAAATAAGTATGTAGACACCACCAGCTCCTATTGCAGCGGATAAACAGTAGTGTGCAAACATTACTGTGTTCCCGTTTGAAGTTTGCTGCAGCTAGTGAAGTTTTTTTTTATTAACGTGGTGGTAATGCTTGCGCATGCCCGTCCTCGCGGGGGCAAGGACAGGTTATGTCGGACTTGCACCGACTAAAACCCCCACGATGTTCCACTTCGTCGTCTGATGGCGGGGTTACGGGAACGCTTTCGCACCGTCCGCGACCCCGCCTGAGCAGCTCCACCTTAAGCTAGTGTAGTTACGACGAGCGCAATTTGATCCAGTACCTAATTAGCGCCACGTTGTCATGAGCAGGCGTATCACTTACCATCAAGTGAATGTCCCGCTCGTCTCGTTTAATTTAATAAGAATAATTTCGTATAGAGAAGCTTCCAGAAACTATGCTAATAGTAATTACGAATTAAATTACCGTTTAAAACGATCGTTATTAATATGGTCATTGAACATTTAATTATGTTGTAAGTTTCAAAAGAATCGATAAACGATCTGTTGTTTTAACAGTTTTTTTTTATTTTTTGTTTGGTTTTAATCTACTCATTGGATAATTGCAGTGTGGTGAAATTGTTTGTAGATAATGGTACTGTTAGTTCATAAGCCATCTGTGCACTTGGTCCTTGCGGATTGTCTAGTGGAAAGAATGGCCACTTAATATGTAGTGGCGTGCGCAACCAGACAATGGTACAGACGCACGCGATATTCCTCACCAAGATTCAGGTCACAGCTGTATTCGATAAATTAATTCAACATGACGTTATTTATCTAACAGTAAGTATACTCGGGCTGCTTTATCTGTTACTTAATTCGCCTGTCCCGCCGGCGGATTTAGTTTGTTGTCTGTATATAAGACCAGCTGTTCCACGCCAGCATTACTGGCCGCAATTTAGACTTTCTATAGCAACCGTTACTATAGCAACCGTTTGAATAATTCCAAATGATAATGTTTACATAAATTAATTAGAAATAAAACTATGAAGGATCTATATGTAGTTAAAAAAATAATTAGTCTGTAACTATCTACAAATCATTCCACGTCCAACGTTCCACTCACTAGTTTTCACATGATTGACTAATAAACAATACTCGTTTTCATTATATATAATTTTGCTTCCAAACATTTCACGGATTCATCATCATCAGCCGATAGACGTCCACAGCCGAACATTAGCCTCCTAAAAGATTCCCACGTCGATCATACGGGGGGGATTTAGGCTATTTGGGAGTAACGCTCTAATAATTACATTAGCTACAGCGCCGTTTAAACGGGAACACGGTTATATATGCACATTGCTCTTTGTCGTCTGCAATAGGCGCTGCGGTGGTACCTAGACGGTCTCCAGCAACAGAGACCTATCACCAGTAAATTAATCTGTGTGTTTTATATTAAAAAAAAAAATTTTTTGCACCGTGCTTATTTTATTCGGGTTATCAAATGATGAACGCTGGTTAGTTTTTTTTTTAACGGACTCGTCCCCTTTTACATGGTACCTAATCTGACCACATTTGGTTTCCTTCATCAATCAAATTTCATAAAAAAAAAAAAAAATTGTTGTTGAAGTTTGCGACGCTAGTTACTTTGACAACCGTAGCAGCTTCATCGGAGTCAGGTTGTTAGTTAATAGTTTCGAAATAGTTAAACCAATCACATAGACATTTAAACTATTTCCTTATTTCGCATTAAATTAACAAACATCATTAAGTTTGTATATTTAAAAACTAAATTAAGTAATTACTTAACGTTTACGATTTCAATGATAGTTATAAACGTAAATAGTTAATTATTTAACATGGGTTTTTATATCCGTTACTTGTATCTACGTATTGAGAACAATGAAAAACCTTTTGTTTTGTTTATAACATAATTTTTTATTCTAATCATTGTTTAGAAAAATATGGGAATGATTTATAGCGTATATACAACGATGTTTTTATTAAAAAATATATGAATTAACATAATTTAAAATTAACTTAAAAGTTTGCTTGTAATTACCTCGTAATATATATAGGACGCATAATATACAGGGTGAAAGGTAGTAGATGTAAAAGATCTGGAGGGGCTAAAGTATAGCTCGTATCCTGTCTATCTATGTATGGAATACTCCATACAAAAACAATGGTTCCGCCCACGAAAGTAGGTTAAATTTTAATTGTCGTACTGACTCATTACCTAAAAAAGGTTTTTTTCTCTAAATTTTAAAAACTTTATATGCTTGGTAATACCGTATCCTATAGGTATTGAAGACAGGTACTTATTTATGTGCTTTATACGTATTTTTTATACAAAAAAAAATATTTTAAGATTAAATAAAAATGTAAGTATGACGTCTTATTTTTTACTGTGACAACTTTTAAAAAACCTAATTTAAAAGTTTTAGCCTCTAAGTGATGATTATTAATTTAATTTTACAAAATAATAATTATTACATTAAAATTTGTGTAGAAATAAGTAAGAAAAAAAATCATCGAATTTTTGCCTAGAAAATCGGAAATTTTATGAAAAATATTTAAAAATTAATAAGTCCAGAAGCATTGGTTTTGGATGAGGTATTCCATACATAGATAGATAGGATACGAGCTATACTTTAACCCCTCCAGTTATTTTACATCTATTACCTTTCACCCAGTATACGTAGGACACATTGTAATATACGCATCTTTGGATAACTGTGTAAATCTTTAAGAACGTAAAGAAAAACACTAACAACTGTCAAAAATTTAATTATTTGTGTGCTTCTAATTATTAAACATGGTTAAATTGAAAGAGGAACTTTTGTGTATATTACTGATGTAGCTAGACATCAGTCGTACTGAAAAACTGATTTTTTTAAATATCAAAAGTAGATATTATTTTTAAATTTACTAGTATAAAGTATTTCCATTATTCGCTTTACAAATCTACAAAGTAAAATTGTTTAACATGATAAAGTGCCACATCGACTATACTATATTGTTACTGTACTTTATACTAATACTAAATACTACGTATATATCTTACAATACTTTGATTTTCTCTGCTTTCATTTAAGTATTATCTATTAGTCGTTAAACGTACATTATACTATATTAAGAGTAAAAAGTTTAATAATATTAAAATGCACGCAATTTATAACATAAATAAAATTTGTACACAGATGTTGATTTTTATAAAATACTTGCAAGTATTTGCGCGGGCTTTTGATTGTTGGTGTGCGTAATTGTAAACAAATACCAGGTTTTGAAACCTGGTCTCGTGTATGTGTCCCGTGACTAGTTACAACCTTATGCAATATTTTTGCGTCCGAGCGCGTCGCGATTGCGTTTCTATTATTACTACGCATTTAATATAGTAATTAGCGAATCGTCATTTCTTTGTTTGTTTGCTTCAATTTAGTATTGTTTGTTATAATGGCTGCAAAGTAGGGAATGATAATTATTATAATAATAAGATACTTCCGTAAATACCAGCAAACGACCAGTTTTTGTTTGTGTACATGACGTACTACTTATCAAGAAAATAATAGGGTTTTTATTCTATAAATCATTGAATAAAAAGTATTTTACAAGGTTTTATTATAAGTATATAGCAAGCCTGTTGATGTTCATACTAAATATATAGGTCTCCACGCTTTCGGGAGTCGAGCCCTCATCCTGAGGATCATAGTCAACATTATGGTTGCATATGGAACTGACAGTCTATTTCCACCGGTTCCTGTCAAATATTTAAAGTAGTTTGTCGCCATTTCCTACATCATGAGAGGATATAAGTGGTGTAAGATATTCTAACCAGTCTCCCATTTGGGGGATTACTGCAAAAGATATTTAATGATATGGATAGTAAGCTACTTACATATATATATTGACTTATAATTTGTTAGCAATATTCCTTTTTCCGAGTATAGGTCAACTAAGAAAAATTTTTATAAAATGTTGCCACCAAAAGGTTGTCGTGGTTAATAATGGGATGAGGCTCGCGGGGCGGTGGGTTGCAGGGCGGTAATATTTGAGACAAATCGAAGTAAAATTCTACCATAGAACAGCTCGTACTGTATATATGTTATGAGCAGACATCTGACTGATGAAGCCAGCTAGCCTCCCGTCAGAAGAGTAGACGAAATCTAGAATATTTATCTGCTTCTCGATGCGATTTAATTAAAGAGTAATTATTTTTACATATAACAGTTTGCAGACAACTATGGATATAAAGTAACTTTCATGGCATGAGACTTATCAAGAAGAATCATTATTGACTATTAAAGCCAGTAAACTTGACGCTGGTTACTCGACTGTAGAGTTTTTAAAATATTGTGATTGTCAGACTTTTATTTAGGATGACCAACACAACATTCAGGGTCACAACCGAGGCTGAAGACCTCGTTCTTATTTAGATGCAAGTAAATTTAATATAAACATCGCTATGCATATGCGCATATAGAGTTTGGTGATTTAAAAGATGGTAGGTCTGCTGGAGCCCGTCTAGGTACCACCGCAGCGCCTATTGCAACTCAAAAAAAGGTGCGCAAACATTACTGTGTTCCGGTTTGAAGGGCGGTTTAGCTAGTGAAATTACTGAGGTAACGAGACTCAACATCTTGTCTCAAGGCGACAATGTGGTGCTGTGTATATCATTCTAAGTAGCGTCACGTTGTTATGTGTAAATATATCACTTATCATCAGGTGAAAAAACTATTAAAAAAAAACCATCGTCGATGTTTGTACTCCTTTTTTGAATATTTTTATTACTCGAACCGGCAACACTTGCTGGACGATCACTTGATGATCTTGATAGCTCTAATTAGGACGATATATAGTGTACTGTGTGTTAGTCGCCTTGACACATGAGATATCAAGTCTCGTTATCTCAGTAATTTCAATAGTCACAACACCTTTTAACACGGTAATGAATGCAAGTGGCAACAAAAAAAATTGCTAAGTAAAAGGTCGTCCACATGCATGTATTTTTTATTGTGAGCATAATATAAATTTTGTAACAAGTAGATTGCTATCAACTCAACAGGTGGCGCCACCATAAACAATAGATCACGCTATCGTTTATCATAGCGCAAATCCTTGTAAGGATCGTACATCTTTGTTTACATTGACTTCGGTTAACAAGTAATCACGGACTATATAACTATATTCATTAAGTGGATCTTTCTGGATCTTCGTAATATCAAAACTCGAGACAGTATGCCTATCACGAAGCATACAAATGTATCCATCAACTGGATCTTTTTGGATCTTCGTAATACTGTACGTATTACACCTTGAAAAAATTTAATTGAAGTAAAAAATAATTATCTGTACCCGTCGGTACTGATTGTACTTGTTTTGTCAACCGTACAAAATCGGCCTCAACTTTTTTGCAGACGGTACAGTTACGACAATAGCTTGTACAATAATTGTTAATAACCAACCTTCATATACGCTTGATCAAGTTTTTTGTTTGGTTCAAAAGGGGACAAAAAAAATATACAATATTATACTACTGCTCGATTTTAAATATAACAAATTCAATTTGTTCTAGTATTTTTATTAAGGATATCCGGTTGTTTATATCCGTTATCCGATTTATTTAAGTTTCTAATTGTTTCGTGATTTTCATTCGGCGTCACATTATGGTCGTCGTATTGAGAAATGAAGTGTTGAATCTTGTTACCCCAGTAATTACACTAGCTACAACGCCCTTCAAAATAGAACACAGTGATTTTTCCACCCACAGCAAGGGCGGGCGAAATAGGTGCTGCGCTGGTTTCCACGTACACAGTCTCCGGCTGCAGAGCGCCACCAGTAAGCCTATGTATTATCATCATAATCATTAGTCCATAGACGTCTACTGCTAGACATAGGCTTCCCACAAAGATCTCCACATCGATCGTTCCCGCGTTACTCGCATTCAGTGGGTTCCCGCGATTCTCACCAGATTATCGGTCCACCTTGTGGGAAACCTCCCAACACTACATCTACCGGTATGCGGGCGCCACTCGAGAACCTTATTGCCCCATCGGCCGTCGGTCCTTCGAGCAATGTGTCAATTTGGTAGAGATATTGTTTTTGTCATTTAGAGGTCAGCTGATTTTACAAAATACCTTTCCCTAACAGGAGATGCGGAGGTGTTACGGAAAGTAAAGAGGGCGGGGAACAGGTAGTCATTGAGCACGGGCGTTGTTAGTCCGGTTTTGTTTACAAGCATATTATGGTTAAACAGTTTCAACCGTAAATCTAACGCTAAACGTAACCTTGTAGTTAACGCGCAAATTACCATCTTGATACGTGTTTATGATAAATATAAAAGCTCACGGCCGCGACGGGTTCGGCTGCGGCGTGCGATTGTTTCCGCGTATGCAAAGCAGGCCGCCAGGTAACGTGGACCCGTTTCTATGGCGCACTTTACACCTTCAACGTTAACATTTAACATTTTAATTTATTTAAACATATTTTTTGTTTCATACATTTTTGGAATTTTTATGGAACAACTCCTTAATATTTTTTTAATTGATATGTAAAATTAAACTTGAAATAATCCTTGAGAGCGAGCGCAAATTTAAGCGTACCGGCACACGTAGTGTTGGGAGCTCTCCCACAAAGTGGACAGATGATCTGGTTAGAGTCGCGGGACCCCATGGATGTGAGCAACGCGGGACCGATCGATGTGGATATCTTTGGTGGAGGCCTATGTTCAGCAGTGGACGTCTATCGGATGTTGAAACGCAAATTTGCTTTATCTGTATACAGGGTGAAAGGTAATAGGTGTAAAAAATCTGGAGAGGCTAAAGTATAGCTCGTATCCTATCTATCTATCTATGGAATACTCCATACAGAAACCATGGCTCAGGAGTTATTAACTTTTTAAATATTTTTCAAAAAATTCCCGATTTTCTAAGAAAAAATTCTATGATTATATTTCTTACTTATTTCTACAAAATTTTTAGTGTAATAATTATTGTTTAATCATTGTTTTATTAAATTAAATTAATAATCATCACTTAGAGGCTCTTTGAAAGTCGTGACAGTAAAAAATAATGCGACATACTTTCATTTTTATTTCATCTTAAAATAAACTTTTATTAATAAAAAATACGTATAAAGCACATAAATAAATACCTGACTTCAATATCTATCCGACAAGGTACAATAAAGTACATAAAGTTTTTAAAATTTTGAAAAAAAAAAAAACACTTGCTTGAACTGATGGCCACGGTTCCCGATACAAACACGAAGCCTTTTTCTTAAGTCAGATCAAATGTGACTCGCCCTGTAAGTTGTCCTCTTATTTTGTCAGCAGCGGCGAAGATGCGTTCACTAGTTTTCACGTGATTGGCGAACAAACAAAACACATTTTTATATTTTATATATAAATATATATTATAGTTATTATATAATTTAGGTACTTACAAGCGTATGATTTCGCAATAACTTTTAATAGTATAGTAAATATATTCGACGAAGCGACGCGACGAGCAGGTCGTTCACCTGATGGTAAGTGATACGCCTGCCTATAACAGTGTGGCGCTATTTAGGATGATATACACTGCACCGCATTGCGCTTGCCGCCTCGAGACAAATTGTTAATTCTCGATATCCCAGATATTTCACTAGCTGTATAACGCCTTTCAAACCAGAACTCGATGATGTTTGCACACTACTGTTTAGCAACAGGAATAGGAGCTGCGATTGTACCGACCTAGACGATCTCCAGCAGCAGACACCTTCAAGTTCGTATTCAAACAAGACGTCACCAATTTTGCTGTCCTTGATCAGTGTCGCAACATTTCGATACTGCTGAATACAAATTTTTACCATGTTTTTTAACGACACGTAAAATTTGGTAATAGTGTAATTTACTTCACTTGTAACTACGTAAGTTTAGCATGCACGGTATGCATGGTTTCATGGGCATAGTTTTTAGACAATGTTCCAACGCTCGATGAAGTTCTAATATTTTGACAACTGGGAAATAGTAATATTATTGTAGACGCAGTATAACAGTAATCATAAAACTTTAATATTATACCAGAAAATAATTATAGAAGATCAGCCGATAGACGTCCACAGCTGAACATAGGCCTCCCCCAAAGATTCCACAACGATCGGTCCCGCGATATATATACACTAAGATCTGGAAACCCTCTATATGAACCCCTACAAACGACGGCCTCTAGGGCTCGGCAGTACCGGAGGCGATGATGACTGTGATCACCATTCTGGCGAAGGTCGCAGGCAGCACGGGACCGATATCACATAGATTGCGTAGCTTTAATTATGTAATTATTTTTGTTATTAAAAAAAAAACTGAACATTATAAATATCGTAAACTTCAAGAGATTTAGCGTCATTTCGAAATAACCTCAAGGAAAACGAGAACACTCAACACGTCAAATTGTCGGTGAGACAGTAATACGTACGTAGGAATTAATTAACATTAAAAATTAATATATAATTAAATGTTTAAAGAATTAAGTATATAGTATCTTAATTTATAGGAAAACACGTTAAAGGACGGCGGAGGAGAAAGACAAAGGAAGCTGTGACCATCATATCGGACAGTAGTTACAATTATATATATATACATATTCACAGCTTACTTTATTTTTCTTCTCCACTTTCCTAGGTGTCATCATCATTATCAGCCGACGCCGACTCCTGAACATAAGTCTCTCCCAAAGATCTCCATATCGATCGATCCTGCGGTGCCCGCATCCAGCTGCTTCCCGCGACCTTCACTCGATCGTCTGACTACACTGTGGGGGGCTTGCCAACATTACGTCTTCCGGTACGTGGTCGCCATTCAAGTCCTTGGTGCCCCATCGGCAGTCGGTTCATCAAACGATGTGTCCTGCCCATTGCCACTCAAGGCTACCAATCGTTTGGACTATGTCGATGACTTTAGTTCTCTTTCGGATCTCCTCATTTCTGATGTACTATTTTTATTCCATTAAGCGACGAGACGAACGGAACGTTCACTTGATGGTAAGTGATACTCCTGCCCATAACAACGAGGCGCTAGTTCGAATGGTGTGCTCAGCACCACATTGCGCTCGTCGCTTTGAGACAAATTTTGAGTCTCGTTACCCCAGTAAATACATTAGCCACAGCGCCCTTCAAACCGGAACACATTAATGTTTGCGTTCCGGTAGGAGCTGCGGTATCACCTACCTAGACGTTCTCCGGCAAAAAAGACCCACCACCAGTGAATCATTACTGTGTTCCGCTTGTTAAAATTCTAATTAGAGTATTCTGGGTGAGTACACTACATCATCCATCCGTGATCTTGTTGTCACTTAACACCACGTGAAGGTCACTGCAAAATCGTTTTAAAGCATCCGAAGCATTTAATTATTGAATAACTTGATACTATTATATTTGGCAGCAGAAATAGGAGCTGCGGTTAGTACCTATCTAGACGATCTCCGACAGCAGAGACCTACCACCAGAAAGGTACCCAACACCTATAATCAGAAATACTAAAAGCTGTGACCTTTGATAGTAAATACTCACATTATTTATTTATTTACTATTCGATGTAGTCTAACAGATTTTAAAAGATAAAGGTGAATGAACTCGGGAACAGAAGTGTTGTGGAGAACCAATGAGTCGAAGAATTTCTAACAGTCATCAAAAAGACTAATAGTGAATTATTTTAAAAAAAAAATCACACATTACGATTATTGTTGACCTGTGTATTAACCGCAGAACGAAATACTTTTATATTGCTGTATTTTTTTTTTAACCAACCGTTACTACATCACGGTCAACACGTCTATAATCGTTAAATTTAACGACGATCAATATTTTAAGCCAATTCTCAGTAGGGGTAGTATTGAGCAGGAAGATAAAATGAAAATGAGGTACAGAGATGATAGTACGACAATATCACGGCGTGGATCTTAAGCTAAATACAAACGGATTTGTAGAAATCTTGGCATAGATTTTTCGCAATTATGTTAATATTTATGTGTCACTCGATAGCCGTTGTAGCTAAACAGACGTAAATAACTTCTATTACAAAATGTCAAGCACAACGTGGTACAAATTCTTAATTACATCACTTTACCATAAGCTCATAGTATAGACTCATAATAGAGGTATGCTATCTATTTAGATATTAAAATAATAAACAAGTAAAAGAGCATGATGCATGGAGCCTGTAAGAGTTTATATCATCAATGTAGCCAGTAGTAACAAGTGTGATGAGACTTAATATTATATCAACAAGACCCACCAACCCGCTTTGAGCTAGCGTGGTGGGAAATGGCCTAAATCCCTTCAAATGAATCCCTACAGAAACGACGGTCCCTGGTGTGTGATGTGGGGATATTTGGAAAAGAACCATGTCCAGCAGTGTACATCTATCTTCTTCTATCTGAATTCGGTGCAGTATAAATATCGTCACCGTCTTATTGTTATAGTGAAAGATGTTATTTACGTATAAAAATGTATATAAAAAACATGTTTTTTATAAGGAAATTAAAAAAAATTGTCTATTAAAAGGCGATAATTACCCTTTAATTATCTCGGACATACGTTAATTTTAATTACCTTGAATTAAGTTGGCCTCCAAACAGTGCTTAGCTATGCGAACGCTAATATCCTACAGTTTTTTATTTTGTTACGAACCGATGATGACATAAGAAAGAATGAGAGGAAATATAACACCGGAACGAATTTGTTACGCATGTTTTTTTTTTCAATTGGATAAAGTGAAAGTGGCCTTGAATCGAGTTCGCTTCGGCCTTAACCTTATGTTGCGTTCAGAAATATAATTTTCGGTTCGTTAACCATATAAACTATTTATTCTTCCTTATGATCCTTTCAATGGTCAAAAATAGATCTTTCAGTGTTAATTAATAATCTTTGTTTGATACTGATAGATTGCAAAAATATAAAAAAAAAGTTTTTTTTATATTTGGGTTTACATCCTTATAATAATAAGCATAAATTTTGTAATTTATATAATTTTTAATTATGCTAATATTTATTTTTAATTATACATGGGCACAGATAAGATAAAATTTATTTCGTATAATATCAATTCTCTAAAGGTTATAAAATTCTTATAAGGGTTACTCTCTTACAGATATACAGAGTTATCAAAATATTTGACTCCGGTACTAGGAATATATTACTATATTCGGCAAATACCTGTTTTTAAATTATCATTTAAATAACAAAGAGAAATCTAAAAAAGCTAATCATAATAAATACTTGAAAGATTTTTTTATACTAATTATTTGTATTACTGTAGAAGATACTCTGTATACAAATGAAGAAGCCAAGGTTTGTGTTATAAATTATCTGTATACAGATGTCCTTTAATATATATACGAAACAAGCAGCAATTACGTTTAAAAATGTGATGTAATTTGTTTTACTAGAATAATACAATCCTGTTTTAACATGTGAACGTGAGTCAGCACTGGGTACGCTAAGGTATGCTCGGTACTTCTCCATACTACTATGTCTTTAAATCATTTAACATTGTATTTCAAGTTATGATACTTATGTACAGTTTACGCTTCGCCAGTGTCACGGAATTAACTTACAAGCATTACAGTATTTCGTTAAAGGAATTTGTGGATAAAGAAACGTGATCATTTAAAATATATCCTAACCTTTAGTCCAATGAATAGTTTAAACAGTGCTTTATTGGATTGTATTATTTACATATATACTTAAATGCAGAATACAAGAGTACTTTTTATATCACTGTAAAGCTCGTAATCAATATTGGAAATAATCTGTTATCCATTAACCAACCTGAGACTATGTAGCTGATGTTATTATTATGAACTAAATTTTATCAGATTTCTAGATTTCTAGAATCACATTTGCTAGTTCATTTATGTCTTATATTTAAAACTATCAAAATTCCTCATAATTGTCTTGGGAATACTACTACGAGTTAGTCTGTCGGGCAAATCAAATAAATACATAAATATGTTTATTATATGAACATTTTACCATATGAGATGTTGAACGATCTATTGCGATGCTGAAAACATTGTTTTTTAAAAATGAAAAGATCCATTTTGAAGCGCACAAAGAGCTGCAGAATGGACTGTAGTTTGTTTATATACCTGTGCCTACACTCGAGTTCACCGGAAGCTTCATTTATTGCAGAGCATTGCGAAAAACTAACACAGTTCTACGGCGACCTATTTTGCAGCAAAGCTGTCGTTGCTAGTCTCTTTTGTCGGAGAGAACTGGAGTAAACAAAGGATTTATAAACGACCTATTAATCCACATTTTACACATTTTAAAATATATTTTATTACTTCATGAATAATCTTTTATTATTACTTTGGTTTTCCTCTTTCATATCGTCAGGGCAATGGTTTAAACTCCGTACAGTCCAGTCTTAAAAAAATTATATTCACAAAAATAATATAATAAGCGGTGATAAATACTACACCAATGTTTTTTATCACAGTAATATCACTAGCTACAACACCCTTCAAAATGGAATGCGGTAATATTTGCATAACTATTTGGCAGTTAAATAGGACCGGTGGTACCTGCAGTGGCTATTTACGGCAACAGGGACGTACCACCAGTAATAATTTGTATTTTAATTGAAATCCTACTAAATTCAACTATCCCGCGTCATAATAATAATAAATAAAGATGTGCAAAGATGGTTCGCATACGTTTAGATACGGCAAATTATACATTATCAATTTGTCTAGCAATTTTAAAGTGATTAATGCGAGCCGATGTAGCCTTGCATAAATCTTGATATAATAACCTTATATGGTTGCTTTATAAATATTATTTGTGATAAACTTAAGTGTAAAAACCATTCCAGTGGGTAGATAAATATAAAAAAAACTTTTGACTAATAAATTTTTGAATAATAAAGGTGGGTAAGGACGTAATTACATCCTCATGAATCTTTTTCGAAGATGAAGAAGAGAAGAGACAAGAGAGCCAAGAGATCTCATGATATGTTTAGAAAGTATGTAGAAAAGAAATCGCATTTTAGATAAAGAGGTCTCGACTTATTCGTGTAATAGATTTTACATATTTTATTTCAAGAACATAACATTATTCAACGAAATGAGTAGGATGTTCACATAATTTCAAGTGATATGCCTTGTCATAATATTATAGGATTAAATAGAAATTAATAACATTTGTCGGTATCAGACTTAATAATTGGTAAGCGATTATTTTATCTACAGAATCCTTCAAATGTGGTGATCTTTGGGGGAGGCCTATTTCCACCAATAGACATCTATCGGCTGATGATGATAATAGAGTTGATCCTTAAAATAAAAAATCACCAATTTTTCCATAAAATATTTTTGATGATAAAAACTTTAGTGACGAACTTTTGTAAGATGCAGAGAAGACAGGGTGAAAGGTAATAGCTCTAAAAGATCTGAAGGGGCTAAAGTGTAGCTCGTATCCTATCTATCTATGTATGGAATATACCATACAAAAACAATGGTTCTGGAGTTAATAATTTTTTTCAAAAAATTTCCCATGTTCTAGGAAAAATTCTGTTTTGAATTAAATTAAATTAATAATTATCACTTAGAGGCTTAAAATTTTAAATTAGGTTCTTTGAAAGTCGTGACAGTAACAAATAAGGCGTCATACTTACATTTTTATTTAATCTTAAAATACAATTTTATTTATGAAAAATAAAGAAGTCTAACCTCCTTGCAGGGTCTCCTTCCTTTAGGGCCCGGACCGGTGTATAATGGTAAGGATAGAGCCTTGCCGTATACACAGCAAACCACATTTTCCATTGTGTTAAACCCAGCAATCTTGCCATGACCATGACTGACATAGTCGGGTCTATAACAAAATGGTCTGTGATTCCTTGTTCCTCTTTAGTATCGTAGACGCGTGGTCTACCTGCGCAAAGTCGCCTCTGTTGAACGCTGCCAGTTTCCCTGACGCGTTGATACGCCGCAGCAAAGACTCTACGACTTGGTAAGTGACGGTTTGGAAAACATAGCTGATATTCTTTTCGTGCTGGTAAAGCATTTCCATCACTATGTCCATAACAATAGAAAATGTCTGCGTATTCTTTATTACCGTAATCTACCATTGAAATTAAATTTATTTGGTATAGAAAAGAAAAACTATTAAGAATTAAGAAGACGACGATAATGTACGTCCACCCATGAAAGTAGTTAAATTTTAACTGTCATACTGACTCATTACCTAAAAATGACATTGCACATGATCTACAATGATCGCAATATCTAAAACGACAACAATAAGCTCGCACGTGTAACAACAATATCAAAAGGGTCAAACTAAGGGCTGGCGCGACGTCTACTTTTATGAGTCTCTACAGTTTGATATTTCATGTTACTTGGTTTTATTACAAGTGGTTTTTTTTTCTAAATTTTAGAAACTTTATGTACTTTCTTATACCTTGTCGGATAGGTATTGAAGTCAGGTACTTATTTATGTGCTTTATACGTATTTTTTATAAACAAAATTAAATTTTAAGATTAAATAAAAATGTAAGTATGACGCCTTATTTTTATTGTCACGACTTTCAAAAAACCTAATTTAAAAGTTTTAGCCTCTATGTGATGATTATTAATTTAATTTAATAAAACAATGATTAAACGAACTGTTACATTAAAATTTGTGTAGAAATAAGTAAGAAATAAAATAATTGATTTTTTTCCAAGAAAATCGGGATTTTTTTTTTAAATATTTAAAAAATATATAACTTCAGAACCATTGTTTTTGTATCGAGTATTCCATACATAGATAGATAGGATACGAGCTATACTTTAGCCCCTATAGATCTTTTAGACCTGTTACCTTTCACCTTGTATATATATATAATGCATTATACATGGAATGGGATAGGAAGTGAATCTTATTGTAGCTGTAAACATTTGCTACAATTATATATCCACAGATATAACAAAAAATTATCTAGTCACTTGTAATAGTATATTGTTAACATGATTGCATATAACAGGAAAATGCATAAATTATATATAACCTTAATGTAGTATCATATATAAATATACATAATACTAAAACCTTATAATATATTTCTCTTCCTGTGCGTACGTCTATCACAGGATTTTAGATTTTACACCCATCTTATTATAGATTATTGTTGAAAAAAAAAATATATATTTCTACATAAAATCAATTTGTCTTCATTGTACTTATAATAAGAATTTCTCAGAATATTATATGTATATATATATATATCTCTTTCGCTCTAAAGGTCCTGTATATTTTCGTCCTTCTCTAGCCGGTACCATACTTAAATATGAGTAATGTACACCAAACTTCCGGGTATTTTGTTATAATGGATTCATAATCGTAGTAAATTTCCTATAATCGATCATTTATATTAATATGAATTACAAATGTTAATAAAACGTGTAACTATATATTTTATTGTCGAGATATATATATGTTAGTTGTACAGAAATATAGTAATACTTGAAATGTACTAGATGTTGGTACTCTTCTGAATATCATATACAATTCTGTTTCAAGTGTAAACTTCCGGAAGATTATCATTATTATCAGCCGACAGACGTCCACTGCTAGACATAGGACTCCGCCATAGATCTCCACATCGATCAATCAGCACAACAACCCTCACCAGATCGTCGTACCACCTGGAGGGGGGCCTGCCAATACTACGTCTTCCGGTACGCGGTCCCTATTCGAGGACCTTGGTGCCGCATCGAAAGATCTTATAAAAAATCTCACATATTTTTGTGATGTAAACTATTCATGTAATCTTCTTCGGAGGTCAACTTACTGGTGGGTAGGTCTTTTTAGCTGACCATCTAGGCCGCGCCTATTTTCGCCACCAAATAGTGGTGTACAAACATTACTGTGTTCCGGTTTAAGCGTGCTTTAGCTAGTGTAATTACTTGAATAACGAGACAACATCTTACGTCTCAGGCGAAGAACGCAATATTGGGCAATATATATCATCTTAACAAGCGCCACGTTATGAACAGGCGTATCACTTACCATCAGGTGATAGTCCCGTTTATCTCATCGCTTAATTGAATGAAAATAAATCTTAGTACATTACAGGGATTCTCCGGATCTTGTTAAGGAACTTTTATTAATTTCCTTATGTAATACTAATGTACTCCTCTGGACTACCTCGGTACATCCAGAGCATTTCTAAAATTACCTTCAAAACAAGACCGTAGATGATGAAGAGTCACCGCCCAGTATACTTTAGGTTTCTTGATCACAGTCGAAACACAGTTGTAATGTGGATGATTTACGATATGAAGATGGAAGTTAAATAGGACGAAACCTATAAAACTACTACAATATATTATCATCATCATCAGCCGATAGACGACCACTGCTGGACATAGGCCTCCCCCAAAGATCTTCACTTACAATCAGCATGGCCTCCTGTACCACTGGGTACTAGGAGCTCTCGTATGTATTCATATGGGGTATTTCGGCTATTTCTCGCCACGCTGGTCCACTGAGCCAGAGCTTTATTTGTGGATTAGCAGGGTGCGCTACTGGCAGGTGAGGTTGGCTTGGATCCCGTGAATTTTTATGCGGGACCCCTTTCACATATATGTTAAGATTGTGGAATTAAACTACAGATTACCGTGTTAGTCGGTTATCCGCCGCGCCACGGAGTCAGTCAAACTTAGTGGTTACTTAACATGTACATAACTGACGCTCGATGACCTGATTGATCGTTGGAGCGAGTAATTAGATTTTATGCTCGTGTTTCAGCCAAACAATAAAGCTATACTTAGAACAGCAAAATAAGGCAGTTGCCGAAACTCAATACGATTGAACAAAGGCAGTAGAAAATGAAGATCATGCTTTTTTTAAATTATTAATTTTTAAACATTATTGCCTTCCGGTTTTAAAGGAGCATTAGCTAGTGTAATTACTGGGGTAACGAGACTCAACAGCTTATGTCTTAGGCGACGAGCGCAATATGGCGGATATATATCATCCTGACTAGCGTCACGTTGTTATGGGCAGACATATCACTTATCATCAAGTGAACTTCCCGCTCGTCTCATCACTTAATTGAATAAAAAAAACTCTACAACTAAGTTCAGAATAAAGCTTTTAAAAACTTTAGTGATTGACTGATTAAGATTGATAGACGTAAGCTTTAAATAATTTATTCAGCGATGTGATCAGCGAACTTTATTCGTTATAATGTTATTTTCAATTATACCCACAATAAAAAGTTTTTTTTATCAGAAGATATAGAAAGTAGTTCTGTCTTCATCATCATCAGTGGCTAGACGTCCACAGCTGGATATAGGCCATCCCCAAAGATTCCCATATCGATCAGGTAGGGATTCATATGGCAGAATTTGAGCTATTTTCTACCACGCTGACCAAATGCGGGTTGGTGGAAAACAGAGGCTCGTATGTTGATTAGCAGGATGCACCACCAGCAGGTGAGGTTGGCTTAGATCCCGTGAGTTGTCGTTCGGGAAACCTTGCACCCTTCTTCAGCAGTTTTATCTTCTTTTTCACGTCGGACGCACAACTTGTTAAACGATAGTCAGATATTCAATGTTTATTTAATTAAAGAGTCTGGTTTATATATGACTAGAAAAGTAACGAAGTATATAAATCTAAATAAAACTTTTCTACTATAAATTAGGATTAATAGTAGTCCGTAATCATCATAAAGATAGTTGCGTGTGAACTTACGACACGAGCACCGCAGCTGCGCGTGCGACTCACGCTTGTCTATTACAGCAGCCATTAATAATATTAAATGTTACATGAAAATAATAATACAATTAATATAGATATTAATAATAAAGTCACTACATACGAATATAAGTATAATTAAAAATTGTTTAAACAATCAACCTTAAAAAAGACAAAATATGAAAGATTGTATATGTTCTTGTTATTTTTGTTAGTGATTCTAGTATTCTAGTATTATTATAGATTTCTAGTTTTATTATACAGTATTCTAGTATTTCTTCTTAGCTTATCTTTTCTTGTGAAATTCATTTAGAAATATGTGTGTTTCTAGTGTTGTGGAACTAAGACGTGGCCCCTTACTATGGCTTAAAGTCACCTAAAGGGCAATGGAGAGAGCTATGCTTGGTTCTCTCCGCGATCGAATGAGAATTGTGGAGATTCGCAGAAGAACTAAGGTCACCGAAATAGCCCAAACATTTTCTAGACTTAAGTTGCAGTGGTCAGGGTACATTGCTCAGCCGATGGCACAGTAAGGTGCTCGAGTGGCTCCCGCGTACCGGTACACGTAGTGTTGGAAGGCCTCCCACAAAGTGGACCGACGATCTGATGAGAATCGCGTGAACCTACTGGATGCGAGCAACGCGGGACCGATCGATGTGGAGATCTTTGATGGAGACCTATGCTCCAGGACATATTATTTACATTAGGTATTATTACATTTTCTAATTAATAATTGGACGTAGTTTAATAGAAATGACTCAACCCATATTCTGGTCAAAAATGGGTTGTGAATACCAAAAAGGTCCTAACGATTGGATTTTACATCCGGCAGAAAAGATTGGAAATTAAATAAGAATAAGGTAGTACATAAATCCAAGTTATAAGTAACCATAATTAAAACAACACCTTAGTATATGTGAAAAAACTAAATAGATAAAAATATAAGTATATTATATTATCGTTCATATGAAATATCATTACATATATAAATATTTTTAGTACATCATTACAGTTATTATCTAAACTTTAAAACTAAAATACGAACAAAAAAGGTTATATATATATATATATTTTAATTCAACGAAACGACGAGACGACCAAGACGTTCACCTGATGGTAAGTGATACGCTTGACCGTAACAATGTGGCGCTACTTAGGATGATATGTACTGAAGCACATTGCCCTCGTCGCCTGGAGATATAAGGTTATGTCTCGTTACCTCAGTACACTAGCTACAAAGCCATTCAAACCGGAACACGGTAATGTTTGCACAGTACTGTTTGTCGGTTGCAATAGGCGCTGCGGTGGTACCTGCCTAGACGGTTTACAACAGAGACCTACCACCTAGTAAAGTATTTATGGGTTAGGTCGTTTCTGCTAGCCCTGTAGTCTTGGGTTAGTAAGAATAAGACTATAGTAAGCCCTGCCTGTCGTAGGAGACGATTAAAAGGGTCTAGGAATTTCCGGGCCTTGAGGGTGCCCCTTATCTCAACAAGCGAACCTGCGTGGGACAGCGTATGTCTCAGCGATGGTGCCTTGGAGGGTTAGGCTCCTTCTCAGAGACGTAACACAAAGTGTAGAGGGTATCCGGTGCGTTCTATAAGATATCCCGGAGCCACTCTGAATGCATTGACGCAGACCACCGAAGGAGTTTTATTGAGTAAGATTCTCACATAACCCCGATTTCCCCCTAGACGCAAGGTAGCTTGCGAAGATTTCCCCCCGAAAACAAAAAAAGCTCATTTCTGCTAGACTACGTCCAATAGTGAATCCAAATCGTTAAAACTTGTGTAACTTTGATTTAACTTAAGTATTAAATACACACAATATTTTTAAATCAAGTTTATGCCTTTAAGTTGGATCTATGTCCAGCAGTGGACGTTAACGGTTGATAATGATTATGCCTTCAAATATTTATTATTAGAATTAAGTTATTTAAGTTTTATATAGTTGTGTAAATTCAAGTGAATACCCTACATAATCATTGATGATTGTGTGATGATTCACAGCGGTATCGAATAGACAATGACTACAATTATAAATGAATATCTCTGATGACTGTGCTCTTTATCAGTCCTAGACCTTGACATAGTACGCCTCCAGATAAAATTATAGAAGAATACAGATAGAGATGTAAGCAATTGCTTATTAGATGCTTTATCTGTCTTCAGTAATCTATACTTGGACTACTACTAAATGAACTGATCTAGATCTTCTATCGACCATAGTGATGAGCACAGTAAGAACAAAACCAAGACTTGGACATTTTTGGTATTGGTCTTGCTTTTTCGCAAGACTGGAGCCAAGACTGCAAGACCCAGATTAATTTTACTCATCACTAATCATCTATAAAAAAACGTTTCTAGCTTACTGATGATTGACTAAAGTACTTTAGAATAAACCTAATTTATATATATAAACTCTAGACTTAAATCGGACCGACCGGAAGTTACTTAGAAGACCGGATATTAGAAGTTATATTTACCTGTGTAATTTATACTAATTTCCGATTTGAAATGAAATGTAGCTTCTTTAACCTGTTAACCGGGGAATCCCCTTTTTGATCGAGCGATCTATTTCTCTACGACGTGTCAGTACCGGTTCCACCTGTTCCAGGACGCAATATATATTTCAAGGACGTATTTATATGTCCTACCCGTACTCACGTATTTATATGTCCTATAGATCCCGCTCGGTTAACAGGTTAATAACTGGTGAAATTATTATTATTATATCTATCTGGATTAAAGAGCTGCATACTACCAAGAGAATTTTCTGCTGGAATACCAACTCGTATACGAAGTGGTTATGGTTAATATATGGACCTGATGCTGGTTTTATACATACTAAAAATATTAATGGAAACAACATAAACTCTTTGCTGATAGATGAAAAGTTATCGCAATGTTGCATTGTGAAGTTATATCCGGTTTAAATCACTTCACCATCACAGCGTCTGTGGCTAAGATTTCACGTTTAAAATAATTGCCATTTTTAGTACGAATATGTCATTGCTGCAGTTGAACTGCAGCCAGTGTGGACACGGCCTAACCGTTTATTTGCCTTACTACAACAATGTTTTGGTTAATTGTTGTTCATTGAGTTGTGTCATTGTTTATGTTGATTGCGATCTCTTCATTGGAACAGCTGCGCCGCAGTGAGTGAGCTTTAATTATGCCATTGCCTCTGAACAACTATTGAAATTATTGTCTTAACTACGCTGTAGCTGATTATTTTTTTTTATACGACGAAGCGATGACGTCGGCAAGACGATCTGTTGGAAGTGTTACAATGCAATATATAAATAAGATTAGCATCGGCTGATGATAACGATGATGGAAGTTTGTTCAGGCATTTAAGCATTTATGGAGAACTAGTACTCCGTCCGCCTAGCCGTGGAGTAGTGATCCATTCTTAGCTAACTTCTACACGGCAGAAGCAATATCTCTACCAAATTTTGAGTGCTGACGTTTCCAAGATCTTGTAATGAGTCAATGAATCAAGGCTGCGTACTATTTGATTTAATTTACTTTATTAGAATAGGAGCTTGAAATATGAGAATCTTCTGCAGCTGATTGTGATGGGTAAAGTTCTGGAAAACAAAAGGTGGGGAGAAGGAAAATGTCATAGCTGAGGAATGGACTGGTATATCGGTGGGGTCCGAATTATTCCGCCGACCCAGAGAGAGAAAGGACTGTACCACGCTGATCGCCAACCTTCACTAGTTGGAGAGGCAGTTTAAGAAGTTTGTAATATATATATATATATATATATATATATATATATAGTTCGCTGTGTAGTCGTGTCGTCAGTTTGTTCGTGACTTGACTTGATTTGAATAAGGTTAGATCATGTGGATATCAGGTTATGACGAGGAAGTTTGTGTGTACCTTGTCAATTTTATAAATAATTAGTTGAACCACCTTCCGGTGTATATTTATCATACACTACAGATTCATAGGTATGTCAGTGTTGCCGGAGATCATCAGGTAGCTACCACCGTCGAAAGGTACTGTAAAAACATTGCTGTGTTCCGTTTTGAAGGGTGTTCTTAGTGCGAGCGTAACCAATGACAACCGTTGCATTATTAAATAACTTATTATGAGTTAAGTTATAATTACAAATCAACATTAAAACGCTCATTACATTAGAATTATTATAGTTAAAAAGGATATTTCCATCGTGTTATCTGGTTGTGGTTATCGATAGAGTGTATTTTTTAATCCACCTATCTACCACCCTCTACTGTCCTGCGGTTTCCTACCACCTTTATCCAGATCATGATGCTCCGACCTATCTATAAAGTACCGACTGGCGTTTGGCTTTTGAAGACACGCAGTCATGTTTTCACACTGCTCACGAGGATGTAGAAGCGTTTTCTGCAAAGCTCTTTAAATATACTCTAGTACCTTAACACATGGTTAGGTCGGGTTTGTTCCCACAAAAATCCCATCAATGGTGATCGTGCGTTGCGGGGGCTCTGGGAATCAGATACTACTACGGAATGCACCGGTGCCTCCCTGCACTATGACTAAGCATGTCCTTGGGATGACTGTAATCTTCCTCGGCACCTTCGCTATTCATGTGAACTCCTTGTGTTCGTTGTCCGCCTGTCCAGCTAATAGGGGCCAATGTGAGCTGTGACCTTCAAAGCCCGCGTATATCCAAGGCGCTTTTCGTCGTTTTCTACGACGGGCAGGGCTTATCCTAACCCTATTCTTAATAGGCCAAGACTACAGGGAAATATTAAGTTTTCGCTTTCCCCTTCCCATTCCAGCCCCCCATTAATTTTACTCTTCGCATATTACCTACTGCTTTATTGTTTCTATACTTATACATACATCAACGTATAAAATATCTTGTAAAGTGACTCGCACTACGCAATGCGAAAAAAGAAAAATGAAACCTGACTCCCGCGCCCAGGACATAAAAAAAAATAAGAAATGTTCCTTCAAGCGAATGCAAACAACTCTATAACCTATAAGAACTAACGAAGGTTGCATTCTTGAACGTGGGGGCAACCGGGGTTTTGTCGTAACTTAAATCCGACGGAATAAGTACAAAACGTCTACATGGCCCTGAACTTCAAGCGACTCGACTCAACGTATGAAAGGGCCAAAGATTAAATATAAGTTTAACATACTTAAATAGAGCATTAAATATTTTAAAGTTATCATTAATGTTAAGGTAAGTTAATATCTTCTGCTAAAGTCATCAAAGAAAAAGGCTTTCGCCAAGTAAAGCTAAATAATAGGATACGTCTAAAGATTTATTGAGTCATCACGAGATCTCTATTAGACGTAAACACTCAAAATCTGGTAGAGAGGTCAGCTAAAATGGATTTTACAAAAAACCTACCCCAAAGGGAAATGCCGGGGTGTTTATAACGAGAAGAAGCTCGGGGTGTAGTGGATTCTGTAATCCACTATGCAGCCGGACGGAAATATTTCTGATAGATTTCAAGTCTAAATTTCAGATCTAATACCATATTACGACCAGAAAAACGAGAGGAACAGCTAGTAATATATCAATCATTTTAAAATATTACTATAGTATAGTATATTATAGTAAGTATAACTTGAAATTTATTGTTATCTATTAAATTCGACGGAATGAGTTAACATTTAATCTAATTCACCATGACGTTAAGTTACAATGAGGGCGGAGGTGGTTAATGGTGACGAGCAAAGCAAGAACAAGACCAAGACTTGGACAGTCTTACTTATTGCTCTTGGTGGTTGTTCTGTTCCGGTCTTGGTCTTGTTTTTGCACGCGTTAAATTGCTCTTTGTCTTGGTCTTGCGAAAAAGGACGCAAGACTAAAACTAATTTCACTCATCACTAATGGTTAAGTGTTCTCGACCAGAATACTCGGGCTATTATTAGTTGTTACTGTGGTAACTAACCAGACAGTTTCTATGTTATATAAAACTTTTGTCTTTTTCTAGATTATCGGTTAGCATATATCAACCAAAATTATAGGAAAAAATGGATTGTGAATACTAAAGAGATCCTAAAGATTGGTTCTTTTATCTTTAAAAAAATAAGTATAAGGTCATTATTGTTCGATGGGTACCAAGTCACATAAAGCTATAAGGTATATACAACACTAACCATAATTAAAACGATACCTTAGTATAATTATATTATCCTTTAAATGACTATGATATAAAAATATGTTATGTACTATTACATAGTCATAAAACTAAAATAGCCAAAGACCATCAGTTGGTTGGGCCTCTCCTGCTAAACTACGACCTGTGCACAATGTAATAAATTAAAAAATTGCTAACAAATGTAATAATATGTTATCCTTTTTCCTGCAGTAACTTAACGTTAAGTTGCGAACAAAACAAAACTTGTTCAGTAGTTTCCCGCGATTATATCAATGTTCGAGTGGTGCGGTTCAAGAGCGTTTAATAATAATGCTACGGATATTGACCTGGAAGTCGTTCAGCCTCTCGCAAGTCCGCCTCTCACGTCGCCAGTGTCATTGATGGATATCAAAGAAGAAAAAAAATTAAAGAAATTCAAGCTGGGATCAGACTGAAGATATCTGGTTATTAAACATCTTTATTGCCGAAGATAGTCAATATAGCTAACAACACACCAAACATCAACATGCAAACATTATTGTGTTCCGGTTTGAAAGGTGTTGTAGATAGCTATCTAAATTACCGGGTAAGTAATACTTATGTCTCTGGAACTTTCTACATTGAATGGTGTATTACTTATCTTCGACTACCTCCATTTACAGCTAGACGTTTTTAAGAAAATACTAGCTAGAAATATTAGTATAATATACTAGTTATTAACGTTGTTAAAACGAAAGAATTCATGATATTAATAAGTTAATAAGGGAATATTATTAAAGTCTTAATATATATAAAAGAAAAAAATATATTTTCTATGGAAATCAAAAGACATTATGTGATTATTCTGAATAATGGAAGGACACGATAAACTTCTTATCAGAGGACAATAGTTTTATTGGACTTCTTTATTCTTGTATCCTTTTAATTTTTGTTTAAGTAATATAATATGAATTTAAATTACTATCTGTATTAAGAATATGATAAAGTATTTTAACAATAATTTCAAAACAAAGTAAATCTAGTTATAAGGAGAGCAGTTATAGGTCGAGTTTCTAAAACGGACGTACAAGCTATACGTCTGAATTAGAATTCAAGGATAGCTGGTGTGATTATGTGACATCCATCAACCCGCGCTTGACCAGCAGGGGTTGAAGGATTTTGACTCTTATTTGAAACTTTAGACTACCCTCATTGGGAACGTGAAGATGACTGTCCATTTTCATTTCAATATAGTTTCTAATTATTATCAAGCAAATGTATGATTAATTTCACAAAGAGGTTTTATTGGATTTTAGTTAGGCTAATACCTTTACTGGTATCGAGTTAGCAAAGCTCTGACTGAAGCTTCCTGTCTCCTACGACCTTGAGTACTAAGCTAACGGCAAGCTAATACAGTGCAAAAGTAAACTGCCTAATGTAAGACTTAACCATATGAAACTAAGGTTACTAAAACGAACCTAAAACCTGTAATAGGATTCTTTGTGTCCTAAATAATTTCGTTAAATCAATATTAATATAGCAAAGCTTTTAATTTCTGCGGAGATACTAGTTTTGATCTGCGCAGGAGGACTAAGGTCACCGATATAATCCATAAGATTGCTAGCCCAAGTGGCAATGGGCAGGAGACATCGCTCGAAAGACGGACGCCCGATGGACTGATCCTTGAATGGCGACTGCGTATCGGAAGACGTAGTGTTGTCAGGCCCCCCACCAAATGGTCCGACGATCTGGTGAAGATTGCTGGAAGCAGCTGTATGCGGACAGCGCAGGATCCATCGATATGAAGATCTTTGGGAGAGGCCTATGTCCAGCTGTGGACGTCTATCGGCTGATAATGATGATGAATTTTAATTATAGCTCAATCCCCCCACATGAATCACTATCCGAACGATGTGTGTTGAGGAAAGCTTATGTCCAGCCATGGACGTTTATCGGCTGATGATGATGATAAGGTAGTCGTACGGAGGGTAAATTATCTGTTCGTAATAAAAACTATTTTGAAGTATATACTAATAATGGCGATGAAATAAATAAAAAGGCTCTACGTTAGAATCGGCGAGTGAAACTAATAGAGCTTTCGATTTATTTTTAAAATAGTACACAGGCTTTTTATTTTAAGAAATATTAACGTTAGTAGTTTGACCGGAAGTCCGTAGATTTTTAAAAAGTACCAATCTTAACAGGTCTTTTTGTATCTAGATTGTATTTATTTATTTCAATTAAGCGAGGAGACGAGCGGGGCGCTCATCAGATGATAAGTGATACGCTTGCGCATGACAGCGTGGCCCTCGTCTAGATGATATATAGTACACCAGGTTGCGCTCGTTGCTTGAGACATAAGATGTTAGGAATCGTTACCCCAGTAATTTCACTAGCTATAAAACCCTTCCAACCGGAACACTGCTGTTTGTCGGCTGCAATAGGCGCTGCAGTGATACTTACTGGTGGCAGGCTCTCTTCCCAGCGACGGTCTAGGTATCACTGCAGCGCCTTTTTCTGCTGTCAAACAGTACTGTGTAAACGTTACTGTGTTCCGGTTTGAATGGGCGCTGAAGCTAATGTAATTGCTGGGGTAAGAAGACAACATCTTATGTGTCAAAGCGACGAGCACAATGTGGTGCAGTGTATAACTATCGCTACGATATTATGGGCAGGCGTATTACTTAACATCAGGTGAACATCGCGCTCGTCTCGTCGCTTCTTTAAATAAAAAAAAATCTACCTGGACGGTCTCCTAAAGCGAGTATATATTTATACTTACAATAACAAAAACAGTTTTTATTCTTATGTTAAGTTAAATTATGACAGAGTACAAGAGTTCCAGATAATAAATAAAACACATCGTCATCATCATCGATAGATCGATGTCCACCGCTGAATATTGGCCTCCCCTAAATATCTCCACATTGATTGGTCCTGCGCAGCTTGCATCCAACATCCCGCGACTTTACAGTAAGTATGGCTTCCGATACCGCCAAGCAGTAACTGCTGTTGTTAGTACGGATTCATTCATGGCGGTATTACCCCGTATAGATTATACGTGGAAACAATAAATAACAATAAAAAAGTCCACACTTACCCAAGGATTGCAATGTAAACGTAACCGCCACAGTTTTTACAGATGGCAACACAACTAAATTCCGCCAGGAGTTTGCGCGCGGAATTCAAATTAGACGCGTACGAATCGACTACAACGATAGAATTTCGATCTCGTTCGGATACGTTGCAAAATTATTGTTCAATTTTATGCAACCTCTAAATATTTTTTTTTTTTTTACTATTTACTAGGTTGCGGTAGGCGCGTGCGCCTGGTCTCGATGCGCGGCGGCTACTAAGTCCGTCGTTGGTTCTACCAACCTTGAAAGCTACTGAAAGCACCACCCCGCCTATCGCATTCTTCTATTAATTAGATCCAATGCCATTATTGTAATTTATTCAAGTGACATGGTCCTTCGCAAGGTTTTTGTCTCGAGATCTGGGAATTGAAAAAAAAAATTAGGCCGCTATTGTAACTGTCATGGTCAACATCTGTGCTGAATTGTAGTCATTATTTATGTGGTTTATTTATGTGGTATATAAATAAAATGATTGGTAACTATGTTGTTAACTTCATATAAAATAATGGTTAACTGATTTTTATATTATATTTTGAAAACTACATTTTTTTTATCGATACAATTAAATGACGAGAGGAGCGGGACCTTCACCTGATGGTAGTTAGGATGTTCTACACAGCATCCCACATTGCGCTCGTCGCCTAAAACATATGTTGAGTCTCGTTACCGCAATAAGTACACTAGCTACAGGCACTTTTCAAACCAGAACACAGTAATATTTGGTCACTACTGTTTTTAGAAATAGCCACTGCGGTGGTACCTAGACAGTCTTCGGCCACAGAGACCTACCACCAGTAAATTTATCATATATTTATGGGTTTTGGATAATCGATATCGATATCGTTCAATGGAACAGTTTTCACATATCTGTTACTTTCGTTTGAATTTATAACTTGGAGAGCTTTTTAAAACCTAAAAAAAGTGAAGGTACAATTAAACAAACTTGTAAAGGAATGCATTTAAAAATATCTACAACTTAATATATTTTTCCTTACTTAGTCGACGTAAAGTAAAAAAAGTCAGACAGTGCTGTACAACTGCGCCATTTTACGAAGGAAAAAACAATTCCAAGTACTGGTTAGGATTACTCTTGTGGTTGTTACTCGCACACACTTGTCAACCAGCTCGCCAAAGGTGGCGAGTACAGTCGACATCCTATCGGAGAAGTCTATTTTCGGTGGACATCAACAGACAGTAATGATGAAGCACAAAAACAACAAACACGAAGTTATCGCGTTTTTCCATTTCTTGGTCACAGAACCCTGCGGCGGGCATTATGAATGGAGTCTATAGAAATAAATGACCATATTGTTGCTGGTGTCACGCCAGCTGCAGTTAAAGTATAATTGGCTTAACAATAATCACGCCAAACGCGAAAACTTCCCAGCGTTTCTAAGAAACATAAATATTAATAATACCAACATAATAAAACAATTGTTTTATTCACCACCTTTACCACCTTCACCTTAACCTCAATGTCTATACATTACTAGATACACTTATCTCGCTGATAGTACTCTAACTGTATTGAGAGGAACTCGGCAATGTCTCAGATGGCCATGTAACAACATGAGGGTGGTTAACGCACTAAGAATATAGCCCAGGAAACGAATTAAGGATTTCCGGTATTAGGCATGCGATTACCCATTAGGTCACGGAGGAAGTTAAAGTCATAGGAGGCAGTGAGTACATTGGTTTGGTTAAACAAATATTATAATGGAGTACATTAGTGCCTAAGATCTAAGCTTCTTCATCTTCGGAATTTTTAAGAGCTACTCTGACTTCTAATGTGATGTGAGGATTATATTGACAGTAATCTAAGTACATTTTAAGTGACTGTCTTCAGCACCGTTGCTATGCTAAAGTACCGAAACCAAACAGTAGTGTGCAAACATTAATGTGCTTAGGTTTGAAGGGCGCTCTAGTTGGTGAAATTACTGGGGTAAGGAAGCTCAACATCTTATGCCACAATGCGACAAGCGCAATATGGTGCTGTTTATGACATGATAATTACCGCCAAATTGTTATGGCCGGGCGTATCACTTAACATCAAGGAAGGGTCACTTCGTAGAAAAAAATTATGAGACAAGTCTATGTTTTCTGTACTTCACGAGTTAGCATGGTATGCGACCAGGTTCTGGGCAAAAACCAAAGGTTTTTATTATCTTTCTTCGAATAACAAAGATTACTCTAGTATTACCTTTAATAGCCTGTAGTTAAAAGCGCAGTGATGCAGTACAAGCAGCTTAACCGTAAATAATTTTTTTTATATAATAATTGTCATAGTCCTTGACAATTTGGAGGTAAGCACCAGGTCATATTCTTAATATGTTATAAATTATGTGCATAAAAATAAGTATAGATTATTTATTATTATATATTCATGGCTAATTTGAATGCATATGTATTGATTTCAAATATTTAAGAAGTTCAATCATAATAACGTGCATTTTTTAAAAAATATATTAGTGTCACATGTCGTCCGCCATTTTGAATATGAACTGCGATTTTGACAGTTTCTCCTTCGTTTTTAGTAGTTTATGTATAATATATTTATTTAACATATTCTTAATTATATTATTTTGAAATAATAATTATTTTGAAGGTGAATTGTTTGTAAGTATAGCTTAGTTTAGTTTTTTTTTTTAAATGGAACTTATAACAACTAACTATTTGTAGAAGCGATTTCGTGAAAATTATTAAGAAATCGTTATTGTTTTATGATATATGTTAATAAGTGAATCGAGATAAAATGTTGCTCCTCACCTATCACAGCATCTCCTCACTTCCTCTCTGTTTCCGGAGACCGTCTAGGTAGGTACCACCGAAGCGCCTATTTCTACTACCAAACAGTAGGGTGCAAACGTTACGGAATTCCGGTTTGAAAGGCGCTGAAGCTAGTGAAATTACTGGGACTGAAGATGACTGAGAGTTAACATCTTATATGGTACAGTGTATATTATCTTAACTAGCGCCACATTGTTATGAGTTGGCGTATCACCTACTATCAGGCTGGCACATTGACTGAGAATTATGATGAAGTTATATGGCAACGCCTCCACGATTATATATTAAGCAGTTTGTCCAGATTTATTATATTTTTATAAAAGGAAATTTGATAATAAAACTCAAAGTTAATAACTTTACACAATCGTCTAGTCCTCCACGTAACTCTACATTGATTACGATAACTTATGACAACAAGTTGCGACTCCTAAATGCTTTGAAGATGTTTTTATTACTATCGATATTTATTTGACCCCATTAAAAAAAATGTCAAAAGCTGAAAAGCAATTGCATCAGCAAAACCAGATTTTTGTCAGGTCGTTCGAAAGGTTAAATTTTATTGTTGATGCACCAAACTATTCGTAGTCAAGAATTCATTGTTGCTGTAATATAAATTAAATGATCATCAGCTTTTATTCATTCATTGCTACAGTCCTCCGACATCCGCCCCCTCTCTGGAGATGCCCATATCATATTCCAGTCAAACACATGTAGCACCAAAATCGAACCGGCATCCTCTATGTTAAAAAGTAAGCGTTTAACCACTACGCCGTGGAGACGGTTGAAAGATAAAAAAAAATTTATATCAAATTAATGAATAAAAATTAATATTGTTTCGACTTTATTTTTGGCTGTATGGGTTATATACCATTGCCTCTTCTCATAAACTCTTTTTTAAACAAAGCGACGAGACGAGCGGAAAGCTCGCCAGATAGTGATACGCTCGCCCGTAACAATGTAACGCTGGTTAAGATGTTATACACTGCAGCACTTTGCGCATGTTGAGTCTCGTTACCCTAGTAATTTCACTAGCTACAGCGCCATTCAATCCGGAACACAGTAATGTTTGTCGGCTGCAATACGCGCAGCGGTGGTACCTACCTACGGCGTCCGGCAACCAAGACTTACACCAATAAGTAAACTGTGGAAAAAAACCGAAGTAATTTTTAAGTCGTCATTATGGATTGAGATAAAAAACCCAATGGAATCTTTTGTTGCAATTGCGCCTTAAAAAGTTTAATTTATTGTCAGTAGGTTGTTATTTTAAAAAAAGAATCATTCGCTAACGTTATTAATAGAAAATTGCCTCTTTATTGTTTTATTTGAAATCTGTTTGTTTATCTGATTGGCCTGAACTATTATATAACGAACTCATGGCGGGCCTCTCTTTCGTCAAAGATTCGGAAGGTTTACTGGTGGTTGGTTTCTGTTGCTGGTGAACGTCTAGGTAGATACCGCAGCGCCTAATCCACCCGTCAAACAGTACTGTGTTCCGGTTTGAAGGGGCGTTGTAGCTAGTTGATTACTGGTGTTACGAGACTTCACATCTTGCTTCTCAGGCAACGAACGCAATGTGGTGCAGTGTATACTATCCTTGCTAGCGCCATGTTTTTATTGGCGGGCGTATCATATACCACCAGGTGAACGCCCTGTTTGTCTCCTCGCTTAATTGTATAAAAAAAGGATAAAAAAGGATTGCTTATTTATTTGTTCAAAATTACTGTTTTCCATTATGGACGACTCTGGTAATAATCTTCGACCATCATGTCTTATAACGCAAAGTTCAATGAAAAACAGCTTAAGTAACAAAATATTGTTACTGACTGATGGATGTTACCATCAGGTGACCATCCTTTTTCTTTTGTTACTGGGGAGAGGGAGAGGTAAATCTTCTAAAAAGATAAACTACTTCTAGTGGGAAGACAAGGTTATGTGGGATTTTTACCCACCTAAAACCATCTCGGTGGTCATATTCAGTGCATTGCGGTAGATCCCGGAATCTCCTACGGAATACACCGGTGTTTTCCGGCACTACGCCTAAAGCACGAGCCAGGGATGGTTGTAACACTCCTTGGTACCCTCGCTTTAGCACGTCAAAACCTAGACCACCTTGTACTTGTCATTCATCCCGGGCTCACTCAGTGAACAATGAGAGCACCTACGTTCGAGGCCTTTGAACTCGAAAAACCCTTTAACCGCTTTCTACGACAGGCAAGGTTTACCTTAGTCCTACCTAATCTTAATAGCCCGAGGCTACAGGTGCAAGCCAGGTGACTATCCTGGTCGCCCCATCACTCCATTATCGGCAACTATCAAAACAGGTACAATAGCATCCATTTGTAGCTCCAAGTTGCAGTGTGCGAACATTGTTGTCTATTCGCAGGACGCTGTTGCTATCGAAATAACGAGTCTCGTTACCCTAGTAATTACACGAGCTACAGCATCCTTCAAACCGGAGCACAGTGATGTTTACACGCTATTGTTTTGCGGCAGAAATAAGCGACGAGGTCGATACCTACCTAGGCGGTCTAGAGGCAATGGAGACCTACCACTATTAAAATATATGTTTAACGCGATGAATTTAATATAATATTGTGTATACATCCCAGTAAACGATTCGTGGTGTCATTTATTACCAGGTGAACATTTTGAATGTTTAATTTAAGAATAATAATAATAATAGTATTGTGTTTACAAATAATATTCCGCTTCTGTATTTGCTTCAATATTATGATAACCTCTGTTTATCTAACAATTATAATAAAATAATAAAACGATAAATAACGTTCTGTTGTTTTTTTAAGAAAAAATGTTAATGATTTCTCGTTTTTAGTTTTAATTGTTATACATTAGTACACTCTTGAATATATTAAAGTATTAAAAGAATTGATAACGTACAAAAATAATTAGTCATAACATAACCTATAAAAATATTTACAATTTCCAGAAAAAATAAAGATATTTCTGATTTTTGGAATTATATTAAATCAATAACAATGTTTAGTTTTAATGTTTTTTATTTAATGATGGATGGTTTGTTTTATTATGGACATGATTACTTTACCTAATAAATTATAGATCAGTTCTTTTCCGAACTATAAATAAAATGTCTGACACGCGGCGTGATGGCGGCATAATCCTTCTAGAAATAATATTATACTTTTAATTAAGACAACATTGTTTATAATTGTTTTAGTGCTTTAATTGTTTATTAATTCTTTTACAACAATGTTCGCAATTCGTTAGACTCAACCAAAGAGGTCTTACGCACTGTTGATCAATTTTCCCGCCCAGTGGCTGGCGCAGTGTGGCCAACATTACGCGACCAACCTAATGAACTGGTTCATAATCCCCTCCTACATATTGCGTCATTCATCATTTTTCTATTTTTTTCGCCTAGGTAGGTATACTACAGCAGCTCCTATTTCTACTATGAAACTGACACAATGTGGTGTAGTGTAAATCATCCTAATTACCCGTATGTGTCGTACATGCTGGAGCATGACCATCCAGAATGTACGGACTCTTATATCTCGACGTCCATTATATAGCAATGCTGCTATGGTGTTCGATTTCCAATATGAGGGTACCTGTCTATTTTCCGGTGAAGTTTGAAAAAACCCCACCACCAAGCAAACTCCACAATATGGGGCTTAGCCATAGCGCAACTGACGAATTTATATTCTGTTATATAACTAACTTCTACTGGTGGTAGGTCTCTGTTGGTGGAGAACGTCTAAGCAGGTACCACTGCAGCACTTGTTGCAGCCGATAAACAGTAGTATGGAGACATCACTGTGTTCTGGTTTAAAGGGCGCTGTACCTAGTGTAATTACAAGGTTAGCGAGACTTAACATATTGTGTCTCGGGGCGGCGAGCGCAATGAGGTGTTGTATATACACTCGCGTGAAACTGAATCGACTAAAGCCGTATATTGGTATAAAAGTGCTATTTTTCGGAAAACGGCTTTTCGGTTTTTGGTAAAAGTTTTTTTATTCGAAAGACTGATAATTTTTCAATAATACAACAATTTTCAATTGAACAATGACAAAACTTTTTCAATAAATACGGTCATACATGAGCGTTACAGAAATTGCTCGTTGCGGTACCCACGAGTTGCAGGACTAAATCACCTAGAAAAGTTCACGTGACCCGTATTTATTATCTGTCATTCGTCAGACGTTGACAGGTACATATCTCCTTAAGCTCCCAGTATTTGAATCGCAATCCAATGGACACTAACTCAGAAGCAGCGGCCCAGGTTGGAGCTTTGTTGCAAGCGGGCCATAATCAACGGCCAGTCCCTCGTGAACTTAACATGAGTCAATCAGCTGTTTCACGAGTATACAGAAGGTTTCAAGAGACTGGTGGCCTCACGCGGAGACCAACAGACACCGGAGCACATTTGAAACGGACGACCGCTTCATTGTCTCAACTTCGTTGAGAAATTGTTATCTCACGGGCGTTGATGTGCAACAGGAGCTCAGAAAGTTTCGAAGAGTGACTGTAAATCAGTGGACAATTAAAAGACGCCTGAAGACAGCCAATTTAACTCCAAAGCGGCCAGTCAGAGTCCCAAAACTGACTGCAGCTCACCGTCAAGCCCAACTTCAATTTGCTCATGAACTCAATTGGATGGACTATTGATCAATGGAGCTCCATCCTGTTCACTGAGGAGATGTGTCCAAAGGAACGGTTCTCGCAATGCAGTTTCGCTGAAACAGTATTATATGGCGGTAGATTCAACCATGATGTGGGCTGGAATATTATGTGAAGGGAAGACCGAGCTTGTTTTCGTGCCTGGTGGCGGTCGAAGAGGAGGTCTCACAGCTCAAAAGTAAGTCGAAAACATTCTCCTCGATCATGTTGTACCGTATGCAGGGTACATAGAAAAAGATCTTGTATTAATGTATGATACTGCTCGGTGTCATACAGACAATTGTTACTCACGTGTTTTGAAGAAGTGGAAATTGAGACAATGATGTGTCCAGCCCTCAATCCTAATCTGAACTCCATTGAGCATTTATGGGACGAGCTCAAACGGAGAGTTCGAGCTTGAGATACAGCTCCATTAAGCATCGTCGAGCTCAAAACTGCGCTAGAGGACGAATGGAAGATATCAAAAAAATATATATATTTTTTTTTTCTCAAGATTTTATTAAAGAATTGATAAAGTCCATGAATAATCGCATGCAAGCCGTTGTAAAGCTCGAGCAAAGTATTGATGATTTTAACTTTCTTTACGAAGTATTTCTGTCTAAATTAAATTTCATCAGTTAATAATCAACCGATTTTTCTCCTTTTTTAAAGAAAAGATTAGTCTCATAAACAAAAATAACAAGAAAATCGGATAAGCCATATTCAGGAAAACCAACCTTTTATTCCAATATACGGCTTGAGTCGATTCAGTTGCACGCGAGTGTATTATCCTAACTGGCGCCACATTGTTATAGACAAGCGTGTCACTTGCCATCAGGTGAACGTCTAGCTCGTCTCGTCGCTTTGTCGAATAAAAAAAAACAACTATTTGTTATAGTGACATGTAATATTCTAGCATCAAGCAGGACAATTCAGATAACAATTCAATGAGAACGTATCGGAAAACAGATTTAAAAAAAACAGTAAAAAGTAAAAAAAAATTAACACGTTGGTTGAAGGTTAAACTTGTTATTTATTTATTTTATTATAAAGACTAGACAACAATTGTTTACACATATACAAGTCTGTAATATAAACACTAAGTGTATTACATTATTTACTTATAACTTTGATACTTCTCTCCGCCATTCAATGAATGAACGTTTTTTTTTATACATTGAAACGACGAGCGCGATCGTTCACCTGATGGTAAGTGACACGCTCGTTAGTTAAGATGGATATACTGCACCATATTCCGCTCGTCGCCTGAGACATAAAATAATGAGTCTAGTTACCCCAGTAATTACACTAGCTACAGCGCCCTTCAAACCGTAACAGAGTAATGTCTGCACAAAGGTGTTTATCGGCTGCAATAAGCGCTGCAAGGGTACCTATCCCGACGGTCTCCAGCAGCATAACCCTACCACCAAGATTTACCAGAATAGAATCATCGTTATCATCTTCAGCCGATAAACGACCACTGCTGGACATATGCCATTTCTCACCACGCTGATCCAATGGGAGTTGGTAGGAGACAGAGCCTCGTTTATTGAATAGAAGGGTGCACCACGAACAGATACCTGATAGTAGATAAAACAAATATTTATGACCTTCGAACTATTAACTTTGTTTTGTTTATATCATTAATGATGATGATGGCAGGCGTATCACTAATCAGGTGAAAGTAGAATGAAAAAAAAATATTACATCCGTTATCATCTCTTTAAAGAAAAATCTTAACTTAGTGAGACAGTCTCGTTTTTAAGTAGACGTGTAGTTATATTAATGGGGGAAAAACCACTGGTCACCAATTGTGTCGCACAATTTAAGGGTAAATAGGGTAATTAATATTCTCAGAATTACTTGATCACTGCCGGGTGAAACTTATATGTATATATATATTATTTATTAACAATACTAGTATGACATATCGATGAGATGAGCACTACCTTCACCTGATGGTAAGTGATAAGTCTGCCCATAACAACGTGGCGCTAGTTAGCATGATGTATACCGCGCTCATCGCTTGAGACATGTCTCGTTACCCCAGTAATTACACTAGCTGCAGCGCCCATCAAACCGGAACACGGTAATGCTTGTACACCACTGTTTAGCGGCTGCAATAGGCGCTGCGGTGGGACCTGCGTGTGGTGGTACGGTCTCCCGCAACAGAGACCTAACACCAGTATAAACTATATTTATAATATAATAATACTCTAACCATTTAGGGGTGTAATAAGGGTTTCCGCTTAACGTCTTACGAAGCCCAAGTCAACCTTAACTGCACGCGATACATCTTGCTAAACAAAAGACGAGGCTCTGACCACCCATTAACCCGCACTGAGCCAGCGTGGTGAGGCTAATGCCCAACACCCCCTTAATGAGGATCCTTGAGATAAATTTATGTCCAGCAGTGGGTGTTATCTACGGTCTGGTGAGGGTCTCGGGAACCTCTGGATGCGGGCAATGCGGGACTGATCGATGAGGAGATCTTTAGGGTAGGTCTTGTCACGATGCGGTTGCTGTCAAGGAATATTTCAGAACCGGAGTACAGCCGTTAAAGATATATAAATTCACACAACTCCTCCTAGATGTTCACCACCACATTTATAAATACCTGGCTGTCGGTTTTAGTCTTTCTTTGGATTGACCTGGCGAACTACCGCTCAGATTCCGCTGTCATAAAGGCTGTGTATTACGGCTGTCGACATATGGTGGTGGTCTTTATTACAGTGCTTACTAGACCTAGACCTAAGACTGAAACCCTACGTAACCTAGCGTTAGACTGAAGATTAAACGTCAAATAAACTATTTAAATAGTTTTTGTTGATTATATATATATATATGATTATTAGAATTATTTAATAGTGTCGGTGACACTAAGATGTTCATACTAGTAACCTTTAGATATCGTATCTAGAATCTGGTATTTTTATTAAAGCACTAAATATGGAAAGATCTTTAGTACGCGTGCATGTGTGTGACTGCTTGTTTGTTTAATTTGTCCTGACTTTATTTATTTATTTTCTTTATATATATACTGATACCTACATCTACCTACATGAGATATATAACCCAACAGTTTTTTTTTTATTACAGCCTTTAGTATAACCCGTTTATAAACCCTTGTATAAATATCGATATACTTAAAAATATTACGGGGGTTGATCTCTGCTGTCAGATACCGTTTAAGTACCACCGTAGACTATATTTCTGCCGTCAAACATTTATGTGTAAACATTACTGTCGTTCCGGTGTGAAAGATGCTGTAGTTAGTCAAAATATTGGGATAAAGAGACCTGTTATCTTATGTGTCATGACCATGTGGTGGAGTGTACAACATACTACCACGCGCCACGTTGTTGTGGTCATTCGTATCGCTCACCACCAGTTGTACATTTCGCTCGCCCTTTTACTTATTATATTGGCATAGTAATAATATATTATAACGTAATAAAGCACCGGATGTAAATTCCATTTGCGCCAATACGTAATTATTAACAGCCGGATGTCTCTGAAAGAATGATAAGTAATTGGAGCAGCATATATAGATATATGCGATCCAAATGAGTCAACCTGTCATAGTAAGGACATCCACATACAATATTTTTTTATTCATAAGTTTTCTCTCAACTTCTTGCTTTAATCTCATCAGTTGTTCGCAGTAAAGTTCAGAATCGATGGTCCTGACTGGTGGTAACAGCTCATAATGCGTAATGCCCTTCCAATCCCACCACACACACAGCATCACCTTGTTGCGAGTTAACCCGGGTTTCCCCACAGTCTGTGAAGCCTGACTGGCATTTAACCACGACCTTTTTCGCACGTTCTTGTCGTACGTGATCCACTTTTCATCACCAGTTATCAGCTTTTTCAAAAATGGTTCGGTTTCCGGTAATCGTCATAATAAACAATCACAAACGAGTACACGGTTCATTATTAGGTTTCTTTCAGTGAGCTCGTGAGCTCGTGAAGTACCCAAATATCAAGCTTTTTGGTGTAGCCAGTTTTTTCAAATGCGCCAAAACTGTTTTGTGGTCAATGACCAGTTCTTCAGCTACGTCGTAACTACTGATATGCCGATCTTGCTCCACATTTCAAAAATGGCATCCATTTTATCCGTAATAGGGCGACCAGAGCGACGTGCATCTTTCACATCAAAATTTCCGGATTGAAAACGCTTAAACCAAATTTGTGCTGCACTGTGCTCACAGACACTGCACTGCACTGCACCAGCTACATAAACATCGCATTTTTTTGCATCGTTGCATTTTTACCTTTTTTGTAGTAAAATTTTAATATCGAATTTCTTCATTAGATTCGCTCATCTTGACAGTACGAAAAACAAATGAAAATCACACATTTTCCTAATTTGAATTTGGAATTGTGTTCTTTAAAATTTAAACTTTCAATGATATTAAAACCAGCCAGACACAAATAGTACAGCCAAAGAGATTTTATTACAAGTTCATACATACTGTAATGCGAAAGGACTTTGCCCCCAACCTAATATTTACGTAGGTCTACACAAGAAGCCCTAGTTCCACATATATTTTAATATGCACTGGTGGTAGGTCTTCTATTTGCGAAGACCGTTCAGGCAAGTTCTATCACGGTTCCTATTTCTGACGTCCATTCCTATGTTCCGGTTTGAAGGGAAATGCAGCTTTTGCAATTACTAAGGTAACGAAACTTAAAATCTTATGTCTTAAAGCGACGAGCACAATGTGGTGTAGTGTCTATCATCCGAACAAACATCAGCTTTGTTATGAATCAAAAGCAATTTTTTTTAATTTAATTAAGCGATGAGTCGAGCTGGACGTTCACCTGATGGTAAGCGATACGTCTGCCTGTGAACAACGTGGCGCTAGCTAGGATCGCCGCTTTGAGACATAAGATGTCTCGGTATTCCAGTAATCGCACTAGCTACAGCACCCCTCAAACCGGAACACAGTAATATCTGTACTCTTTGTCGGCTGCTGTAGAAGCTGCGGTGGTGCCTAATTAGATAGTCTCCGGCAAAAGAGATCTACCTCCAGATACTACCTCTTACCATCAAATAAAGAAATGTTCTGCTATTTAAAAGACCTGTACTACTAAACATTACCACCAGATACCAAGTCAGATGTTCAAGTACTAAACTGTATTAAAAAAAAACTAAACTGTATTAAAAAAAATATATAAAATCTTGCGTGTAGTAATTGTGCTCTTGTCACATTGAAACATATAATTCTTATCAGCTAAGGTATACAGCGCCCTTCAAGAAGGAGCACAGGAACTTTGGACCCTGTTTTAATATAAAAAAAAGGATACGGTATATTTGTAAAGTAGACCTCTATCGAAGACGACCTCTAAACGAGGATAATATAGAACCTCTTAATTGACAGCTTCAAATCTAGAATATAATCTGAGCTATTTTTCCATTGTCATCGTCATAGATTTTCCGAAGCTGTATCTGCCGTAGTTTACCACGCGTGGAGTGTGGGCTCCTCTGCATCTTGGTCTTTATTCGTCATTACGGTCAGCCTTACTCCTGTGCCTCCAATTTTACTTCAGGTTAAGTTACAATAAAATCAAAGATGAAAGAGCATGCTGATTAAGATATCATTGGGGTGTAAGGATTCCCGCACAACTTACGGGGCCCAATACTCATCTACTGGTGGTCTGCTAATCAACAAACGAGGCTATGACTCACACCAGCTCGGCATTGGGCAAGCGTGGTGGGGAATGGCCCAAATTCCCCTTTGAACCACTACAAACGTTTGGATCTTTGGGAGAGGCCTATGTCCAGTGATCGTCTATCGGCTGATGATGATGATTAAAATATCATCGCTATCATATCTTTCCAGTCTGAATACTACAGTGATGTTAAGGCGACAGAACAACAATATTAGATGGTAGTTAAGCAGCCGGTTCACCACCTATCATGCCATTGGATAAAACCTGAACCATTGTCTTACCCGATCAGCTGTTAGCTGTGCTGCTGAAGCAATCAAAAGTTGTTAGATATTCGAAACCATTTCTTTTCTTTGGACGGAATGACTAAAAAAAAAAATTTGTTAACACAACACATCTCCACTCCATCCTTATTCCTGGCGCACGGTAACAGTGGCTTAGGAATGAATTGCCCTCAATATGTCAATTCGCGACACAAAGCCTCCGCCGGTACTCGCCCAAACACTACCTTTAATGGTCATACAATAATAGGAAATATATTTCCGATCACAATTACATATAAATAATGGTACATGGCCTCAATTCGATTTTTTTTTTAAATATAGTAATACCTCATTTATCGTTTATGATTGACTCCTAACAGCTGTTCTTGTAGTAATAGTAGGACGTTGTCGGAGACCGCCTAGGTAACTACCACCGCAGCGCAAGCAGTGATGTGTAAACATAAGTGTTCCGGTTTGAAGGGCGCTGTATATAGTGTAATTACTGGGATAACGAGACTCAACCACTTATGTCTCAGGCGACGAGCGCAATGTGGTGCTGTGCATAACATCATCACTAGCGTCACTTTGTTATGAGCTGGCGTATCACTTACCATCAGGTGAAGGTCCCGCTAGTCTCGTCGCTTAATTGTATAAAAAAATGTTGTAAAAGGTTTTGGCTTCATTTATATGAAGTCCAAGTAAATTTATTAAAGCTCTAAAACATGATATCTTTTTTTATATAAATATGACTGGTGGTAAGGTCTTCGTTGCCGGAGACTATTGGTAGAGCACAGCTGATTCTGCCTCTTCTCATTTTTATCATCATTTATCTTATAACATCGTCAGCCGATGGAGGTGCACAGCTGGACATTGGGCCCCAAGAGATGCCCACATCGATTAGTCACGCGCCGCTTGCAGAAAGTGGTTTCCCGCGACGTTACGATCAGCGTAGTCTCCGGTACCATCGGGCACCAGGAGATGTCGATTGCAGGGGTTCATATGGGAGGATTTGGACCATTTACCGACCACGCTGGCCCCATGCGCGTTAGTGTGAGCCAAGGCCTCGTTTGTTGATTAGCAGAGTACACTGCGAGCTGGTGAAGTTTGGCTTGGGTCCTGTGAGTTGTCATACCAGACCCCTTGCACCTCAAACGTTTCCTTTTAACACTTACCTTCTGTAGATTGTACACGTCATATAAACAAAGGAAACTGCGCCGGAGATTCGTTTGTAGATCAGCTTCCTCAATCTCGTTTACTAACTACATTCAGCTCTTAGTGTTTATGGTTTCCCAATAGTTTTTTTTTATGAACCATTCATCTTGAAATAAATAAAGCGAAACCTGATTATGTTGGTGTAAAAGTAATGATGTTGCCGATGAGATAAGGATGACATGATGAAGAGTGATGTCTTTTAGATTTTGCATATGGTCGCCATTTTTTTAACTAAGTTTCCTATGAAGAGATCATGAAGAATATGGTGACCTATGCACCAAAAACAACAGCTTTCGTAGATATTTGACATTCGATAACAATCACTTTCACCACAGCAGCGCGGAGGAAACATGGCCCACTGTTCTTGCGAGAGAAGGCCCTAGGCCCTAACAATCAGAACCTTCAGTGGGATATTTATAGATACATGATATTACAGACTCCGTGGCGCAGTGGATGTAAAAGTCTCCTTTGGGATTGGAATTTCGAGTTCGAAGATTGAACTGTTGACGATTTTAATGGAGTTGAAATAGGCTTCTCGATTGGTGGGGTCCTGAATGTATTCACCGCACCATGACCTTCATAAAAAACAGCGGACATGGAGCATTATTAGAGTTTGAATCAGTTCAAATGCAACATAACCTATCTTTGCCCAAACCGGTAAAGCACGCACGTCACTTATCATCCATGATCAAGAGTAAAGTATGTTAGCCGCGCTTTAAAATATACAACCGGTTTTTTTTTTCTAACCAAAATATATTAATCGATTTTTTGAAACGTGAAACAAGCAAAACATCTAATTAATAAGCAATCCAAAGACGGACAGGTTTTGGAAACATTTGGCCGTAGACCGCGATGGTGCCTTCCGCATTCAAGAACGAAATACCAAATAGATGTTCCGCCGGGTTTATTTCGTATTTGGCGATAAGGTTAATTTATTATGGTAATACGATGACGCTAAACTTGATTTGAAGGTTGTAATAAATTAAAAAAAAACGCAGTATTCAAACCCACAACGATAGTAAATTAACTATTAAGTAAACAACGTGACTGGTTAACCGAGTCAAAAATGCATATATGAAATGTACGGAAGAGGTACATCTTTTTTGTAAACGTGAGAAAAGCTTAAAGATACCTAATCATCAGCGTTATGTGGTGATTTTTACCAGCTCAGATCCCCACGGTGGTCGTCCACACCATTGGGAGAGGTAACGATACCTCCGATCGAAACATAACTGCAGCCTCACTCTTTCATAGCGCCTTCGGAGAATTGCATTGGTCCAGACCCAAAGTTATCAGCACCCACGACAGCTGGACACCATATCCAACTAACTTCCTGCTCAGGAGAAGAAGTACCTAGTTCAAAATATATTTTTTTTATATTACTATGTCTATATTAATTATATCGATATTTACGAAGTATAATGAAGTAACTTAATAAAACTAAATTTTACGAATTTTTCATGTTTATCATATTATTATTTTCCTGAAGATTTCAGATGAGTTAAATTTCCTGACGGCATAATCATCTTGCTGATTTTCAATTATTGTCTACAATCCGATATAGGTAGATTGAGTTCACTGTCTGACTGTTCTCGTGGTATGCTTGGTATACCACTTCATTTCAAGAATCTCAAGTAGGTGGTGGTGATTTTAGTTTTTATTAAACGTAATATTTGCGTAAATATATTATATGAAATAATTATATGAAGGACAAATCAAAACTTTCGTATAACAATTATATAAATATTATCAAAAGCCGGTTACTCGATTGAGATAATCGGTCAAAGTAACCTAAAGGTAAAATATGAAATCACGGGTTAAATAGATCAGTGGCTCTCAAACTTTCAAGGTCTTAAAGATTTATTTATTAATAGGTAATTTTAAATATATACAGTTTAGTTTTGAAGTAACGAGTCTCAACATCTTACGTCTCAATTAGAACCGCCGCTTGCCTCCTTAGGCAGAGGATCCTGGCGCCGTGACCGACAAGGACCGTCGGTCCGGCGCCCCTCTTGGAAAGGGTTCCTGGGGCATATCTGGCGGCGCGTCTCGTATTTCGACGCGTCGCCGCGTAGTGATGGGGATTTTGTCAGTTGGGAGGGATGCTTCACATCCCTCCCCGAGGCGGGCCCGTTCGATCCAGGCACCGAACGGGGGTTGCGGAAGAACTGTTTCGTGTTATGCCGCGACCCTCGTGCATTTATTTGCGGAAGTGATGGAATACCGTGTGAAGCTTTTTAGTCGGTTGGAGTCCGACACTACCCCTACTACTACCGGCCCAGTATTGGTACGGGGTGTGCGTTCCGTTAGCATTTTGTTACACACGTTAAGAAAAAAAAAAGTCTCAATTAGACGAGCGAAATATGGTGAAGAGTATATTACCTTCACATTGTTCTGAACGGGAGTATTACCCATCACAAACTGACGTTTTTCTGCTCTAGCCTCTTAAAATAAATATCTGTATTTTCATTTCCTCTTTTTGTTATCAGCCGGATAACGCTCACTGCTAGACATAGGCCTCCCTCAAGGATCCTTATTGAGAGGGAATTGGGCTTTAACCCTGTCACGTCGGCCCAGTGTGGGTTGGTGGTTTATCAGAGCCTCGTTTATTTTTTAGCAGGGTGCACCGCTTGCAGGGGAGTTTGACTTGGATTCCGATTATGATATTGGGCGGAGTCCCCTACACCCCATTTTCATTTCATGTATATGAAATACCAATATTACTATACCAGCGTAGTGTCAGTGTTGTGTTGAACCCTTTGGTCTCAGAAAAAGAATCTGCCTACGGTTACGGCAAGCGAGATATCTAATAAAGTTTTGGTTACATTCGCTAATACTGGACCCTAACTTCAAATGGTAGTAGCTAGAAGGAAGAATTTAAAAAACTACCACCACCTAAACTCTTCAAATTTGTGACACTGGAATCGCATCAAAGACTAGGCAAGTGATTTATGGCGTTCTTTATATAAACTGTGATCGATTGCCAGTCGAGATCTTTACAATGTGGTAGGGCTTACAATTGGAACTTCTGGTACAAGTGATGCCGATGGACGCTGTTGTTAAGTTTGAGCATCGCTGTGGACCGGGAGGGGGGCCGTTGCCTGACAACGGGCGGAGCTGGTCGATACGCAGCGGCCGCGGCCGCAAGGTCGAGCGCTCATAAATTAAACTTTCACTAAAACAACAGAACAACTTCCGCGCTTTTTGTTCCTAACGGGCCTAAATTAGATGATTTTTTTTTAACTAATTATTTAGTATTAAATTCAAATATTTTTTGGATGTTTAGTGTTGTTTTTTTTCTGGTATTATTTCTCGTATTTTAATTATTTCCAAGCAAAGGTAGAATTTTGTTTTGTTGTGTTATTTGAATAGTAGTACAATTTTTTTTCTAATCTACCTTACTACCACCTGTAATAAATTTGTTGCCGTAATATTATTCTGTTCCAGTGTTCATCATAAGAGTGTTCAGCGGTGTACGCTTTAAATACATATATTCTTATTCTCAATCAATATGAGATCAAGTATAATATTAGACCTTTGTAGATAAAAAGTACATTATTACTTAATTACAAATTGTAGCTACTGATCTCCTAATCTACGTGATATCCGTAGTTACTATCATTGTACATTTCCTTACTTTAATATTATTGTTAATAAAAATATAGTGTTCGTTAATCTCTGTTGGCAGGAGAGACGAGTGTTCGCGTTTTAGATGTTCAGTAAAAAGCATTAGACCTACTAAATATAAATAAATATGTTCTCCGACAATAAATTGTCCGCAACAAGGAGGCCTGACCCCGCGACAGACGGACATGTTACACATTATTTTAAGTGCTCTCTCAAGTAACACTTGAGGCCACTTGAGCTTTGTTCAAAGGAAACGGAACAGTGTCGCTCACACCCACAACTCACTTCCTCTATAGTATACGTTAATCGTCCATTATTATAAGTCGACAATGTTATTTTGTATCCTTTTTACATAACATTAAAATAAAATAAAACTGCTTTCATACATCGTATATACAAATGCTTATTACAATAAAGACAGAAATTGTTGTATATATTATCTGTTTTCAAGTTTAGAGTTTACAGTAAAATAGCAGCTTCTTACTTTCTCCATATGAATTCTTTTAAGATATTTATAATTGAGGACTAACAACAATGTTTGTTGCATAAAAAACGCAAAAGAGACCTTTAATGAAGCATTTCTAAAGACTAACACATAGTCATTACGTGTGATTTTTTTTTTATATTTGACGTGAACAAGTGATATTTTACTATGAGTAAGATGCATGAACATATACTTGGTAAAATAATACATTATTTCTTTCAAGAGTTGTTGTGAAAACAGCTCACGTTAGCATAAATATTTTCTCAAAGATTCTACAAGATTATTTGATACAATAAACATATTCTCCGCCGGTGATATCATGTGATCCAATTTGTTAGACCACTGAGTCGCACATTAAAATTCCCTTGCGCCAAACAATCGTATGTAATAATGTACATGTGATACAGATTATATACGTGGGACACTCAGGAAGTTTTGACAAACTAAAAACTAACTTGTATGAAAAAATATTTTTACTAAATCTTTTCAAAGAACTCTCCACCAGCCTCTGTACAAAGTTTCGTGCGTCTTAACCAATTTTCAAAAAAATTGCTTCCAGTCCTTCGCAGACACCTCATCCACAGCCTTCTCAAACGCTGCTAGCTCACAAAAAATTGAGGATGGAAATTTGAAAATCGAACAGTGGTATTTTTACTTTTAAATAATCGAAGTTTTCATAATAATCACAAGTCTTATACATAAAAACTTTTTTTCGCAAAACTTTCTGGGTGGCCTGGTATATGGGAAAGGAAAGTTTTACGTACATTTTAAGTATATTACAACAATGGAGAAGATTAGATTTTATACAGTTAATATTAATAGTTAGCTAGACAGATTTAAACTGTCAAACCATCTAATTTCTACCTTATATAATAACAGAATACATCCGGATTACAACCCAATTATCCGGTATCCCACAGGAGCTATCAGCGTGTGTTGATGTATTCAACGCATCATGCAGTCATGAGTTTTTGAACCAATTTTCCTAAATCATTATAACAGTACTCAAGGCTCGGGAGAAAAAATACTGAGGTAACGACACTTATCACTGTGTTTATTATACTAGTGTGTACAAAAGCGTAGTATTTATCGTTCTAACTAGTGCTACATAGTAATAGTTGAGCATGTTGCATATCATCATGTACGTCGTCGTCTATTTGCATCATGGAATAAAAGAAATAATAATTAATATCGAAGAGCGACATTTTGATCTTTGCAAATGATATTGGATAATAGATAGCTCATCACTCACTCGTCATTAAATTTTATATTAAAGAATCCATGAACATAATTCAATCCACAAACATAACGAGCGCCTATTAATTAATTCATAGCAAATAGTTCTAAACGCTCAGCGTTGCTCGAATTAATAAAGACCCCTTTTCAATCTAACCCTGTCTTCAAGTACATAGAATAACAGGTTACATTAACAATATCTACTTAACTCTTTATTTAATAATTGATTTAAGTGTCCACGAATTTAGATATATTAATCCATATATAATAAACAAGATACCAATCCTTATTGATATCTAGGTTGTGAGTTCGACAAGCGAGTCGTTCACCTGATGGTAAGTTATACGCCTATGTACAGCAGTAGACGTCTATCGGCTGATGATGATGATTATGAAGTTATACGCCTGCCGATAATAATGTGGCGCTATTTAGGATGGTATACACTGCACAATATTGTGCTCGTCGTCTCAAGAAATAATATCTTAAGTCTTTTAAACGTACAATAAGCTTAAATGTTAGTATTCTCAAATGGAATGTATTACCAGAAATAGTTTCGTTACTCCTATAACTGGCAGAAGAAAACATCAGCTACCTTATTAGCAAAATATATGTATAAACAACTAGTAAACAATGCTGTAACATATTAATAAAAATAAATGCGTAATTAGCATTTTTAAATTTTATTTATTTAAAGTTCTTTTTTTTTATTGGATATGTCATGATTTATTCTTTGGTAAAACCAAGCCCGAAAGACATTAATTTCGCAACGCCGAACTTTAACAAAACTTGTGCTATCCGAAGTATTAATATATATAAATCACCAAAACTTACAAGGTTAGCGGAAACTACAGTTTTAACCGTCACTGACGACTTTCGTAGTCGCAAACTTTAACACGTTATAACTTCGTAACGCAAAGATTATCCCTCGGGGTACTCTAGTAAGCTTATTGGGGAAATTTTATCAACGTTCATTGTAATTCAGTAACATGGGATCAGCTGTCTTTATTATCTGATATTTTTTTATACAACGAAGCGATGAGTCCTACAAATGTAAAGCTTATAGAATATTTATACAGCACACATTAAACATTGCGTTCATCACCTTCACACACAGATATATATATAGGTTAAGTCATCAAATTAGAAAAACCCTTGGAATTTCTGTTGTTCTTCTTTTAGCTCTACACGTCTGAATGTTGGCTTAATTATGAAAACAGTCGGGTCTCTTCAGCGAGGTGAAAAAGTTACTCGACAAATGAAAAGCCAGCACAGTCCCGTAGTTCATCAGGGACAACATCTTAGGCTTGAATCGTATTAGCGAAACAATATCTATGCTAGAAACCAGGTTTCAACATACTTCGAAGTATTTTCAATACTTGTTATATAAAACTGATAAATTGAATTATTGAAGTAAAGAACAATATCGAACAAATAAAGAATACGTCCTGAAGCATGTAGTAGTAGTGTGTGTTTTTTTTTATTTTAACTGAAGATATTATCATATTAGCAATGGAAAATTGTATAATAAAGAAAAAAATACTGAACTATAACACAAAGTTTTTTGCCTCGATGCGCGTACTTGGAACCTGGTCGCATATATAAGTTTTATCGGTAATACACAGTAATGCAATCTATTATATCATAGATGGTAAGTGGTAACGATGAGCTACTAGTAAATTTTCCACACTGTTTATCTACAGGAGAGCAGTTATGGGGATGGATATTCACCACCTAAGGATTGTAACTAATTCTATAATATGTACTCGCTTCAAACTTCGACAAACTATAAATCTCCGTGGTATAATCTAAATGGTATCCATGGATGAAATTTAAATTTCCTCTTTAGGATTTTTTTACTAATATCTGTTGAGATATTTCCATGTCCATGCGAGGGGATTAAACTAAAGGTTCTATTGTTTATATGAGACCGCGCGAAATATTGATATGTTTAAAACCATTGTTGAAACCTCTTTGAATTAGGTTACATTAGGCGGACTAATGCCTGTGAATATTCTCTACCATTCAATCTAGAACGTGGAAATATTATAAAATACGCACAATAATTAAATTCTATATAAAAATCCTTTAATAATATAGTTTTCAACTTAATAAATAATGAGTTATTACATATAGTTTTTGCAGTGTGAAAATATATTCATTGTGTGACTTGTTTATAAATAACATCTTTAACACAGATAAAACTTTCCGTGAAAGGGTTGAATAGAGACGTAATTGTGATTTATTGGGGCCTGTTTAACCCTCAGAAAATCCATTCACGAGCCGTCGCCGCCCACAGGGGTGGAACCTGAACTTTGTTTGTAAAACTGATAACGTTAGTGATAAATTTTGCGATGGAAACTTTCCAGTTTAATTAAAACATACTTTTTGATGTACAACTTAAGAGTGTTCATACCCCTTCTTTCTGTTCGGTCGCTTTGTCGGCGGTGGTGCCCACTTCTGGAACTCGGAACCGTCTCAAATTAGAAATGAGTTGAGAGTGAGAGCTTCTACCATTCTGGCTTAGAGCATGTAGGTAAATTTCACATGTCCTCAAAAGCTAGAACATGTCAATTTCCTCATGATGTTTTCAAACTTAATTATCGCGGCTTCAAATATTCTGTTGTTAGCTAGCTCATGTTCCTTATTAATAGCCACTAATGGCTTCTTCTGTTTGTTATTCAATAAATAAAGAAACAAACAAGTACAACAAAGTAAGTAGCTAAATTATTGTTGTGTTGTGATTTTTAAATTGTTGACTAGTTGCATGTAAAGTTTTTACACCTTGACAGTTAATATAATATATTTACTCGTCCTATAATTATTGGTTTAGGAAGACAAACTAATAGCGAATTAAAAAAAATATATTATCGAAAAGTCGAATCGACTATCCAGGTCCTTCAGGGGAAAATTTAAATTACGAAATTTCACGATTAAATATATAATTAGTTAAAAAACATATATGTAGTATAACAACATAGTTTTATTAGTTCAGTTTAAAATACGACTAACATTGTATACAAAAATTTACATGTAACACGTTGAATGTACGTCCATGAGCTCGAGTTTCCGGTGAAAGAAAACATCGTGAGGAAACCCACATGCGATATCCGCCAACCCGCACTTGGCAAGCGATGTGAATGAATAGAATAAGAAGGCCCCAGCTGTGGGGATGTAATATGAGCTGTTAAATAATAATGTATGTTATAAGGATAAAGGAACAGATTAATTATCATAATAAAACAAAATTGTAACTTTTTATATCTTGTAAAAATATACCAAATTGGCTTTAATTCTAAATAATTGTACGATGATGATATAATTATACGTATATCGGCTTTTTGTAGTTAACTATGATTATCATATAATCTTTAGTTTTTCGTTTTTAACGGTAACATATAGATTTCGCAAGTTATTAAATCCTTTATAAATTCAGGGCTTAAAAGCATATGAAACATCTTTCCATATATTATTGAACACCCCCGCAAATGCCTTCAGGGCAAGAATTTTGTAAAATCCGAAAGAGATATTCCTACCAAATTTTAAGTCTCCAGGTCTTATGATTCCAGATATTAATATATATGAGAATGTATGGCCGGTGATGAGTTACAGAATGGAAAGGTGGGCATAATGATAGGTATCATAAAGAAGCTCAAAGTTGCTCAGCTTGTGCTGAGGACTGAACAGGTTGTGTGCAGACTGAACAGGCTGAAATGATAATTATGAATTTCAGTTCAAAACTGTGTCATATTTTGTCCGTACGAATAAGTAAAGTGTGGTCTATGTGTTCCATTTATCTGAAATTGTATATAACACGCCATTGCAACATTTTCAATTCATTTTGATACAATATAAGCAGCTTGTAAATATAATGTTGCAGCATATTCCGTTTATTTTAACAGCGCTTATACTACTTCTATTGTATTACATATCAACGAGAAAATTTAACTATTGGAGAATACGTAACTTGCCATACGTTAAACCTTTACCATTCTTTGGCAACTACCTCAATTATATTCTACTGAAAGAGTCTCCAGTCGTAATAACCAATGAAATTTGCAAGAGATACCCCAACGAGCCGCTCGTCGGCGCTTTCTACGGAACGGAACCATCGCTGATAGTGAAAGGTCTTGAAATGATAAAATTAGTGACAACGAAACAGTTTTACTACTTCAATAGCAGAGAAGTCGGTGATTACACGCACAGAGAGCCGACGACGCAAAACCTTTTCTTCACCCAAGGTGACAAATGGCGAGTGATTCGGCAGAACCTGACTCCGTTGTTTACATCTTCGAAGATGAAGAACATGTTCTATTTGATCGAGAAGTGCGCAAGTTCGTTTGAGGGTATGCTGGAAGAGGAAATCGTACAGTCGCCGGTGCTTGAGGTGCATCCTCTCATGGCCCGTTACACGATGGACTGCATCGGCTGCTGCGCCTTCGGTGTTGAGACGAACACTATGAAAAGAACAAATTACGTTAATCCTTTCAAAATTATGGGCGATAAAATATTTGAGACCTCATTAAACAGAGGCATGAGATTCGTCTTCCGTGCAATGTGGCCTCGTGTGTTTTACGGGCTAGGCTTTTCGACTTTCCCCTACGAAATATTACATTTCTTTAACCAGTTACTGGTAAACGTATTCAAAGACCGGCAGTACAAATCGACGCAGAGGAATGACTTCATAGACCTTCTGCTCAATTTAAAGCAAAACCAAGTTTTAGTCGGCGACAGCATAAGCAATTTGAAGACTGGAGTTGATAAGAAAATTAATCTGGAAATAGATGACGCACTGTTGGCCTCACAGAGTATTGTATTTTTCGCAGCCGGTTATGAAACTTCCGCTAACACCTTAAATTTCACTTTATACGAGCTAGCAAAGAATAAAGAAGCACAAAGGAGGGTAACTGACGAGATTGACAAGTACCTTCAGCGTCATAATGGTAAAATAGGCTTTGAGTGCGTTAAAGAGCTGCCGTACGTCGAAGCAGTACTGAATGAAACTCTTCGCATTTATCCAGTGCTGGGAGTTCTCACCAGGGAGCTGGTGGAAGATTATACGCTACCAACAGGCTTGCGTTTAGACAAGGGCATGCGTATTCACATCCCAGTTTATCACTTGCACCACAACCCGGACTATTTCCCGGAACCGGAGAAGTTTTACCCTGAACGTTTCTTGGGTGAACAAAGGGAAATGATAAAACCTTACAGCTATTTGCCTTTCGGAGAAGGACCAAGGATTTGTATAGGTAATATTTTTTGGATAACTTGTCAATTTATTAATTAAGCTTTAATTTCATAAAAGTTTCGAACTAAATTCAACCCTCATTATTACGTGAAGTCTAGTATTAGGTGATTATATAGAAAATTATTATTAAATTTCAATATACGAGCAATCATTTTAATTTCCGTTTTCTTACTAATTTTCTCTTATTATGTCTCTAATGCCTTAAGCACCTAAGTTTTAAACTAGAACCACAGGGTATGGTTATATTAACATAAAAAAACATAAAAGACCTTTTACATTAATAATTCCTTCACAGAGTTTTCACTACATTTGAAGTATATTATGTCTTAAATTTTTTCAGGGATGCGATTTGCAAAAATGCAAATGGTGGCAGGCCTGATCACGCTGCTCAAAAATTATCAGGTTGAGACCACGGAGGAAACTCCTACCAGCGTCAACTTCAGCCCAACAGCCATAGTCACCACACCATGCGATCCAGTTATTCTGAAATTTACTCGTCGCTCTGATCGCAATGGTGAGAAAGAAAATTGATTTGCCTACATATCTAAATTAGACGTAATTATATACCATAGTCATTTCTTAAAGAATCGCTAAAAAATATACATAAAAAGACGGTAATAATAAAAATATATAGTAAAAATAGAGAGAGGAAGGTAACACGTTCAGAGCTTCAGCTGGTGCGGCACCAAAGATCGCATCCTCTCCTTTTCTACGAGAAGTCCTAATTTCTTTATTTGTGTCTACCAGAGACAAAGATATGTGTTTCTTCTTTCATTTGGGTTCAATATTAAAGACAATGGAGATCATTTAGGTCCCGAAATGACTGCGATTAAGGACGGTTACGAGATCTAACAGGTCTTCAACGCACTGGTTGTAAATCCTCTGAAGATGACTCGCCGCGAACGTGTTAAAGTTCCGACAGCGTTAGTGCTTAACAGGTCCACAGAAACAGTTTCACACAAACGATGTGGAGCCTCTCCTCTTCATCCAATGTGGTCCTTTCTGAGAAGACTACTCCTTAAATATGCAACGAATCCCTTAAGATCAGGATCCAGTCTAAACAACCTGTATTTACAGATATATAATCCATTAACTAATATTACTTTTAACAACGTGACACGTTACACACGCTGGGCGGAAGCTGGAGTGGAACAGAAACACGTTGTCTGTTTCTCTCTCTTTCTCTAGGCCAGCCAATACAAACTCTATTATAGATGTCAAAGTAATAAAAGTGTACTAACTTGTGATCAAGGCTTTATTTCAATTTAAACACAAATCATGTCATTATTTAACAATAAATAATATTACTAGTGGTAGGTCTATCTCAGCCAGCTAACAGTACTTTATAAACTTTACTGTGTTCCGGTTTCAAGGACGCTGTAGCTAGTGAAATTGCTGAGGTAATGAGACTCGACATCCTCTCAAGTGACGAGCGCAATATTGTGCTGTGGCGGGTGCATCACTTACTATCAGGTGAACGTCCCGCTCGTCTCGTCGCTGTGTTAAATAAATAACAGAATAATCTCATATAAGTTTTAGTTAACTTTGATAATGCAATTATACTTGTTAAGGATCCTAGGATAACGCCTAAGTCTAGCTTTGAACAACTATAGATCTAGATCATCATCATATTAACTAACGCATAACGTAGCTAAATATTGTATCAATTAATCATCAGCCGATATACGTCCCCGGCTAGACATAGACCTCCCGCAAAGATCACCACATCAATCGGTCCTGTGATGCCTGCAACCAGCAGTTTTCCACGACCTTCACACAGTCAGGATCTCCTCCGGTACTGCTTTTGGTGGATTTGCGCCATTACCCACGACGCTGGCTCAAGGCGGGCTGGTGGAAACTAAAGCCTTGTTTCTTAATCAGCATGGAACACCACGAGCAGGTGATGGCACCATGGTTTGGGTTCCGTCAGTTGTTCTGCGGGACCCGTTACACGAGACCTTACATGACGCATACAAATAATGTATGCGTCATGTTATATACGAAAACAACACTTGTTATTATATATACATACAATAAGACATAAGTGCGATAGTTAAGTAGCAACAAGTAATTATCGTATACTAGTAAGTATTACTTATTAGAGTAATAAATATATGTATATTTTATATTAGTTTATTATGAACTAGTAAAATATTGAAGGTTTGTTGTTTATTTAAACAGTTCAAAGAGGAATTTTAACGATTTCTTTATATATACTTAAATGCTAATGAGAACACAAGAGACTTACGTCCAGCGGTGGACCTCCATCGGTTCAAATGATGATGATTTAAATATTATGTTCACCGCCTGCTCCCTTCCCCTTTGGAGAAGAAATTGTGTAAAATTCATTTCTACCTGATTTCTAAATGACGGAAGCAAGATCTCTCCCAATTTTTTAGTGTTTACATCTAATAGTTTCGGAGATCTCTTGATGAGATGGAGGAGAGAGAGAGAGAGAGAGTGATATCTTCTTTTTTTATTCAATTAAGCGACGTGACGAGAGGGATGTTCACCTGATGATATACGATACGGCATCCATAATAACGTGGCACTAGTTAAGATGATACATACTACACCACGTTGTGCTCGTCGCTTTAGACGTAAAATGTTAGGTCTCGTTACCCCAGTCATTACATTAACTGTAGCGTCCTCCAAACCGGAATAAACAAATCTTTTCACCCTACTGTTCATCGGAAGAAATATGAGCTGCGGTGGTATCTAGCTAGACGATGTCCAGCAACAGTTCCACCAGTTATATATATATAAGCAATTTGTAGCTCCTATAGTTCTGAAAGGACTAAGGTGACCTTACATTCTTTCACCCTCACTTATCCAGAGTGACGGATACACGGCCTTGACTTGTGATCAGCACCAAGTCCCAGTTGTGGGAATGTTAATTTAGCTGTTAAAAATATCTCCAAGGTCGTAATTTATCTGTGACGTTATCGCCCAAGGAAATGATGTCCCAGCACGTCCCAGGTCAAGCGGACCTTGACACGCGCGGATTCTATTTAACCTCAGCGGTGGCGGGGATGACTTCGCCCCAGCCGGGATAAAGCCTTGCATCTTCAATGTATAATTTATGTACAGACGGTCAAACGCACACATGCTCAAGGCTAATTTATTGACATGCGAGTTGTTTATTGCATACGTAGTGGGTATGACTGATTCATCCCAGCCTCCCGTCTGACGAGCCCCAGCTATAGGGCGCATGCGCCGTCTGGGACACCCCAGCCTCCTCCCACGAGTTGCACTACCACTACAGTCTCCATCCGTTGACGGAAAAACGAGGACAATATCTTTTTAAATATACATATTTATATATATATAATATAGATACTTATATAAGCTCATATTGGTTATCTGATCCTTTGGTCCTTGGTCACTGGTGATACAACTGAAGAGTCCATTTTGTTAATTATAATAAAAATCATTACTGCGTTCCGGTATGAAATGCTACGTAGCTATTGAATTACTACATCCTCAAGATGATAAGCACAATATGGCGCTGAATGTGTGTATTTCGTCCTAACTAGCGCACCGTTGTTATTGCCTTACTTGAATTAAACTTACCATCAGATGAACGTTATGCATCAACATCATCAGCTCGAATAGAACAACTGCGTACTAGGTCACTATGGTCTGGTCCGTGAGGTTCTTACAGCATTGACTTACTGGTACCACGTTAGTTCACATCCATACGGTTCCCGCGATTCCACCAGGTCGTCGGTCGACAAATAACTTAGCTGCCTTTATTTCATTGGTGGTAAAATTATTTGAAATCCAATCAGCCATCCCTCCATTATGTCCATATTGTAAATTTATCGCCTTAACGACATTAAAGGTTTCAGTCCAAGGGTCAGAGCATTCCGGGCAAGTATCCTTCACCATCCACAGCTCTGCTGTCAATGCCATATGAAATTGAGCTCAAACCTTAGTCCATTATTAATAACAAATGCAGTCCTTGAATGAAATGAAGAGAACGATATCCGTCCAAGTAAAAATTGCAGTCACCCTATCGCACCCTCCAACGCTTCAAAAGCCCAGTGTTCTCGCGACCGTAGACGCCTGGAGTCTGCGGGAGACTGTACGCTAGAAAAAATCGTATAGATCATTTGTAAATGTCTAGATATTTGTTAATAAATATTTTCTCCTAGTTATCGTGAAGTGGAGGAATAAAAAAATCAATGCGGTACTGCAGTGCAAGCTAATAATTGTATCTGTGTATGAATATCAGTGCATAATATGACAATAGAATCGAGTTTTTTTTAAAAATACTTTGAAATCATGCAGTGAGAATTTTTTTTTTAACTACTGCATACAAATAAATTCAGTTTTGTTATGTTAATAGCAATAACTTTAATTCCAAAATAAGCATCCAACTTTCATCGTTTATACATAAACCAAGGTAAGACAAGCGTGTTATAAATTATTAAACAACTTATGACTTGCTTTTATTTAAGTTATCCAGTTTCCTTGTTAAGTAATAGATAGAATATATGTTTAGATATATATTTGCATCCACATCAGCTAATGAACGGCCACAGCTGGCTGTTAACCTCATCCAAAGCTCTCCACACCCATCGGTTCTAAATTGACACCATTCAGCCGTTTCCCGCGACCGCGCTGATCTTATATATATATATATATATATTTATAGGGTTTATATATATTTTAATATTATCTGACATTGATGCTTCATAGTGGTTTACAGATCTCAAATGCTGGAGGTCTTTTGGAGAATTCCTTTGCTATTCATTATGTATTACTCTGGAACTGCTTGCAAGGAAACCTTCAAATACAGTAGTGTATTATCTAAACCCTGCATAAATGTGTTAAAAGTATTAAAGCATTGTATATATAATGCTTATGTATATACAAGTAAATAGGAGATTTGTCATATTATATATGTCATCATCATCATCACAGCCCATACACGTCCACTGCTGAACATAAGCCTCTCTCAAATATGTCCACATACAGTCACCATGATCTCCCGTACCGCTAGCCACTAAGGGTTGTTGTATGTAGGAGTTCATATAGAGGGATTTGGGCCATTTGCTACCACGCTGGCCTAAGTCTCGTTTGTTGATTAGCAGGGTGCACCACGAGCAGGTGAGGTTGGCTCGGGTCCCGTGAGTTGTGTGGGTGTTATATGTAAACATGTCTTATCTTTATACATATAGAAACGGTCTACAATTACCCAGCAGGTTGCCTGCTAGAATATTATTATTAGTTTTTTTTTAATAAAAATCAAAAAAGTAATAATGAGACGACTCACACAGGTACAGGAAATAACTTCCGAATTAACTATATATAGTATAATCAGTATCTTCATCAGGATAATGAGAACCTGTTGCTTTATTTATGGTAGACGGAGTTAAATCAATATTCTCACAATACGCCGAGTGATTTATCAAACAATATACCCTTAAAAGCAAATAATGAACTGATTACATAAAATTATTCCTTAAGATATTTACACAGGTACTTTTGTTCAAGTAACCTGTTACTCTCTGTTCACCTGATGGTAATTAATGGCGTAGTTAAGGCATAACATTGGACGCTATTAAAACGTCTCACATGTTCGTCGCTTTTAGACGTAAGATTTTGAATCTTACGTTTCTAGTAATTTAACTAGTCACAGTCTTCAACTTTCTAGTGCCTTTATAGTGATGTTAAAACACTACATCATCATACACGCGGCATACCTGGATACAGTAAAAAGCCGTTATGTTTGGACCCTCGTTCGAGTTAGTCTTATGTTATAATCAACATGAAAACAGTTTTATGGTTCATTTCATGATATTCCCTCATTGCACTTCTCGCCATGAGAGGTTTCGAAGATGTTAAATCTGATATCTCTAGTAATTTCACTAGCTACTAATCGGAAAAAGGATATTGGAGACGGATACAGAGAGAGAATAAAATGTAGTTACTCTGAATACTGTTTCTCGGTTAGTTCTAGGTTTTGTTGTTTTTGAAATATATATGAAAAAAAAGTATATTATTTCATTTTAAATGATGAAAATAAGAGAAAAATATTTAATAAAGATAACATCATTCAGGTGGCAGCTATTTTATCGATGGCAATCTTGAAACGTGGCCACGAGTTCATCAAACGATTTTCGAAACGGAACGCTTAGTCAAGGATGTAATGAAGTTGAAAGGAATCATTGTTACCCTGTAGGTATGCGGAGGTCATAAGGTGGTGGTGGTGGATGGTCCATGGGCAGCCTACCGGAGCTGACGGAACGCGCGCGCCCGCTCGACCCGCGCCCGGCCGCGCGCACCATCTCCGACCCTCACCGGCACCGCGCTCACGTCACGCCGGTAACCAACATGAAGTTGTATACATTTCCTAACCTAACACTAATTACAATAATGCGCATCCGTATTTATTACTTAACCAATCATTTGAGTTTTTTGATAGATTTTCAGCGGTTTCCATGATAATGTTCAGCGTAGTTCACCTTTTTAGGATTTTACGACTTCACTAAAGTCAAGGATAAGATTCAATCCCATAGGAAGTAAATTAGATAATTATTAAAGTAGATAATATTAAGTTAACTAACTTTATTACCTTAATTCTGTTATATGTTATTATAAGTATATTACCATATTCAAGTGTAATGTATGTCATATATGTAATCACACTACTCACGGTGTATTGATGAATTGATTTTTTTTATATGCTAAGGAATAATATAGAAAGGAGAAGTTACTGCTTATAAGACAATTTCTGAAATACGAGTAAATGGAATGGAAACTACTGTCTGATATATTTATATTCAACTTAATTGAACAATGTGTGAGTTAAGAAGGAATGAACTTAGATAAGTTATATTCTAATAATGCTGTTAAAGATAACACTAACTCAAACAAGACGGTAATGAAGCAAATTTATTTTAACCTTTACTCCATTTCCTAGTTGCCAGTCAGCACCATTTATAAAAAAGAATGGCCCTGGAGGAAACCGAAGGGGCCTATCAGGACGCCCGGTTTCCCCACTGCGAACCGCCGCCGGGACTCCGCTACATCCTCCGTGGGCGCGGCGTCGGTGCGACGTCTGATCACGCGGCAGCCGCCGAAAGTACCCAAGACCCTCGTCAGAAGATTCACTATGCTTTGCGTGGCCAGCGGTCTCTGTTCCACAGCGCTACAGCCATTTACAGCCTTCGCTGGCGCCGAAGCAGGAGCAATGCCATTGGCAATCATGCACACAGCGGCAGCTATGGTAGCACCATTCTCTCCCCTCATCCTGCAAAAAACCGGGCCGAGGTTAATCGTTACAGTCGCCTACTCTCTAGTATGTATACTACTGAGTGCGCATACTGTAGCAATGCCACTTTCAGTGCTGCTACTTCTATACGGAATATGTGGAATAACTTTGTCGCCGATGTCCCTTGCTCTCACCGTTTCTGCCACGTCTCTCGCCCAATCGGCTGGCGATGAGTGCAGGAGGAAGATAGCTTTAAGACGAGCGCTGAGAGGTTTGCGGGCATCGCATGATTTGGGGCTGGTATTAGGCTCACTCCTCCTCGCTGGAGCTCTTATGATATGGCCGGAGGATCACACTTCGCTGCAAATCACCGCAGTGACTGCAAACGTTAGCATCCCAAGGTTATCGCCGCCTGATGATTATTACCTGGAAGAAGATTATGAGGTCAGTATTAAATTAAAAATTATATAAATCTGTTGCTTATAAATAATGATAATTCCGTATATTTTGGAAAGAATTTACGTTAGCACGGCATTGCTATTCAGCATAAACAGGCGCACAGTATAAATATAGAAGATCTCGCTTAACGATCAACGAGGTCTTAATTACCTCAAAATATTATTTACAGATCAAACATAAACCTTCTTTATTTTCATGCTAATGGTAACGACGCCTTAACAGAGAAATGTATATTTCTAAACCATATATATACATATATTTATAAACCATATTGCCATTAAATATAACGGACACAAACTAAGTATACGAGAATAATACTATAGGAGCACACATGCGGCGCGGCGGGCTGTCCCCAAATCCGGATGGCTTCCGGTGGCGCTGGGCTCAGTGGGTCGGGACGTCAGGCCCTGGCTGCGGGCTGGGCGGGGCTAGCATTGGCCGGGGCAGCACTGTCTGCTGTAGGTGCCAGCGCCGCAGCCGCCCCACCAGACACCAGGGCCTCCAGCAGGGACCCCAGAGCGACGCTCGCTGCTCCAATGGGACTTTTTATCGGTCTCCAACAAGGCTTTATTTACACATCTTACATTAAGGTACTCTTTAAAAAACTCATTAATCCTTATATTTAAATGGTCTTCGATAAGAAATGTCGGTAAGGAAGTCTTTACTGGTGGTAGGACTCTGTTGCCGGAGACCGTCCAGATAGGTACCTCCTATTGCAGCAACCAAGCAGTAGTGTGCAAACATTAATCTGAAGACCGAATAAATTTTCCCAATCTGATCGCCTAACTTCAATTCAAAGTGAGCACCTCATGATGATGATGTTGTCTCCCGGTGTGAAAGGCGCTAGTGCTCTAGTGTAATTATTGGGGTAACGCGATTCATACTCTAATATTTCAAGGCGACGAGCACAATGTAGTGCTGTGTATACCATCCTATCTATTGCCAAGTTGTCATAGACAGGTATATTACTTATCATCAGGTGTACGTCTTTTTTTATTATAATGAAGTTTGCGGCTCTAGTTAGACAACCATAACAGTTTCATCGGACTCAGGGCTCGTGGATCTGGTATTCGCGATAAATGGTGGACGTCCAGCCTTGTCGCTTCCTTAAATAAAAAATCTGAAATAATTATTACTTTTACGAGACGTTCTATTTTACGCAGTGGTATGGTGTATGCGTGGGCGGGTGGGGCGGTGCGTGGCGGGCTCTCTGCGGTGCTGGGGTACTGCAGGCGTTGGCAGCGGCCACGCTGAGCATGGCGGCGGCTCGAGCTGGTGGGGCGTGGCGAGCCCTCGCCGCGGGAGGAGGAGCAGCGCACGGCTCCCTGATGCTCGCGCTGCTTCGCTGGCGGGCTGCGCGCTCAGACTTAGCCCTGCCCGCCGTCGCCGCCGCCGCCTGGGGCGCGTGCGCCGCGCTCTGGGACGTATTACAGGTTATGCGACTTATGCATTAATACCCTTAATTCATGAAATATAAATGAACTTGCCGCCACTAGTATGTCTATAAAGTATTAAACATATTCGACAGTCAGTTGATGATATTCTACCAAACAACGTAATCTATCTAGGTTATATTTTGTTAAATGCAACCTGTACGATAATGTATATATATTTAAAAAAAAAACAATAAAATGTTTTTACTAACCTTGTAATCATCTGTCAACGGATGATCAAAGGTGTGTCTTCAGTTATTGTCTTCATTTGAACAAAAACAGATTCTACTTTTATAAAATAGGTACAAGCGTTGTTCTTTAAATGATGACTTTATTTTGACATGACCTTGTTTAGTTTTATGGTTAAAACGTTGATCACCATTTCCAAGGACTCCTGCCACAGAAGCTTAATTATACGTTTTGTTAATGTCTTAATAAATTTGCTGTTCAATTAGGCTTAATTTTTTCTTTTCATCGCTGACCTTAACTAACAATTTTTACTGTGTTATGCTACATTTGTCTTAGCTGTGCAGTGTGACCAGTTAGGTCAGAAAAGAGGTTTTGATTTATCTCTTGGCAATCAGAGTTTTAAAGAAAAATAATATTAATTTTAATTAATCTAGAATATTAGTTTATTAAACTTCAAAATCTATTGTCATTCATTCGCAAAAGAAATCCCATGGATCTAAGAATAATTAGTGATGAGTAAATGATCTTGGTCTTGCTACCAAAATCAAAACCGAATAGGCAAGACCAATACTATGATCGTCCAAGACTTAAGGACTCAAGGAACTGACCGGGCAATACATCTATATATATATTAAAGTCCAAGGTATCTTATTGACTAACATACTACTTGAGAATCAACGTGTTTTATTTCTTAATAAATTTTTAAGTTAATTTTTGCATTAGTTAAGTAGCAAGTCTAAATCAATTTTTGTATTTTTTTTTTTACACGAAGCTTCATATTGATTATGTGGATTTTTACTGTAATCGTGTACAGAGTATGTCTTCCGATGTGATGCTGATAATGTGTCTTCGCGTACAGTCGGGTATATGCGTGGGCGGTCCCGGGTGGCGCGGGCCGTGGTCGCTGACTCTCGCGTCGCGGCACGCCGGGCTCGCGCTCGCGTGCGCCGCGCGCCGGCTGCTTTGCGTGCGCGCGCAGCTCGCCGGGCTTGCGCTTACGTTCGCGGCAGCGCTCGCCTCGCACGTCGCGCTCGAGCTGCGCCAGCGGCGGGCGGACGCGCGACGCTCCTAGCGCCACCGCGAGCGCCAGCAGCCGTGCCCCGCGCCCTCGCCGGCCCGCCCGCACGCACTCGCTCGCCCGCCTGATAACCTCGCGCCCAGGAGGAGCTACTGCGCAATGGTCGAGGACCTCGCCCAGGAGCTGCACGAGATCGAACCAAAAATTCTTGAAATACCACCTGAAAAGAGCCCGAGCGGCGCTGAATATCGAAGCCACACTGACGCCAGTCCAAACATACCAAAAGAGAGTCACACAAAAGAAGAAATTAATGAAGTTGATAGACAAGAAATTAAAAACGATGGTAAGTTGTCTACCTCTCCGGCAGACGTTGATGTGGATGAGGGCGATGTACAAACGGATCCAAACGCTGATGGCCCTGAGCCCAGAGACTCTTCCTACGTGGAGTAGTACATACCTTTTATCTGGTGTTGTGTAAATGTGTATAGAATTATCACCCCTTAAAGATAAGTTCACACTTAGGTTATATACCTCGGAAAGACTTATAAAACAAATTATATTTCAGTTAGAATTATTTAAGAAAACTGTTGTATTTAGGTTTTCCTTTCTTTTATTATTTTTTAAATATTTTCATTCAATAAATAAAAAAAAACTGGTACATATTTAACGGTTTTAGTTTAATTCGTTTATAATTAAAAAACTGTTCTCCGCCTGTTTGCAGAATACTGAATTAGACTTGAAATTTGTCTGAAATATTCCTTGAGAGCGACCAGAACCGCAAATGATTTTCAATAGCAACCGTTACTAGGAATATATAGATTTAATTGTAAGGAAATCAATTATTTGGATAATCTTTACACCTATAACCATTATTGATTTTTTAATAAATTCAATGTTTGATATGTGGCACTAACTATATGAAAAATTTACTGTTAACATTTTTTAAGGATTTATATAAGAATAATGTTATAGGAAATTGTTTGTGATTGAACTGTTGGTTAAAATCCTCATGATTATGCATTACAACTTGCTGGTGGTAGGTTGCTTATTGGACACCGTCTAGGTACCACCGCATCTCCTATTTTTACAGCCGAACAGTAGTGTGCAAACATTACTGTGGTCCAGCTCGACAGGCGTTTTATGTAATAGAAATACCGGAGTAACAAGATTTTATATATCAAGGCACGACCACAATTTGTTGCAGTGTATATCATCCTAACTATTGTCAGGTTGTTATGGATAAAGGTATTATTATTGTGAAATACCTAAAGACTCGAATAAGTTGTAATATTTCTAAGTGTAGATTATATGTCTAGATTTATATGTAGATCCCAACACTATTTTTCCACCGCCTAAACACTAACATTTAAAATCATATCAACACTGTGTTGAAGCAGTGTTCCATCGACATTATTAATTAATACATAATCCTAAAATTAACGTAAATTAAAATTTATTAATATATCCATATTTGTAAAAACATCAAGTTAGTTATTACATTGAACTAGCCTTGCCTTATAACAAACAGGTCCCTCATTCTCGAGGCACATGTGAAGTTAGGTTGGATGTATTTTCTGGAAACCGATTATCCTATCACCCTCACATTTGGAGATCAGCCGTAACCGTATTACTATGTTTTGGCTGTGAACATACGAGAGGCACAGTATTCGAGGCGAGTAAGCTTCCACATCCACGGCCTCATCCCTTAACGCGATTAAAATCAAATGTCAGATCATTACACCAAATGACTCAATACCAGATGGGACTGGTACAAGATTTTGTATTACCAACCATGTTACAAAATACTTTAAAATGTTTTCTATACTCGATATATATAAATAGGAAATTGAACCCTGTTTCATAAAACGTAATATAACCTTATTTTCTTTAAGTATTTTCATTATTTCCGGTTTTTATTGAAGTGTTAAGTAAATTGAATTGGGATTGATGTTTATTACATGTTGTTCCTGTTGTTGTTGCATACTGTTATCGATGTGGAGATCTTTGAGAGAGGCTTTTGTTCAGCTGTGGACGGCTCATGATGATGATGATGATAAGCTATGTTTATATCCAAGAGTAGAAGTATAGCAGGTTAAAAATACCCAATAAATCACATAGACAAAAATCTACAAATGATCCTATCTTCTAAAATAGTGTAAAAAAAAAATAATATTAAATACTTGAAAGCTTTTGCTTGGATACCTGGTCCGCGTACTTGGAATCAAATACCTGATTTTTAACCTGGTGGCGTAAATACGTCTCACTTCTTAAAGTACCTCTCCGTTACTCGACATTGACCGTCGGATTTATGAATTTTTGCCTTTGTTGATCCATATGGAACAGTTGCCCAACGCTGGTAATACCGGTCCACTACTATGTTTCTTTGTTTTTTACCTTCAACTTTGCCCATCACAACAAGTTGAAGCAAGTTACATATGTCGTCTCGGAACATGTGCTGAGATCAACATCAACCTTTCGCTTTTTAGTGGTCTGCAGCAGTATCCTAGTTTTGCTGACACGGTCAAGAACTTCACTATGAGTGACTGCATCCAACTTATTTGTAGCAGGCTCGAACGCTTCCCATCGCCTCTGGGTATCCTCTTTAAAAGACCACGAAAATACGTCTCACGCTTACTGTCTATTATTCAGAGAATTTCACGGGGATGTTGGTATACCAATCAATCAAACATTAGCCGATAGATTTCCAATGCTGGATATAGATCTCCCCCAAATATCTCCTTATCGATTGGTTCAGCGCTGCAATCATCCATCGTTATCGTTTCCGTAGATTCACTTAAGGAATTAGTGAAATTATACATAACGTTGTTGAGTATATTACAACGAGGACCTTTCCTCCGTTCCTCCATCTCATGCTAATGATCTGAATCACTATTTACTCTTTCCCATTTCGGATCCAGGATTTTTATCAACCGATATTCCCATCTTCATGTAGGTCGTCATCGCCTTGCAGAGTCCTCGCGGGGACACCAAAAAGTCACTTATCGGCTCCAATTGTCTAGCTCGCTCTTACTGATAGTAGGTCTCTCCCAGAGACCGTTTAGTTAAATACCACCACAGCTCCTATTGCAGCCGACAAACAGTACTGTGTTCCGGATTGTAAGAAGTTGTAGCTAGTGAAATTGCTAGGGTAACGAGATTCAACATCATATATCTCAATGCGACGGGCACAATGTGTTGCTGTGTATATTACCCTAACTAACACCACGGTGTTATTGGCAAGCTTCTTCATATGAGGGGATTTGGGCCATTTTCAATCACGTTAACGCAATGCGGGTTGGTGGGAGCCAGAGTCCGGTTTGTTGATTAGGTCCCGTGAGTTGTACGGGACCCCTTACACCCTCCGTGTACCAAGCATTTATATAAATGTATTTATTATCATACACGTACGAATGTCGGTGGAACACTAAACAAATATTTACTATTACACCTAAGCACATATTTTCTTCAACAAATCAAACGTTCAATAGTCAGCGTACACGACGCACATCTATTCACTAATTTAACATAATATACATCCTGTGAAAATGTGACACACCATCAGCACTACTTCTGATTAGGAGATACAGCATATGTTTTTAAATTAGCTTTATAACATGCACCATTTCTATATAAAGATCACTTTCTAACAGGTGAATTAATTAATAAATCATCAGCCGATAACCGTCCACTGATGGACATAAGCCTCCCCCAAAGATCTCCACGTCTAATTGGCCCTGTGCTGTTCGCAACCAGCGCCTTCTCGCGACCTTACAGTCATCATGGCCTCCGGCCCTTCCGGGCACTAGGAGCCATGATGGTTGTTGTGTTATGGATGGTGGTTCATAAGGGATGATTTGGAACATTCCCACCGCGCTGATCCGAATCGGGTTGGAGGTATCAGGTGAATATCGCACCATTAATCGCCAAAAGCCTTTTAATCTAAGGTCACAAATCCCCACATCTATTTATTTAATTGTTGTGTAATATGTATCAGAACAATATAATGTTTAATTGAAGCTGATAATGATGATTACCAGACTACAAAGAGGAGGTTTTCAATTAATGTGGTAATTTTTTTAGGTTTTTTTTTAAGGTTTGTAAACATAATTATAAGTAAAGATAATTTTATAGTAATATCCTCGTGTGCGCCGATGTTAAATGTTTTTAAAAATAAAAAAAAAAACGTTTGACTGTACATATTTTCTATTTATTTATACACCCACCTCCCAAATTTACAAATAATCATGTTTACTCTCACATTTTAACTGGATTTAAGGAAATATAAACGAGAAAATGAATTTTACATTGTATATGATACACCGCTGAGATTTGATACTGATGCTTCATGGATGTATTTATTTGTATATTTGAAAATGCTCCACTGTCAATAAACAATAAACATTTTAATTATCTCGTTACAGAGAGATCGTGGAGAGGAGTAACCGTGTTGTATACAATCAAGAGCACTCGCAAACGCACGATAACCACGAGGTTATTAACTAATTGACGGCAATAGAAAAATAATTTGTCTTTGTAAACATTGGTATTAACAAAAAGGACACGTTGATTAATATAATGTTCAAAATGTTTCTATACTTTGTGTTATTCACTTTGATACTCTGTGCTGATAGTATTGGAACAGTATCTAGCAGAGATACCGAAGGTGAACTCGTGCAAGTCCACGTAGTGTATAGACATGGACATAGGGAACCCAAATCATTCTACCCGCACGATCCACACGCGCTCTCATCGATTTGGACGAACGGACCGACGCAGCTGACTATCCTGGGTAGACAGCAAGCATACCGTCTAGGACAGCAACTACGAACACGCTACCGCTCTCTACTGCCGAGAGTGCGCGCGTGGAAAGTCGTTAAGGCCACCTCATCTGACACATCCAGGACATTGATGACCACAGCTGCGGTACTAGCAGGTTTAATACCACCGCGCACTGAGGATATATGGTCTAATATCACTTGGCAACCAGCTGCTATCCACACGGCACCATCTAATATCGACAACGTGTTGGGCTCGCGCCTCCAATGCCCGCGATACAACCAACTCCTCAACTCCCTACCGGAAGATAGCAGCGACTCACTGCGCATGCTGTATTACTTATTATCAAAATACACAGGCAAAGATGTAAAGACACCAAGCTCATTGGTGAATTTATATACATGTTTGGACATAGAATCCCAAGTGGGACTGAAACTCCCGAATTGGACGAAGCCAATTTACGCCACAATGATGAATCACACCACGAGAGCCTTTTTAAGATCTATACAAACTCTGGAAATGAAGAAGTTGCGGTCTGGACCTCTAATAAAGAAATTGACTAGCTTCTACAAGAGTAAAACATATAACGTTCATCTTTACTGCACACACGATTCGGTCTTAACTGGTCTGATCGGATCGCTCGGATTCGAGCTGACGGAGCCGCCTAGTTTCACCTCAGCTCTCATCGTCGAATACAGAGAATACGCTGGTGAAATAAACGCTCTGTTCTGGTATAGAAAAGGTCCGGAAGGCAACCTGAAACGACTTAAAATGCCCGGCTGCAGTACTCCGTGCTCTCTGAGTGAGTTACAAGCTCTGGTCGAACCACTGATACCAGTGAACTGGACAGAGGATTGCACTATAACGGTATACAATAGTAATGTCAAATCGGAGCTTAAGACAGTGTTCGCGAGTATAACTCTCATCGTATTGTTCGGATGGTGCGTTATCCATAAATACTCTAAAGGTTATGAAGCAGTATAAACATTAAATAAATATATGAAAACAATACAACCACAGCTTCAATCATGAATAACGCCAGTTGATGAATAATTGGTCAAAAACTATTGGAAAAGTAATAACACGAATTCTTTAGGAAGCTGAACAGGTAACTACAAATTATTGAAAACGTTATTATAAGAAACTCTGAGTAATTTAGAAATAAGCGTATCACTAAAAGTTGAACGTTTTTTTTTCTGATTATATTATTCAAAACACTTTCATACCTGTTTTGAAATTATTTACAAACAATTAGATAATTATAAGGATCAAAGTATGAGTAGAAAGTTCTGACTTCGATATTTCGTTTTCCTCAAAAAAATTGTAAATGTGTATATACGCCAAACGAAAATCATATAGTTGTAAGAGTAAAAGAAACAATGTTTTATTTATCATAAATAAATAAAACAACTGATTATCTAATAATAGATTTTATAAATATTATATTAATGATCCTATAACCTTAAAACATATCATTGATTTGCATAACATTTCATAACTTTGAATAAGATTTAAATGGTATTAAAATTAAGTATAATACTTTAAATGGTAAGTATTAAAATATGATGAACGAACGGTAAGATATACACATTTTACTATGACATTAGTTTATAGACGAAAATGGTATGAAAAAAAAAACACAGAATTTAAACATCAACATTTATTTTAATCAGATTACATGATGACTCCGCCATTAATTATGATCGGCGATTCGGTCTGTTAAAGTATTTTATTTACTTGTCACAAAATAATGTAAAAAAGACTATTACAACCTTTTCGTTATTAAAAGAAATGCTTTAAACATTTGTCTGAAACTATAAGAGCAAAATAAAAATTAAACCTGTGCTAAAAAGTTCTCTTTAAGGAAAATCTTTTTAGACACATTTGTATTTCGTCTATTTAGACAAATTATTTAAGATTATTATAGCCATTAACAAATCGTCACAATGGTAATGATGTAGAGTATGATGAGTAGAAACAGCGCCGATATTATTTAGAGATAATACTTGCTAATTAATTAATGTTCTTTCAAACTGTTAACTAGTAAATCCTCTGCATGCCGTACACTAGTTCTGTTCTCTAATCTCCAACTTTAAATACATTATTTCTACAGAAATTGTATAATATATATATAAGATGATCAAAAGTTTTAATGCCATCATGAAGCATTGTGCCATTGTACGAGTTAAAATAATCAAAAGTTACACGTTGCAATCAGTCAAATATGCATATTGTGGACTTTGTCTGAATAGTAAAGTCCGAAATCTACGTCATAATTAGTAACTTGACAATAACAGTTTAATAGGCGCCATATTATTCAGATGTTCATCTGAAAGTTATGAATTGTACCAGTCTTTTGCGCCCTCCTCATACCACGACGTAAGTGGATATAAAAAAGTGCTTAATTGATAACTATACGTTTATAACTATACTAATAAAAATTTAATTGCTACATGAAACGGCCAAGTAAACGTACTGGACATTTTAAATACATTATTTATTCTTACTGCACACGGTTAGGGTACAGAGGGCGGACTTTATGCCATAGTAGCGTTCCTTGCCAGCCAACAGAGAAATTGAAGGCAGACAAGAGCATGTAAATAATTTAAAAACATTTCAAAACAGTTTTCTTCAATCGAAACTTCTAGTGAGAAATATGACAAGTAGGTATAATAAATAACAATAACTATTATTGGGCTATTTAAAAAATTTAATAAATACTTAGTACTTGGGCTCAATACTATTTCTTGCTGCAATATTTTGTCTTCGGTCTTGATTTATCTAAAAGTTAAGATTTACAGATGTTAAAAACATCTTTCTCTATAGATATTCAAATAGCCTTTTTCACGGCTAAGCTTTACAAACATTGTTACAGATTATAGTACGAGGCAAAGGAAAAAAAAATGACACTGTATATGCAATAAATTTTCAACACAAAGTAACTATTATACACATATATTGAATTATTGTTGTGTATACATTTTGCACATGAATTAATTAAAATATCAGTCAATAAGAAGATAAGTTAATAGGTGGTAATCGCCGATAGATACGTTACATATGAAAATTTATCTAATAAAATTATATTTAAAAGATACACTACAAAAATCTTGAACTAAATCATTAATTTATTGAGTTTCAAAGAATATATAATGTGAAAATATATAAAATGCTTAAAATTAAACTACTCAACAATAAATTGTAGAAAGGAACGTCTGCACAATATGGCGCCCGTGATTATATCAATATGGACCGATACAAACATCACTACATTATTGTCTGTCTACATCATCTTCCGATATTACCTTATACATAACACGTAGATAAATGAATAAATACATGCTTAGTCCACCGGAACACCAATTTACCCTAAAACACATATAAGATCAATAACTAGTCTTGATTGTAATGTCCGCAATTATATAACAAAAATGAGTTGTATTTCAAATCACATTATTTTCCATTGTCAAAGCAGTAACTACTCCCTTTATAGATATGAAAAATTAAAATGTGTAATAAAAATGACAATGAATAATGTATTAGTTAACACCAATTTTCAATCGTTATCTTTTAAACTATCTATCTCTAATTTGAACGTAACCTGAACAAAATACGACTATTTGCAAGCGATTCCCAATTCGCAGCGACATGTTTTAAAAACGTACATCTCGTTTTTTTAACAGATCCTTCCTTCACATTTTTCATTTAGTTACTGAAAAAATATTTTTGGAAGAGACAGCTACAAAAACCTGGCTCCACAGTACAGTAGCCTTTTGCCAAACTCAATAGACGAGGAAAATTTTAGACCGTTTTTAGATGTAACTTTTTTTAATTTATTTTGCATTAATTTGAAATAAGGATATATTTGTCAAATATAAACTCATCGTATTAAATATCTGGTTTCTAAGTTAACCTATAAGCTATTATAACGATGATGAAAAAACACAAAAAAAGGTAAAGAAAATAAAAGAAAAAAAAATCAAAACAATCTTGTCTTTATTTGATGTCTATTCGTAAAATAATCTAAAATTAGCATCACAATAATTAGCGAAGATAATGAAACTAATAGTGTTACATTTAATACCTAAATAAAAAAAAAATATTAAAAAAAAAAACAATACAATTGAACACGATCATTAATAGTGATTTCCTACCTCTCCGCATCGTGCCGGTGATTACACACGTGTTGTATACTTATTTTAGCCTAGTGCCTATTAAATAGTTGTAGGAACTCAACAAATTCGATAAAATGCCACTTCCGGTAAACCGTTATACAGCGACTTCTTAAAACGAAACACGAATGAGAAAAAAATATATTACTCGGGTAACAAGGCAAGCAATTACGAGTTTAAGTTAATATATTACGGAGACAAAGCTGAAGCACGGAAGCTTCAGTTAATGTTATTATATAAACGTCCATATCAGGTTATGACGTTCAAGGTTTGAAGGAAGTCGGATCTACCATTGGCCTTGACTTCCGATTAAAAGCTTTGTCTGTACATAGTTCAATTACCTCAATAAGAAAAGCTTTTTAATGATGTTAAATGGCAATGAGGCAGTTGATGATGATGCCTGCTCGCCCATGATTCTATGACTCTCATCTCATCATCATCGGCAAGATGACAATAGTGTCTGGAGTAAAGTAGGGTTCGCTATCACCAACTAAACTCCACCATTTTGCCAGAGAATCTAGAAGCTTGGCCTGTTACGAGGCAAGCGGTTAGCCAATTAACAAGGACTGAGATTTAAATTTGTATGATGATATGGCCTCAGTTTTAAATGCTATCAATGATATTGTCCTCTAACTTAGCAGCTGGTTCTCCTTTTCTCCAATCCATCCAAGAGTACCTTTTTTTCCAAAGGTTCGCCTGCAGATTTCAACTACTTCAGCATTGTTCTTGTTATTTTTGTATAAGGACTCCGTTTGTTTTGTTATTAAACATTTTTAATGGTAAGAAATATTATCTACGTATTTTTTTAATAAGACAAATAATACTTAATTTTTTTTAAGTATTGGTTTAGTATCTCTTAGATAAGAAACATGGATTCAAGATACTATGAAAATGGATTGAGGTTTTGAGTCATGATATTTCTAAAGACGGACATAACATAGCATTACAAAGTCTTAATTAATGTTTGCATGCGGAAGAAGGCGATCACTACTAATATTGGGTATAATTAGGGCCCAGGAATCAATGGTGATTTAATAAAAAAAAAAACTTTGTAATAAACAATCACCAATAATTTCTGAGACGTAACGCTAAATAAATAAAACAAACAGTAAAACTTAAAGAGATTAACTTAGAAGATCTGGAACACAGAGAAATGCATTCAATTCTCCACCCTCGGTACCGGCCGTGGATCTTAATTGTTGGTGCCAATTGAACATCATCTCTCTGTCGTAGCTGTGAGATTAACTATATCAACAATTAAGAAAACGACCAGTGGGTACAAACAAAAACGCACGACCAAGAATATTCCAAAAATTTTAAAAAACAATAAGTTAATACATCGACAAGATGTCATTACATAATAATAATCATAATTCGATTTAAAAACATATAATCATTTAAATAGTACGTATAATAAAAAAGAGATGATCATTATTGTGTTTTAAAATTTTTACAAAGACTGTTTAAAGCGCGGTACCCATAAAGAGTTCGAAAGTACAGAACATTAACATAAGAGTAATCTAAAAAAAAAAATAATAATTTATAAACAAATTACACAGCGTAAATTTAATACTGTAATAAAATTATTGATTGCACTAATGTAAAAATAATATCAAATTCATTATAATCGATATCAAAGGTCTAAAAAAATAAAGTGATTTTAATTAATCGGTTCATCATTATGAAATAAAAAAAAATTGAAGATTGTAATTGCAAAGTTCTACGCGAAAATAAATCATAAATAATACAACGCGAAGTTGAAACAGATTATATAATATTTCATATTTTTTAAGTCAAAATATTAAAAAAAAAACCTAGATTTGAATATCAGGACAATCCAAGAGACTAGTTCCTCTACAAGTTTCCAACTTTTCTAGTGTTTTGAACACGGTTGGAGCGCCATCATAAACACCTACAAGCAGATTACAATCTCCTGTTCAAATCACATTTCCCGCCAAAACTATCACAAGATGGCGGCCGCTGACGGCACCGTAACACGTTCGAATTAAGAATCGCGCGCAAACTGAAGCGTACTAACTAAAACCGACGCTAGCGCGTAAACTGGACTTTGTTCTGTAGCGATGTGGACCAGTTTACACTGGCGTGTAGTTCCCGACCGGTTTGTAGAACATCTTGCCGGTGAGGACGCGGCGCACGATCTCCTTCAACAAGAGGCCCTTCTCCTTCTTGATCTTGGTGAGGAAGCCGCGGTTCTCGTTCGCGCGCCGCGACAGGTACGGCAGCACCTCGGTCACCGGCCCGTACGGTACGTACTTGTAGGCGGAGTATCCGGCTTGCCCTGCGTTTCATTAAGCATTGTTCATTGACACACTTAAGCAATATCAACAAATATTAGTAAAACCATTTTATGTGGCTAAAAGTTATTTGTAATATGTATTCCTAAAATTATCTTATTTCTAAGGTGGTCTTCCACAAACCCATACTTGGCTAGTTTGGTAGATAAATCATTATCATCAGCCGATAGACGTCCAGAGATAGATATAGGCCTCTTCCAAAGATCACATTTGTAGGGGGTCCGCATATTGGTCCAATGTAGGTTGGTGGGAGCCAGAGCCTCGTTGACTAGCAGGGTGCACCACGAGCAAATTAAATTGGCTTGGATCCCATGAGTTGTTGTGCGGGACCCCTTTACACTTCTGGTAGATAAATGGCCCTCCTGACTATTTCTTAGTGAGCAGCCGTAGTGGACTTTCTACGTACTTCTACAGCGAACAGTCACCATTAAACACAATTGGTGATTATTAAACGAATGTAGCAAAGAAATGTTAATACAGTAGAAAACATAAAGACAAGTTGGAACACGTAGACGCTGCTCCATCAACAACGGCGTCTCTACCCCAAAAAGCGCAGCATTGAAAGACCACTCCACTAAGTAAGCAGACATTGGCATCAAAAGAATCCTCAGGAGTCAGAGGTCTCTAAAGCAAGACTGTGTTTTTTTTTGGATGTATTACGAAGGACCCGTGTCCAGCAGTGTTCATTACTTGAGATGTTAAAGATGATTTAAAAAAAAAGAGAATGAATGAATAATCATTCATTCATCATTACATGACATTGTCTTCTTTATTCTATTCTGTTCTATTATGTATGAAGAGGTAACTTAACTCACCGAGAGGGAAGGTGATGTGGTCGCACATGCCCAGTAGCTGCCCGAAGCAGACAACCTTGTCTCCGGGCTGGATGCCACGATCCTTCATCAGCTGTATGGCGTAGCGGACCGTGTCCTCGTTGTGAGAGGCCACCATGATACCCAGGTGATCCTTACTATCCGGCTGAAATGATATCCGCGTAGTTAAAATACTACGTAGAAGTTTCCTACTATATATATATATATATATTTATAGAGTATGTTCTTACCTTGACGCGGCCGAGAATCTCCTTGAGGCAGCGATGGAAGGATGCGGTAGTGGCCTCTACGCTCTCGCAGGTCGGGTCCTCATAACCCATGGCGGCGGCCCTGGCGCGCTCCTGTACCACACGCGCAGAGTCACACACATACATTAACAACTACAATTTTCTTTATAAAATCGACACATGGTGGTAGCTCTTGGAGACCATCTAAGCAGATACCACATTAGCCATAAAGTTAGTGAACTCATCTCAGGTCGCAGCGAGCACAAAGTGGTGCAGTGTATGACATCCTAACTGGTCACATCCTGGTCGTATACAAAAAAGTAACAAAAGACTGACCTGCTCTATGTAAGCGCCGCGCACGAGCTTGGCGCCCCAGTAGAAGTTCTGACGCTGCGCCTGCTCCAGGTCGGTGAGGATCTCGTTGTAAGTGTTCTTCAGATAAGTCTGGTACGTGTTGAACACGAGGAACTTCTCCTGTGACAATTAAGCGTTGGTTGTACATAAAATTGCTAAAAACGATTACTGGTATTAAATATTATTCTTCGGAGACTGTGGTTAGGTTAGGTTAGATATTTATTACTATAAGTAGTCTTCTTCTTCTTCTTCAAGTTCTTCTCCAACTAGTGAAGGTTGGCAAACAGCGTGGTACAGTTTTTTTAGTCTTTGGTCCGGCGGAACATTTCGGACGCTCCAGATATGCCAGTCCATTCCCTGACATTCTCCAATCATAACTATTTCCTTCTCCCTTTGGTTTCTAAACAGTAGTGTGATGTTGTGTAAATATACTAACAGCTACTACTGTTGTGAGCAATTGTATCACTTCCTACCATGTTAAGGTCCTGCTCTATTCCCTCGCTTCATCATATAAAATGAAGTAATACCGACTGTATTGTGATGTTCTCACCTTATTGTATCTCCTCATCACTTCCAGACATATCCTCGAGATGGCAGGCTGGAAGTAAGTCTGCTCCGCGTCGATCATCACCCTGACGTCAGCTTCGTTGGCAACTTGAATGATGTGGTTCAGACGGCGCAACATGTTCCTGAACATCTCCTCTTCCTTGGGGGAGATCTGGGAGATGAGACGGCGCATCTGCCCGGTCTTCGGGTCGGGCACGCGGAAGGAGTCGGAGAGGTTCATATCCTTGTCCAAAATGTTCGACCAGGGGAACAGGTGGACGATGCTGGAAGACGCTCGGATAATTAGTTTTCGCTTCGAGAAGAAAATCTAAACTGGTGATGCAAGTCGATATAATCCCTACATCCTCTCATCACCTTGAACTGAGGTTCAGCTCTATGAACCGATTGATGATTAGCATATCTAAGTACTATATAATTATTATTTTTTTTAATTAATAATAGCCTTATATATAAAGTTTTAGCACAATTTGATTTACACATACAAACATCAAATAGCAATAAATTAAATTCACAAAGTCAGTGACACTTGATATATACTTTCATTTTGCCCACGTCCACAGCTGGACATATCCCTTCTATAATAGATCCCTAACCTGATAAAGCTATATACACGACAGTCATTCATGCCCAAACATATATCCTTTATAAATATCAGAGTAATTCTTTTGATATCCTACCCATATAACCTTTCATTTATTAAGCGAAGCACATCTACATAGATCACATCTAGCTTTCACTCGAAATTAAGGGACCCGGTTTTTGCGGACACACCTAACGAAAATTTTGCCACGCATTTTTTTTCAAGCCAATTAACATACTTAAAATCACTTAAACTTACATAGAAACTCCGATCGAGATCAGTTCTTATATATAAAGCACTCGACGTTTATATATGTTTATATAAAAACGAGTGACGTATATATCCGTCATTATTGTGAGTAAATAATTTATGTGTATAATGGATATTATCCTTATTATAATTTTAAGGAAGTATGTTCCTTAATATGATAATGTTCGGGCCACAAACCAACTCGCTGATCAAGTGCCTATTAGCCAATATATGTTCTAGAATACTAATGATCTCTTTGTTGTTGTTGGTATGTTCTCGATCTGGTTGTCTTACACAAAATGTGGTCCAAGAACTGAAGCAGGATCTCAGCATTACAAAACAAGCGTATGCACTAAAAAAAAAACTATTTTTCCTATTTGTTGTTGTTTCTATGTTACTGATCTGGTTGTCCTACACATGTGGTCCAAGAATTGAAGTAGGATCTTAGCGTTACATATTAGCCACTGTGCTATGAAGTCTACACGTATTGTACATGTGTTTATACTAAAATTTTGAAAAAAAAAAATTTTTTTAACCCAATGTACTTTGCTTCGCAAAGGAAATAGGAGGATCCCTATTAAGATTATGTCAATCGGAGTCCCTTGGCAAGTTCGCGGGACCATCGCCTATCTTGAGGTCAGAGGTAACAAAAATCGCACATTTATTACTAATGCATTACAAATAGTCTCTTCATCAACTCAACGATATAGCAACGACTACTTAACGATTATTTACATAACACGATTTCTTCACTAAAAGCCCATTTTGTAATAAACATTATGCGATTTTCGCTGCAGCTGAACTGATGCGACAACCCCGCCGAGTTAGCGACGTTACGAGACAACCCTTACGAATCTACAAGCCGTCGCCACTGACCGGTCCCACGGGAATATGTGCAGCACACTGAAACACCACCGCCACCAGCATCCTCGAATCACCATCGATGATTACAATTGTCTATTACAAGAGTTTCGAAGAGGAACTTCTGAAGTCATAGTAGTTGAAGATAAATGCATTTAGAGCATAACAACTTACGGGACCCAAGCCAACCTTCACCTCCTCGTGGTGCACCCTGGTAATCAACGAACGAGGCTCTGCCTCCCACCGACCCGCTTTAGATCAGCGTGGTAGGAATTGGTCCAGGTCACCCAATATGAAGTCTTACAAACGTAGAGATCTTCGGGGGAGGCCTATGTTCAGCAATGGACGCCTATCAGCTGATGGTATGTGTGTGTGTACATTACGTCAAATGTTTATGACATCCAATATTGCTGGAGCATTCAAATAGGCATTAATGGAATTACCATGGTAATTATGATTAAATATATCCTCCTTCTCAACTACGCAATCTGTACTACGTTTCATTAGATTTATGAATAGAAACCCTCACCCCTCCTTGTCCGAGGTGATCTTCCGCATGAATTCCTGCACCTCGGGCTTGGTGCCGTGGTCGCCGAAGTACCGCTGGAAGTCCTCGATGGTCTTGTGGTGTGTTAGCACGTTGCCAGTGCCGCCGGCGATCTGCTGCATATAGTTGCGCGCGCGCATAATCACCTCCGACAATTGCAACTGGAACAAGGACGAAAAGAATTAAATTTGACTTGACATTGCTCTCATCGCCTGAGACTTGAGATATTGAGTTTCGTAACCCCAGTGATTACAGTACCTAAAGGGTCCTTCAAACCGGAACACAGTATTTGCACACAGTGTTTGCACACTGCTGTTTGGAGGCAGAAATAGGCGCTGCGGTCGTACCTAACTATACGATCTCCGGCAACATAAACCTACCACCAGTAATTCGACTAGAACATTGATTCCCAAGCTTTTTATAAACCCCCTTTACAAGCAACCCCTTTACGACGCCTCTATTTTACGTGATAGTTAATTATACTATTTTTTTATATCCGTCTATTATATATTAATAATCACATAAAAAATAATTATCTACTTCTCTACAACACCAGTGTTAAGTCTCTGTTGCTGAAGATTGTCTAGATAGCTACCACCACAGCTGTTTCATAGCTCAGCTACATTGATAGTGTAAAAAAAATTAAAGCACAAAAATCCAAAATTTTCAAATAAAGACTACACAAAATAGATTATATTAATCTCTGATCTCGATAAAAATACTTACAAGTAATTGTGGTCTTCCTAAAGCGGTAAGCTTGATAGCCATCAATCCCGTGCTTTTGGTGATGCCTGTAACAGAAATAGCTTGAAATCATCAACTACTCCAGCTCAGTGTTAAGTTCCTGCCAAGGATCATTACTAATGACCAATAATCCTGACCTCATCAATTTTGTGGACACGACTAAATCTTCCCCTATACCCAGTACCGATAGCAGATGTACTTTAGTATTGTTATTGGAGAAGAAAAAAAAAATGGTAACACCGTCGTCTAAACTACAAAACTGGTATATAAATGTGAGGAGAGACATTCCATAGGTACCATCCATTCATACCAAAATATTGCTGATGAATTAAATAACAGTAAAGATGATTTTTTTTTTCAACGAGATGAGCGCGACGTTCTCGTGATGGTAAGTGATACGCCCACCCATAACAATATGGCGCTAGTTAGGATGGTATACACCGCACCACAGTGCCTCTTCGTTTGAGGCATAATATGTTGAGTCTCGTTACCCCAGCAATTTCACTAGCTACAGGGCCCTTCAAACCGGAACACAGTAGTGTTTGCACAGTACTGCTTGTCGGCAGAAATACGTGCTGCAATGATACCTACCTAGACGGTCTCCGGCAACATACTTTTGTCCAATGAAAACATCTTCAGAGATCAGTTTTATGTTTGACTTGGACCCACTAAAGCTGTGGTCTTCTTCGATGGGTTAGATGAAGGTTCTGGTGAAAATATCCAGTCCATGCCTAGCTTTATTAAATCATTAGAAAACGGGCTGGAAATTGGTGGGTATGTCTCAAATGCCAGAGACAGTCGAAGTACCACCGCAGCTCCTATTTCTACCGCTAAACAGTAGTGTGGAAACATTACTGCGTTCCTGTTTAAAAGGCTCTGTAGCTAGTGATATTACTAGGGCAAGGAGACTGAACATCATCATCATCATCTTGACTTTTTCACTAAACCATTTTTTTTTATAGAATACATCCCTTTCACTGCACTACAGCAAGCATTTACTGATGGTAGGTCTCAGTTTCTTATTTCTGTCGTTGAATAGTTCTGTGCAAATATTACTGTGTTTCGGTTTGAAAGGCTGTAGCTAGAGAAATTGCTGTTGTAGCGATATTTAACATCTTGTCCCAAGACGGCGAGTGTATATTAACTCAACTGGCGCCTCTATGTATGTGCAGGCGTGTCACTTACAATCAGGTGAACGCTTGTCTCATCACTTCGTCGAATTAAAGATTCTAATAAAAACAATAGCACAAGCTCACCAGCAACGGCGTCAATGCTCTTGAGGAAGTGTTCCATGTTCTTCTCGCAGGCGGCCTCGTTCAGGTAGAAGTAGGTGCGGGCGCTGGTCACCTTGTACCGCCGGTCCGCGAACCGCTGCTCCACGTGGTACTGCTTGAGCTGACCCTCCTCCTGCGTGTCGCCGCATGCCGAGATCGAAGCGCTAACGACATACCAGTATGTTACTAATTTCGTCTCACTTAAAACCAATAAATCAAGAAGTTTACTATACTGGAGACACTCTTACCGCAGTACAGTAATAATATAACTGTTTAACTATTTGAAGGGAACATTACCTAGTAAAATTACTGACGTAACACAACATATTTTGTCTCAAGACAAAGAAGAATTTTTCGTACAGCTTCTAACTTTCTATTCTCAGAGGCAAGCCAGAAGTTTTTCTTATGGTAAATATACGCCTACCCATAACAATATGGCGCCAGTTAGGACGGTATACACAGCATCACTTTGTGCTCATTGCCTAAAGACGTGAGATATTAAGATTAATTCTGCTAACAAACAGTAGAGTGCAAACATTACTGTATTTCGGTTTGAAGGGTGCTATAGCCAGTGTAATTACTGAGGTAACAAGAGTCAACATCTTACGTCTCAGGCGATGAGCGCAATATGATGCAGTGTACATCCTAACTAGCGCCAAGTTGTTATGGGCAGAAGTATCACGTAACATGAAGTGAACGTCATGCTGGGTATCGTCGCTTAAGTTTATAAAAAATATATATAAATATTTAATAATAATGTAATACATATTTTTTTTATTCCTAATTCTTTGATTACCTCGTATGATAAATCTTTCACCATAATGCATGAGGAAAAATGGTAGTTACAAAATCCTGACCCTCGAATCCTCGATCCGAATATCATCAACCTAATTACGTCAATCAAATAACACATACAAAGTAAAGTATCAAAAAATAGCTCTCTTCATCTGTGACAACCAATATGCAAATTTACACCTTACTACACATATAACTGTAGACTAGTTTAGCTTGATCGAGTAAATTAGTTAACTGCGCTGTGACCTATAAAGACTACAAAAAAAATTTGGCAAGAATCCACACATTACTTTCTCTTCCATAGACAAAGAGAACAGATACATTACGATACCGGATGTTGTGAGAACTTTTTTTAATTGACGAAGCGATGAAAGTAGTTAAATATGAAACGTCCGCTTTTTTTATAAGGGGGGTTAAAATCTTCTAATAAAGATACCTTGCTTCTGGTCGGAAAACAATGTTTTGTGGGATTTTTACCCAATAAAACCAACTCGGTGGTCATCTTCAGTGCGTTGCAGGAGGCCTTGGAATCTACGGAAAGCACCTGTCCTTCCTGGAACTACGCCTAAAGTACATCCCGGGGAGCGCTGTAACTCTCCTCGACACCCTCGGTTGTCGGAGGATGGTCTTGCTCTTGCAAGACCAATGTAGTGAGCAATGGTGTCTCCTCGACAATCTTCGAAGCCTACGAAGCCGAAAACTCTTTGTCGCCTTCTACAGGCATGGCTTATCTTAGTTCTAGTATTAACTGAGGCCTGAGGCTACCACGGAGAACTATAGCCTGAGGCTCCAGGGTGACACCAATACACTAGAAAAAAGTTTTTTTTTTTTTTGTGAAGTCAAGATGATTACCAATCACTGGAAGCTGAAACTTATTAGAGACCGAACCCTAAACTTTACACCGTAGACTGAGCTGTCGCGGATTCTAATAGTCTATATATCATCACCATCATCAGCCGATAGGCCTACGTCCACGGCTGGACATAGGCCCCACTCAGACATCTCCACAGATTTCATTGAGTGGAGAATTGAGCTTTAACCAACCACGCTGGCCCAGTGTTGGCTGGTGGAAATATATTTATATATATAAGAAAGTGTTTACGTATGTATCTTATGGACCCCAAAATAGCTGGACGGATTTGAATGCAATTTTCAGATAATCTTAAGATTAGCCTCGGGATTGAATCTGTTAATTTTGGTGGCGATCGGAGTAATTTTTTGGACCTATCATCGTCTACCTTCAGATGAGTCCTATTTGTTTCAGTATCCATCACAAACATGTTATATCGATCAGTGTGTTTATGGGTGTGGTTGACCATCACCACCCGCTATAGTAGAGTAGAATAAAATAAAAATTAATGACGAATGTTAACTTAAATTGCTACGGTATTACCATATTTAAATATATATTTTTTTTATTTATGTAAACTTAAGCCGGTTAAATTACGTGTAATTACTCATGTTAGTGTCAAAGCATATTCGCTAGGCGAGAACGTTCGGAAACTATTCGCGTTGGAACAGCGCAGTGACAGTTATAAATCATGTCGCAAACACACGAACATGAAGACAAAATGCACCGTATGCGATTTGAGTAGTGTATAAATTTCAATGTGACCTGCTCACGATGTGTTCATCGGAGCAGAATTGGAGACACAAATCTCTATTATTTCTATTTCAGTACTTGGGAGTCAATGACATTTGAGAAGTACATCAATTTCATGTATATAATCAACAAACGCGGCGCTGGCTCCCGCCAACCCCGCGTTGAGCCAGCGTGGTGGGAAATGGACCAAACCTCCCATGTAAAGATCGGCCCCTAATATCTGGCGGTATCGGAAGCCATGTGCACTGTGGTGAAGGTCGTAAGAAAACGATGGATGCAGGCAGCGCAGGAGGCAGTGGAGACCTCGGAGGAGGCCTATGTCCAGCAGTGGACGTCTATCCGCTGATAATGATTAAGTGTATTAAAAGTAAACTCTTCTGATGACCAAGCACCAATAACATGTATATATATATATACTACACACGCACTTAATAAATACATTAGTCTATTTGTTATTTATATAGAATTCTCTTTATTTATTATTAATAAGGGATGTAAGGGATTCCGCACAACAACTCACGGGACCCAAGCCAATCTCACCTGGTCGTGGTGCACCCTGTTAATCAACAAACGAGGCTCTGGCTCCCACCAACTCGCATGGGGCCAGCATGGTGGGAAATGGCCTAAAACCTCCCACATCAACCCCTAAATACGACAGCCCCAAATGCCCAGCGGTACCCGAGGCTATGCTGACTGTTTGTGGATATCTTTGAAGGAGACCTATGTCCAGCAGTGGACGTATCAGCTGATGATAATAGAAATATCTATTCATCTTTCTACCATATTCAATTGCAACTTTTTCATCATCATTCAACATCTTTGCGCCTTCCTCCTTTGTAATCCATTCTACTCGATGCTGTTCTCTTTCATCTTCTCAAATTACGTTCAGTCTATTTATCTGTTTTAGCTTAAAGATCCGATATCCTTAAGCCCGGCAAAGGTAGTTCAAAAAAAGACAGTCAAGAATTATTCATCAACTCAACCCCTGTTGGACATAGGTCTGTCTGATATGCACCAACAAATATGGACAGTGTTGACCAAAAGCATAAGTTTCATAGGTCCATTATTCATTTACCGCTACGTTCCGTGGGAAAGGACCACCAGGGGGGTTTTAGTGGATAAAAGCCCCACATAACCTTATCTTCCCCCCAGAAGCATGCTATCTTTTAAGAAGGATTCACGATATAAAAAGGTCCATCATTCATATTTATAACACAATAGTAATGAAACGCTGAAACACTACAAAAATTATTGACTACTATTGAGTTACCATCAGTAACCGATAGTCGTGTACTGCTGGACATAGGCTTCTCCCAAAGATCTCCACATCGATCGCTCCCGCGTTGCTGGCATCCAGTCATTTTCCGCGGTTCTCATCAGATCATCGGTACACCTTGTGGGAGGCCTCCCAAAACTACATGTACCGGTACGCGGGCGCCATTTGAGGACCTTGCCACTTGAGGATCTTACTGCCCCATCGTCCTTCGAGCAATGGGGGACCGATCGATGCCCACTGCCACTTAAGTCTAGCAATCTTTTGGGCTATGTCGGTGACCTTAATTCTTCTGCGGATCTCCACGTTTCTGCTTCATCGCGCAGTGAAACTCTAAGCATAGCCCTCTCCCATGCCCTTTGTATAACATTGAGCCTTTTCATAAAGCCGATACTATGGACACTCTTTAATATAGGCAAATGCTAAAGCAATTAAATAACTTTAAAGTTTCATCTAAGCTAAGTGTACAATAAAGTGTTTATTATACTTTTATTATAGCACAAACTATCAATACGTAGAACACATATGTTTAATATACAACAATCTAAGAGAAAAGTAGCAAAAGTAATATAAAGAATACTTGATAATCATACAATACCTTAAATAAAAAAAAGATTAATATTAGTAATCATATTTAAAACATAGTATTCTAGATATTAGGACTAACCTTATATTATACAAAGCAATAATAATTAATTTTTTAACAGTACGAGTTGATGAGTATGAGTTTTTTGAGAAGCTTGCTTCAAAACTATTTTCCTAACTAATAGTTTATAAACAAACAGCTGTTTTTAAAGAGATTCTTAATCATATGCAGCTTAAGTGTGTCAGTTCGTCCCCGACAGCTTATTGGTTTTTAGCGTGACAGTGCCAGCCAATGGAGTGAAGAAGCACGGAATTCAAATAGTCCACATACACTGATACCATGCAGGCAATTATCATTGTGAAAAAAAAAATCCATAACAATTAAACGTTGATATTAATTAGGAGATTTTAATGTAACTAGAACAGCAGTCAATTCTGTTGACTGCTGGGCTTTTACTAGTATGAGAGATTTCCACCATGTTGATACTCATCACGGTATTTCTGCAACCATAAGTCTTGGAGAATTAAAATTTCTTCCAAACATTCCTTTTGCCGAGTCAGGTAAGAACCGATTTTACGAAATGTTACCACCCCAAAAAGGGTTGCGAGTATTAATAAAGGCAGTCCGGGGGTGGTTATTTGCTGTCGGGCTGGTACATTTCTGACAAATTTCAAGTCCGAATTTGAAATCTAACTCTTGTAAGCCTTATTCAAATAATTTACAGCAGCAAAGCGGTTGAGGAACGGTGGAAGGAACAGCTAATTTTATACATATCGCTGGTAATTAATACTTTTTTTCAGCAAACACAAACACCCCTATTAAAGTATGCAGTGTAAACATGTTATTTGTGTCAAAGACTTTAATTAAATTAAATTTATGTAGATTGCTTTGACTGTTTCAGATATTTTTAGACTTATATATATATTTATAAATTTATAGGATTTTTTGGATGTGAACACTATCATATTACTATATGAACATAGATTCCGTTATCCTAGTGATGATTAAGGGATGAACAGAAAGGAGCTTTGTATGTTGCCAAATGAGGCAGAATTTGCTCTCACATAACCAATACTTCCGATATCTGCAAATCAGACCCGTGCTCCTCTTTTCCACGTGATGGCCTTCAAGAAATATCTTAATGTATAGAAAATAACCAAATCGTTTTAACAAATTATTAGTACTCCAAGAGATTGAGGATTATCATTCATAAAACTACTGTCACTTAACAACATCATTGGTAAGCATTAGCATACTTGATGAAATATATATCGTGCTTACCTGACTTCCCTCTTCTCAGCCTCCTCTTGCGACAGATCTTCCTCCACGGAATAATCCAGAATGGGCTTCACGCCGAAAGACCGCAGTCTGGAAATAATTAAGATTTGTTTAGAGAAAAAACTAATCGCGACTACCTTTAAGGTGAGAAGAACGATGTAGTCCTGTGTAAATATCCTAACTGGCGCACCATTGTCCATATTTGATCTGGTGATTTCCTTTTATATATATTGGATATCTTTCAATTAACAACGATACATCGAATACAAGACAATTAGTAATTGATCAATATGTTGTATGACATGAACACAAAAGACGATGACGTCACAATCGGAGGCGGATCTACATCCATGTGGTACGGACAATGGAGCCGTTAATTTTCATTCACCTCAGTTTTGTAATTGTACCTCATAGAAGCTACATGGAAGAACGGAGAACTGAAGGCATGGTTCAGTAACATACGGGAGTGGAGCAGCATCACATCCGCTGAGAAACTCTTCTACCACCCACATGTGGAGGCGACTGCTTTCAGCGTCAACAGACATCAGAAGGGAGAAACAGATTAAGTTTTTTTTTTTAAACTCATCATCCATACCATTAATTTATTAATATTTTTTATTTATTTATTTACGTGCATGCATGGTACAAAGACACTAAAGGTTAGGATATTCTCCATGAGACAGTCCAAGAGACCATAAGCGGAGACCGGTAATGACCATCAAGGTTCGAGCGGCCGGAAGTCGGAGAATTATAAATACTGTAAACCGCATACGGTGGAAGACTTAATGCCTTTATCCAGTAATGGATAATGATGATGAAGCAAGTGTGCAGCAAGTATTAACGTATTCCAAAAAAATCTTTGTATTGATTCAAATGTAATGTTTATTGTGTAAATGTCCTTACTATCGCTTCAGAGTAATGAACATGCCCAACCCATTTTTTTTCTGTTCGTCCTTCTCAAACCATCCTGCCGCGTCTTTCTCCATTTATTATTTACACCTTGTAAAGTATAATAATTTTGACAGCTGAAGCGTATCAAGTTTCGATTTTTTGAGGTTATATGTAACTTATCATACTCCATAGAAAGTTGCGAGATTATAAAAAAATAAATCGACTATTTAAAAATGACGTTTTGGTAAATATACTCTCTTCTTTCTCCCGCCAACCTGCATTGGACAGCTTGGTGGGGAATGGCCCAAATCCCCAAATATGAACAGACGAACGACAGAACATACGACAGCCCCTAGTGCCCAGCGGTACTGGAAGCCATGCTGACTGTATATGTAGATCTTTGGAGGCTTGTCCAGCAGTTGACGTCTATCGGCTGATGATGATGATGCTATTTCCTTTTAAAAGACGCCTTTAAAGTCGAAATAATTAATGTTGATTTATATATCAAAATATTATCAGTTTATATATATCTATCCTTAACAGTACTTTCCACTTTGATGCTTCTCCCAACAAATAAATCCTCCACCTTAAAACTCATCATATTGATATAAAAAAAAAAAAAATTGAAATTATAATTTGAATACACAGCATAATCACGCAATTATCGATAACAAGTTCTATAAGAACAATAATCGATAATCGAATACTTTCATTAACGATTATGCATAACCCTCATACTTACGTGACCTGCTAAAATTATCAAATTATATTTTACCAGGTATAAGTGAACGCTAACACCCAGTCACCAGCCACCACCTGTCCAGCAGTGGACATCTATCTTCTGATGATGATAGGTGAACGTTCTGCTTCTCACACCTTTGATTAAATAAATCTGTTGCCAAGACCACTAATCTAGACCAGACTTAATAAAGGTTGCGGTGCTCGTGACAGTTACATAATACTTCAAACCTTGGACAAATTAGTAGTTCAACCTTGGAGCCTAAAGACCAGCTAGAATCACTTCAAAATCTATATAATAGAACAAATTGTAAGTATGTTTAACGTATTCATATTGTTTTAATATTTTACGACTTGTCTATACGTTTTACACATTATTTGACAATTTTTGGCATTTTCATATGTATAAAATATTACATTTTATTTTATATATATTTTATATTATTTTTATTTAAAGTTGCATTAACTGATTAACACTATATATTGCTTAAAATTAACACAATAATTACATATACAATATATGGGAGATATCTAGAGATTCGAGTGTAAAGAATCCCTTACAACTCACGGGACCCAAGCCAACCTCACCTGCTCGTGGTGCACCTTGCTAATCAACTAACGAGGCTCTGGCTCCCACCAGCCAGCAGGCAGCGCAGGACCGATGGATGTGAATATCTTTGAGGGAGGGCTATGTCCAGCAGTGGACGTTTATCGGCCGACGATTGATTGATTGTTCTAAAAATTCTCGCGAGATCTTTTGCTCTGCCGTTCGCTTCTGCCGTTTAGAAGTCAACTAAGAGTGGATATCAAAAAATTCCTTCTTTAAAGGGAAAAGGGAGTTGGGGGTATTACGACCAGCAAAGAGGGCAGGGAACAGCTAGTTTATGATTTATAAGTATTTTGGTGATTAAGTAAAAAACAACTACGACATAGTTAAAAGCAACGCCTTAAGAAGCAAATCAATCAGAGGGAGTTTTAGTACATAAATAAAAAAAAGAACCTTGACATTGTTCATCTGACTAAGTCTTCTAGACTACTATAACCTAGGGCTTGTAGGTTTCTGTAGGCCGAGACCGCCTAAGTACCACCGCAGCTTCTATTTCTGCAGCCGAACAGTACTGTGAAGAAATTACCGTATTCCGGTTTGTAAGGCGTCGTAACTAATGAAATTACAGCGGTAACGGGACTTAGGCCTCAAGGCCGGCACAATGTGATGCTGTGTATATCATCCTTACTAATGCCGCGTTATGGGCTATCCCTTGCCATCGATTGAATGGTCCGTCTGATAGAAACAAAAAATTCGCCGCTACATGATATATTAAAAAGCGATTTTAAAAAAATCTCGCGAGATGCTCTTGCTAATCTACCAGATCAAAATGGCCGACCTTAGTTAAATCTAGTAACGTCATGGTCATATCCAAGGTAATCTATAAATCGTTAAAGCATTGTTCTGATGATTTATTACATTTTGAACCTTGACGGATCGTGTCGTCCAATAGAAAAGAAAAAAGAAAGTTATGTGTACTACGTGACTTGTTTCTTCTTATTTACTTCTAGAATAATCTACGAGAAAAGTAACTTTGTTACTAGACCTAGTGAATAAAATATATACAATGATTATTTTTCATTTTCAAAATAAACAGCTCACTTAAAGCTTCAGCAGACTTTGGCACAGAGCCTTCTATGGCTACGACTAGAAACCTTCTATGACGAGGACCCGAAGCCTTCAATGGCTAAAACTAGAAATGTTCTATAGATAGGACTCGAAACATTCTATGTATAGGACTTAAAGTATTTTATGGATAAAATTCAAATCCTATGGCTCAGACTCGAAGCATTCTATGGATAGGACTCGTAGGAAAATATGGATAGGACTCGAAGGAAAATATGAATAGGACTCGAAGGAAAATATGGATAGGACTCGAAGGAAAATATGGATAGGACTCGAAGGAAAATATGAATAGGACTCGAAGGAAAATATGGATAGGACTCGAAGGAAAATATGAATAGGACTCGAAGGAGTCAATGGATAGGATCCAAACCCTATGGCCCAGACACGAAGCATTCTATGGATAGAACTCGAAGCATTCTATGGATGGAACTCGAAGCATTCTATGGATGGAACTCGAAGCATTCTATGGATGGAACTCGAAGCATTCTATGGATGGAACTCGAAGCATTCTATGGATGGAACTCGAAGCATTCTATGGATAGAACTCGAAGCATTCTATAGATCGGACTCGAAGCATTCAATGGCTAGACCTCAAAGCCTTTCTTGCAAGGATAGACACAGCCATTGCTACGCTGGCGAAGTGCTAATTAGGTTATCACACGTCATGTGATCACAAAAGCAGTTGTTCTTGCTACACACCCACGTGTTATCCTTCACCGGAACCACAACCTCAGTGAGGAAGGTACCCGCGTAATACTGACTTTCATTAACATGATCATAAGCCGACAGACGTCCACTGCTGAACACAGACCTCCGCCAAAGATCTCCACATCGATCGAACCTGCGCTCTCCGCATCCAGCTGCTTCTCGCAACCTTCACCAGATCGTCGGACCACCTAGTGGAGGGCCTGCCAACACTGCGTCTTCCGGTACGCGGTCGCTATTCGAGGATCTTGGTACCGCATCGACTGTCAGTCCTTCGGACTTTCAGGGTGATTTTTTTATATAAAGTTATATGACGAACTTTTTGTAGAGAGCGAGAGAGAAAGAGAAAGCGAGGAGGAGAGGAAATGTGTACGTATTAAAAAGGAATCCTTGATGGTTAAAAAAAGCACGTCTTCTTTTGAAATTGAAAGTTTATATAGATACGATAAATTATTAATATATGAAAGTAAGTTTTACCTCTCGATGGTGGGTCGGATCTTGTTCTGGTCCTCCCCAGCAACGAACTGACCGTAGAAGGTGGCCTTCATGATCGCCTCGAACAACCTTTGGCCGACCATCTGGCGGAGCTTCTTCATCAGCTGCAAACATAACAATAATTAATAGATATTAATAAATATACAAAAACAGTACATCCATCAGGTTAGTAACGTGGCGCTGGTTAGAATTATATACACTGCACCGCATCACCTTGTGGTCGACTTTTTAATTTGTAAAATCTTAAGTTCCGTTACCCCAGTTATTTCATTAGCCACGACGTTCTTCAAACCGGAACACACTAATATTTAAACGCTGCTGTTTTACGGCAGAAATAGAAGCTGCTTTGGAATATTTTAAATTGGCTCGACTCTATCTATATAAAAGAAGAGACTGAGTCCCAATAGTGGGATTGTTCGGGGAGTTATTTAATGCCATTATGATTAACAATTAATAGTGTATAATAAAAAAAATTATATCTATATTAATATGGTATCTTGCGATTCAACCATTACTCCAAGGTCAGAAAAACCGTCCCTTTTTATAGACCCTGGCCAACAAAGCAACCACCTAAGGGTGAAAGTGATACTACTACGTTTTTATCAAATAACAGCCTTTTTAAAGATTTTTTTTATTTAACGAAAATACGAGATGAGCGAGAGGTTCATCTGGTGGTAATTGATACACCAGCCCATAACAACGTGGCGCTAGTTAAGATGGTACATACTGCATCACATTGCGCTTATCGCCTTGAGACATACGATGTTATGTCTCGTTATCCCAGTAATTTCACTAGCCACGACGCCCTTCAAACCGGAACACAGTAATGCTTGCACACTGCTGTTTGCCCATTGCAATAGGAGCTGCGGTGGATCCAGTAATGATGATGAGTATTAAATATAGCATAAATTTTTTATGAGGCAGTATACATTCGCAGCTTTGTTATTTCCAGCAAAAATTATTACATATTTATTTATGCAGCCCACTTAAGTCTTATTACTTAGACATAAGGAACAGAGTGGCGTGGACAAGATACGTATGTGTTTGCCAAGTTACTCGTTCGCGAAACCGGTCCAGGAATGCCAGGTTCATTATCGTTACTAAAGGGGACGTACAGATACTCCAAGTCATATCAGCGCGCGGCTCTATGTGTGCGTGTGCTTGTTATACACAGGTAGTGTGTGTAAGTGATGACACATACGGCTGCTGTCACGAGCTCAAGTTCCGTTCCGAGACCTGCTCGGAGAGTAGAGCAGATTTTGGTCAAAGTCAAAGACAAATCCTTTCATTCAACGTTCGTTCAATCATTGAACTTCAAAGTTTACCAGCACTTAATAAAACATGCCTCGGAGCTGAGATCAATGGGCGCGAGAGATTTCGAAGCTGGCTAAAGACAACGCCTTTCAAACCGGATTACACCAATGTTTGCACGTTATTATATACATTTATCGTCAAAAATAAGAGCTGCTGTAGAACCTGGAGTCTCGGGCACCAGATACCTACGGAACATATGTATTAATGTATCTATAATGTCCCCTTATACGCCCTGTCCCCTTTCCCCAGTAATTTCTGTAGCTACAGCACCCTTTAAACAGGAACACAGTAATGTCTGCTCAGTACTGTTTATGGGAAATTGGCGCTGCGGTGGTTCCTACCTAGACCGTCTCCGGCAACAGAGATCTACAACCAGCGAAATTTGATAAACACCCAATTTGATGTGATGACTGCAAACAAGTTTTCTCTGCCACTACAGTTATTTAGTTGAAAACTCATTAAGAGTTAATCTGCACTATCATCATCATCAGCCTGCTGCACGTATCCAGCAGCTCCTGTATACTGCTCTTCTGTACTATTTACTACTCCATTTTAATTTTGTATGGTTAGCTAGAAACCATGGTTGCGAATCATTTAAGTATAACGAACCACACTAATGGTAGGTGTCTGTTGCCGGAGACCGTCTAGATAGGTACCAGCGCAGCTCCTTACTTCTAACCACGAATAGTAGTATGAAAATATTACTGTGTTCCAATTTAATGAGCGCTGTAGTAAGTGAAATTACTGGGGTAACGAAACTTAATATAGAATAATATGTTGTCTCAAGAAGACGAGGGCTTTGTGATGCAGGTTATATCATCCTTCTGTGGTAGCGTGCGAAAGCGTTCTCGCAGTCTCGGCGAAAAGCGCAGCGAGGAAACCGTGGGGTTGTAGCCAGTAAGAGTCTGGCATAACTTTTTCGTTGTCCCCCCAAGCGGGAAAGTATCCATGCAGGATTTCATCCCATAAAAAAAAAAAAAAAAAAAAAAAAAGAAAAAAAAAAGTTATATCATCCTGACTGGCGCTACCTTGTTATGGACAGGCGGCGTATCACTTATCATCAGTTGAATCTCCTGCTCGTCTATTGTATGAATAAAAAAAAATTAATGAGTCTTTTTTTCCGTAACGCTTTAGACAATTGGTGACGAATACAGACAAAGATTTATCCTTCTATTTGAGGTTATAATTTATATTAATTCAAACTAGGATAAACTACAATTAAATATATACAACATTGAAGATAAGAAAAAATAATTATATATTTATAATTTTTATTTTGTTTCCAACTCTTAGTATGGGAACCGTTCTCTTCTTCACCTCTTCTATCCTGTTTTTCTCTTCAGAAATTATTTATGATATCTATATACTAGCTGTTCGCCGCCAGCTTTGCTGCTCGCAATATAAAATTTGACGACTCTCTATAACAAACCGTTGCTATAGCAACCGCATAAACAATACGAAATGAAAATGTTTACAAAAGTCGATTAGAAATAAAATGATCAAGGATCTTTGAAATTTAAAAACTATACAGCCTAGACGGTCTCCGGCAATAGAGACACTACTACCAGTAATAGGTATTGGTCCTTCAAACCGGATCACAGTAATGTTTGCACAGTACTGTGTGTCAGCTACAACAGGCGCTGCGGCAGTACCTACCTAGACGGTCTCCGGCAACAGAGACACTACTACCAGTATTAGGTATTGGTCATTCAAACCGGATCACAGTAATGTTTGCACAGTACTGTGTGTCAGCTACAACAGGCGCTGCGGCAGTACCTACCTAGACGGTCTCCGGCAACAGAGACACTACTACCAGTAATAGGTATTGGTCCTTCAAACCGGATCACAGTAATGTTTGCACAGTACTGTGTGTCAGTTACAACAGGCGCTGCGGCAGTACCTACCTAGACGGTCTCCGGCAACAGAGACACTACTACCAGTAATAGGTATTGGTCCTTCAAACCGGATCACAGTAATGTTTGCACAGTACTGTGTGTCAGCTACAACAGGCGCTGCGGCAGTACCTACCTAGACGGTCTCCGGCAACAGAGACACTACTACCAGTAATAGGTATTGGTCCTTCAAACCGGATCACAGTAATGTTTGCACAGTACTGTGTGTCAGTTACAACAAGCGCTGCGGCAGTACCTACCTAGACGGTCTCCGGCAACAGAGACACTACTACCAGTAATAGGTATTGGTCCTTCAAACCGGATCACAGTAATGTTTGCACAGTACTGTGTGTCAGCTACAACAGGCGCTGCGGCAGTACCTAACTAGACGGTCTCCGGCAACAGAGACACTACTACCAGTAATAGGTATTGGTCCTTCAAACCGGATCACAGTAATATTTGCCCAGTACTGTGTGTCAGTTACAACAAGCGCTGCGGCAGTACCTACCTAGACGGTCTCCGGCAACAGAGACACTACTACCAGTAATAGGTATTAGTCCTTCAAACCGGATCACAGTAATGTTTGCCCAGTACTGTGTGTCAGCTACAACAGGCGCTGTGGCAGTACCTAACTAGACGGTCTCCGGCAACAGAGACACTACTACCAGTAATAGGTATTGGTCCTTCAAACCGGATCACAGTAATATTTGCCCAGTACTGTGTGTCAGCTACAACAGGCGCTGCGGCAGTACCTACCTAGACGGTCTCCGGCAACAGAGACACTATTACTAGTGCAGAGATGTTGGTCTGAAGAATCTGAATGGTCGTGTATATAGTTTTGCGGTTCGTCCTAAGTGACAATTAGTGTATATAGTCGAGAGCATGCTAAATGTAGAGGTAACTTCGTTTAACGCCGGTACGTTAACCGTAAGGTTTCCTTAACCAGGTAAAGCGCCGGTTAAAAAAAAATATGTCGCGGTTAACTTGTTAGCGCGAATTCTGTTTGCATTTGTAATCTCTGTTCTCAATGTCGGTGTAGTTTTAACAGCACCAGGTCTCTGTTAACTGTCTTTTTTATTTGTTTCGAGGGGGGGAATTCTTTGAAATATACCCTACTTCTGGAAGGAAGTCAGGGTTATGTGAGATTCTTACTCGCTAAAACCCCCTTAGTGGTCTGCATCAGTGCATTCGGAGAGGCTCCGGAATTACTTATAGAACGCACCGGTACTCTTTACACTGTGCCAACACGTTTCTGAGGAGGAGCCTAGCCCCTCCTAAGCATCATCGCTCAACCAATCGCTGTCCCACGCAGGTTCGCTTGTTTAACGATGCGCCTTCCGCCTCTAGGCCGGCGAAACTCCTAGATCCTTTCAGTCGCCTTCTACAAACAGGGCTTACCTTAATCCTAGTCTTACTAGCCCGAGACTACAGGTCTGGATTTTAACCGCCTAGGTACCACCACACATCCAAGAGTTTTTTTTACTTAACAAAGTAACTAGACGAGCGGGACGATCACCTGATGGTAAGTGTAAGTAATAAGCCTAACCATAATAACGTGGCGCTAGTAATGCTGTTATTTCTAGCACCACATTGTACTCGTCGCCATCAGACAGCCACTTACAACGCCCTTCAAACCGTAACACAGTAATATGTGCACACTACTGTTTGACGGTTGCAATAGGAGATGATCATCCAAACGGTCTCTGATAACAGAGACCTACCACCAGTAAGAGTCCAAACATTACTGTATTCAAGTTTAAACGCGCTATATAGCTGACCGAGGGTGTTAGGGTACGCGCTCTGCAACTCACGGGATCCAAGCCAACCTCACCTGCTCGTGGTGCAACCTGTTAATCAACAAACGAGGCTCTGGCTTCCATCAACCCGCATTGGGCCAGCGGGGTGTGAAATGACTCAAATCCCCCATGATTCCATTACCGATCACGCGGATATCTTTGGAGGTCTATGTCCAGCAGTGAACGTCTATTGGCTGGTAACGATCATGATGATGATGATGCAACTGGCAACGCGGCGAAACATTTCGTCTTAATACGAGGAGCACAATGTGGTTTATAGCATCCTGAACAATGTTATGGACATGCATATTACTTACCATCAGATGAACGGCTCACTGGTTTCATCGCTTAGGAAATTACTACTTTATTATAAGGTACTGGGTAAGGGTCTGAGATGGTACCCACTAAATGGTCATCGTCAATATGGTCTCATCGGTGAAGTAAATAATTATCCAAACTTTATAATTGAACTATCAATACTTTTATAACGATGGCAATGGCATAATTTGTTTGGAGGTGAATTGGGCAAACAAGATATGATACCGCTCACACAAGGTTTAGGTCTCCTGTTCAAGGTCTTTGGTGACATCAGCTCATACTTAAATAACGCGTACACTACTTTTTCTCTTTTGTCACCGGTTAAAGTCTGAACGAAGATCTTTACAGTTTCGGCAGGTTCAGAGCTCACGGAGCAGGAATACACGAGATAAGAATAAATAATATATATATATATATATATATACATCATAATTATCAGCCTTTGTTTATCTACTGCTGGGTATAGCCCTTCCCTAATGTCTTCCACCGAATGCGATCTTCAGCTACTCCCATCCAACCACTTCCAACCGCTCTGATGATATCGTCGGTCCATCTGGAGGGAGGACGTCCTACACTTTGCATCCTGTACGCGGCATTCACTCCAAACCTTTATACTAGAGCCTCATTGACTCGTCACGAGACCTCTGAAACTATCAGCCATAAGCACTAAAAATTTGGTAGAGATATTACTTCCGCCATTTAGAGGTCAGCTAAGAATGGATCTTACGTAATTCTTTTCCTGAAGGGAGTTGCGGGGGGTGTTATGTATACCAAATGGGGCGGAAAAGAGCTACTACATAGACATAAGATTTTCATATCAAAAAACATGGTGAAAGAAGTGAAGAAGAGAAAAGTTGTTATATTTGGATGTGGAAACAAAAAAAATTACAAATATATAGATAAATAAAATAAACGTGGGCGAGAACGTTTGGAGGTGTATATCATCAGGCGCTAGATGTCCACTGCTGGACATAGGCCTCTCCTGAAGATCTCCATATACAGTCTGCATGAGCTCCACTACCGCTGGGCACTAGAGGCTGTCGTATATAGGGGTTAATATGGGGTGATTTGGGTTATTTCCCACCACGGTGATCCAATGCGGGTTGGCGGGAGCCAGAGCCTCGCTTATTGATTAGCAGTGTGCACCACAACCAGGTGAGGTTGGCTTGAGTCTGAGATTTGAAATTCGAATATTTTTCTAACGGTTGCGCGGGGGAGCGGGGAGGTGTTACGGTTTGGTGCGGCATTTGTGCGGATTGGTCAGTCACGATGTCGCAGTGAACTGGTGCTCTTTCTGTCAATGGAATAATTGGACCGTTTTTCTTTGAAAATTCTCGTGGAGCAACCGTAACTGTTGATGGTGATGTCTATCGCCGCATTTTTATACCGAAACTAGGAGAACATCCATCGAACACCTCTCACACTTGGCTTCAACAAGATGGCGCCACACAGCAAGAGCCACCATGAGCCTCCTTCGCGAGATACACTCGGAATACTCTCGAAAGATTCCGCTGAGTCTGTACGTCGCGATGGAAAACATTTGGACGGAGGATCTTCAATAAATAAAATCCGCATATCTCGTCTTTCTTTTTATGACAAATATATGTATATTATAAAATAATAACATCCTTTAATTTATTTAAGAAATCCTAAATCTGCCACGAGACACCCCTATATAAGAATTTTAGCCTTAGATATTTGCTGCTTGTAAAGTTTGGGAGCTTATAAAATAGAGATCGACCATTTAAGGGACCCAACTTCGTTAATTACTTACTAAACGATATATTTTCGGTCCAAGGTCTAATTTAACACCCTCGTTTTATTTATGACCCATGGAAAAAAATTGTTTTGATCTGTTGTCGGAGAGAGTCTAAGTACGTAGCACCGCAGCGCCTACTGCAACCGGCAAATAGTGAGTGATGTGCAAACATCAGTGTTCCGGTTTGAAAGGCGTTGTAGCTAGTGTAATTATTGGGGTAATGAGGATCAACATCTTAAGTCTCAGGTGACTAGCGCAATGTGATGATATATCACCGTGACTAGCGCCAAATAACACATATGTCTAAAAAAAAATGTAGTATTTGATGTACGCACTTGAATTATTCATAAAGGGTGAAAACTCTTTTGTGACATTTGAAGGTCTATAATAAATCCAAAATCGCTCATATACAACATATACATGTTAAACATTATTCTTATATCTTACATAATTAATTAAAAAAAAAAAAACTACTTTGACCTTAACATGAGATTCTCTGAACGGCATGAGTTATGTCTTTTACTTAATATAAGTTTGTATCAATTGATTCCATGTATTTTAATTTCATTTTTTTTTGTTTCAGGGGGAAATCTTCGAAAGATACCTTCTGGAGGAAAGTCAGGGTTATGTGAGAATCTTATTCACTAAAACCCCTTCGATGGTCTGCATTCGGAGAAGTCACCGGGATCTCTTACAGAACGCACCAGTGCCTTCTTCACTTTGTGTTATACGTCTCTGAGGAGGAGCCTAACCCTCCTAAGCACCATCGCTGAGCCATACTCTGAGCGACAAAGGCCCCCACCTTCAAGGCCTGTGAAAGTTGTATACTCTTTTAATCACCTTCTACGACAGACACGGTTCACCTTAGTCCTATTCTCACCAACCTGAGACTAGAGCTGATTATACTTTGCCCTACCGCACTATTAACATTCAAAGCCATCGCAGCTCTTGGAGGCGGCAGGAGAAGCCGGTTTTGAATACTGATAAAAGCTTAATATATTAAAATTAATACCGCGGTCAGTAATGTGTATTTAAATACGCAATCTTGACAAAACTATCATGTCCATGTCATGATGAGTCACCATGTAAACCGGTTCGCGTCTCGTTTGCGTCTAGACGTTCCCACAGATTAATATATTACAGTGTTATATGTTAATAAATTCCTAGTATCATATGAAATATAGTTATCATGACAATGATATTGCCACACCACACAATAGGAACCGGCACTGATGTATAATGATGCATGGGACCTTCAGGCAAGGTTTACCGCCAATCACATCACACAAACAAGAGACAACATCTTATATCTCAGGCGACAAGTGCAATGTGATGTGTTTATCATCCTTACTGGCTGCACGTTATGGGCAGGCGTATCACTTACCATCAGATGAACGTCCCCCTATTCTCATCGTTTTATTGTGTAAAAAAAAAAACACTTTCAAGTTATAATAAATCTGGTAACCAGAGTAATTTCAATAGCTTCAACACCCTTCAATCCGGATCACAGTAATGTTCGCATAGTACTGTGTATCGGCTGCAATAGACCCTGCGGTGGTATCTACTTAGACGGTCTGCAGCAATAGAGACCTACCACCAGTGATACAGCATACATAGTAGTAACATTTATCCATCACGCTGGTGGAGTGCTTGTTTGCAGATGTCTCATTCTCCGAAAGATTTTGTTCCTGGAAAATGTGGATTTCTTGGTTCCGATAAAAGATAACGCTCGAAATGATAAAAACTAATTTGAAATATTTTTTGTATCAGTCTAGCCAAGCTGATAGTGATGTTGACTTCCGTAAACACATCAGGTAGACAACAGTCATAAGATTTCTTATTTGACGAATGGACGAGCGAGACGCTCACCCGATTGTAAATGATACGCCTGCCCGTATCAGTACAGTTAAGATGATATACACAGCACCACATTCTTCTCGTCAATTTAAGACGAAAGGTAAGTGTTGTTACCTCGTTCACTATCTTCAGCGTCCTTCATACCCGAACACACTACCGTTTGCACCGGAAATAAGAGCTCCGATGGTACTTAGACCATCTCTGACCAGTAGACGTAGGTATATACATCTTATATAGTTTCTTCCTTTATCACCTCTTTATGGTGAGCCTGATGAATCCAGACATTGTAAAAATATATGTATTTTTTTTATATTGAATCTAATAATTTTTATCTTTACTAAAATGTTACTTTAAGTACTTCAACGTATCTATCCGTCTCTTCTCTCTTTGCTACTACGATCAATAAAAAATTGTCGATGAAACTCTTTCTCTCTTTGCTCACCACCTTCACATTATACTCATCTCATTCTTTTGCGAATATATCAGAAAACAGAGATTTCTCTACGAACGCGTATGAACTTATTATATATATTATATAACTCGTTTATTAACTTTTTTCATTTTTATCACCCTGTTAAGCCGTTGTGAAGAAAATGTAATCATCTTCATCATCATCAGCTGACAGACGTCCACGGGCGGACATAGGCCTCCCCCAAAGATCTCCACAAAACGTAATAATTTTATTCAAAATAGAACTGATGTTTTCGTGATATAATGTTACTGACTTGTGATAAACTATGATTACAGAGATGCTCGAGAGCGGCACTTATCCCCTTGAAGACACGTTAGTGCCGAGACATTCTTTTGATGTCTGAGTTTATGAAAAAAAAAGCTCCGTTCAAATGGGTTAGTAACAATGATGAGGACCCTCCAAGCGTACAGACCGTCTGCCTGAAAGGGGATGGGGGGAAGAGGGGCGGAGTTATGCAATAACTGCGCATGCTGATGGCGTACCATCAGTTGAACGACCTGATCGTACTAAGTTAATGCATGGGGGAAATCAGTTTAAAATAGTTGAGGCTTTATAAAATTTACGAAAATATATCTTAGATAAAAAAAAACACTTTAACCTATCCCTATATCTACATTAAAATCTCTTATAACATTCCGTAGCTGCTTAACTAGGTGGAGTTAAGAAAACGGTTAGGTTTTTCCGAACTCACCATACTGTTAACCTTCAACAAATTAACATAACCGTGTCCCAGCGATCCGACATACGAGTCGTTTACAATCTTGTAAAACATGAGCCTAAGTATTAGTCCATAGTAGACAAAAAAAAAAACAAAGCAAACTACTGTAAAAGTTACTGTAGTATATGCTAAAATGTATCATTTCAGTTAACAACATCGAAACGATGAAGTTAGCAGCAAAAACTTAACGTTTACATAACTTCACCATTTCTGCGTCAGTCGACCTTACGTAATTGATCTTTCAATAGAAAATTATAATAATAAAGAAAATTGTCTTATTTTAAATACTAAACAAAGCTTAATAATAATTTATGACAATTATTTCCCTTTACAGTAATTATCATAAATTAATCATCGTTAGATTTATTATTTTATATTAAATAAAGGAGTGTTTTACTGCAAAATTTATTTTTAATTTTACACCATAACCGTTTTTTATCTTTACGTAAGTATTGTTGAAGTAAATTTTTATTTAGTTTCATCAAAATGGGATCACTAGTAGGTCATGCGTCATATATGGTTAAATATATACGCGCAGTACACGATCATACATCAACACCATATTTTTTTATTAACATTTAAACGAAAAAACAAAATTTTCTATAATAATTTTTATTATTTATTACAAAAGTATCGTTTGTATCCCTGTGAGGTATGGTCTTTGTTTCATCAGTATCACGAACTGTTTCATACATTGTAAGATAATACCAAAGCCGCAATTGCAGCGATCTTTTATGTTTATACAATTTCACATGGCACGTTCAAATAAAACATATTAGCATTATGTAGCCATGCTATTTATTCACAGTCACGAATACTTTAAGTTAAGCTACAATTTCATTTCTTTATGAAACACGATCTTTAATTATGGTCTTTCTTAAATTTTGCTCCGTCACCTATTTGTCGGCGCCGCTTCTCTAACGGAAGGGCGCATGCGCTAACGAAACGTTTTTTTTTAATGAATCCATTTCTCATGATATATCTAATAGACTCCTTTTCGATTGTTCCGATTTACATGTATTTATAGAGTAATTATATATATGGATAGCAGGTAGAAATGTAATAAATATCACAGTTCCGAGTTTGATCTAAGACAAGTTTACGTTTACGTAACTTTTTTACAGTACGGAAGGCAAAGGATGAATGAACGGGCAGCCACTAATGGCACCGACCCCATCGATGCGCCACTCATTATACATATAACCCGTGAAAAAAAACCCGCACGGTACGCGCACCTCGCCTTCGAATCAAATTCAAGGATACGACTACCGGTTAAATTTAGAGGCGTTGTACAACCGTGCTAACAATACACACCACATATTAACTTACGTAAGAACTAACTATCGATCTACTTACCATGTCGTTGTTTTCCACAATCCAATTGATCGAGCATATTTGGTAGACGAGGTAGGCCCGCACGAGCTCGCTAGTCTTCTTGCTTTTGAAAGCGTCCCGGGGGCTGTTGAAGTTGAGGTCGAGGTCGTCGCGCGACGGCGGCGGCGTGGACAGAACTCTAACGCCACGAGGCGCGTTAACGGCCAGTCGTCTCAGCAGAGCCATGATGATCTCCGCGCACTGTTCGCAACTGTAACGCGACCGTCCACCTCAGCGATCGACTGACAACTGAGTGACAGTGACGTTGGCGCTCGATAGGAGCGGCGCGCGCACCGTACTAATATAAAACGGCGCGAAGGTGTGTCGCCGCCAGCGGCCGCCATTGGTCGAGCGTCCCGTTTGTCAGATCCTAACGCGTTGCGTAACAAACTGCAACGACACCACACATCATCCAGAATGCAATTGCGGTAGGTTGCAATATATGCATACGAAATATAACAAAACCACTAGAACGATCATACTATTAAAAAATATGTATTTTTTGTATACAACTTCGGCTCCAATTTCATTTACTTTTAATTAACAATAACGTTACAAAGACGGGCCTATTGCCACTTAACATCACGGAAATTTAATCTTAACCAACTACAGATTTTAATTCTATTAAACCTATCCTTCAACGAAATTTCCTTATAATTATTACAATTATTTAAAAAAAATTCATGTTAAGTACACGTATAAATATAATAGGAGTATATCATAATATATAAATAGAACTAAATAAAATTGTTATATAACTACTTAGGCTGTATCTTCTGAGAAACAAATTTGGCACGACCCGATTAGTTACGTGATCGGATCAATACAAAGCTTTTTTATAACCTTGTAGAATAATATCCCAGTTGCAAGTAACAGGATATTGTTTAGAATAATAAATAGTATTAAACACAACACATATTGTCATAAAATTATTGATAACAGCATGAAGCATGAAGCAGCATGTTTAACGCTTAAAGATACATCCTGATTAAATTAAATTATACAATATATTCTAAGTTATAAATATTTAAGACTCTGGGACTAATCGGAAGATTATTTTTGTTGATATTAGGTAACATGAAAAGTTCCTAACAACGATATAACAATAAAAAAATATTACAAAATTTTTATTATATACCAAAAAAAGTTTTACATGCAAATTAAACGAAGTGTGTCTAATGTGATGATTAAATCACTTCATGTTTTTTAGAATCCAGATAGGCAAAGTAGCAAGGTAGTGTATAAGTACGTAAACTGCCACAGACCAGGCACAGTTAATGAAACCAACGTCAATAGGAGAACATACAAGTGTGAACTAGGACGGGCCATTCAATCTGTATACAATTGCTTATCGATACACGTCAACTCCAACTGAAGCGACCGCTGTATAATCAATTTACTGGAGAAGCCGATATACAGCCGACAAAACAAATTATATATTGAAACTGAACAACTAACTCGTATGGACCGGATTAGGCAATGTGTGTATTATGCGGTTGACTGTACGAGGCCACGGCGAATTAGCAAGCCTTTAAGATTGTTAATGGCAAAATCATTACAGTTTAACCAACAAAGAAAAAGTACTGTTAATTAAATAATCGACAATTTTTTTATGTAAAAGATAGTTTAGTGCTTGATTACAGTGTAATTAAAGAGAAAATGTCAACGAGCAGAGATGAAAAAAAATGTATATCATTTAAAACAATTTAGAAGATTAAGTGACCTATATATATATAGAGCATAAATATAAATGTATACAGTAGATATCTGTTTGTATTTCAGGCCATTAAGAATAGGCACCACTGTAAACTAAGCCTTTGATTTCTTCATCGACAAAGTAACATGAAGAGCAGTAGGTTCACCTCCGATAGATAACAAGCTCGTCCAGTAATTTCAATACCTACTGTAACTTTCAAACCGGTACACAGTAATATTTACTGGTGTTTAGCGACAAAAAGGTAGCCCTTTATTGTCGTGTTTGTATTTTGTGGGCACATTCTTGTAAATAAATTTGAATTTGATTTAAAACTCCATATGTATCGTATGTGAGTTATATGACTCCAGGCTCCTAACGCACCCACTATAACGTTACAAACACGCTACAGATACATCGGTACTTTCACATATAACTGGTTTGTAATTAATACTTAACCTACTCTGTAACTGCAAATAGACATGTCTATTGCGATACCAACATACTTTTATTTTTAGTAAAATATTCGTAAAGTTAAATACATATGTCAATATGTAGATAACATATTAACATAACATAGCTAAAGAGAGGAGTGAGTCTAGTATATATCTTGAAGGTCTAAAAGAAAATAACTTCCCAGCATCAAAGACGGTTGAGGTCAGTTGTGACTCATCTTATCCAATTCGCTGTCGTCGACATCGTCATCAGTTGCTTGGTGTTATCGTGTCTTTTCACACTACAGCTGCCCTGCTCGACTTAGGACTTTGTCTTGGAATTTGAATGGAAAGAGGCCTGAAGTACCAAATTTACCAATGCAATCAACCCTCCTTATGCTGCTGGATATCTAGGTTTAGGTTTAAAGACATTTATTTTTATAAGAAATTTATATAATTCGTTTAAAATGAGATATATATATATTTTTTTAATATCTTTCGGTAGGTGGCTGTACAGCTGTACATCCTCATGAAAGAAAGTTTTGTTTCCATAGTCCGTGCTTGACTTAATTAGTTCTATCTGTTCGTGGCTTCTGAAAGGGTATTTATTGTCATTTAAAAATAAACGTCCACTGTAGGACATAGGCCTCCCCCAAAGATCTCCGCGTTTGTATGGGGTTCATATAAGAGGAAAAGGCCATTTCCCACTGCACTGGCCCAATGCAAGTTGGTTGGAGCCAGAGCCTCATTTGTTGATTAGGAAGGTACGAGCACGTGTGGTTGGCATGGGTCCGGTGAGTTCCCTGAGGAGGACAATGGCTGTACGTGATCTTCAGTTATTGAAGTAGTACTCGTGAGGCTGGTAGGGTTTGCATAAAGCAGTGCCCGGGACGGGCTATCACAGCATATTATTTTAAAGGCGTTGCTGGTGATGTTTTTTTATTAAAATGGATGTGGTATATTTGTACAACTGAGATTGGTTGTACAATTTAATTTTTCTATGAAGGTGTTTGGTAAGAGTTTGAAAGGGTTGGGTGGAACAAAACTTTGACAATTGTATTGTGTTCTCTGTAAGGAATTTAGGTTAGTTAAGGCAGCCGACCCCTAGATTTCAATTAAATAACGATTTTATTTCTGAATTATATATACGTACATCTATGTATACAATAACCTGTCTTTCGATAAAATTTATTTTATTCTGTTTCTATTATTTCGTTTTCCAAGCACTTATCATATACTAATTAAATTGTTGTAGCTTATCTCGAGTGCTCTTATTATTAGTAATAGTTAAACATTGGATTTTCCTATAAGCACTATTAACCGTTGTCGCGACAACATTACTTTTTTGAAGAAAAGCAAAAAAAATGCATATAGGAAGCTTCTTTGGGCTATAAAAAATAGAAAATTTTAGAAAAACAAGATGTATACTATTCTATACATTCCTATACGTACAGTGATCATCGCATTTTAGGTATGTATATTATGCTATACATTGCTATGTTGAGGGAAGGTTGGAATGCTACCGGAAGTTTTTAACATATACCAAAAGATTATTGTAAATAACATAATTTTAAATAAAAATAACTGTTTTAATAGAAGTAAAAATGTTTAATAATATAAATCTCTTTTGAACAATTTTTTTACAAAATAATCGTAATATAATATAATTCAGAGACCCTATTGCTTGCGGTGGTACTCCTGAAAACAGTGCCAATTCTTCACATAATAAAGATGAAGCTTACATTTTGTGCACATAGTACTTGTCTGGCCAACTTTGCAGTACTTGCACCTCTGATATCCGGTTATTTGCGGCTAAGGGTGATATATGTCATACCAGACATCATCAAATTTGTAGGAGGTTTAAACTTTCGAGACTGGAATTTATCGATGGCGCTGGAGAACTCTCTGCTGATCCAATCATTCCAGCTTCATCACCGCTATCAGCTCCGTCACTTGTGGCAGAGTACATTCTTCTCAGGCACCAAGAATAAAATTTTGCCTTGCTCTTTCACTCATAGCAGTATAAAACCAAAGGAAACACAAAAAAATCATCACCTAAAGTCAAACCATATTATATTATAGATAGGTAAATAATGTACGTAATGTTATTTATCCTTTTATATAGGTAAGTAGTTATGCAGTAATAATAATAGTAGTTTTTTTTATGGGAGTCGAACCCACAATTATGTGTGTCGCTTTTTACAACCAATATATCAACGAGGCAATCAAACATCAGTACAACTGTCTTATAAATTATAATAAAATTAGTTTAGTATATAAGACAGACATACTTGCAATTTAAATTTTATTGTTAAGTTCAATAAAACATTGCTCCCGTTAAATTAGCAAAGTATATTATTCTATACACCATTAACGAAAGATAAATTACTGCAAAAATATGCCCTCATAGCGACAACAGTATATATATATAAAATTTATATGAACAAACATTTAGGCACGTGTATTTTATAATAAACATACATATTTAGGGGTACAAACATAAAGATAAAATAAAACTTACTTTAGATAAACCTAGGCAGCCCATCATGACGGTTATTTTTCACAACTGATTTGAAATTATGACAGATTAACTATATCTATTTTTGAAGTATAAATAAACGTCTAGAAATGTCATTATCACTATCATGTGTTTAAAAAACTAAGTTAAAAATTATTTTATATTGATAGTATATTTTTATTAAGGTGTATGTATGGTATACTATGTAAAATGAAAATAAGGGTTAATTGCGTATTTCCTTCGAATAGATTTTTTTTTAATATTCACCAACGAATAATAATTAATACAGAAATACCAATAATACTTCACAACACAATGACAAGACGGGAAAATGATTCGTGGAAGTTACATTACAGGAAACCCGCGAGTTGACACTTCAGAAAATCCGTTTACGCAACACTTAGTAATGTATACCGATAGTATGTGAATAAACTAATCAAGAATTTATTTAAGGTTTTTAAAGATGACGAACGACATCAGTCCTAGTATTTTTTTTTAAAAAAAATTGATAATTTTTTTATTCAATTAAGCGACGAAACGAGCGAGACGTTCATGTGATGGTAACTGATATTTCCGCCCATAATGCGCTCGTCGCCCGAGACGTAAGATGTTTAGTCTCATAACCCCATTAATTACAATAGCTACAGCGCCTTTCAAACCGGAACCCAGTAATATTTTCACATTGCTATTTGGCGGCATAAGTGGGCGCTGCGGTAGTACTATCTAGACGGTCTCCTGCAAGAGACCTACCACCAGTGCGGGTACTGGTACCAGCGCAGATATTATTTCTACCAACAAAGATCAGTGCGCAAATATTACTGTGTTGCCGTTAAAAAGCTGTCGTATCTAGTGTAATTACCGTAATAATGAACACAATACGGTGTGGTGTATATTATCGTAACTAGCGTATTATTACAGGCAGGGATGACTTAATATCAGGTGAACGTCTTGCAGACTTGGTAACTTACAAAAATTTTATTATAAAAATCAAACTACAATCGTAACAATTTTTTTTTCTAAATAAGTCTCACAAAATATCCTTTGAATATTATCCTGTGTATTGGTTGTATGTATCGACTTTTAAATTCCTCCTTGGCGCAGCGACAAGAAAAGAGCATATTCTTACCTGAAGGGTAGGCAACACACTGGCGTCGCTGATGACGTGGGCGGCGGTTAATCACTTACCATCAGGTGATCCGTCTTGCTCATTTGCCTCTTTTTTTTATCTTCTATTGTACTGTACAGCATCACCACTTCGTTCCTGGTTTCAGTTTTTTTCAATTCACCCATCTAGGCTACATTTATTATATAGTAAACATGGCGACATCACCATAACAGCATTACCGTCTCAACTGTGAACATATTACAGCAATTGTTCCTTTGTTACCAGAGAGAGAGACAGAGAGAAAGCGCAGAGTGAATGAGAGACAATAAGAGGAAAGAGCAGAGAAGAGATAATATACAGTTACGACTTATTACAGCGGGAGTCTGTTACGGGATAGGTGAGTGAAGAGATGGGGAGAAAAAGGAAAAATGATAGAAAAAAGGAAAGAGAGAGACATATATTATGAAGTAAAATATTACAGGAGTGTCCCGAGGCCGAAAGAGATAGGAGAGGGAAAGTGTGTCCCGACAATTCGTAAACAAAAAATAAATAAATAAAACAACAAGCGTCATGTATACATAGATTGTTTTATTTGAAAAAAAAAAATACTTCGTGTAACTAATAATCTAATCACAATATGGCATTCTACTTCCGAAACGAAAATTATTCATATGATAATTACAATAAAACCCCGCTCATCGCAAATAAATATCAACAGTACCCCACCGCACCGGGGTTCAGGGCCGCGGACCACATCGACGATATAAAAAAATAAATTGTTATAAATTTTACCACAGAGTCAATAGAGCTATTTAAAAAAAGAACAGTTCAAACGCTCACGATTTATCAGTTAAAACCATAACAAGTATTATAAATAGGAAGAAGTTCGCATTCATTGTACGAGTAATATTGCTTGTCCGTCTGTGCGCGTGCGCAGCTCGCGTGGAAGTAAACGTGCGCCTAGGCTAACCCTAGACGAAAGCGCATTATAAATTATTGCCATACATCAAAATGATGGAACGCATCGCACCACTCTAGAAGACATGAGGAAACTGATCACATCGTGGAACTGGAAACGATAAAGGGTTCAAGTTATATTAGCAAAGAGCTTGACTGAAGTGAACCCTGCATGACGTAGTAAGCAAGGAGTCTTCACGGTCTGGGTACACGAGGGTTATAATGCAAGGAAACCAATGTAAGGATTGTAGGCGGCGATAAATACCATATCCTCCCCTCCCCAGAGACATTAAAAGTTACATCCATGATTAATTTACATTGCTGCTACAAGCACTCGTTACTAAAAAAAATTAAAAAAAAAAAAATAGTTTGATTCACGATAAATATACTTTTGAGTCGACTAACGCGGCATATGTAGTATGTATATTAATAATTAATAGAAATAAAAATAGTTCGTTTTAAATAAGCGGTAGAGAACACCATGTTCATCTCTTCTCTGTATAGAGATGAGAGAATAATTAAAATCTAATAAAAATTTACAATTTTCCATACAAATAAATAAAAGATGTCGAATTTAGTAATAAATTAAAATAATAAAATAAAAATGTAGGTTAAAAAAATTTATATACACGCTGGCTCCAACAGCAAGTGTTACATCGAAAATGAAATCAAAAATGTATATTGGATTAGATGGAAACGGAGTCGGTGTTGCCATCACTTAACACTAAAAATCATAGAAAATATAGTTGACTAAATAAACCACAGGGTTTCTACGCATCATGCGAAGGTATAGCTAAAATCGCACAAAATCTGCATCATCGATAGACGTTGGTGTACATAACTCGGGGAGGATATGGAATCCATGCTGAAATGATCTATATATCTACAACAGCATGGCGCTAATTAAGATGACGTATATTGTAAATATCGCCTTGTGACATACCAATTCTCATTACCGCAGTAATTTCACTAGTTGACACTCACTTCAAACCGGATAATAGTAATTTTCGCACAGTACGGTTTGGCGACAGAAATAGAAGCTGCAGTGTTACTTAGTCTCCAGCTAAAGACATTTACTACCAGTAACAGTAGTTGCTAGCTAAGCTGGTGCTTAAAAACTTTAAGGAAATATCGACTTTAAACATGTCCCGGAAACGAGTCAGCGACCTTCACATACACGCCTGTGAAACTGTTCAACCTATACCATCGTTTATGTAACTTACAGCGATTGATATGCGACATTCGCTACACACTCGCTTGATACACAAGAGCGTGTAGTAGTCTGTATATATGTAGTCTTCAGTATAAAACGTACAGTCCGAGCCCCAAAAAAAAAGTATTTATGTAGAAACAAACACATCTGAACGCATCTTAAAAAATACATCCGTCCCTATATGTTTATATATCTTAAAATGATAATAAAACTCTTACAATTAAATTATCCTAATATGTACAAGTTTTTCTCATTGATATTGTGATCCGTGATAATAATTAAAATAAAATACATCTTTCATACACATTCACACACAAACAGAGTCAAGCGAAGGAATTTACATAAATACATCAAAATAATATCAATTCAATAGGAATAACTGTGAAATGTTAAATATATATATATATATAAAATCTATAGAAATATTTATAATAGTTTTGTTGGACATTTGTTTTATTACTTAAAATATTAAAAGATAAACATTTTAAGAAAATCATCAGAAGGAATAATAACAAATGCAGTAACATAGTAAACGTTGTTATTGAACTTTGTATTTCCGCATTTTTTTTTTTAATTATTATAAGTGTAAATTTTTTTTATATTTAGTCAATCAATTGTAATGATTTACTCGAGATATAAATATAGAAGAAACAATAACGATCTCATAGTTGATAAGAAGATATCATTCAATAGACAAATTCTTTGATAATTCTTTTCAAACAAATTGCAATCAGTCGAAACGTTCAAGCAAAAAAAAAAAATTAATTATTCCTTGATTCAAAGTAATTCCTTTCCTTCAAAATCCGCTAACAACATTGTTTATTAACATTAATTAGAAAATATCACTATTCGCTTTTCATTTCTTTCGTTACACAAAAGGCAAAGTAACATACATCATACAGCCAAATCTTTGATAGTTCCTTTTTTTTTATCTAATTCTATATAAAACATCATCATCGTTCATCAGAGTCTTTATTGGTTTGAACATGTAATTAATATTTTAACACTGCAATATTTTAAGGATAATTTATAAACAAAGCAATTGTAATTAAATTCTTAAAATATAAACATTAGCGGTATGTATTTCTATATATTGTGTGATGATAAAAAATTAAAATTTTTATTTATTTATATATATATATATATACTTATGTATATTATTAAACAATAAAACAAATATATTAATACACTATTGGATGACAATGATAAAGGATGTTGATGTTAATTTGTTAAAGGATGATGAAAAGTATTATAAGGACTTTTAGTGATATAGTTAATATAAAAAAAAATATTTTGTGTATTCTATTAATGTAAGCATAAATATAATGTCTTTTTATCAGTTCTCAAATTTGTGACAAAATGAAAAGTTTAATTGTAACTTTCGAATATCTTATAAATACTTATACTTCCTTTATTGCTTCCTCTTAGAGATTGCTTTAAAACTGAAATTTATATTGCATAAAGATAAGTTTATACTGAATTTAATTAATTTTAATTATGAGATTATTATTAACAAAAATTAATATCATAGGCCAAATCTTTGAAAATACAGGACATACATTCTATATCCGCTCCATACATGAAGGCATCCTTATTATTCGCTACATAAAATCTGATAATCTTAGATTATGAACACTTTGCTTAGTACTACACCGTTTGCATTTCACACGTACCTAGTGCTTATTTACAAAAGCTAATAATTACTAAACTAATTAGAGCTCCTCCTATCTGTACAAAAATAAATGTAGGACACAGTCCCTTAGGTATAACTTACATTATTATGTACAGCAGCTAAAGGTTACAGTGTAAACGTCTTGGTGTCACCGATACTATTAAATAAGTCTAATAATAATTTCTCATTACTATTGGTATTATTCTATACGTGTATAAAATTTAGATTTCACTCCCAAACACTTTATAATATTCATCTAACGAACAAAAACTATCTAAACGTAGTTGCAAGATTTACATGGATCTATTATTGTACAGGCACAAATACATAGTTTATCTGAAGCTCGGAGGCTTCCATCTAACACTACTTTTAGGTAGGCGAGGGGTTTCAGTCCTACGTCTAGTGCCTTACAGCTAGCCACTGAAACAGGGACGGCGAACCTAGAGAACGAATTGATTTACTATACTAAGGCTATAACTTAACCACCATAACACATGTTAAGTGACAACACAGCATAAGATGGTGAACCATGCTCGCTCAGGATTCAGTTCAATACATGTTGACAGAAAAAACAAAAGCAATGTCATTGTGACCGCACTTTTAATAATATAGGAATGGTAACAGGTGGGTTTGAAGAATGGTGTGTCGTGTCATATTCATATAAAATATTCATTAAAGGGAGATGTTCAGTACATAACAGAGAGTATTACAATGTACAGATTGAAATGGCGATTTTTGGTGTTTAAAGAAAATTGAGCTGCTACTTAGAAAGGTTCACCATCCCTGCTTTAAAGGTAACTGCCTACACTACGCCCTATCCAATCCTGTCTCACTGTACAACTAAACATAAAAAAGCTACCAAAGTTTAACACAATTCATTACATCATGAACTAACATAGACCTAATTTCTCACTTTATTATCAAAGTCTTCTTCCTTGGACTATTATTTATCTGTCTCATGACTCTTACATATTTTGAGTCAGAGGGAAATATGCTTCCATATTAGAAACACGTAAAATCGTCCAGTTTTATTATGACAAGATTATACATGGATTCATTTCAGTGTCTCAATATGGTTGGGTATTGGCCTATGTATTATTTTACATAATAAATAAATCTGAAGTGTAATAATTGTAAAATAAAGAATTTACACAATTTATATTAATGTTTATACTAGGAGACAGGCAGAAATGCACTTGCCTATATGCTTGATCTCTGAAACAGCTGAACTGATTCTGCCAGCTCATTCACTAGCCGATACTTTCATTAGTACATTTAAAGCAGTTAGGGTTCTGCTCATAAAAAAGTAAAACTGATAAAATAATGAACAGTTGAAACGGTTCCAGCAAGGGTTTATTTCAAGACAGATGAGAAAAAGAGCAAGCAGTGTCACCCTTATAGGTAACATAAAAACAATATTGGATTGCCAACCTCAACAGATATATTTGAATTGGAACAGATTAAATATACATGGGCATAACAGACCAAGTTTTCAATGGTTTTAATTAAAAAACATGAGCATGATAATTTCATATCACACTGGAGTAGTTTCAGAGTTCAGGATTTCAATTTTACTCTTCTCAAACTAGATGGGTGACATTATGTCGGTCACCTTGATATCATATGAGATTATACATACTGATGACAAAAGAGACCAGAATTAGTATTTTTATATATGTAGGTAACAAAGCAACCCACAGTATATTTTGATAGACTTTTCCACATATCACTTTGTTTACTCTTGTTTTTTTAAAATATTATTGTTTGTTTGCTATATAATCGGTTTTTAATTATTATGATAAACTATAACCACCCTTTTCAAATATTGTGCAATATCATCTGTATAAAACATTTAAAATTATGCTTTAGATTTTTTCTTAACTGGGTTGTATTCTTGGTTGAGGTGAAATCTAAAGTATAGCTGGTATTTACAGATTAGGCACTGAACAATTCCTTGATGTTATACCAAGTAAATTATTTGGATTACTTAAGTAGATGAAAGTAGGAGTTGCTTATATACACTGTAATACAGTGCATGTGAACTTTATCTGGCAATAGCCATTAAATAGAATATTCATTACGTTTTTATAAAAAAAAATATCACTCATACAAACACCCATACATTATGTATATATGTCTCAATTAATAAAAGAAAATCATCGCACAACAGTGAATAAAAAAATATTGTTTACTGTACTTAAGTAGGCGTAAGTTGATTGTGTGGCCTTTGCTTTTCTCAATATTCAAGAACAAAAAAAATTATGTATAATACCAAAGGTATCTTACTCCATCAGACTTTTTAATGCTTATGATAGACGGCAAATCTTGGATTCACAGATCCAACTTAGGCCCTTCTGATATAACATACAGAATAAAATCTGATGAACAGAGCTGGTGAAAATAAGTCATTATTCATAAACATACTGATGGTAATTTTTTTTCTTCTGATTGGTGATTAGTGGAACAGCGAAGCCTTCAGTCTTCAACACTGATGTATGAGGAACTGTTTCCTTTTGACAACAACCTTCATTTCGATATCACACACTGCAAGTCCATATTGTATACCGCCATGTCACTGTAAGTCACTGTTACTCCTCTTATAAATAACTCAGGCTACATTGAACGTTCTTGTAACTTCACCACTATTTTCATTTAAATTTCGACCTACGACCTAAAATTAGTAGGAAACTGATGCGCGGGCGGCGCGTTAGCACTACGATTGTCTCTTTAAGAGAAACCACTGGAAACCTCGTCGAAGCACTTTCTAGAAGGTTCCCCCGTTCACTTAACGTAATTATTCCCCCACTGAAGAGATCAGGATGTATTGTCTATTGCAGCACTGTTGCCGAAGGTAACCTGGACAACAAAAAATATTTTATTTTAACATAATTTTAATTTTAAATGCTGTTTTCAACTTCATGTATAATTTTACATGTAAATTGTTATATATGTGGGTATTTGACTTGTATGTGTTATTGACAAATAATATCAACTAAGTGGGTACTTCATAATATATTCACATAATGACACTTTAGAACATGGCTATGTAGCAGCTTACAACACATAGTACCTACTCATGTGTGTTATCATATATTCAGTACATAACGTAAATAGTATTTCTGTACCGGCATAATGACCCCATTGATGAGATTTGGAAGTCTTTCTTTATGAGAGACAAGGCTATTAATACACTATACTAATTAAGTGCAGGTTGATGCATGTTGCGTGGCTACGAAAGCTGTTTTCCCACTGTTCCTGGAACATGGTGTACTAACCGCCCCACAAATGAAGTAATCCGAAATGTTTTTCTTTTATTCAATTAAGCGGCGAGACGGGCCGGACGTCCATCTGTTGGTAAGTGATACGCCTGCCCCTAACAAAGTAGCGCTAGTTTGGATGATACACCTCGTTGCCTGACACGTAAGATATTGAGTCTCGTTACCCCAGTGATTACATTAGCTACAGCGCCCTTCAAACCGAAACACCGTAATGTTTGCACGCTACTGTTTGGTAGCAGATGTAGGCGCTGCGTTACTACCTACTTAGATGCGCTCCAATAACAAAGATCTACCACCAGTAAAATGCGCTGCGGAACTGGAGGCCGTGGTCGCGAGTGCTAAGAATACACTAGTGATGATTTTTCACGTCAATAGATCGTGACCCTGACGACTTGTAGCACAGGCGTACTTTCAATCACCTAGTCGGAATCGGAGTCATCGTTGACACTGGAGCGCAGCTTGGAAAGGGTGCGCCGCGCGGCCGGCGTGTCGTCCTCCTCGTCCGACGAGATGACGATGCGCTGCCGCGGCTTCACGCCCGTCGCGCCGCGCGTCATACGCCGTGATATGCTGCCAGCGGTTTCTAAACCAGATAGAGTTGATCACATAAATGTAACAGTATCCATGATAGTGACTAACCGCTTATTTAGTAACACGGAGGTCTTGGTCACATGTTGAATAGTTTTGGTTAGTGGTACTATTTTTTCGGATCCGCCTGGCTAACTACCACCTATGACATTGCAGATCTGCCGCCATAACAGTTATACACACACGCCACATATGTTTTGGCAATCAACATCTCTTAAAAGTCAATCCCACTTCTTTGCACAACTGCAAACGTAACATCACATGAAATTGAAGTCATCATAGATAAAAAAGAGATAAATGGGATATTCATTCATTGATTATAAACAATAACTGCTTTTAACAGACTGGGGCTACGGAGGATATTTACACAACAGCAAATTATGTTCATTACCTGAGATAAAATTCTGTACATATTTCAGTGATTGTAGTGTTGGGACGCCTCCCACAAGGACGATCGATCGATGTGGAGATCTTTAGGGCAGGCCTATGTCCCGCAGTGAACGTCTATCGGCTGATGATGATGATTGGAATAGATATGGAAAGCTTCTAATTAACTATTATTGACCTACACTGACTCCAGCAATGGAGAATTAATCCAATAATGTAGTAGTATTATCACCATCACTGTGCTTCACACAAACACACCCCCTGATTACTATAATAATTTACTAGTAAATAGCTCTCATGGCTGCAATTTTGTCTACTATATATATATTTACTATTTATCAACAAATAAAATGTTATAAAGAAAACTAACCATCCTCATCTTTATGTTTCACCTTAGCCTCTTTCTTTGCCTGCTTCTCCTGGGCTTTTTTGTCCATCTTCGCCTGTTTTAATGCTTTGCAACTTTCCAACGTCGGCTTGCCTTCCAGTCCCGCCGCAGTCAGTAGCTCCAACATTTTCGCAACTCGTTCCTTATTCTTTGTGCAACCTGTTTTGAAATGATTTTTTTAGCTTTAAATTAAAATTCACGACTCAGGGAAGAAACGCTTTAGAAATAATATTATAGTAAAAAATAGGTGGTGGGAAAATAAGGAATAAATTATTTTCTTACCTTCAACAAGTTTTTTATAGTCGAACCGTATGCCGGCAGCTTTGCAAAATTTCTTCATGTCGGTGATACCGGGCTGACGGAGTTCTGGTGGGACGGGTGGACGACCCCGGCGTCCTGTACCTGGGGTGCCGGGAGTGCCAGGAGCACGTGGACTCGTATTCTTAGACCCCTTCGGTCTGCCCGGACCACGTTTCAGTGGTAAATCCTAACAAAGATATTACAAATTACATCATCTTTTAATGAAAGTAAACATTTTATTATTGGACGGAAACTATATCGGTAATAGAGCACCATCTATTGTAGACGTGATGTAATCGTGTGCAAACATTAATGGCTCAGTATTTAGTGAAATTACATAGGAGTCACAATGTTTTATATTGCATGGCGATTAATTGTTATGGGCAAATGTATTGTGTATCACCAGTTCAAAGTCCTACTGCTCTCGTCTTTGCATTGATAGGAAAAAAAATCATAATGAAGTACCAAAGGCATTTTCCAATTAATGTTGAAAGTGACAGGGTATATATTTTATATCGCCGTATCATATCCACAGCTGATAATCATCAATGTAATTTACTCACGTCATCACTTTCTTCCGAACCACTACCAGATGTTCCCGATGAATCGTCTGATGATGATGAGTCAACAGTTGTAACCTGGTCAGAGAAAACAATTCAGTTCTGTTTTGAAGGGACGATAACACAATATGTATGTACGAAATAGCAGATGTAAAATTCGAAAAAATGATTGTAATAGTATATTACTGTTATGGCGGCGTATTTACAATGAGTGTGGTAGTTAAAAAAAAAATTGTTAAACTCTGTACCATCAACCAAGCTTTATATGAAATGGCACTCGAATCAGATCATGGTCCTGCATGTTACTAAGCGCTTAGCTACTGCACCTCTGAAGCAGTTACTTGCATTTTTGCACTAACCATATAATTGCTACAAGATAAAGCTGCAACATTAAAAGTTCAAGACCAGTCAACTTATTACCAGTAACCATTTTCAGGTATATGCACTATATCTATGAGACTTTCTTAGTTGTTCTCAAGAAGTATGTTAATCAGGATGTAACACATTTTGGGATTTAAAAAACAACAGTAGATAGTGTGTGCTAGGAGATCGCTTCCGACAACGAAGACAGACACGATAGTACACTAATGACACCTTTGATGATGGCACGGAAAAAAAAATTGATCCTGATTAAAGAAAAATCATATTTTTAAAACGTTTTATTAGCATTATTTACGCTCCATTATGTTAGTACAGCTAAATAAGAAAATAGTTTCGTAAAAAATACATTACAAAAAAAAGTCAGCAATGAAACACAAAATCAAAAACAGCTGATGCTCGGATCAACGAACGCCCGGACGCGGTGGAAACTCGAGATGTATTTGGTTTCTATTTGAACCTTATTTCATAGCGACCACGGAGCTTTTAGATTGTGCGCCCGGGCGTTCGTTGGTTCGAGCATCAGCCGTTTTTGATTTTGTGTTTCATTGCTTGTTTTTTTTAGGTAATGTATTTTTTATGAAACTGTCGTTTCATTTAGCTGCACTAACATGATGGAGCGTAAATAATGCTAATAAAATGTTTTAGCAATGATATATTTTTCTAATCGGGATCGATTTTTTTCCGTTCCATCATCAAAGGTGTCATTAGTACTATCGTCTGTCTTTCGTCTTTCGTTTTCGGAAACAGTCTCCTAACACACAGTATAGCTTGCTCAGTTTCATGCACCCATTCTTCTCAGAGCCGAAGCATTTGTATTGCGAGTGGCTATTTATCTTAAATTATATATTTTTACGTTAAAAAAATTGACTTTGACTTGTGAATGTACAGATAAGAACGGACCTCGTTGGATATGAGACCCCGCGCTTGCGCCTTCGCGGCGGCGAGTTTTGCCGCTGCCGCCTTCTGCGCGGCGACATGCGCGGCGTGCACTGCGAGCCGCTCGCGTTCCGCATTTGCGTCGTAGTAGTTGTACAGCACCTGCATCGACACCGGCACGTCGCCGAAGTACACCTCGTTGGGGATATGAGACGAGTCCAAGCAGTCGTCACTCCATCGCCTTTAAACAAAACAATAATGTAAACTGATAGTTCTGATTATTTAGTCATCAGCCAGTTTACATTCACTGTTGGGGCACAGGCTTTCCCCCAACGTAAAGGCGACGGGCCATAGTCAACACGCGGGCCCAATGCCGATTGGCGACTTAACACACCTTAGAATAAATTCTAATTCATGTGCAGATTTCCTCACGATGTTTTCTTTCACCGTTTGTATTTCGCTATTGTTACTAAAGTTCGCAAATGCACATAACTTAAATATTAAAGTCATCGGGTACAAGCCGAGATTCGAACTCGCGACCTTCAGAAAGAAGGCCGCACCCTCTAATCACTAGGCCAGCAAGCTACTCTGATTATAAAGGGGATGTATGCAGGGACGAAAAACTTATGAAAACCCACACAGGATATCCGCCAACCCACACTTAGGCAGCGTGGTGGGTAAACGGGTTTGACGCTTCATTTAGGAGAGTAGGCTCAGCATCCCCATACTGGGAAGATTAAAAGGACTGCTTATTATTATGGATAATTTAATACATGTGATTGTTTGTATGAACACAAATGACAAAATACCAGTCACCGACTATTACCATGATTCCATTCAAGGACTATTAAATGATGAATATTTTTTTCATCTGATTCATAATATTAAATGTTTGCACTAGTATTAGGACTCTTTTGCCAGAGACAGATTAAGTGAATACCAACATAACGCTTATTTCTCATGATAAATTGTAGTGTGCAAACTTAACTCTGTCTCGTTTGTACTGTAGCTATTGACATTACTGAAGTAACGAGACTTAACATCTTATGGGTGAGAAGCAATGAGCATAATATGGTGCAGAGTGGCAGTGTATACCGTGTTAACAACTACCATCACATTATTATGGGTAACAGCATTGCTTACCATCAGGTGAAAGTTTTGCTCATCTCGCTGGTTCATTGAGTAAAAAATAAATCTCAAAGTAACCTTCTGAACTGTATTCCTGAGAAGTCCTTCCTGCACGGCCTTACTGCGTATTGATAGGTGGGGTGTCGTGGGCGCGGCGCAACGGCAGGAACGGGAGTTCGAGGACCGAGCACACCCGGCGCGCATGCGCGCGGGGGTGTTGCCCCCGGCACTACGCCCGGCGGTTTCGGTTTGTTGGTGGAACCTTTAGGGCGACCTCGCTTCTTTGGCTTAAAAATTAAAATGCCAATTATAATCATGTTCAGCAGGTATTAGAGGAATACATCAGCTCTAGTGCAGATTTACTGTTCAGACATTTTTATTGTAATTTACCTCCAGGCCAGGTGTAAGAGTTTTTCCGGGTGTAATTCCCGGTTTCGCCACTTCGGGAGTACCGAATGGTTTCCGTTCCTCATCACTGCAACAAAGGTGGTATCATCAATATTAGATCATACTTTCACCAGCTTACACTACACATTCATCCCCACAGAATTACACACATAAAAGTCCTTTAGAAATCTTATCAACATCTCGTAGTTAGACTAGTTTAATAATTTGGGTACTGAGAAAATTATTTCAATGAGGCTTGTAATAGGAAGATGTGTGGTTCGATTCCAGCTAGCATTACTTTTAAATATATCGACTAACATTTCTGTGTTCTGACAAAATATTCTATCCAGAGTATTCACCCAGAATATTTATTAGGTTATGTGAAATTAAAGCCTAATATGCTGTAATTAAAAAAAAATTATAACTAAAACAAAGCTCTATGAAAAGGAATGTTATAATTTTCTAACATATTCCACTTAAAAATATATATTGAGATAATTTTCTCCAATTACTAAATTCGAAGTAAAATGGATTACTAAGGTAACGAAGTTATAAAAAAATTAGTAATCTCACATTTTGTCAATTGGTTTGACTCCGAGCTCCGCTGGCCGTGATATGTCGCTTGGTATTTCCGTTCCCTCTAATTTTGCCGCTTCTGTATTAAAAAAAACACTTAAACTCATAATTGTGAAACAACCTGATTGTATGTTAATGGTAAATGTCAAAGTTGTTCAATTATAATTCATTTAATTAAATTAATTAGTAGCAAACTAAAATTAAGTTCAGTTTGCACGGTTAAGGTCGAAGTTTTAGTGACTAATCCGATGGTTGGCTGGTGGCAGGTCTTAATTGTCGGATACCGTCTACTTAGGTACCAACGCAGCTTCTACTGCAGCCTACAAACATTACTGTGTTCCAGTTTGTAGGCGCTGTCGCAAGTGAAGTTATTGGGTTAAGACTTAACATCTTTAGTCCCAAAGCGACGTGCACAATGTGATGTTGTGTAAATCATCTCAATTAGGACCACATTGTTATGGTCAGTGACTTTGGTGATTATTATTTACTATGAGTTTTACACACAGAATTTTTTTATGATATTGTATATTACACTTTAAAGTGTTAACATAAAATACTTTGTTCATTTGTGACAATAGTATTTAACCACTGAGTATATTAAAAACATGTAATAATTTGAATAAAAAAAATAATGCTATATAATAACAATAAAAACTAGACAAAATATAACATGAAGCACTGTACGGAAGTTTTAAATAAAGGTTTATTTACTCACCTAAAGGTTTCTCTCCTGGAAGGATCTCTGCTATTAATTTAGGCTGTGTGTCATCTGAAAATATTGAAATTTGTTATACACAGATAACTACAACTAGGCAATGTAGAAGTGGTCGCCAACTAGATGCTCTCAAGAATCTTTACCGCTAACCAAACTCCGCATTAGCCACAGGAGAGCACCACAGAGCATATTTCAAAGCGGATTCCAAATTAAATAAAAAAAATCTAAATAATGGACAAAAAATTAAAGAGTCAGATGGTTAATCTATGAATTACTAATGAAACTGTAATTGTGATATTTTATTGAAAAAAAGGGGAAGAAAGATATCTTTAAATTAATTTAGTTCGTAAAATTACTTTATTTTTGTTGCTGAAGATTGTCTAGGTCTCTAAGACTCCTCAGTCTATCTGATTTTCCTGAACTATTATATAACGAACTTGTGGCAGGCCTCTCTTTTGTCAAAGATTAGGAAGGTTTATTGGTGGTAACTTTCTGTTGCTCATGAACGTCTAGGCAGGTACCGCAGCACGTAATCCACCCGTCAAACAGTACTGTAAAAATATTACTGTGTGCCGGTTTGAAGGGTGCTTTAGCTAGTGTAATTAATGGGGTAACGAGACTCCACATCTTATCTCAAATGATGACCACAATGAGGTGCAGTGAACATAGTAACTAGAAACACGTTGTTATGGGCGGGCGTATCTTATCACCAGGTGAATGTTTCGCTCAGTCATCGCTTAATTGTATAAAAAAAATTTTTTTCAATTCCATAATTGTAATAAATTATTTATAATTTTATTTAAGCTTACCGTTACTTTGTTGATCTAGAGGTTTTTGAGCGACTTCTAGTGGTTTTTGTGAGATATCTGGAAAATTAAAAATATTCGAAATTTCATATAAAATATTAATGTTTAATTTTCATAGAAATGAACTTACAGTAATTAATAACAAGACAGGGGAATTCACTAGCCCAGTGGATTATCAATTCAGTAAAATTCAGATGCAATTGTTAGACACAGACAACATTAGACAATTGTGTGGGAGATTGCTTGAGGGAAACCGATGTTCATAAGTGGATGTGAGAGTGAAATAACAATGATGATGATAATTAATAGCTGATGCAAAGTACATCAGACTTTTGTATAATTATAAGAAGCTCATAACCTATGTAATAGGCAACAAATTTTATTAATGAAAGGACTGGTGGTGTTGTGCCACACTGGTGATAGGACACCATTGCCAGAGATGTCTAGATAGGTTCAACCGCAGCACCTATTTCTGCCATCAAACAGTAGTGTGCAAACATTACTGTGTTCTGGTTTAAAGAATGTTGCAGCTACTGAAATCACAACTCAATATGTTATATCTTAAAGTGACAAGCACAATGAGGTGCACTATATATCATCCTTATTAGTGCTATGTTGTTATTGATCGGGCCTATCACTTACCATCAGGAGAAAGTATCCACTAGTTTCATCACTTAATTAAATTAAAAAAAAAAACTTACCAAGTGATTTGTCTATATCAGGTCTATTCACTAAGTCATCTGGCTTGAATATGTCTGTTTTAATTTTTATTTTCGGCTGGTCTAGATCTCCACCCTGAAACATTAATAATTTAAAAATAATCTTTTTAGTAAAAATATTACTCTTTATTCTAATTTTGGTCAACGCATCTAAAGATAAAAGTAGTTATTAATATGTCAACATTACTAACAATGCACCAAATATTGTAAGAAAAAATAATGAAAGAAACGAATAATAGATCATACATATAGATAGATATTAATTTACTTTGACTTTATTCTTAACAGCTATCTTATTGTTCCACCTTCCAGGAGTTGAACCCTTCTTTGGAATCTATGGTATTTTTAATTTCTTATTGTAGCAAGTGGTAGAGAGGTGGTCTCTGGCTACCCCATTGGGAACGAGGCCTGATATATATGTATGTTAATATCTTCTTAACTACACTCTAACATCTAGGTAGATAATTTTCTTATAAATAACAATATAATTATTTACCATAACTTTCAAGATTATAGATAAAAAATCTAATGTTTTTATTGAATCCCCAGTTAAACGAAGAAGCACAAAATCATCAATGAGTCCAAAAATTATACAATTTTAACATAACAGATTATTTCTTTAATGGCTATGCCAATTTTTTTAAGATTCTCAATGACCTATAAACAATGTTTATTAGTCCTATTGTTTTATAAAAAAAAATTGTATGATAGAATAGAAATTGTTTAAATTATTATACTGTTAATTTCTATAATTATTAAACTTGATATACACTAGGACTGGACAAAAAGTATCAGCTGGTTGGAGATAATTATAAAACATACCATCATTTCTGCTTCTGGATGTGAACGCTTCTGGGCATCAGTCGGCTCTAACTTGATCTCTGGCTTAAGGTGCTTGACATCAACAGGTTTTTGAGCATCCAGTGGTGCTAAGAGTTGTGGTTGTGGTGCCCAGGCTGGCTTATGGACCACATCTGGACCATAACCTTGCACTGCAAAATAATTTTTTTTTTTTATTTATTTATAGTTCACTTTCCACATATATTTTAAGGGTAAATCAGATCAAAGAAGATGAAGCACTTTCATCTAAAATATTCTGACTATTACATGTTTGACTAGAAAATTGAAAATCTATTATGTTAAAAACATCTCACATACATAATTATTATATAATTGTTCTTTTACCATTTCCTATACATTGAAAATAATATAAAATTTACAAAGCCCCTTTTCTTGATTTTATAAATTCGCTAAGCATCTCAAAAGTTATATTGAAACAAAAAAACTTTTGGTAATTTTTTTCTGCTGATAAGAAAAGTGTTTACAAAAAAATAATAACACTTAATTACCCATATGTGACTGCGGCATGTGTAATTGAGGTTGAGGGGGTTGTTGTGGCGGGAAACTCTGATGATGCGCGTAGTTTTGATGCGCTGGTGGCGCATAGGACAGATTTTGTGGCGCATAACCACCCGGCGGGGGCGGTCCGTACGCGGCGAATGCATCGGGAGGCGGATAATGTGTGTTATACGCACCCGCATATGGCTGGTACGGAATTTGATGGCCATTATCTATAATACAAAACAAAGTTGTCACAACAAACTTTCTAACATTTTTTCCCGCTCAAATTTATCCACTTCTGTTAACTACACATACCTATATAATTTAGCGGCAGGCCGTTCCCTTGCACGACACCGTGCCCCGGTTCACCCTCCATCCTCAATCGCTTTTGATTCATAGCCCTTTCTGCATCATAATTCATCTTGAACACTAAAAACAGAAACTGCTTAGAGATGGAGCGTCTGTTGTCCTACAAATATCCATTTTCACACCTACAGCGCAACAAAATAACACTTATTAGACACATTCGTGTTAACTATGACAGACGCCAACCGGACGCTAGCATTAAACACAGGTTATATGCTCTGTAGAATCAAACACAGCGTACCTTTGTTGCTCACTGATTGTTATTGATTTTAGTTAAAACTAGCACGCGAAACCTTCAATTCAGTAAAATAGTACATAATAGACCACAATATTATGTCAAAATAACTGTTGCATACGAATTATGCATCAAATTATCACTTTTAGTGACAGCAAAATCAGAAAAAAAAACATAAGTGAAGCGTTCGTAATTCGTATATTTTTTTTCATGCAATGTTAACTTAGATTTTTTCTGTATGGTAATACAGATCACAGATTGTTTACAAAATACACATTATGAATAAAATAAGATAAAATTTAATTAATTAAAATAGATATTAAAAACTTTATGTAGTTTGATCAAATATTAATATGTGTAATAAAAATAATGTCAACTTATAAAATATTCTCTAAGTCATATGATACAAGAAACGTATAGGAACTATGAATACGATTTTATAATAACGCATTAGTTGATGCTTTAATACAAACATATTAGTTTAAGATAATGGTTTTAGTAAAATGTATAAAATCTTATTTGAAAAAAAAAACAAACATCGTGAAGAATTTTTTTTATTCTTTATTTGTTGTTTGTATACTATTAAGGGGGTTAGGTTAAAAATATAATTAATTTCATAACAATTATTTTAAAACATTATATACAGATAATTTTATATATAATAACTATTTTGAATCTGTGTAGAATTAAAATACAAAAAATTTATTACGGATATTTTTCTAATCTGTCATGCGTTCTTTTACTTTGGTCGTTGCTATTGTTCGAAAAGTTCATTTTGATGTCTAAATTTATTTTATTTAAACTTGTTATTATATCTTATTAAAAGAACTTCGTTTTTAGGTAAACTATTTTTTTTAATATGGCTTCAACATAAACTTCTGATGTTGTGTTAAGATAATTTTTTGTTTAAAAAAAAAGCATCTCTTCATACTTTATAAGTGACTAGAATGTTAGTATTGAAATTGAACAAACGGAAATTTTAAAACGATTATGTATGGTAAAGTATAGTATAAAGTATATTATATAATAATAATCTTTATCAATATTATATCATTATTGCATAGACATAGAAACACTGAAAAATTCGTAATTACTGATATTAGAAGTAAATAGTGAATATTGATAATATATTTCCTTAAAAGCATAAATATTTACCCATAATATCCAGTTATCATGGAATCACTTTTCAAGACCACAAAAAATAAAACCATATTCACACTTGCGATCAATAGTTTTTTCGTTCTTAAGCCTATCGAAATATCAGCTGTAGTGAGTTATTACGTTGTTATAAATTATAAAAACTTAAATTTTCTGTGAACTGATTATAACAAATAATTAGAATTTTTTATGATGAAACTTCAATGGTAACCAAGTAAACAATTTAAAATGAAAACGAATACAATTTCTCGTCTGTTTTTCTTGACGTGCATATTATTTGCATTGTTAATGTATATAATATAAATTGCACAATATGTAGTGTTTATTATATATTACCTTAAAACTTAGGCTTTGGGTTTGTTCACTTAAATATTTAACTGTCTTTGTGGCATTTGCCTCATGAAAGGAAGGTCTAGTGTTAGATTTTTGAGTATTGTGGAGTCTTGTTGGTTAAAGGGTTTTTTTCAAATTTGCATAGCTCCTCTTATTTTCATATTGTAAATCTGCTTTCAGTTGTGCAAGTTGTATTACTGTAATTACTTTTTTTTATGATTTATATTATAATTTTACTGGTGGTAGGTCTGTGTTGCAGGAGACTGTCTAGGTAAGTTCTGCTGCCAAACAGTAGTGTGCAAACATTACTGTGTTCTGGTGTGAAGAGCTTTGTAGCTAGTGTAATTACTTGAGTTAATGAGATTCAACAAACAGCCTATGGCTTCATTACTACTAAATGTCATTTGAAATTGAGATGAAGTATTAATTTATTGTAAATAAAAATGGAAAAACTCCTATTATCTAAAGATACTTTCAGGTCATTGCTATGAAAATTAAATTCTAATAAAAGGTGATGCAATCTTTAGTAGCATAAAATTAGAAACAGTTTGTAGTGTTTTTGTGTCTGATAGTAAAATACAATTGTAAATTTTGATTTATCTACAATTCAATTTTGATATTGTTGTAGGTGACCTTTGTACACTAATATGCAGGAACAAGAAGCAGACATGTTTAAAAAAAGTGAATTTGAGAGTAATATCTTTCTCACTTATGAGGATATAAGAACTATTAATGAGTAAGTAAGATGTTTGAAGTAATCTTGTTTCAATACCTTTTAACCATCATTATTGATACCTTTATGTTATAACCATATATCTCTGTTATGACTAAACGGAAGATTTAATGGTTCTTTCATATTATTTTATAAATAAAAAATTTTTGGTCCTTTCAATAACAAGCTTAAGGTGTTCCAAGTTATTCTATATTCTACAGGTATATAAGAAATGTATACTTTGTTTGAGTGTTTCAGTAAATTAATTTATTTCCTATTGATAGTCCAATACATATACTTCATATATATATATATATATATGTATATATATATATATAATTTGTAGCACTACATCAGCAGTCTTGCTAAAGATCTCAAAACAATCTCGATCTCAACAAATAAACAAGGTAATTTTAATTCTTATAATGAACTAATGTATTTGATAATTACATTACAGAGACATGAATCTTAGTTTAGTAGATACTGGGGTATTAGATAATTTTCTGGAAGATGATAGTACATTGGAAGCTGCGCCAAAGTTAGAGCAATATGAAAATTTTATACCTGTAAGTGTAAAAACTAAATTTATTAGTGGACGTTTTTTTTTGTTTTTCGTTCAGTAATGACAATAAGATTTTAATTGAGTAGCCAATTATACAAGTCGTAAAAGTACCACCGGAAAGAGTAATTCACAGCTGCTTAGATATGTGGGTACAGTCGCAGTGCCTATTTCTTGTGCTAAAGGATGTTTATATGTTGCTTTTGTGTTTTTAATTGAGGTTTGCAAAATGCACCATCTTATGTTTTAAGGAAATAAGTGCAAAGTGATAAGCACAAAAGCCTGTATCCAGTAATCTCTACATGCTTATAGGTAGTGTAGTTGCTACTAAGATAAAACCATATTGAGTTTTAAAGATACATTTATTTTGAAAGTATGGGTAAAAATAGATGATCATATGTTATATTATTTAGTGCAACCTTATCTAACCAAATTATGGTATGCAAAGTTACATTACACAAGTTTAGCAAGTAAACTTTAAAGACATGACGATTTTTTAATAATTAAAATCTGTGGCTAATTAGATAATTGTGATATATTAGTTATGTATAATAAATTATTATTTTTCTTTTGCAATGTCTAGTTTTATTTTAACATTGATGATTGTATTTATAATTAAAATATAAAAATTGCATGCTGTAGTTTGTAAACAGTTAAATAAGGGAGATGACATTGTCTCTATCTCCAATGTTTAAAGTATATTTTATTTATCATTTGTTTATTTTAATTTTTCACAGTTATAATTATGTCACGAAAGAAGTCGAAAAAATCTAGTTTTAAATATATACATAGTATTTTGGTTTTGTCACATCAAAAAGAAATAATTACACAAGTCAAAGTATGCTAAGAAGTCAAATTCATGTCTAGTTAAGATTTAAAAATATTTAATTTATGTATTTGGTTATAAAAACAATACATTTCACATTATATATAGTTTCTATAATTTGCAATCATTTTCATTCCAGCAATCTCCAATTGGTCCACCAGAAACTGGAAACTTTCCCGGTTTGTTAAATTTTGCAGTTGAAATAAAGGGTTCTGAGGTGGACAAGTCAAAATATTTAGTAAGGACTATTTAAAGTGATTTTGTTCATTAGTTTATATTGACAGTTATTAAAAAAGATATCTCAAGATGATGTTTAAAAATCTCACTTATGTAATTTGTATGAATATTTTTATTTATACCGGTTAAGTGAAGAGAAAAGCTAGATGTTCACCTAATGATAAGACAATAAAGCAAAACACAGCAAAGAACTACTATTTAAATGAGGTTGTACATAGTGAGTGATATTACAGGTGTGATGAGACGTGTACCTCAAGAAGAATCAGATCCAAGTCCTGCTCATTGTTTTATAAAATAATTCCACATTCAATTTCTAGTAAGATAGTTTATTGAATAAAACAACCAATAATACATCATCAACTTACAGTACTCTGCGAGCCTGAACCGTATATATGTAGATATGGGTGTAAATTTTCCAATACACTTCACTTGGGATTTCAACAAGCCCGGCCTGATGTGTTATCAAAATCAAGACATGTATGTCCGAGCTACTGTGGTGTTCTCCGATGAATCGCAAGCGGAGAAGCGCGTGGAGAGATGTCTTCAGCATGCTCACGAGTCTAACAACCCTGGTAAAATATTTTTAAGTATGATCTTGACCTAGTATTTATGAAAATAATGAGATAAAATGTTCTCGTGACTTTCATGATCTTCCTTCACTTACTAACGTACCAAATACAGCAACATACCCATGAATTTCTGAAGGCTATGATTACCATTACATCTACTTGTCGATATGATATAGAACCCACATTATGATTCAGCAAAAACTAGACCACTGCAATTTTCCTAATCTTTCTTGGTTTGATTATGCTTATGAGATGGATTCCTCTTCTCTCTTGCTTTGAAGACCTGAAGATGTTTTTGCTCACCTATGAAAGGCATTAATTACTTTAAACATAGAATAAAATTTTTCTTAAAACAAGATAGAATAGTCGTTTTGTTTTTTCATATAAAAAAAAAGAATAATGTTTTTATTCAGTCATAAAAAATACTAGTTGGGGTCATAGTAGTTAAAAAAAATAGGCTTTTATGAGCAATCATTTTAACTGTGATGCAGTATTTTTAATTATTTAATATGTTTTATAACAAGCATAAGTAGTTTGAATCTTTGGAGAAAGTGGTAAAATTGGCAAGAGAGTCCAAACAACTTTCACCAATTTCCGCTGATCAATAGAAAAATGTACTAGCAAAAGCAACAAAAAAAAGTGATGAAATTGATGAGCCCAGTAAAGGTCAAAATCCCAAAAGAGAAGATGTTCCATTGCAGGCAACGAGGCGATAGTGAAGAATGTACTCCGTTCGACGCGCGCGTTGGGTACCTCAGGCGTGTACTACTGCGGGCTTGCGAACCGGTTGGACTCTTGGCTGTCTGTGCTGGTACAGTTCCAGGCGCCCGGCGGTCACGCTTACCAGTTCGTCTGCAAGAATTCCTGCTCTTCGGGCATCAATAGGAGAAGCATTGCCGTCATATTCACCCTCGAAGATCAGCTGTGAGTTTTTTTTGTTGGTATTTTTTTTTAATTATATGTTTGCGCGTAATAATGTAGCGTTAGTTAGGATGGTATACACTGCACCGCATTGTGCTCGTCATCTTGAGACAGAATATTAAGTCACATTGCCCCAGTAATTTCACTAGTTACAGCACCCTTCAAATCAGAACATGATAATGTTTGCACACTACTGTTCAGCAGTAAAAATAGGTGCTGTGGTGGTACTCACCAAGAGCACTCTGATGTTATAAAGACTTATAAGCAGTAAAAACTCTCCCATTAAAGTTATAAAGCTAGCATCGCTCTTCACGTTCTTCACTGCCAAACTAATTTTCTTTACAATTCCTTTACTCCACAATCAGTAAGACTTTGGAATGAGCTTTCATCGAATATAGGCAGCTCGCAGTAAAGTTTTCTTCAAGGTAATGTGGTGTAAACACTATATGTCTATATGTCTCCATGAAATATCCTTTATATGTAATACTTTTATAATACTTAATATCAGGAAATCTTGTTATAACTTAATAATAATGTGTATTGAAAGGTGGGGAGAAGGAAAAGTCATGGCTGAGGAATATCAGAGAATGGACCAGCATATCTGGGACATCTGAATTGTTCCATCGAACCAGGTGATAGAAAGGACTGTGCTACATGCTGATTGCCAACCTTCACTAGTTGAAGAGACACTTTAAGAAGAAGAAGAAGAAGCCTTTTTACACTCGCACGATACCACACCCATACTTTTGCTCTCTGTTCAACCTTGGGGTAGCAGAGAATGCCATTATGGATTAAGTCCACCTTTTTTAAATTTTTTATTTCTATTTCAAAGAAGTCATTTATTTTATTGCTTCCACAGCGCAGTTCCTTTCTGCTTGCCTTTTGACCTAATTACCTTGTTATTGTATTCAGTGGGACAGTGCTGGGCAGGCAGAGTGTGGGAGCGCGGGTGTGCGCGTGCCCCAGGCGCGACCTGCTCCGCGACGAGCGCGAGCTCAAGAGCAAGGGCAAGAGGAAGATCAACCACGCACCTCCCGACACCCTAAAAAAGGTCAAGATCGAAGTAGCTGACCATGACGACGAGGTCATCACATTGCCAAAGGTAAATTTCAGACTGAAGTACTTGTGGAAGGTTACCAAAGACCATCTAGGTAGGTACCACCGCAGCGCCCATTGCAGCCGACAAACAATACTGTACAAACATTACCGTGTTCCGGTTTGAAGGGCGCTGCAGCTAGTGTAATTACGGGGGTAACAAGACTCAACATTTTATGTCGCAGGCGAATAGCGTAATGTGGTGGAGTGCATACCATCTTAACTAGCGACACGTTATGGTCAAGCGTATCCCTTACCATCAGGTGAACGTTCCTCTCGTCGTTTAATTACATAAAAAAACTTTAAATGAGATATATACACAGCACACATGATCACATAATTGATAAACTATTACAGATATCCATAAAAGGTGTTAAAACCGCCATAACCGGCCTGGAGGTGATGCAGCGTATGATGGAGCTGAGCGCCAGCGAGGCGGCAAAACGGAATGACCAGAAATCTATAGACGAATACAAGAACTGCCTCACCATACTGAATAGTACCATAGATAATTTGAAGAAAAGCCTGTAGCCGGCTGCTGGTTTGGCAGGTTTAGCCAGTCTGACAAATACAGTCAGTTTGGCAAGTACAGCAAGTTTGGCAAATACAGTCAGTCCAGTGAGTACAAACAGTCGGACAATGTATGGATAGTCTGACAAGTACAGACAGTCTGACAAAGTACAGACTGTCTGGCAAGGTATGGTCGGTCTGACAAGTACAGACAGCCTGAAAAAGTACAGACTGTCTAGCAAGGTATGGTCAGTCTGACAAAGTACGGACAGTCTGGCAAGGTATGGTCAGTCTGATAATTGGGGATAGTCTGGCAGAGTATGAACCGTCTGGTAAAGTATAGACAGTCTGACAAAGTATGGACAGTCTGGCAAAGTACAGGCAGTTTGACTTAGTCCAAACAGTCGAACATGTAGAGACAGTCTGACAATTGTGGATAGTCTCACACGTACAGACAGTCCGGAAAGTAAAGCCATTCTGGAAAACCTAGCCTCACTTTTTTATAAGCACTAAAATAGTGTTGATATGTCTTTCATGTTGAAGAAAGTGTATCAAGTTGATATTGTCATTTTTTTTTTATATTTTTTAAGATTACGGTATACAGTGGTTTATGAGATTAAGTTTTAATTTTATTATTTTTTAACTAGTTTCACCAGGCAGGTGAAAGTCATCATGATGGTGATTTCCAACACGCGGCGTTTGACTATTGTTATCAGCTGGTTTAAATAGTTGTCCGCTACCTGGCAGTAAGGTTGGCAAGATTACCAGTTATCCCTCCGGTTGCTGTTTATCACTTTATTTTAATTGTGTTGTTATATTGAATAATATTATGAAACTTTTTTAGGTATTTATAATTGATTTACTTTTACAAATATGAATGATACAGAATAATTGAAAAAAAAAAATATATTTTTTTCACATCAATTAATCTGTGGTAGGATGAAAAATTATATTTTTTATAACGTGAAAATTAATTAAAAGCAGTAGAATTTATTCGGGAAATTAAATATCTTTAACTGGTAACATTGAATTAATTGGTGCTAAAAAAAAATTTATATTCAAAATTTATTGTACGTTATATATTATTAACTACATATTTTATGAAAACGCTAACCAGTTTTTTTTTATTTTAATTGCCTAATCTATTGAAGGATGATCATAAGGTAATAGGTTTTAATATGGTTGGAAATATTTCTTGTTAAATAAGATTAAATACAATCAAGTTTTAATAATTTTGTGTTGCCAGATACTGAAATAATGTTTGCCAACAGAAAATATATGCCGCAGAAGAAGGGTAAGGTGAGAAAATTTAGATTACCTTATTTTAAGGTGTCAATGCATCCTGTTAATAAATTATGTCATGTTACTGGTAAGTTTTTTCCAACCTAGAACACAATTCTTTATTGTCAAAACCCTCAGGTCTTGCGACACTTGAACGGTTTCAAATGCTAGGGAACTCTCCTGGCTGAGAGACCTTTGAAGCAACTAAAGCTCTTATATCCACTTGCCCATGTAGTAGAGTGCAAACGTTATTGTGTTCCAGTTTGAATGGTGCTGTAACCAGTATAATTACTGTGGTAACGAAGTATGTGTAATGAAAGCAATGATGCTTTGTAAACATTCTAACCAGCACCTCTGTTGAAAATACTCATGATTACTTATAGCTGTCGATAGAGCTTTTGGGTACCATAAAGTGACCCAATAGAATATGGGACATAAGAAGAGAAAAAGCCCAGCTCCGCCTGGGCTGCACCGACTTTTAACTGTCCTGTAGGTTCCAAAGTACCAACCCACCCCAGCGAGAAGCACCTAGTACAGATTGATGTTTCTTTTAATTCCAAGTACATAGTATTATTTAAGAGATTGTTTTTAATTTTTTTTGATAAACATTTTTTTAATAGCAATTTGAAATATAATTAGGTATGTTTTTTTTACTTTTTTTATAGTACATTGCAATTACATTTTTTAATAATTAAATAATTAGAAATTTTTTTTTTTTTTATATGGTAACTTTTTATTTTAATAAACGGAGAACTGATGTTGTTTATTGAGCATATGAAAACATAAAAAAGCCATCCTGCTTAAACCTAAGTGATGTTTATTTTTGTGAGAATACACCAATGCTTTTTTTTTATATTTTTGATATCAATATTTTAGCATTAGCATAGATTGATAAAATTGCGGAGCTAAAACAAGTACATAGTAAATGTTGAAGAAAGTGTACAGTATGAAAGCTATTTCCAACTGCTTTTTTGAAGGACATTTGTTTTAACTAAAATTATGTAATTTTTTTTTATCTATCAATTATTTCACCAAAAAAATATTTACAGTACATAAAATAACATAGTACATATAATGTTGTTTACAATTATTAAAACGCTATAAAGAAGATTGATATGGTATTCAGTTTTGATTACCTCATGGTAAACCATTAAACTGTAAAAGTTATATGTCCTTTAGATTGCATAAACTATTTAACAATTTTAAACCTTGCTATCTTTATATGTGGAATATTTTTAAATGTAGCAAAGACAAAGGTATCTCTATAATACGTATTGCAAAGTTGACCTCTAAATTAGTTCAGTCAATTTGAATTACCGATGTAACAACCCACCAAAATGGTTTCCGCTGAAATTTCTCAGGTCGCAGCTCCTGTGATTTTTTTTAATTAACGATTTTAGTATTAAATATTAGTGTTGCTAGATGTTATTTTCTACTTTAAATCTTATTAATAAGGAAAAAAAGACTGCCAGCAAACAAATTATTTTTTGTCATATTAACATTTCATAATTCCTATATAAGACATCAAAATATTAACAGTTATATAAAAAAAATACTTCATATTTTCAACAATAAGTATTATGAAGTATTTATTTTATTGTAAATTTATTAAATGGAATAGTTTGTAGCAAACACCACGGACTTGGTGTTGAGTGGTGATGAGGTCTGCAGTGGGTAAAGCGCACTAACATACCAACTCTTTAGAAGAATGTAAAACATAATTTGTTTCCTCGCATTGTTTTAAGTTAATTTTAGTTAGTTATTTTTTTTGTTTCGTCTGCACTTGACGACTACGATTTAAAAAAGTATTTCGTAACAACATAATGTTTATATTAATTATTATCATTTTGAATTCTTTTTATGTGCCGATTTAATAAGTAATGTAGTTTAATAATTCATTTAATTAATCTTAAGTAATACATTGTGGAATATTATTGGTGTATTGAATAGAAATTGCCTTTTTTTATGATGATTCCGCCTTAACTGTCATTGGTATTACCAATAAATTATTTAAAACACCATAAGTGTATTTTTTTCAATAAATATAAATTAACACTATATACAGACAGAAAGAGACATTTTCTAGATTGTAGTCATCTAGATGAAGAGAACAGAAAACTAATAATCCAAATTATGTCTTCAGGCAACAACAAATAATCACGAAGATATTTTATTACAGCATTTTACTAAGATAGTACACCGAATTTCTTGAAATTTAGACAATCACCAGCCAATACATGGTCACTGCTAAACAAGGGTCTCTTCCGAAAATCTCCACACCAATGCATATTGTCCTGCCAGCATCCAGTGGCTTTCTGAGACCTTTACTAGAATGACAATGTAAGAATAATTTACTACAAATTAAAAACTGTTTAAATGTATATTATATATTTACAGTAACTTCAAGTGACCAGTTACTTTGTCAATAACATCTTTAGGAGCTGGTCCAACACCCAAAACTGTGATAGAGTTTGGTGCTATTTGAGTTCTTCCTGCATCTTTTATCAGTGATGTTATGAGACCCATCTTTTTTGCATTGTCTGCTATTTGTTTTATTTCTTCTACTGAATCTGTTTTAAGAGCTATTTTTGCTTGACCAGTCATCTGCCAGATTTTAAGACTCTCCGGATCCTTCCTCTGTGCTTTTTCAAATGCACCAACAGCGGCATGACTGCACTGTGCTGCAATTTTACCTTTGCCCATATTAAGATCTGTTCTAACGACTAATACTAATTTGTATTCAGTATTTGATGCAAACTGAAATAAATAAAAATCCGTAATGCATAAGTGAAATTTGTAACAGATATGTTTTTATGCAACACCTATGACAATAATTCTTTATTTTACCATAAACCAATGACAAGATATTCACCCTATAGCAAGCAATATGAATGCCTGTAAGTGACTAGTTAAGATAAATATTTACCACATTCCATGCACTTCATCACATTGTGGTCATCGCTTTTCGATAGTTTGTATATTTAAAATGAAAAATAGAGTGTGATTCCTACTGCTACTTAAATTACTTAGATAAGGTAAGATTTTTAATAGTCGCCGATGTATGCATTAAATCAAACTTTTAATAAGAATCAAACCTTAATCAGTTACCTTTTTTACAGCTTTAGCAGTATCTGATGCAAGTCCAAAGTACTTCTTTAATGCAAACAAAGATATTCCAATAAAAACTCCGCAACCTAACCCCGAAAGAAAGGATACGTTAACCTCCATTTTACGTTTTAAATCAATGGTTGCGGTTTTTACAACTTTGGCGTAGTTAATTGTTTTATGTATTTCTTTTTTAATTTATAACACTGCAGATGTTTTGAAATTTTTTGGTTATTCCGCGATCTTTTGACAATGACTTTAATCTGTATTCATTATTTATCCCGAAGACAGAGTATGCATGATCCCATTGTAATGTTAACTGGTCTAATATCCTTTTTTATATAGAAAAATTTTAGGAGTTAAATTTCGTAATTTTCAGATTTAATTTAATATATTAAAAATTTAAAGATACATTTAAATAATACGAAAAAAAAATTGAATCACAATTACCACGGTGCACGTCAATCAGTTTATTATAAATATAGGATTACTTGTTACAATTGCCAAGGCAACAACTCCTTTCTTATTTTGGATTACAACTTATTGAATATTACTAAATTTATTATCGATATAAAATGAAGAAATCAATGAAGGATTTAGCTCCTATAGCAATCCCACATGGGCCACCGGTGGAATGCACGCAGGAATATTTTAAATCTAAAATGGAGACTGCTGGTATGACGAGGTGAGTTTATAACTTAATGGTGGTTATAATTTTGCAATGAACTGACATCAGCATCAGCCGACAGACGTTCACTGCTAGACATAAGTTTTCCCCAAAGATCTCCACATCGACCGGTCCTGCGCTGCCCGAACCCAGCTGCTTCCCACGACCTTCACCAGATCGTCGTACCAAGCATTGACAACAACAAGTATTCCACTCCTTTGCTGCTCTTATCAAGACTGAGGAGATAAACCTATTTTTTCGTTAACTTATTTTAAATTACAAAAAAAGTAATCATAAGTACGGAACAGGAAGTATCCAGTATGGGACGTAGCCCGACCTACACCACAGGTGTTGATGGAACAGTCTCGACGCGACTTCATGGAAGCGGAGGAGAAGTTGGCCTCGAAACGCGAAGAGGAGAAAGCTAATAGGGTGATCATGGACGCGAAGTGGCGAGAACTCCGGCAAAAAGAGACACTATTAAAGGAATCTTTCATCAGTTTCAATAAGGTACGGTGGACACAGATATCTAGAAAAATAGAGATTAAGAAAAATACTTCACCGATGATTTATTAATTGTGCCGTAAAACTGACATATTAGTAATAAATGCCATAAAATACATGAGGTATTCGTTTTATGTCTTTTTGTTCAGTTCATAAGAGAGAACCAAGAGAAACGTGATAGAGCTGAACGGAAGATAGAGGCGGACACGCAGGTTCTGTTACGGAAGACGCGAGAGACGGAAGCGATGCGCCTGCGCGTCGTCGAGATGGAGGAGGTGAAGCAATTGATGGAGCAGCAGGTTAAAGACTACACTATATACGAGGTGAGTAGTCAAATTAATAGTTACGTTTCATTAAATATTGGTAAAGCACTATTCTATATAAGGGGTATAAGGGGCAACCAAATTTCATCTGCTTGTGGTGCACCCTGCTATTCAAAAAGCGAGGTTCTGACACCCGCCATCTAGCATTGGGTCAGCGTGGAGGAAAATGGCCCAAATATCCCCACACATCATTTTCATCAACCGACAGACGTGCACAGCTGGACATAGGCGTCCCCTAAAGATCTCCACATCGAGCGGTGCTACGCTGCCCTCAACCAGCTGCTTTCCCATATGAACCCCTACGAACGACGGCTCCTAGAGCCCGGCGGTACCGGAGACCATGTTGACTGTCTAGTGAAGGTCGCAGGAATTGGCATCGATGTGGAGATCTTTAGGGAGGCTTATATCCAGCATTGGACTTCTATTGACTAAAAGTACTACATCGTACTTATCGCCTATATCAGTGTGGGAAGGGTGTCCGAAATCAGAGACGGTTCTCTTCACCGATAATTTATTATGTATTATCCATAACATTGGGAACAGCAATTATAGCAGAAACGAGGGAAAATCAAAGCACGATTGACGTGGATGGTTACGAGTCAGACGGGATGCCGGCTGAATGGAATAAACTACTGAGTACGTATTTACGCGACCTGTTTTTAAAACCTGGTATTTGCTTTCAAGTACGCTCTCCAGGTAGATACTCTGATGACCTATTTTTACAAATCGATTACTCTGATCCATAATCCTAGTCACGTAAAAGAGATCATAATTATTCTTTAAAGATTTCTTTAATTAATTTAATTTAAAAAGAGAGACGATCACAATACATATAAATCAAATTGTCCGGTTTAATATTTCTTTAGTGTTGCCCTGTAAATGTATATAAATAAGAAAAACATTTAAATTAAATAAAACTAAACAAATACATGTGTTGATTATCTATTCTTGTTATCAGCCGGATTACGCCCAATGTTGGGCATAATCCTCGCTTAAAGATACTCATTGGAGGAATTGGACTTTAGCCCTACCACGCCGGCCTAGTGCGGGTTTTTGGGTTATCAGAGACTCGTCTGTGGTTTAGCAGGGTGCATCGCTTGCAGGTGAGGTTGTTATGACCTCCGTATGATGGTGGGCGGAACCCCTTACACGTATAATGAAAATGTGATTTATTTGTTTGCCAATCACGTGAAAACCAATGTATGTATCGATATGGGAACACGACCATCCAAAGCGGAATGATTTAGATGGTTTATAGACAGGCCATTTTTCCATAGATCTCTAGAAGATATAGAATCACTTTATTTCTAATTAATTTTTTAAGCATTTTCATTTCGTATTATTTATGCGGTTGCTATAGTAACGGTTGCCAGAGAAAGCCATTTGAGATCTTATTTTATGTAACGACCAGTAAAATGGGCCGGGTCCAGCTAGTATTCTGTAAATGTAGGTTAATTCACATTCCACATCTGTGAATTTTGCAGGACTACCTCATGTCGGTGGTGCATGTCTTCCCTGATTTTAAGCAGCCGCTGGACGTGCTGAATAGATACGAGGCCTTAGGTAACTGCACATCATCATTTCAGCCCTTTAATGTCTACTTTTGTACGAAGTACTTTCTGAATTGGTATACTTACCACATTCCTCACGCTTAGCATGTTGTCGAAGCGATTATGGCGTACAGCGTGATCTGGTGATGGGAGTCTCTTTATTATGGCAATGATCTATGTTGAATGTATTATCTATATCTATAAAATCATCCCTTATGAACCCGTACAAACGACGCCCCTGGTACCCGCCGATGCGGTCAGCGCAGGACCGATCGATGTGGCGATCTTTGAGGGAGGCCTATGTCCAGCAGTGGACTACTAACGGCTGATGATGATGATGATATATAATGACTCTTTCTAAGTATAGATAATTGTATCCTTTCTGCTATCAAGAATGCAACCTTATTATACTATAGTATTTATATATCCATGATGGAGAGCACAGTTGGTATGATTATAATTTTAGGATATTAACCCAGTCGATGTCAACTCTATCATAAAAGTTGTGCTCGTGAAAGGAAACCATTGAATTGCCCACAGCCGCGGCGAAGAGCACCCTGGCGGATAGACAGGAACGAGATCTAGAGATGCTGGAGAACGCGCGGCAGGAGATCGCAGCTCTCACTGAAGAGAAGAAACTGTTCATCATGGGCCTAAACAACACGCTCGCCGACCTGAGGGTTTGCCGCTTCACGCGTTATTTATCTGGACCGTCTGCAGGAACTAGAAACTGGTGGTTATTCGGTTGGTGGAAACCGCCTAAGTATCACAGCAGCTCCTATTTCTGCCGCCAAACAGAAGTGCGCAAACATTACTATATTCCGATTTGAAGGGCGTTGTGTTTAGTGAAATTACAGATGTAATGAGACACCATCGTATGTTTTTAGCACTATCTTTCTACATTATGTATTATCTTCACTAGCGCCATTTTCTTTTAAGCAGTTCCATCATATCCCGTTTGTTTAAGGGTCCTGCATTGCAATTCACGGGATCCAAGTATACCTCACCTGGTGCATCCTATTAATCAACAATTTTGGGTCCCACCAATCCGCTTTGTGCCAACGCGGTGGGGAACGGTCCACATCCTCCAAACGAACCCCGTACAAACGACAGCTACCAGCGCTCGGTGATACCGGAGCCCGTGTTGACTGTATCTGAAGATCTTTGGGGAGGCCTATGTCCAGCAGTGGACCTCTATTGGCTGATGATGATGATATGTATTTTAACATTGGTTCTTTAGTGACATTCTCATTAGTTCTTCCATATTGTGGTTTTTGTAAATCTACTTAATTTTCTAGTTTTTCTTAACACTGCTGGTAGTTTTTTTTAATATACGCTGTGATATCTTTATTGGTATCTAGTTATACTTTAATTCAGTGGCCGCTTAGGGTCACTCTAGTGTTCTTTATTTAAACCATTTCGAGTTTCATGTTCATTAGGTATGTTCAATTTCCTGTAGTTGCTCTTTACGACTCGCGACCCTTTAATCACCCCTTGTTTGTGGCCCGCCGTGAAGAAGCGTTGGGGTACCACTGCCCTAGTTCCCCTGTTATGTGACAACAGCCGGATGTCGATTTAAATAAACAAATGAGCTGTGGCATATCGCTTCCCGTCAGGTGAACGTCTCGCTTGTACTCGTGCCGTGGTTGTCTCGAGTAAAGATGGACGTACATTACAGTGGCGTTACGACAAAGTGAAGAACCGCGTGATCGAGTGGGAGCTCGCGCTGAACCGGCTGAAGGGTGCGGCGGCCGCGCGCCACGTGGAGCTGTGCCACGTGCGCGCCGCCGTACACGCCCTCTACGTCAAGATCTGCACACAGAAGGGCATCCCGCTGGACGTTGAAGAGTCGGACTTCGAGCAGCAGCTGGTGGTGATCATGCGCGCGCTGCTCGAGCTCAGGAAGATTTATAGGCTCGCACAGCGGCGCTCCAAGGAGAAGTGAGTCTGTTACCTTATAACGGCGAGGATCTGTTACTTCTTACCCTCTAACACGACAAAGGGGTGTTGTGAGCTGTTACGCATGTTTGAACAGCAGTACTTAAGCTTTTTAATGGGGACTACAATCAAACCGAGCCAGGCTAAAGAGATGGCTTTTTGGAAGACAAGCCTGGATGTGACCATCTATAGTACACAATTGTATTATCCAGATAAACCTTACTGGTTTTCGAGTAATAATAGGTACGTCCTTTGTAATGTCAACCAGGAAAGCTGCAGGTTAAGTATAGCTGCTGTAGAGAGTTCACACCGCTCTCTTTCTCTGGTCGTCAGCCAATAAAGCTTCACTGCTGGAGGTCTCCACCAAAGCCCCTCCTTATTCATTGAGGGAGACCATCGAGTGGATTTTAGTGGGTAAAGGCCTAACATAACCTTATCTTCCCCTCCAGAAGTAAGGTATCTTTTAAGAAGGTCTCCGCCCAAGATCTCCACATCGATCCGTCGTGCGCTGCACGGTCTCTCTGATCATTTTGATGTGAATCGTGAATGTTTTTCAAGTTCTTATAAAAAAAAATCTTTTTCATGACCTGGTCTTCCACTTATGTAGTATTATTTTGTATTCTTTACAGGGATACGGAATCAACCCAAACTTGAAGAGTGTGCTGATCATCTTAACTGTTTATTGAATTGTATCCATATAAAATATTAAATATTTACATCGAGAATATTCTTTTACATATTTGATTGATGCTGCTTAGTGGCAGATCTGTGCTGTCGGAGATCATCTACCTTCCGCCCCTCCTAGCTAGGCTGATTAGGTAGTATATCTGCTGGGATAGCAAGATTTGACATCTCAAATCTCAAGACGACGAGCATGTAATGCATAACTTACCGACTTTTTTTTTTGGGGGGGGAAGTCAGGGTTATGTGAGATTTATAGTCGTTAAAATCCCCTCGGTGGTCTGCATCAGTGCATTCGGAAGGGCTACACGATCTCTTATAGAACGCACCGGTGTCCCTCTACACTTCTGTTAACACGTCTCTGAGGAAAGTACACACCTTCCTAGGCAGGCACCATCGCTGACCCGTACGCCGTACCATGCATGTTCGCTTGTTGAGCGATAAGGGCCTCCATCCTCAAGGCCCGCGAAACTCCTAGACCCTTTTAGTAGCCTTGTACGACAGTCAGGGCTTACCTTATTGATATTCTTACTAGCTCGAGACTACAGGGCTGGATAACATACTGACTAGCGTCACAACATGGACCGGCGTATCATTCACCATCAGGTTAACATGCTTGTAACGCAGAATAAACAAATATTAATTTTTAAATGGGGTCCCGCACAAAAACAGGTTTTTTTTTGTTTATTAACGTGTATAACAAATGCTAACGAACGCACACCCCGGAACCAAGGGCCGGCTGATGGGGTAGTGTCAGACTCCAACCGACTAAAAAGCTTTCACACGGTATTCCAATCACTTCCGAAATAATGCATGGGGGTCACGGGATAACATCGAGCAGTTTTTCCGCAACCCTCGATCGGCACTCGGATCGAACGGGCCCGCCTCGGGGAGGGATGTGAAGCATCCCTCCTGACAGAAAGTCCCTACGTGGCGACCTGTCGGAATACTAGACGCGCCGCTAGATACACCACGGGGACCCTTTCCAAGAGGGGCGCCGCCCCAACGGGCCGTGTCGGTCGCGATACCAGGTTACTCTGCCTAAGGAAGCAATCGGCGGTCCTGCGCTCGGCCCCGCCCTTCGGCGGTGAGCTATCTCCGCGCTGCGACCGCGTCCTGACCCCTTGGCACTCGCTCCTTGAGACGTTCGGTCTCTCGTTTCTGCGTCATAACGGAGTCGCACAATCGGGATACCGCATCCCATGACGTCTCACTTCCGACCATGGCCCGCACCACTGCCGGCAGCGAGAGGTCACTCCCTATCGTCGCTACGAGCGCGGGCCTATCCTCCCCTAATCGCGGGCAATCAGTCAAGGTGTGCGACGATGTGTTCACCGGGTGTCCACACTCGTCGCACGCCACATCCGCCCTACCACTACAATTACGCAAGAGCAGATATCTCCCGAAGCAACCGCGCTCCGTGAGCATCTGCACCAGGCGGAAATTGAAGACTCTTATATTTTCATTTTTATTTATTTTTATTTTATTTTATTTTAATATCTTTGTACACACAGCTAATAGAAAAGACTAGACAATAAGGATACAGAGTACAAGGGCACTACTTATTTCATGTTGAAATCTCTTCCAGTAGGCCCGAAGAAGGAAAGCAGAATTAGAAACACAAACCTAGTGCATACAGTAAACATTACATATAATAATATATACATATTACAAGATATAAAACAATACAAATACATACACATAATCATACACATACATATATATATATACATACATATACTTACTTTTATATTATATATATACAAATATATACTTTTATTTAATACGATAAGGATAAATAGTGTTCTTTAACAGATTTCTTGAATGCTGCTATGGTGCTGCACGCTCGTATGCTCGGAGGGAGGGAATTCCAAAGTATGACTGCTTGTACAGAAAATGATTTTGCGTAAGCATGTGTTTTATGAACAGGGCATTTGAGGAGAGTTTTAATGTGTGTTCTACAAGGAGCGAGGGAGGGGCGGGCATAGGTAAAGCGATCACGTAAATATTGCGGGTAGTTAGGATTATGTAGGATATTAAATAAGAGGCACAATATTCTAGTATTTCTGCGGAAACGGACTGGGAGCCACTTGAGCTTTTTGCGGAACTCAGAAACATGATCATATTTTTTGAGACCAAAAATAAAACGGATACACAAATTTTGCAAACGCTCAAGCTTGTTGAGAAGCTCCTCAGTGGCATCTAGGTAGCAAGCATCAGCGTAGTCCAGAATGGGTAATATGAGACTTTGTGCAAGAGAAATTTTAGTTTCCAAAGGCAAAAAATATTGGAGACATTTGAGTGTATGAATTGCAAAGTTAACTTTGATGCTGACATTGCTAACCTGCTCATTCCAGCTTAAGAAAGAGTTAAAAATAACACTATTGTAATTTCTGTGTGCATAAATAAATAAAACTCGCCTGCTCGTGGTGCACTCTGCTAATCAACAAGCAGAACTCTGGTTCCCACCGACCCTCATTGGGCCTGCGCGCCCAATTCCCCCTATATGAATCCCTACCCGATCTTGTGGGAATCTTTGGGAGGAGCAGTGGACGTGTATGGGCTGACGACGACGATGCTGAATTTTTCAATGACGATTTAAACTTAAGTAGAAAACTTATTCGTAATTACAGTTGGATCCAGTTAAATGACGATAACTTCAAGTTCAAACTTCAGACGAACTTTGGTTAATTAGTACTTATTAATCTGTCAGTTTTGAACTTTGCAAGTTTTCGAACAAGTTAATTGCTAATAACCGTGTGCTACTTAACAAGCGGTTAATTATTAATACTTAACCGGATATATAAACTCCGTTTACTGACTTTAAACCAATGTTAGGTTATAAAGACGTCCGCCATTGTTCTTCGAAAGGAGATCCTGCCATTTCTCGAAACGCTGAAGACGATCACTAAAGAGGTTTGAAAGGGGCTTGCTCCGTAGAACATAAGGTAACCCTCCCATCATCCCTTCCAACAATAAAGGTAATAGACACATAGATAGCATGGTTGGGAAATCTAAGCCCACTGGTGAGTCCACTTTGAACATAGAAACGATCAAAAATTACACTCCTTTCTTAGAGCTTCCGTTGAAGTTCGTCGCCTGCTGGGACTGGTACCATGAACCAGCAAACGCACACCAGAAAACGATCAACCATCTCTACCTCGCTCTGGTACTGTTCGTGCTGGAAAACCTGCCGATATCGTTGCTGGTGCATCTGCAGAGCGAGTGGGTTGACGTGATGAATAGCTTGGACGAGATCGCGGATGGTTTGCCGCTGGTCGCCTCCGTGGTTATCGTCGCTTACTTCGCGGTACACAAGGAAGAGCTGCACGAGCTGGTCGATTTCATGAACACCAACTTCAAGTCGCACTCGGCCAGAGGGCTGACCAATATGACGATGAAGTGTAGTTACAACACGGCGAGGAACTTCGCTTACTTCTACACCGCCTGCACGCTGTTCAGCGTGACGATGTACGTCATCCTGCCGGTGATAGCTCATCGTGAGTGGTGCTTAGTCTTAGAAGTTAAATTGCTAAGATATTTACACTGGTGCCAAAGTATTCATAGATTGACTGACGGTGGTAAGAAGGGCTTGCCCTTTCATTGTTTCTAGCCTGAGTGCTGGGGGGGTACCGGTGCCTTCCGTAGGAGATCGCGGAGCCCCTCCTAATGCACTGATGGAGACCACCGAGGGGGTTTTAGTGGGTACAAGCCCCACATAACCTTGTCTTCACCCCAGAAGTATTATTTGAGAAAATTTCCCCCACGATAAAGAAAAGGTCTGTTTTTACCGCCGAACAGTAGTGTGCATACATTACTGTGCTCCGGTTTGATGGTCGCTGTAGCTACTGTAATTACTAGGGTAACGAGACTCGACATCTTATGTCTCAAACGCGAGCGCATTGTTGTGTAGTGCATACTACCTTAACTAGCGCCACGTTATTATGGGCAGGTGTATCACTTACCATCAGGTGAACGTGCTGCTCGTCTCTTCGATTAATTATATAAAAAAAAAATACCATCTTCACCAGACGCTAGTGAGGATAATGTACCCTGCAACAACAACAACAAAGAAGTAGAAAAATGGAAAATAATTTTGTACACCACGTCATACTTGTCGCCTTGTGACATATGATGTTAAGTCTCATTACCCCAGTAATTTCTCCAGTTACAAAGCACTTCAAACCGGAACACAGTAATGTTTGCACACTACTGTTTGGCCGTGTACCTACTTAGAAGTTCTCCGGCAGCAGACACCTACCAACAGCCAACACCATGCAGTGTATGTTCTCGTGTTTTCAGTGTGGACGAGGCAGCCGCTGCAGCCGTGGATCTACATGGACGCCACGAGCCCTGCGGTCTTCGTGTTCGTGTTCCTCAAGCAGTGTGTGGGGCAAGCATTCGTCGCTTTGGCCATCGGTCAACTGGGTAGGTGGTGAAGTTAAAAACTTATCTAGGGGTAAGGTAAGGGTATCGCTGAAAGATCCTTTACAAGCTGGACTGACGATCTGGTGTGACGTTTGCAGGAATCCGCTATACACGGGCAGCGAAGTACCGGATAGAGATTATATATTTGAGGGAGGCTTATGTCCAGTGTTGAAAGTCTATCTGCTGATGATGATGAGGGTAGTGCTGGAAAAACTTCAGATTGTTTTAAGGAAAATCTTTTCCATTAAACAGAACTGTATTCTTCATTGATAGGGCTTTATTGCTGATAAATATCTACCAGCGATTTGTAGTATGCAAACATTACTGTGTTCCGGTTTGAAGGGCGTTGCAGCTAGTGAAATTACTGGGCTTTGTTTGTATTAAATATAACCTCTTTAGGTGTTTTCTTCGCTTCGAATGCGATACTGCTGTGCGGCCAGTTGGACTTGGTTTGCTGCAGCCTGCGCAACGTGCGATACACCGCGCTGCTGCAGGACGGGGTGCAACACGCCGCCCTGGTAGCCGCCCACCGGGACATCCTCGAGGATGAGCGCCACAGTTACATTTACAACAAGTCCGAGATCAGCGACTCACGCTACCACTACGATGAGAAATTAGTAAGACCCCATCCTTTTAGGAAACCAACGTGACCCATGAGCATCGGCTTTCGTGGACATGTGATATCAACCAATCGATACCTGGACAGCGTGGTGTACATATAGTGTATCTAGGTAGGTACTACCGTAGCGCCTATTGCAGCCGACAAACAGTACTGTGCAAACATTACTATGATTCAGGTTTGAAGGGCGCTATCGCTAATGAAATTACTGGGGTAACGAGACTTAACACTTTGTCATAAGGCGACGAGTGTAATGTATAATGTGGTGCTGTGTATATTATCCTAACTAGTTTTATGTGCTTATGGGCGAGCGTATCACTTACCATCAGGTGAATCTATACTATAAATAATTTTGAAGTATTTATTTTTTTATTACATCGGCATCATCATCAGCCGATAGTACGTCCACTGCTAGGACATAGGCTTGCCCGAAAGATTCCTACATGATAGGGAAGGGATTCATGTGGGGAGATTTGGGCCATTTCCCACCACGCTGGCCCAATTCGGATTGGTGGAAGCCAGAGCCTCGTTTGTCGATTAGCAGGGTGCACCACGAGCAGGTGAGGTTGGCTTGGATCCCGTGAGTTGTTGTGCGGGAACTCTTACACCTCTTTTTTTTATTTATCAAACTTTATATGTGAAGTTGGACTTCATTGTGGCGAATTGAGCCGTAAACCCACCACGCTGGAACAGTGCTGGTTGGTTGGCTCCAAGTCGCACAGAGAGCAATGGAAAGGGCAATGCTCGAGGTTTCCCTGCGTGGTCGAATCAGAAACGAGGAGATCGGCAGGAGAACTAAGGTCGTCGACATAGCCCAAAAGATTCCTAGCCTCAAGCGGCAATGGACAGGACACATCGCTCGAAGAACTGACAGCCGATGGAGCATCAAGGTCCTCGGATGGCGACCACGTAGTGTAGACTTAGTATTGGCAGGCTCCTCGCCAGGTGGTCCGACGATCTGGTGAAGGGGGCGGGCAGCGTAGGATCAATCGATGTAGAGATCTTTGTGGGAGGCCCATGTCCAGCAGTGGACGTCTGTCGGTGGCTAATGATATATAAAGTTATCTTTCACCCAAAAGCTCAAGCTCAGTAGACCGCCACTTCTTGGTACTTGTCTGGTACGTGACATTCATCAACTAACACTTGGCCTCTGGTCTGTCCTTGTACCAGCAGTGGGAACATTGGGTAGACTGTTCAATATCCCTTTTATATAAGTACTTAACTTTTTTTTTCAGAGATTTTCTAAAGGATGTAAAACAAGATACGGTAAGTTTAAAAAATATCCTTGCGATTTAATTAAAAAGAGAGTTTAAGTTTTTACTTATTGTGATATTTAATTGTAAAGAGTTTTTTTTTATAATCAACCCTTTCAATTATTCATATAACTTAGTGTAAATTTCCGTTCTTTTTTTAAACAGTTAAGCGACGAGCGGGACGTTCATCTCGTGGTAAGTGATACGCCTGTCTCGACTGAGAGGATGGGTGATCTCATTACCCCAGTAATTTCACTAGCTACAACTCCTTTCAAACGGGAACACAGTAATGTTTGCACATCACTGTTTGAAGAACGGTAGAAATAGGTGCTGCGATGGTATCTACCTGGATGGTCTACAATGCGACCCCGGAGTTGAACTTGGTGCTGAAGTAATGAAGTTTAAGAATTTGAGAGTAATTTTACTGGTGATAGGTGTCTGTTGCCAGAGACCGTCCAGTGAGGTACCGCCAACAGTACTGTACTCCGGTTTTAAGGGCGCTGGAGTTAGTGTAATTACTGGGGCATCGAGAGTCAACATCTTATGTCTCAGAGCGATGAGCACATCGTGTTGCGCTGTATAAGTAGGGCCACGTTCTTATGGGCAAGAGTAACACTTAACATCAGGTGAACGTCCCGCTCGACTCGTCGCTTCGTTGAACAAAAATCAAGAGTCTGTGTTTCTTGTCCAGCGGTGGATGTCTATCGGCTGATGATGGTGATGTGTTTCTTAGATATTTATGATGGTACTTACGACGATGCCACCAGCGTCGCGCTGCGCGAGTGCTCCCGCGTGTGCCAAGCTATCAATCGGTACAAGGCTATGTTCGAGGACTTCGTTTCGCCGCTGCTGGCGCTGAGGGTGGTGCAGGTCACCCTGTACCTGTGCACACTGCTCTACACCGCTACCGAGGTTGCCACTTATCATTAGAACAATTAAATGTGATCGTTATGATCAGCCATTTGAGGATCATTTCTGGATATAGGTTTCCAAAAATCTCCACTCCAATAAAATATGCCCTGTCTGCATCTAGTAGTTTATACTTGTTTCTACTGTTCCAGTATTTTCACCAGTCATTGGTCACATTTGAGGAAGTTGTTCCAGCATTTCTAGAAAAAGTTTTTTTTTAAATTAGTAAAAGTTACAATTTTATAGATTGACTAGTAAACTTTGAGCGGGATAGTATGATGTGATGTAATTAGAAGAAGGAATGAAAAGAGAAAAGTAGAGAAGAAGGAATAACTTTAAAAGAAAATTAAAAAAAAAAACAAAGACTGGCGTTCTTCGACCACCTTGTTTTTACTGGTGGTCTTTGTTGTCGGAGCAGGTTAAGGCAGGTGCCACCCTATCGCCTATTTCTGAGGCCAAATAGTAGTGTGCAAATATTACTGTGACATTACTGTGAAGGGCGCTGTAGCTAGTGAGGTTATTGGGGTAACGAGACCTAACCTCATTATCTCAAGGCGACGAGCACAATGTGGTGCGGTATATACCATCGTAACTAACGTCACATTGTTATGGGCTGGCGTATCGCATACCATCATATTCAAACTACTTACCTCTTCAGGATTTTGTTGCAGTCCGCTCATTTCTTTGCAGATCCATAATGCGCACTTCCGCTACATTTTATAACAGGATAAGGTTTTCGACGAATTTTTCATTGTTCCAGAAATTCGACATGGTGACGGTGGAGTACTTGGCCGCCGTCGCGCTGGACATATTTGTGTATTGTTATTTTGGCAATCAAATTATCGTACAGGTAATACATTCGGCCAGTAGCTCGCTGGCCTATTGGTTAGAGTGTGAGGCCCTCATTGCGAAGGTCGAGGGTTCTAATCTTGTCATGTACCGATGACTTTAATATTTAAGTTATTTACATTTGTGAACTTATATACAACAGCTAAATACAAACGGTGAAGGAAACCATCGCGAGGAAACCTGTACATGGATTAGAATTTGTTCTAAGGTGTGTGTGAGGTCACCAATCCGCATTGGGCTCGCGTGGTGACTATGGCCCATCACCCTCATATTGAGGATAGGCCGGTGCCCCAACAACGGGGAAGTAAATTTGCGTGATTTTTTTTATATTTAAAAGTTTTCAAAATTGAATGCCTGTATTACTTCCACGTGCAGGCAGATCGCGTGTCTACAGCGGTGTACCAAAGCGCGTGGCCCGCCATGGGTGCACGCCCCAGGCGGCTACTCATCAATATACTGCTGGCTAACAGCAAGCCAGCTGTGGTCCGTGCTGGCGGATTTCTGCCCATGGACCTTCACACTTTTGTTGTTGTAAGCATATTTTTAAGCATCGCGCCAGTTTATCGTCCTTCAGCCAAAATACATTGACACAATTTTTTTTTTATCAATTAAGCGACAAGTTGGTAAACTAAAGCTGATAATGATGATGATGATGAAGCGACGAGACAAGCGAGACGTTTACCTAATGATAAGTGATTGCCTGCCCATAAACGTGGCGCTAGTTAGGATGTACTGCACTACATTACCCTCGCTACTTGAGACGTAATATGTCAAGTCTCGTTACACAAGTAATTATAAAGCTATAGTACCCTTCAAACCGGAATACAGTAATGTCCTGTGCTGCTGTTTGGCGAATGAAATAGGAACTGCTGTGGTACCTACGTAGACAGTCGCCAGCAACAGAGACCTACCAACAGGAAATCTATGATCAAACATGTCCTTCTAAGCGCCGAGCGCGACGAAGTAGTATCATCTCTTTTGTAATAGTTACATATAAATCTAGGTATCATATTAAATAGGCATCAGTTCCAGCATCGATCAGAGTATAACTTCACCTTAAGTCTCCACACCCTTATAAGATTTCTGTAAGAGTATTGACTGATAGGAGAGAAAAATCTTCGGAAGATCCTACTTCGGCGGAAAACAGAGTTATATGGGACTTCTACTCATTAAAACATCTTAATGGTCACCCTATGGTCAGCAGTGGACGTCTATCGGCTGATGATGATGATGATGATAATGTCACCCTTAGTGTATCCCATGGGGGTCATAGTTCTCTGTGCTGCGACAAACGCGAGACCACTTCTTGCTTTTTGTCTAAATAAAATACCCTGCTTCTGGGCGAAGACAAGGTTGTCGGATTTTTACTCCAAAATCTCTTCGATGGTCATCCTCAGTATGTTGCGAGAAGTCCTAGGATCTCCTACGGAATGCACCCGTGCTTTCCTGCCAGAGAAAGCTGTAGCCTTTCTTGGCTCGACAAGCACTAGACTTACCTCGTACTAGTCGTTCACCCCGGACTCGCTTAGTGGAAAATGATGGCTTCTACCTTAAAAGCTCACGCACCCGAAGACCCTTAGTCGCCTACGACAGGCAAGGCTTATCTAAGTTCTATTCTTAATAGGCGGAGACTACAGGGCTGGCAACAGAGACCTATCACCAGTATCATGCGTCAATGGCATGCTTATCATTTATCCTGAGGTGAATGTCTTACTCTTCTGGTCGCTTCCTGCAATAAAACATGTTGCTGACATATATCTATAAATATTCTGCGCCAGTTTAAATATCTTAGCAATTTAACTTCTAAGACTAAGCATCACTCATGATGAGCTATTACCCGCGGGATGACGTACATCGTCACGTTAAGACGAAAACCCTTTTAGTCGCCTTCTACGGCAGCCAGGGCTTATCCAATTTCTTAATAGCTTGAGACTCCAGGGCCTATTATTTACAAAATACCGAGATTGTTCTCCACTTCAAATATTCTATTTACTGCCATTTTTTTCAAAGTTGCCATATAAAATAATTTTTTTTTTTTACAGATAATCAAAACCTCGTTCTCTTACTATACGCTGTTGGTGAACGTCAACGAAAAGTGAAGAATCATCATTTTAAATGATTTTTTTTTATATATAAATATAAGTTAACGCTTGTGATATACATATATAATGACATTTGTTGATCTTTATTGCTACCAATAACATGAACAGTTCGCTCCTTATATCGTTTTCTTCCCTTGATAGACAGCGGAAGAAAAGATGTGACTACATAGAGGAGTGGACTGGGTTTTAATACCACCAGTTATTGGTATTTTCCGGTTACCAAAATTTTTGTTTACTATGATGACGGTTATAATGGTGATATCTGGACGGTCTGTGACAATAGAGACCTACCACTTTCAAAATCGTTTGTCTGGGAGCAATTGCTTTTAGAGCAATAAAGAGGGTGGGGGTCTTATATATTATACATATTATTTAATATCGATTTGTTTTATTATTTTTGGTATACAATAAAGAATATTATTATTGTTAAAAAATCTCTCCGACGAGGCAGCAATATGTAACCATTGTTTATATGTTTTAGCTATAGTGCAACCTCATTACATACATACATATATATCTCGCCTCGTTCCCAATGGGGTAGAGGCAGAGACCACCTCTCTCCACTTGCTACGACCCTGGCACACCTCTCTAGCTTCCTCCACTTTCATGACTACCTTACCTCATTACCATTGCTGGAAGTAACTAGTTAATACACCTGTCAAGCCTGGCTTATATCATCAGCCGATAGACGTCCACGGCTGAGCACAGGATTCGCGGTATGTTAGGAGCGAAAGCCTCATTTGTCGATTAGCAGGGTGCACTACGAGCAGGCGAAGTTGACTAGGCTTGCGTGGAGTTGTTCTGCCGGACAACTTACACCCTCCACATGTCAACTCTAGCTTCCAAGTTTTGCTTTATTCAATTCAGCGACGATACGAGCAGGACGTTCACCTGATGGTAAGTGATACGCTTGTCCATAACAACGTGGCGCTAGTAGGGATAATATACACCGCACCACGTTGCCTGAGAAAAGATGTCTCGTTACCATAGTAATTACATTAGTTAGAGCGCCCTTCAATCCGGAACACAGGTATGTTTATATACTACTGTTCGGCGGCAGAAATAGGCGCTGCTGTGGTAACTACTTTGACGGTTACTGGCACTAGAGACCTACCACCAGTAAAATTGTTATTTCGCATATTGTGTTAAAATGTGTGGTAAACGAGAAGAGAGCACAGGATGTAGCAGACTTTAATAAATTAAAATTCTGACACAAAAGGAGTCAGTATTGGTATTTAATAATTAGATCAATCTCTCTCACTAACCTGCATTGGAGCCGGCGTGGTGGGAAATTGCCCAAATCCCCTCATATGAACTCTTATAGACGAAGGCCTCTAGTGCCCGACGGTACCGTAGGACAAGCCGACTGTGAGGGGTGCAGGAAGTCGCTGGATGAGGGTAGACGTGGATATATCCAGCAGTGGACGTCAATCGGATGATGATTAATTGACTGTATTTGCGCCAGTCTGGCACGGCTCCGTATTCGTCGTGGACTGTAGTCGAAAGGGGATGTAAACATTGCAGGTAATAAAAACATACAAAACTATTCAGAAATTATTTTATTTACGAAATTAATATACAATTATTGTTCATACAGTTAATCATTGATTAAAATTGTTCGACCGGCGCGGCCTGGTCAATCGCTTACACTGCGGCCAATTGATAACTAACACTGTTCGCACGGAGCGATGCGCTCGTCTGGTTGTGGTATCCATCACCATTATATCCGTAATTTACTTATGGTAACACTATCGGTGGAGACATTCGGATACGTGGACCGTATTTGTTGTGACGTTAAACTTAATTTTTTTTTTTTGACTGTTGTCTGTCTAAAGGACATATATATATTATTTGGTCGCGATGGAATGTCGTGTAAGCGATTGTTTATGAAAAGTACGCATCGCGGGTTGAATGAGACATGAAACCTCACAAAAGCACACTACCACTTGTCCCTAAACGCTCGTCCGACTCAAAAGCGGGACGGAACGACTGTTCACCACAACGACCTCCTCCAGGATCTGATTAAAGTTAAGCTTACTAATTATAGACAAGTGTTTTGTCGATTATCATCGGATACAATATCAACACTCATCGTTCACCGTACGCTGAGTTCCCGATAGCGCTATCCATCGCTCGGCTTGAGGAGGGCCGGTTTCCTTAATACTTCAATCTGTACGACATCAACTCGTGTATACACAAACACAAGCGTACAATGAAACCAAACATACGGACACACAAACTCACACATCGCGCGGGACACATACTTCCACACTTAAGATAACCCACCCACGAGACCTCGGGGCCGTGACGGTAGAATATAATCACTACATGCAACTGTTGCCGACATACACAACAAACGATAAATTAATTAAACATATATGTATATATATCATTCAAAGTATAAATGGAGACCAATAACAATGCTGTTTCTCTAAAAAAAAAAAACGATTCAAATTGGTGACAAAAAAAAAATTATTTTCATTATTATTATCACCGTACCGTAAAAAACACTTTGTATTCTTACATTACTGCTATTGTCACGGGTGTGGTATGGTATGGAAAGCTGGCTCCAACGGCCAATATGACATCCGCCATTTAAATTGCTTCCGGCATTTAGCTGTTTCCCAACGGTCACGTTGCCAGTTGGAGTGGTGTAACGTTTAGCAGTTCTTCGGCTGCTAATAGCACGCCCCGGTGGGCGATAGTTAACGCCGTTAATAATACTTGATTGCTAATTTCATAAGTTTAAAATCATACAAAAGTGAATGTAGACGTCCATTGTTAAATATTGGTCGGCCAAACTCTGTCGACGGCGTATACACACACACACATACACAGTGTGAGATCAAGTTCATTGATCATCATCAGCGGATTGACGTCCCACTGCTGGATTTAGCGCTCCACCTTGCGGAGGTCCTTCCAGCACTACGTTTACCGGTAATTGTAATAAACTGTTTTTTTTGTCCAAAAGCTAGGCTACAGACTGAGTATTCAAGTTTTTTTTTTTTTAGATATTTTGGTAGTTCTAATGATCTCTATGTATATAAACTGTCAACAGAGTGTGGCCAAAAAGTGTAAAAACTACAGCAGCGTGGGGATCCATGCAAGTCGACGGCAGCGGTGCGCGCGCAACGACCGGAACTAACTGTTGGATGGGGACAGACAGACACACGGTTAGTACCACATCCGGCGGGGGCACAATACAACAGTTTGTGGACGATCTCATAATGACCGAATAGTTTGTTTATACAATTAAAAATTATAACATACAAGTTATAAAGTTTTCAATGTGATTTCAAAAAATTACCATTAATTTAGTTTTTTTTTCAAAATTTCATTACTAATTTTTTTTTCACGCAAAAATAAATATGTTAAGGATCTTATTAAATCATTTTAGAAATCGTCCAATGCAAGATATTACGATATTTTAAGTTAAAAAAAATTAAAGACATGTAAATATATATATGTATAGTAATCTAAAAAAATTGTGGAGCCACATTCAAGATCAAATTTTTGTCCATCCATCACATACATATACATTGTAAACACAATAACATATTAACACTTGAACCTAACATTACCATATCCGGGCGGGAGGACCATGTAAAAAGTGATATAATTTTAAATCGGTTACAATCGGTTGCGTAAGCTTCTTGAGATGTTTGCACTGCGCCACCTCGAGTTCGTCTACCGCTCCATCGGACATCGGTCCTTCGAGAATACTGTCTCGCCCATTGGCTAACTCTTGATATCTTACGGGCTACTGGCGAGCCCATGGTAACCAAGTGTTAATACTGTTGATACGGAGATACACAATATATGAAGCAGCAGATGTACGATATAAATATTTGGTACACAGTATACTGCCATAGTCATTTATGATGTACAAATAATCATCACGATGGTAGCGGTAGTACCACCGCAGGTCTATTACTTCCGACGAACAGTAGTGTTGTGGACGGGCATATCACTTAACATAAAGTGAACGTCCGGTTTTTTTTTCCTTCGTCTAGTGCGTGTCGTGTACTCACTTTTTCTTGTTTTTGGGCTGGGCGCGCGGTGGTGTGTTGGGACGGCCCATGGTCAGTCCCGAGTACAGCTTGCGTTTGTCCGCCGGCTTCAGGATTTGGAAGGAGCACATCAGCGTCTCGTCCACTGACATCAGCGCACCTGCCGCATCACAAACTCATTAGCTGTTATTATAAACCTTATTTATATGTCCTTGTTTATGCGATGAGGCGCGCCTGCCTATAGTGATATAATCTTAGTTCTGATGATATACACTGCACTTGTCCAATCGCGTTATGCCATTAATTTCATTCGCTGCAGCTTCCTTTAAACCGGAATATAGTAATAATTAAATATACGATTAGGTACCAAAAATAGGACACTGCAGTGGTACCTACCTATCTAGATGTCCTCCTACAACAGACTTATCAAAGAGTACGTAAGAAAAAATTAGGACATTTTTAACATCTATATGTTTAACAAATTGTTATAAAAATAACCACCAGCTGTACTGATGGTAGGTCTGTGTTACTGGAGATTGTTAGGTAGGTACCACTGCAGCATCTACTTCCGCCAAAAATTACTGTGTTGCGGTTTATAGAGTGCTTGTTGCTAGTGTAGTTATTGAGATAATAAAACTAAACGTCTGTCTCAAGGCGGCAAGCGCAATGTACTGCAGTGCATAAGCATCCTAACTAGCGCCACGTTGTTATAAGCGGGTGTATCTGTTATCATCAGATGAACATCTCGCTAGTCTCATCGCTTCATTGATAGTAAAAAATAAAGCACAAACCAAAAACTTACTGATAGGTTGATGGAAAAATATATCATTATAATTATTAATTTAATTACTAACTCAAGTGTTTATATTTAATGTATATATATATATATCTTCACCCTCCCACCAACCCGCATTGGGCCAGCGTGGTGCGAAATGGCCCAAATCCCTCCATATGAACCCTTACAAACGAAGGTAGCGAGAAGCTTCTGAATGCAGACAGCGCAGGACTGATCGATGTGGAGGTCTTTGGAGAGGCCTATGTCCAGCAATGGATGTCCACCGGCTGATGATGATGATATCTTCACCACCCATTACACTAGAAACATTTTAGGTTAAACCATTCAAGAGTACAACTGACCCGCGTTATCGAACTCGCCGCAGTAGTTGGGCGCCGAGAACAGAGTGACCAGCTGCCGCTTCGCAAAGAACTCGTAGCCGTCCTCCACCACCTGGTGCGCGCGGCAGATCAGGTCGAACTCGTGCTTTGACAGGAACTTGCCGACCACCTGCAATGCGACATCGTCGTCTGCTTTTTATTCATATACGACGAAAGGAATAGATAGATAGAGGAATAGATCTAGGCTCTGTAGTACCATGTAGTATCTAAATGGAACATTTTAGTTGACCACTGATACTGTTTACCGAGAAGTGAAGACTTGATATTGATCTAATCATTTTTTTAAAGGAGTTAATATATAAGAATAAATAATTTTCAGAATTAATTAAAGTTTATCCATAGCTTTATAATTAATTCTATATCAATAAAGGGCACGGTGTCGGTAAACATCGATCACGCAGCCACCTCATCTGTCTCACAAACAAGTGCAATGCATTCATTCGCTGCGCGAGCGTCTCCGCCGCGATAACACTACACCGACATTCTGCCACGCGACACGGACATGACGTTTCCGGCTCCTTGTCTAAGGCGTTTTGATAAAACAATAATATATAGAGATTTCCAATTGATTTATGTGGACGCGATGAGATGTTTCCACAACTATTTATAATGTAGATTGAAGGTACTGATATCATTCATGATTGTATTCCAGTTTGGTTGGCGCTGTAGCTAGTTTTATTTTTTATAGTAAAAAATCTTACATAGGGTGTTCTTCCGCTGCGGAAGCGTACAGAAAAATTATGACAAATTATTACTGGTTTTAAACTTATGATGATCCTCTCTAAGCCCTGGTTTAAAATAACCGGTACGCTTCTGTATACTAGCATTCTCAACGGCAACAAAGTTTAATCTTAACGTGATAACTAGTGGGGGTGGGGAGATTTAAAGGAAGTAAACATGTGGTGGTGTGGTACGATCGCAATTTCATGTTTTATAAACATTGTTACTATATTAATTTTTTTTCATTGTTAGACGAAGCGACAAGAATAGCGATACCTTAACCTGATGGTAAGTGATATGCTGTCCATAAAAATGTCGCGATAGCTAGGATGTTATACACTACACCATGCTCGTAGGTTTGAGACAGAGGACGTTAATTCTCGTTGCCCTTGCAAATTCAGTAGCTACAGCGCCCTTTAAACTGGAAGACAGTAATGTACGCATATTACTGTTTGTCCTGAAATAGCGAGCTGCGATAGTACTTTTATCTAGACTATCTCCGGCAACAGTGAACTACCACCATTCAATTGGTTATTTAGTTTCGTTCTATTTTTTATGTAAAAACAGTAAACAAGTAATGTCATAAGTTGCAAACGATCTCCAGTCACGCGAGATCCATGACGTGGCAGTATAATCGCTGCGGCTGCGTAACGGAGCCGGCGCCGCGGGCCATTATAGGTTAACTGTACTGATAAGTGTCTGTGTGGCGCTGTTCTTAAATGTTAACTAGGATCTAAGTGGTGGTATATTACTTCCCGTTTCATTTATGATACATTGCATACTATAAGATATGCGAAAAGGATATATTTTTATCCACTAAGATAACAACTACGAATCACTCCTGCTCTACTAATGTTTTTTTCAATGTTGATGTGAATTTTAAAAAAAGTCAAATGGGTTGTTCCCCTACCCTTTCATCACATTATGTTCTCGCATTTAGACTATAGATACTAAGTCTCAGCCCTGTAGTCTCGGGCTAGTATGAATTTGACTAAAGTAAGTCCTACCTGTCGTAGAAGGCGACTAGAAGGGTCTAGAAGTTTCGAGGGCCTTGATGGCGGGAGCACTTATCGCCCAACAAGCGAACCTGCGCGAGGCAGCGTATTGTTCAGCGATGGTGCCTAGGAGGGTCGCGCTCCTCAGAGACGTGTTAATACAAAATGTAGAGGGGATCCGGTGCGTTCTATAAGAGATCCCGGAACCTCTCCGAATGCACTGATGCAGACCACCAGGGGGTTTTAGTGAGTAAGAATTTCGCATAACCCTGACTTCTCCTCGGAAGCAGAATATCGTTCGAAGATTTTCCCTCCGAAAACAAAAAAAAGATACTAAGTCTAGTAACCCTAACACATTAAGGTTGAGTACTATTACCTAGATTTTTTTAAGAAATAGGCTCTGTTCGTCGTATCGAAAGTCTCCTAGATAAGAGTTCAATCGCCGGTAATATATTCGTCTGAACATTGCTGGTTACAAAACAAGGTTTTTTTTTACTCTATATGTACTATACTGAATAACTTGTTTTTGTTTATGTGTATTGCAACCAAATTGGTCAACAAAGAATAAAAACTATTATAACATTGTTATGGATTTTCAATAAAAAACATCAATAGGGTATAAATCATTTGCTTAGCATCAACACTTTTGTTAGATATAACATCGCACAGTACAGACCTCCGTGCCGAAGGTGAAACTGACGCCGCGGTCGTTCTCGCCCCAGCCGGTGACGTCCTTGTCGGGGTCGGACCACAGCAGGTCGCAGAGCAGACCCTGATCGGGCACGTCGGTGGGCCGCATGATCCGTCGGATTTGCTCCATCGCTTGCAGGTCCGGCGACAGGCCGCCGTGACAGCAGAATATTTTCTCGTCCACTAGAACAAAAACAGGATGTCATTTATAAAACTTATTAAGATGATCAACCAGTTAAGATTTACTGAAACATAACGCAATAGTGTTTGTAAATATCAGATTCCTCTCCTTCCACCTTTGTGTCGGTTACCGGTTAAACGGTTACATTTAGATGATACTCTTTTCTCTGATGGAGTGTTTAAGCAATTGAATGAACGGATTGATATAATAGAAAAGTTGTGTAACAGGAAACGAGCAAACAGAAACGATGTAAGTTCCTTTATAGAGTACATCGGCAGACGTCGAAGTTTGTATTTCAATTATCCTTTTTCCGATAAACGTTTGCAACTCAGATGGACTCCAACCGCAACCGCTTTCATCCGATAGTTCAAGTAAACAAGTATATATATACATATATATATATATTTCAATATTTATCAATCACAATGCATTTGTCGTTGATAAATATTTGATGAGGCTGTAAGGGTAGTCAACCTCATTTGCACGCAGTGCATTTTGTTGAATAACAGACGGGACTCTCATCATCTACCAATCCGCACTGGTCAAGCGTGGCGGGCTAAGAACCAATTCCCCCTCCAGTGAATACTGTAGAGATCTTTGGAGTAGGCTATGTCCAGCAGCGGTTGTCTATCGGCTGATAATAAAATAATGAATGCATTTGTTTAAAATAAATATCCAAAATTACACATTTCGCTATGGTCTATTAAAAGGCTGTTTAATGTAATCCAAATACTTTAAGCCTGGGAGTGGATGTTTCCTTAAAGACGGTTCGAAGGGCTGGATTAGATGGTAATAAGGTTAAGTTAATAGAGCTGATGTTTTCCAGCTTAATAATGGACTAATGATTACTATGTTTTATCGTAAGAATATGTTGAATAAGCTCAACGTAAAAACCAGAGGGTTTAAAATTTTAGATAGTATGAGAATATTAATATTAGTATTTTTGAATATTTTGTAAACTAGTCTAATTGCTAGTCCTTCAGAGGTTTCTCGATTTGCTATACTTTATACATCATAATGATATTGTGACAGTGATAACCTCTATCTCGTAGTTTGGTCTTAAATACAGTCACGACATTTTCTCACAATTTCTACGTATTCGCTTGATTGTTTTTAGCATGATAATACAATTGTAGTATAACATAGGTCTCTATTGTTGGAGATCGTCTAGGTAGGTACAATCGCAGCTTCTATAGCAGCCGACGAACAGTAGTGTGCCAACGTTACTGTGTTCCGGTTTGAATGGACTTAGCTTAGTCTTAACCCGGAGCTACGTTGTTATGGGTAGGTCGTATCACTTACCATTAAGTGAATTTATTCGGTCGATTTCTTCAATAGAAATAAATATGAAGAAAGAATGTTTGTTATCTGATAGCCGACATGAAAGGTGAACGCAAGTTTATCGGTCGCGTCGGCGAGGCGCCGCTACAATTGCTTTACTAAATTATTCCCTTTGAAACGAGATATATGTTGTTATACAGTCGTATATAATTAAGGCCCACTATTTGAATATAGAAGAAACGTGTAGAAACGTTCGAGATGTGGGCATACAGGCGCATGTCGCTAAGCTGGACGACACTGAAAGTATCGAACGAGGTGGAGGAAAAAAAAATGCGAAATTCTGCAGACCGTCAAAAGAAGTGTCATATAGCGGCCACGGGCTTAGGCACGATAGGTACGAACTGCTTCGACTTGTCTTGATGGGCAAAGTGCTGGGTAAAAGGAGTGCTGGTCGTCGAAGGGAATCGTGGCTGTGTAACAACAGGGAGTGTACCGGGATCGTGAGTGCCGCCCAACTGTGCGAAATACGGTGAACTGACTGCCAATAATCGCTAGTGGGATAAGCCCCCTTAAGAAGATTCGAATATAGACTTGCCCAAAAAGGGCACTAATCGCACTCAACATGCTTGTCATTCGTTGACCTGTCATGAGTTGGTCAAACGACTAGCTGCATCGTCAGAGATTTGGGAGCATTCTGGCCACAATCTAAGAGAAGGTTACTCTTATTTTTCTGGAGTTATTGCCCAGTTTGGTCGTTTTATTTTTATATATATATTCGAGATATTCAGTTTCATTGACTCAAGTTATCTGACTAATTTTAGGCAAAATTTTCGAACCAAATTCTATATTGCGTCCAGCAAATCAGGCGAGGAACAGAACAGCTAATCTTATTCGTATGCAGCTTAAGTGTGTGTCAGTTTGTCGCCGATAGCTTATTGGTTTTTTGCGTAACAGTACCAGCCAATCATGTGCAGCTGAAGTGTTTGTCAGTTTGTCGCCGATAGCTTATTGGTTTCTTGCGTAACAGTACCAGCCAATCATGTGCAGCTGAAGTGTTTGTCAGTTTGTCGCCGATAGCTTATTGGTTTCTTGCGTAACATTACCAGCCAATCATGTGCAGCTGAAGTGTTTGTCAGTTTGTCGCCGATAGCTTATTGGTTTCTTGCGTAACAGTACCAGCCAATCATGTGCAGCTGAAGTGTTAGTCAGTTGGTCGCCGATAGCTTATTGGTTTCTTGCGTAACAGTACCAGCCAATCATGTGCAGCTTAAGTTTGTCAGTTTGTCGCCGATAGCTTATTGGTTTCTTGCGTAACAGTACCAGCCAATCATGTGCAGCTTAAGTTTGTCAGTTTGTCGCCGATAGCTTATTGGTTTCTTGCGTAACAGTACCAGCCAATCATGTGCAGCTGAAGTGTTTGCCAGTTTGTCGCCGATAGCTTATTGGTTTCTTGCGTAACAGTGCCAGCCAATGGAGTGAAGCTACCGCGGAATTCAAATAATCCATATACACTGATACCATTGTGAAATTCAATATCCGTAACAATTAAATATTGATAGTAATTAGAAGATTTTAATGAAACTAGAACAGCAGTCAATTCTGTTGACTGCCGGGTTTTTTACTAGTATAGTGGTAAAGATTAATCCTTACTTACAGTGGTTACAAATGATCTATACAGAGGTAGGCTCACTCATCGATCGTTCGCAAAACTTCGGTCGCGTATTCCAATCTAAATCGATAAGAAGCGATTTATTACTGTTGCGAGAGTCCTCCAAGCGATACCAACTTACCACATATTAACTTGAATGTTTCCTTTTGATTTATGTTAAAAAGATAAGTTAATTTTTTTTTTACATATATTATTTCGCGCACTTGACAAAGTGCACGATGCATCTAGATCTGATAAAGTAAATGTTTTCTGTAAAAAAATCTTTCTCTGGACTCAGTATCGAGGCTGGGATTAATATTGTACCGCATAAGATAGAATAACGAACTTAATCTATTGAGATTAGTTAAGCTATCAGCAAATTGACTTGGTAGCTCTCTTTCTTATTTGTAATGGATTAACTAAGTCTGAACGTTTTGTAATATTAATGAGGAAAGTTTCAGAGGCTTTGGCAATGGCAACAATAATGAATATATTTTGTAGAGATAATAGAAAAGATTGTTTAAGCTCTTTGTTAGTCAATGATGGAAATGAGTTTTTCTTTTTTTCGGTTTTCCATTTATTAAAGATTCTGAGAGAAATGTTAAAAATCTTAGCGAGAGAACAAAAATGTTTAATAGAACAGTGTAATACAAAAGGCCCAGTTTTACATCTCAGTTTAATTAACTTAACAAACTTTAGGCAATGTCAGCCGAAAAACTGTGATTAAAATAACTTTGTAGAAAAAGTTTGAAGCTCGAAGGCTTCAGAGAACAATAGGGCCCTGTGGAAATAGGCTACAGTATAATGAGCAATTTTTCAGTAGCACTAACAGTATGAGAATGGGCTATAAAAAATAATCAGTTGTTTACTTAGCAATTTTGAAAGTAACTTCTATTTTTCATAAACTTCAGTTGATTAAGTTTGTTAGCAGTTTAAGTGCTGGTAGAACTTATTTTTTTTTATTTATTGAAGCGACGAGACGAGCTAGTCGTTCACCTGATGATAAGTGATACGCCCGCCAATAACGTGGCGTTAACTAGAATGGTATTCACAGCACCACATTGGCCCCATCACCTTGAGACATAAGATGTTAAAGCTCGTTACCCCAGTAATAACACTAGCTACAGCGCCTTCCAAAATAAAAGAACTTAACTATGTGTTATTATTATAATAACGTATCGATATTCAGAAGTGGATAAACCAAGCTGATAATGATGATCGATATTGATAAAATTGTTCATTCCCTCCGCCGTACGATTGGTATTTATAACATTATGTTATAGTTTATTTATTATATTATTCTTTATTTTTAAAATTATCATTATCCCAATGTGAATTTCAGTTTCCTTTTCATTTCTAAAACTTAATGATAATGGTTTCTTTAAAACTAAAATAGATTATCATCACCATCGTCACCAGCCGTTGGAAGTCTACAGCTGGACATGGGCTTCTTCAAAAGATCTTCATATCGGTGCGGCGTTGCTCGCATCCAATGTGTTCTCGCGATCCTCACCAGATCGTCGGTTCGCCTTGTGGGAGGTCTCCCAACACTACGTCTACCCGGGCGCCACTCGAGGACCTTACTGCCCCATCGGCCGTCAGTCCTTCGAGCAATGCGTCCTGCTCACGGCCATTTGAGTCTAGCCATCTTTTGGGCTATGTCGGTGACCTTAGTTCTTTAGCGGATCTCAACATTTCTGATTCGATCGAACAGAGAAATTACGAGCATAGACCGTGGAATGGAGAGCCATTGACTTTTGGGTGACTTTAGGCCTTTTTATAAGGCCGACAGTAAAGGGTCATGTCTCATCTATCAACACTGGCAAAACCACGCTATGAGTTGAAGACTTGTCTTCCGACACTGCGGTATCTGAGACGAAATAGATATTAGACAAAATAAAAATATGGTACTCGGTATTATCATTTGTTGTACTAAATTTGTGATAACTGAAATCTTTATATAATTAATAAATTTATATTTACTTATAAAACACCACCTTACTTATTGAATAATGTAAAACCTTTAGCACAGAAGACATTTGAAGTTATATAATATGTATATGAAATACCAGCTGGACGCTGCGAATACATAAGTAACAACACCGACTATATACTTATTCTACCTCCATAAATCTTAAAATGTACATCATGCAGCACCATCTGGCTACAGTTCATAACAAAGTAGGTAACGCTAAAAATTTCATATGCAATTGATTTGGTATAAAGCAGCAACACCCAAAGCGATTTCGTTTAGAGTATGCCACGTCCAAGGTGTATAATAATGGTGGCGAGGTTGATTATAGCGAAAAATTTTTTCCATAAATAAAATCGTATTAAAAAAAAATAAAAAAATTGTATTGAATTTAACACTGGAAAGCATCATCGGGATCCAGAATCCGCAAGCTAAAAATTGACAATGGCAATGCACTTTCATTTCGATGTGTATGTTGTGTGATAATACCGTTAATGCTGTGAGATCTAATGGGAGTAGTTTTTTTTTATTCTACTGAACGAAGAGACAAAACATTCATCTGATAGTAAATAACATGCCTGTCCATAACAACGTGGTGCTGGTTGGGATGAATACACAGCACCACATTATGCTTGTTACAACAGTAATTTCATTAGCACGACCTGTAAACTGGAACTCAGTAATGTTTGTATAGTACTGATTGTCGGTAGAAGTAGGAGCTGCTGTGGAGCACCAACCTAGACGTTCTCTTGCAACAGAGACCTACCACCAGTTATTAGAACTCTAACTATGCTAAGACGACGCGGAACTCTATACCAGTGTAGGTCTCAACCGCGACCACTGTATGAAAGGTAGGAGATGGTTGGGTATCTATTTGGGCTAATGCGGCGCGCGAGTGTTTCCTGTGACGTAACACTGAACCAAAACAAAAACGCAATGTTAGGGATGTATTTATAGCGTGTGCAGGATCAACAGCCGCCGCTCTGACGTCAACGGGGCCAGCTGGGCCACGCGAGCAGCGCGTAACCGTAAACAATCAAACCGAACCATCCCGTTGCTTCATCCGGGCCACGTGCATAACTCCACGAGCTGATGTAACACTTGAGAAATAGGGAACGGCCTGAATTTTAAATATATTTTACTGTGTATTTTTTTTTTTCAAGCGTAGCAACTGGCGAAGAGTTCACCCTATTTGTTAGGTTATGCGCCTGTAAATAATGTAACGCTAATGAGCATGATATACCCAACACCATATTGCGGTTACTGTCCAAATTTATCAGCTACAACACCCTTCAAACGGGAACATAGTAATGTTCGCATATCCTGATTGGTGTCAGAAATAAACGAGCTTCAGTGGTACCTCTCTAGACTTCCCTCGGTAATGGAGACATTAATCACCAGCTTGTCCACAAAAATGGATTTTTAGTGTACCTATCTACCAAGTTTCATATATTGACTAATTTTCATTTTAATTATTAAATAGATTTAGTTTGTTATTTAGTCATTTCTATCGACTAATCTAACATTGAAGTCTGATTATGATCAATGAACATCTACTAGTTCTCTGTTACCGGAGACTGTTCAGGTATATACCACGACAGCGTCTGTTTCTGTCGAGGAGCAGCAGTGTGTGCAAAATATTACTGTTCCGGTTTGAATGACACTGTATAGATAGTAAAATTATTGGGGTAACGAAACATGTCTCAAGGCGATGAGCACAATGTGGTGCTGTGTATATAATAAAGAGACAGGTTGTTAAGGACAGGCGTATCACGTACGATCACGTGACCGTCCCGCCCGTCTGGTCGCTTCGCATTTTCATATACGAAATGTTTTGATGTATAATATAATGGCCCAACTTCCAGGGTAGAGAGCGACTATCATGGAGGAGTTCCGCTATAAAAGCCGACGTACCGGTAATGTGACGATAACGTCATAGATCGCCGATATAGATCACAACGATATCGACCGCCTGTAACTAGTTAATGCAATCGTACATGTTACAGCTGTACTAATCACTTATTATTCAGTGTGTTAAACAGAATATGTGACCGAGTGATTAGTTTTTTTTTTCGTTATTTCAGAAGCTACAAGACAAACGGGAAACCTACTTTGCGGTAGTCTGATGTTTAATGTTGAAAATTATAGTGTTAACTGTAATGTTTGTGTCCTAAAACCAGAACAGCATTTTTTTTTATTGGTGGTAGGTTGTGGTCAGAGGCTAATGAGGTAAGTACTACAGCAGCTCCTATTTCTGCCGCCAAATAGTAGTGTGCCGTAAAACATTGCCGTGTTATGAATTTCGTTGTAACTAGTGAAATTACTGGGTTAATATTAAACATCTTGTATCTCACGATGAGCATGTGATGCTGTGTATATCACCATAATAAACACCACGTTGTTATAGATAGACGTATCATTAACCATTAGAGAGAAATCTTGTCGCATTTTCGGTTAAAAAAATTGCAAACTTCCGATTCCCATCCTCCCTCTCTTATTGTTGGTAATAGATCGTCTCGAGCAAGATCCACTAAGAGAACGTTTAACAATTTATGTGAAGATCGAGAACCATGTCACATCCTGGTATCAAGTATCTGCGTGAATTAATAATAGTTTGCGGTTTTCCTTGCTACTGTTTCATTTAAGGATATGTAAAATAACAGAAACATTATGTCTCCTATTAACAGTGATTGAATTTTTATCCCCCCTACCCTTATGCATAACAATGCAATGATTCATAAAATAACAGCCCCGCACGATTAAGTTACATTTAGCAGTTATTCACCTAACACTGTAAATATGTGCCAAAGAACCGTACCCGATATTTAATTAAACGTAGTACGATTTTTTTTACTTAAAAATTAGTTTTAGAGCACTAATTTCTTAATTGATTACAAATACTGATCTTAGGAGAGATCACTAGTAAACTTCTTATCCACTTTAACAGCATCGCTGGCACAATGGCCAAGTTACATTACCAAATATCCACCATAATATCAAGAGGGTATACGTGAAGCAGAACAGATGAACAGCATATACTTCGTCGCGATTCATCTTCTATAACTCGGAGTAGCCATAGTTTTGAGGGTTGTCCCTAATTATTTATATTCATATCCTCCAGCATGTGCATTTGATGTATGCTGGATAAAAAAATGTAACGGCGAATAAACGGGAGCCGGAGAGTAGAACCAATACAATGTATGGACGATATTTCAATTAACGCAAGCTTTTTTTGTTTATAACATAAAAATGTTACAGCTCTGCTGCCGAACGCCTGTTACCGGGAATTCCCTTTGAACGCGTACCCTTTGTAATAAATTTAATAATAGACTAACGCTCAATACAAATAAACTGCAAATTTACGGAGTATCTGGAATGTTTACAGGGAACTGAATTCAGGATAATTAAATATCTTTCGGCGAAGCACGGAGCAGCTGCTGCACCTATGCCAGACACCATCGCTGGAGTAGCTGTGTCATATAGCATACATCTTTTTTATTGTTTCAGTGTTCATCTTCTAATGATACCCTACTTTTGAGGCAAGTCAGGTTTAGGTGAGATTTTTTTTAACTAAAATCCTCTCGGTGGAATCTTTTACGAAATGCACCTCTACGGTGCTTCTCTACGCTCTGATTAAACACGTCCAAAGGAAGGATGAAGCTTGAATTAGTAACTTCGAAGTAGTAGTAGCTTCAAAGTTGCTACCCTCCTAAAACTCTCTTTATAGAGTGAAGGCCCTCGCAAATGGTACGGTTTACTATAATCCTATAATAGCCCGAGACTACAGGACTGTCTTAGAATGTATCTGGAGTATGTGTATAGCTGAACGGATTAGTACTTCCGCCACTGAACTTCAATTTGGAGGCATCTCATAATGAAGAACATATATGGAGAAGACGATATACGTGAGTCGGCTGGCAGACAAAGCTTTGTGGTATATGGTGTTCTCCGTGTGCGGCTATGTCCAGTAGCGAGTTGATGATGAAAGTAATTAGAAATCTGCTTTTATATTTGTGTCACGTTAAGAAATTAAAAGAATATTATCATCGTTACGTCGCATTATGAATAAAAACAAACGCGTTACACAATACGCGTTGTGTAATAGTGTGTGTGTAATGAATCAGAACTTGCCGGACAATAAATTACGCAACGTGCCAAATCCGCGCTGCCGTAATCAAGCCTGTAGCAGCATGAGAGATACATTGGAGTTATGACATGGTTAAATATTTAACTGCCACCGCGACGCACTGACTCTCACCAACCCGCATTGGGGCAGCGTGGTGGGAAATGGCCCAAATCCTCCCATAGTGTATCCCCACCTGATCGATGTGGGAATCTTTGGGGGAGGTCTATGTCCAGTGGTAGACGTGTATCGGCTGGTTGATGATGTGGCGCACTAACTAATTGCTTGCTTAGGTAATACAATTTCTTGTAGTCTTGGGCTAGTAAGAATAGTACTAATGTAGGCGCTGCCTGTCGTAGAAGGCGACTAAAAGGGTCTAGGAGTTTCGCGGGCCTTCAGGGTGGGGACTCTTATCGCTCAACAAGCGAACCTGCGTGGGACAGCGTATGGCTCAGCGATGGTGCCTAAGAGGGTTTGGCCCCTTCTCAGAGACGTGTTAACACAAAGTGTAGAGGGGATCCGGTGCGTTCTATAAGTGATCCCGGAGCCACCTGACTGCATTGATACAGACCATCGAGGTTTTATTGAGAAAGAATCTCGCATAACCCTGATTTCCCCCCAAAGCAGGGTATATTTTGAACATTTTCCCTACGAAACAAAAAAAAAAGGATGTAAAACAATCTGATATAGTTCGATTCCAGGGCCACTTGTGGAGTTTAATTAGTGGAAAGGTCTTTTTGAACCCACCTTTTTTTTCGTGAATAAATCATACATTGAACTACTTTGGGGGCAACAGTAGCGTCATGCCAAACTTTTACCGGCTAAAACTCCCATGGTGTACTTCTCAACGCTTTTAGTCACACACACACACAGCCGTGGTTCCGACAGCGCGACCTTTCATGAGGCAATGTCTTGGGGTGGAGCTGGAACTTTGCATCCCAATTATCAGTATTAGTTTTCGAACCCAGTGATCTACCACCCTCGTATTTTAAATCTGCTGTCACATGGTGAGCATGCCGCACCATCCACTGCCTGACTGTTTTTCAATATCGTGTGATTTTCAGTTCATGCGTTTGTCCATTACAGATATAAAAAAAAATGTGTGTACAAAACGGAGCTGTGTAATTACTTTTTACTACCTAACACTATCTGCAGTGAAGGCGACATTAACTTCCTCATTATATTCTCAAGACCTTTGCTAAAAATACTATCTTTAATAAATCTCTTTATGCTATGGAAAATATGAATTATACAAATGTAATTTTAAACAATTTATTTATCATTTTGTCTTACAATATGTATATATATGCATAGTCACAGTACAGACACACATATGATATATATATATATATTATATATGTCTGACTTTCACTATGGATGTCGCAATTGTATCAAATAATATTTCCATACTTAATACTATGCAATCAATTCAAAAGTATTCATAGATAAAGAAATAAAATTATGATTATTGCCGTAAAGGAAAAATAAACCAGTTATATTTACAAAGACCAGTTAATAAACATATGTAGTGATCAGCATATCTGGGACGTCCGAATTGTTCCGCCGAAGCAGAGGCACTTTAAGAATAAAAAGATGTAATCAGGATGTAGGTGCACCAAGGAATAGTAATACTGTAGCCACAAATGTATAAGTTATTTTGCAGGCATTATCTTTACTACAATGGCTGATTTATTGCGGACAAAAGGACGACCTCAATCAATAAATCCTTGGTGAAGATAAGCCATGTCGGGATTTTTCCGCCGCTGAAGCAAAATGCCTGCCTTTTAATAAATTTATGTCATACCTGACTCGAGATATAACACAGATATTTTAGTATTTTCGTTGCTGTGTTATCGAAGAAGAAAAAATAATTCATAAAATAATCTCTCGCATTACAGCATCAACGGAGTTTCTTAATGTTCTCATCATAAAAAGTTAGGGGTTAGTTTACATCGATATAATAAAATTAGCAATTGTCTGAACACTAACAAGGAAATATTTCTAAAATGAGATGAACCAAATAAAACAGTAACTGATCAAAGGAATTCTGGAAGACTCGATAGGAGATATCAATACCCGAAGTACCATCATCACGTCGGTGCTGCGCTGCCCGTATCCAGCGGTTTCTCGCGACCTTCGATAGATCAGTCCAATGCTCGAATAGTTAAGAAAATTTAAAGGTTTATTCTAATGATACTTAATTAAGATACATAAATTGTCTCTTCAATAATGTAACATATGAGATTGCTTCATTATTTCGCTATTAACATTAAGAGGCTTGAAGGAATGGGGAAATTAGTATCACAACTAAATTAGGGTTGATTTTTAGAAAGACCCCACTCATTGCCTTTTCGCTGAATAAATGTAAGTATAATCTGTATAATTGTTACTTGTCCCCGCAGCCAACATTATGGTTATTTAATTTGCAATGGTAAACAGAATCTACATTAAGTCTTCTATCAACGGAAGTGGCTTCCTCAAGTGACGCAGTTAAGCCGATCCGTAAACAAGAGAGAAATGGCAGTAATCCCCTGTAATAAGCTGCCAACCTTTACTCGGCCTTGGCATGAAGTCCATTACACACAAAACTGTTTTTGTCGTGGCCTTCAATATACTTTAGCCAGTAAGGTCATTGTATGATGGCAAGAAACTGAGTCAGGGATCTATGCGAGAGAATACGTTCCAATCAGATCTATCATAGGATAGACAACGACCACAGTGTGGTGCTATTGGCTGTTATTTATCTCATTGGCGATAGATCTATATATATGAACCGCCTTATATTTCTACTGTCAAATAGTACTGGGCAAACTTTACTGAATTCCAGTTAGAAGGTTGGTGTAATTAATGAAAATGCTGAGGTAATATTAACAACTTATATATCAAAGGTATGACAATAAAGTGGTGATGTGTGTCATCCTAACTAGTGCCATGTTATGGGCAAGCATATCACTTACTATCAAGTGAACGTCAGGTTTCAGTCGGCGTTTCATGAAATAAAATAAATATTGAAAGGTTTTCAGACGTAATATGTTCGATGATTGACGATATCTCACTATCTGAAGGAGTAGTGCAAAAATAACTCTTTACTATAGTTTATTTTTTTGTAAATATGATGAAGTGATTGATGGTTTAGAAGTTTCCAAAATTGAGTCTTAGTTTATAACAATTGTTTTTTTTTTCTAACAATTGTTACAAACACTATAACGAGTCAGGAAGATGCATAGGAAGCAACGAAATGAGTGAGTCAACCACTTGATTGTAAGTTATACGCTTGCTCCTTAAATTTGTGGCTCCAGTTAGGATATTTACAACACCACATAGCGTTCACGTTAATTCTCATTAACAAAGTATTTTTATAATCTAGTTATAATTAAATAATTCGTTTAGATTCTTCTACTGTGCACTGCATCAATCGAGTCTATCATAACAACACTAGGTGATTGAGTGGGTGTATATACTATTAGACAAACATCCTGTTCTAGTAAAAAAAAAAACAGTTGTTTATGTTATAATCGTGCACGATTTACCATACAATTCAATCCTATCGTGACGTCGAATCGATACACTTTGCCTGCCAGCTCCTGATCCGTTTTCATAACAACGCACAGGAAACGTCGCGCGATATCCTCCGGATGTTTACTTTCCCAGTTCAGTTCTATTTATATACGGATATTACAATGGAGTTATAGAAACTACGAAAGATATTTTAACTTTATATTCTATTACATAATATATAATTCTTCACTTAATTTTGAATAAATAAATTTTAATATGTAGTACTTCAATATTAACATAGTAGCTCGCTTGCTTAATGGTTAGAGCGTGCGTTCATTCCGAAGGTCGCGGGTTCGAATCTCGGCATGTACCGATGACTTTAATATTTAAGTTATGTACATTTGTGAACTTTAGTTACAACAGCGAAATACAAACGGTGAAGAGAAACATCGCGAGGAAACAAGCACATGAATTGGAATCGATTCTGTGTGAAGTCAACAATCCGCATTAGGCCCGCGTGGTGACTATGGCCCCATCGCCCTCATGTCGAGGGTAGGCCTGTACCCCAGTAGTGGTGACGTATGTAAATTAGCTGTTCAAATACTTTAATAAAACATGTTACTTTTTTTCCCGGCTTATTTGACATATAATAAGTTCAATAAGGAAACCTTTCAAGACGACTTCTTTTTAGACCATTTTATGATGCTATAAGGTCAAATGTATCTTTTGTATTAGAAAATGTTAAAACATTTTTATTTCGTATATATATTTATGCAGTTGCAGTAGATGGTAATTTTCAGTTGCAGTTGCTCTCAAGGAATATATCAGACAAATTTCAGGTCCAATTTTATGTTACAGCCAGCAAAGTGGGAGGGGAACAGCTAGAAATACATATATAAAGTTAGAAGTTATATCCCAGGGTCAAACTCATAGCCCTATCAATTATCCTTTCTATCCTCTTGTTAATATTAAGCTATAAATCAAATATGGGTTGATTTAAATTGCGATCTTTGATGAATTAGATAATTTAAACGGAGCCCACAAAATGGTTTCGCCATACCTCCTCCACCAAACAAATGAAACACAATACAATATTTATCAAAACAATAGGGCATTAGGTACGTTCTCAGCAATTTGAAAACAATGGACCACCAATGTATCTAGATTATTAACAAGTATATGTAAATTAATAATAGGCATTTTAAACAAAATCTAGATGCACTATATTAGCTGTTTCACGTCCATAATGCCGCCTCAACTACCTTTGGAGAAGGAATTTTGTAAAATCCATTGATAGCCGACCCCAAATGGCAGAATCTATACTATCAAATTTTGAGTGTTTACGTACAGCTTCAGAGATCTAGTGATGAGTTAAAGATTCTCTGGATATCTCCTATACACAACACACATATATATATATATATATATATATTTTAAGTATTTTATGTGAAAAAGTGTGTGATGAAAGAGTTTTCCTAGGACGCAATTTCAATGTATCACTTAAAAAATTACATGTTACTTCTAATCGAATAAATAATCTCTTACTCATCAGACGAAACTGTTTACTATGCTCTTTAGAATTTACTGCTCATGAGTTTATGATTTTCTGTGCATCGTAACTACACAATTTATGCTATAAACTACCTTACTTCGCAAACGAGGCTATAAAGGAATTGCACCTGCTTTTAACGCTTTACGTAACGCGTTTGGAGTATCGCCAAACGTGAACACTTTGAAATAACCTCTCTCCCCTCCCACAAAAATCCACCCTTTCCGTTTATTTACACGTGAATGATTTTTGTATATTGCAAATGACTAGCAATAGCGAATATTATACATTAATTACTGTTTATTAATTATAAGTGAAATTGAAGAAATGTCTATAAAAGGCGAAGTGTTCAATGCGTGCATCGTGTTCCCATAGCTGACTTATGACTGCCAAAACATGACCATTAAGTGTTTCTAAGTTGCAAGTTGTTGTAGTTGGAATAGTTGGAAGTAAACGTATAACGAAATTTAAAAACGTAGCAAATGTTTAACATACTGTTAAAATGGCGGTGGATGGGTCACTAAAAACTAGAGTGATAGCTAAAGTAGCAAACGAAGACAGAGTTGACGATAGGTGCGATATGAAGGAAGTTGCTGGTCCGGAATATATTAAGAAAGCCAATGAGAGAGACGTGTGTAAATCTTTAAAGGCCTTTGTTGAAAGACCAGTTAAAATATTTTTAAGTTCACACGACCATTTGGACTAAGTTTTATATTCTGAATAAATAAATTACAAGTGAAAAATTATTGAGACTGTTCAGCAGTAGCTTGTTTATAACAAAAGCATCGAAAAAAAAAACTTGCTGACGCTCAATTCTCTTTGACTAGATGTTCTCCCGCATTGCTGGTCGTAACACCTCGACCTTATTGGAAGGGAATTTGTAAAATCAGTTCTTAGCTGAACTCTAAACGACTGAAGCAATGTGTCTATCAAATTTTGAGTCTTTACGTCTAATAGTTTCGGAGATCTCATGAGTCAATAGATCTCTGGATATCTCCTATAAAACATGGAACAGGGATTGTAGTGTCTAAGAAGTCTAACAAGCCAGTCATTTTAAAGGTAACATTAGATAGTTAACAAAAGATTACTTCCTGTTATCTGTTTCCCTGCACTTGTTAACGTTAGCCTTGTTTTTTTGTTTCAAATGACTCATGGGGTTTGATCGCGTGTCGAGCTTTGAATGTCTGAATCATTGTCGAAAACATTACTCAGTAAATAATTTAAAAATGTTTGAAGTCCAATTATGGAAACGCGTGTTTTTAAATGAAATATTACATATAGTATATATACAATATTCACGTTACAAGCTTATCAACCACCGGTCGTATTATTTATCTTCTACGACAAAGCAAATAATAGCTAACGTTTGCCTAATATACCTAATGCTTAAAACAATGAAGTGCTAGTTAGGATATTTACACAGTAGTTGACTTAGCGTATATAAAGATAAGATATAAAGTTTAGATACATTATTACTATGACTAGTAACGGAGAGATATGCGGAAGTAAAATGAGAGCTCAGAACTTCGTACAGCCCACAAACGTTCAACTACAACACAGTTATTTGGACCTTTCAACAGCCGACGTTGCGTTTACTACCAGAAATAGACCACAGTATATTGGTAGTCTTCGAGACCTTGAACCGATGCGAGGAAAGATTGAAATGATTTTCGGACGACTGTCGAAAAATAAGTCGCTCACACAGCGCACGCCACTATAATTGCTTTCTTCAAAATAAAATGACAATTATATTATTATTCAAAATGTTTTATACTTGAAGGACTCTGGAACCTATTGCTGGTAGATCTCTATTGCCGTATACCATGTAAGGTACTTCTGCCACCAAATAGTAGTGCGCTAAAATTACTAAGTTCCGGTTAGAAGAGTGTTGGAGCTAGTGAAGTTAATGAGGTATCTAGACGTAATGTCTTATCTTAAGGCGAGGAGAGCAATGTAGAGCTGTGTATATCATCCTAACTAGCCCTAATGTGTTAGGCAGGCATGTCGCTTACCGTTAGATGAACGGCTCGATCGTCTCATCGCATAAAAAATTCCCCATAAAAAATGATTCATCACGACATCTCTGGAACCCTAAGACCTAGACTTGAAATTTGATTGGAATAGTCCTTATACTGAGTATAGCTCAGCTAAGAACTGACTTTACAACATTCATTCCCCAAAGGGAGCTGCAGGGGCGTTACAACCAGCAACGCGGCGGGGAACAGCTAGTAGTATGTAGTTCTATGCACCATATTTTAAACATACCTACATTTTTCTATCATGAATTCTATACATAAATAATACTTTGAACTGAACATGATACATCACGATATCATTTCCAATCAGCAAGCATGCCGATAAAACAGCTTATCGATGACAGCGAAGGATAAAGTTTAATAAAAAAAATATATTAAGTGTAAATACGTATAACTGAAAGTAAAGCCTATGGAGACGTCCGTACAAAATTGAATTTAATAAATTACGACCTTAGGCACTGGTGGAACCACAACCTCGGTAGGACGACCTAGGTAGGTACCACAGTAGCGTAGAAAGCGACTGAAAGGATCCACGGGTATCACTCAACAAGTGAACCTGCGTGGGACAGCTTATGCATGTTCCTGTAGCTTAACAATGGTGCCTAAGAGGGTTAGCCCCTCCTTTGAGTAGCGCTAACATAAAGTGTAGAGGGGCACCGGTACGGTCGATAAGAGATCTCGGGGCCTGCCTGTACTGAGATAGTCTACCGAGAGGGTTTTAGTGAGTAAAAAACTCACATAACCCCAAATGCCCTGCTGGAGCAGGGTATCTTCCAAGACCAACTAAAACAAGTTACTCCTTCGAACTGATGGCCTCTCATCTTAGGCTTTAAGAGACTACGCAGGGGTTTTGAATAGGTAAAAATGCCAAATAATTCGGACTTCGTCCAGGAGTAGGGATTTTTTTAAAATTTCCTGCCAGGATTGTCACACTGGAAGTATTGACTGAAAATTTTTTGCAAGGTGCAAATATTAATGACATAATAAGATTATCATCTGAGCAATAGCTCGATTTGTGAAAATTTCTACACTCTGTTGGTACGATAGAAATTAATACAATCACAAAATTATTATTCGATTGTTTGTACATATAAATAATTGTTTTATAACAACATTTCGTCCCGATGTTTGTGTAAGATCATCAGGTATGTATGCCTTGATCATTTAATCATTAGCCTTATCGCGCGATTTCTTTTGTACAAAATCTATGACAATATCACCTAAGCCTTAGGTACATTACATATTTCCGTTTGAAAGCGGCGCGAACCGGAATAGAAATGATTAAAGATCTATAATTATTTTCACGATAACAGATATACTTATAAGTTGCCTAGACAGTTTATTTCCGAGACAACAATCGACTGACCTTGAATATAGGGGGGTTTGGTCATTAACTCACCCTTCTAGCACTCAGTGATATTAAGGTCGGGCCATATGTGCCGCCGCTCTGTAATGGATTTAACAATTGGAAACTCTTCTATTAAACCTGGAAATTATTAAATTTAACAAGCTTCACGGTGCACCTACCACCCCTTTCTTTTAAAACACTGATCAAGATTCGATTCCTTAATCTGTATGGATATTGGTTCAAATATTATATATAAGCTACCATAAAAGCATTTCTTTATAGTCTTTGCTGTTAATAATTGACTAGGTTTACCACCACCGCAGCATCTAATTCTGCTATTACTTAGTTCCAGTGTGGACGTTGTAGCTAGTGAAATTGCTGGGCTAATGACCCTTGACAACCTTTATCTCAAGGCGACGAGTACTATGTGCTGCAGTGTATATCACCTTTATTAGTTATGTCGTTATCGGTGGGCGTATCATTTGCTATCAAGTGGATCACTCACTTGTCTCGTCTCTGTGTAAAAAAAAAAGCAAATGCTGTGTTCAAATTTGTTAACGATTGCTAAAGCTACAGTATTCTGCGCTAACCATTGGTCATCTTATTGTCAGTCCCATTTATTCTCCCATCTTATTGTCACATCTTATTGTCCATCTTATTGTCCCTTAGGGGGAGGAATTATGTAAATTCCTTTCTTAACCTATACTCAATAATAGAAATATTACTGTTAAATTCTAAGCCTCTAGGCCTTATGGTTCCATAGCCACCGTGATGAATCTCTCCATAGGTCTCCCTTATATTTAGATTATGCGTTCAGGTTCAAGCGTTATTCTAATTTCCAGACCATAAATATACAATAACTTTTTTCACATGAAATTAGTAATTACGTTAAAAAGATGGTGATATTCTATATATCATCATCATCTATATATCAATAAGTCTTGAACAGATCTTCGCTCCAGCGACTCCTATTAATAATGACATTGAATTGTAATTGAAGGCCTTTGACTTGGCGAATAGTAATGATAACAATCAAGTCAAAGAGGTTCTAAAGGTGGTAAGTATAAAGAGTGAAAATATAAAATTACTCAAAGTACTGTATTTATTATTTACTTATAACTCACAAACACATTTTCTCCGTGTAACTGGAAACGTAAGGAAGTAATGATATATATATATATATATTCATCAAATTTGCATAACGTTATGTAAGTTATTCAATAGTCAGTCGAGTAATAAATAAATTTTGCGCATTAATACTATGTGACCATTACATTGTAAAACGATGATATTAATGGCGAATGAAGAGGCGACTTCCGGTCTAAATTTAAATGTAAAATAAACAACAGTCAATCAGACGTTGATACGGAAGCAAGTTAGCAAATACAAAGCGGTGTTTTGCATATCCTCGTTCAAATAATTCGCCGCACGTCTACTCGTCCGCGATGAATATTGCAAACAGAACGAGGTTGCGAGCCAGTACAGCATTCTGTTTACTTCCTTATAGGATAAAGTCGACTAGAGATGCCGTCTAGGTAACCTCCGAGTTGGGACAATATCGTGAAATATTTTTTTTTTCTTCTTCGAGGCGACAGAACGAATGGGACGTTCACTTCGATACGCCCATAACATCAAAAATACTTAAACAGTTGTGTAAGCGTTAGAAACTATAATTAATTTTATAAATATTTATGTAAAATTTTAATAGTGTGTATATAGAATTTTTTATAATAAACTAACAATACGTTTTGGAGAAAAGAAAATCTTAATTTTTTTTTTTTTTTAGAGTATTCAAACTTTTAAACCGAAATATGTTGTAAACAATCTGCTTCTACGATGGTGTCTCTTATGACATTTGGTGTTATTACCAAAATGTCTATATACAGGAATATTTTATTAAAAAAAACCAAAAGCCAAATATAATTAGGATTGTTGTATTATTCAATATAGCAACAGTTTATAAATAAATATTATTATTGTTTGACAGTGATTCGATCGCCCATACCAATGTGGCGCTAGTTAGGATAATAAACACTAGAACTCATTGTGTTCGTCGCTTTGAGAAAATTGTTATTTTTTTATTACGGTAACCTCACTGACTACAACGTTCTCTGAGATCACTCATCTTTACACAACAGCAGTGGTAGTAGAAATAGGTACCGCGGAATTATCTAAAGTCTTTAGCGAAAGCGACCTACCTGTCGTCTTTTACAAAGTAGATATGTTATCATCAGACTGTCATCTAATATATCCCTGAAATGTAAAAATCATTGTCGCCTTATCCATCTCTATTTAACAGGCAGTCCACTTAGTAAGATATGGGCTGAAGATTTCACATCGCCTTATACGAAAACGTCCGAGCTCTCGCTAAATGATCGTGAGATTATCGTGCGATAAAACACTGGGTGAATATACGATACCGCATTAATAGTATACGATGTTAATAATAAAACACAAAAGCGAATATAGTAATATATAAAGGTCGTAGGTATATACAGCATATATTGTCATATATTTTTTTTCCCACGAAGCGACGAGACAAGCGACACGTTCACCCGATGGTAAGCAATACGCTTGTCATGATGGCGCGACTTAGGACGGTATACACTGCACTACATTGCCCTTGTCACCTTGAGACATAAGATGTGAAGTCTCGTTACCGTAGTAATTGCAATAGCTATAACTCCAATCTGAAATATTAATGCTTGCACAATACTGTTTGTCGGCAGAAATAGGAGCTGCGATAGTACCTATCTACCCGCAGTATCAGTAAAGGACTTAAAATTATATAATACATAAATATGTATTATATTGTTTATTACAATATTGTTATGATGGAAAAATAATACCAAATCTAGTTTCAACTTGGATCCTGTCAGTTCCAGAAGTAATGTAGTTAGCCTGTCGAATAACCTTTGGCCATTAAAAAATTGGAATAAGGTAAGTCCTGCCTTTTATAGAAAGTGACTGAAAGGGTCTTCGGTTTCACCGGCTTTGAAAGTGGGTACTCTCATTGCCCACTAAACGAGCTCGGGGTGGACATTAGTGTACGAGGTGGTCTCTCGTTTATCGCAGCATAGAGAGGGTGCTGGAGAAGGTTAGCGTCCTTCCTAGGACACATTTAGTCATAATGCGAGGGGGCACCGGTGTGTTCCATAGATGACCACCGAGGATTTTAGTGGGTATATATCTCTCAAAACCTTTCCTTATTGTCAAATTCAGAGTATCTTTTAAAGATTTCCCTACATAAGAAAAGTGTTGTTCCGAGCGCCATGAGCCCAATATCAACATTTTGATGCTGAAGAGATATCAGTTACTTCTTTAAGATAAATAATATAATATATACAACATCAAAAAAAGATAAACACAAACATTAGAATAGAAATAGTACATAATATTTACTCTGTGTTTAGGTGCCAAATTATTTATCTGGTTTCTTTGCAACGCAGTAACGATATGAACAGGACGTCCACCTGGTGTTAAGTGATACGCTTGCCCTATAACAATGAGACGTTAATTAACATAGCACCGAATTAGACTCATCGCCATCGGACGTTAAAATTGTCCAGTGATTTCGTAAGAGATCATAGTAGGCATAGACGTCTGCTATGACCTTGGCAGAGGCGTACTAGAAGAGCTACTGCTATAACCTTGGTAGAAGCCTGATACATTGGTAGATTTGTTATAGAGGCTTTCTCTTTGAAACACGAAAGAAGCATTATCTTATCTTTGCAGTCTGCAAAAGAATGCCATCAATTTCCAACGTCTTCTAATCATTGGACATGTATATATTTTATGTCGCTCGTAATTATTCGTATCAGAACTCTTCCACGCTCATTACTTTATTGGCCAACGACGACAAATGGAAAGTATACACGCTGAATGGCTTCACTAATAGTATTACAATGGATTTAGTGTGCATAAACAACTACAAAAGATGTTGAGTTAAAGACAAAGAGAAGACACTATATGATAGTTCAAGAAAAAAAAAATCAATCAATGGATTATCCAAACTGAAGTTTCATCGATATATACAAGCCTTATTAAATGGTCTTTTAAAGATTTTCTAATGTTGGTAGGCCAATATAAGTAGATAACAAGATGCCGATAATTAAGGTGATATACACTACAACACATCGCCCACATCGCTTTGAAACAAGACAAGTAATTTTGGTGGTGTAGTGGTGCTAAATTAGGTAGATAGAACTACAGCTCCTACTTTTATCGCCATACAGTAATGTGCAAACATTACTGTGTTGTAGTTATAGGGTGTTGTAGCTAGTAAAATCACTGGGGTACGAGGCTTAGTGTATCTCAAAGCGAGGACCATAATATGGCGCAATGTATACGATTTATATTAGCACTACCACACTATTAGGTAAGCGTTTCGCTCTTATCGTCGATTCATGGAATAAAAAAAACATATGTTTCAAGTTCAATTCCAGGGCCACCGTGGAATCATCATCATCCTATAGATAACTTTCGTCCACAACTGGAGATAAGCCTCTCTCAAAAATCCCTACATCGATCGGTCCTGCGCTGCTAGCATTCAGTGTCTTTCCGCGACCTGTCAGACATTAAGGGCTGTCGATTGTAGGGGTTCATATGGTGGGTTGTGGAATATTAACGATAGTAATTTTGTTTAGACAACACGAGTCCTAGAGTGTACTGATCTCTTACTCCTAAGATCTTTCGTTGTATTTAAAAATTGAGGTCTAATATTAACCTATCCTCGATATAAAAAATATTCCTTTCTTAGTCCATCAACATATTAATGTTCAATATTAAATTATTCGGTAAGTCCACAATTTATCTAAAAAATTCTGTCCATCTAATAAAGGACGGATTTAGTATAAATCGATTTTAATATTAAAAGAGTCCTTGACACCAACGAGGGAGATGCCAAGGACGACCCAATTGGAGCGAGCCTAACGGATAAAGCCGACCCGGGGTACATGTAGGTAGCTTTTTATACCCAAGCGTCACATGATTTGAACATCTAAAAAAAAAATCAATCAAGGTTCTAAGTGCTAAAAAAAATAACATTCAATGTGGGGAAGTAAATAATATTTTTATAGATAAACTACAACAATAAGTCCTGACGTATTTAACCCTCGTTTTATTAGGGATGTAATAACAGTATATCATCAGTCGATGGACGCCCACTGTTGGATGTACTCCTCACCCAAGCCTAGGGAGTACATAGTACAAAGTAGTAGCGTACGATTTATTTCATATAAAAAAATTCTTAGAGAATAATGTAAAACGGTTTAGGTATATGTTGTAACATATATATATATATATATAAGTCAGCAATGTGTATAAGCAAATACTAAGGTCATCGGAATATTTTAGGGGTTGTAGTGAATATGGTGAATACAGTTCGACCTTATAATTAATTAGTCGGTGTGCCCATAGTACGTGAGACGTATCTGAACGACTTAGTAATAAAATTGTACTCGTTGTCTATTGGACATGAAATTTATTTAGCTTTCACATATATATATATAAAGATGTCCAAAGATTCATCGGATCGATACGACATCTCTGAAATAAGGCGTGAACGTTCAATAGTTGGTAGAGATATTGCTACTGCCATTTAGAGGTTACAGTTGCTCCACGAGAATTTTAAAAAAAAAACCGTCCAATTATTCCATTGACAGAAAGAGACACCAGTCCACTGGCGACGTCGTGACTGACCAATCTGCACAAATGCCGCGCCAAACTGTACCCACCCCTTACCTCTCCGGTCCCCCGCGTAACCCTTAGAAAAATATCAAATTTCAAATCCTAAGTCTGCCACGGGATACCCCTATATTTAACCTGTTAACCAAGTGAAACGTATAAATACGACAAATAGAAACAATAGCGAGTACGGATAAGACATAAATATGTCCTTGATATATATGTTGCGTATTGGAAGGGTTGGGAGGTAAAAGAAATATTAAAATATGAAATTACGTTCTCCGCACCGGACGTACTGACACGTTCTAGCGAAAGAACTCGCCCTCGCCATATTTTGAGCAATGAAAAAGGGAATTCCCCGGTTAACAGGTTTATAACTCGTGTCCTAACGTGTGAACAGATGCAGTAAATATACTAACGCCACCTTGGACAGGTTGTGTATACACCAAGTCCAAGTCCTCTCACTTTATAGTATAAATAAATATGAAACTATTGATTTTGCAATTATCGTTTCTATTTTATATTGTGTATTACCGGTAACGGTAATCGATGTGAACGCAAACGTTACAAACGATGATACAGAGGGTATCCAGTCGTTATCGGCTTATATGTTATTATAATTAATTACGAAAATTATTATAGTATCATTATCATTAATAAGAAACGTCATACGTTAATCCATGGTCGTATTTAATTTTCATAATGAGCTATTCTTCATCTCGGTGCACCTGTAAGTGATACCTGTATCTGTTTTTGAAGTCAGATTTATGTGGAAATTTTTACCCACTAAAACCTCTTCGGTGATCACTTTCGGCGTTTGGAGAGGTCACGGAATCTTCGAACGTAACCGCGGTTCGGCCTCTCTAACGGTATGCTGGGACAGCCCATTCCGCAGTCACTTTTAAGCAGTCTCTACCAATCTTGTTAATCCTCGATAACCGGACATTGCGTCCAGCCATTGTCCTCCTCAGGATCGTTTAGAAGGCGATGAGAATCCCCATCTTAACCGCTAACGACCCCAAGGGATACCTCTGCCTATAACAAGTTGGCGCTAGTTAGGATGATATGCACATCACCATATTGGCCTATTGCCTATTGCTCCAGTACTTTCAATAGCAACAACGCCATTCAAACCGGAACATAGTAATGTTATAGCATTACTGTTTCTAGCTGCAAAAGGCTAGAGCTGTGATAATACCTACCTAGGCGGTCTTGTACCCACCAGCAATATGTACTCCTTTGTTCATCGCTTACATCATGAAATACAGTTCAAGGTTTCATCACCTAGTAGTATAATTGATTAAATACTTCGATGTTAATATAATTCAGAATGAAAAGACTGTACCACGCTGATCGTCAACCGTCACAAGTTGGAGTGGCACTTTAAGAAGAAGAAGATAATTCAAATGAGGCTGAAAATGAAACATTTTTTAAAGCAAAAAAACATTCCTGTTAATATTAATAACGTAATCAGCATCTTTTAAACAATATTTCTTATATCCTGAAGAAAACACACAGAAAGAGATAAATATGGAGAAAAAGAGGTTCATGACTGATACAGATATTTTTTTTTTATTCCCCTAGGCGGCAAAAGAATGCGGCCCGCCTGTTGTCGAGATGTAACCGCACCTTTAACCGCCAGTAACACCAGAGGTATCAGTGGGCGAATCGACCCTGCGGACCCGTTTCACGCCCTTTTTGAAGAACTTCAAGTTGTAGCTCTTAGGGGAAACCAGGTAACTAAATGAGATGAGAGGGGAAGATCTTTTAAACAAATAAATATTTCTTTTAAATAGAGATGGGAAGAAAATCTTTTGACTAATGATCCGTTTAAACTGACTTGCTTTGGGATTTTAGATTTAACCTATAGTTAACCACCCGCAATTTTTTTGGATTATTTTTCGAAAAAAATTTCAGGTTAATATTTAAGATCCGATCTATAGAATATCAAATAGAAATGTGGTTTATTATAGAAATATAGTAAGGCAACATATTTTAGCACTTAAATTCGACGTAGATTTATCCTGAAAAAGATTATAAAAGATATTATAGTATTTCTATCTAACGAAGGAGACTAGATAAATAGCGTAAGGTCTCCTAGTGATGAAGACTATAGTGTTGTGTAAACATCCTAACGCATCACTGGTAGGAACAAGATTTTAACTTCGTCATATAAAAAATGTCTTACTACAGAAATGAACTCGAGGAGAGCGGTGGGTAATTTATTAAAACTCCTTTACGAGGTAATAAGGTCGTTGACCCCAAAAAATTGCAACGTTGCCACACCGTTTAATAATTCAACGCTCGTGGAAAAATGCGGCGTAAGGAAAAAAAAAACGCGCTAATTCTGACTCACCGTCCTCCATCAGGGCTAATTTTAAAATGGAGCGTTTGTAGTAATTGGTCCCTTTTTACACCTGATGGTGAGTGACACGCCCATAACAATATAACGTTAGTTAGGATGATGTACGCCAGTTCCATGCTGTACCCGCCTTTAGTCAAGATATTAAGAATGCTTGAATGTTATCAAAAAAGTCACAATTTCTATTCAAACATATAAACACTATTAGTGTCCAGCGATATCAAAAGCCATGCTGACTGTATGTGGAGATCTTAGGGGGAGGCCTATATCCAGCATTGAACGTCTATCAGCTGATGATGATGATGAAAAACTACTACTGGTGATAGGTCTCTGTTGCGGGAGTTCTTCTAGATAGATACCACCACAGCGTCTATTGCAGTAGACAAACAGTACTCTCTGGTTTGAAAGGTTCTGTAGCTTGTGAACTTGTTGGGGTAACGAGACTCAACATCTCGTCTCAGGAGAGGAGAGCAATGTGGTGTTGTGTATATAATTCTAACTAGCGGCGCGGTGCTATGGGCAGGCGTATCACTTATCATCAGGTGTACGTTCCGCTCGTCTCGTAGCTTATGTAAAAGAATATATTTATAGTATAGTAATGATCTCATTTACGATCCAAAGAAAGCTGATGATTTACAACAGGACTTAACATCTTTCAAGGCAATGAGAATAATGAGGACGTAGTGTTTATCATCCGAAGTTTCGCAATATTCTTGTCGCTTCGTGGAATAAATATAAAAGAAAGTATACACAAAAATTAAACGAGTTGGTTTTTTTTTTTCAATAACAAAGAAAACGATAATTTCGATGCCACAAACTAAATATAACTGAAATAATACGCAACAGAAGTGAAGAAGTAATGATATATAAATATCCTAAATTACCCCTTACTTCAATTGGGGTGTAAGAGGTCCCGTACTACAATTCACGGAACCCAAGCTAATCTCACCTGTTCGTGGTCCACCCTGCTATTCACCAAACGAGGCATTGGCTTACACCAACACAGATTGGGCCAGCGTGGTGGGATATAGTCTCAAATTCCCCCACATGAAACCATACAAACGAAGGTCGCGGGAAGCCTGACCGATCGATGTGGAAATCTTTGAGGGAGGCCTATGTCCAGCAGTGGACGTATATCGGTTGATGATGAGACTGAACATTTTATGTCATATGTCGGATGAGTACAATGCTTTAATGTGCAGGCATGTCATTTTCACCAATCCGAATTGGGTCAGCGTGATGAGAAGTGGTCTAGTCTAAATTCATCCCAACTGAATTCCTACAAATACGGAGATCTTTGTGGGTCTATTGGCTGATGATGATGATTGTCATTATTTTCTGTCTCGCTTTGACCTGTTAATACAATGAGATGGTACGTGTTCTGACCTTCAGATGTGCCTGTGTGAGTAACTTAATAGAACATTCTCTTTTGTGTTCGTGTAATACAACCAAGTACTTTATACTTCATTTCAACGAGTACCACTCCGGCAACTCGACATTACAGGCTTCGTTAACGTCGCTCGAGAAGATTGCTTCTGCCCATTTTAATTAACAAAAAAAAAAAAAAATCTGTCGTAGATATAGCTACAAGATACAGTATAAATATTTGAGCAGACACCGTTGCCTTAGTATATATACTCTGCGTTGTATGGCTGTTTGTAATACATATAGCAAGTGTAGGCGCAGGTTCGATCCCCACCGATGTTTGTACTTCCGGTGACGGAAATCCATATGAGGAATCAGACAAACAACCTGCACTTGGCTTGAATGCCTTGGCTCTCTTGTGGGGGAAAAAGCCCACAGTCCCAACAGTGGAAACATTAACGTGTGCCGTTTTAATTATAATCGATCCAAAAAAAAAAAAAGCATTCTTTAAACGAAAATATTATTGTTATAAAAATATGATATCGCTATACAATATAAATGGAGTAACATTATCATCATATTTCAACCTTGAGATCGTTGCTCACAATATCACGCGACCGCACACAAACAAGAATAATAAGCAGTATTTTTTTTGCCCCACATCTGGCAACATTCGTTATCACTAATTACTAAGTAAATTAAAAATTAATCTCCTATTTTGAAGGTTTTTAAATTGTTCAATCTTCGCTACCTTATACGAAAGAAGTAAGCCTACCATATTTAAATCGGGCGCAGCACCGGTGATCGGAGATATAAAAAAAAAAACACCTTTTGTGGAGGTCCCCGATTAGATTTCTATTGGTGATAAGGGGTATACTGAACCCACCTGATTACCCAATAACAGTCAATCTGCCGCCATAACACCATTGTTATACTCCAGCTATAAACGCATGAGAGGAGCGATCAGTATTCGCGAGCGCACTTAATCATCCAGTCTTAATGTCACTTAAGAACAAGTGTTGCAGTAAAAAAAAAAAACTATTTATGATTAAATATTTCTAGATATATTAAAATGCCACTCACCTATCGCGGCCACTGGTAAACAGTTGAAGCAGTCTGTGAATGTTTTCCATAGCTTGATGTTGTACCTTCTTTTACATTCGTCGTAAAATCTGAGGACAATGAAAAAAAAAATTAGTTTTATAACTTATAATAAAAAATCTAGTATACATTCATCATCATCATCACCATCATCAGCCGACAGACGTCCACTACTGGACATAGGCCTTCCCCAACGATCTTCGCGTTGTTGGGAGTTCGTTGAGGGGAATTGGGCCGTAACCCACCACGCTGGCCCAGTGCGGGTTCGTAGGTGGTCAGAGCTTCGCCTGTTATTCAGCAGGGTGCACCTTAACCACCAATATCCATTAATAATAATATAAACCTATGAAAAATATAGCGGTGATATATATTACACTAGTGGTAAGGTCTCTTTGCCGGAGATCGTCTGGCAAGGATGGTACTTTCCTAGATAATCTGTGGTGGTGGTACACCACTCTTATTTCCGCTGTATAACACCAAATGCACATCATCAGTGTTTTGCCAGTATGTTCATTTAATTTCCTTACTGGCCACCCCGATATGAACGGTGACTGGATTGAAACAGTTACGTGCAAATATTACTATGTTCCGGTTTAAAAGGCGCTGTAGCAAGTGACATTACTGGGGGAACGAGACAACATTTTGTCTTAAAGCGACGATCGAAATTCGGTTCAGTGTATATCATCTTAACCAGCGCTACGTTATTATTGGCTGGCGTATCATTTTCCATCAAGTAAAAATTAGTGACACAGTGGGCAGGGCATATTGCTGGACGGTCTGATGGCCGATAGGGCAGGAAGGTTCTCGAGTGGCAGTCGCGCAGCAGTAGACGTGTTGGGAGGCCACCCAGAAGATGGACCGACCACCTGGTGAGAGAGAAGCCGTTGGATGCAGGCAACGCGGGACCGATCCAAGTGGAAATTATAGGCGGAGGCCTATGTTCAGCAGTAGACGTCTATTGGCTGATGATGATGAAACGTCTTAGTTATCTCGTTGCTTAGCAGAACTATATATATATATAGTTCTGCAGAGAAGTGTTTTAACTCATTCTCTCAGTCTAAAACCTGTAAAACCGCATTCAAAGTTGAACCTCAACCAAAAAAAAAATTGTTAATTAGCTAGAATAATTACACTAGATCATGAAGAAAATTCTAACGACAACTTATGTAGTACAAATATCTAGACTAGGATATATGAGAACAGAATACTAAGTGGAATTTTCCGTCTTCAGTGATCAGTGTATCACATTTTAAGAAAATAGCGGCAGGTGACTAAACGTAGTGACGCGTTCTGATAATCCATCATGGTATTTGTTCACCTTGACCGCTGTGAAGTCAAGGTTGTAAACAAGACTAGCGCGACGTTTCCCTGGTGATAAGTAATACGCCTCGCCATAACAACGTGGCGCCTCTTAAGATTATATACACTACATCATACACAAGATGTTAACTCTCTTTACTCTAGTAATTTTATTAGCTACAGCATCCTTTAAACTGGAACAGTAATGTTTCCGTTCAGCAGCGGAAATAGTCGCTACGGAGGTACCTACCTACGCATTATTTTTGATAATAGCCAATTTACGTCCCCACTGTTGGTGCACAGGCCTACCCTCAACATGAGGGCGATGGGCCATAGTCACCACGCGGGCCCAATGCGAAATGGTGACTTTACAGACACCTTAGAATAAATTTTAATTCACGTGCAGGTTCCCTCGCGATGTTTTCCTTCACCGTTTGTGTTTAGCTGTTGTTACTTAAGTTCATAAATGTACATAACTTTAAGTTAAAGTCGTTGGTACATGCAAGGATTCGAACCCGCGACCTTCGGAATCAAGGCCCGCACGCTCTAACCACTAAGCCAGCGAGCTAAGCAGCGAGCATTATTTTATCTATACGGTTTTCATTGAAATTACTACGGTAATGAAGTCATATTACCGTAGAAATTTCAATGCCCACAATATGGTGCAATGTAACGCCACGTTGTTATAAGCAGGCGTTTCAGTTACTATCAAGTAAACGTACCCTTCGTTTCGTATTCATTTATAAGGCGCATGAACAGGTGGAGCCAGGTGTTTGGCCCAGTTGAATTCCAAACGAGAGAACAGCACAGAAGATAAAATTTATCCATAACATTAAACCTCTACAAAAGCATCACCTTTTAAATCTACGCAGGTTAAATTCCATGCAGATTATTTATTAACCTTCAATGATCTAACAGTTTATCCTCAACCTTATCTGATCTGAAATGGCATCTGTTCAGATTTTCATTTAAAATGAGTTAGGCTATTTTTCGGTACGGGTTGTTTAAAAATCTGTCTAATTCGTCATGTTTTCGTACACCGGAAGTGCAATCTCATCAGTATTCTGTGATAGTTATCACAGCTTCATTTGTATAGACGACTCAATCAGTGCATGTCCATACTTTGCGGAACATATTCCAAGAGACCTTTATCCAGCAGTGGACGTCCATCGTTTAAATTATGATGACAGCTTCATCATGTAAAGTACAATGTATAGTATATAACCAATGATATCTGTGGTGGTTGTCACATGCCCTTAATGGTTATCTGCCGTAATTAGAACCAATCGGTGCGGCTCATGATGTTTCAACGCACCAAAAGCTCAAGCGAACTCGGTGGAAATCTAACCCACGGCTTTCCCTGACGTGTATGGCTTCACGGGTGCGAACTGAGAAGTAAAGAAATCCAAAACGTACTCTCACGAATATGTACTTATATATTCACAATGAGATCAAAGAGATGATGATATGGAACTAATTGATAACGGATGGTGTGCTAGTCAAGCGTGACAGATCTTACCACAGTCTACAACATTTAGCGTTAAAATTAAAAAAACGGACTCCTGTATTAAATGTCAAACAGTTGCTGCACTACTTAATAAATTCGTTTCTAATTTCTAATATATTGACACATATAGTAAATGAACTACTTTAAAATTTGATAAAATTGATCAATTTTCCAAAAAAATCGTGTTAGTCCTGATTAGTAATCATGAACATTATAAATATAATAAATCATTCCAATCAATTGATGAAGTTTACTCCAGTTAAAATTTATAGTATTATGATAAACTAGTCCTGTTACTAGCGAAGGGTATCCTGCAGGACATTCGACTTCTTTAATTACATACTACTGATCACGATCAGCAGTCTCAACCAGATCTTACCAAACCGAGCGTCCTACAAAAAATTTGCATTTAAGATTTTTTTACAAATTCTTTCAGTTTAAGTCAATAGCACCCTCGAAAATTCACATAACTTAAAAGCAAATAAATATGTTAAAGCGTTAGTGTAAATATTTGGTGCTTTAATTGAAACACCTTTAGTATCAGACGTGTCTAAATAAATACCGGGCGAGGTCAGACCCCAGAAGGGTACACAGTTATGCGACCTTATAACACACGTGCTTCAAAACTTCGTATCCACTCAAACAGTTTTACGTTTGTTTAAACAAAATTCAAATTAAATTACGTCTAATTTAAATATTTAAATACGTAAAGGAATAATTTTTTCATTTAATAAATTAAAATCGCATCAATATTTGTTATTTTTTAATTTACTTGGAGATATATTTGGCAAATGGCTATTGTAAATTTCTTACATTGTAATATTGCTATTATCATCTGTTAGATGTCCACTGCTGGACTCGAGCCCAACCCAAAGATCTCCACTCCGAATCTACTACACTGCCTATGCACAGTGTTTTGGATGGGCTTTCACCTGATCGTCGCTCCACCAAATAGCGGTTAGGACATTATGTTATCTTAAGTAAGCTAAAGATGATGTTAGGAAAAATCGCCTAATCAAGTTCTGAATAAATGTAGTCCAAATGTTTTATGATCAATTTCTAACAATTACTTAAGTTCAATAAATTAGTAATGAAAAACGGATTAATTTAAATGCATAATAAAAAATAATCGTGCAATAGCTTTAAAACGTTCTTGATTTCCTTCTAATCAAAATATACGAAAAAAAAAAAGCTGTGCAACGAATTAGCACAAAGACAACAAAGTCACAGTGTTCAACCACAATGGGTAACCCCTAATTACTGAAATTAACGTGTAACTATAGAGGGTCGACACGCAACAATGTGAACTTGAATTGTTATGACCTTTAGTGCAATGTTTCAGATTAATCATTTTTTTTATCATCATCAATATCAATCATTATCATCAAATATACAAAACCGTCATAAGACCTGTCGTAATGCATGGTTCTGAGTGTTGGGCAATCAAAAAGAAGGATGAAAAGAGAGTACATGCGATGGAGATGCGAATGTTGAGATGGATGTGTGGAGTGACAAGAAGTGATAAGATACGAAACAATTATATCAGAGGAAGTTCAAAAGTAGCGCCGGTGACGGAGAAGTTGAGAAGTAATAGATTAGCGTGGTATGGACATATTATGCGAAGGGATGAATGTCATATAACAAGAAGAATGTTAGATATGAATGTGGAGGGATATGTGGGTCGAGGTAGACCTAAGAAAAGATGGATGGATTGCGTGAAGGATGACATGAGTAAGAAAGGGGTAACCGATGAGATGACGACTGATAGGCGAGACTGGAAGAGAAGAACATGTTGTGCCGACCCTACATAAAGTGGGACCAGGGCAGGAGAAAGAAGAAGAATCATTCAAGTTTGTTACAGCGTGAAATATAAGCGGTTACCACAGGGTGTTATTATAGGACCACTACTGTTTCAACTATGAAATAAAAATTTGCTAAATTCGTTAAATGATATTAATTTATTCCTTACTCTTTCTACCAAGCCAAATTTGGAGGAGTAGGAATTGAGACAACAGTATCGTTACCCGTAATACAGTAACTCAAATTTCACCTCGTTTTATCAAAATGCACCATTTTCCTTCATGTTTCATTAAAAATGTATACTGTCAGATTGCAATCGAGCAGAACGGCACTTTTACGCGATCACTTTACGATCAATAACAAAAGCTTGAGTCACACGATCCCATAGTATGATAAATATATTTATCATCTTTATAAACAGCATTTTATAACTGCTGTGATGAATCGTTATATTGCAAAAAAATAAGCATTGTTATATACGACACCCGATTTATTATGGTTGTATGAAAAATGATATGTATAGCGCAGATGTAAAGAAGTTTCATCACAATTGTGCTGGCTGTCATAAACACGCATAGAACTGGTGGTAGGACCCTGTTGTTGGGGTCTGTCTAAGTAGGTACCACCGCAGTTCTTATTTCAGTCGCCAATGAGTAGTGTGCAAACATTACTGTGTTGTGGGTTGAAGGAAGTTGTAGCCAGAGTAATCGCTGAGATTACGAGAATTAACATCCTTTGTCTCAAGGCGACGAGCACAATGTGCTGCTGCGTATAACATTCCAATTAGCGTCATCACATCGCGTATCATTTAACATCAGGTGAATGTCTCGTTTGTGTTTTCGCTTCATGAAACTGAATATAATTTTAACTGTAACTGAATATTTGTAATTTTTTCTCTCAAGTCTTTTTATATATTTCTTGCATATTTTTTTATCGATGCTCATGTATGAAAGACGTGGATGGTCGAGTAGACTGACATCTCATTTATTTTGAACCAAACAGAAATGATATGATAGCAGATATACAATAGGAAGGTAGCTGGTCAAACTACACAACATGTGTTGCCATAATTTAAACAGAAACTTTTGTGTTACAAGGTAAGTGATTAGCTGCTAAGCAGACATCAGCAAAATGTAAAGTAAATATTTATTTCATCAATTATTAATACTAACGTCAAAGCGGCTAGGGCGACATGCCCCACACCTAATATCCATTACCTGTACCGCAGAGGGTATAATTTCAATTAACTTTGCCCGACCATGCGTTCCTACGGTCAATTCCCATGACGACACTGCATGTCTTTATGGCTACGGCTACTTAGCTTTTTTAATCAACATTTTTATATTACCAATATTCTGTATATATTCATATTAAATTAATCGTTATTACATAGTTTAAATATTTGTGAGAAATTTTTCCATATTAGCTTGTATCTTGTATTTCCCAGTTGTGGGCTTAGTTCTTTTGGATCACCAAGTTACTTTTTAGTAGATTTACCTGTTCAACTTTGAAGAGTTGTTGAGGTAACTCTAGGAAGTTGGTTGGTTTGCATAAAGAAATTTAATCATGTCTACCATGAAAGTATGATGTTATTTATTGCCGAGTTATAGCCAATTTAATGGATATTAATAGAAACAGGACATATTTTATAAATGAATAAAAACTAACTAAAGTCAACTGGTTGGTATCTCTAGAAATTATGAGAGAGTGCTTTGTTAATTTTTTTTAACCTATATTAATTATAGATTAATAAAGGAATTTTTCATTTTAAGATCAACAACTAAAAATTATAACACATGCAATCTCCAAACAGAAACATTATTGTGTCAATTTTAAATAGTAGTGGAGATAATTAACAATGCTAATTGGTTGAATCATCTTAAAGCAATAAGCGTGATGTATTACTCACTATGTAAAACCAATACATAGAGTACCAAAATAATGACCTTGTACATTTCTTTACATTATAAAATCACTCTAATAAAGGTTAAAGAGTTTTTAAGAAAGCAAATTTTTACTAACCCATAAATTCTGTTGATGCTCGCACACTCATGGTTACCTCGTAACAGGAAGAAATTTTCTGGATATTTAATTTTGTATGCAAGGAGCAAGCATATAGTCTCAAGAGACTGCTTGCCACGGTCTACATAGTCTCCAAGAAACAAATAGTTGGACTCGGGTGGAAAGCCACCATATTCAAACAACCGTAACAAGTCATAGTATTGGCCGTGAATGTCACCTGGAACAAAACAGTTCAATTAATTTTGTTATCTAAGTGAACACATTCCAGTGTTATATGCAATGTATATGATAAGGTACACATAAATAAAATATTTATATGTACATTATGTAACATTTTCACAACATATATATTAATTGTACCCTAGAAACTATTGGATTTTAATGGACTTGTATTGACAAATCAGAAAGTTATTTCATGTAAGAAATTAAAAAAAAATTCATTTTCACTAAATTACTTTAATAATACAAGTAAATCCTGTACATTTTCCATTATTAATAATGAAAAAAGATTAACATATTAAATTTGTTTAAAAAATATATGTAATACATGGGTTTTTCCATTTTTATCTTCTTGTGTAGTGTGCAAATATTACTGTCTATTATTTGACTTATGATAATTTTATTATACTTTAAATGTACATAATTTAACTGTAAAACTTCTCAACACAGATTATATTTATAATTGTAAATTAAACCAGCTAGCTTAAAAGCTACAGGACTATTATAGTTGCTCATACAAAAATGCCAATTTTGTACCAAAAACAGTGATAGAGTATTAAATAAACATTGTGTTTTTTTTTCCTTCACTAAGATATAATTTAAACTTTCATTTAGTTTATGTAATTATTTTTAATTCAAATAATCTAATCTCTTGTTTAACAAGCTTAAATATAATTAATAAAAACTTTTAAAATTTCTATAATTCTAACAAATACTTGTTACACTGTTGAAAAAAAAAGGTGCAAAAATTGTAGTACAAGAAACAAGGTTTAACCTAATAACATTATATATAGCCAACAGTAACCGTTTCATGGGTATTTTTTTCTATGCTAAATATAATAGAGGATTCTATTTATCTATGATGTTTGCTCTTTAAATATTAAAATAAAAATTTAATTTCAAGTAATATTAATTATGCATATAGATAAAGAGAAATATAAATAATTAACCCTGTGGGTACTTTTAGTTTGAAAGTCATTATATAAAATATAAAAGTGGAAATAGTATATATATACTAAATGGTAAAATATTACCATCAAAACTATTAAGAATCATTCAGAAACAATTAAAATTTATAGTGGTACATTAAAATAACAATTGTTGAATATTATTATATATTTTTTTAACTATTGCATTATATTTACAATCGCCTCCAAGTTTAAAACAAAGAACGTATTGCAATACTAACATTTCGAAAGTATAACGCAAGACTTGAAAGTTTACTTTGAATAGTTACTCTGTATCATTCTTTTACTTACCGCATATTTTTAACGGAGCCTCTAGTTCAAGAAGGATGGGTTGTGATAAAAATATTTCCCGCGATTTCAAACATAGCCCTTTAATCTCAATTTCCGTTAACTGTACATTCATACCAGGCTTCTCGCCTCGGACTGAAAACAACCAAATATAAACAAAACTGCACCACTAAAAACACTATTTCACTAATATAATCACAAACTTTATATACATAAAACTAAATCACTTTAGTGGATTCAGAAGACACTGATATTTCATATTTGATAGAAATTTTGAATTTACCTTTTAATAATTTTTTTATTACGTTATCAATGTTTAACTCATCTGTGTCTCTGTCTGCCATCGGATATAATGTTTGTGCACGGAATATGACTGAAGAAAATGAGTGAAGGAAGAAAGATTGTTAAGATTTTTGCCGATTAAGTAGGATACAACCTATTTCAATTCTCGGCTAAAATGAAATTCAATGGCGGAGAGCGGAGACATCACTCACACACACACAAACAAGAGAAACACATCATCAGTGTTCCCATGTAATGGATAGAATTAACCACAAAAGTTTTTTTTAACTTTTGATTTTTACTTTCGGAAAATAATTCCATTTCATAAAATAATCACAAAACTACTTATATACTAATTCAACAAGTAAAAATTATTCTGATTATGTTTTTGTTGTTACCACATTATTTATCTTTTTATAGCGTATACTTTTCTTTTTATATAGTTAAGAAAAACGAAAGTTAAAAACACTTTAGAATAGCATTTTTAATTTTCACTTTAAATTTTGGGTAATTTATTTTATAGCAACATCTTGTCTTGCTTAGTGTTACAAGTAAGAAAAATTAAAGAAATAAAATGCATTTAAAAATTAACATTACAATATAACATATAACTAATATGATCTAAATGTTCATAAAAATATTTATTACTTTTTAACTATTCTTGTCAGCGCCATAATAATTTGTGTAATAATAGTCTGCATTCGCCATTACCAGATTATAAACACAAAGGTATGAATAAGGTGTTTTTAACACATACTGATCTAATCCTACGAGATGTTGTATTAATACAAACTAAAATCAAGTGTTCTTATACTATATCAAATGTTCTGATACTTTACAGAATTTAATAATTTGATTTACTGAATAAAGTATTCAATTTCGTCGGAGAAAGTACAATTAAAATTATGTTCTTGTAAAATTTATAACTTTTACTAAATTGTATTCATAAAAAAAGTTAAATAAAATTAACACATTAATTTTATTGCACATTAATATAACAGACATTGAACAAAATAAATATAATAGCAGTAAAAATAAAATTAATTGAGACAGAAACAAAATTGCAAACAGTGATTTAATCTTTCTTCGAACCACGATATGGATGGCGTTTCCTGGAAATATAAATGATATTAGTTTATGTTACCATTAGATTATATTGAAAAAGATTGTCTTTTATTTACTGATATTCAATATTATTCAAACTTAATATATGAACATTCTTATTATCCTCAACAATCAAACAATCATCTGCGCTTAGTCGCGTCTGGTGGTAGGTCTCTATTGCTGATGCCAGTTTAGTTAAGTACTACAACATTCTATTTCTACCGCTTATTCCTCGCTACAATCTATGGACGGACACATTAGTAACAAAAGTGTCAGCTGCGTTAATGTTTTCAATAAAACAAGAGACTAGCTGATCAATTACTTTTCAGGACTGATTGTTCCTATTTTTTTTTAATTTAATTTTATATCTTACGTTGGTATAGTCAACGTGTAAATTCCAAACTTGGTGTTCACATCTTCAAGGCGGAATATACCCTCAACGTATTCATCGTCAGCAGGCACGGGGGGTGTTTCAAACACCAAGTTCATGATATAATCCTCAACACAACTGAAATATAGAATATATTAATAGAGCAAATATCTTTAAAATCTTGAACATCAAACGTTTGAAATCGAAGAAAAAACAGGGAATCGTCCAATGACCGTTCCCCATATTAAAAACGATAAGCTCTTATATAACCACATTTGTATTTTTCTTTTATTAATATTTTACTAATAAAAGTAAATTATCAGAAAAATTTTCATCTCGTTTCAAATCATCATTATTAATTTATTAACAACCACTGTTGGACATACGAGTAGAACCATCGGTAGGCGGCTTTATAACAGATTTTTTTATTAAAACAAAAATTAAAAAACTCTTGAAAGAAAGATTGACATATCTTTATGAAATATGTTTTTAATGAAAACTTACTAAGCACACGGCTGGTAAGGTACTAATTTCTCAATCCTGTTTGGCCGCAACAGCTCCACATACGGGTCAGCGACCAGCTTGACATCGGGCGCGGGCGGCCCTTTGCGGCCCTTGGGCGTTGGCGCTGGCGGCTGCGAAATAGAGTGATTCTTAAATCCAATACAATACCCAGAAACCAGGTTTAGATTCCTGTTGAGCTCGAACTTACGAAAACATCGTGATAAAACCGGCATGTTCCAAGAACACTAGCTGTTGTGGACATGTGATTACCGTTAACGGTCTTTACGAGAGAAAGCCTCCGGTTTCAGCAGTGGGAACATTTAAATGAAGAATTGGGGAAAATTATTTTAGTACCTGGATGGAGACAAAAGTTTCAAAAAGTATACTTACCTTTACAGCGCCGTATACAACTTCAATAAGGCTTTTCACCTCCGCCTCCAAGATGTTCAGGAATCTATGCACATTCCACCTGGTCACCTCCTTGTGATTGCCCAGGAGGCTTAAGAGAGGCGTACAATCGCATCTTGCCAGTCTGTTGTAGACAGCAATAATGTAATAATCAAAAAAAATAATTAAAATAACGGGTACTTAAGTATAGATGATGATGTTAAGCCGTTTATATAAATATAACTAAGATCAATGTCGATCAAAACCGAATACGAAAACAAGTATAACAAATCAAAATTAATCCACTCGCCGATCAGGAACAAGTCCAAATAGGGTTGGCGAGGAAGTATTAATCAAGAAGAGGATGAACATAAGAATTTTTTTAGAAGCAAAATTGAGGATGCGGGTGAGGATATTATGTGGTAGAGGAATACGTAAAGTTATAGTGAAATCGGATGAGAAAGCGGATCCGTGGAAAAATAAAGTTTAGCATTGAGGAATTGGAATCCGCTAAATTTTAAGGACAGGCTTTTAGATAATTGTTAAAAATTAAGTTTTATTGACTTTATTCAACCGAGTTTATTTTCTTATCAAAAGGTCTTACCATAATGCAATTGCTTAGATATGCGTCTTTGAATGTAAAACTGATGGCAGGCCTTTGGTAACTGAATATTTAAACAGTTGCAGCGCCCATCTCTGTCCAAATTGTGTACAAACATTTACCGGTTTAAGGGACGTTGTAGCCAGTGGAATTACTTGGGTAACGAGACATAACATATTATGTATCCAGGTGGCGAACCACATGTCGTGCTGTGAATATGTTCCTAATTAGCACCAGAAGTAACACTTACCATAAAGAGAACGTCCCGCTCGTCTCGAAATATTCGTACAATTTCTAATCACCTTACTAAATCGTCGATTCCTTTAATAACTTTTAATATGACGGCTTCAGCGTTATTATTCTTCTCCACCATGTCCTGAGTGCGAACTCTTTGCTCCTCTAAAGTAACCGTTAGCGATTCTAATCTCTTAGTTTCTCTTTCCTCACGCGCTTCATTAATGTCGCGTTGGTCCACTGCACGCAAATAACTTTGATTAGGCAATATTTTATGAGAAATGTTTAGATTTGTGTTTTTAAAGCGAATATTACATATTTGAAAAACAATTTAAAGTTTTTTTTTGCATTTATTGACTTGGGACTCGGCAATGATACATTTCATAGGATTCGGGAGATCCTAAAACATTAAAGTAAAGCAACGAAAGGGTTTTAACGAAAATCCTACACAACCCTTACTTCCTTCCAGATATAGGACATCTTTATTTTTATATTAATAAGAGAGTTAATAAGAAGCTAAAAATTAATGGAATCTTTCGAAGATTACCCTCCACCATCAGTAGACGGTGTGGTTTTGCAGGCATTAGAACATTCTGAATGGATCAGATACAATTCGTAGCAACTTCTTTTGTGTAACATGTAAATACTAACCGATCCTCTGCCTTAGCGCCTCCAACTCGCGGCGCATGATTATGGATTCTTGCAGCACCTCGCACAACAGCACAAACATTGAGAAGTTGTTGATCTCTGTCGCATTAAAATTGTTGATAATGTTCGCGACTCTATCGGAACCGGCGTAACCCTGTAATTTGTATTTTCATGTAACAACCATATGGTATACGTTTCCAGCAGGTTAGCTTCCAGAAAATGAAAAACATATCGCGATATTATATAAATGAATTGAATGTAATGATGATGATAAGTGTTAAAAAAAATACGAAAAGAATTCATCGAAAAATATACAAAGACTATTATAATCCACCATAGGTAGTGACTTACCACGCTTCAGCGTTTTTCCTCCCAACGGGTTCCCGTCTTGTCGTGGCGGAGGGGTTAGTAACCGTGGCACAGACACACGGTGAAGCAAAGAGAAACCCACCCGGCTTGCCCGCGGTGAAGGGCTGGACCGAGTCGGCCGCTCCAGGTTAAAGCACCGGTTGGATAACTGGAGCTCACCGGAGCGGCCGAGGGCTGCAGGGGTGACTTTACGCTGCCTTTTGCAGCCAGGCTGCAGTGGCGGTTTTATACTGCTCTCTGCAGCCGAGGTGGAATCGCGGAGGCAGTATCCTCTGCGACCAACAACGGGTGGCGGCGGGCCCAACATCGGATCCGCCGCAAGGAGCCAGGAAGAGGAAGGTTCATCCCTCTCTCCCGAGGTGGGGCTGCGAAAGCGGACAGCGCCGGCGGGGTCGCGGATGGTGCGAAAGCGTTCCCATAACCCCGCCATGAGGCGACGAGGAGGAACATCGTGGGGGTTTAGTCGGTGCAAGTCCGACATAACCTGTCCCTGCCATCGCGAGGACGGGTATGCATAAGCATTTCTTCTTTCTCCTGCCCTGGTCTCACTTTATGTAGGGTCGGCACAACATGTTCTTCATTACCGAACATGTTGTAAATAGTTTTGGCTAAACTTTTTACGACCGGCCGCCTGCCTGACATCAACCCTCTTTTTGGGAATCTTTGGGGATTTTTTTTTTTTTTTATGTGGTATGCATAAGCATTTCCTCCACGTTAATCCAAAGAAAAACGCTTTAGCATTAGCGACTTTGCTATCATTTAACATCGACAATAAAAAAGAAGAACTAAGTCTGGGTAAATTTTAAAATTTGTCCCTTCAAATCAACAAGGGATCCACCAAAGAAAAAATCACTAAATATAGAGTAATAGATGGGATGTAACTATAACAATTTCTACTGTCTGTGACAATATCATAATACAAAAGAATATTTTACGAACAAATATCTCTTCTAGCAATGCATCGTGCCTGGCAATCTCCTGCTCGCATCGATGAATCTCCTCTTGATTCTTCATTTCTTCTTTTTCATCCGCCTCGCAAATTCTACGAGAGCCCTTTACTCGAAGAAACTCTTCCAACTTGGCCAAATGGTTCAGCTCACCTTCGAAAGCTTGCATTTCCTGTTGCAATTTGAATATTTTGTAAATTCACTATTTGTATAATGTTGTATTTACCATCGAGAAAACTTTTCTAGAATATGTAAATGAAAAGATCCAGATGGAGCTTGGGGTTGCGGTGGAAGAATACATCGTAAAAACCGACAAGTTCCTAGAACGAAAACTTATAGACATGCCATAGGACACTAAAAACTCCTAGTTGTAGGAACAATATAAAGGTTATTGAAAATGCAAATTGAGAACTGTGGCAAAGAATATATAAGACAATAAAGCCAGATTTCAAAATACAGAAAACTGCAAAATATTATTATTACTTAACTAATAGCTAGCTGGTATGTCTGTTGTACCCTCACCGTTTGGTGAGGGTAAACTATCTGCGATATTCATCATCGCCGTCGGCATAAAAAAAGTAAACCTTTAGAAACGTTAGACGATCTCAAATACATCAGACCGATATATCTCTGTTGAGTTGGAACAATCCTTTCCACTTCAAAGCTTCCAGCTTCCTGCAGCACTCGTCGCGGTCACCAAACGCCGCTGTGGCAATCTCCAGAATGTCCATCAAGTACTCCTTGCCCTTCACCAGCTTGCCGATGGTGCGGTTCCATTGGATGTTAAAGTCGTTTCTGTACGATTTCAAATTTGGTTACAATTCGGTGCAATGGTCACTCTGTTGCAGCTGTACTTTCAATTGTAAGCTGTTATAGACTTGCAATTGTGTGCAGAATCTAGGTGTGTTTCAAAGGGGACTAATAGTTTAGTCTAACGAATCAAATGTCGCAGGTTCGAGCCCCACTATCGACTATATCCGCAAAACCAACAGGATCTAATTAAAAAAAGAATGCGACGTCATCCAGTCGTACGCATCCTGACTAATGTAATCGTGCTGTGTATATTATCCATATTAGTATCACATTGTGAAACGCATGTACATATCATATACAACTGTGTCCGGCTTGTCGTGTTCTTGACTACAAAAATGCTATTAATGTATATATCTTTAAATATTCCATAATATTCCCACAACTGCGATAAAAATTAACGAAGTAAATGGATTGCTGTCAAAACTTTTTATATGTGAAACTAAGTCTTAATACATAAATTTGGTTTAGTATTATAATTATATATATATATATATGTGTGTGATATGAGTTCGATATTTAGATATGTCTCGTTATCGAATACATGTTAGAAGTTTGTTATTTGGCAAATCCTGACCTCTCCACCAGAAGGCGGTCAATCTCTTCCCTCACCGCCTTGTTGTTGGCGTTTACCACACAGAACCGCTTAGTGGCCAGGTCCAGCCGGTTCTCCATGCGACGGAGCCGGTTGTTGGCGTTCTCGATCATCGACAGCTCCTAATTTTACCAAAAAAATGTTTAACCGTCGATACAAATAAAAATATGTCTTTCTAAAGTATTATGTTTACTTACAAAAATTAGTTAGTATAACTCTTTTCTTATCTTTTTAACACTTTCTTTTATTTTAATATTTATCAAATAAATGGATTTTTTAATATGCCAAATGTGTTGATATATTATTTGAAAAACACTTAAAGTTCTATAATATACACAAATGGGAAATTCGTGCTCGTAAGTATAACCTAACCTAACCTAACCAAAGGTCAGATGAAAGCATTTGATTGTTGTAAACTATTCAGCTCTGTAGTTTCAGTTTCAATGGAATATGACTTAGATGACTCGGAAAGGACATTTTCTGTAGATTGTAGAAGGTGTGTCTCTCAAGGAGTGGACAAGAAACAATCCCGTAGAAGATGTAAAAAAACTATTACTAAAATATTAATAGGTAACTGGCTGTTTCCCGCCAATTTTGCTGACCGTAATATAAAATTTGACGATTAATAACTTTCTATAGTAACCGTTGCCATAGCAACGACAAATAATACTAAATGAAAATGTTTACAAAAGTTAATTAGAAATAAAATGATACGTACATACAACTATTTACATATCATTCCGCGTTGGATGTACCCGTGTCGATACGTTCACTAGTTTTCAAGTGATTGACGAATAAACGAAATACATTTTCATTATATATATATATATACATTTAAAAGAATATCTCTCTAATATACGTAATCGGAATAAATTATTCGAGATCGTACACGAGGTGGTTATATTTTTGCTAGTAGCAGGTTTTCTATGTTCAAAATAGTTATTAAAGGTAGCCTTTATTTCTGCCGTCTCTCGGTGACTACTCATCACTGCCTTGCAGTATGAAGTGCGCTGTAGCTAGAGAGATAACTAAGGATAACGGGACAACACAAGTCTTTAGGCGATAATTAACTAGCGTCTCCTTATTGTTGACTTTCATGTCACCATCAGCTTTTTTGCCTATCTTGTCGCTATATCACACACTAAAAAAAATATATGATTTTGTATTTAAACGTTGTTGATGTGCAACAAAACATCCTCACATCACTCTCTGTAGGAACTTTTTTCAGCAGCTCGACCATTTGCTTCTGCGCCAGGTAGATGAGGCAGTCGAGCTCCGCCTGCTGGGCGCGCTCGTCCCGCAGCTGGGCTTCCTTGTCTTCGTACTCAACGATGGACTTGCGCGTCCCCTGCTTTATTTGCGCGTCCCGAAGCGCGTGCATACCTTTCTTTGCCAACTGTAGAAATTGTAATGGAATTTAACCAGTATTAAAAAGGAGCTGAAATAAAACAATAAATTCCAATTACAACGGAAATTAACAGGAGTAAGATAATTTTTGAAGAAGAAGAGATGAAATGCTTATTACTAATGGTATAATCTTTTTTACCAAAAAAAAACATTAAAAACCTCTGACAGGTGTAGCTTGTTTGAATATATTCACGAGTCGCTTGTAGCAATATAACGTACGTTGATACAAAGGAGAGTCTCACGCATCTCTTTTGCCAGGATGTCCAGCTGCTTCTCCTGCGGGGCCAGCTGCGGTATGCCGCCGGCCCGTTTCTCCACGCTGCAGAGCGGCGCGAGCTTCTCGAACTAGAAAACAGAAGCCACTCAGATGTACGTGTTGTCATGGCAACAGATTTACATTATAAAAGTATTGGCTAACTACGTTATAGGTTGAAAAATTTTATTAGCAAACAAATTTTACATGTGACACCGAAAATAAGGGTCCTGTTAGAAGAAAAGCGCGTTCTGAGTTAAGATGGAGTTAAATATAATCATCTAATATTAAATAGTGTACTCAAAAAAGTGGTAATGATCATAACTAGTTTACAACTTTGTAATACTACGCCCCATATCCTTTTCTCGTTCTTCATGATGAGTAAATACAGTTGCAAATGAAATGTGTTTTGTAATCCATTATTCATTAATAAATAATACAATAAACAGCCCACTCAATGTTCCCATTATTGGGAGGCTTCTTTTACAAGACTCTTCTTGTAATAGAAGCATCACTTGACTTCTGCCTAGATAAATTATCCACCATTCTGGTCTAAGTGTTGCTTAGCAGATGTGTCTACTAAAGACCTAGTCCTTTTTTTAATTCGATGAAGCGTTGTTACGAGCGAGGCGATGGTTGGCGTCGACCGGGTCGTTATAGATACGCCCTCCCGTAACAACGTAGTGCTGGTTCGAATGACATACACTACACCACGTAGTACTACTTGCCTTAAGACATAAGACGCTTAATTTTTTCCCACGAGCAGTTTTATACGATGTGCCTACCATCTGAGACCAGAGATGAGACCGTCTATATAGATACCACCGCAGCTCTTAGTTCTACCGCCAACAGCAGTGTCCAGATATTACCGTGTCCCGGTTTGTAAGGCGCTGTAGCTAGTGTAACCGCACTTACCTTAGTTAGCAATAAATTAATTAAAAATTAATATTTACCGTCTTCTGCACATTGCTGAGTTCCGCTTCAGGGTCGACCGTCTTCTGTTCCACTTGGGACGGCATGTTGCAATGTTTCTTTTATCAATATTTATCTAAATAAATATACCGTAATATAAATTGATCTATCGTATAGAGAAAACGTATATTAAAACAATTGTAGACGCAAGACTTAAGACATTTTTTTTCGATCTGACATTTAGAACTTTTTAAAGAATTAATCTGATTGTTGATAGAAAAAAAAATCTTTTATTTTTACATTTGTAGTAAAACTTTTTGCGAACAATTATTTTTATTCTTTTAAATTTGCTGCTATAGGCTTGTTCATATCATAACTCTATCACCACATTGTTATGAGCAAGCGTATCACTCACTATCAGCTAAACGTCCTGTGAATAAAAAAAATTGATTAATTTGTTTGGATGTTATACCTGATGAAAATTATGAAATAAACTACTTATACTATTAAATATTAAAATTTTCGTCATAATTAACTTGAGTTAAAAGTAAATTAGTAAAATAGTAGAACCCTTTATGATTTCCGAAGATGGATCCTGGCGGACGAAAGTTCTAGAACAAGTCCGTCTGGTAGACAGGGGAAGAAATAATTTAATGATATAAAGGAATGCACCGGGATTAAATATCATCAGTTGACAATAATAGCTGAAGTCTTGTAGGATTATTTTTCTTTATGTCTGTACCATATTTAAATTTGAAGACTGCACCTGATTATGAAGGTAGTGATCCAAACGGTACTCGCACCAATATTCACTGAACTCTTTAGTTTAACCGTTTCATTTAAAGTAAGCATCATAGTAAGAGACTCAGGCGAAGTATGCGGTGAGGATATTAAGGTAAGGACAGTTGAAATAAAAAAGTGTTAAAATTGTTGTTTTCTTTATTATCTTCACAAAATGTAAGTACACAGCTAGTCGAGTTAACTCCTTAATACAATGTTTAAGTACTTATGAGAAGTGTTTACCTTACTTAAACGTTTAGTGCCTATACGTCAAAAAAATGTTCATGGTACATTACACCACAACGGTTCGCGGTGCATTACCATAAACAACAAATATATATTTTTTTATGTTTCTCCACAACAAATATTTATCACACAATACTTTTTCAATGATAAATGGCAACACTCTCGGTTATTTTTTAGAACATAAAAATACATAGTAGAATAAAATTAACCTTGGTATTAAAATATGGAATGTTTATGAAATTATATTTATAAAGAGTTAGTTTGTGCTAATAAAATTATATACATTAATATAATATTTAATGTGTGAAAAGATAAAAAGAATATTAATTAATCATTTTATTGTTTATTTATAGGCCTTCATATTGCAGTACATAGATAGGGGCAAAAAAAATATTACGTAATAAATATTTTTACAATTCCATTATAAATTCAGTCTTAGAAATAAAAAAAACTGAGTAATTACATTAATTATCTCAATGCGAGTATAAAATGTACATCAAATAATATTTATACATAATATGACGTGATTAGTACTCCTTAATGCATACTATTATTTTTGTTATAAAATACAATTATTTCATTCATAAGTTTTTATTATAAAGTAAGCAAAAATGTTTCATTTATTTTATAATTAAAACATCTTTTTTAACTGGCAACAATTTGACAGGTGTTGAAGCGAATAAATTATTTGTGCAATTCGAATTTATGGATTTTTCTGGATCTTTAATTAAAAAAAATTGTATACAATAGGTGTGAGGATACTTGCATCAACATGCTCCCGGGCTCCCTGCCAAATGTTTTTAAAGCCCTGCGGCCAGAAACTATGTTTCAAAATACTTTAAAGTATTTTCAATACTCGTCGTATATAACAGTAAAACTTTCACACTATTTGAATAAGGTTTTTATTCAAATAGCATAAAAAGCGTACAAAACGCATAACAGGTGAATCCACAAATAGTAGTGCCTATTAAATAGTATAAAAAACTTTTAAGTATTAAATATTTGAAAGTTTTTACTTGGGCATCGCGTACGTACGGGTGCGTGTACTTGGGAGTTAGTACCTGGTTTCAATACTTGATCACGTGAATGGGTTTTATCGCTAGTATACAACGTGTGTAATATAAATATACTGTTGAAGAGAAATAGCAGAGCGAAAATGATCACAAGTTACGAGGCAACGCACGATATGATTTTTGCTTAAGCAAAAACTGTGCTATTCTCATACTCGTAATTGCGGACTTTTGTCTGTTATTTCATCATAGATATATAGAAGTGGATAACACAAATACATAAGCGTTTATGTAAAACAATGTCACCCATTGATAGCTGTTTGTAAGGCGATTATGAGAAGACTCGAAAGCCACGACACTGGGAATATTAAAAGTGCTGTTTTTGTTATAATGTCATTGTATAATCTCATTAAATATATTTCTCTTTAATGTCGTTTAATTTTTCGTATATTCGAATCAGATTTCGTGTAGGATTATTTCGTAAAATGTATTAATATTGCGTAGACGATATAAGACTACTAGATATTAAATATTAGCCGATTAAAGATTGCAAGCTCTAAATTTCAAATCTTAGATATTTTTGTTTCTGACAGAGGGTTGTAGTCTTTTTCGTTAATAATATGTAATTATATGTAATTGACCTACTCAGGGTTCACAAGGCACATTCTGAAGGCCGACTGCGGTGTTGTTATAATCAACGTTACACTTAAATATATATTTACTATATTAAATTACAATTTTTTTATATAATTGACAGATGCATTTTTTAATATACGAATAAAGTACATAGACAAAAAATAACCGTCAATTTATATTTGTATTTTGCGAAAATATGTACATATTTATTACACGAAGCAAAGTGACGAGTAGGATGTTCACTCGATGGTAAGTGATATGCTCGCAAATAACAATGTAATGTTTGTAAGGTTAATATACACTGCACTACATTCTGCTCGTCGCCTTTAGTCATAACATGTTCAATTTACTCTAGTAACTTCGCATGTTACTTAAAGCTCTTTAAACTTTTTTAATTACAGAATAATTGACATAAAATTTATATATGTGTATTTATCTTGGACGATATATTTTTTTCGACGTACTTTATTTTACTGATCTGTCAAAAATAGTTTTTTTTTTCGTTTCGTTTTTAAGGCACAACACAAGGTACTTCAATATTCGAAAAAAAATTATTATCTATACTATATCATCTTGGAAAATCTAAGTACGCTTTGATATAAGTTGTATTATTATTAGAAAAAAAATTGCAACAGATCGCTTAATTCCTCTATTAAATTATCGGTTAATTATATGGCTATTTAAAATATTAAAAAAAATATATAATCTTATCGTTATTAAAAATCCTATTATCATTAACGTGCACCGAAGTTTTTATGTGATACTGTACCATGTTATGTTACCATAAAATTACTTTTGTTTTATACATTGCGGCTTCGAAATGGATGTGTTAGTGTATTAATTCGTGAAAGTAGTGTAAAATGTGATTAGTTTCATTTATCTGTACAACAAATAAATATTAGTTATGTTTTTCGTCATGTTTTGCATAAAGTTATACACTCGGTTAAATTTTAAAACATTTGTTGCACCTATCAACTTGAATGATGTGAACTTTGAAAAAATGTACTTTTGTATATAACGACATTTTTAAACATAATAAAATCGATCCGACGGCGTCTTGTGTAAAAACGTGCGCACTCTTTACCTCTAAACATTCTAAATAACTCGAGTAAAGTGTTTAAAATTACAAGTAACGTTACAATAAATTTTCTAATTAAGACACTTATTATCACTGCTAATGTGTATATGTCGAAGGGTCTAGATGAAATTGCGAAGTAAGCAAAACACGCGCCAAATAGGTGCGCGTCGAGATGTAACAAGATGGCGGACGCACACAAGATGGCGGACGTGGACAAAATAGCCCCAGCGTCAGCCACGCACAAGAGTGGCAAGGCGGGGCTTGCGTGGTGAGGTGTAATTAATTTTAAATACAGTAGTACAGTTGTGGTGGTTGTGTTTATGGGCGGGTAGGTCGGACACGCCAGGGTTCGAATGCAGCAGATCACCGCTGAAAGAATCCGAGGATCCGCGAAGCACGTGTGGGCGCTGGCGGCTCGGGCACCTTTCGCCGCTTCTCTTGCGTCGTCAGCTTGTGCTTCATCTGCTCGTCAATCAGCTCCTGCATGTCCATCTGCGTGAAGGGTATGAATAATGTTTAATAAAACATTCAGTGCACATTCCAAAGAAAAAGCTATTCCTGTTATGATTTATGTACAAATGTGATTTATAAAATAGTAAAGTAGGATTTATGTGGGACTCAATTTCTTGCGATATTTTCTGCATGTCAAAGTTCAAAAATAATTAAAATTTTTAGATAGATTAAGTTTCATATAAGATAAATGTATATGCAAAAACGTAGTCGCTTATTAATTTGAAACAAAACTGACGATAGCAAATCACAAAAAATGTAGATGTTACGGACCTGCCACTGCTCGAGCTGTTGCCCCAAGTCCACCTTCTGGCGCACCGCCTCGTACAGCTGGCTGTTGGCCTGCATCAGCTCGACACGAGTCTTCGCCAGTGCCACCTAGAAACAATTACAAACATAAAGTTAAATAAATAATAATATTTTTATTACATCATTTGCAAATCGTTTCTGCAGCATAGCAACATTATTATTAGAAATAATAGTAGTAATAATAATAAGCCCCCTAAACAACCACATGTCCTGATTGACCACCTAATCACGTGGGGGACGGACACATGAATGAGAAATTACTGGCTTGGCTAACGTGGGTCTGGATACCCATTAAACATGGAGACCTGTTCAAAGAGTAAACGTATAGAGCCGCTACCCGGGGGTGATCGCCGGAGCACACCTGGAGCTAACGCTGGGTGTTTCAGCATGCGAACCGTCAGCGGTGAGGAGTTGAGCAGGCGGGCTCTCACCGACAAAAATATTACAGCCCAGTCCAGTGAAGATGTAAACAATCCATCACCCATATCATCGTCACCTCCTTGTTTAATTTTAAATACTAGTTCACCCATTCCAGCCTTGAATGTTGCGCGGGGGATAAATACTTCTACGACCGCGCTATACTCACCGATAGAACAATTCATTACAACAGACCGGATATAACCCTACAAGATAAAATATATAAGATCATATACTTAATTGACATTGCAGTCCCCAACACACACAACATACAAAAGACATTTGCTGAAAAGATGAATAAATATGTAGAACTGAAGGACGAAGTAGCTAGAATCTGGAGACAAGATAAAGTATATGTCGTTCCCATAGTGCTATCCGCAACAGGTGTTATACCGCATCATCTTCTCCGCAGCCTCAAGTTAATAGACCTACAAGAATCCCAATACATAACCCTACAAAAAGCTGTAATTTTAAATACATGGAGAATTGTAAGAAAGTTCATGCAAGTAGAGGATGAGTAGACTAACACACTTCACACTGCATTTACTTGGCTTGGGCCCGTAAATGCAGTTATTACGAGCTCAAAAGCTGAGAAAAAAAACCCTTCACAAAAATAACAATATGGTACCTCAGCCGCCTTCTTCCTTTCGATGGCCTCGTCCCTCTCCTGGCGGGCGCGTGCCACGGCCTCATCATTCTGCAGGCTGTTGAAGTTGGCGTCATTCAAGAGCTTGTCACGCTCCTCCGCTGCAGCACGAAGCTCCACCTCCGCTACGGATAGCTGGAAAGAGACAATCAAATTTAAATTATGTTTTTGCATAAATTTATAAACTTCCGTTCAAAGATAATGATGGTTCTGAAGCTGAAGAGTTTTCTTAACTATATCAAAATTAAAATTATAATATAACATTGGATTGTATAATAAATGAAATATATACAAATTATTGAGATGTTATAAAAAAACTAATTGAAGCTTTGCTAGTACAGATAGTGAGGATTTAGTACGCGCAATATCTGTCCAGGCAGCGTAGGTTCGATTCCCTTTTCCTGATTTTCAGTTTGAATTTCCGGTTAAATAAACATTGTGAAGGTGTGTTTTAGGCGTAATATGTATATATCATGCATGTGAAATCCGAACTTGATTAATGAGGTGAATAAATAACCACGACGCTGCCTTTTTTCTCATTCAATTAAGCGACGAGACCAACGGGTTGTTTACCTGATGATAAATGATGCGCCTGTTCATAATAACGCTAATTCGGGTGATATATACTGCACTATATTGCACTTGTCGCCTAAGGCATAACTTGTCGAGTCTCGTTATACCAATAATTACAGTCAACTACAGCGCCCTTCTAACCGGAACATAGCAATATTTTCACACTACTGTCTGGCGGCAGAAAAAGGCGCTTCGGTGGTGCTTATCTAGACGGTCTCCGGCAACAGAGACCCACAACCAGTATAGTCTCTCCTTGTAAAAAAAGGCAGTCCAAGTAATGGGAATTAATTGAGCTTATTATAAATGAAAACAACATCAAAAAAGATTAGCTATTGAGTAACCTATTTACACCAAGAGCGAGTGCTATAGCGGTGCAATGTTAGAGCCTCTTCAAACGGTGATACATTTGTCAACACGATTAAGATAGATGATGGTTTAACTTTCCACTACAGTATTTAAATCACCATTTTAAAATCTACGGCGTCCCTCAAACCGCATAATAGTTAATTACTCAAACGGTTGAACTCATGGCATATCTACTAAAGGCTTGGATTCTAAAACGGAGGATCTAGGTTCATTTTCGGTGCCGCAGGCAGTGGAATTATGGAGGGTAGGTAGGACTACATTTATATTATAACAATTCTACTTTACGAACTAAGAGGTTCAGTATCTCATTCCTGATAAGAACTGCAAGGTAGTGGAACAACCAGCGGCAGTATTCCCGTATAAATAATACGTGGGTGTGAGAAATATTCAAGAGAAAATTGTAATGGCTGTTACTAGGTTAGTTTGCTTTACCATCACAGACTATATCATCACTTAACACCGAGTAGGAGCAAGCAGTAATATATTTTGAATAAAAACAAACAAATATCATCATCATCATTAGGGGCCTTCGTCAAACTGAAGTTTAGCGATCAGATTGGGAAAACCAATTCAATCCTCAGCTATTCTTTTTAACTGATGGTATTTAAACCTAGTCCACTTGATGGGTGAAGACGAAAGTCGAGAAATATGTGTCAAATATTGCAGGAGAGTGGTGAAAAGAGTATTGGGGGAGAATAAAAAGTAAATAAGAATATAGGAACTGGGCAAGTATAAAGAAGAAAGGTTAATAGAGATGGAGAAGAAGAAAGAAAAAAGAAGGAATGCTACAGTGAATGATTTTGTTTCAGGCTCCCCCCATCCTCTTCAGAAGGCGTCTTCACTCCAAGAGGATGGATAAAAGAAGGAAATGGAATGGAGAATGATAGAGATATGAAGTTTGTGTATGATAAGTATGGAATGAAAGATGGAAGAATGATAGACGAGAATAAAGGAAATTAGAAGGAACAAAAGAGATGTTAAGTGATTGATAGTACAAGGCCCTGAACCAAAACACGCAAGAGGAACGATTTAAAAAAAAAAAAAAAAACACTTAGTCCACTCCATTATGTCGTCAAACCATTTCTCGCGCTGTTTACCACGTGCTCGTTTTCCAGGAATTTTGCTCTCCAGGATCAACTTTGGGAATTCATAAAGGTATTCTCTTTGAAATAAAATATATATGTTTCTATAACCGAATTACTGTTTCTATTGCTAACTTATGAGAGCTAGAGCATTCTAGGATATGACGCTTCATCATTTTTAGCTCTCTTCGTAACTTATATCAAGATGAAATATAGCCCATTGTATTTAAAAAAAATTTGTATGTATCAATGCGATTGCACGTGTGAAAAGGCGCTACATCAGTATGGCGACCGATTAATGTTATTGTTAGTCGACTCTCACGGCGTGCGGGCTACACTTCCGCCGTTCAGAGCAAACGTGGTAAAGTGGCCGTTATCCAACCACGCTTCCACTACTCAGACGTGAGTACAACTAGGTTACTAGTATGCACTAGGTTTTGTGGACCTGGAGACTATTCTATTAGGTCATAAATTCCGTATCCGCGAGAACAAAGTCCGATGATATGAAAGCATTTATTCGTTCGAGGACTATACTATAATAAATATATATTGGTGGTGGGTCTCTGTTGGCGGAGACCATTTAGGTACCACTGCAGCTCTAATTTCCGCCGCCACATAGTAGTATGTAAACATCACAGTGTTCCGGTTTGAAGGGTGATATAGCCAGTGAAATAACAGATATCGCGACATCACATCTTGTGTCTCAAGATAATGAGCATTCACTTCTTCAACTTTTTCCATGGCATAGACGATAAGCGCTTATCATATAACACGTGTTTGGTTCGACTCCGAAGTCACATATTATTGGTAGCTTCCGCCACAACAGCATCGCTGTGTTCAGGCTGTAGTAGTAGTGAGTAGTTTGAGCTTCACCATCCACGGCCTCATTGTCGTAACCATTCGAAATTGAGGTCAAGTGTCAGTCCAATGTAAAAAAAAACTTGTTGGCAAGGTTGTTTTACCGATGTGTTTATGATTAAATCTTTATTGTATTACATTACTGGTGGTAGATCTCTGTTGCTATCGAACAGTAGTGTACTAATATCGTGTTTCGGTTTGAAGGGTGCTGCAGCTAGTGTAATTACTGGGGTATCCAGACTCAATATCTTGTGTTAAGGCGACGAGCACAATTCGGTGTAGTCAATGTCATCCTAACTAGCGCCGACTTGTCACGGCCAGGTGGAACACATACAATCAGGTGAACTCTCTCGTCTCGTCTAGAAATCCTATCTCTTGGTTTTTTCCTATCGATACAAAATATTTACTAATGTTAAAACTTTGCGGTTGGTTTGATTAAGAAACCAGTGTCTACCGATTTGGGATTCCATGGTTCGTGGTAACCCTAACGCTAGAGGTAGACGGCGACGGGTTAAAAAGTCACTCAATGGCAATGAATGAGACTGTTGCTGTACCGTTCTGATAACTCCGCGAACAATATAATAGCGCGCATTGTTTCCAACTATTCAATCATACCCATTCAGGCGGCTGCACGGGTTTGTCTTTCAAAGAACCAAAACACAGCCTCAATAGTAGCTATACTCTCGTCTCTAGAAATCCAAGATTCGATTTAGGGCCACGTAAGTAGCAGATTAACTGGAGACGGCGATAAAGATGAAAAATTTGTTGATGATGAAGCAACAGCCGGAGTATTGTTTGTATTAAACTCGTCTGCTTGGATACCATTCTCATACAGCCAGAGCATTATGACCGAAGTTCCACCATCGATGCCAGCGCTTCTCAACCGCTTTTCGTTCTCCTACCCCTCAATAAAACTTTTCATCTATGAATACCACTCCTTTGATAACTCCACTCCTACTCTTAAATAATGCAGCTCTATCTATTTTCAATCTTATCTTTGAAATATACTCTCTATCTCTTCCTTTATTCTCTAGTACATTAGTAAGTTATTAAGTTGATTAAAACTACATTATACATTATAATGATGTTTATGTAAGTTAACTAACCATTACCAAAATAATTTTCAAGGAGGACCCAGAGTCCCTCTGGGGATACACTTGCTACTTACTACTAAGAAAAGAATAGAAGTCTTATACTTACTAGAAAGAGTAGGACTAAGGCAAGGCCCGCCTATATTAGAAAGTGACTAAAAGGATCTAGGATTTCACGGGCTTTGAGACTGGGGGCCCTTATCGCTCAACAAGCGAACCTGCGTGGGACAGCATATGGCTCAGCGATGGTGTCTAGGAGAGTTGGGCTCCGCCTCAGAGACGTGTTAACACAAAGTGTAGAGGAGCACCGGTGCGTTCTATAAGATCCCGGAGCCTCTCCATGCACTGATGAGGCCACCGCAGGGGTTTTAGTGAATAAGAATCTCACATAACCTGGACTCCCCCCCAGAAGCATCTTTCGAAGATATCCCCACCGAAACGAAAATAAGGTGTACACTTATTACAGGGTGGAATCGCTAATAAATGTTCTCGCCACTGAGCATTTAATATTAAAGTTTAAATTACCCCCTAGTATAAATAAGAAAAAACCAAAATGTGATAAAGACTATGTTTTTCTAGGCCTATCTTAGGCTTGCTTCAAAGGATTTCCTCTAGTTTAGAAACAGTGGAAGAGTAGGTGTAGGAATTATACACGACTAAAACGAGCCTTTGTAACTGATTACCGGTTCCTAGATAAACATTCCGTAAACTGGACAATTGAATAACTTATTGTGTATTAACTTAGTTTATTAACTTCATCAATTCTTTACCAGTGAATAATGCTAGTAAGAAGTAAAGTATTTCATGAAATATAATTGACTGTTGCGTGCGCCGTCCACATACTCGCGTGTGAATAAACTCACTCCGTGAGAACTCTCTTTAATGACAGCAGGTGGTGATAATGATAATTATCATCAGTCCTCACATGTAATTAAACACCCATCATCTCTATGGGTCAGTGTGTTTATGGGAAAGAAATCAAGTGAAAGATTAATATCAAATACTCGATATTTTATTTACCACGAGATATATAATATAATAGTATCATTGAGGTAGGTACCACAGCAGCTATTAATGCCGCAAAACTGTACTGCAATCATTACTGTGTTACGGTTTGAAGGGCGCTGTAGCTAGTGAAATTATTGAGGTAAGGAAACTCAAGATAATTATCTAGATATCCAGTGTAATGGCTGCAGTGTATATCGTTGTAACTAGCACTACATTGGAGACAATAGTTAACTGTTGATGTAGTCACATCATCATTTCCTTCATAGAACTGTAAGAAAGTTTTTTTTTAATAAATACAATTATTTTTAATTATAAAAAAATTACTGTTTATTTTTATTTAATTACGCGACGAGACCAGCGAGACGTTGAGCTGATGGTAAGTGATACGCCTGCCTGTAACAACGTGGCGCTAGTAGATGGTATATACTCCAACAAACTGCGCTCGTGGCCTGAGATGAAAGATGTTGTCTCACTATCCTAGTAATTCCAGTAGCTACAACGCCTTTCCAACCGGAACACAGTTATGTTTGTACACAACTGTTTGGCAGCAGAAATAGGCGCTGCGTTGGTACCTATTTTTTTTTTTATAAATAAGATGGGCAAACGAACAGTTCACTCTTGTCGATAGTGATTACTGACGCCCATCATAGTCGCAACACCAGAGGGGTTGCATCAGCGTTGCCACATTTAAAGGACCTAGACGGTCTCCGGAAACAAGGACCTACCACCAGTAAACTGTAAGGATAAAGTAGTTATAATAACAATACCTATTTCACTACATTCCCTCTGCGAGGTATATACTAAGCTAGCGTACATATTCTTGAATTAAATTTGACAAAAATGGCGACGAGGACAATAAACATCCTTTTGCGCAATGAAATGAGAACAAAATGGCCTCGTTCTTAACGATGTGATTTTTTTTAATATAAATTAGGTATATACTGCACGTAAATGGCGTATAAAGTCAATAAAGGCGAGACCTTGGGGATAATGAAATATTCGGAGAGCGGCAAGGCTGCAACTTTCCTGCAATATACTCGAATTTTGTCACATACGTACATACTAGGTATAAATACTATATACGGTGTATGCAGTGTATGGATCTAGCAAAGTGAAAGGAAAAAGGCCGCGGCTCCCAAACCAAATCACAAAACTGCACGACTCCACAGTCCATGATGCTCTCCGAGTAGCCGGAGATAGAACGAGATGGCGAAACATCATGAGGACAAAAGTGATGGGTGGAGGAAGTCACGACCATCAGACATGAGAAATATGATTTGAATAGGAGGAGGATGGATCGTAAGGGGTGTAAGGGTTGCCGCACAACTCTCCTCACGGGATTGAAACTAACCTCATCTGCTCGTGGTGCATTCTGATAATGAACAAATGAGGCTCTGGCTCCCACCAACCCGCTTTGGGCCAGCGTGATGGGGAATGGCCTAAATTCCCGTATATTTCTTACTCGACCTATGTCGAAATCTTTGGGAGAGACCCATTTCCAGCAATGGATATCTATCCGCTGATGATGATGATGGATCTTAGCGGCGTTGGCATAAGTTTTTTTTTCTTCAACTCAATGGATATTAGTATTAGGTTTCTGTTACCGGAGACCGTCTAGGTACTATCGCAGCTCCTATTTCCGCCGCTAAACAACCGTTTGAATATAAAAGTGATCCGGGTTGATAGGCGTTGTAGCTAATGAAATTACTGGAGTAACGATGAATTTTGAACTTCGAGACCAGCATAATGTGGTGATGTATGTATCATGTATCTACCGCCACGTTGTAAACAGTAGTATCACTTATTATCCGACGAACGTCTCTCTCACACTTCGTAAAATAAAAAAAAATGATTTTGCTAGAATTTACCCGTTAGATCCTTTCCGGTTTCACATATAGTATCTTTCTTTTTAATTTTGAAACTGTTTCTTAAATTTAAATATCGTTTTAGAGCTTTGTACTGATAACAAAAGCCTTATAATAACAATCATTGAATTTGGCGCAAGGTCTCCGATCTCCGATCTCTGGTCGTTATAAAGCTTTTATGTATCGTGTATTGCGAATAGGGAAAGGCGAAATTATTGATGCTGTGATGGCCGAAATAAGATTTCGTCTATCTGATAAGGATATGAGACATTTAATCAAAATATGTTGCGAAACGTGGTTTTGGCTCCTACCAACCCGCATTGAAAAAGCGTGGTGAGAAATAGCTCAATTTCCTCCACATGAATTACTACCTCATCGATGTGGAAACCGTTGAGAGAGGCAGGTGTCCAGCAGTGGACATCTATCGGCTGATGAATTTGTTATAAAATATGTATATATATATATATGTGCAAAACATGTATATATACATATTTTATAACGATCTATGTCGACACTCATCATGACATCTCTGCAACCATAAGGCCTAGAAACTTGAAATGTGGTAAGAATATTCCTTTAGCTGAGTGTAGGTCAGCTAAGAACGTACTTTATAAAATGTTACCCCCAAATGGAACTGCGGGGGTGTCACGGTCATCAAAGCGAACGAGGAACAGCTCGTGTATAAATATTAGTTATAGTCGAACAATATTTTAGCTCGTGGATACCAGATCCGTGAGCCCTGAGTTCGATGAAGCCGCTATAGTTGTCAAAAGAACTGCGGCGAGAACTCCGCCATAAAAAAAAAATAGTCGAACAATAATATTGTTAGTGGTAAGTCTCCGTTGCTGCAGATTATCTAAGTAGCTACCACCGCAGCTTCTATTTCCGCTGCAGAATAGCAGTATGATATCACTAGGTTCCGGTTTGAAGAGCCTGTAGTTAATAAAGGTACTAAGATAGAATTAACATCATATGTTCAAGACGACAAGCACAATGTGGAGCTGTATATCAATCTAACTAGTGCTACGTTGTTAGCAGGTGCCTTATTTACCATCAGGTGAATATCTTTACTTCGTAGATTAAAAAAAAAAGAAAAAAATTGCGTTAGGCTTTTGTCGGCTACAATATTACAAACATACAGACCAGCATAAAATTTACCAATACCTTTCTTTTGGTAGAGGTTTACCAGTTTGCGTGTTACCATCAGATAAATGTACTGCATAGTGTTTGCTGAAACAGTATGGCCGTTTGGTCATCGACCCGTAACGTGCGGAGGGAACCGGTCGGACGGTGACCGTTGTGACGTCGCGCGGGTCAACCTACCGCTTACCGTACAGCCTAAAAGGCGCGCTTTCTCTCTCCCTCCATTCGTACAAGACCGACAAGGAGAGGGCAGCTCATATATAGTTTATTTATTAGGTATCTAACTAGACGTCTAGGACGTTCACCTGATGATAATTGACACGCCCATAACAATATGGCGTCAGGATGACATACACTGCACCAGTTTGTGTTGCGTCGTCGACGCATAAAATGCTAAATCCCATTACTGTATTAATTTCAGTAGCTACAGCGCTCTTCAAACCGGAACACGATAATGTTTGTGCACTATTATTTGGCACCAGAAATAGGAGCTGCGGTCTAGACCAGAGACTTTCCACCGGATAAATATAATGTGGAGTTGGTAAATACAACAGAGAGAGAACGATTGATCGACAATTTGTTTATTGTTTGAAGAAAGAACGAAAGAGAAAGAGAGAGATAACTTGAAGCATTTGAAGAGAGTAAAAGAGATTAACAACACGAAATGGAGACGAATGATATGGAAACTTAATAGAAACATTTCATCTCAGAAGAACACAGACAACGCTGGCGCTTTCTTGGGTCGGAGGCCAAGACTCAGTGTCACTGCGCAAAAGGAGTATTTCATCTCATTCTCCCACAGCTTCAACAAATTCATTTATGGTTGTCTCTTTCGTTCCAATTAAGTTTGACTTAAAAACATTTTATCAATTTTATTAGCTGTATGGATGTATTTTTTTTGGTGCTCATTAGGGTTCCTACGAATGAATATGGTCTAGTAATAAATAAGCAGTATAACTAGTTCTACGTTATTGCTCAAGAGTCCATTGTGGATAAGGTCAACCGCTTTTTATGACCATATTTATATAGGATGACCATTATAATTATCGTTGTCGTAGGCGGCTCTGGAAGTATCTCGATCTCCTTATTTTAGTTATTTTCTAACCGCTATATAAAAAGGGAGTGTTATTAATTACTTGTGTGTTTATTTGAATATTGGTGGTGGATATGCAGATCTCCGACGACAGATGTAATTTTAATTAAAGAGTTCTCGATCTCAGAAAGCCAGTAGACAAAGGAAGTTGACCCTATTAGAGTAGCTAAGAAGAGAGAGAAAGAGAGTTGATCTGAATTTCATGTTAGCTTAGGTCACATTGAAGGTTAATACGGTAGTGTCCCAGTCTAAAATAGTCTAGTTTTAGAATTAGAGATTTTCGAGAAGAAAAAATCGAATCGAAAATAAATCGATCGATACTTTGCTGTAGAATCGCGATCGTCCGTAAAACCGTAAATTGTTCTTAAACAAAATAGATATCGATTGAGAATTGATTTACACCGCCAGAGTGGTGAACGGTATCTCGATTGGGTGTACCGTCCGACAGCGATAGACGAGATGACTTCACTTTCGAGATCTACCGTTTTTTTCGACGTTTATCATTTGAGTTATACTCCACAGACTTTAACTCGGTACCTTGTAACACTGTGGTACCCGGTTTGATTCCAAGACGAGATGAGATATCATCTTCATATTTAAAATCTGCTGCTATAACAGCATCCCTGTGCTTCAGATGTTGACATATAAAAGCTGCATTACTCTAGATGTTGCTTTACATTCCTAAAAGAACCTACAAAGGATAAGGTCTATACATATTATATATACTTTAGTATACTGTAAATATCTACGACTTCAACATCATGTATAACTCCTAAGATATGCGATGGTTTTAAAAAAATATATTATGACGTTATATATCTAAATTTGGGATAAAACATTTTAGTTCTTAATTTCTTATAAAAATACTTCTAGGAAAGTGACGAATGATTTCCGAAAAGGAAAGTTAGCTGTTGAATAATTGGACATACTTTCTTCAACCTGATGATTATCAAGAAGAGACTTTTTTGAAAACCTTTATCGAAATTCTTACCTTCGAAGACAAGTCCGCGATAATCTCATTCTTCTCGTCGATCTGCCGCTCCCTTTCCAACGCCCTCCTGGCGTGCGCTGCGATAGAGTCCCTGACCCTAGAGCCCTCCAGCGTTGCGTAGGCAGCCACTGCGTCCGCGCACGCGGCTGCCAGCGCACCACGACGAAGAGTCTCTCCCTCCTCGCCGTCCAACGATGTGAGCGACAAGTCCGAGTGGAGACCTGGAAACGTGAACTTATGTAACAAAGATAAACATAAATCAGTTGGTAAACGCATACTATTTGCATTCCAAATTAAACTTATACAAGACCGCGGAAAGAGTTGGCTCCATTTCATCATCTTCAACTCATGATGAACAAAACGCTTTCAGTATGAGGTGCTAATAAAGACGTTTACATATGGCATCGTCTGAGTTAGCTACAGCATCTTCTATCTTGGGTTTTCTAGTTCAGGGACAATTGTCGTTCTTATGATCCTTGGCACACAGGATAACGATCGCGGTGAAAGCATAGGACGCAGTAAAGACATAGGATAAGCTGCTACTTCCTCACAAGAGACTTAGGTAATATCTGCGGATAACTACTTCCCGTTACGTGATCAGCGATTGGATTTAGTCCTACATTGATGACCTATATTGGGTCCTAATATACAAGAAAATTATAATTCAAAATACTGTTGTTGATTTAAGTTATATTATTTAGCCTTTAGGAGGGTATTCTTCACTTGATGTTAAGTGATAGTGACGCTGCAGGTAGTTAAACATGTTCGCTCTGAATACTTTGTGTGTGTTAATCAAATGTGGTTTTTAATGTTGCTGTATCATTAGCTTTGTAATTTTCCATTGAATAAAATTCGAAAAAAAAATTGCTACTCGGTATATATATATGTGTGTGTGTGTGTGTGTGTGAGGTCGGAGCGATTTGTTTTTTTTTTGATCTTTGCTAAACTTTTAATAACACACAGCCGCTATTATTAGCAGGCGGTGTTGCGTGATTACTGGTCTGTATTGCGGTCGCAACAAACGCGACTCGCTACGGGGTGACAATGATTTCGGAACATATGAGACTAGCTTCACACACGCCTCACTAGTTCACCTGGTGGAAAGTGATCACTGACGCCCAAGGACAGTCGCAACAATGGACGGCGCGGGGTTGCTTTGCCGACCTTTGAGGGAATAATAGAGTCTTTTCTGGAAGTCTCCCATGTTCATGTTGACAAATGATTCCATAAAGTGGTAATGTGGATGATCGCCAGTCATCCAGGTGATGAGGATGGACCTTGGCATTGTGTCGTGTACACTTACTGCGCTGGTGGTATAAATATTGGATCTTTGCTCTTAAATAAATCATCTCCAACTAATACATATATAACTAGTCATAACTAAACTGGGACAGTCGTGATCACAGCCGGTATTACATGATGTAACTCTCCCATTCCTCTCTTCACCACCAGACGACCGCGTACACGGCGAGTCACCATTCTCAGGTTGCAAACATATCCAATTGGGAACAATGAGGTCTAGCTCGTCGTTCTTCATAGGAACAGCAAAGGAGTGGAACAACTTGTGTGTCGGTGTTCCCGTAAAAATGGGTAGATGTCTTCAAGAGAAGAGTGATTAGGTTAGTGCGTTTTACCATAACTTAACACCTGGAAGGGGGTTAGGTACTAATCTATTTAGTAAAAAAAATACCTATTATTCTAGACTTGTATATATATACATATATATATATATTTATGCAATTGTATACATTTTTAAATATATACAATTGCAGGAGACTGTCTGGGTAGGTACCACCGTAGCGTATATTTCTTCCGCCATACAATGTGCGAACATTACTGTGTTCTGGTTTGAAAGGTGCTGTAACTATTAAATGTTATTTATCCGGAGAAGCTACAAGACTAGATACGTTCACCTGAATTCAACTGATACGCCTTATGTTTGTTTAACGTGGGGGAAATGCCTACGCATACCTGTCCTCGTGGGGGCAAGGACAGGTTATGTCGGACTTGCACCGACTAAAACCTCCACGATGTTCTGTCTCGTCGCTTTATGGCAGGGTCACGGGAACGCTTTCGCACACATCCGCGACCCCGCCAGCGCCGGCCCCACAACGCAGCCCCTCCTCGGGGGAGGGAAGAACTTCTCTTTGCCATCTCTGTAGGGACACACCGGAACACACAGCGCGCTCCCTCCTCAGCCTCTTCCAGTCGCGCGGACAACGGATTCTCCCGAACCCGTCACCCATAGGCCATGGGATCCGAGAGAGAAAACTCTCCGAGCTCCCTGCGGCGGATCCAGTCTTGGGCTCGCCCCCACCCGTTATACAGCCTCGAAGGATAAAGAGAGCGGCGCATCGTAATACCGACACTCCTCTTCCCCCGCGGCCCCATCGACGCTGCTCAGCGATGCCGCACCGCTTACTCGCAAAAGGGCACTCTCCCTCCGCGATTCTACCTCGGCTGTAAAGGGCAGCATAAAGCCGCCCCTGTAGCCTACCGGCACGCATCCGAGCTAAGCTTCACGGTGGAGCTCTGGTGCTCTAACCTGGAGCGACCGCCACGTGCCGTCCGGGTAGGTTCCTCTTCGTTTCACCGTGGGCGACTCAGCCACGGCTACTAAGCCCCTTTGCTACGACAAGGCGGGAACCTGTTGGGGGGCAGCTGATACGCCTGCCCAATAACCAACATTACAACCATAACCCAGTTACTCAGGATGATATACACAGCACCACATTGTGCTCGTCACCTTAATACTAATTTTACTAGCTACAGCGCCCTTCAAACCGAAACACAGTAATACTTGCATAGTACTGTTTGACGGTAGAAATAGGAGCTGCGGTAGCACCTATCTACAGCCTTCGGCAACAGAAACCCACCATAATTATTGTGGTAACAAGATATGATATTTCCTAGCGATTATGAAAATGTATTACATTGATCTTAACAACACATTATGCCTGTTCGTCATCATCATCATCATCAGCCGATAGCCGTAAACTGTTGCTTCCTTCAAAGATCTTCACATCGATCGGTGTAGCGTTGCACGCATCCAGTGGGTTTCCGCGATTTTCACCAGATCGTTGGTCCACTTTGTGGGAAGCCTCCCAACACTAGGTGTACCGGTACGCGAGCGCCATTCAAAGACGTCATTGCCCCATCGGCCGTCGGTCCTTCGAGCAATATGCTCTGCCCGCTGCCACTTAAGTCTAGCAATCTTTTGGGCTATGTCGGTGACCTTAGTTCTTCAGCGGATCTCCACATTACTGATTCAATCGCGCAGAGAAACTCCGAGCATAGCCCTCTTCATTGCCCTTTGGGTTACTAGTAAATCTTTTTAGAATGCCGTCATTTCTCATATAGAAATATTATGTTAAGGTCTCAGTTAAGCCTCGGCGTTAAGTTTAAGTTACACACGATAAAGATGCCCCATTGGATACGTTCACAAGCGACGTGGTAACGGATACTTGGGGACGTGATGTCATTGGCTGCGTGGTCCGATTTCACTTCTATTGTTTCAATTGCGAAATATGTACCCAGCAGCAGCACTGCTCGCAGGAGACATTCAATTATATCGAAAGCAAGGCTTCAAAATGATCTGGTTCACATAAGAAACCTTTAAGATGAACTGGACGCTTGCGTTGTTGTATAACTATGCTTCTAGTTGCGATATTTACACAGCAACACATTACCCTTGCAACAGGCATGAGATGTGTACCATTCGCTGCTGGGATATCGGCGTGTCATTCCAAATCGGAATTTAGTAAAGTTTGTACATTACTATAGTATAGTGGTCGTTGTTAAAGGGGTTGGAGGAGTAATCCCTTCTCCTCGGACGCCCGGGTCTTTGGCCACGGATGGCGAGGTTAGAGGCACTTTCTCACATCCGCTCAGGTTACGCTAGATTCTGCGGAGATGCAGAACGTAATCTTATTGTAGACTATTTGAGTAACATCATTTTTGTTTGCTTCTGCTTCTACCTCTGTATCTACATCTCTGTTAGCGCTTAAATCAGACACTACAATACTACGGCAGAAGTAAATACCTTCATGTATGGAAGGTATTACGGAAATAAATATGATTTTATATAAAGTTTATCCGGAAACGGCCAATTCGTTTTCGGCTAGAGCAGTACACTTCCACCAATGGAAGTAGTAAACAGATTTTGTGAGCTAATCTATGTCTTATTATTTCTTCATCATCATTTTAAGCGATTATCAGCTACAACCACATCGGTCTTTCCAATGGATTTCCAGTACGACTGATAACGTGGCATCTACTTGAAAGGCGGTTGTAATATGCTGAACTTGCTACGTAGTCTCCACTAAAGACCTTTTCTGCCATATCGGTCCGCTGACCATCATCATTTCAGCTTCCTGAACTGCTTTATCAGCGACCCTTATTATTCAAGGGATCTCATCCTTATTTGTAAAGTAAAGCAGAGAGTATCTCTCCATAGCATCTGACGTAGATTGGGCTTTTTGCAGACGACGTGGTTCCATTTAAGGATCTCCACTGAGGGTCCTTGGTGGATAATTTCTCTGAATATATTGTGTTCGTGTGTATGCTTTCACTGTCGCCGTGCACCGGACACTTTCGCGCGGCGCCGGGCGAGAGTGTAACACAATAACACGCCACATTGTCCACGCCGTGTCTATCCATGAGGAAACGTAGACCTGATCGATTGACGCTACACCCCATCTGCAACTTTTAAGCGTCAGGCGAGTACATTTCTTATTTTAATTCTATCACAACAATTGATGGGAGGTCCTTTATGGCTAGAGACCGTCTAAGTATATACCACCGCAGCTCTTATTCTTTCCGCTAAACGGCCGTGCGCAAATGTTATTGCAGTCCGTTTTAAAGGACGTTATAGCCAGTGAAAGTACTAAAAGATTTAACATCTAGTGATGTCAAAAGGCTCGTCTTTTAATACGGAGATTTCTGAAACGGTTAGGTCTTCTAACCCGTATTTGTCCATTTTATGGATAAACCATTTCTCCTTGTGTGTGTCGATCACCAGCATTGGGAATATTAAGAGGGCTATTTATATTAAATAATGTTATTAATATAGCTCGCTATAAGCTTAATACTTACACCGTGAATGTAATTCGAGAAGCGATATTGCATAGCTACCGTCAGTCAAACATTTCGCACTCAAAACCAGCTAACGTTTCGCATTAGTTATATAGCAAAACTAGTTTATACACGCGGCTTCACCTGTATCAAAGGCTTATCAACATATATACGTAAATATCATCTCTCTTCCCTATTCTCTAATGATGTATAAAGATACTAATAACGTTTGACCGACTGATACAGCTATCAGATACTGAGAACAGAATATAAGACGGGTTCTCTTCACGTTTTATAAAAACATCACCAATGACATTATATTATTTATTTACAATATTTTATTTAAAAAAAATCATATATTTTACATACAGTTGAGTGACAATAGGTGGTTGTTCATGTGGTGGTAAGCGATACGCTTGCTGTTATGACAAGCTATCTTCTTGATATCTCTATATCATAGTAATTACTAGTAATTGTAAGTAATTCAGTATTTTATAAACTGCATTACAGTAATGTTTTCAGACTACTGTTACTTAGAAATATACTACTTATTACATTTAATATAATGTTCACACATTGTGTAGCATACATTAAACATATCAAGAAAAAGAATACTAATAGTATATACTAGTCAGTACATACCAGTCTTAGTACATCGTATTGTTTCTTATGTTAGGCGATACATGTATTAACGAACATATATAAAGTATGTTTACGTATATTAATGGCAATACATGTAATTAGGAATGTATGGCCTAATAATCGAATTGTAATAAAATTAATATACTGCAAACAAAAATACACCAGGTTTTTATGACTTATCGTATTTTGTGTAATCATTATTAGAGACCTAAATTCAGTAATAGACGTCTATTGAGATGATATTACAATTAATCTTTGAAACGACTGGACAGATTTCTAAAACATATTCACTGTCACATAGCTGACTATTTATAATATAATGTGTGTGTGTGTGTGTTTTTTTTAATATTATAAATACTCAAATTGATAAAGAAAATTCAATAAGTCATTATGAACATATTCCAATTCAGGCTGAACAATATTAACGGAGAAGTCTGCATCTCAGAGAAACACTAGATTTTCATTGTGATTTAAATATTTTAATAATGGTGTAGATAAATTAATTATCATCCGGACCATGCCCACTGCTGGGCTGAGCTCGATAATTTAAACTATACCACAGATTGTGCCGTAAATATAACAAAATATAGTAAGAAAAATGTAGGTATTGACTGTTCATGTAGGTGCATGTGATATTTATGCAGTAGCGCTGGCTGCGTTATGAACCAGAAAGAAATCGTTCTCCTTCCGGCAGAATGTTGAAACGATCTATCACGTCCATAGAGCACGTCAAGTTCGTCCAAGTTGCGAACTGAGTTAAACTTAAATCGCACGACCGTTGATGTTGTACAAACATCTTGCGCAACAATCCATTTTACTTTGCGGTATATTTACAAATGAATTTGATATGCTGTCAACTGTTTACTTACTCCACGCCGCTTGCTTTGTAACATGGAGGTACCCGGTTCGAATCAGGAGCCATAGCTTGTAGAATTTTGATTATGGCATGGTTTCTTCAGTCCTTTAGGCAGCTCCCTGACGTAATGGTTAGAGCGTGCGGCTTTCATTCCGAACGTTACAGGTTCGAATCTCGCCATGTACCGATGACTTTAATATTTAAGTTTGAGAACTTAAGTAACAACAGCGAAATACAAACAGTGAAGGAAATCTGCATATGAATTAGAATTTATTCTAAGGTGTGTGTGAAGTCACCAATCCGCATTGGGCCCGCGTGGTGACTATAGCACCATCGCCCTCATATTGAGGGTAGACCTGTGCCCCAACAGTGGAGACGTAAATTGGCTGTTATGGATGGTTTATCCAAAGGTAAATTAATAACTGGTAGGCCATTCAAACTTGGCATTGCTCGCACTTTACCGTTTAGAGTCAGTAATAAGAGCTGCGGTGGTGACTGTCTCCGACAACGCAGTCCTGCTATCAGAGAATACAATATTGTAATATTTATTGTTTTTTATCCGATGAAATGACGAGACGAGTGATCTGTTTACTTGATGGTAAACCATACACTTGATCACAACGTGGCGCTAATTAGGATGACAACATAATGCCACGTTGTGCTCGTCGCCTAAAGATAAAATATTAAGACTCTCTCTCTTCTTCTAGTAATTTCACTAGATACAGAATCCTTGAAACTGAAACAAAGCAATGTTTGCACACTACAACTTTTCGACAGGAATAGGAGCTGCAGCGGTACACGGACGGTCCCCCACAAAAAAGTCCTACCACCAGCAAAAAGTAACATATGTCGAAACTAAGCAAATTCCATTAAAAATCGAATACATAATCATGATGTTACTTAACGCTGTATAAGTTTTATATAGACGCGCATAAGTAACTTGAAATATTCATAACGAATTTTAATATAGAATTAACAAGAAAGTCTGTATATGTTTCATTATACATATATATATATGCTAAGCATTTGTAAGTTACAGCATATGAAAGGGGGTTACGAAATTTTTGTTTATTATCTGCACAGTAACATTTATAGTTACATCATAGTAACATTTTTTTATTCTTCTACCTTTGTATCATTTTACGCGCCTCTTACATTTTAATGTTATTGTTTAATTATTAAAATATCAGTTATAATTCATTAATATTCATAGTGTTGTAGTGAAGATATCTTAACTGTTTTATTAAGTATCATATGATATGATAATACAGTTAAATAACATTTGATTTCTATATTGAATTGAGTTTCTGATGGTAACGTTATTACGAACCAGTCCAGTTAATAGCCGCTGGTAGTAGGTCACTTGCCGCTAAACGGCAGCGTGCAAATATTAATGTGTTCCGGTTGAAAGGGCGTTGGAAGTAAACGTGAAATATAAATAACCACTATTAAACCATTATTCATATTTTTATATCAGATTCTATATCTAGTCGACTATTATACTACTTACTATTCCCCGTCAGCTTTGCTAGCCGTAACATAGAATTGGGTTTGAAATTTGTTAGAAATATTTCCGCCCTTTCCGTTATTAACATCCTTGCAACTCGCTTTGGGGAAGGAATTTTGTAAAATCCATTCTCACCTGACCTCTAAACGAAAAAAGCAATAACTCTACCAAATTTTGAGTGTTTACGTCCAATAGTTTAGGAGATCTCCTGATGAGTTAACGAATCTCTGAATATCTCTTATATATGTATAGAATAAAAGCATGATTTTCATCAATCAACGTTTCGGCATCTATCTTTAGAAAACCAGTTGGAACCGATGATCGTATTAATCATCGCGATAATTATTCTGTTCAGTACTTGATGATTGGGTAAACCTTCTGTCATAACGTTCTGCCGATTTATCGTCACGAGATCGTGACCACTGGGCTTTGAACACACGACCCGTCATGATTGTTCCGTGAAATCTCTAATGACCTGTCATCGTAGTTCCTATTGTCTTTCGTCACTAATTCGCATCGCGTTTGCTTCAGTTTAGTGAGATATTTGCGAAATAGTATTTGATGATATAGTGCACTAGTTAGTCTATATGTATGTACTATTCACACTAAAGATTCCAATACCTGGAGGGAAACACTGACACCGGCAGACTGTTCCAAATCTTCGCTGTTTGAACAATGAATGATGAAGGAAGACGCTTTGTCTTGACTAACGAGCTTCTGCTGAATATTCTATCTAATTCGTCTGATGGTTAATCTTCTTCGAGCAGCAATGGTCATGATGACTTTTATGGTACACAGAAGTAGTGCCTTCCCGTTGCCTTTTCAACCTTCTTTATTCAATGACAGTTGAAGTTATATATTCTCAAATCAAAGAGTAACAATACTTAAACTATGGCATATTTAGTTAGGAATAATGTTATTTTCTATTTATGAAGATTGACATGGTTTACCTCATCATCATCAGCCGATAGACATCCACTGCTGGACATAGACCCCACCCAAAGATTCTCACATCGATCGAGTAGGGATTTATCATCAATAAACGAGGCTATGGCTATCACCAACCCGCATTGGGCCAGCGTAGTGGGAAAGGACAGAATTCCCCCCACATGATTTACGTCATGAAGCAAAAAATCCAAAAAAAAATTTTTTTTATTACTTTTGTTAATTTTTCCAGAAAGTGATTTTATACAAAGGAACAGAGCTCTATCCTTGTACTTGTTTAACTTGTCATGTAAAGTTTTATTGTGACGGCTAACTTTAACCGCAGTAGTCAGATTATAATTATTCTTCGTGATTATGAGTTCTCTAAAAATCCAATTTGAAGCAGTGAAGTAGAATTGTTAATATAAAGCCGCAAACTTGCAGAATGTTACTGCAGTGTTCCGATGTTACGACTGCAATGCGCCAGGGTCACGACACTTGCAGATCAATCCATATTACATAAACGATTGATATGACAGTTTCATTACAATGATGTCCTTTGTTGCCTTATTTGGAAATAGGCGGCGGAAGGGGCACTAGAGTGGTTGTAGATGGCCCAAGTAATCGCTATGAATCCTTCCATACCCGGGCCCAAGTGCTCGGCGGTACCACAAGCTCCAAAAGACACCCTGCTTCAGGTGGAAGAAAAGTTTTGTGGGAATTGTGCCAACTAACACTCTTTCGGTTGTCATTCTCAGTGCGCTGCATGGAGCCTCAGGATCCTCTATGGATCATCTCTATGCCTTCCTGCATTGCAGCTAAGCTCGTCCCGGGTAGGCCGTAACCCTCCTAAATACCCTCAGTTATCTACATCAAACGCGAGACCATCTTGTTTATATCTCTCACCACGTATATGCTTGGTGGTCAACGAGAGCTTTCATCTTCATAGCCCACAAATGTGAAAACCCTTTTGGACTTAATAGCCCGAGACTACACCACGGCACCGACCTAGGCTTAAAGATTTCTAGACTTAGTGACAATGTGCGCCATGCTCGCATTACTCGAAGGGCTGACGGTCTATGGTGCAGTAAGGTTCCCTGAGGTAGTTGTGTATAGTAGGGCGACGTAGTGCTCATAGACCTTCCACAAGGTGGATCGATCATCTGATGAAGATCGAGGAAGACCAATGGATGCAAACAGCACAGAACCGGAATGATCTTTGAGGGTCTACGTCCAGCTGATTAGATCTTTCGACTGATGATAATAAGCAATTAATACGAGGAAATTAATCATCACCATTTGTCTGTTACATCGCTTTGTTTTCTAACAAATCACGATAACGGTTTATTGTCGTTTTCCTCATGTTATTAATTATTAAAAACAACAAAGTATTAATATATTAGAAATATATAAACATAATAATTACTTAACACAAGTGAACTGTAAGTATAGAGTTCAGTGAGGCCAGTTAAACGGCAACCGTAACGATCTAACACAAAAACAACCCTTAGTTACGTTGCAACGTTACGACGATACAGCTCCGTTGTGTCTCGTGGAACAGGATGTAATCACGAAGGTCGTAAACACAGTTCCGTGTGGACCTCACGCTAGGAGCCACTTCATATTGCGTGCCCTACAAAGCAGTCACGCGATACTAAGTATAGAACAGTATATACACGGGCCCCCTGTCTGTACCGTTGCAAGTAAGCGAGCTGTATAACAGAACTAGATTTAAGCAGGGGTGATTGTAGTGATAAAGGAAGCAGTTGGTGTTTACTGGTGGTGGCCGTGGATGCTGGCACCACCGCAACGAGTACATCTGTCGTAGTGTGCAAATATTACTGTATTGTGTAGCGCCATAGCTCTTGAACAAACATAGGAGACCCGCGATATGTTCAACTAATGGGTCTTCAATGTACTGCTGGCTGATCCTGCTAGCTTTGCCTTTTTTATCCAACTTAGCTACGAGCTGAAGGAGATGTTCACCTGATGATAAGTGATACGCCTGCCCATAACGTGGCGCTAGCTAGGATGATACACACTCAGCGCTGTAGTCTCGAGCTGTTAAGAATAGCACTGAGGTATTCCCTGCTCGTACAAGGCGACTTAAAGGGTCCTCGGGTTCATGGGCTTTGAGGGTGAGGGTCCCCGGAGGTCAATAAGCGAGCCTTGGAAGGACGGCAAATTCATGGTGGTCTTGTATTTGCCGTAGCACAGCGTGGGTGCTGAAGCCTTTGTCCTTTCCGTGGGATGTTTTAGTCGGAGTGCAGAGGGCACCGGTGCGATCCGTAGGAGATCCTGGAGCCCCCTCCTAATGCACTGAGGGAGTTTCAATAAGTAGAAGCCCGATATAACCTTGTCTTGCCCCTCCCCCTAATGCAAGGTATCTTGTTTAGAATATTTCCCTCGCGATAAACAGAAAAGCATAATATACACTGCCCCATATTACGCTCGTATCCTGGTGACATAAGATGTTTAGTCTAGTTACATTAACTGCAGCGCCCTTTAAACCGGAATGCAGTAATATTTGCACACTGCTGTTTAGCGGCAGAATAGGAGCTGTGTACCGGTGGTGGGTTAGATACCTACCACCGGTACTTGCTGGCCATAACCCGAAACTCTTTACATCCATTCTTAGTTGACCTCCAAGTGACAAGCAACGTCTTTACCAAATTTTGAGTGTTGACGTGATGAGTCATAGAATCTCTGGATATCTCCTAAATATAGATTTAATAGACTACCGATCCAGACTTTTTATGTCTATGACGTCATGTTTACACGAGCTTGTTTACGTGTAAACAGATTAGCCGCTGTGACGCCGGCGTCCACAGGGGTTTCATTTGGTACCAGGTCCGGGTGCGAGTGAGGCTTGACGTGGATCGATCAGATCGCGTGCTGGACGTACACAATAATCGCTATCGGCATTACGTTCGCGCCGAGCTAGTGACGGGTAGGTGAGCAATTATATATATATATTTTAATATATTTATATATCACACCCCTTTTTATATATCATCACTAATACTGATTTAATAATTTTACTGTTGGTAGCCCTCTATTGCCAACCTACCACCTTTTGCATACGAGAAATGGTTGTACGCAAACATTACTTTCTTCCGGTTTGAAGGGTGTTGTAGCTTGTGAAATTACTAGGGTAATGTGACTGGATATTTTATGTCTCACGCGACGAATGCAATGTGATGCTGTATATATCATACTAACTAGCGCCACGTTGTTATGGTCAAGCGTATCACTTATCATCAGGTGAACGTCCCATCCGTCTCGTCGCTTAATTGTTAAAAAAAAAGTTTACGATCGTAGCTGGTGGCTGTGTCACTTACAATTAGGTGTGCGCTTTGTGTGTGCAGTCGCTTCGAGGAGTAAACGAGGATCGCGCCCATCACTACTCGCTGGACTGACTGCTCGGAAACTTCTAGCTTTCGATTTTTTTTACGCTCCGTTGTGTTCGGCGATATATAATTAGTCGACTGTTTCACTTCAGCTTACTGCCGACCAGTATACTCCGTCCTTATCGCACAGTTCATATGACGTGACGTAAGCGATATCGATTTCATAAAACTGACAGGTGAGTTATGGTAATTTTTATTTGCTCTTATCTCTTATTTTTTATTCAATAAAACGACTATACGAATGAAACGTTCACTTGATTATAAGTGATATGCCCACTTGTAACAACGTCGCGCTAATCAGGGTGCAACACACTGCCATATTGCGCTCATCGCCCGAGACACGTCGAATGTAAACCCCAGTAAATACACTAGCTACAACGCCCTTCAAACCGGAACCCTGTAATGTTTGCACACTACTGTTTAGCGGCAGAAATAGCCGCTGGGGTGGTAACTAGTATTGTTCTTATGTAAACGTATATGATCATTTATTTTAATATTACGGGGGGAACCTTGGAAAAGGTACTCTGTCTTTTGGGGGGATGTTGGTTTATATAAAGGTTTTAACCCACTTAAAAATCGTAGGCCTCAGCTATTGGAGAAATCGTGGGTTTTCCATCCAGAACTGAACCGAAGCCCTTTCGATATGCTATAACAGACTGATGCAGTTCCCAAGACACTTGTGATTACTCTGGTTGTTTTTTTTTTACTTGTACTTTACACAGTAGTAGAACAACATTATGGTGGAGAAATATCTTCACTCTCTTCTTAAGATAGAAGGCTTCTGTTCTGGCAAGAACATCAAGAGGAGTAGGAGTATTATTTCACTGGTGGTAGATCTCTGTTGCCAGAGACCGTCTAGGTACCACCGCAGCGCCTATTGCAGCCGACAATAGTACAGTGCAAACATTGTGTCCCGGTTTAAAGGGTGCTGTAAGTATTGTTATTACTAGGGTAAGGAGACTCAATATCTTACGTTTTAGGTGATGAGCGCTATGTGGTGCAGTGTATATCCATCTCAACTAGCTCCACGTTCTTAAGGGCAGGCGTATCATTTATTGGAGAACGTACTTTTGTATAACAATTACGAGCTGGTTATAATAATATGGATTAAACATAATAAAGTTCTGTTATAAGGTATCCTATAAAACATTCCTGGTGGTGGACTCAGCAGTGGATGTCCATCAGTTGAGGTGATGAGATGAAAAGGTTTTACTGATTTTATATAAATGTAACACGACACTAGTAATTTTAGTTGTTTAATTCTATATTTAAATGAAGTGTTCATCATAGGCCTCTCCCAAAGATCTCCACCCCGATTGATCCCGTGTTGCTGGCATGCAGTGGGTTCCTGCTATTCTCACCAGGTCGTCGGTCCACCTTGTTGGAGGCCTCCCAACACTACGTCTACCGGTACGCGGTAACTGAAGCGTTACTTAGTCATTATTCAAAATAATCGGAGATCGTGGTGTGTTAAAATTGATTAGGCGACAAAATTTAACGCGAATTAAACTTTTCAATTACGCGAAAATTTGATATGGTAACATTGAAATTAAAAAAAAAATACTTTATATATACATTTTGGGAAGACTAGGAGCCAGACGTGCTCAAGGAAAAACCCCCACCACCTGAATGGAAACAAAGGCGATGGGAGACAGTATACACCGTGCGGTCCACTCTGCATTCGATCTCACTCAACGGAGACTGTTTATGCGTGGTGACGTTCCTCAGCAATGAAGGAGCGACGAAGAAGATAAAGATACTTTATATTACTCCCTTATGTATATAGTAACTAAAGTAAAGAAGTAAGAAGAGAAAGAACAAGACGAAAGTAAAGAACGACGTTTTACTTTTGTTATATGAATGTTAAAACCAGAACGATAATATATTTAATGTTTGTTCGCTCGTCTGTATGTTAGGGAACGACTTTTATGTATGTGAACTGACGTACATGATTGTAACTTAAGCAGCTTTTATCAGTTAAAAAGAACGGTTTAAGTTAAGGTTACTTAACTACGAAACTATTAGAGAGATGAATATACAAGCAGATCAAAGTTCTTAGTTAATTAACTTACCAGAGTCATCGTCGTGACCGGTGTTAAGCTGAAGAGCTAAAGCACGTAGCTGTTTGAAGACTTGTACGGCTTCCTTTCTAAGCCAGCCGTCGTCTTCATCTTCCGGTTCGGTCTCCATCTCGGCGTGGAGGGAGCGCGCGGTATCCGTGTGCTCTAGAGGCTCAGGTGCGCCGACTCTCTCGGCTAAAGTGTCATGAGACCTTTGGAGACGCTCCAACTCCTTCAGCGTGTTCTGGTATAGGTGTTCCTGGTAAAGAATTTACAGGCTTTTTACAGGCTTATAATTCAAGTGACGGGTTTAACATATGATGGTAAATGATACGTTTGCCTATAACAATGAAATCCAAGATCCGATGGAAGTCAGAAAGAAAATCAATGTTCTATCAAATTCCGTGAATATTGAGATTTGTGTTCTGATAAAGTCTGTTTTAGGTACAAATATTCAAATTGTTTTTATGGCAAGTAAAATGTCTAAAAATGCAGATACCGGTTTAAATAAATATCAAGGATAAGATAAAATCTTTGATACCTTGTTTTGTCTTAATCTTAATACTCTATTCAAAGGCACTATTGAGAGATTACGTCTGACATAATATGAACAATGGACGATTATTTCGGTTTATGTATACATAAACGCGGAGGTGAAAGGAACTGTGGACTTTATACTTAAGGATTTACTTTAACAACTTCCGGAATCCGATAATTCCGTAAATAATGTTGTAAGGCCGCAGATGAATGGTTTTGATATGGTTCATTATTTATTCAAACGAGTTTATTTTGAAGTCGACTAAAAGATGTTAAAAAGCCCATAAAAAGTCATGTGGATTATGCAATAAGTAAATTCTACTGGAGTGGAGAACATCGTGGGAAAAAGAAGTGCAAGATGAACCCAGACGAGGGCCATGTATTGCGCAAAGTGACTGAAAATCGGAAACAAGTGGACAATCTCATTCTGATGCTTATGATAGTTCAGTTAAAGCATTGATAGTAAAACTTTAGAAAATAAGTAGCTTAAAAGTATTAATACCATTGTGCTATATTTAGTACAGAGTCTAGATCCATTATTAATACCTGTTCTTTCAGCTGTCTCTCCAGCGCTGCAATCCGGTCGTTTGCTTCTTCCAGCTGTTGCATCAAGCCCTCTTTGTCACGGAGTGAAGCCGTCAGCCTTCGCTCCAGGTCTGTCTTCTTATCGCTGACTAACGCCAGCTCTGCTTTCAGCGATTTGAGGCTTTGTACATGATCCTGAATAAAGGATAACACATGTCAGTCTCGACAATGTGAGTATCTTGAAGATGTATAATTAGTCCAAATCATTTCTTACACAACTACTTATACTTTATAGTGATCAAATATAAGTTTGTTTTTAAATATCCTATTTAGCATTTAATTTCTAGCAGAAAAAAGTATTTTTACGATATATCATTCGTTATGAAAAACAAAAAAAATATTACTTAGGCAATATCATCTTCATCATCTCAATATATGGACGTCCATCCTTAAAAATTTATAGGTACTCCATTGATGTACAATATTGTTATATCAATCACCCATATTAAACCTACCTGTAGGCTGGTCTTCCTCATGGAGCACTGATCTTTCAGGCTCTCCAGCTGTGCCAGCAGCTGGGCTTCTGTCACCGAGCACTCCTTCAGCTGGCTAGTCAGCCGGGAATTTTGAGCTGTCAGGTCGGCTATAAGACTTGCCTTTTCTTCCTCACGCTGTTGACAGAAAGAAATATAGAATTACCTGCGGTTCATAAATACACAAAGTATAATATATAGGATTTATAAATATTGTCGTGTATGTATATTCCTCCAGCAAATCAAAACTAATGACAAAAGAAAAGAAAAAAATTATAAATAATATTCAGAAATGCACAGACCTGCTTAAAAAGTCCAAAAAGTAATATTTGAAAAGAGCAGATAATCTTAAAGCAGCGGAAAAGACTTTTTTGTTCTCAGGACATCATCGATCAAAGAAGTTACTGCCCTGAGTGGGAGAGTGTCTAACTTTGTAACCCAGAGGTCCTTGGTTCCATTCCAAATACCTCCATAAGTGATGGAAGTAATGAATAAGAGTAGGAATAGTAATGTTTTTACCATTGGTGTGTTTGGGTGATCAATATTTGAAAGTTGGATTATTCAGTTATAAAATCTATAAATTCTTTAGAATCTTGATATCTTAGGATGGGAGCATAAACATTGATTTATTTTAGCTTTTTTTGTAAGTTTTTTTAGTTCTTGTTTATAGTCCGCAATCCGAGGAAAAAACTATAAGTTCCAAAACGTAGACCGTAAATAAATACTTTTCAAAAGCATTGATTTCCTTAAGGTTTTATTTTAATATACAGGTCAATTAAAATAAAATGAATGCCCGGCCGTGCTTACAGACACTGGTCCAAGCGCTGAGCGTGGTTAATCGTTTTAATGGGTGTAAAAACGGTGGCCCGCGACTTGGCACGCCAAATTACCCCTTCTAACAACCAGCTTAGGGTCTAAATAGCAACGTTTGCGAAACAGTTTTTCCTGCAGGTTTCGGAAGGTCGTTAGACGGCGTGACGATTGTATTGCGAAACTCATCGAAATTAAGCCCAAGTTGTACACAAAGGGAGAGTTAAGTAAGCCTATATTAATAGAAAAACATTTAAATAGCTACTAAATGTAACCCATCATAAAGCAGGAGTTACTATTTCTGCAGAAATCACCGCCAGTAATACTGCTTGCTGCATATTGCTACTAGACTGTCTTATGAGGGAATAATTTCTTAGTAAACATCTTCACCATCCCTTTATTGCTAATTGTAATTGCCTTGCACTTCCCGTTGTTTTGTCATATAAACTTTACAACAGGAAGATGATGATAGCGAGATTTGATCCGTCTCGACTAATTATTATTTATTGTCGAGTTCGGTATAAATTCCCGGAGATGCTCATAAAACACTGACGACCGCCTATCAGAGAATGTTAGCGTCCAGAAATGTCATATAATCACGACTTTCCACCAAAACACGAGATATCAAAAAAAATTAAGGGTTTCCTCTGTCGAAGTAAATGTTTGATACAAAAAATGGCGTGTAATCCCATCTAACTTAAATAACTCTACACTAAATCTTGTAACTACTTAAACTTGTAACAAAAGATAGAATTTATTGTATAGGATGTAAAACCACAGACATCCGATGAATGGATTGGTGACAGTGTTGTCTACCTCATGCTACTTATAGTTTCGAAGGCCGCAACGAAACCGATTCCGAATTTCTTACCAAATAGTATTTTTTAATGAATTCTTTACACAGAAAAATAGATGAAGATCCGGTTCCCGATCTTTACGTTCTTTGTAACTTACACACAATTCCATTTTAGATATCTGTGGGAGTAGCAAGATCTTTGAAAGTTTTCCTGCTTTCAATTAGAATACTCTATTCTAACCTCTAAAAATCTCCTTGATCGTCTTTATTAGGTTACAGGATTTTCTACATCATCATCAAGCGATAGACGTCTACTAATGGACATATGTTTCCCGAACAGCATGCAAATAATTCCAAGTCTTTTTTTAACAACTTAAGTTGATACAACAAGCTATTCGATTGATGCTTAACTGCTGCCAGAATTTTCGGTCGCCTGTCATTAAGGAGTCTCACATTCCTGTTGCTCGTCAAAAAGAAACTACCTCTTATATGAGATAGGTCTTTGAAACCATCTATGCACTGCCATACTAACACTATGATTTTAGTAGTTTCACTTGCTACAGCACCTGTTTACTTTGGAAGGTCAAAGATAGGTTTGTACAATTTTACATAACAGTAGAAGTATCCCCTGGTTTCTGATGGTCACCTACATAAATAGCGTTTCTCATCAAAAAATCTTCGGTACTAGATAATTTAAAAGCACCTATATCCACTAAGTTATTATTATTGATGGAAGTTAATGGAATATGGATATTGCCCCAGTTTTAGATGGTGGACTTTATGGTCTCGTAACAAGGTCGATATTTAATTTCTCTGTTCCAAATATTGTAAAAGACAACAAGAAGTAGACTCGTCCACCGTCCACCGTCCGCCGCCCACTAAATCAATCGGCCACGGAGTATTATATACTTTTATCATTTCCAATAGATCGTCTCATCTATTTGTTCAACCATAGAGAATTGTTTGTTAAAATTGTTGTTCACGGAGCCTCTTGCAGTTCGACATCGTGTTTACTATGGTTTTGTAATTTGGTAGTAATAAAGAATTACTTCAAAGCACAATCTAATTCGACTCTTCTCATTCAAGAGTTTTTGTTCTTTAATACGAAGTGACAAGCAGAACTTAATCGTGAATGATATTACTTGTCCCATACAGTGATATGAGAAAAGTAATCTCTTCATTTTAAAGATACAGATTGCTAAGAATAATGTGTTAGGACTGTTTATCTCATTCAAAGTAGTGGAATAGCATCTTTGATTACTTGAAATGTATGTTCTCTAATAAATAACACTGGTAACATCCTTTATATTGTAATATAGTAGTTTGTACTACTGTTGGCAGTTGGGATAAGTACCACGATAAAGTCTACTTCTACGATGACTAGAAATTAGATATACCAAAGTATTTTTATTTCTCTAATCGAGCAGCTCGCTTGTTTGGTTTCTAGTACGATTCCGGGGTCAAGTTGTGAAGTTTGCATAGTTTGGTCTTTCGAACCTGCCCAGTTGGTATTACTTTAAATATTTTAATAATGTAAGTATTGTACTTATGTTACCATAAAGTTAGAATAAGGCGCTGGTGCTGACATATGGTAATTCCATATCTAGCATCCAGAGTCTACGAGTTTTAAAAAATCTGCGATAAATTATTATTACTCTTATAATCATATTATACAATATGATTATATATCTGCCATCATGATAGTCAAGAAAAGAGAAGAGTCAGAGTAATCAAGGCAAGCACGATTAATAGATCATCGGCCTCATAGTTTCTCAAGACCGCGTGAAAGTAATATCAAATGTTATTCCATTCAAAATAATAAAAAAAAACATAGTTAACGTAATATGTAGTAGCACTGTCCTGTAGTTGGACAATTCTGAAAAGGACTAAGGTAGGCCCTGTTTACCATAGAAAGCGATTGAACGGTTTTCGAGTTCGCGAGCTTCGAAGGTGGAGGCCCTTTTTGCCCTCGAAGCGAGCTTGAAGTTGACGACAACAACAAGCAAGAACGGAGGTGACAACGGGGAGGGTGCACTAAGCAAGCCCGGGTAAGAGGCACCGGTGAGTTCCGTTAGAGATCCCAGAGGCTTAGCGCAACACAATGAGGATGACCACCGGGAGAGTTTATGTGGTTGCAAATCGCACACTTGACTTCCTTCACCCCGATAGAAAAGAATATTTGGTAGGAATATACTAAAAAAGAGGCGTAAAACAAAATTCGCGAAGAAAGCTACATTTTCCTACGAATTTTTTATTATGCCCTCAGTTAATTACGTGTAGTGATGACGTCAGTCGAAATTAATGGGAAAGTAATTAGTCGCTTCAGGCGCGGCCTGCCGACTCGCCGGCCTTCAGGGCGCGTGGGGCACGCAAGGGAACCTATAAATTTATAGGAAATAGTATTTGTTTAGGCTTCGCCTTCGCAGCGCTTGCTCTATTTTCGTTTCATCGATCTAGAAATTTTCGCAACGCATGCGCAGGAAATGTATGACTTAATCCTCGCTATCACTATCTAATATATATTTTTCCACACCTCTAGCTAAGGAACCAGGATGCAAAATAAAGCCAAAGAGGTATTTTCTGCGTCGATAAGTAAAATTTGGTTGGTTATTGGTGTGAGAAAATTGAACTAGAGACAAACTATAAATATATACCACATACATACACATAGACACAGACAGACAGACAGACAGACGGTAAGACAAAGGTAAGCAAATATTGTCCATATTCCATATATCATCGAAGGAATGAGATATTGGTTTGCTATCCCCAGTGTTTCTGTCCTAATAGGAATTATTACCTAACTTCATGAACTGCTTCTCCACATATCATAAAGATTATCTCATCATTGAGGAGTTGGTGTACATAATTAAAGAATGACGGTCCTTGTCCACAGTAAAGAATTGATATTAAGTTTGTTGCTAGCAGTTAACTTTAACCGTAAATTAAAATTTCATCATCATCATTAGCCGAAAGAAATTAAAGTTAACCGTCTTTTAAATGACTAACGCTGCCGTATAATCTTCAAGCGAAATATGATCTACTGAATTAGCGAACATCCAGTTAAAATCCCCGTAAAATCATATAATCTTATCCTTAACAGTTAAACGACTCAAGTGGCTAATCGGATTCGAACTCACTACTGCTAATAGGATCAGCTTTATAACTTTTCGACAACTATGTGTACGCATCCTAGTATGGTTTCGATAGTACGGCCACAGTTACAGCGGGTACTAACGAAGCGAGTCCTTCACCTGGTGGTAAGAGAAACGCTTGCTTACTGCTTAGGATGATATACGCTGCACCGAATTGTGCACGGCGCCCTGAGTCAAAGATGTTAAGTCACGCTACCCCAGTAATTTCACTAGCTACAACACCCTTGAAATCAGAACAGAGTAATGTGTGCTCATAAATTTTGGACGGTACAGATAATAGATGCGGTGGTCTTGGAACCCCATAACATGTAGATCCGGAATTGAAGGAATGTAGGTCTACTGGTCTTAATGATTAAGTATTATTAATAATTTAGTTCGAGTCGTAAATATATTAGTTAAGTTAACGGCATTGCTAACTCTCTTTTTTAAACTTTGACCTAAGACAAGTTAAAGTTTTAATTTAATATCCCTTTACGAAAATACCTTAGAAAAATATTTGCTGAAAATACTTAGAGTTACGTGGTAATGGCTTCGTATTCACGTGCCACCAGCTCGTTGGTTGGATGTGGAGTAATTGGATAGAGGATCACGTGGCGTGATGGTATTCTTTATAACAGTATTATTGATGCTTATATTTTTTAGTTGACTATATTTCTTATAACTTATGATATGGATTTTGTGTTTATTAATGTTTTTACAATAAAGTTTACAACACATTCTGGTTTGGAAAGCGGATGATATGAAGTTGAACTTTGACGTTGCTTTTGCCTTCTCCCACACGGAGAGAGTCTTCCATTAGTCCACCAAATTGGACAAGTCCGAGTTGATAGACATACGTCTATATGCTCTTCTTAAAACATGTTTCCTCATGATGTTTTCCTTAATTCAAAATTCAAGCTCAGTGAGGATCGAACCCGCGCTTATTCGGTCCCACCAACTAACTATCATAGTTAGTCCGTCAGTGTTAATATAAAAAAAATGGAATTAGTTAACAATAGCGTTTTTTGTTAGTTAGAGGTCAACGGCTCAGCAGCCGGCATTGTTTTGAAGTTATCCCACAACCAGTATCGGTGCGCTTTGATAACTATTGTTCAATGCTAGTTAAGATTAACTACTGATACGCTTGTTTTTTAAATTTAATACTAACGCAATTAAGTTTAGGATAATGGTCACTATTCATTTTAAAACGTAGTTAATTTTATAATTCTTTAAATCAACCTCCTGAACTAATGGGTCGGAGCTTAGTGGCTCATGTAATTTCTTCTTTACAATTAATAACGTTTGTTTCAATATGTTTTCCATTGCTTATTTAAGACACTCTAAATTTTAGTCTCCTTTCCCCGATTCCAAATTATGCTATTTTTAATATAATATCTTGTGATTTACTGAATGAAAAACAGTATTCAATAAAACTGCCACGCCGACGCTATTATTGATTATAGTAATCAATTTGATTATCAATTCATTTATAGTATCTGTAGTTTCAATGCCTTTATATTAATCTATTTTAATATTTATTACAAAGGTTTTTGCTATAATTTGAAATTTTCTCTTAGCATTGAACAACAAAAACATTAAGTCTATAATTTTTGAGGTATTATCATAATTACTTTTAAAATATTTAAACTACAGCCTCAATTATCTCTTTGAGTGTTTTTGTGCTTATGTTCATCAAATGAAAATTTTTAGTACATTTATAAGTATAAACTTTTTTAATAACGAATTTTAACTTTTAGAAACTACTAAAAGAGTTTTCTCTTCATCGAGAATAATTCTAAGCAAACATCGAAAATGTTTTTACAAGCCCATCCGGAACTTACCTGTTTGACGGAATTGTCCTTGGAGTCGATCTTGACTGTGAGCTCCCGGATATCATTCTGCAGCTCCAACAGACGCGCCTCATATTCCCCTTGAGTGGTGTCCAAACGCCGCCGCAGCAGGTGTTTCTCTTGCTCCAACTCCTGGTGAGAATTAGCGAATATTAGCATATACATTTAAAATTAATATGAAAACATTGGAGTTACTAAAGGATAGTATAACCTAGATCTGTACGTATATCATCAATAATATAGTTTTAAGATATTTACTCCGCACCACGCTGCCACCACCAGTTTTAGCGATTTCAGTTATTTCACCGTTTCAAATTGGAAGATGGTAATGTTTGCACACTACTACGTTATTTCGCAACAGGAAAAGGTGCTGCAATAACGACTAAGAATATTTCCGGTAATTTACCGCCGGCGGTCGTTTCCATAACCCTTTCCTTACAGCGTTCTTTAAATAAGTATACAATAATGTTTGTTGATGTTATTATAGTCTTTTTTAGGGGTTTATAATAAGAAATGTATTATTAATGATATTAATTAAAAACAGGATAGAAAATTAGCGTTAATGACTCTATTAAGTTTAAATCTATATACGAGTCGCATAGCAGATTCGAATTCAAGTCTTTACATTTGCAACCTTTTCCATTATCCTAACGTTTTGTTTCTAATGGATACTGTGTTTCGTTTAGCTGGTGTATTAGGTGAAAAGGTAAATAAAACTATTGTTGTACTAAACCAACAGGTTTTACCATTTATATATTTAGATACGCCAAGTTTCTGCCTTTTTATTAAACGAACTCCACGAGGCAATTACACGCCAATCTATAAAGAAAATAGAAATAAAAAAAAAATCGTTTCCTACTTCGTTAGCGGAAGCGTGATGGAAGCTGAAGATTTGTCGCTTTTACTTGCGATCTTCGTTTGTTAATTTGATTACTTAAAAGATTTCAATAACAGGCTGTATAAGAATATCATCATTAATACTTAGATAAACAGTTGCAAGGCCGGGACCACACGTTATGGAGTTTAGCTGGTTGTAATATGTGATAATATCGCAAGTAAAATAATATCATCGCGATTTAGATTTTGTATTAAACTTCATTTTTTTTTTTATTCAACGAAGCTACGGAACGAGTAGGAGGTTCACCTCGTGGTTAGTGATACGCCTGCTTATAACAATATGACGCCCACTAGGATGGTATACGCTGCACCACGATGCATTAAGCCTTGAGACATACGACACTAAATGTCGTTGCCTCAGTAATTTCACCAGCTACAACTCCTTTCAATCCGGAACATGGTAATGTTTGCACAATACTGATTTGACGGCAGAAATGAGAGCCGTAGCCGTGCCTACCTCGACGGTCTCCGGCAACAGCGGGTTCTTATGTTTGAACTCATATATCAAACATTTCTTTTATACTTGCTTACATGTATTGTTATGTATTACATGTATATATGAATATTTCTTTTTGTATATATATATATATATATATATATATATATATATATATATTGTTATCGTTCAGTAATGAATAACGTTCAATTTACGCAGAACACTTCGCACTGTAACAACGGGGTTGTGCGTCACGTACATTTAGACAACTGTGTAAATATAATATTATTTAAATATATCGTTAAGCTCTATTCATTACTGTATTTCGATTATATGCAAAAATATCATATTCATCTATCATCGTCATCAGTCGATAGACGTCAACTGCTGGATATATGCTTGCCCCAAAGATCTCCACGTCGATCGTGTATTGAACGCAATTTTAATACGAAGCCGAGGTTATTACAGTCACGATAGCGGCCGTAATCGTTATAACGCGTGTAAAGTCAGATAAGCCTGTTAGATGGATATTTAATTATTTATAAGACTAGTAACTAAATGTATATTTATCCATTTATATATATTTTTGGAGAAAGACAACGCTGGCGCTCTCTTGTCTCAGAGGCGCAGACTCACTTTGAGTCGCTGCGCCACAGAAGTACTCATACATATTATGTATTATTTATATAGTATATATATAGCTGCTATATGGTTGTGGGAAGTGAAAGGTCACCAAGTGATCTTGCGAGATGATTCTCGCACCAGCTCCAGGTCTCCGTTAACCGTTGTCCACGCCGAATTCTCGGTATCCACTGACCCGAAAGAATCTCCAATGAAAATCTCCTAGAGCTCTGCCGCAAAACTACAATCAAAAGTGGATTGATCATACACTACGATGAGATCCTAACCATGTTCCCGAGCAGGACCCTGATTGTAATCTGACTCCAGACAAACGTTGTCCAACACAGTAGTAGAGGAGGTCAAGAAGGTTGGAAAGATGTGGGAGGAAATTAAGGGTGAAGGCCAATACCGAACACTCTGCAGAAACACTGTGGACGCCCTTTGCCCCATATTGGGGCCATAGGATAATAATTAACAATTTGAAAATGTTCCATCTTTCCACTTCCTAGATTTATTGGTAGAGAATACCCTTAGACATTATTCCGATTCATGATCATCATCATCAGCACTCATACGTCCACTGCTGAACATATTTCCGCCGGTTGTACCCTTATTTTTAATAACGATATTAAACAAATAAATGTTTAACAATAATTGATACAGAATAATCAAATGTTTATGATGTGAAGTACATGTACAGCAATGGACTGATCTCTGATCTTTAGGATAGGAATAGGTCCAGCAGTGGTCTATTAATTAATGGTGATGATGATATGTAAAATAAAATGGACATAAAATAGACCAACGATCTGGTCTAAGTCTGATAATAAGAGATACTTTTTTTTATTCGACGGAGCGACCGGACGGTCGAGGCGTTCAGCTGATGGTAAGTCATACGCCTGCTCATAACAGCGTGACGCTAGTTAGGGTGATATACACAGCATAACATTATGCTTGTCACCTGGTGACAAGATCGTCTCTGACAAAAACAGTCCGTCCAAACACATTAGTTTTTGGAGGTAGAAATGAAGGCTGCGGTGGTACTTAGCCAGATGGTCTCCGGAAATAAAGACCACCAGTTTTGGAGGCAGATCTATGGTCAGCTGTGGTAGTCTTGCAGATTTTAATAATGTTATAGCATTATTTAACTTATCTTAGTTATATATAACAACGAGATACAATGACAGGATTCTATCTTAGTAACCAGGAGGGGTAAGCGAAAGAGGGTCGCGATGGCATTGTCTAAGTAGTCCGACATGCGTCGCGTGTTCAAATCTCACTACTTAGAAGATCATTTGAACCATGAACTTGTAGTTCCTAGCATTATTGTCGGGGCCTACTTTTACCTAATCGGATTTTCACTTAACCATTCCACTTAAGCAATTCTCGAAGAAATGTCTTTGTTGACCCCTTAAGTCATTCCTTTAGATAGTTCTTTTAAAAGTAAATTATAGTTCATCTATTAAGTAATTAAACTTTGTTGAAATAACTTAGGTATTAGTAGCAAAAGCAATAAGGGTTGTAGTAAGGGTTCCCGGCAACAACTCACTCGATCCAAGCCAACCTAATCTGCTCGTGGTGCAATCTTCTAATCAACAAATGGGGTTCTTACTCCCACCAACCCTCACTGGGCCGGCGTGGTGAGAAATGCCCCAAATTCCCACATATGAATCCCTACCTGATCGTATGGGAACCTTTGGAAGAAACCTATGCCCAGGTGTGCATATATAGTAACAAAATCAAAATCCTTAATCTAGTTATTAACTTTATAACTTGATTATAACTTTGATATAATTAATAATTTTCGTGGGTATGAGAAACTGAAATGTTAAATTATTGTAGAGACTTTATAATTATTTTCTATGAGGGTCAATACTCTTCGGTCTCTATGAGTTTCTACTCTTTACGTTTTACTATCAACACTTAACCTCAATTGCACATAGCGTTAATTGACCGCCGGAAGTAAAGCCTGTTATAGTGAAGATATACGATATGATGGTGAGATAGATGAGTGGATTCAAAAATACTCTGCCACTAACCAAACTCCACGGCATACACTTAAGGTCCTAAAATAAAGCCAGGGAAACCCTCTTCCTGTTCTGTGTACGAGACAAGCTCAGCTACTTCACCATGGAGCTATATTTTCCTATTGCTGTAAGAAATGATAGCTAGAAAAATAATTTTTTTGTAATTTCATAAAGCGATAAGGCAACGTGGCCACCCCAGTAATTTCACTAGCTACAACTCCCTTCAATCCGGAATACCGTAATGTTTGCACACTACAGTTTGTCGTAAACGACTCGATCGTCGAAAAAATAACGGAAAGGACGTAGTAAACTATTGTATTACTTCTGATGATAATAATAAAAGAAATATTTCCAGCATTCCACCTACGGTCCTTAAAATTCGATTATGGCTGTAGTGGAAGCCATTACGAATCCTTCCATCATTCAGCGCGCAACGCATTAGGATGCGCGAGCGCACGCCGCGGCCACCGAGCAGCTCTAATGTGTCACAGGGCCGCTTTATCGGTTTTCCAGTAAATAATAGTATTTATTATACTACATAGGTGGTATTTGCATTCCCAAGACGGTTAGATATGGTAAACATTATCTTAACAAACATTAAAAAGGAATAATGTATCAAGTATTCAAATACTATATGTTATTAATAAATATTATACAGGAAACAAAGAAATATTCTTTAAGGATTTTATAGACTTTATTTAATCAATTTAACTAATATTTCGACATTTTAAATACCAAGCACACCAATAGAAGACTTCAAGACCCAGTGAACAAGTTCCGCATAGATCAGACGACAAATAATAATTAAAAAGTTGTAGGTATCCAGTGATGGCTGTGATGTGAGGACATCTATCACCTTACTCCTCCTGTGACCACGGCTGCCGATTACCGCTCGAAAAGTCAGGATAACAAAATTAAATGAAATGATTTAATAAAAACCGCAAAACATAATTTTATTTATTGCGTAATATTATCTTAAAGTAAAGAAATCACAATTATACGATATTTCTAAGATACTGCTGGTTTTTAAAAAATAACATATAGTATTTTTTTAATCTGTTGCGAAACGTCATGATATGAGTAACAACGAAATCATCGTGGTAAGAAACGTTTTGTGTGATAAAGGATGTACATAAATGTGGAAAGGGATAGAAAATAAATAGACAATATACTGATGCTGTAGACAAGCAAACGAAATTAAAAGATTTGATCTTGTTGGAAAAAGCGATCTGCATAAAACGGCAATCTACTGACCGCTGAAGAATAGGAATAATATATGTGTAGTTATATATGTAGTATAATGATATAAGTGTAGTTTTTTTACAGAGTCTTCCATCTAGTCTAGATAGTCTTGTTTTGGTTGATGATGAATTCGATTTGAAAGTGATCAATATTTTATGTAAGATCTTAGTTACGTTATATAATATAGAAACGTCAAAAACAATGACAATTAACAATGGAGGTTAAAGTTCATCTCTTGCTGGAATATTTTCATTCATAGATTGTGTGAAGGATGACATGTGTAAGAAGAGTGTGAATTCAGAAATGTGGGAGAGAAGTACATACTGTGCCGACCCCACATAGAATGGGAAAAGGGCAAAAGGAAGAAGAAGAAGATAGATTGTGATCATCTTTTGATGGTAAAAAATTATTAAAAACTCAATGTCCGACTCGTTGTTTGTAAATTGAAATCTAAAGCCAATAATCGATTTGCAAAAGCATTTGGGCTCATCGATCAGCGTCAGTCGTACGGCCGTCAGCGTGGAGTCATTCTAGACAGAACAGTATTTGTTAACATCAATTGCGAGGGTCAAGCAGATAATTACATAAATTGCATCACTGATTATCTACTTTTTGTACTCCTGTGAACTCTTTGTGAAGTGAAACTCCTTTTGGAACTCGCATATTGGATTTTATGAAACGAAATCGTGTAACGAAATCAAGACAACTATAAATTTATATATGAGCTTCGGGCTATTAGAGAATGAGATAAAAACCGTATCTGTATAGTTTCCCTATTTTTCGTCTTGTTTTTGTACTATGGTTAACAATACGCCCACTACTGGGCACAAATGAAACCTACATTGAACCGAACAATTAGTATCTTTACTATAATGTTGCTTTAAGTGTTTCAATCTATATGTCTCTCTCTTTCGTTATTTAAAATCTTTTATAAAATTGTCCAACTATCTCTCTTTCTCTCTTTAACATCTCCATGATGATATTAATCTCATTCTGTTACAAATTAACCAGAACTCAAAGTTTCACTTCTACTACGAGGGAACTAAGACAAATTTCGTGTATAGTAATAAATAACATATGTATAAGTATTATAATAGAATCTTAGTATTCTCTTTTGTAGAGCTTACTAAGTACTGGTAGTAGGGTCTCTCTTGCCGGAGACCGTCTAGTACTAGTAGTAGTAACTATTTATTTATTAGTAAAAATTATAAATGATTATTTAAATTTAACAACGGTCCCAAATTCTATTGTTATAGTGGTGTTTATATTAATATAAAAGTAACTGCTTTAAGTACGGCCCTGCGCTCTGTGCCCTCACGCATACTAATACCGACACGGCACATATGGTCATCAACCATACAAACGCTTTCACTGTTCTGCATAATGCAGGCCCTAACCCTTCTATCAATGCTATTATTCTCATTTTACTGCGGAGACAATAGTACAAATGCCTTAGATAGATTATGGTGGCCAACTTATAATTTGCTTCGGAATATTCTGGAAGTTTCAAGAAATTAAAACTATCTCTATTTTTAATCTACGAATTGAGATGTTCACCCTTAAAACCGGAACTCAATAATAATTGCACAGTACTGTTTGAGGGCAGAAATAGGCGCTGCTGCCACCTAGACGGTCTCCAGCAACAGACCAACCACCAGTAACATATATATATATAATGAAAATAGGTTTTGTTTGTTCGCCAATCACGTAAAAACTAGTGAACCTATCGACATGGGAACAAGATCATTCGACGCGGTATGATATGTAGATGGTTATAGGCTTTTTATTTATTGTATTTCATAGATCCTTCATCATTTTATTTCTATTTAACTTTTATGAACATTTTCATTTGGCACTAATTATGCGGTTGCTATAGTAACGGTTGCTAAAGAAAATCATTTGTGGTCGCGGTTGCTCTCAAGGAATATTAGAGACAAATTTCAAGTATAATTTTTTATTACGGCAAGCAAAGCGGCCGGGGAACAGTTAGTATATATACTAGCTGTTCTTATATATATTGATATGAGAGTTACGTAATCCGAAATAAATATAGTATATCTATATGTTTTTTATAGTTAAGTTAGCGGATATAAATCAGCAAAACAAACGATGACGTCACTACATATATCCACCGACATTGATATGTCTTCCTTAAAATGTACGAGTATGTTTCGGTACGAACTCAAGGACTCCAAACGAATTGTAACTTGGTTCTTTTCCTAAATTACAATATCCTCTTACACGAAAGACGAATCAAAAGAATAATAAATTAATCGCCGACGTTATCAATATAAAAAAAAACAGTCTCAGTTACAAGTAACTTTAGCAGGCTATTGGATTTAGAATCTGTAACTGATCTTATTTCTACAGTGTTCGAAAGAACGTTCTCTTTGCCTCAATTGAGAGTTCTGCTTATTAATTGCGCTCTTTCCAGGATTTTTTAAAGGATTCCTCATTCTTTGATTAGGACTAAACAACGCTTATTATCTCTATAACGCTTATAAGCTAGCAGTGGTGTTTTTCTTTTTCTTAATGTCTTCACTTATATGATGATTTTGATATTAATCGTAAAACCACGACATATGTTTCCTTTCTACTCAATTCATTTAATTTTAATAAATAAATAAGCCTCATGTATGGGGGATGTCCACAAGTTCATTGAGGCATTACGAAGTCTCCGAAAATGTTAGTTAGATCTAGATCACACTTAATATTTGGTAGAGAAATTGCTTCTGCCAATTAAAGGTGAATTTCTTCCCCAAAGGGAATTGGGATAATGTTACGGCAACCACAGCGGGCGAACAGCTAGTAGTTTTTATAAAAGAACATTTATAAAACCAACTAGCTAACTACAATTAGGTGACTAAAATATTGAAAGTAAAGAGAGAGATAGAATAAATACAGGAAGAAATACCTAAATCTGTTTATCTAACTGTCTATTTGTTGAATAGAAATGTATCAATTAATTCTCTGATTCACTATCACAGCGAACCTCGATTACAATGTAAGTGTTCTCAGAGCTTTCGCTTTTTTCACATAAACAACTCGCGCAGCAGCAAGCTACGGAACCCCAGTTCCCCAGTAAACCATCACCGACTTCTCACCATGAACAAAACAGACTGCTTAGTGTGTTGAAACAAAACAATGGCCAGTTTTTACGGAAGACATTGCCCAAGCGTTTCGTGTGACCTTTGCGCGCCGGCCTGAGTTATGAGAGTTTCGCGGGTTAGGAATAGTAAAATAAAACCTTTTAATAACACTAAATTGTACAGATTTAATCGCGTGTATTTAATTATTTTATTTATCTTTTCATCTCAAAAATCATAAAAATTCTATTTCGTTTTATACATTCGTTAATTCCATTCCTTTTGGTTTTAAAACCGCAACATCAATTTCCCTTTCACCTTCCACGCTTTCATAGAACTTATAAAAGTTACATTGAAATCATGTATACAATAATATACATTATAAGATATCTAATCTAATTTTCAGGCTTTTATGATCTGCATAATAATACTACCTTGTAATTAAACACAATTACAATGGCGGAATTAACCTTAATTCTTGTCCACGATCGAGGCTTCGAATGTGGGACGCGAATTTCAGTCGAAAGTTCATTCAACACAATGCGTAGACAAAGAGCGTGAATAACAGTCGTATTGTAACGTTTTCAGATATTGTTGTTATAAAAAAATATTATTAAGCGTACCATCGTTAATTTTGACCCGGTATCGTTTGTTTCGCATTTCATGTTACAATTTTGATCCGGTGTCGCTTGTTTCGCGTTTCATGTTACAATTTTGGCCCGGTATCGTTTGTTTCGCCTTTTATGTTACAATTTTGACCCGGTAGCGCTAGTTTCGCGTTTCATGTTACAATTTTGGCCCGGTATCGCTTGTTTCGCGTTTCATGTTACAATTTTGACCCGGTATCGCTAGTTTCGCGTTTCATGTTACAATTTTGACCCGGTATCACTTGTTTCACGTCTCATGTTACAATTTTGATCCGGAGTTGCTTGTTTCGCGTTTCATGTTACAATTTTAACCCGGTATCGCTTGTTTCGCGTTTCATGTTACAATTTTGATCCGGTGTCGCTTGTTTCGCGTTTCATGTTACAATTTTGACCCGGTAGCGCTAGTTTCGCGTTTCACGTTACAATTCTGTTTATGTATCAAACGCTGCAGTGGCTAAGTGCTAGTAAATTGTTTGCTGGTGGTAGGTCTACATTTATGGCGAGGGCCAAACAGCACTGTGCAATCATTACTGTGTTTAATTTCAAAGTTAACGTCTCGTGTCTCAAATCAACGAGCACAATGTGGTGCTGTGTATAACATCCAAACTAGCACCACATTACTACGACCAAGATTATTATTTACCATCACCTTAAAGTTTCGTCGCTGAGTAGCATAAAACAAGTTCTTGATTAAATTCGCGAAGCTAACTGCTGTGGAGTTTGATTGATGGCAGGGTTTCTTCCAACCAGACAGTCTAATTAGCATATTGTAAATCTGACGCAATAACAGCATCACTGTGTTCCTGTTGTCAATGTATTAATGCTGTAGTATCAGAGTAATCTAGATGTGCGACCTTTATCATCCACGGTCTCATTGAGACTCGAGACTATGTGAAACTAAGTGTTAACTTATTATAGATAAGGCCACTTCACGGAAGTTAGGTTCAAGACGATTGCGACGATCGTTTACTAACTGAACGTATGCAGATGTCATCTAACATTTTCTACTTAACTGCAATAAGGATAAGAATCTTCATTTCCTCATGATCATATTAATAAATGACTTAAGAGAGAAAGAGATGAAATATAATATAAATGTAAAACGAAAATTTCATACAAAAATATAAACTGAAGGAGATGAACAAGACGTTTCTCAGATGATAAGTAATACGCCTGCTAATAATATGGTGCCAGTTGAGGACACAGAGAACCACTTTCTAACAGATATGTTGCATCTCGTTACCTCATTAATTTCAATAGGTACGGCGCCCTCCAAACCGGAATAGTAATTTATACACAATACTGTTTATGGGTAGTAATAAGCAGCTGCAGCGGTAACCAACTTTTTTTTGTTTTCGGAAGGAAATCAACTGAAAAGTTACCTTGTTTCTGAGGAGAAGACAACAGTATATGGGATTTTTACCCACTAAAATCCCTTCAGTAGTCATTCTCAGTATGTTGCGGGAGGACCCGGGATTTCTTACAAAACGCACCGGTTCTTCGTGGCACTACATCCAGAAAGGTTACTCTTCGGTACCCTTACATTGGTATAAGTGATAGACCAACTCATACTTGTCGTCCACCCTAGGCTCGCTTTGTGGACAATGAGGGCAACCTTCACAGCTCACGAACCCGAAAATTCATTTTAGTCGCCTTCTTCGACAGGCTTACCTTAGTCGTATTATTAATAGTCTGAGACTATAGGGCAATCGATGGTACCTAACTAGACGGTCTCCGGCAACGGAGATCTACCACCAGTAAAAATGGTAATAATGGTACAATAGTTATGAATGGAATAAAGAGTCAAACAATGGCCGCTTGACGACACACATACATTATCTGATTACCTCCAACGTGCACTAGATGCAAGATCTCGTCTCACACTGATTCATTAAATGCAAGAGAATTGTTCTATTGAGGTCTATGTTAAAGGAACAAACACCTGAGAGACCAGTTTTAATTCTTTAAATGATAAGCAAGTGAACAAGCTCGAGTTGAAGGTGAGAAGAGAAGTCGCAACTGCTTCCTCTCTATTATTATTATTTTTTTATAACTATAAATTTTAATCCAGCGATCGGGGTGTATGGATGCGAAAAGCTGAGGATCGTATCTGGTGGAAGACATTGGGGAAGGCCTATACATTCAGCAGTGGATTAAGAAAGATGATGATGATGATTAATTGTAATCAAAAACATACAACTTTTAATATCAGGCAGTGGGAAGAAAATAATCTAAATCGTTCAGGACGAGGCCAAAAGAAAGATTTCTCTGGATTACTGTCTGGAGGTGGCAAGGACAGCGGCCAAGGCAATGGCTTTATTATTAAGTGACGTACTCTATTATTAAGTAAGCGACGTACTCTATTATTAAGTAAGCCATGTACTTTGTTATTACATAGCGACGTACTCTATTATTAAGTAAGCGATGTCCTTTGTAATTAAGTAGCCACGAACTCTATTATTAAGTAAGCAACGTACTCTATTAGTAAGTAGCGACGTACTCTATTATTAAGTAAGCCATGTACTTTGTTATTACATAGCGACGTACTCTATTATTAAGTAAGCGATGTCTTTTGTAATTAATTAGCGACGAACTCTATTATTAAGTAAGCAACGTACTCTATTAGTAAGTAGCGACGTACTCTATTATTAAGTAAGCCATGTACTTTGTTATTACATAGCGACGTACTCTATTATTAAGTAAGCGATGTCCTTTGTAATTAAGTAGCGACGAACTCTATTATTAAGTAAGCAACGTACTCTATTAGTAAGTAGCGACGTACTTTATTATTAAGTAAGCGATGTACTTTATTATTAAGTAAGCGACGTACTCTATTATTAAGTAAGCCATGTACTTTGTTATTACATAGCGACGTACTCTATTATTAAGTAGCGACGTACTCTATAATTAAGTAAGCGACGTACTCTATTATTAAGTAAGCGACGTACTCTATTATGAAGTAGCGACGTACTCTAGTATTAAGTAGCGACGTACTCTATAATTAAGTAAGCGACGTACTCTATTATTAAGTAGCGACGTACTCTATAATTAAGTAAGCGACGTACTCTATTATTAAGTAAGCGACGTACTCTATTATGAAGTAGCGACGTACTCTACTATTAAGTAAGCGACGTATAAAGAGAGGAAGAAAAAAATAATTTCTTATTAAATTCATAAGGTAATAGATCTTTTTACAGTTAAATTTAACTAATTATGTGAATAACAAGGAAGTGTAATTAAAATATTATAAAAGAGACAATAAGTAATACATTAAGTTCCAACCCTACCCGATCGATGTGAGAAACTTAGTGGTAGCCCTATGTCTATCAGTAGACGCCTATCGGCTGATGGTGGTGATGATGACCTTCACGTTTATAACACAGATAATCATAAATATTTTTAGTCGCTATACTCGTTGGAAAGAGGTCTCTTGTAATGTGTTCCACAAATACAAGAGAACTATGTCCAACAGTGGACGTCCATCGGCTGATGATGATGATGATGACATTAAGTATACGTTTATAATACAAACAAAAAATCTAGTTGAAGTAATTGTGAAATATTTATTACGCCGATTGATTATGGAGTATCGGAGATGGCGGTGGCAACAGCATTCAACGCGCCATCGATCGTATCGGAATTGGATAACAAAATGGATGCGGTTTGCGTTGTGTAAATGTGTTACAAATTGACGCAATCCGACTCACTGCAACACGCTTTCTTTTATATTTTATTTATATAAAACATTAGCAGGACAACGATTCCGTAATCGCCATTATTATATATATATTTATTTGACAAAGATTGACTATAATATCACGTGTTAAATGCCCTAATCTAGTAACAGCCTATTCGCTCTTTTCTTGTAGACACTGACGTCACATTTGGAAGTTAACACAGACCCTGGCAAGCGAGGACCTGAACCTCTTACTTAAATTGCAGATTTTTCCACGTAAGGATGGCGACTTGCCGTACACTACGTCGTTCGGTGGTAAAAAGCAGATGGGGGAATATATATCGTGTAATTTCATTGAAGTCTCTCCGAAATATTTTTTGTGGAACATCACGATCACACGGTGCCTGTCTTCAAGACTGCCCAGCTTGCTATAAGCTCATCACGCCCAAAATTAACTTTGATGATAAGATGTACATATATATTCAATTCTGGCCTTAAGGAGTATTGTATATTCATCATTGTGTTCCGGATTGAAGGGCACTGTAATGTGCAAAAACGGCAATGTGCAGTGCATATCATTCTAACTAATGCCACCTATATGGGCAGGCGTATCCCATACCATAAAGTGACCGTCCCGCTTGTCTCGTTGCTTAATTGAATATTTTATACATTAATAATCCATACAGACTGAACATTAAAATAACTTGAATATTCAAGTTATATAAACAAAGTCTCTTTTATCATTGGCATAAAAATTCTAGCATGAAGATAATTAAATCTAGATTAACTATGAAGTAACAGTTGAAAGCCGTTGTAGTTTGTAAGGCGGTTGTACAAGTTTACTTCTACGAGGGGGCGCGGGTTCGATCCTTAAAAAACTTAAGCTTCCGTCTAAGGAGAGCGAAATGTTTCAAGAACGACAGGTTTTGAGGACGTGCACCAACATATGATCAGAGTGATGAATAAATGACCTTGTCTCTATGCGAGAAAGTTGGTGATTCCAGCAGTAGGAACATGAAGTGGAATGTTCATTGAACAGGTATTAACTGTCTTTCAATAAATATTTACATAATATAGATTCTGAGTGGGTGTGTTAAGGGTCCCGCACAAATAAACATAGGACCCAAGTTAACCACACCTGCTCGTGGTGAACCCAGCTAATCAACAAACAAGGTTCTGGCTCCCACCAACCCGCATTCAGTTATCGTGGTGGGAAATGACTCAAGTCCCCCATATAATCCCGTGCAAACTTGGTGTCTGGCGGTAGGGGAGCCATGCTGACTGTGTGAAGATCCCGGAAAGGCACTGGATTCTGGCAGCGCAGGACTGATCAGTGTGATCTTTGGGGGATGTCTGTGTCTAGCAATGGACGTCTATCGACAGATGATGATAATTTGTAAAGATATTTAAGTTATTCGTTTACATCATCCGTTTACGTAAACAAATGTGTAATAACGTTTTGTGTTCAGGTCAGTGGACGTTTTCCTGGATCGTGGGATGTTATTAATGAAATTAAGTTAAAATGGCGGTGTCTAAGCAATTTGAATAACTTAAGTATGCGTCTTGAACTGTACGCACTCGCTGCCCCACTGCCTTTACGGCCGCTACACTTGTACTACTCTTAAGTATAACAGGGTTGCCAGATTCGATTTTAGGGTAAAAATAATTATTAGATATGGCAACAATGGTAAAGTTTCACAAATTATCAGTAACAGTAAGAAACAGTACATGCTTTTTTTTAATTCAAGAAAGCAACGAGACGAGCTGGACGTTCACTTGATGGTATATGATACGCACACCCATAACAACGTGGTGCAAGTTATAATAATATATACTGTACCACATCGTGCTCGCCGCCTTAAGATATAAGCTGCCTCGTTACCCCAGTAATTACACTAGCTACAGCGTCCTTTAAACCAGAACAGTAATGTTTACACAGCACTGTTTGGCGGCTGAAATCGGTGCTCCGATGGTACCTAGACGGTTTCTGGCACCAGAGACCAACCACCAGTTTAATATAATAAGAATGAGGTTAATTAATACTCATTGTTATCGTAATTAATATATTTTTTATCTATATCCTCCCTTTCAGCTTTTTTAATAGAATAAGAAGGAAAGACTTCACAAAACAGAGAAAATCCTTGACTAACGAGATCATTCTACCTTGCTGGTCAGCTATATAAATTCGTTTTTTATTCCATAGAATATTTTATTCCATCAGGTATAATCTGGATATTATGGAGGTAGTAAACAGAAAGAAAGAAATGATGATGATCATCAATTTTTATTGATATAAATACGAATAAATAAAGAAGAATAAAATAATGTATTCTAGATTTAAACGTTTTTTCCTCTCTCTCTCTCTACTTTGTATATTATGAGTATTCAGAGCGTAGAATACAGTTAGGAGAATATTCTTGTCCTTGTATTCGGTGGAAGATTAGAAGGATCGCTGCGAACCATAGCATGAAATGGAGACGAAGGATACGGTAACTATTCAAAAAATGCGTTATACCTCTTACATCCTTCTCTTCTTCGTTACACTTTTTCGTTTCATAAAATCCAGTTCGCACCACCCCAGAGGAAGTGTTACGTTTGACAAGCAGCCCTGAACGAGAGCTCCATTTATCTAATTTCCTAAATAACAATTAAGACTCGTTAATATGGTAATATGATGATGCTGCTGTCGCAATGAGATGGTCTAGTGGGGCCTATATTCCCAGCTTGTTACGTATGCCTTACTTTAAAGTAACCGCTGTTAAGTTAAGAGCCGTAGTAACTTTATTTCCGGGCGGTAATTTGAAGTTTACATGAAGGTTGTAAAAGTTTACAGCTCACTTTCGGTAATCGGAGATGCATCTAAAAGTCTACAAATATAATCTAGATGGATCGATGAATAAAAATTTTGGATTGAAACTTTGTGCATTTTTTTTTAATTAATCATCACCATTATCATCACCCCGCTAGACCTCCAAAGATCTTTACGTTTGTAGGGATTCATATGAGAGGATTTGGACCATTTGCCATCACGCTGGCCTAATGCGAGCTGGCGCGAGGCAGAGATTCATTTGTTGATTAGCAGGGTGCACTACGACCAGGTGAGGTTGGCTTTGGACCCGTAAGATGGGCAGGTCCCGTTACACCCCTTTTTAATTAACAATAATTCTAATTCATGGAATCATAATAGGAAGTAAAGGTCCTCGAGTGGCGGCCACCAGTAGACTTAGTGCTGGTGGCCCCACTTGGTGGTTCGATGATCTGATAAAGGTCGCGGGAAGCTAGCGCAGGACCGATCGCAATAGAGGTCCTTAGGAATGCCTATGCTCAGCAGTTAGCGTTATCTTGCTGTTGACGTAATATAATGGTCATAAAAATAAACAAAATCCTATTTAAGACTGTGTTCATGGTCAACCTGAAACAAGACCATGAGCCTTACCATAGTAATTACAACTGTTGCAACCACTATCAAACTGAAATAATAATATTTTTATTGTTATGCAAACATTACCGCTTCGGCAACTTAAAGGCAGTTTTTTTTATTTAATTAGGCGACGAGACGAGCGAGATGGTCACCTGATGGTAAGTGATAAGCCCCCCCCCCCCGTGGCGCTAGTTGGAATTATACACTCCTCCAAATGACGTTCATCACCTTGAGACATAAGATGTTAAATCTCATTAACCCAGTAATATGACAACATACAACGCCCTTCAAAACGGAACACGGTACTCTTTGACAGCTGCAACAGACGCTGCTGTGGTACGTAGATTGTCTCCGCCAATAGAGACCTACCACCAGTAAGACAAGATAGTATCCATGTTTTATAAATAATTTAAATTACGTTCATTAATTTATTACTCAATCAATTGAGTTGTGGGAAGTTGTATGTAATAAATACAGCGCGGCTTACTACCCCCACTAGTTGCCGCACGCAAGTATCATAGCTCAGAACATTTACATGTTTAAAACATTCAACTGCTATGTAACTACCAGACCCCATTGTAGTTACCGCGTTTCACTACATAAAGCAGTTTCACTAGTACTTTCTCTGCTGTTTCCAACTGCCTTTGTACTCTCTGATCTATTATCCTTGTGCTAAGACCGAACAGAAGACACGAGAGACTACTTCCACCAGTGTTCAAGCCTGTAGTCATGAGGGTAAATATTAATGGATGCGAACAAAGAACCTATAGAAATATATACATGTACAGTCCAGATACTTTAAATAAATCTACAATAATTTTTCTCCTTGGAACCATCAAGTCATGGGATAAACTTCCTGCCGAAGGTTTTCCTATCTGAACTCGGCGATACCTGCGAAGCCTCAGGTACAAACGAGCATAATCTATTGTAATTTCTTACCATCAGGGGATACTGTACGCCGCATTAGTGGTATAGAAAAATTATCATTACCATCAGCGCATAGACATCCACTGCCGGACATAGACCTCCCTCAAAGATTTCCACACAGTCGGATTTGGACCATTTTCCACCAAGCTGGTCCAATACGGATTGATGGAAGCCAGACCTTCGTCCGTTGATTAGCAAGGTGCACCACGAGCAGCTGAGGTTGACTTGGACCCCGTGAAAAAATTATGACTTCATGTAGTTTCATCTTTTCAGCAGTTTTGGGGCGTTGTGGAAAAAAATGTAAATCCACTGGCAAATTACCATCAATAGACAACACTAATTGTTGGTAGGTCTCTGTTGCCGGAGCCCGACTAGGTACTACAGCAGCGCCGATTACAGATGACAAAGAGCAGTGTATTACTGTGTACTGGTTTGAAGGACGCCGTAGCTAGTGTAATTACTGGGGTATCGAGACTCAACATCTTATGTCTCAGGCGACGAACGCAATGTGATGCAGTAAGTCCTAACTAGAGCTATGTTGTTATGGGCGGGCGTATCACTTACCATCAGGTGAACATACTGCTCGTCTAGTCGCTTAATTGAATAAAAAAGAATTCTTATTATTTGGAAAAGCCGGAGCATAGCAATAGGATTTATAATATAGCAAAGTTCCTAAATTATTTAATTTTTATCATCATCATCATCATTCCAAGCGATGGACGTCCACTGCTGGACATAGGTCTCTTGTGATGTGTTCCACAAAGCAAAGTTTTGCGCCGTTTGAATCCATTCTTTTTATGTCACTGTCCACCTAATGGAGGGTCTTCCAACGTTAGGTCTTCCAGTGCGGGCACTTTAAGACCTCAACGTCTATAGGTTCTACCAGCTATTTGCCCATTGCCACTTCAGCCCTGCGACTCGTAGTGCTGTGTCGGTGAACCTAGTTCTTGGTTAATGCAATTATGCATAATATTATTGAGATTCCTCGGGTAGGGAAAGGTTACTAATCAGTAGTAGTTACCTGTTACGTATTTATTTTTATATTATCTGTGGGAAAATCTGTTCGTTAGTTAACTCATCTAACGACAAAGAGAATTGATAAGATCTTTTAACAATAAAATTATTTGTTACTAACAATGTTAAGTAATAATTTTTTTTATAGTTTCTAGTTTCATAATATCATCACCAACATTCTAGTTTATTAGGACGACTGTTTCCATGTCATCATGAGGTGCCCTCTTCAAATTAAAGTTTGGAGATCAAACTGAGAAACTCCGGTCCTCACGTATTCTTTATAAATGATGGTATTTAAGGTGTACTTCTTTATCGTCAAACCATTTACTTCATAGTCTACCAAGCGGCAGGTTTATCAGGAATTTGGCCTTCCAGAATCAATCTTGAGAACTCGCAAAGGATTCCTCTTTGATGGCAACCTTTCACTGCATGGTGACTGTCGGCAGCTGCAGTTAGCTCCCTCAAGAGTTTGAGCTTGGGAGACAAACTGCTAAAAGAGTTGCTGATTAGTTTAATCATAAATAAGTTGATCAAATTACTATAACTTACTGGTGGTAGGTCTGTGTTGCCCGAGACCGTCTAGATAGGTACCTAATTAACAGTAGTGTGCAAACTTTACCGTGTTCCGGTTTAAAGGGCGCTGTAGCTACTGAAATTACTGGGGTAACGAGATTCAACGTCTTACGTCTCATGGTGACGAGTACAATGTGGTGCAGCTGTAACACCCTAACAGCGACACATTGTTATGGGCGTATCACTTACCACCAGGTGAATGTCTCACTCGTATCGTCGCTTGGTAGTATAAAAAAAAGTATTATTAGTAGTATTTAATTTAAATATCTTCGAAAGTTAATTCCTATGGACATAAGAATTAATAATTATTAACAAATCACTTAGTAAATAACATTAGAAATCATCCTAGGCATCATCATCATCACCAGCCGATATACGTCCACCGCTGGACTTAGGCCTCTCCCTAAGTTTTCCACATCGATCGGATAAGGATTCGTATAGGCATTCCTATGGTTTCGGCTAGAAGTGTGGAGAGGTACACCGTGGGGTTTTAGTTGGTAAGACTCCAGCATGATTCTTCTGTTGCCCCCACAGAAGAAGTAGAAGAGAAGGCAATGCAGGATTTCTCCGTGAAAAAAAAAAAGGAATTCATATGGGGGGTTTATTGATTAATAGGGTGCCCCACGAGTGGGCGAAGTTGGCTTATATTCCGTGAGTTGTTGTGAGGGAACCCTTACATCCCTTCTAATCAGTGTTGTAGTGTACCCTACACCCCCTCTAAGTAGTGTAAGAAGTTTCTTATCACTAAACTTCTTGGGTAGGCAATTATTTAGGCGGTTTTTATGGACTTTTTTGGTCGCACCAGAAAGACGCGGCGTCGCACAGTAGCAAACGAGATGAAGATCGGGAAGACGTGAAATGAGATTAAGGATGAAGCCCAAAACCGATCGCGATGGAAAAGCACTGCGGACGAGTTTGCCTGACCTGGGGGTCATACGGTCTTAATGATGAATGGACTTTTCCTTTCGATGCCCCCGGTTTGTATTAGGCCGAAGTATTTCCTTTCTTTTTACTTAATTTCCTTTATTTATATTTCTTTCTTTTGACGACATATATCTTTTCCTTCCATACTTTCGACTCTTACTCTTACACCTTTTTATAATACTTTAGGTTGGAGGTAGCACAAATTGGTGGAGGCTCTGTCGCTTGCTGTTGGGAAGAGCAGGGCTCATGTTATAAAAAACCTGATACGAGTAACAGCCTCATTGTCTTTTGTTACTATAAATGTTTAACCACCGCCTATACAACACTGCAATGATATTATAAATATTTTAATTTACCACCCATTATGTTATTATGACAGCGTTCTTCGAAGAGAACCTAGATTGGAGAACTGGCAGCAAAATATGAACAGGTACCACCACAGCTCCTTATTCTCCTGTCGAACAGTGAAGTGGTTTGGAGGATGCTATAGCTAATGAAATTACTAGGGTATTAGGACTTAACATTTTATGTCTAGGCGATGAGCACAATGTGGTGCAATGTGATATTGTTATGGGCACATCACGTAGTATCAGGTGAACCCCTCGCTGGTCTCGTCGCTTCGTTGAATAATAAAAAAGACCGTCTAGGTTTTACCGTAGCTCTCAATTCCGCCGTCAAACAACTGTGCAAACATTACTGTGTTTCAGTTTGAATGATGCTGTAGCTGGTGTAATTACTAGGGTATCGAGACTTATCATCTCAAGGTGATGAGTACAGTGAAATGTATGTCATTCTAACTGCTGCCATATTGTTATAAGCAGGCATTTATCGTCAGGGGACCATCCCGTTTATCTCATCGTTTCCGAGATATAACATCTTAGGTCTCCAAGCGAGGAACACAATGTGATGCAATGAATACCATCCCCAGCCTCACTGTTACCTCTCGCCTGGTAACGGACGAGGGTTCCGCTCGTCTCTTTACTCCGTTGAATGATAGAATACCTTTACTTTACAGTTTCGACGGGACAATGGAAACGCAGCTGTCACTTTCGAATAAAAACAAGCAGGGGGAGAGTCCGATTGCGTTCAGCAATAAGAGCTACTCCGAATTCCTTATTACGTAGTATCACGAGATACGAGTGAACTGAAATTACGGTCACTGGCACAATGGCAGCCGTCAGCGCCGCCTTCACAACACCGGCTCATTGTTTTCTGCGAGATATAACATGAAAGGCGGCGCTGCAACATTTGTTTGACTCTTCAATGACCTCCTCCGAAATGTACTCCTTAAATTGTTATTGCAGTAGAAACATAATAATAATCTTTCATATTTATTTACTTTATTTAAGTTAGTTGTAACAAAATAAATTCCCATACACATACTATTGCCTTATTATTAATTACTTGGTAGTTCTTACAACAGAATATATTAAATCCTTTTGTAATACAATGAAGCAACGAGACCATCAACTTGTGTTCAATGCTTTAAGACATTAGATTTATAAATTGTTACCGTAGTAATTTCACTAGCTACAACTCCCTTTAAACCGGAACACAGTAATGTTACCACACTACTGTTTCCCAACAAAAATAAGGGCTGCAACGGTGTCCGGCTGCAGATTCTTATCACCAGTAGATAATTAACCCTTAGACAGACCTAATCGTTAATTAAAAAAAGTATTTTAATAATATTTAACACTATAAGTAATAAAATGTATTATTTTATAATTAGTTAAAGTATTTATAGGTAAATTTCCAAAAAAAATTCAATTATTAGCTACAATTAGGGACAGAGAATTGTAAGGGGTCCCGCACAACAATTCACAGGACCCGAGCTAGCCTCATCTGCTGGTATTGCACCCTGCATAATCAACAAATGAAGCTCTGGCATCCATCAACCTACATTGGTCAACATGGTCGGAAAAGACGAAAAACCTAACCTAACCTAACCCCCATATGAACTCCTATAAACGACGACCTCTAGTGACCGGTGGTGCCGGAGGCCATGCTGACTGTGTCGTGAAGGTCACTGGACGAAGGCCCATGTTCAGCAGTGGACGTCTATCAACTGAGGATGATTAGGTACAATTTTAGAAATTTCTGATATGCTTTCTTGAAAGTATTATTGGAGAGTATTGCAACTGGATTATATAGTTCAGTATCGAAGACATATTATTATTTAATAAATACTGTTATTATTATACTTATTTATATATATTATTACTACCCTTCTTTTGCGTTGGATGGAACTGCTGTTTGGACCACATTACGATGGAATTATGATAATACAGATACCAAGATCCCATTACGTTTAAAGAAAGTCGTGTGTTTACCTGAAACAAAATAAAAGTTTATTAGTATTAAATTTATAGTTAAGCCATATTATATTTAACTTAATTAATGTTAATGAATAAATACATTATAACTAATAAACATAACGATTACATTAGCTCGTTTGGTAATTAATTTGTTAAACTAAGTCGTTGCAAAATTTCTTATGAAATATTTCACGTCTTCGCTACATTGGTGTTAAGTTAATAAGTTATGAACATACCAAATATTTTTAACAATCAATGACTTATAAAATTGACGTATATTCGGAAATAACAACTTTTTAGATATCTTGATCTAAAAATCAAAGATATTTGCGTACATGATTGTTTATACCAGTAGCTTGCCTATTATACTACTGCAATTGTTTATGATCCACAATAAAATAAATCAATTTCTTGATTTTATTATTCATCTAATTATAATAAAATTTTTAATAATTAATAATATATATAATATACTTCCACTTCTCTATTCGTTCTATTCTCTTTTATCTTTCATGTCAACTTATTAATAAATTATTTATCTTCGTGTAATTACACTTTGTGATCGCTGATCTGCGACTTCTCAATCGTTTAAATTGGTCCATAAGATTAGCAGTGTTAAATTCATGAAATAAAAGATGTATAATATCCCAGTTTTTAGTTCTATGATCTATCATAGCTGTAGTTTGAATAATGCTCAAAATATATCGATTAAATACTAGGTTTTAATAACACACGAGATACTATGACAGATTTAAGGCTCCGCTTCGTTCATTACATAATTTTATGTATTAAATAGATAAAATATCTATACCGAATTATATAATCTTTGGAGTGGTGGAGGACGTTCATCATATCTTTGGATTTTTGAGGCAACAGACTGAAATTTATAAAAATCTTTATCTAGGTATAATAAATTCTGTTAGGAGTTTGCTTTGTAGATGAGACCTACCTTTATAAATAATTTCTAAAGCTTATCACTAATTTATATAGATATTATAAAAGATAGTATCATGATAATTTTCCAGCGCTCCTATGGGGTTGAATTTGTAACAAAAACCTCTATAATACAGATTAAAAAAAACTACACTTCTATACTAAAAGACGTGAACGACAACCTCCGTAATACTATCGAGAACAATGTACAACTCTCTTACAAACACACAAGCAAACAACAAAGCGATAACGAAAATCACGTTCCACAGTACAATTGGACACGTGAAATTCATTATTACACACTATTAATACTTTTTACTTAGTATTTTAAAAAAAATAGTGCTAAAGATATTTTAAATTTGAAGAAATTATAGTATTTTTTTATCGTTATTCGTTACATTAATATTAGTGTAAGATATAAAATATGCAACTCAACGTTTTATGTGTCAAGGTCCTTTACGTATCACGCCAGTCAAGTGCGAGTTTTGGATGCCATTATCATCATCATCATCAGTCCACTGTGTATAAAAAATGTCGTTCTTGGAATATAACGATTTCCTCGAGACGTTTTCCTTCACCGGAAGTACAAGTTCAGTGGCGAAATGACATACCACAGCTTGACGCGTACATTATTACTCATTGTCTTGTTTATAAGATTTACAAGAAGTATTATACAGCACAGACATTGCTTACATTTAACTAAACTCTGATGTTAACTCCTTCTCGACTTATTGCCAAGAAGGATAGGGTCTGTTCCAGTTGGAACAAATGTGATAAATACATAGATGTAATAAGTAATAAGAGAGATTCATCTCTTTATAATATTTCAGCATGTTTGTTTTTCTTCTTGTGCCTCTCCACTACTGGAGGTTGGCTGTCAGGTCAGCGAAGTTCTCCCGATCTTGTGCCAAGCGAAAAAGTCGTACTACGCTGGCAATATTTGTCCATTCCCTGATGTTACGTATCCAAGACTTTTATCGACGTCCAACGCGATTTTGCCCCTCATTATTAACTGCAGGAGTTCATATTCGTCGTATCGCCTAATGTCCTAGATATGCGACTTTCCCTTTCTTAATGGTCTGCAACAATTTGCGAGTTTTACCGACCCGTTGGAAACTTTCTGTGTCCAGCTAATACGCAGCATTCTGCGGTAGCACCATATCTCGAAAGCTTTGAGGAAACTTTGAGTATTGGCTTTCAGAGTCCAGTTCACTACCATACATTACCACAGGCCACACATAACACTGTAATATTCCTACTCTGAGCTTTATTGATAATTGGCGACTACATAAAACTTTACCCATTCTTCCCATCTTCAATGTGGCTTGGGCAATTCCGATCCGGTTACGAATTTCTTGTTCGCTATACCATTCTTCATTGACCCATGCTCCAAGGTATTTATACTTCGTCACCCGCTCAATACTTGAACCAGCAACAGTAATACTGTGACTTAGATTTTGGTGGTTCTTTGCAACAACTAGACATTTGGTTTTGGTCATATTCATACCTCCAACCCTGCTCTCAAACTGCACTCTTTTACCCAGTCTAATACGAGTATATATGTTTAATTATCTAGATACTACGAATATTGATAATATTTTAAAAAGAACTTTGGTATTTATGAAAACTTGTATCAGGAGGGAGTGTGGTTTGGTGTTGAGTTTTGTATGACTCATTCATAACGTGGACATTGGAAACAAGTGTGGGCATCACTTGGCAACGGCTGCCAACCTCAATCCGAGAGTCACGTAAAGTGTGATAACATTGCCGCACGAGTTGCAACACTGCCTTATGCCGAAACAATTCATGTTGTGCATGGAAAAATAATTTGTATCATCAATGACTGACATTTACGCCAATATTACTCATTGAATATTACAAAATTTTACAGATTTCATCTCATTCTATGTTTAATCCCAACGTTTCGATCGTTTTGTAGCAACCATGTTCATGAGAAGACTGAGGACACCGGCGTCATAATCGCTACAGTGTAACTGTCTTTTTATTTATTAGCTGCAGCTCCATCCACTCAGAACGAGCTCATTGTGTCATGAACTATTCTAGTGGTATGATTGGTCTTTCATTTAATTTTTAGCAATGGATTATCCAACTATTTATCTAGAGAAATTTCTGAAACATCCTTGCAAGGAATTGGTGGTTTATTGTCACTTTAATCCCACCTGACTACGACTGGTGTAAAGCAGTGAAAACGTCGAGATGAAAAGTGTATAAAATGTCGTCTTATTCAATGGCATCATCAAGTTCGTCATCGCCTGTATGAAACGCTAAAAATAATCATCGCATCGAACTAACATCACATCCGCCGAGGAAGTTTATCACCTTGTATAATGAATTCGACTAGTTTCAGAGTTAACAGCTAAACTTCAAATATGAAGAAATCATCAAGGCTTTGACTTTGCTTCAAATATATATAAATACAGATAATCAAATAATTGGAGCCTACTAAAAAATAAGCTATTTCACGCTGATGTCTGAATTATATGATGATGAAATTGCAATCTTACTTTAATTATCTAAAAGCTGTACTAAAACAGCAATCGATTGGAGCATTACTTAAGATATTTATTTAACTTAAACACTCTAAGATAGTAACTACCGGTAAATTAATAAAAAAAGCTAGAATTTAGTTACTATTTATCACATCATCAAACAGTTAAAAAAAGCCTAAATATTAAAACCCAAAAGTTTTTATTACAATTGTCCATATTTTCGCCTCTTAAGAATTTCTTGATTAAGTACGACCCTCTTGAGGTATTTTTTTTTTGCATTAAAAGGAGAATAATTGTCAACATCAGGTAAAAGAATGCTACAAACAACAACCTATGCTTCACACATATTAGGAAATAGGCATGCAGCCAAAGGTACAGATAAATACAGGCTCAAAAGCAGCTAACGGTATGAAAGTGAACTTGAGAGTAAACTGAGATGCAGTGTTCAGATCCAAGGTTATCATTAAATAGAAAATGAAAGCAATATCGCAGGTAGTTATTTCGTCCAATTTGTGTGACGGTACGCTTTTTCACTTTCAGTTAAGAGTTTGCGTAATTGTATATAATTTTTCATTGAAGAACACTGACCCCAGCAACATTTACACTTTACTTGATGTGACAATTGCTTAGATATTATAACTTAAATGGTATGTTTACTAGTTACAAGCTTATATTAATTTGCCTTATGATTATAAAATTAAATGTATACTTATAGAAGTTATAACACGATATAGATAAATATAAGGTTTGTACCTAAATTTGCAAGAATTCTGTTATTTCCTGCTTTGTTTTTTTATGTTTCTTAATATACATTTTTAGAAATCGATTTGTTTACATGAGTGCATATAAATATATAGTTTTTAGTTTCGTATTGAACGATGACGTCATTTCTGTTTTTAACCCCTCTAAATTTAGGATCGTAGTACGAGGCTATAAAAACCAAAAGAATAAATCAAGGCTACATATGGTTGAATTTTTGTGTTTATTATATTCAAAGAAATAAAATAACTTGAATAGAATGGAATAGATTTAAGACGTAATTCAAATCGATGTGTCAATTGCATCACAGAACCACAAAACCGCATAATTGACAAGAAATGGGTCGGACTTCAATGCGGCTCACCGTGCAAATTCAAATAAACTACTTACTTCATTTGTAATCGCTATTTCCTAGACTTTTTATCAGATAACTAGCGCTGTTTATACCTAGATTTTTAGGTATTCAATTCTATTTTATCTTCTTTTCTTTTGTTTTATTATGTACGTTTGGAAAGAGATGAAGATACGAGTATAATCCTAGCAAAAATTTTTCCCCGCTAAAAACTTTTGTTCTTATCGCCTGTTCCTACAAATTATGTTACGTTTTCAATGGTTTATAATACCTTCTTTGTCATACAACTCAACAAAAGATGCTGTGTCTTCTATCATCTATTTTCTTTTTAGCAATTTTTCATTCCAGAAATATCCTGTTTGGATTGGATTCACATAATAAATGACAACGTTTGGTAGTGTAGTGCCGAAATCAGTAAAGCGCTCAAGATTTCTTTAATAGGTATCTCAGTATACTTCAGTAGTTTACTGTTCCAACCTTCGATTGGTAGTGGGTTGCCTAGATTTACCACGTCTACTAATCGGTGCAGACATTTTCTCTTTTCTCAAGGAAAACTTGTTGTACTTACTTCCTTGCCTTTAATCTTTTTTGCCAAATCGATGTGTAATTACGTTGCCTTCGTAACGGTTCAACGTATTATATGTAAAATGAATTCAACAATAGGTACGACGCAATAGTGACTGATTTCTTTTCAATCCTATAGTTCTCTTGATTAGTTAACAGTTACTTGCGTAGCCCGATTACAAATTCTTAATTTAAGATCTTGTGATTGTAACCTATCAGCTTGGCACTGCGCGACTAGAGCATAAAATTTAGGAGGACAGACTTTTAAAAAAATATCATTCTTATAATTATAATCTTTCACAAAGTCAACAAATTTACTTTCAAAGTTTCTATTCATCACAAGAATTAGGAATTAGAAGATTTGTATAAGAAGGTATGTGTCGATAAAAAAATATGTAGTGAAAATGACTACGATCCTCAGCATTGAGGGAAACTACGTAGAAACAGATATACATTAAAATAACAACATATATAAACAAATAATCAGACGGACAACGTAGAAGAAAAATTTAATGCGGAGATCACTTATCGAAAAGCAAGTTATAAAGACGTAGGAGAATAATAGAATGAAAGGGACATCGGAATAATCGCGCAGAACATCATTTGGGGATTACAATCATCACTGGATATCAATTGACTATAGAAAGTTTAAGGACAACGGTAAATAAATACACACATTACAATTAAATAACTCATTATTATATAGTTAGGTTATTAGTTGTTATGATTATGTGAAGTATAAAATTTGCAAAGCTTTGTGTAATTCCCGCTATCTGATTCAGGTTATGCAGTATTGCAAAAGACTGTCTGCGCCAGATACTATTGCCACATCCAATAAATAAGCAATATGGAAATGTTAAAAAGTATGTTTGCTTTAGAGGACGTTCACCTGATGGTAAATAATATACCATGATAATTTGTTCTTATCTTATACAAAATCATTCAGAAATTGTCGCTTGGACTATAAAAGATCTTAAGTACTTCTTTATCTAAATGTATTGAATTGGCTTACGTATTCCTAAAAGATAACTCCCCTCCCACCCCTCCTTGTTGAACTTTAATTCTATATAATGATGAATGATAATGACAGATAAAGCTTGCTCGTTCTGAATATTATGAATCTTCTATAAATACTGTACAGCAAGAATTTTACAATACGTAGCTCGTAGTCAACCTAGATCTTTAAAAACAACCCCCCCTCCGACTACGTTCCCGTCTTGTCGTTGCCGTGGAGTTCAGTAGCCGTGGCTTGGTCATCCACGGTGAAGATAAGAAAAACCTACCCCACCGGCCCGAGGTGGCCGCTCCAGGTGTGACCCATGAGCTCACCTCGGATGTATCCCGGTAGACTTCGGGAGCAGGCTTTGCACTGCCTTTCGCAGCCGTGGTGGAGACGCGGAGGATCGGTAGAACATCGCGGAGTTTTAGTAGATGCAAGTCCGACATAACCTGTCTTTATCTTCGCGAGAGCAGGTATGCGAAAGCATTTTCACCAAATAGGACCAAAAAAAAGGTCTTTAAAAAGCCCCCACCACTTTTTTTTAACAACAAATAAATAAACAGTTGCCTAGATGACCGCAATATGTTAATTTCCTATATCAAGAGCTCGATTTTGTAATATATGAATGCTTTACAATTAATTCTATCAGCTACCAGTAAACCGTTCGTAGAAAGTAAAAGTCATATCATTATTCATAACCCACACGCTTAATCAGCAGCCTTCGATCGTATTTAGGTCGCTACAAATCTAGATCTTTCCAACCGGCAAAACCTAACTGTTCGTAACCGATTTTTAATATCCATCTGATGTAAACTAACGACGGTGTAAACGAAACCTAGGTTTTATTAGAATTTTCACACCAGTTGAAGTAGATCTGTGATTGTATAATTTTTTATATTACTTGAATCAATGGGAATTAGGAGAATCCCACAAATTCTAACACTTGTCAGTGAACAGAGTAGTGATTTTTTTTTGCAACCTTCTTTTCAATTAAGCTTAAGGAAATTATAAATAATTCTTCCTCCTCATGCCCTTTTCCCAGCTATGTGGGGTCGGCACAGTATTAATAATGGTAATAATTCATAGTCTAAATAAAAACTAAGTAGTTTCAATGGAAACAGAACTATTACTAATATGCTCCTCAGTAAAACAAGAGAAACTAAAACAGATTGTTTTGAAATAATGTGAAAATAATATCACACATCCCCAGCTCTTCTAAAATCAACATTGGTCCATTTATTTTAATGTGTACGACACAACAACGGGTAATGGAAGAATTAAAAAAAAATTGAAATGTTGAATTCCTTCATCAAAAGAGATCTTAGTTCCGATACCAGGCTCGACCGGGCCTGTACCATTTAGGTATGTGAACCGGACGCAGCATCCGTATACGGCAAACGGCATAATTGTAAAAAGTTGAGCATCACGTAGTTTAATGGGACGCGTTTTCTAAAATAAAAAAACCGGATAGTTTTTCCAGTGTTCATAATTACACGGTTCCAAGTTGCGAATATTTTTGTGAACAACAAATAATGATATTTTTTTTTTATGTAGAATAAGAGGCAAACGAGCAAGACGGGTCACCTGATGGTAGGTGATTCACCGCCGCCCACGTCACCAGCGACGCCAGTGCGTTGCCTACCCTTCAGGTAAGAATATGCTCTTTTCTTGAATAACCCAATGTCGCAGTTGTCGGGGAAGACCGCTGATGGCAACGAGTTCCAGATATTTACTGTGCGTGGCAGAAAACTAATTGGTTATGTCGCCAATGTTCTTAATATTGCATGGAGCAGATGCGTAAGACCACGAAACGAATAGAATCTAGGAATTCATATATTTCTAAACAGTCTGAACTGTAGCCGAAGCTGATAAAAATGGATATCTGGAGAGTAACTATTCAATTGTCCCATCCCGGGTCTCATAATATGAAAATCAGAGAATTCGGTTGCGAGTATGCTTAAACTTCTATACATTCATTGTCTTATGATCATTATAGTTCCATTGATCTTAATTTCGATTGATGTTCATCATCATCGGCCGATGAGCATCCACCGGTAGACATAGGCCTCCCCCAAAGGCTCCCACATCGATCGGGATCCCTCCAGTATTTGAGCCATTTCCCAGCATGCTGCCCCAATGCGGTTTGGTGGGCCACGACCAGGTGAGGCTTGGGTCCCAATGAACTGTTCTGCGGAACATTTAATGTTAGGACAATCTATTGTAAATAAAGGAAGTCATACTGGTTTCCATAGCCGAAAAGAAACCTGGTGAATCTATATTTAAAACCATGCAGTCCAGGCCAAGGAAATAATGTATCAAAACGACCAGATCGACCCAGCCAATAAATTTTGTAAAAACCGATTTTAGATCTGTGAGTTTTTCCCTCTCCTACAAAACTTTTTTTGGGTCTTTATCGCCGTTGATGCAAGAGACTGCTGCATCAGTTGCGCCAATATGTTTCCTATTAACTACATGCTAAGGTTTAATTTCTATCAATTATAAAAATGCTACTCGAGTTAGCGAAAGTGATGTTAAAAAATGTTATGTCGTGATAAAATTAGCTCTGCTCGAAGATTTTTCGCTGCGGCTGCGCATTTGCCATCTTTGTCATAAAAAAATGGCCACTAAAAAGTGAACACCGATTTCACAGTATATGTATTAATGCACGATAAACTTTGAAATATGCTGTGTCGAATGAAGGTCTCAGAAAACCCTTTAAATATTAAAGCGTGAGTCACATTGCACAGATATCTAACGGATAATGAAATAGGTAGACATCTTGCTAAGCAGATTTACGATTTCGCCAAGCTCGAAGACAAGTGGTTGGAGGCTGAAGCAAGACTGCAGTAGAAAACGATTGAGAACATCAAATTTCAGCATTGAGCAATATTTGATAAATGATATAATCAATACTTTTCTTCTAAAAGAGAATGAATGTCTCTCTATAACAGAAGATTTCTCCAGTAATGGAGAGCTGCTGTAAAGGAGAGGAAGAAGAGATCTGTTTGATTCAATCATATGGTCACCGCACAAGCACTGAGACGTTTCTGATATGCGGTATAACATTTTCAGCATTACAGCTTCTGTGCAGAGAGTAATTAGTGTCTGCAAATTCCGATCAATTTAGTGATCGGGAACGGTAATGGCAGAACGTAATTATTACTGCATTACATGCACTTATAGGGGCGTGGGGGAAATGTGCGTTTTCAAGGTGTTTAGATTGTTGTATTACAGGTTATTTAATATCACCAACGGCACTGTTGTCGAATAGTGCTTCTCAGCAAGAATGCACGCGAGTTTGAATTTGCACGAGATGAATTCTGTGTAATGTACTTCGAGGAACAAAACAATAACATGAAAATCGAATCTTCTTTATAGAAAACATATTTTAACAGATATTTCTAGTTATTAAGATTGAGGTTTGATAATGTTTGGAAATTAAATTATCGTTTCATTTTAATCTACTCTTTCATATAGTTCTTCAAAATTTCCACTTCGAATTCACTATCTAAATACTTCTTATAACCCAAATATACTGAACTCCAAATAAGTTTATTATAAGGAATATAAATAACTATTTCACATTTTTATTAATGTGGACATCATTAATAAAAAAGACAATGCTTCCGTTCCTTCTTAATTCAGACCTCTCTAAAGAAGACGACATAACGTGATAATGAAATTTTGATTTTAGCAGAGACAAACACGAATCTTTTAGATTTGAACCCGCTACTATATTAGTAAGACTAATCCCAAACAATTAGACTAACAGCGTTTAGAGATACGGATATAAATGACATTTAAACGGATGTTACGGATTTTGTTAAATTTCATGTGTTGGCACCTCGTACATTTCAACGTTCAAATGATTCATAGTTATTGTGTAGAAAGGGGGTCGGATAACTGTACTGTTCTGTTATGGGCGTACATCAAATCTCCAATAGTTTTAGGATAGTATGACACAATGAACTGGTGAACCTCACGATGAAGACCGCATCTTTTTTTTATATCAACAAGTTTGACCACAACCCCACCTGATTTTAAGTGCTGATGTGATCTGTGGTAGTAAGGCGCACTAGCTTAGTAACAACCTATTTCTTCTTCTTGATGGAAACACACGCAAATTGTTCCACTCCTAGACTGTTTTTGCGAAGAACGAATAGCTGAACCTGTTAGCATACTGGGGATGTCCACAACATAAAGATAATGACTCTGGTCTGATCGTCCGGAGTTGAAAAGGGGATGAGGGCGAATAATGTCATATAATTCCAAAGCACACTCTCCGAATCGTATCTCATATAAGCATCGCACTCTCCATCGCAAAATAATTATAATTTTGCAGTATATACATTTATGAACATATATTATTCTTTTTTTTCCGAGGGAACATTCTGGATTGGATACCCTTCTGCTGTCGGAGCTTCTTATTCACTAAAACGCCTTCGGTGGTCTGCATCAATACACGTCTCTGAGGAAGAGCCAAACCCTCCTAGGCACCATCGCTGAGCCATACGCTGTCCCACGCAGGTTCGTTAGCCGAGCGATAAGGACCCCCACCCTCAAGGCCCGCGAAACTCCTAGACCCTTTTTGTCACCTTTTACGACAGATAGGGCTTACCTTAGTCCTATTCTTACTAGCCCTAGACTACAGAATTGAATATATATATACTTACTCGTCTGTTTGTTTCGTGTTATATTAGAAACGTCTAAATCGATTTTGACGGGACAATCATATACAAATAGCTTAAAATATAAACAAAAACATTGTTTTTTTTAGTGTTATATAGCAACAAAATGAAATATCCTAAAATTATAAATATGTTACGAAAGGAAAATAATTTAGATTTCTCTTTGGCGCCAATAGTATAACAGAATAAATATACAGTAATGATGCGTCTCTTTACTTAACCAGTCTGTTATTTAAGTGTATGGAATTCTGAACCAGTTCATTATATTCATGTATCGTGTGGTTAAAGTACTAATTAACCACTTGCCTAATGAGTCGGAGCTCCTTACTTCGATTTGTTCCCACGTATGAAGAAGCTTAGAGATGTGTTGGAGAATGCTCGGAGTATCGTGGACTGGACTTCGTACTAACGAGTCTATACTTCGAGAACTCGTATCCTCACCATTTGTAGGTACACACGCTATAAAGGACGGTAGCTCTTGAGCGACTTGTGGTCCAGGGAACGGCTGAGGGCACCAGGCCAGGAAGAACGCCTATGAGATAGACTGATCAGATAAAGGCGGCAGTAAATGGCTCATCATCGTTACCATTATATGGATGCACCAGGAAGGCGGCCATCAGGGGGGAATGGCGACGTGTTGTTAAGCCTGCGACGAACACCTGAAGTGATGACCACGACCACTCTATCAAGAGTGATACCGACGACGAAGGATGAAGTTTAAACGGTGGTAGTTTTGTTTAAACCCATCTAGATAACTACAACTCTCACATGCTTAATTTGCCGCGATAACTGTTATACTATATTTTGAGTGGGAAAACATGAGCTCCAGAGTACTTTGAGCGATTGCTTTACCATCAACGATACCATCACTTTTTTATTTTTTTATCGAAGAAGAGGAAGGCGTTCACTGCATGGTAAATAATACTACCGCCTATAACAACGTAGCTTTAGTTAAGATGGTAGACACCACAACATTGTGCTCGTCGCCATAAAGCATATGATCTTAAGTCACGTTACCCCAGTAATTTCACTAGCTCCAGCGCCCTTCAAACCGGAATACAGTAATGTTTGCACAGTACTATTTAGCTGAGGTAGAAGCTGCGATGGTACCTTCTTAAGCGGTCTCCGGCAACAGAGACCTACTACCCAGTTACTAACAGGCTGTGGCCCAGGGTCCACGAGCCTAGTATCAGATGAGCTGTAAGAGTTAATATGACTTTCAAGCGCTTGACATCATCAGAAAACAGGTAACCAGTTACGCAACATGAACCGCTGAACTTAATATTAATAAAGATAGTTATAATATTGTCAAAGTTTGTGTTATGTTAATTTTTCAATCATCATCATCTCAGTCCAACAGATGGAAGTCCACTGCTGGACATAGGAAAAAGGTGCTGGTATTTGTCAATAACATGAGATAATTGGTTATTTATGTAACAGTTCATTCGAACTTTCATCAGATAAGCAAATCTAAATTATCATACACGTTGACCTGATCGAAGTTGCATTATAAAATAATAACTTAAGATGTAAAGCATCTTAGTGAGTGCCAAGTGGCTGACAATGATGTCGAGGACAGAGCGAAGCGAAGAAAAAATTACGAAAGATGACTCTGCCACCATATGGGTTAATGGTTAAGAAGAGAGAGAGATAGATAAGTTCTCTGAGGTGGTCAATGGCTGTACATGATCTCCGGTCACTGAGGTTGCTAGTGTCTGCTTAAAACAGACCCGGGGACGGGCTATCCCAGCAGTCTTCGGGAGATCTCGTAACTCCTCCAAACACCGAAGGTGACCACCGAGGAGGTTTTGGTGGTTAAAAAACTGCAACATAAACCTGACTTACCACCAGAAGACGTAGTATCTTTTCGAAGGTTTCCCACCGGAAAACAAAAGGGCACTCTATTTTTTAATACTTTATCGATATCTTTACTTTAATTTCAAGATTATATATTTAAGTTTTAAAAAAAATGTGCTAGTGGCAGGTATCCATGACAACAGCAAGAACACCTTCACAGTTCCCCAGCTGAGTCAACGTCTGTGCAAACATACGTTACACAAACACTAATACACATGTGAAACGTTTGTGTGACGTTCTAGCAAAATTTCTTATAACTGTATGAAGAGTAGAGGGGTAAGTGTAGAGGGGAGAACGGCAGTAAGGTCTTATTCTACCCTATTGTCAACCTCACCTGCACGCGCCGTATAGCAACGGGGTGGCGTATTACTGCCCCGTGGTGCTCCCTGCTAGACAACAGACGAGGATCTGGTAACCGAGCAAATGGCGGGATAACCATTCACCTGGCTGACCTACCAGTTGGAATGAGCTGAAACGGCCTTCAGGTTTAAATAACCCCTCCTCTCCTCATTAAAAGAAACAGTTTAAATATCTACAGTTGTGTAAATATCGTTATATCCGATGCTGATGTCATCTTTAGGCAACAGACGGATCTTCGAAACATTTGACATTACTGCTTACATCTCGACGTTTCTATTAAGAGCTTAATAAAACGTGTGAGACGTTCACTTGATAATTAGTGATAGCTGCTCATGACAACGTGACTCTAGTTAGGATGGATACACAGCTGCATATCGTACTCATGGTCTTAAGACATGAGATGTCGCATCTCCATATATCAATCATTTATTAGCTTAGGGTTACAACTTGGCTATCGTCAAGATCAGAGTGATTAGGATCACTAGATGCATTTCACCAGCTCAAACCTCATGATCACCTAACTCCAATTAGGATTGATTATGATTAAAAAAATATGATTAATTTATGAAGATTGGACAATATTTTTTATCTGTGGTTTCATAGATGAGTGTGTCAAAACACTAACTCTCATCATCTTTTAATATTAATTTTGAAGCAGTAAAAAATTGATATATAGTACAGTTAACTGTAATATAGTTAACTGCAGTATATTTTACCAATCTTAAATTAGTTAAGTTTACTGCACATATCAAAGAATGCACTGTAATTATTTTAGATAAAGATTAAACCCAATGCAACGTAACAACGGAGTCAAGGTCCATTTGTAACAGAGGAAAGGAATTTACACGAGGTATGACTTTCGCTACGGAAGCGTAAATATTGTATCTGTCTATCATCATCATCATCAGCCATTACTCGTGCTCCGCTGGACACAGGCCTCCCCCAAAGATGCCCATATCGATCGGTCCTGCGCTGCCCGCATTGCTAGACACCAGGGGCCGTCATTTGTTCACATGGGAGGATTTGGGCCATTTCCCACAACGCTGGGTCAATGCGGGTTGGTGGGAGCCAGAGCCTCGTTTGTAGATTAGCAGGGTGGACCACAAGTAGGTGAGGTCGACTTGGTTCCCGTGAGTTGTTGTGCAGGACCCCTTACACCCCTCAATATGAATCTCTCAATGATTTTCTTAAAAAAATACTTAGGTCTATCTTAGGTTTGTTCGTAATACAAAAATAACCTAAATTTATGATTTGCTTTCATCAACCTAAATGCACGAAAGATATTAAGAGAGATAGAAGATTTTAAATTCCAGTCCACCTCTGGATTTGTAGTGTTTCTATCTCCAAACAGAATAAATGTCAGCTCTTGATCTCAAATTCAATCTTCATCTCATATGTTGAAAAGATATCCAACGATGCTGTTATAGGGGCAGATTTACAACGTGAGGGTGATAACTAGAAAGGAATGTATCCATGAAACACTACCACCATCCGTTGCTTTATGTGCTGGCCGTAATATAGTATTACAATTGAAATTTGTCAGAACTAATCCCTTCCGGTGGCAACCCGCCAACCCCCGGGCCACTTCTCGTTATTAAAAGCCCTTTAACTCCCATTGAAAGACTTTTGTAAAATCCGTTCTTAGCTGACCTCTAAATGGGAGAAGTGATGTATTTACGAAATTTTTAACCCTTACGTCTAATAGGTTCGAAGATCTCGTGATGAGGCAATGAATCTGTGGGCATCTCCTATATATATATTCTAGAATAATTAACTTTCATGAAACTAAGGGATGAAGAGATATTAAGAAATCATAGGAGACAAATCGCTACGTCGGAAACCACAACATAGATAGAGGCTAAGGTTTAGGATACTGCTGAATTTGTGATCTGATGGACATGGAGAATTATTGACCGTGGAAACAATAGACCAAATTTTAATTTTTTTTCATTCTTACTCTTTGGTCAAAGTAGTCGACGAACGAAAAAAAAAGAAACTTATAACAAAGAGTTGATTAACCAATAAGGAGATAATGACTTCACCATCGCATCGTTCCGTTGATAACTCACCGCGTATCTTCGAACCTGTATTGGTCTTTATATAAACGCTTCCCTTTTGACTTGTACCACACATGATTGCAGATTACCTGCCGCTGGATTACCACATTAGAGTGGCTTCGCACGATGACTAATGTTCTGACGCAAACTGTTCAACATTAAATGAACATATCTTATTAATTATCATATGAACGTTAACAGGTTTGAATCCTTGTGCACTTATTACTTGCACTTACTAATGCGATAAGATATACTCGTTTTATAATACTTTAAGTTTTATTACTTTATCAGTCAATAATGATAAGCTGCAACCCACCAACCCGCATTGGGCCAGCGTGGTAAGGAATGGCTCAGATCCTTCCATATGAATTCCTACATACGACTGAAGGTCGCGGGCAACGCAGGACTGATCGATATGGAGATCTTTGGGAGAGGCCTTTGTCCAGCAGTGGACTTCGTAATAACTGTAAAGTCTGGGCATCTATCAGTCTTCCCGTGATTAATAAAAAAAATCGATAAAATCCTATTTACTTCGAAATCATTATTATGGGACTAGTGTCAAAGATACTAAAGCCTTTATATATATATTTATATATATATATATAAGATATTTTCACCTATGCAAAGACTCATCACGATATCTCTAGAACCATAAGGGTTGAAACGCGAAAAGTCAACTAAGAACGGATTTTACGAAATATTACCCCCAAGAGGGTTGCGAGGCTGTTACGGACAGCAAACCGGACGGGGAACAACTAGATTTATATAAGAAAAAATAATATAATAACGCTTTTTAAATACTTTTGTTGAACAGATTAAAGTGTATTGAATATTTTACTTTTAAACTAAATAACAAAATCTTATTCACAATAAAGTTTAAGTCAAGTTAATATGACGATGCAACCTGGTGTTAAGTGACGTGATCTGTAGTGCGAAGGCGTATTAAATTATTAACATACAGTTCACCCTGTTGGAGTTTTATGCAGGTTTACTATTTTCGACTTAAAAAGAAGGAATAACAAAAAAAATTACTCAAATAACATAAAAGTCACGTTAAATATCAAAGCGAGAGGCATTTTTTGTTAAAGGTCACAATAATACGTGCAAAGAATTGGACAACAAAGTAGTGGAAGTAGTCTGTTTGACTCGTTGCTTTAAGTTATAATATAACCAAGTGTAGTATGAGAGAATTCCAGTGTTTAAATATCACTGAACTTTCGGTGAGTTTGTGTAACATGCACAAAAACGAACGCAAAGTCATGTAGTTACAGTCACATCGCGCCAACAACAAACTTTCCACATACGAGACTTCAGTTGCATCAACGTCCAACTTGCAGCCCGTTTAGAAAGAAAAGAAAGAAAGAAACAGTAGTCGCCATTATACGCCGGTCATGGACATGAAAGATATTTGCGAAATATATCCAAAATTTGTTCATATATTGCTAATATATTATGTAAACTGAATCATAAGTTTGTGTCGGAGATTTTACTCACTCGCCATTTCCTTATTCATCTGTAACGTCACATAGACACACGATATTACTTTATAAACAAAATGGCGGACGTAACGCCACAAAGCATTACTGTCCAACTAACCTTTTAGGTTATAAGGAGAAAAACATTAATCAAGGATTTTGGATAAATACTCGAAGCAATTACTAAAGAAGAGAAATGTTTCTTTCATGATGTCTTGTATCGTACGATTATAATGTGATGTAATAATTTCTATAATAATAATTGATATTAAACTCAATTAGTATTTATTAGCAACATATTAAAGAGCAGAATTATTAAATAATATATAGGTTTATTGAAATATAGTAATACAAAACATATTTATCATTAAATGGGGATAACATAGCAAACGTTTCTCTGCCTTAGCTGTGAACAGAAATGAATGTGAGCAAATTACGAAAGAGAGAGAATAAAAAGTAAGAAACTTGGAAATCACTTAAAATATTTATAAAATGTAATAAACAACTGCAACTTTACGCACTTGAGAAAAGATTGTATGATAATGAAGCGATTGAAACAAGTTATTAAACAACAACAATCATTGCATGCATATGCACTTTGATTGCTTAATTAGAAAGTGTTTGAATATAAATTTCAAATATGAAAGACTTGTTATATTCAAGTTGACGGCATTTCAAAATAACCGAATTACTTTCTTATATTAATTACATTTACTGGTAGCAGGTCTCTGATACCGGATACCGGCTCGGTACGTACCAACGTCAGCTCTTTAGTCTCGGGCTAGTAAGTATAGGACTAAGGTAAGCCCTACCTATCATAGGATGCCACTAAAGGTCTAGGAGTTTCGCGGGCCTTGAAGGTGGGGAGCGATGGTGTTTAGGAGGGTTTGGTACTTTTTCAGAGACATGGTAATCTTTCGCAAATTTCCACCGAAACCAAAAAAAAAACACAAGGTGGATACCAACGCAGCTCCTATTTCTACCTCCAAAGAATATGTAAACATTACTGTTTCAGTTTGAGGGGTGTTGTGTATATCATCTTAAGAAGCGCCACGGTAGTTTAGGTGGGTATACCATCAGGCGAACGTCTGGCTCAGATCATCGCTTCATCAGTTATACAGCCTTTATTCGCTTCTCGAAGCTTTTGATCACCAGTTGCAACCCATCCCGCTAAAGACGGCTCTCAACAAAGCCTTGCGGTCGTGAGTAAGGTATGATGTCAGGAGTGAGTCACAGAGAGCGATGGACGACTCCCACGAACCGGACCTGAGCGAAGGTTGCATAAAGAACATTTATACAAACCACTTTGTTTTTCCTCGATAATACACTAACCTTACACAAGATGAGCTCAAAGATGATCATATCTACTAACCCAGAAGATATATTTGTGCTGCTCTAACTACAGCAATACTGTCGGTAATATAAAAGCGAGATTACTTATTTTTTTTTTATTTAATTAAGCGACATCACGACCGGAACATTCACTTGATTGTAAGTGATACGCCTGCCCATAACAACGTGGCGCTGCTTAACACTATATACACTGCACCACATTGCTCTCGTTGCCTAAGACATGAGATATTGTGTCTCGTTACCCCAGTAATTATATTAGCTACAACCCTTTTCAAACCGGAACACAGTAATATTTGCTCACTACTATCGGTCGGATGCAATTGGAGCTGCGGTGGTAGCTACCTGGACGATTCCAGCTGTAGAGACTTACCAGAAGGGTTATACCAGTAATAACACCGAGCTGATTTAAATAGAAAGATAAAACTTATTTCCTTCACAAAAGAAGCTGCCATGGGCGACGGTGACCATTAATCATCACGCCTGCCTCAAGCCAACCTACCTTCTCCATAACAAAACTTTTTAATTACCTAAAAAATTATAATAATTAAGAATTGTTTACTGAACATCCGTTACATCTGTGTTTAAAATTAGGACACGGAAGTGAATAAAAAAAGTACACCGTATGGTACTTCCGCAAGATGGAGGATGCGGGAACTTGAACGCAAAAAAATATTGTTGCCGGAAATACGTTTTGTTTGTTTATGGTTTTTACAGATCCATACATCAATTATTAAATGACACATCTTTTTATGCAATCAATGATGCATCATCATCATCGACAGATGTCCACTGCCTGGACAAAGGCCTCCTTAAAAGATCCCCACAACAGTTTGTCCTGCGCTGCCAGTATCCAGCAGCTTCCGGCGATCTTCAACCGTCAACATGGGCTCCGACACCGCCGGTCTGTAATTCCCACCGCGCTGGACCAATGCGGAATAGTGGGAGCCAGAGCCTCGTTTGTGGATTAGCAGGGTGCATCATTTGTAAACTATATTCTTTAATCCGCCGATGGACATCCACAGCTGGACATAAGCCTCCAAAAATTCCCACCTCGATCGAGTAGGGATTTATATGGGGGGACGAGGGCCATTTCCCACCACGCTGGCCCAATGTGGGTTGGTGGGACCACCAGTGTGTACATTAATTATTTAATATGCAATAAAAACTTTTTACATCTCTTTCTTCTTTTTAATATTGATATCGTGTTTATGACTCTTTTGTCTCTTTCTCTCTAAGACATCGTCTTCTAGAATGTAGGGTGGTATACATCCATACGTAAACAATATATATTTTACGCGTATCTACATATATAACTATTATATCATATATATACATTTTCTCAACCGATTATGTGAACATATAAAAAATATGACAAATCAAAATGCCGTTAACAGATAAAATATTAAACTTAAGTTTAACTTCCGGCAACACATACATGTTCTTTCCCCCGAAGGGGATGTAAGAATGTACTCGTTCAAGCGTCTCCGGAAGCAGCGGGCCGGAAGCTTGCGGCGTGTTTTATCTTAAATGATCCCTAAAAGCTCTCGACTGTTTAATAATAGACGGATGCCTGGTGAATAGATTACCGGAAGGAAGTTAAGCCACTGATAGAAAGTATTTTTTTTCACGAAGCGATAAGAAGAGCGCGATGTTCACCGGACGGTAAATGGTACGCCTGCTCATAACAACGTGTAGTTAGGATGATATACACTGCACCACAATGCACTCGTCGCCTTAAGGCATAAGACGTTAGGTCTGGTTACCCCAATAATGCAATAGGCACTGCAGTGGTAACTACCTAGACGGTCTAGAGTGACCTACTACTAGTAGGCAGTAGTACTAAGATCATATGTTGTATCATCATCACCAGCCGATAAACGTCCAGTGCTGGACGTTGGCCTCTCCCGAATGATGCTGACATGAGCAGGATTCATATGAGCAGGTGAGGTTGGCTTGGGTCCCGTGACATGTGCCGGATCCACCTACATATATATAACCTAGATGATGATGATGATGTTATATATATATATATATAACATCTAGACAAACAACTCGATAAAAACTAGACAAATATACACATTACTAGAAGCGGACGAGAAGAAGGCAAAAAGTGGTAGCGATCAGCTGCTGATCAGCACGTGGGCAAAGGTGCACCTCCTGACATTTGAGCCTAACGGCAGCCTCTCAACTAAACCCAGCTGGTTGGTTTTTATACGGATTCGTGTACGCGGCTGTTCCATTGTTCACCTGCTAAATAAATACCATACTAAATACGGAGCATGTTTTAATAACAGGCGAGACTAGCGATACGTTCCACTGATGGTAAGAGATACGTTAATTAAGATGTTTTTTTTTATTTAATTAGGCGAGGAGACGAGCGGTACGTTCACCTAATGGTAAATGATACATCTGCTGATAACCTCGTGATCAGGATGCGGATATATACCACATCGCGCTCGTCACCTGAGACATAAGACGTTGAATCTCGTTACCTCAGTAATTACTAGCTACACTTTTCAAACTGCAACACAGTAATATTTGCACAGTAATGTTTGTCGGTAGAAATAGGCGCTGCGGTGGTACTCAACTAGATGTTTTAACATCCTATGACACCAGCTCAATGTAGTGCTGTGTATATAATCCTGGTGGGGATAGAAAAATTTCATCATGATGAACACAGCCCCCAATTGGCATCCAGCGTCTAGCATAGAGATCTTACATCTTGGTCGTTAATACGAAAGACCAACTTCGGCAGGAGACGTTCTCCTGTCAATCAGCTGATTTGAGGTTACGCAGGTCGTGGTGTACGGCATGTTGGTGCAATTCCTCGATCCAGCTAGGACACCTTCATCCATACTTGAAATTTTATAGAACATATGCACGTACTGTCCGATTAATTTTATTGTATGATAATTAGTTAATGACCGTTGAATACTAAATAGATTTTAATCAAGACATATTTTATTGAGCCTGTAGGCTAAGGATGCCTGGCGAATTAATAAGGCATCCGTTATGCCCTCCAGCGCGTCCGACCCTGAGGATATTTGATGATGGACATTCACCGTTGACGATTGATTGATTATTCGACGAAGCCACGAGATGTACGATGTTCAATCGATGTATGTCTGTCTTGGGTATGATGATGATGATGATGATGAATGGTGACTGATGTGTCTTACGCCTGCTCATAACAACCTGGCGCTGGTTAGAATCACTATACCACATCGCGCTCATGACTCCTGAGGTATTAAGTATTGTTATCCCAATAATTTCATTCGCTACAGAGTGCCCTTCAAACCGGAACACAGTATTGTTGCACTGACATTGGTACCGCAACTCTGGCTCCCACCAACCCACATTGGGCGAGCGTGGTGGGAACTGGCCCAAATCCCCCGTAAAATCCTTACAAACGACAGCCTCTAAAGCCCGGCGGTATTGAAGGCTATACTGACTGTGGACCGATCGATGTGGAGATCTTTGGGAGGGACCTATATCCGGCAGTGGACGTCTATCGGCTGATGATGATCTACCTTCTACTCCTGATCGTTTGAATGTACTTTAGTTACGCCGAACATAATGGAAATACAAACATTGATAAAAGTATAAGTTTTTGCAATCGCGTTAACCTTGGCAGTTTCGGACGGGATCCGGTTTCAAAATACCAGCTCCGGATATCGGGTGTGCGCTGCTCGCTACATGGAAATCTGGTACGTATCTTTAAGGCATAAAAGAAGATAGCGGCGTCACCCGACCGTCGCTTGCACGGTAATTATTATATTAATTAACCTGTTTAATGTCCGCCATTAAAGCTGTTCGAGTTACCAGAAGTGTACGGAGGAATTGGTGATGCTGGAGGTTGCGTTCTTTGGGCTTTCACTCACAGTGGAACAAGAATATATAATGTACTATCTGCTTCCGTTTTACCGGCCGTAACACTCCTGAAAGTCTCTTCGAAGAAGGAATTTTTAGAAATCCATTCTAACTTGACCCCCACTCGATACACAGAATTATCCTTCCAAATCTCCATTGTCCAGGCCTTATGGTTTCAGAGATCTCGTGGATGAGTCTCTGCTTAGGTGGTTACTTATTTTTTGCATTTATGCATTTATCCTCGATTACATGTCCTTAAAAAATTACTTCATTATTACATACATTTAAGGATTATACGCAAAATACTTGTCTCACATCGCAAGGGATGTAAGAGGTCCCGCACAAGAACTCACGGGAGCTAAACCGACCTCACCTGCTCGTGGTGAATCCTGCTATTCAATAAACGAGGCTCTGGCTTCTACTAACCCGCATCAAGCTAGTATGATGGGAGTTAGGCTAAATCTCCCCAAATGAACCCCTACCAACGACATCCCCTAGCGCCCGCAGGTTTAACCGACTGTATATGGAGATCTTCGGGGGAAGCTTATGTCCATCATGGGCGTCTACCGGCTGATGATAATGATGATGACATCGCTTGTACAATGCGTCTGTTAACTTTAATGAACCGCCATTATAATAATCGTCATTATTATATTTTAATAATATGTTCATTGTTATTAATGAAGCAATGATTGTTTAACAATTATAAACGCATCTATACAATGTCATGGGAAATTCTATAGGCTGTCATTAATTGGAACCAGAACCGGTTTTAGTACACTTATAAGACAATACATCATCAAGTATTTTTGACTCAAAAAAAAAATATTATTATAGTAGTTAGAAACTAGTATGTTATATGAGTATATCATCATCAGCCCAGAGATGCCCACCGATGAACTTAGACCTCCTCCAAATATCTCCACATCGATCGATCCTGTGTGCTGGACAGTTACTTTCACCAAATCTTAGGTCTAGCCTGTTTGTCCTGTAGCCGCGGGATATTAAGATTAGGATTATAAGTCCTGCCTGTCGTAGGTGATTAAAGGGACCTTCGAGTTAGCAGGAGTTACGGATGCAAGCCCTTGTGGCTTAATAAGACAGTCCAAGAACGACGGCAAATGTGACGTGGCGTCGTGTTTGGGCTATTAGGGCATAACCATCCCCAGCCACATCTTAGAAAGTGGTAAGCCAACGTGAAACCAGTAAGGGAGTTTTAGTAGGCATCAATCACACAAACCCTAACTTTCCCTCTAGAAACAGAGAATATTTTAAGAACCAAGAACAGATCCGCCGCAGAAAGTCGGGAGAATTTTCTTCCTATGTTCCCATGGCCTCTGGGTGACGGATTCGGGGGGATCCGTTGCCCAGGTGACTATAAGAGTCCGAGAGGACGGCGCACTGTATGTTCCGGCGTGCCCTTACAAAGGTGGAACGAGGAGGTTCTTCCCTCTCGCAGTGGGGCTGCATGGTGCAGCCGGCGCTGGCGGAGTCACGGAGGGGTACGAAAACGTTGCCGTGACTTTGGCATAAAGCAACGAGGTGAAACATTGTAGGGGTTTTAGTCGGTGCAAGTCCGACATAACATGCCTTTGCCCCCGCGAGGACGGATATGCAAAGGCATTTCCCCCACGTAAAATAAAAAACAAGGGTACGATGATTGTGCCCCTTACACCCCCAAAGATATACCAAATATAAAGATACAATAAAGATCTACCACCAGTACTACGTGTACGACTGCCACTTCAGGACCTTATTACTCTATCAGCAGACCTTCGACGAATGTGGCAACAAAATTTCTGTCTACTCATATTCTTTTTTAATCAATCGCTTCTTACTATGTTATCTGTCCGTATTTTTTTCCATCATCAGCTACGCAGACTCCATTCTCTATTCCTTTAACGGTATGGGTGTATTCGTGAAGTTTTCAGTTCATTGTACACGGCAACAATGCGTAACTGTAGTTTTTTTTTTTCATTATTATCGTACTCGCAGAACGGCAACAGGAACTGAACACGAACCATGATTCAACAGAAATAACATGATGGAAGTGGAGACCAATGAACTGTATAGTATTTCGGTCAGAATAGCATTTTTTTTCTATGAGCTATGGCGAAGACTATTAAATTTTTGGGTGAGGGGTGTAAGGGGTCCCGCATAACAACTCAAGGGATCCAAGCCAGCCTCATAGCTCGTGGTGCACCCTGCTAATCAACAAACGAGGCTCTAGCGCCCGCCAACCCGCATTGAGCCAGTGTGGTGAGAAAAGGTCCAAATCCCCCAATATGAATCTCTACAGACGACTCCTAATGCCTGGCGGTTTTGCGGGCAGCTCAGGATAAATCGATGTGGAGATCTTTGAGGGAGGCTTACGTCCCGTAGTGGATGTCTAGCGGTTTGTGATGATGATGATGAGTTTAATTATAAACAGACTCATAATTTTAAACTGTTCAAATTTCATTGGTTTCTCATAGCGCACTTCGCGGTCCGTCGAACCCGCTGCCATCTGTCGCCGGCAGCTGTGCACTGAGCAGGAGGGATCGCCCGTTACCTTAACTGCACTCTTGTGTAGTAGCACAGTAAACACTTTGACGAGCTATTTTAGCTATTTCATAAATACCTTCACGCTTCGAATGATTATTCTTATACTGACAGATAACTGCATTCGTTGATTTGATCGTTTATTGTAGAACTGTACATCAGAGTTACAAAGGATCTTATCGCATCATCAATCAATCAATAATTGGCAAAAATCCCATTGGTAAGACAACGCCATATTCCATCCTCACAACCTGGATGACTGGCGATTCTCTACTGTACGTTATAAGCGCATCTTTCCACCACATACTATCACTTTATGGAATCAGTAATCACCAGCGATATTTTTGAACCAATACGACATGGAGACCTTCCAGAAGTAGCGTATTCCCTTAAAGGCCGCCAACGCAGCCGCGACTCCACTGGTGTTGCAACTGTTCATAGGCGTCTGTGATCAATTTCCACCAGGTGAACTGTTCCGCTGTTTGTCCACCATTCCAAAAAAAAAGGTAGTGTATTTTGAAATATTACATGATATGGGTTGCGAAGGAAGACCCATGTAGACAGTTGCAAGCATTTGAGATGCATTGCGTAGGATGTTTAAAATCCCATGGAAACACTTCGGCTCAAATACAAAGTTACCGGAAGAACTAACGGCAAACGACGGCTGACGATAGTGATACATAAAAAGATTGCGTATTTTGGCCACAAGTGGAAGGGATTCCTTTCTAATAAGCTGCTATTCCATAGTCGATTTTCAAAGAAAAAAATCTCCGGATAACGCGCATCCGGAAACCGACGCAAAAGGTTCAGCGGTACAGGATGAGAAAAGTTTTCTGCAACTGACTTACTTGAAACATCCCAATGATGATGATAAATATTTGACAGTACTTCATATCGAAGTACCGGGGAGTAAAACAAATGATATAAATGTACGGAGATGTTTAACTTTATTTACACATATATGCAAATATATGATATATCTTAAAAAAAATTGTACAAAATATGGAGAATTATATCATCAGAAAGATCTTAATGAATCATCAAATTGTTTTAATATGATTTACTAAAGTTTGTTGTTAGTACGATAATTTAAGTGGAAGATAATAAAACCTTTTTTGACGCTTCTCAAACTTCACCTGCTAATATATTTAAGAGAATTATTACTATTAAATTAGATAAAAGGGGTTTAGGTTATGATGGGGTTGGCATAGCCTTGATAGGGTGAAAGCCCTTAAAAGAATTAAAAGAAAGTCTCGCAAAACAACTCATGGTGTTCAAGCCAACCTCACCTGCTCATGGTGCACCCTGCTAATCAACAAACGAGGTTCTGGCTCCCACCAACCAGCATTGATGGGGAAATGCCTCAAATCCCTCCATATGAATCCCTATAAACGACGGCTATGGTGCACGGCGATGCCTGCAGCACAGGACCGATCAATGTGAAGATCTTTGGTGGAGGTCTGTTTAGCAGTGGACATTTATCGGTTGACGATGATGATGATAAAGAAAAGGAAACTGGAAAAATCTAAGGAAATTGTTCACCTTGAATGAAATGTGTTGTTTTCCATCAACGAAGTAAATCGGTTGAGGTCAGACCGCCGTCGGGGACCTCGGTTAAGGTTTCCTTTCGTCATAGACTTTTTCATTTTTGCATTTTAAATTGATATAAAGTCAGGGGCGATTACCTACGCGATGACAATCAACTCTATTTCATAGCCAATAAGGTTCTAAATGCTACGTACTTCGATCGCAAGTTGTGTTAGCGATGCTAAAAGATCGCGGTTATATAAAAAAAAAGATAGACTCCGCACGCGACTCCGCTTGTACGGAAATGTTATTAATTAAACTCTTTTGGCTCGGCTTTCATATATTGCTACGTAAGTACATAAAGTTAATATATGAGGATATAAAACTTTTTTTTTTCCTGCTAACACTTGACCAGCTTTACGCGTTGCTGTTACTCCTACTCTCTTTAGGAAGCCGAAACATAGCGATAATATTATTGCGGCAATATTGTAGAGGCACAAAGAAAGAGTTAAGGCTCAGAAGATGAACCGATGACCTGATGAAAGTCGTAATAAGCCCCTGGATAAGGGCAGCACAAATTATCGGCGTGGAGATCTTTAAGAGAGACCTGTTTTCAACACTATAATAAATGGATAAACGAACTAGAAAGACCTCAAACAATTTTGAAAATATCCTTAAAAGAATCTAAACTATTTACAAAACCACCCTTGTAGAAAGAGGCAAATTTAATAATTATTAATTACTCGAAAACTTTAAATTTTTTAATATAATACTGGAAAGACAACATAAACTTAAATAATAACCAAAACACTATAAAAACAAATAAGACAGAAAAAGTATTACTAAATGTAACACCCCGTCGTTTAATTGTGGAATATTGTAAGGAAAAAAACAAATGAACAAGGGTGGCATGTCTAAACACCACCCTGAAATTGTGATAAATAAATACTTAGGGCAACTTAGAAAAAAAACAATCAAACTACGGTAAGTGGGACTGGAATGAAACCAGATATACCCTCGCGTAAACCTCCTTCGAATTCATATATTCATTACAAGATCTCAGTGTGCTGAAACGATTACGATCACGCTGAACCTGATGAGGAGAGGAACAGGAAGTTCATTTAGTGATTTATCATAAACCATACAATTTTTTTGTTACTCTTCTGATAAATAAATATAGCTTTTATTTCTGTCATTCACAATATTTACATTAACATCTTATTAAGTTTTGACAACCATTGTGTCAGTTTGCCTTTTGGTATGGAGACTCTTCGCTTCCAAGTCGCTCCTGCGATTTGCTTTGACTACATCTGTTGCGATGCCATCTTCTTTTTTTTTCTGTCCACCACCATACTGTAATGTCTTTAGACCATTTCTTTTTACGTGCATTTTGTAACTGTATCATTCGTCCGTAGAAACAAAAATAATGATAAGCTTTTCGCTACTGATTAATATACACAATACTTTACGTCGATTTAGTATTTGGTAACAGCTTATGTTCTTACAAGTTTCTTTTATAAATAGCTGATAAACCACACCCAATCTAGAAGTAGCAGAACGAAGCAGAACAAAGAACAAACGCAGTTCCAACAAAATCAATTATTTAACAATAAAATCGAGCAGTTTGTCCGTACGGCGTACGACGGCTGACCTCCATCGATTTTCCCATTAACTTCGTTATTTGTGGCAACACCGCCTCGATCACGGTACTTACCGTCCTATCAAGGACACGTCGATAACAGTGACAGCTGGACACGTGGGTGTTGGTACACCATATGTCAAGGTTTATGGCAGAAAATCGATACTCATGAATAAGTATAACGTAGTTATATAATCCAAGTGTTGATACGAAAAAAAAATTATTATAGATCAGTCAATTTCATTTCAACGTACCAAATCATCAAACAGTTAAAATTATTAACTTAACTAACCATTATTTAACAGGTTGCTGTAAAGCACGGTAGACTTTAAGTTTTCCTTGTTAACTTAAATAAACTATCATAATACGACACAGTGGCACTGTCAAGGGAATTGGAAACTTCACAAATATTGACGCAAATACTTAATAATTCTTTTTCACCAAAAAAAAAATTAACCATAAGAAAAAAATGCGATAGACGTAAAACAAATAGCATGATAATATAGAGACAAATCCACAAACCTGATGGTCAGTCTTCACCGATGGAGATGATTAAGAAGAACAAACATGTAGGTTAACTCAGAGTTAGGTTTTTCCTAAATTACCAACTACAAAAATTTCCTCTCTAGAGCTGCTCCTAGTCCTCGATCAGTATCGTGGTCAGCGCTAGATAGGTCTGGAACGGACGTTCTGTCTACTGGTTCTTGTTCAGCTCATCTTTAACTTACCAGTCCATCTCGGAGATCAAAAATGCTCTAGTCATCGATATATATATAAACTAAACTATTAAAAAATTTGCGACCTCTATACCTTCTTGCGTGAGACGGTCTAGGTTAAACCCCACCATTGCTCCTATTTCCACCCCTAAATAAAACTGTGCAAATATTACCGTGTTCCGGTTTGAAGAGCGCCGTAACTAGTGAAATTCTTGGATAAATGAGACTTAACATCTTATGTTTCAAAACAAGCACAATATGGTGTGGTATATATCATACTAACTAGCGCCACATTGTGATGATCAGGCATATCACTCGTCATCGAGTGAACGTCCCGCTTGTCTGGTAGTTTCGTCGAATAAAAAAGGTAGTTCCGCAGTAGTACCAACCGTGCAAAGAAATGAAAACGCCGTATTATCTAAGATGTTGCAAGAAAACATTTCATCGCATAAATTTCACGCACAGTGGCCCAAGTGGGGGACGACGGGAAATTCAAATGGTCCACGAACACAACCGCATAGCGTGACACCAACAATGGTACACCGAGATGATACTTGCACCCCAAACAGTGACATGGTAAGTCTTCGACCGTGAATTGGCAATTTATTTGTTAGCCCACAAACGTTGTGCCTGTTCTCGGACGGTAAAAGAGGGGGCAAAATAATGATGATTCTTTTAATCAATACAAATGGCAAACTTTATTTGATGATAAGCCATGGAAGCTGGAGGGGGTGTAAGGGGTCCCGCACAACAAGTCATAGAACTCAACCCAACCTTACCTGCTAGTGGTGCATCCTGCTAATCAACAAACGATGCTCTGGCTCCCGCCAACCCGCATTGCGCTAAGGTGGCGGGAATTGACCCAAATCCCCCCACATGAACCCCTACAAACGTAGAGATCTTTGGGGGAGGCCGATGTCCAGCAATGGACGTCTATCGGCTGATAATGATAATGATAGCCGCCTAGACAGTGTCCAGCAAGCGAGACCAGAATCATCACCAGTAAATGCTACACATGAATCAAAACTGAACCTTACAGTCCAGGGATAGATGATTTACTATATTATTAGCAGATGAAGCCCATGCTTCCTCCTGCCATCATTTAATACATACTATATATGTAGAATATATAATGATAGATCAATTAGTTGGTGCGAGGACATTGCAAGTTGCAGGACTTGAGAGGCAGTAAGTTCGGTGATCATTGAACTTGAACTTTTCATGAGAGAAAATATCATAAACTTTAAGAACATGTGATTTCCGTCAACTTGACTATTGGTGGTCTGACCTTCTTGGGAAGGTCCCAAATACTACACTGGGAACCTTAAAAGATCTGTACATATATATAAAGTAGTTTCCGCTTGATTCTTCAAGGAGAACGTTACATTGAGAACCTGAAGATCAAATGTGTTATTGCGAAAGTCTTCCGAACAAAAGTTTCTCCTACCTGAAAGTAGTTTCACTTAATTCCGCAAGTAACACATATTTGTATATAAGTTATTGTTTATCACTGAAGATGTTTATCTTCGATGTGTAACGCCAACTTTATCTGGAGACGTCTCGCATCCGTGTACCGTGTTATCGATAAACTAATTTAACAATGAGAAAGCGAATTCTAGACCATCATTGTTTGATCTAAACCTACTCATACAAGAATCTCGATATTATATAAAAAAAAAAAAACAATTCTTCACTAATGACACAATGACGATCAAGATGATGGAAAGCTATACATCCGATCATAACAAAGTGGCGGTAGTTAAGATAATATACACTGCTTCATATTGAAATAGTCGTCTCGAGACATGTTAAATTTGATTACCCCAGTAATATCATTAGCTACAATAACTTTCTAGGGTAGCAGTATTAAGTAATGTCTCATCATCATCGTTATCAGACTTTGTTTATCCACTCCTGGATATAGATAGGCCTTCCACAATGTCTGTTTTTCCATTATGGAGTATTGCCCATAACTCACCGCGCTGCGCATGCGGGTTGGCGACTGTAAGCTATTGGTGGGAATGATGTTGGGGGAAGAATAGTAACAGCTATGGTCTTCGGAGACGTGAACCTGTATTCATCAGACAGATGAACTCATTAACAGTAATGTCTCCCTACTATTATTTAGGATCTGTGCTGGTAATAACCTAGCTAATCTTAAGTAAGAATAGTCCTTACAAAATAGCATCATCATCACCATCGGTCGATAGACGTCCAGCTGGACATAGGTCTTCCACAAAGATCTCCAAATCGATCGATCCACATACAGCCTCCGGTATTCGTATGGGAAAATTGTGCGCCATTCTCCACTACGCTGGCCCAATGCGAGATGGTTGGAGAGAGACCCTCGTTTGTTGATTAACAAGGTGCACCAGGAGCAGGTGAGGTTTGCTTGGTTTCCGTAAGTTGTTGTGGTCCCCCCCACAAAATATTCAGCACTAAAAAAACTTGCGTGTGCAATATGTGGGGAATCGCGTGGTGATCATGTGGTGTTTATCTCACCTACATTCGAGTGCTGTCGACCACTTAAGATATAGATTTGCGATCTTCCAATACTGTTCAATTTCGGTATAAAATTTTCAATCATGATTTGTGTGCTGAAAAAGCGTCATTGCGAGCCTAATAAGGGTAGAGCAGAGAGGAGTCTAAGGCTCTGCACCCTTCTTACTGAAACCGAATAATAGGGGTGTGTCTACAAAATACTATTGGTTCCATAGCGTCGTAACATTATTATTTCCTATCACATTTTAAGCCTCGTATTTTCACCAATTACTATTCTATAGGAACCAGGTCACTATGCAATAATGTAGCCATAAACCTTCTCATATAAAACATCTCAAGTTCCGGTTTGAAGGGTGCTGTAGCTAGTGTAATTATTGAGGTAACGAGACTCAACATCTTACGTCTCTAGGCGATGAGCGCAATGTGATGCAGTGCATACCATTATAACTAGCGCCGCGTTATTATGGCCGGGCGTATCACTTAAAATCAGGTGAACATCCTGTCCGTCTATTCGGTTTATTGTATTAAAAAACAATATATCTAAATTTCGTTTTATTTATTTAAGTAATTCCGTATCCGCTGGCTCCAAGTGCGATGAAGCTATCATTATATATAGTACAAAAATATATATGTATTAACATATGAATATATGTATTAATAGTACAACGGTTGATTCTAGGTAGTAGTGTAGCATATCCGAACAGCGTAAGTTCACTACAATTATATATATCAATGTAATACGTTCGATCTGTAACGCGGAGCGTATTTGGTGAAATCTGTAGCCGTGTGCCGGCGCACGCGCAACTTGCTAATACGAGTCTAACACGCGAACACAACAATATTCTCTGATTATGTGTCGAACAGTTAGTTTGTTCACGAGTTAAAAAATGTAAAAAAAAAAAACGAGTGTTGCCAATGTAGCGAAGCAACAATTGAATACTGCGCCACGAACGCGGTGAGGTGAAGAAAAGCGTGTTAATGAAGTTAAAAGAAAATCCATCCCCCGTTTTCACTCACCCCTTTGTGAAAGTATTTATCAATTATATATAGTATGTGACCATTTGGGACAACTACATTTATATGATAATATAGACCTTGTATTGCACATATGGTTGCACATTTTTGCATTGAACTGCTGGTGGCTTAATTTTGTGCGGTGTAGGAATTCGTTAACTTGATCTCGATCAAAATATCGATATTTGTTCGACGGTATGAAGTAACAGAAAGACACTTATGTCCAGCAGTGGGCATCTATCGGTTGAGATAATGATGACCGAGATCTAAAAAACAACAGCGATGTTATGTGAAAACCAAATTAGACCAATGTTGAAGGGCTGATGCTCTCCTTACAACAGAACAAAATCCCAGCAGTGGAAATAAAATAGGGGTTATGACTGGAATTTAGCTGTTTGACATGTTTGAGTTCCGAGGGTGAGAATTTTTTTTATATTTTAACCCCAATTTTAATGTTTTAGTAATTACTGGTGGTAAGTCTCAAATATTAAGGGTTAACGGTGTGAATAGTTCCAATTTTAGTTCAATACTAATAAGACGTAACGTCTTATTTTTTTTTTACGGAGAGAAAAAGAAGCTCTGTCTTCTGGGGGTAAGTCAGAGTTATGTGGAGATTTTTACCCACTAAAACCCCCTCGGTAGTCACCTTCGGCGTTTGGAGAGGTCGCGGGTTCGCCGCTCGGAACACAGCGGCCTTGCTAACGTTATGCTGGGATAACCCGTCCCGGGATCTGTTTTACGTAGACCCTACCACCCTGGTGACTATTTCAATGACCGAAGACCACGTCCAGCCCACGTCCTCCTCAGGGTCAAGACTCAACGTCTTGTCTCAAGGTGACGAGCACGGAGTGCGGTGTATATCATCCTAACTAGCGCCACGTTGATCACTTGCGGTCAGTGTTATATCAACATGTAAGGGATAAAAGTATGTCACCAGCTAACACGGCTCTTAACCGGACGGAACTGATACTTATCAACATAAGAATGTTTTATAATCTGTTGCGTGCAGGCCAAAGTGAAAACACAACCGTGTTATGGCCGTCCGGCAAGTGTGAGAAATTAAACATAATATATAATATTTCATTGCGGGTATTGAAACAAATTTGTTTTGACATAATCTCAACCATGGAGTAAGGGGGGAACGGAACTAAGATCTTATCCTACCTTATTGTCAACAGCTGCACGCGCCGTATAGCAGCAGCGTGGCGTATTACTACCCCGTGGTGCTCCCTGCTCCCTGACCGAGCAAATGGCGGGATAACCATTCACCTGACTGGTCTACCAGTTGGAAGAGGCTAAAATAACCCTTAAAAAGCACCGGTTTATTTCATTTGAAATCTCGAGTCTGCAATGCACTGAAGATGATCAGCGATTGGATTACAGTGGGTACAAATTCCCACATAACCTTATTTCCCCCAAGAGGCAGGGTATCATTTGATTATCCCTTATTATAAAAACGGATGGTCACGTGATTGTAAGCCGAACCAATACGGTGTTTGCTGATGCAATATGAGAGAGATGTCTCCACATGTGACCTCGGATTCGAAGCTGGGACCTGTGTTACCAGGCGAGCGGTTAGCCTCACGTTTGAAAGGAACAGCATTTGAAGGATAATAGAATTCGATACAATTGCAAGAACATTCGCCGTCGCGGTACGGAGCACAAACTGAATATAGAACCGGCGATGAGTCAGCTCAGGCAGCGTTACGCAAGTGCGGAGCCGCTCTGGGTTTGTCTCGACACTCACCGACGGGGAGGTAAGGGTTCCCGCACAACTCACGGGATCCAACCCAACCTCGCCTGCTAGTGGTGCACCCTGCGAAACAACAAACGAAGCTCTGGCTGCCACCGCATTAGACCAGCGTGGTGGAAAATTACCCAAATCCCTAACAGATCGATGTGAGATTCTTTGGGAAAGGCCTATATCCAACCGTGGACGTCTATCAGCTAATGATGATGATGAAGATAATGACTTACCGATATTTCGACTTACTCTACTTTGCTATATAAAGAATCATGCAGTGGAATTGAAACTTTGAGCTTTGAGGTTTGATTGAGGATTGACTGATCTAGTGTTGAGGAGTGGAGTACGGCTCTACTTTTCGACATTTCTTTCTCTCCTCGTTACATAATTATCTGAAGCTTCAGCGTACAGCATATAGCATGGAGACTAGTATCCAGGCTATCCCGTATCCTTGTACGGGTAAAGTAGTGGGCACACTGTCAAGTAGTGGAACCATAACACGAAGAAGAAAAGAATGATAGGGAGAAACTACATATAAACGGGATTCATTTCATTCTCTTACAGTTTGCTCTGCAACTTCGCCGGATGAAGCTGGTGAGCTAGGTCTTTGATAATTCCAAGAGCTTAAATCTCTCGGATACCAAATCCACTAGTTTACTTAGGTAAGAAGCTGCGAAATATACTTTAAGTTATTATATGGTTCAATATATATTCATGTAATTCTTATACGTACTATACTTGTGGTTGGCTCATCATAAGATTAGAAGATACTGCTGCAGGTACTGAATGGTGATCTGTTCAAAACCACACAGCTAAGTAACAGATTATTTTTAGTAATTATTTGGGTCACATGAACATCTTCAATTTCAAGAGTATCAGTTAAAAAATTATGTTGTATCAGTATACGGAAGGATAACTACATAGATGTTAACAATGGCGGTGGACCTTCCCTTGCTCATGGTCTTGATGGGCACCTTGCCTTCAGCCGCCAAACAATGGAGTGGATGCACTTTGTAACTTGATTCGCGCTGCAGCGAATACTTGGCGTTTAGTCGACTTGTACTTAAAGACAAGCGGACAAATTTTGCTTCACTAATTATGATTTCTATAATAATCATTAATCGATAATCTTATAGTCATTTCGATAATTAATACGGGGAAAAATAAATAAAACATCCCCTGTTTTAAGCTCTTAAACTCCGATCACGAATAATATATAGGTTACAGCCCTGTATGCGGCTATTAAGAATAGGACTAACGTTATCCCTGCCTGTCGTATAAGGCGACTAAAAGGATCCTCGGGTTCGTGGGCTCGATCAGCGATCCTTAGGAGAACGGCAAATGCATGGTGGTCTTGTATTTGCCGTAGCACAGCGTGGATGCTAAAGAGGAGAGGTCAGCGAGGCATCGATGCGTTCGTAGGACATCCCGGAGCCCCTCCTAATGTACTGACAGAGACCACCGAGAGGGTTTTAGTGGGTAGAAGCTACGCATAACCTTGTCTTCCTTCTAGAAACAGGGTATCTCTTAATATTTATCCCGCGATAAAAAAAATAGAATGATCGGTTCATGATAATCTTTTTTCTTTCATAAGAAAGGTATGATACGTCCAAGACGAACAGGATAAAAAACAGTTTGCTTTATAAAGCGGTGGTATTTTGACCCCAGCTTATCAGTTACTATGGTCTCTGACCCGAAGTCCACAGCTTAAAACTATCGCAAGGGAAGAAGGCGAATAGAAAACTATTAACTTAATTAATTATGATTTCTATACAAACTTGCGCTATTTAATTTTCTTTGTATCTTTCCTTAAACCAAATAATAACAATGATTTCTTTTGGGGTGAAGAAACGGGCGGGGGTGGTCAGATATCACACGCCGTTAACAATTTGAAACTAGTTAGGATGGTACGTACACTGCAGACATAATATTAATTTTCGTTCTCTCAGTAATTATAATAACTACAGTATCCTTCAAACCGGAACACAGTAATGTTTGGACACGACTGTTTAGCAGTAGAAATGGAAGCTGTGGTGGTAGCTGCGGAGTCAACAGACATATAATGATTCGCATTTGAACAAAATAAGACTTTGAGTCCCAACAGTGGGAACAGCGCGGCGGTACATTTATAATATTTCTCTACGTCACAACAAGTTGTATAAATAGTCTATGGTAACAGAAGCTGCAGTCGCAGTAGCTTTTGCACCGACTAAAACCCCCACAATGTTCCACCTTCGCTGTTTTACGGCGCGGCCACGGCAATGCTTCCCCACACCTCCGCAACCCCGCTGTGAAGACATGAACCTCCGTTTCCACCTCTATAAGACCGCGCCGGAACAAACAGCGCGTCCTCCTCTCGAGCAGTACCTACCTTTTTTTGGGTTTCGAGGGGAACATCTTCGAAAGATATCTTAGCTTCTAGAAAGAAGTCAGGGTTATGTATGAGATTCTTACTCACTTAAACCCCCTCGGTGGTTTGGAGAGGCGCCGGGATCTCTCACGTACCGGTGCCCAGGGGCACCTGTCTAGACGAGTCCAAGCAGTACATGTGATGGTGATAATGTTAATGAATGCAAGCCCAGGCGTATTTATATTTGAATACAGAAGCATTCAATAGTGGTTCAGTAATGTTCCAAAAGTTTGTAATTTGGGTTAGCGGCGTCGCCGGCGGCGGTGAAGTGAGAGCGCAGCGCGTCGAGATTGAGGCCGCGGCCTTGCGGGTCCGCCGATCGAATCCGGCGCCCGCGCAGGCGCCGCGTCGTTTAAACGAGCCTCTTGAGCACAACAAAGGCACGAGCTGAGCCGACGCGTTCGAGGATGATAAATGATCCACCGACAGTATTCATTGGCAGGTCGCAGATATCGGAGGCCGTATACGGACCACAGCTGATGGGTATAGGATATCCACCGACAAAGATTACTGCGCAAATATTCCTGCGTTCAGGTTTGAGGGGCGTTGTAACAAGTGTAATTATAAGGATAACGAGAATTAACATCTTGTCTGACGGCTTGATGAGCGCAACGTGGTGCTGTGTATATCATTCTAACTAGCGGCCCGTTCCTAAGAACAGACTTACACATGAACGATGGGATAAATATACAACTTTACTTTGATCCGGTTTGAAGGACGTTATAGCTAGTGAAATTACGGGGGAACGATAAATAACATCTTACATCGCAAGTACAATGTGGTGCTGTGTATACATCCTAACTAACGGCGCGTTTTTATAAACAGGTAAACGTCTCACTTGTCTCGATGCTCGAGTAAAAAAAACACGATTTTTTTCTTCAAATCATGAGACGAGCGAGGTGTTCACCTGATGTTAAGTGATATACCTGCCCATAACAACGTGGCGCTAACTGGAATGGTATACACTGCACCACATTGCGCTCGTCGCCTTGAGACAACATGTTAAATCTCATTACCGCAGTAATTTTACTAGATACAGCGCCCATCAAACCGGAACACAGTAAAAAAGTTGTTACAAATGAATACCCAAGTTGAGCTGATCACAAAGTTTATGCTTATTTAATTGGTGATTTGGATCCCGGTCATGATGCGCTTATACCCTGTGACCACAAGTAAGCGCACCAGTTAACTTACCGGTTAAGGTCTAATTGCGGCAAATGATGCGTCTACGTTCAGGGTCGGTGATGCAGTCTGATGACAGACCTTGCCACTACTTTTCCTTTACGCAACCTTTGCATTACCTTTATTATATGCTAGCTGTTCCCCGCCTGCTCTGCTGACCTTAACACCCTCGGAACCCACTTTAAGGAGTTCACTCTTGAGTAAAATCCACTGTTAGCTGACCTCTAAACGGCAGAAGCTCTCTACCAAATTTCAAGCCTCCAGGTCTTATGGTTCCAAAGAAATCGTGATGATTACTTTGGAGAATACAACTAGCTGTTCCCCGCCCTCTTTACTATCCGGGGGTGTTACAGACACGAGGGTGCAACTGCCTTTGGGGAAGGAACTTTCTAAAATCCATTCTTAACTGATATCTTCTAAATATACTGATGGTAGATCTTTATTATCGGAGACCAGGTGTAGGCGGGTACACATTACTGTGGTCCTGCTTGAAGGGAGCTGTAGCTAGTGACATCCAATGACCGTGGTCTTTACAATCGTTCAGCGCAATGCTTTCCCAAACTTTTTTCTTTCCCCTACCCCTTAATAAACCCTCTCATTCGCAAGTACCTCTCCTTAAATAACTATTTCTGGTCTACCGTCTAGGTAGGTACCGCAGCGCGTACTTCAGCCTACAGATAGTACTATATATATATATATGTTCCGGTTTGAAGGGCGCTGTAGCTAGTGTAATTGGGTTACCGAGATTTAATATCTTATTTCTCAATGCGACGAGTACAATGTGGTGCTGTGTATAACATCCTAACTAGCGCCACATTGTTATAGGCGTATCACTTAATATCAGGTGAACGTCCCGCTCGTGTCGTCGATTAATAGATAAATATATATATATTTGTAACAAAGCAAATTCGTTGTGAGTCATATTAAGAAAGCATGGCCGGTCGAAGTGTGGATAACCCACAATTCTTAATTTCATGGCCCCAGAGGCATAACCTGACCTCGAAACGAGATCCGGTCGGAGACTGGGCGGTTAAGATGAAGCATTTTTTTTTATTCCGGTGTATCCGATCACTATCCGCTAAGGCTAAGGACCTTTAAAATTGTGAAGTTTACTGGTGGTGGCTCTCTGTTGTCGGAGACCGTCTAAGCACCAATACAACGACTATTCCAGCTGACAAACAGAGCCGTGCAAATAACACTATGTTCCGGTTCGAAGGGTGCTGTAGCTAGTGTAATTACTGCTGCAGAGAGACTCAACACGTCACAGGCGACGAGCGCAATCTGCTGATGTGTATGTCATTCTAACTAGCGCCACGTTGTTCATCAGGTGAACTGTTTGGTCTCGTTACCCTCGAATGTGTCAGCGCCCTTCAAACCTGAACACGGTAATAATGTTTGCACAGTACTGTTGAGCGGTGGTACATTGATGATAACAGAATACTACCACCAGTAAATAACACCGTTATCTTTCATGTTGAAATAGTTTTTGATGGGGGTGATACTGGTAAGTACCAGATCAGTACACTTCATTCGCTTTCACCGGAAATTATTATTTTTTTTAATATCGAACACTTTCCTTCCGATAACAAAAAGAAAAGGACTGTGGGACTTCTATTCAGGTCGACTAAAATTTATGACTGTAAGTAAGTAAGCAGTAAGCTGTATAAAATCAAGTTTCCGCGACCTCCATATAGGACCAGTCCGGCGGGCTGCGAGGAGTCATACCTTGTCTTATTGGCCAATGACCATGGTCTTTACAATCGTTCAGCGCAGTGCTTCCCAAACTTTGTTCTTTCCCATACCCCTTAATAAACCCTCTCATTCGTTAGCACCTCTCCTTAAATAACTATTTCTGGTCTACCGTTTAGTTAGGTACCGCTGCAGCAAACAGGCAGTACTGTCGGCGAACATTATGCAAACATTACTATATCCCGGTTTGAAGGACGCTGTAGCTAGTGTAATAACGAATAACGAGATAACGTATGTTATGTCTCAACACGACGAGTACAATGTGATGCTGTGTATAACATCCTAACTAGCGCCACGTTGCTATAGGCGTATCACTTAACATCAGGTGTACGTTCCACTTGTCTCGTTTTTTTTTTACATCTGTGAACATCTGTTTATTTAAACGTTATTTACAAATACATCAAATGGATCAGTAGGTGACCGCGAGATACGGAACCCTAATAATATTTTTTAAGATATTCGTTGTTTAATTGTTATTAAGAAAAAAAATATTTAAGGGATGCCTCATTGGGTATCCATAATAGATTATAGGATAATAGGCCTTTAGCTCATAATAATAAGGGAGATATTAGAATAAATTTGCATTGGAATAGAAATAATAGGATAGCCATTTGCGTAACTTTATACTTGATTACTTAGCTAACACTTGTTCTCTTTGTTCACCTATCTATACGTGAGTCAGTGTATGTTCGTTGGAATTAATTTCGTAATCTATATCTAGTTTACTTAAAGCGCATTAAAGTTAATGAGAGTTCTGCTGTAAGTGATTACCTGTTACAAATACTATGATATTACATTGATTCTATGAACCTATTTTAAATATCGAATAACAGGGTATCTTTTTGAAGATATCATTTTCTTCGTCATTAGATATTCTGTTATTGGACTATTGGAATATATAGTTTTAGCCGACGTCGAAAAAGAAGGTTCTAGATTAAGTTACACGTTAAGTTTTTTACAGAGTGACCTCAATTTTCCTCCTCCTCCTCATTCTATTATAAACTTTCTTAAATTTGTGGCGTTGTGGATGGTGATGAACCTTTCTCAAAGAGTTGAGTGTAATTGTGGTGTGCTTTGGAAAACAGATGTCTGCGACTCGATTACGATGCATTAGGAAAAGTTCGGATGGTGGAAGGATTAGAAGTCACCACCAGGACAACTTTTATCTGGATATCATAGATACACCGCCATAACATTGTTTAGAAAATATCCTGTTAACATATAACAGGATATTTTCTGAGACATAACACTCGGACATTTCCAGTTACATTGTCACCTAACACCGAGTGAGTGGACGTTTGTATACACAAATAAAAATAAAAAAAAAATCGGTTCTATTACATTACTCCATTAAATATTTCGTTTGCTAACCTAGTACGCTTTAATATCATCAGCATCCTTGTCACACGTGAAATTGAGATTAAGTATAAGTATTATAATAAAAAAATTAAAGATTATTAATTTGTGGTTGTGTAGAGTATAACCCTATTCGTTCCTCCATCACCCTAGAAGATATATCACGATTCCAACCGCCGGCCGTCGGCCCGTTATCAGCTCGGAATCATCAAACAGCTCGCGAACAATGCCGTAATGGGATTTTGGGTTTTTATAGCGCTCACCGGAGCAGCGCGGGCGTCACGTACCCACGAATACTACACGTGCGAATACAGATAATATTCATACTTACCTGCACATTTGTGATTGCCAAGCACTTAACACTGTTCACGGAAACATGTATTCATTAGAATTTTAATAGCGAGAGGTTATCTAAAAACCATAACAACGTGGCGCTAATTAAGATAATATATACAGCACTACATTGAGCGGATGTTATGTCTCTTTATCCCAGTAACTACACTAGCTGTAGACTCTAAAGTGTTTGCACTCTTCTATTTGGTAGTAGATATAAGAGCTGCTGTGTAGACGGTGTCTGGTAACAGAAACCTACCATAAAATGGAAAATGTATGAGAAATAAAAAAAGGTAACGAAAGATAAGAACGGGAAGAAAGACGAAAAGTAAGAAAGAAGGAAACAAAATACAAAAAAACAAACTTACCATCAATACGTACATTATTAGATTATATATCAATTAATAACTTTGAAATTAATTTCAAATATATCCACTTCTGAACATAGCTTTACTTAAAAGAAAGTGTCTGAAGTGTTCGGATTATTTTAGGCACCTTCACAGAGTAAATGACCTTAGCATGGAACTGTTCCATACTTCCTGACCTTTTACAACTACAGGTAACAATTCTAACCTGTCTTTTCCATTGATGTCATCTGTTTAGATGATATCACACCTCTATAGTACGTCTCTATGGAATGTATATTTCCATGCTAAGTAAAGGTATCTAGACTTAACACCCCGTCAGTAATGTGGTGCAGTATATATCATTCAACTAGCGCCACATTGTTATGAGCGGGCATTTACCATCAAGTGAACGTTCCGCTCGTTTCATCGCTTCGTAGATAAAAAAAAAAACCTCACGAAATAACGCACCATAAAATCATGTAAATATAATATAAAAACCTGTAAATACGAAGCGGTGCCCCGTAAGCCGCGAACATTACTTTTATTTCTTATCTTTTTTTTTATCAGCGAATACGATATAGATTATAAATCAGGTTTTTTTCTGATCGGAAACCAATGTTTGCCCGTATGTAACGAATGAGTCTTATCTACTAAAAGAAGTGCAGTGAATTAAGGCCGCATAGTATATTCCAATACAAAAAGTACCTGTTCCGTTAACAGTTACAGCAACAAGTGATTTATTTCGTTTCCACGATTAGTTAAAGTAACTTAAGGATATAATAAACGTAAAAGTAAATGGATAAAATGATTTAAAAGAAACAATACAAAGTATTTTATAAATTTCAGGTTATGTACTAAATCAGAATAAATCTATATATAAATAAAACCATATCAATGTAAATGATATTATGGGGATCGTGAGACCGGAGCAAAAATTCGGGGAACAGATTATATATACAAATTTGCATTAATGTCTGTATATATTCTGTGCAGAAACTGCGAAACTAATGGAGTTTTTATCTTTATGTTCACACATCGGTGTCTATCACACATATCAACAGTTATCACAATTTCATCATAGTGATAAATTGATAAAAGCATTAGAGTCTATCAGACATCTGATATGTTGATGTAAATTGTGCACGAAGTTAATACTTCGGTGTTATTTGCAGCGATATAGTTATCGAACGGCTAATTTATTAAACTAGGCTCTGAAAAGGTCCAAGATAAGGTAAACGATAATAAAATTTTAAACTCCAAATCCAAGGAAAACTAGCAACATTCAGATCACAAGCTCGTGATAATAGCAACGTATGAATCTGATATCTATGTTATAAATCAGATAACTGTAATGGAGTAGTTTTTGCCTGAAGAAAGTAAATAATTAGGTATTAACCATGATAAAAGTGATTGTACATAAGAAATCGAATTAGAAAATAATATGTTTAACTTTTAACTGTTCAAAGACGTGAGTATTATTTCCAACTCGAGCAACATCTTTGTTTTCCTCCTTCTAGATTTCTCTATGGACCTCTCTAATAGAATTAATATTTTTGACAATAACAGTAACTTTCTTATTAATACTTACGGCAATAGATGATTTATGGGTATTGAGAGGTTTATAAGATTTACCATAAAATATCGCAGCAGTCTTGGTTAATTAACATTCATTAATAAATATATGTAAGCAAATTGCTTACGAAACGTTTTGTGACATTTTAATTTATTTAAAACAAAAAATTGGCAAATAATACACACAAGCATATATTAATATTTTATCTAGTAGTTTTTATTTAAAATCTGTAATGAATCAGTGTAACAGGAACCGGTTAATTACACCACAATATCGTGTAACCAAGTTATAACTTTTATGCTGTGTAGCTAAAGTCGTAATTTAAGTAACATTTTGATACTTAATGCGCGCCCAAAGATTTTCCTTTGTTGCGATGCCTTACAAAAGCAATAACTCACCTCGAGTTTTTTGGAGTACTCCTCGGATATACGCTCCTGGTCCTTCTTCAGCTCCTCGTTCTTCTCCAGGAGCGCCTTTCCAAGCTCAGCGGCTAGCAGCAGATCGGACTCTTTCTGCTGCAGTTGGGTCCACACGTCCGGTTCCGCTCCGGCGTCCATCGTTTCCCGTGCTGTCGACATTTCTTTAACGTAATCTTCTAGATCCTCATAAAAATGCTCGTCTGACAAGCTGAGGGCCGACGGCTTTATTCTACTCGCACTCACACTTCTACTTCTTCTACTTTTAACGAGAGTCGGGGTCGAGGTTCTCCTGTATCCTTTACCAACGAACTCTGTCTCGTCCGTTATAAACTTGGGCGACTTGCAATTGGGCGGCTCTATCACTTTAAAATCTTGGCTTTTACTACTCCTACTAATATTTGCACTAGATTCACCGGCCATTTAATCTAAACAATAGTCATTGATGATTAACTTTGCACTATTTTCGTGTAGTTGTTCTTTTTGAACAGCTTCTCGAAAGCCTGTTGCAGTTTGACGGGTTTCGGTAGTTTCACGTTTTTGAAAATGCTCGTCGGTATGTCGAAATCCTTCTTTAATGCCATTATAAATATATTGTGTGTAAGAAATTCACAAGCGTAACATTTCCGCGTCACCACGCACTGCACAGAACGCACTCGCGACGCGGCCGCGGCGGGACGTGTTGCCTCGACGACGGTGCGGACACAACAAGCCCAACTGGAGCCTGCGAGGTGGAACGATCGCTGAAACGCCCCAGATTATAAACACCAGACGTGATATTATACATAAAACTAGTGACCAACAGCCTCTCGTTTGAAATCCCTAGAACAATATGCTAGTAAGGGGCAGCCTCTCGTTTCAATCAGTGAAATAATATTTCCACCCAAAGTTAGTTCATACCTTTTCATCACCCTCCCGTATCTAAAAACTTTTGATTTTTCTATTCATATATTTACTGCGCAAAAAACTTCTATGTAGTAGTAGTTCACCGCTTATCTTATAACGCAGAGGTATTTGGTTTGAATTCAAAAATCCATGTTTTAAAGTTTGATTGATAATAAGGTTTTCTCGAATAAGAAGCTAGATAGATAATCATCGTTATGTTTTAAATCTGTCGCGATAACTGCATCGCTTCATTCCGACAGACGATATGTAAAATCCAGAGTATTCTGGGGAGCACAGTTTACCACCACCCCATATCGGCATTTTCACAGTAAAACTAATTAAATAAAACCCAATTATATTTGTAATAAATATTTTGTTGTTTTTGTAAAAATTACACATATAAAATAATACGTGTAGACTAAAAATGTAAATATTTGTAATTCAATTTAAACACTAGTTAAAAACGCAATTAAAATATTCACTACGAATTTCCTTGCAGATAGCAAAAATTTATGAATTTTTTTCCTTTGTTACGTTACTTAATTTCTAAAAAAAAATTACTTATTTCCTAAAAACGTATGAACGACTATATAATCTTTGCCGCGAACAACACGTGTGTTGGAAAGAAACACCAAGAACAGGTAACACCAAAACCTGTGCGGCAGACAGAGACAAAAGTAATCAATCAAGGTGATACTGGAGAGTGGCAGACAGTCCAAAAATGTCGAAACATTTATTTTTATTATTGTTGACTAGGAAATGATCTCATAGCGATCCAATAAAAGTCGGCATTTAGATTAAAATTTGTATAAAAAAGCAGACCTTGGTTTTATTTGAAGGCGACGAGGAATTACACATCGATACGCCCAACATCTTAATGATCTGAATTGATCTATTTTAAAACAACCGACCTGAGATATGGTACTCTTAAATCCGACATCTTTTTTTTTGCTTGGCAAGTATTTTTGTTATATTTCACAACCAATCGGTTGCACAGATTTTTATCTACTACTGTGTTAAATAGGTACAGAAATAAATTATATCAATTTTATTTGGTTTATAAACTATACCTTATCTTTATCTAGCCTCAAGCCTATATTAATCTTTAAATGATCTGTTCCCAATATGTAACAGCTTAAACCTTGTAACACAAAGCACCTACTATAATTTTGGATCTAGATGTAGTAAAGACGGTGATAGAGATGACTTCGATGGTGGTAGAGATTTACTTCGATTTCAGTCGAAGCCATTGATATATATGAAAGGCGGATTATTCTGGGCGGAATTGAACACCTTCGTCCTCACTCTCACTTGTCATTATGTGAAATCAAGGCTAACCAATGAAATATTAAAAAATAACAATACATTTATTCAGTTTGTATAACTTAGCTAGAAATACCCATAAGCAGCTTGTTGCCTGGAAACTTTATTGATCACTCAAACAAAACAATCCAATTGATTAATAAAGCATAAAGTCAACCATTGGCTCAAAATTTTTGTTCGTTATTAAGTTTAGCATTATAAGTTGCATTGGTGGAAGAAAAGGTAAATAAGATAAAAGGGTATCAAAATAGAGAAAAGTGACAGCCATTTACAACAAAGTAGAAGACAACCAGGTAAGGTTATATTTTTACCACAGAACTAATTTAAATGTCACATATAAAATGAGAGATAAAACTAAGATGATTTTTAGTACTATTTTACCATCTTTTATTTTGAACTAAAACATTACCAACTCTATTGTTATTTAATAGTTGTTTGTTAATGCTTACATGTAATGTTAGATAATTACAAATTTGTGTAATCGTTCTTTCGGATCAATGTATTCTTATCAAAGTAGTCTGCCTGACTTCACCTATGAGATGGAGACTACTACGTTAACTGCAAAATCAATGGCTAAACTACTCGTCGCACAGAGAAGTGGAAAAACTTGTGCTTGGCATAAGGTGTATGCACAAAAAAGAGAACAAGTAGATCGAAAGAAAAGTAATTAAATATCAAGCCGTGGTGGAAGAAATAGAGATTGACTGGACACATTACTCGAATGGACTTCAATCGTTGTGAGATGCATGTTGTAGTGGACACCCCGCTCAAAAACTCGCGAAGAAGGAATAGACAGTCGATCAAGACGGCAAGGAATCAACAGACTTGGAAAAAACAAGAGGCCTATATCCGAAGACAGACACAATAGGGCTGATATAAATAGCATCATTAGCCAATAGACGTCAGGACATAAGCCTCCTCTCAAAAATCTCCACATTCATCGGTCTCGCTCTGCTCGCATCCAGTGGGTTCGTGGTGATATGGATATATAGATAGATATTCATTGTAAATCTACTATATGCCTTTATTATCATAATATTATTTCTCATTGCTTTTATTTGACCATCAATCCTAGGAGGCAAGATATATTCTTGCCTCCTAGGGTTGATTGCCGAAGAAGTTCGTCTTGTTTACCCCAATCATGTACAGTTCAAGAAAATAAACTTTTTGAATGCATCAAAAACTTATGGCAACATTAATCAATTTCTAAGATTGTCATAAACGTCAATCGAAGAATATTTATTCTCAAATCCATCAAATATCTGTAGTTTACTTTTAAATATGAAAATAATGTCAAGCTATAAATACAGCCTACTACCCTAAGGGCTAAAATCCTTACTATGAACTTTGTTATAACCTAAGTCCGAAAAGAGGCGTTACAAATCGAGTATGTCTTTTAAGTGACTGAAGTGGCAAAGGTAAGATGGCCAATGGAATAGAAAGATCCATAAGTGGAAAAAGCATTTTGGCAAGAGCAGAGAGAATTGACTTTACAGGTAAATCAAAGATTTAGTGGAGTTTGTAGGGAATAGTATCCAGGCATGGAACTAGAGTTGATGAGAAAGGAGCTGTAAGTGAGGATTTTTTTAGCAGATGCAGATGAGGGGGAGCATTTGTTATTAATAAAAAGGTGAGGAGGAAAATAAATAACATAGTACAAACTCTTTTTGGACAAAGTATATTTATTAAGCCGTTACAATTAATAATGCGAGCAACGAGCAACGCGGGACCGATCGACGTGCAGATCTTTGGGGAAGGCCTATGTCCCAGAAGTGGACGTCTATCGGCTGATAATGATTATAATTAAGATCTTCAAGAGGATCTTAAAATTCTCATACATGAGCAAAACTTAAAAGATTCTTTAAAATTTATGTTGTCTAAACGGATGAGGAAGAAGAATCAGAAAGGAAAGGAAGTTTCGCATAAAAAAGAAGAAGAATTCTCATCATCCTTGCATGTAACAGTCGAACAAGTCGTATACTTAACAGTACACATAATCCGCCGATATGATGATAATAAACTATGATGAAAAGAAATCTTTTCGCTACTTAATGTTATCAACCCTTAATATTTATCAATAATTCTTCTAAAAAGATTTTACTTCAGTCGGAATTTATAGTTTTCTTTTTGTTATTAATAATATTCTTAACTACTACTTACAGGTATACGAATAGAATAAAACACTATGTCGGCGCCAAACGATGACATGGAAATGGAAAAGATCGCAGAAGACGAGCTGTCCAAGTTACAGAGACAAGTATGTAATTTTTATTCAATTATAAAACGAGACGAGTGGAACGTTCACTTGGTGGTAAGTGATAAGTCAGTACGATATACAATCATCACATTGCGGTTATCGCCTGAGACATAAGATGTTGAGTCTCGTTACCCCAGTAATAACACTTGCTACAGCACCATTCAAAGCAGAACATAGTAATGTTTACGTAGTACTGATTAGCAGTAGAAATAGGCGCTGCAGCGGTACCTACCTAGACGGTCTCCGACAGCAAAGACCTACCACCAGTAAAATATATTTTTTCCTAACTTTCATCCCCAACATTCAGATGAATCCTATATATTTCTGTATCCACCACAGAGGAGATGTTATGTTGGCAAACATATTTATGGGTATAGGTGGCAGTCCCCACCCGATAGAGAAAAAAATGAAATTAATGGCGAATGATAACTTAAATTTCTATGGTTTCATTATCATATTTATCATAATTTATTTATTGTATTTAATTTATGGTTTATGATATTTTTTATTTATGTATGCATATGCTTGGCAAAAAGAGCTGAGTTTGCTAGTTTCATTTAACTAGTCTGTCCATAAATACTGTTACATAAAAACTTTTCTTTTTTTCAACTTTTTAATTATTTTGAATTTGAAACAAATATTTTATTTAAAAAAAACTTCTTTCGATTTTGCGCCATTTCACATATTTTTTCGTGTCCATTATCAAATTACAATATGGAATAGGGTGTTAAAGAAAACACACCCACAATATTGGTTATGGAGCTGGTTCGCTCGCTCATATTTCAGACACTTCAAAAGCTTGGTATCAGCCGTATGTTCGTATATCGTACTATCAACAGATACAACAGTACCTTCTCTGTCAAAGACCAGAAAAAATCGGGGCGGACGCGTGCTGTTAGAACTACCTAGGCTGTTAATGCTGTTAAAGCCAGAATTCGTGTAAACCCCATTAGGAAGCAAAAAATCTTATCGCGAGAAATGAAGATTTCCGCGAAGACTCTGTCGCGTATTATAAAATAAGACCTAAAGCTCGGTGCTTATCGTCGATATACAGGACATGCCCTAAACCAATATTTACAATTAATGAGAGTGGATCGATCAAAACGCGTTCGTTCTGTCGCGACACGCAGGTGAAAGGCAAAGAAATATCCTCTTTATCGATGAAAAAACTTTCACGATTGAAGATCACTACAATAAGCGAAATGATAAAGTGTTCACTCACAGTTCTAAAGAAGCTGATCAAGTCGTCGGAAAGGTACAACATGGTCATCATCCTGCGTCAGTGATGGTTCGGTGGAGGCGTGTCTTATGAAGGAGTCACAAAACTACATTTTTGTGAAAATGGAGTGAAAACTGCAGCCAAAGTGTATCAAGATACAGTCTTGCATCGTGACGTGAAACCTCTCAGCAATACACTTTTGAAAATAATACCGTGGACTTTCCAGTAGGACTGGACATGGTCACAAGGCACGAATTATCCAAGCGTGGCTTGAAACTAACGTTCCCAACTTTATAAGAACTGTAGAATGGCCCTCATCTAGGCCAGACCTGAACCCTTTAGACTTCAAATTATGATCAGTTCTAGAAGACATGGCCTGTTCTAAAAAACACGGCGACATTAAGTCTCTTAAAAAATCTTCGGAGCAAGCAGTGGCGGTGGTGGAAATTTTCCTTGGAAACATTCCGTAAATCCATAGATTCGTGGCCAAACAGATTAAAGGGCCCGTGTAAAAGCCAAAGGTGGCCATTGGGAATAGAATATTTTTTTTTATTTTTCGCTGAGACTAATAAATATGTATGTATAAATTTTAAGAATATTACATTACTTTATTATAAAAAATTCATTTTCATTTGTAACAGAACTTATGGCCGGACTACGTATATGATGCTAATATGTATATATAATTTTTACAGATGATAGGAAAGTCTAGATACTAATTACTACAACAGTAGTATGCGAATATTACTGTGTTGTTCCAATTTATAGGGCGCTGTACCTAGTAAAATTACCGTGGTAACAAGACTTAACATCTTATGTATTAACGCAACTAGCACAATATATTTAATCGTTCTGACGAGTGCTATATTTACCCAGTAAACCCACACTATTTATAAAAATTGTCTTATCCAAGTTCCGAGTTATGGAGATAGACCGTGCGACGGTGACGAGCAGCGCCCAGCCCACCCTGAGGATGCAGAGAAACATGATCAGGACTTTGAGCGCCGAACTGGAGAAGATTATGTTGGAGTTAAAGGTTAAACTTTCTTTAAAGAGCTTTAAAATAGGAAGAAATCTCTGAAGTTCTTATTGAAATTGAAAGGAAATGGAAACGGTTCAGCAGCACGGAAATAGATAGTATTAGTTCTTTACCCTTGTTTTTAGTCGATTTACTAAATGTTTATATTCAAGATCTGCTTAACCATGAATAAATCTTATCTGCCTGTGATAAGAACCTTATAAAGAACTACAGCAAAATACGGAAACTTATCACAACTGTGTTATTATTATACTATAATAATAAGTAAGGTTACATCGTTAATGGCCACTTGACTTAATCTTGAAGAATTACTAAAAATAGATAATATATTCGAATCACTAGAAATCAAATTAGCCGTTAGGACAGTTAACTAATTTTATACCACAGCTAACAAGGAGTACGTCGAACGTTCTAGAAAACGCTAGAACCCGAGAGAAATTGATAGCGTTACTTAAAGAGCACGAGAAGTGCTCCTCCGAGGTTCGAGAACACCGCAGCACCATCAACGAGCTGAACTTCCTCTTGAAGCAGGTGCAAAAGGAAATTAAGACGCTCAAGTCAAAAGGTCCGGGTTATGAAATGGTAAGTGTGGCGGCACAGGACTAAACGGAGTCGAGATGTTTCGGTGAGGCTTATGTCCAGTATTGGGCATCTTTCGGCTGACGATGATGTTGATGATGAAAAGTGATTTCATAGTCCAAGAGATTAATTTTTATTTTAAATTGCTGACGATACTGACTGGTCTTTCACACTGAAGTGAACGGGTTCATCGCCTTTAGATTCATCAACTGTCGTATTCTCCAAAGCCAACCACACCACTCATCAAACCGGAGTATAATAAAGTTTGTAAATTACTACTAAGCAATAGAATAGGATGCTGTGGTGCTAGATGGTTTCCGTCAAAAATAATACTAATATTTATCATCATAATCTGAACATTGTTAAATCATTTCGTTAAGGATTATGCCAACAGCCTGACGAATAAGGGTATGGTAGTTCAACTGGAGAACAGGCTGGACACCGCCATGAAGAAGTTCAACACAGTGAACAGCGATAACTACAAGATGAGGCTGGAAATTGACTGCTTACTGCGCGACCGGTGAGCTTTCTTTGACTGATCTTCTTTCGACTTAACACCATGTGAAATTAAGATCAAAATGAAATAGTGTCCATTCCTATCCTCGAAGGTCTCCACAGTAAACATACTTGGATGAAGGAAGTAGAATGGAGAATCAATGAGAAACAGAAAAGGGAAAGAATAGAAAGGAAGAGGAAAAGCAAGAAAAGGGAGAAAGAAGGTAACAAAGTAAAGAAATGTAACAAAAAGAAGGAACTGAAGCCCAGGTCCACAAATGTCTAGGGGAGCGACATTAATAAAAAACATACTTCTATACTATATATTCTATCTTTCCAGACAATTCTTCAACATGACATGGCGGAACCAAATAAAACGTTTGATGGAGGGAAAGTCGCAGATCCTGGAGCTCGTCGAGCAGACGATCGGTACCTACGAGCAGCGAGAGGAGTGGTGCGCGAAACTGGACGCGCTGCGAGAGAAGGCAGCCATCGACTATAGGAAGCACTGTCTGGTGGGAGATCCTATTCTTTGATATTCATCGTACATAGAATATACAAATGCACTCTAATATTTAATTGTTAGTTACAAATTGCTATATGTCAGTCATGAAGGTAAACCGCATAATTTCACAGGAAGTGAGGGAGCTGCAAAGGCAGCTGGATCACAGTATGAAATTGGAGGAGTTCCTGTGTACAAAGGGCACGGTGCGACTGACAGCTGCGGACGCCAGGGCAGAGGCGAGGCGGCTGGAGCAGCAAGAGCAAGAGATACGCGCTTACAACAACTACGTCAACGTCTTGGACGCTATTAAGGTACACTTTCTACTGGTTGATGATCTCCATTGCCGGAGACTATAAACTACCACAGTAGAACCTTGTTCATGATGCTGTGTCTACATCTTACAATACAGGAACGTAGAACATCTGGTCTTAAAAATATAGGCTATTGTTATTTCAACAGTTCATTTTTTAAGGAGAATTGTCGAAAATCAAAGCCTCTAAATTTCGGTTGTAACCAAGGCAAGGTCACCTTCAACCAAGGCATCAGTTAGACGTATGATTTAAATTGCAGCTTTCCTCGATCTCAGATCGATCATCAGCCGTTAGACGTCCACTGCTTGACATAGGCCTCTACCAAAGATCTCTGCACTGATCGGTTCTGCGCTGCTCGCATCCAGTGGCTCCCGCGACCTTCACACAGTCAGCATGGCCTCCGATATCGCCAGGCATTAGGGGTCGTCGTTTGCAGGGGTTCATATGGAGGGACTTGGGCCATTTCCACCACGCTGACCCAATGTGCGTTGGTGGGAACCAGAGTCTCGTTTATTGATTGGCGTAATCCATCACGAGCAGGTTGGCTTGGATCCCAAGAGTTGTTATGCAGGTGCACAACTGTTCCCGTTCTCAAGAACATGACATTAAATCTGTTTATATTAGTAATTCTATTAGCTACAACCCCTTTCAAACCAAAACACAGCGAGTTTAGCACATTTCCGCTTGGCGGCAGAAATAGGCGCTGTTGTTTTAACTACAGATAATTTCCACCAACAGAAACCTAGCACTAGTTAAATCTCCTATTACCAGGTAAGCCATATTTCTAGAGGAAGCTCATTTACATTCACCAGGAGTACACTGGTGAAGGTGAGTTGGAGCGTCTGACGCAGGAGTTCACGCGCCGCGAGGAGGAGAACTACGCGCTCTTCAACTACGTGAACGAACTGCACGCCGAGCTGAAGAGTTTAGCAGACAGCGTGATGTCACTGAGGACAGCCATCGGTCAGTCGGAAAATATTTATGTTTGTTTGTTTACGGCAGCACACCGTATTCCACTTTAAATAGCGTTGTAACTGATATCTCTTAAACTATTTTAGTTAGTTTTTTTTGGATCTAGGTCCAGAGCAAAGGTTGCTTCCTCTGAATTTAAGGACTCATTTCTAGTTTAAGCTACCTCCACGTACAAACTCTATAAAACGCTGTTTCCAAAGTCGGGGAGGTTTATCTATAAAACATAATACAACCTACTGACGCTGACCACACCATCATAAAGCTAAGAAAGGCTAGCTAAGAAGAAAGGGAGAGGGAATCTACTAGTAAAAACGGAGATGAGTCTTTCTTGGTGAAGGCATTTAAGTAGTTTACACTGCAGCTCTTCTTTCCTCTACAAAGCGATAATTCCGAAATACCAAAGTAGGTACTGATAGAAGTGCACTACAGATGGTGATATATAACTGAGATAAATAGACGGATCCATCTTAAATTACGATATGTTGCTTTATAAATATCTCAAGGCTTTAATAGACCTAATCTTTGGGAGAGGCTTTTGATTTTAATCGACTGATGACGATGATAATGGTACATCTCAAGTTGTACATTATTGACTCGAACGAATGATAAACATCCTTTGGTGTGTTTGACTCAAAACCTGTTCTTTTTAGTAATATTCTACTTTACGATTAAATAGTATAATAATAAAAAGCTGTTTATTGTTAAAGATGACGAGCAAGCAAAGCACCAGGCGAAGATGTACAAGCAGCAGGACAACATAGAGACGTTACGCAACAGGCTCGAGGAACGACGGGAGCGCAGCGCCAGCTCACGGGCCGCATGCTCCAGGAGTGAGGAGACACTGCACACTCTTCTCCGGCGTGTACAAGATCTGGCCCAGTGAGCATATCAATTATATACCTGTTTCTAGTATGATGATGTCTGCTGGTTGATATGATGATCACACTAATGGTTTTAATTAATAAGCAACAAATTCTCTAGATTCTAACCTACAATATCCTATCATGATAATTGGTACTTGGCACGCAAGCTGGCTACCGCAGACCGCAGGCCACAAAGAAGGCTCTTTCCCTTTTCCTGGAAATATTTTTTAAAGTCTTAGTAAAGGCACATCGATAATAAAATGGCGATGGGGATATTTCAAACTGTCCCGGACATCGATTTTAAGTAATATATTGAGGCACATTATTTAAATAAAATTATTGACTATAATGATTTTTATATATTTTTATGACAGGAGTTCAGACTGCGAATCGCTGCCACTGCTGAAGCTGTTGGGCAAATCGTTGGACATAAACATGACTAATGCGCGCCTCTACATCAAGAGCTTGGAGAAAAAGATCGTCGAGATGGTGAACCTGATAAAGATCGATGAGGTTAGGGAACATTAGTTTAATTACTGTTTTCACCATCAACTAGAAATTGTGTAGAAGAAACATCAATTTTAATTCCAGACAAGGTCTGAGTTTTTTATATGACTTAAAGGGTGTGATTTAAATAACTTTTTTTATTAAACAAAGCGACATAATGGATGGATCCTTCATTTAATGCTAAGTAACACGCCTGCCGTCGCCATGATACACTAGATATGTCCACGAGGTACAACACTATTCAACTTGGACCAAAATAATGTTTACTTACTATTTTCCGGCGGCGGAAATAAACGCTGAACCTAAACCTAGACCAGTAAATAGTCATTTTACGAAAGTTTAAGAGTGAAAATTTAAAAAAATTGGAAATGATTGACGTTACTTTGAAATTGGTTTTTATTCAAGACAGCAGACTTAATAACAGAATGTATGTAAACATAATATTAATTAGCTTTAATATCTGATTGAGATTTATTACATTTTTTTTACTACCTATTTTGTTTTATCAGTATTTGGCTAATTTATAATCAACTTCGTTTTGGTCATCGCGCAGGCGCTGCAGCGTCAATCGGACAGCAAGGCGCGCACGCCGCCGCCGACGCGCCGCGCCCGCCGCCCGGCGCCCTCGCCGCGCCCGCACCGCTCCCTACTCGCACACGCATAAACTACTATTCCTCATTTACACTAAGCTTCAATATCTCACCCCTGTAGTCTTAAGCTAGTAAGAACAGAACTGGAGTAAACCCTGCCTGTTGTAGAAGGCGATTAAGAGAAGCTGGTTCGGTCTCCACTGAACTTGAACTTCCGATGAAGGACAATAGCGTCCACTAACTGGCTGGATAAATAAAGAGAGAGGACATTTTTTACACAATCAAAAAAAAACAAAATAGTTTTTACATATATTTAATTTTTACATAACTTATTTGCAAATAAATTATAAATTAACATCAATTATTCCTACTTTTTTTATCTTATTATATTACAAAATGGTACAAATGATGGCCTGTGGCTGGAGCGGCTTAGGTGAATACTATCACAAGTTCGTCTGTCGGTAGTGAAGGGAGTTGTAGCTGTAGTTATTTCCTAATCGTCGGCAATCCGCACGGGCAGACCACGCGCGACTACGCTGCTGGAGATCATAACGAAGTTGGAGGCGGAGCGCGAGCGAGCCACCGCGCGGAGAAGGTCGCGCTCTGGTACGAAGCTGCCACTCTTCACATCCCCGGTTGTCTCTGGCAGAAGTACATATACAAAATATCTTTAGCTGAACAATTATTGAACTAGATAACTATTCATTGAAAAATGTAAGTAGATCGCATGCGCGTGAGAGAGAGAGAACATATTATTTTGCAAGAAATTAAATATATTATATATATATTGCAAGCATATTTATATGTCTCTTACCTAGCTTCCCGTGGCTCCAAGCTGATTTGCCGACATAGGGCCATGCCGTGGGGGCGCGTGACGGCACGTACAGTGACACCAGCGTGCTGACCACTTTGTCCACTTCCAAGTCGGTCACCTCCCACAGCATCCCCACCACCATCGGGCTTGAAATAAATATTCTTATGAGCTTTTTAAAGATCTCAGTGCAGGGACAGGGAGCCTTCCATCTAGCTGGTTACATATGGTTTGACAGCTTGGCCGTTGTCATGCTCGAAATCTTTTACAAAGAAAATGCCAGTTACCTCAGCCCTGATTCTACACTGGCTCAGCGGAGAACTTTACATAAACTTTATCTCCAACACAAAACCAAATAATTGGGAAAGCTTCTCATCAATCGTTTTATGCATGAGCTTTAGCTTTACAATCGAAGCAACAAATTTTATTTTTCAAGGCAAGCGAGCAGCTGCTATGTCATGAGTATACCTCGCAGCTACGTGCAGGTGATGATGAGCGCCGGCTGGAGGCGCGCGGCCGGGCGGATGCGTGAGCCGAGCCGAGCCGCAGCCGGAAAGCAGCGCCGCCGCGCGCACCGCCACGCCCTCAACACCTGCGCCGCCGCCCGCCATCTGGCACCCGTCCCCGTGACCGCAGTACCTGCTCGAGCACACCCATAATACACCTCCACCTCAATAACCTTTGGCTACTACTGTCTTCGAGCCATTGTTTTTAGTGGGATGCATATCTTAGTATGTGAAGATCCGCACCCATATTATAATGAGGCCTTAGGATCATGTACATGGTACCTCAATGTGCCCGTGGCTTTGAAGCACGAAATGTTAAATCTCGTTACCCCAGTAATTTCATTAGTTACAGAACCCTTCAAAAGAATCACTATTATTTTTGTACAGTAATCTTTGGAGGAGAAAATGGAGCAACAAAGCTGTGGATGGTACCAACTGAGACTTATTACCAGTTCTTGGAACTAGAGAAATGAAGAGTATGAATAATCAACTAATAACAAAAATAAACTAAATAAAACTCGAAAGACATCACAGATAAGTAACAGACCATCATTAGCATCATATCATCAGCTTGCAGATATCCATTACTGGACACCTCTCCCATCAGGCAGCATTTGGCATGATCCCCTGATGTAATCCGGTTAAATGCAAATACATTCCCCTTTTTCATTGAAGTTAACATTGTTTACTAACAGGAATAGATCAGACTCGGATAAGTAACGCAGGAAGTCCTCGGGCGAAGGGGGTTCTCCAATGTGACCAGTCCAATTAGAGCACCAGTACTGCACAAATGATGTCATCCGCTTCTCCATCCGATCTAGATTCTTCTCTATAAAAAAACATTCAGTCAAACTAATGTTCGCATTTTATAATAATACTTATCTACCTGTGACCCAGCGACTAAATGCTTGCATTGTGAGACGAAGGTCTGGTTAACCTTCAGGTCCACACGATGTGGAGTTCGATCAATGGTAGCAAACTTATCGGGCTAGCTATTGTCTTCATATGCATGGCTAACATTTGGTGAAATTGAGGATAACCTATTCTGATAAAAAAATAACTGAGGGTAGGTGAAGAAAATCTAAGTAAAAGACTCAAAAAGGTGTTGTGGCCCAAATTAAATAAAAATACTATAACACAGTTAATAAGAATGCTGTGGAATGGTCAAATGTGGTGGCTGGTACACCGATAAGCCTGACATGAGGATCATAAACCTAACATGCAACCTAGCAGTAACCTGGGTTAATAATGTAACTGCCGACGTCAGCTTTGGTGACGTAATATCCGCTGACGAATTCCTTCTCATGTATCTTGTATAGTGCGTAAGTGAAGTGTATGTTCTCCATCCTGCACACTGGCTGGTGCTGAAGGATCGGCAGCATCTCCCATGGAAACGTGTCCAGCATCTGAAATAAGCAAATCAAATGAGAATTTTGATCATGAATTTGTGAATATGTAAACAAACCCAATCGGCCGTTGGCACTGATGAACATTATATTAAATATATTAAGTAGAAGAGTTAACAAGGAGTATGAGTTCTTTTTACTGGTGGTAAGTCTCCATTGCTGGAGACTGTTTAGATAAGTACCACCGTAATGCCTATTGTAGCTGACACATGGTAGTGTGGAAACATTACTGTGTTCCAGTTTGAAGAGAGCTTAAGCTACTGTAATTCCTGGAGTAACAAGACTCAATATTTTGTCTCTAGTGAGGATCCAACCAGCCCGTCTCATTGCTTAATTGTATAAAAAAAAATCTTCAAAGACCAATGTAAAATATAGTTTAAAAATAACATTGAACTAACATTCCCATCATAACATAAAATCCGAATGATGCTGCTGACTATCATGGTGGCTCTACAGTTGAAGGTGCTCCAAGCCAAGCCGCAGAGTGGTTTAGAGTCTGCTATTTATTTACAATTGACCACCACTTGACCTCATGATGCTAAGTAACAATGAGATAGTGAAGCATGCTCCTCCGTAAGACAAGAGTATTATGGGGCTGCTCATCATGCACTGTATGTTGACAGCAGATGATGAAGCAAATTTACAGTATGAGGGTGGAAGCTAGTTGGACATATTTGATATAACCCTATCTGTATCCAAGTTCCAAATGGGATGAAATGCCACTCGAGCCTCCATATTAGTTAGATAAGGGATAGCTGTACATTAACGCCATTACTCACAAAATAAAGATCTTTCTTAATCAGTGAAGGTCTTATACAATAACTTCCATTATTAGTAAAGAAAAAAAAATTAAAAGCCATGAGACAAGTGCATAATGTATACATACCTCATCGACAATTAAAATAACTGGCCACCGTTTTGCCTTCCTCAATGTTGCCCATTCGTCATTCTCTTTTACCTGTGTTGTCAGTTGAGAAAAAGCTTTTATTCCATCTACTAAACTGAAATGATGGATCGCCTCGAAGCACTTTGACAAACATTTAAGACACAACTCATTGGATAGTTTAAAACTTTTCTCACAATTTGCACAGTCAACCCTTTCAATCACTTCCCTCAAATCATCTGGGTTGCCATATTCAGTGAGGATAATCCTTATGCATGATTTTATATGCCGTGTTGATAATGACTGGCAGCTGTCTATTAAGTTATAGAGGAGGTTCTTTTGTTTGATAGTCAATTTTATAAATCTGAAAAAGAAACCTTAGATTATATTGAGAACCTAACATTGTCCATATAATAAAAGAGAGGCTATTGTTTTTCTGTAACAAGAACATCCATAGAAAATATTAAAAAAAAAATAGAAGTATTTTTTGGGAGATATAGATTAGACAAAGTATATTCAAAACCACTACCACTTCTCTTTTAAGTTAGTAATTTAGAACTTATTACTAATTTATTTAGTTAACTTACCCCCAGTCGAGTATTGTTTTGTCAACCAACTTGATGACATTATTCCGCAGTCTCGTATCCTGAAGTTTGCCCGTTAACATACAAGTGAAACCGCCCAACCACTCCTTGTCCATTACATTAATAACACTCTGTAATGAAGGATTTTTTTAATAGTGTAACACTGCTTTGGTCAGATTCGGATTTCCTTGGTTTGAAGGCAGCAGTTGAAAGTACTTTATATGTCAGTATAAAGACGCTGAGCAGCTTTCAAGGTAGGCAAATAGCACCAGAACAGCAAATTATATTACTGTTACTAAACTTCAGAAAAATTGGACTACTAGTAGAAAAACACTATAAATTCTGAACATAATGTGTAGACAGTACATCATGCTATTCCAGGTCTTTTTACAGACACCATATTAAAAAACAACGAGACCGCGAATGATGAGGTATACTCATACAAAATATTCTATTTACTATTTCTGCTCCATGTTGACAGCAAGGATATATGGCAAAGCTGTTAAACTGGCAACTCTACCATTTACCAAATTCAACAGAGAGTATGTAATTAAATAAGAGGCAATGTTCCAACATAAGCAGATAGCTACTAAAACACCAGGAGGTAGAGGCAGTTAATAGTTAATGCTTACCTTCATCCTTAGATCAATATCCTCGCGCTTGCTCCAGTAGTTTTGCACTAGGCGTTTGTTGTTCAGGTACTGTGCATTGTCTATGGTTTTATAGTTCTCCTCAAGTAAAGAATATAACTCCGTGAAGAGTGGCCTCACACCTTCTGTAAATAAAATTTCGTTAGTTGCCTTTTTTTATACAATTAAGTGATTATACAACAAGTGGAACGTTCCGCTGCTGGTAAGTGATACGCCCGCCATAACACCGTGGCGCTAGTTAGTGTCGTATACAATGCACCACATTGCACTCATCGCTTGGGACATACAATGTCGAGTCTCGTTACTCCAGTAATTACACTAGCTACAATATCCTTCAAACCAGAACAGCCATGTTTGCACACTACTGTTTGACGTTAGAAATTGGCGCTGTGGTGGTACCTACATGCACGGTTACTGGCACGACAACAGAGATCTAGCACCAGTACTTTATGTCATTCATTCTGTTGCCAGAAACTGTTAGCTTGGCATCACCGGAGATCCTACTCTGCTGCTAAACAGTAATGTGTTAAAACTAGTGTTTTTCAGTTTGGAAGGTGTTACAGGCAATGAAATTACTGAGGGAATGAGACAACACTTTATGTCTCGAGGTGGCATGACATGATTAAAAACTTACCTTTGGTTATATTAGCAGGAATATCAAGAGTAATCGGACTGACACCGTTAAGATCAATATAATCGTTTCTGAATATGGTCAAATAGACAAAGTCAATCTCTGTTCTATATTCATTGAAAGGTTTTAGGTTCTCGTTTGGATTATATGGAGCAGTCAACTGTATTATTGTCCATTCTGAAAATATATAAGAATATTTATATGAATAATTTCAGACAAATGAGACATTTCATTTTACTTTAAACTTTAACTAATTATTCTTGTTTCAACAGAGTGATTGACAAGCAAGATGTTCACCTGATGGTATGTGATATGCTTCAGTAGTCGCAAAATATTGTTGAAAATTTTAATAACAAAGGGCTATAAGTTCTCTGTTTCACATGATATGAAGTGACAATCAGCTTCAGTGCAGTATGCTCAGTCAGATTACTTCAGTTCTCATATGTTGACAGCCAGAGCAAAGCAGTGCTGCTTTGGTGTTAGGTTTATAATCATCATTGATGGTAACAAGCCCAGAGGATTCAAAAACCCTACCACCATCCTAACTCCACAACAGGTTACCTCTAAATCAAGTAACCATAATCAACGACCGTCAAGTTAAATGCTGCATCATGAATATAGTAAAAAATTAAGGCCACTGCCCATATAGTGTGATAGAATGACATCTTACATCTGGCAAACTATGAACTGGATTCTTTAGGTTTTAAATATGTAAACGCTAAAGAAAATGTGGAGAAGAATTTTTTTTATGAAAAAAAAATAGTACCCTTTGGAAGTTCTTTGAGAATGTTCAAAAAGTTCTCTGGGTTATTCTCTGAACCAATTCTCATGTATCGCTTGTAGAACGGAATATCGTCATTAATTTTAAACTTCTTAAGGATGTCAGCAGTGTGATCAGCTTCTTTTGAAATAAAATTCATTATTTTGTCATCTTTATTCAATCTGAAGATAAAAAAAATTGTTAGAGCTAAATAATCCAGATATGACTGCCTTTACAAGTGATGGAAGCCATGGTTGGTCTGTATGAAAAAGTTGCAGTTACAAATTTTTATCCACACACTAACTAGGTATAAATTACTAGATGTCAAGTCCGTAGATCGTGCCTTTCTTGAAAAATGTTATTTTCTCTAAAATGTTTTCCTTCATTATTAGCTCAAGCCCATCTAGGATTTAACCCATGTGTCTTTTTAAAGCAAAACATTCAAATCACCAACTTACAATTCTATGCTATCACATCTTTGATATCATGAACTTACATTTACCCAAAAATTATTTATAAAATTTAGGTAATAGTACATTGTGTATACTTTATAAAACTTACATAGCTTGTGACGTTTTTGAATTCTGCACAGGCTCGATGTAACATGAGATTTTCTGTGTCTTGTCAGCTGAAAATAGTATAAAATAGATTTATTTTAATAAGTTTTATTTCTCCATAACATACTTGTACCTATTAACAAATAACTTAAGTATTTAATGATATTTCTTATAATTTTCCACAATACCAGTATCTGTTTAGAGATTTTTTAACAATTTATATATTATTTAGTTTGAAAGTAATAAATTATGTTAATAGAAAATTTTAATATACCTGCCATCTTCAACTGTTCATCTCTATAAACAGCTAATGTTCTTAAGGAAGCAGACACTGATTCACTGAGATAAAATGCACAATCTATGTCATTGCCATTGGCCAAACATTCCTCTGCATATAACTTACGTCCACCTGTAATTTTTTTAAAAAGATAATAACTTCGATGTTGTTGAAAATTGAGATCTTCCAACAAAGTGTTAATTGTCACTAGACTATAACTATCATGCATAAAGTTAATTTATTAAAGTCTGTAATTATCAATTTAATTAATAAAACTGAATAACACTTTTTTCACTTACTTTGGTAGTTTGGACCACTTGGAGTTGAGGGAATGTTATTCACAAATTTAGAAAGTGTACTTGTATAAAATGATTTTGTTAATTCAATCTCATTCGTAAACACGTCAAAGTCTTCCATATCAGATATTCTTAATAAATATAATTTTAACTAAAATAAAAACTAAAAAACCAGCAAAAAATGTGTTTACAATTATTTGACGTTATTTTAAAAAGTTTGTAACTGATGATTTTGACAGTAAAATTGTTGCCAAATATTTGAAATAATGAAACATATTTAGAGCTAAAATGTAAATAGTGAAATGTTATAAGCGATGCATTGTTACGTTATAAGCAATGTTATCAAATTTTTGCTTGATCGAATAGAATATCTAAGATACATTAGTCTTAAATTTTATGTTATTTGATATCATTATGTACAATGTTGCCATCTATTACAAAATTAATTTAAATCTAAATTTGTTTTTATTTTATTATCTCACTGTATATCATACTCGATGATTAAATTGAAAACACCAAACCGTTAAGTGAGATATTTGATATAATATAAAACATCAAAATTAAATATAGCAACGTCTATTTATAGTTTTACATATGCACAATATATTAATTTCAAAAACTTGTGGTAAATTATTATTAACAATGTTATTTATTCTGCAATATAATTAAATAATAATATTTGTTATCTTAAGGTCAATATATAGAATAAATAAGTAGTAAACTTAAAAAAATATATTTATTTAATGAATTCTTATATCATATATAAAATTCATTACCCGTTTTTATCTATATTAATTCGTTTGATTATTATATAATGAATTGAAAGAAAATAATGAATGAATTATAATTTGTGTTTTATTATGCAAGGCGCGTCGTCTTAGACTAAAAGTTGTATCAATATGATTTAATTTATGAATGTATATTGAAATTAATGCATACTTTCACATTGTAGTCCTTTAAAGATAAAGGCGCATAAATAGTTAAGTCAACTTTAATAATTCTTTTTTAGGACGAGAAATGTTCAATGTGAGTGAATGCTCAAGTTCTATTAACAATAACAATAAAAAAGGCTGCTAGGTAATTTTCGCGCCTTAAATGTAATAATCACAAAAGGACCTTTCTTTCACTTCATGATTATTAGTCATCAGCCATTTCTGTTAAGGGAATAAAAGTAGAAGAGACAAAGGTTACCACATACTTAGTTAAACTAGTTTTTTCCCGCTAACTTTACTGTCGGTAACAACTGAGCAATTCCCTTTGGGAAAGGAAATTGTAAAATATATTCTTAGCTGACCTCTAAATGGCAGAAGCAATATCTACAAAATTTTAAGTGTTTACGTCTAATAGTTTCGGAGATCTCGTGATGAGTCAATGAATCTCTGGATAACTTTTAAACCAATATACATGAAAGTTATTACTGTTATTAATCCAATGTTTACTAAAATGTGATAAAACCTACATAATATAACTGCACACGTACCTACATACAACCTAATGCTAAATGCGAGTTATTAATATAATCTCTTTTCAAACAAGATTAAATAGTAATCTTTTACTTATGTACTTAAGTGGCATCTAGATTTTTAGTTCTTGTTTTTAAATCGAGTCTGGCACGTAATTACCTTTTTCTTTAAATTGTTCTTAGAGTGACTTCGACGTCTCGCAGCAGGATAACGGATCAACTTTCGCTAATTCTGCAATATGCGGCAACTACTTAGATGAATTCGGTTGACGATAGAGAGAACAGACAAATGTAACAGCACACTTACCGTCGGTGACAATGGCGGTGAGAGAGCGAGATACTGCAGCATGACCTGAGAAAGGCCGCTCAGAGAACTGGCATCCTTTTACCCGGTGTCCAATGAATTACTTTAACATGTTAGGCTAGAAGACTACTGACCTCCCTCCTATACTACACTATACTAGCAGAAAAATTGAACAAAAAATTGAATTTATAATGTTCTAATAATCACTAGATGATTCAGATTCAACCATTCGCATGTTTCATTCTATTTATTTTTTTATGTTATTACGCATTTTTTCCCAGTAGGAGTAGATAGAGGCGAATAAACTCCCACTTTTCGCCAGATCTGGTCAGATTAGGTCCCATGTAACAGGGGGCGGGCCTGTTGCGACTTTATTGGGACCACACATACACACACAAAGGTAAATTCAGTGCACTGGTTTCGCCACGATGTTTTTCTTCACCGTTTGTATTTCGCTGTTATTATTTAAGTTCACAAATGTACATAACTTAAATATTAAGTCATCGGTACATGCCGAGATTAGAACCCGCGAAAGCCGTACGCTCTAATCATTAGGCCAGCGAGCTACTCTTTCATTCTAATGATAAATAATTACAGTAAGTGTGGCATCTGTTATACTAAATAGCAAGAATTTTTCACGAGTATACTTCATAATAGCTAATTTATTTTTACAATGGTTCTTCGAATCGATCGCTTGTTCAGTTCGTTCGGTTATAATAAAGCACGAGCTTATCTTCACGTAGTAGTTTAAATAACCTAGCATTTATATATAAAACTATTAAATATATTTAAAAAAAAGGATTACAAACAAAAACTCTTAAAAGTAGAATTAGAAAGTTGATGAGTTTAAAAATAACTAGTACATTTATTCATGTTTATGTTTTTTATTTTTCAATTTGTGTTTAAGTAAACTCTCAAACAAAAATCGGCAACAAGATTAACCTAATTTTTTTTTAAGTCAACCGTCATTTAAATATTTGTGTAATGTATTATTTTTCAACTACCCCGCCTTCTTTAATTACAAGTACGTTACTAATGTATTAAATAATTACAATAATCATGTCTTTGATAATTACATCGCAGTTAAATCCCAAACCGAAGCGTTTCTTTTCCTTTCGCGGTAACTCACGCGTCATAAATATTCAATTGATTTTTTTATGTCAAAAGATCTGTCGTTCTGACACCACTGTAACATATCTGTTGCACAGAAAATTAAGTGTATCCAGCGGCTATCATGAAATTACCAGTTTTTTTTTATTTTTATTGAGACGAGTGAACAGGAGGGGGAAGGGAAAGCAATCTGCGAAAGATTTTCTGTTTCTACTTATGGGAAAAGTTGGAGCTATGTAAGATATTCTACCCCACTAAGACCACGATCGCTTCTTTCAGTTCGTTAGAACAGACTCGGGATCACACTGGTGTTCACCAGGCAGAGGTTCGCCTTCGCCTAATTATTATACAATTGATAGTACTAAAGTATAATACAATTTGAGACGACTTCGTATTTATTATCAACCTGCTTTGCATAATAGACGATAAGGACAACCTTCAAAACCTGCGACCCTGCAGGCTTTTACTATCCTTCTGCGTCAAACGAGAATTACGTTAGTCAAAGAAAAAAGGCAGAACTTCTGCTTAATTAATAAAGATATTATAGAGCGAATTTCACAAAAAAAAACTTTGCATTTTATTGTTACAAACATTTGTCTTATGATATCTGTGCTTCTATAATTTATTTATTTATTTATTATATATGTAAATATTTATTGGTGGTGACTTAACAAGTGAATAGTCGTGTGCGTTTAATTGATACGCACTTCTCAAAAGTCAAGGTTTTCAAAGCAACGTATAAAAATATATAAAATGATGATCATCGTCAACATTCGAAAGTTTTTACGGAAATAGAGTCAAACTACGGTTATTCGTCGAAGTAATAAATAAGTTTCCGTTAAATAATCAACGCGTACACCATGTCCTTATTGAGTAGTCGATAGATTGTAGTTTTTTAATCTCATTCCGCATTGTATTAGAAGCTCTTTCGCATTCTAATAAGTCTTTGTCGCATACTCGCTTGGCGGGCCTCGGCGATTGTTCGCGTTTCTAAATAATGACGCGATGTTTGGTTGGAACTTGGAGCAGTTCGACGATGGTGAACATTTCTCAACTAGCTTATATTGATTAAAATGGTTCAGCAAATTGTCCAATCCACAGATCAAAAATCACCGAGATGTATTTAAGATGATCTTTTAATTTTGTTTTTCATTCGACGAGGGGACGAGACGAGGAAGATGTTCACCTGATGGTAAGTCATACGCTTACTCATAACAATGTCGCCCTAGTTAGGATTATATACAATGCACCACATTACACTCGCTGCTAGAGACATAAGATGTTAAGTCTGGTGACCCTGTGATTTCACTACCTACAGCATCTTTCAAATCGGAACACAGCATTGTTTGCACATGGCTGCAATAGGAGCTGGTACTTATTTAGACGGTCCCAAAAGCAGAGTCCTACCACCAACGCGTTCGGGTTAGAGACAATCTCAAATTTTACATTTTCCCCCGTCAGAAGTCTACTGGTAATCAAATGCTTCCTTCAAAGATTACCATGCTAACGGAATTAATGGTGGCGACTTAAACTTATCAAATACGCCATAGGTTGCTCATTTCCGGTTTAAAATTTAACTGGCGTGTATCATATTTTCTAAAATCAATCGCCCTTAACATTTACTCATAATGTGACAAGGTCAACTAAGAAATATCTTCGATATCAAGTTCTATAACTTAAAACAACTGTTAGTTTACGACAAAACTTAACTTAATATTCAACAGTAAATGCCATTTACTCCATCTTTACTACTAATTAGTTCGTAGATTATAGACTGATAATAGTCTTATAGCATATTCGTCTTAGTACAAAACTGGACATTTTTAACATTGACATGGTTTTAAATGATTTATAATCGCATTATATAGTATGAAAACCTTTAACATCAGGAAACTGTGATGGGGCACCGTTTAGTGTCAGAAACAAAGAATAACTACTGTACCAAGTGAAATTACTGGAGTAACGAGACATTACATCTTATGTTTCAAGGCGACGAGCGCAATGTGGTGCAGTGTATACCATCCTAAATAGCGCTACGTTATGGGCGGGTGTATCACTTACCATCACGTGAACTTCCCGCTCGTTTCTTTGAATAAATAAAGTACGAGAATATTCTTTTTAATTGTTATTAGTTATTTATGAATATTAAGGTAAATAATATATAGACTCTATTTTTTATTATTCAATTAAGCGACTAGACGAACGGAACGTTCACCTGGCGGTAAATGATACGCCCGTTCATAACAACGTGGAGCTGCTTACGATCATATATACAGCACCACATTACGCTCGTTGCCTAAGGCGTAACATGTCGAGTCTCGTTACCCCAGTAATTTCATTTGTGACAACGCTCTTCAAACCGGAACACAGTAATGTTCGCACAGTGCTGTTTGTCGGCTGCAATAGGCGCTTCGGTGGTATCCACTTATAAAGTCACCCGCCACCCCTATCACCAGTAAAATTTAAAACTAATAATAAAAAAAATTATAAATACCAGTTTAATTTAATAGCTGTGGTATATATTTCGATATTATTGTTTTAATTATTATAATACAGTAAAAAATAAAGAGCAAGTGAAACACTTACCTTAGAAAGCTTGTACGAACAAATTTAATCATACGGTACAATAAAGTGTACCCTTGTAATTTCTGAAGGGCAAACCTTGTCTTTGAACATTCTCACCCTTGCGAAGGTCAGGATTACGTGACGGTAAATTAATATGATAGTAAGAGCCTCGAGGTTAGACTCGGTTCGTTACGGCGGAACTCTTATTGGCTTAAATTAAACCTATCACAGGTTTAAGCCAATAAGACTACTACACCCCTGTCACCCCCAATTTAAAACTAACATTCTAAGTTTTAGCATAATTAAATTTTAATGAAAGAAAATAAAACTAAATGTCATTTATAATTAGTCATGTATTTTTTTTAATCGTAAGTAAGGAAAGAAATCTTAGGTGAATCATTGATAGGATGTGCATACAGCATTCATTCCGTTAATCGCTTTAAGTTACCTCCGACCAACCTGCCTTGGGCCAGCGTGGTAGGAAATGGCCCAAATCCCTCCATATGAACATCCCAATCCCTACAGACGACAGCCTCTCGTGCCCGGCGGTACCAATGATCATGCTATGACGGAAGTTGGCAAGGCGCCGGAAGCAGGGCAGCACAAGACCGATCGATGTAGATCTTTAGGGGAGGCCTATCTCCAACAGTGGACTTCGATCAGCTGATGATGATGAAAATTCGTCTTAAGAAATAATGTTTAGTATCTTTGTTAAAATATATTCACTATATACATACTTTGAACCTGAACTATATTTACCATTGCTCAGCGTCTGATGTGCTGTCATGGTGTTCACTTGGCAATCACTAAGAGTGGAGTGGAGCATGTTTATTCAATAATTCATGACTGTCTTCTGTCAATCTCAATGATGAACAGGTTATAAAATTTATAGCTAAAGATGTTTGAACCCATTACATGGTTTATTTTATGATAACGTTGCGCTAGTTAGGATGACTGCCACTGCACCGTATGCTCGTCGCCTACACAATCTAGAAGTCTCAATACCTCAGTAATGTCAACTAACTGCAGCGCCTTTCAATCCGGAACACAGCAATCTTCCCACACTACTCTTGAGTGGTACCCAGACGGTCTCCGGCAATGTAAATAAATAATAAATAGGCGTTTTTTTTTTTTACAACTTTTTATTTATAATAAACATAAATGTGCAAATGAATAAACAGTCAATTTGCGACATTTTTAAGTTTACCGAAAAAAAAAAAAAACCAGTAAAGCAACAATCTGTTTTCTTTAATACATATAAGAATGAAAATTCTAACCGCCAAACAAACGTTGCGTTAAGTCAACAGATCGTTAAGTTAAAGCGAATACTGTTCACGGAAACGTTTTACTTAAGTTACAAATACGAAACTGTGGCACTGAAACACCGCCCCACGGTACAAAAACTGTATAAATAATACATTTTTGTAGAAATTGTGCAGTGTATAAGGCACAAAATGTGTACAAGTGTACACACGTCACACTCGAGAGGTAATACACTTAGCTCTAAGTAAACTAATACATGTAAGTTAACTCGTAGGCAAAGGAATACTAAAAGAGGAAAACGTAACTTAACGACTGCTTGGTAAATAAATACTTAAGAGGCTTTGTTTTTAAATAATTTTGGATGGAAACAATACTGATAGGTGGTAAATAAAATGCTAAGATAAGCTGTCCAAATGTGATAACTTATATATATATATATAAAAAAAAAGCGTACTAAGTATCACCTTAACATTAACATATCATTAGTTATAACACAAAAATAAACTATTCGAAATAATTCAACATTGTTTAGTTAAAGTTGATCTCGTTAGAAATTGATTTATTTTTAGAGCAAAAAAAAAAAGCACCTAACAAAAGTATCGCTAAGTAACTTAGTAGGTGTCAAGTTAAATACATTGAATACGTATAAAATAGCTACAGGCTCCGCGTCAGTAAAGGCGACCGTCGGATATGACTCGAAGGCACAAAATGATTTCGTCTCGACTACAGTACAACGGAACGCTACGGAACTGTATACACTACACTGTACAAATAACCTCATGTATACACCAAGCACCACGAGCACGGATGCACCGCTGCACTGATGCACTGCTGCACCGCTGCACTGCCCCGTGCCGTAAACATTACACTAGATAACTTCATCTCTCTCATATTCACTAGTAAACATCTAAACAATATTCAGTTAAACATTTGAACAATAAAAACCATTTATTGTATAACTATTATTGCCATGTCGTACGCACCCCCACCGCCCTCCACTAAGGGTTGCCGCGTGAAACTGATATAAACAGATATGTTAGGTAGTATCCGCTACCTCCGCTACTCCCGCTACCGCTCATCGCCACTCAGCATCAGAAAAACAATGATTTATCTTATTTACATCGCGTGTCTAGACGAAAAAAAAAAAAACCCAAAGCCGTTTATCACATCGGATCGTATATATCCTAAACAAATTAGTATGTTAAATAGTAAAAAAAGGTAAATAGCATATACTGATCGATTCCAGATGAAAGGAACTGCTTCTGCAGCACGATGCACCGTTACATTTATTCAAGTGTATACGCACGCGTTCACTTAACATTTAGTGTAGCAGGGCTGCCTCCATCGCAAACCGTTTTATCACTAACATTACAAGTCTAATAAGATTTTAAAAAATTATTCATTAATAGTAAATATTTGTATAGATAAAAAAAAATGTAGAAATTTTTTTAAAATATTAAGTTCGTTTAGATATGTCCTGATCGTGTATACATTTCATTGGAACAGTTCATCCGGTTGCGCCAGCCCTGGCGCCCGCCAATACACTTGATAATGCAATTGATCGCAATTAAACATAATTAATTCCCGTACGCACCGCTCTCATCTCCCACACCCCCCTCCTTTACCGGAAGTCAACGTTAAGGGGCGTGGTTTTGTAGGCTGTCCAAAGATTTAACTTAAAAACTATAAAGAAAAAAAAATATATGATCACATGCAGTAAGTTTCGAAATAAAACTGTGGCACACGGAAATGTGGAAGTAAAAGATGGTACCGCCTGATCGTCATCAAGACGAATTGTTTATGCCCACCCGTTTACTGTAAGGTGTTGCGTCCAGGATCCTCTCGTTCAGTTTGTCCTCTTCCCTGAAATGGATCCTTGTGATCACAATGTCACCCGTGCTGAGTGTCTGCGATCCCACCTCCATCTTTTTTGTTTCATTGAGATCATTGCACTTTGCGTCTTCCAATGACGGATTGTGGCATCGGCAGCAGCAGTTCTTCCTGTCGCCATCGTTTATATTCAAAATTTGACTAAGGTTCGACCAATCCTTATTTTTAAGCAACGGCAGGGTTTGTTCCATTGTTTGTGAAAACTTATCTTCTAACTCCCCGCTGAGAGGCGCAACAGCTGAAAGGATTGCTTCTAAACGATTGATCTTCTCCACTTTATCCATGTTTGTGTCTGACAATATTTCATCCATCATTTGCATTGACTCAGTAAGACTTGGAGGTTGAGTCGAATGCGGAGATGAAATGGAATCTGAGGGATTTGATTCTAAACTAGCCATCTCATTTTCTCTTTCATCATCCTCTGAATCACTGTCTTTCTCTTGACCGATAGCTTCCAATTTCTCTAATTTCTTAGATATCTTGTGACAGCCTTTTAACTTTTCCTTTTCCTCTTCTGTAAGCTCTAAATATCTGAGCAATCTTATTTCCCTATTGCTTAACACTATGTTCTTTGTGGATTCTGCCAATTTATATTTCAGTTCGCCCACTTCTGTGTTAATCTTTCTCTGACGTTTACGTAGCTTCACTTCAGTTGGCTGTATATGCATAAACACTTGCTCATTGCTTAACTCCTCGAAGAGTTGTTGGTTATCCAGCTTGATATTATTGGACATGTACGCATAAATTGCAGGATTAATTAATGACAAAACATCTGATGCAGCGTAAATAATCATATCTTTAGTCAGTGGCCTCCTAGCCCAGTATCTCTGATCTCTACGGTATACATTCTTGAGTTGTTCCTTCATGGGGTTCATGGGTGCATTGTATAGCTCGCAGAGTGCATTCAGACTCAAATTTTTCACTTTATAAACTGGGACGCCTTGTTGCTGTAATTGCAATACAGCGTGGGCAGCTTGAGTGTCAAAAACATTCTTCAAAGTAATTTCAAACTGATTGTGTAAATTAACCGAGTCATTCCTACAGTCATGTATGATTTTTATAACACCCTCACTCTCTAGTAATTCTTTTATTTTGCCTTCTACGACCATACCAGGACAAGCCATTATGTCTAATATGTACACTTCTCCACTCATAGTGGCAATTTGACACAGAGTCAAAACACCTTTGATGCCAAGGTTAATTCCTTCACAATCAAAGGATACAATACTTTTTATATTACGCTTAGGGTTTATTATGCTATCAATAAGTGTTGCACATTCTCTAACATTAGCTATGACTGTTGTAGACTGGAGAATATTCTGACGCCAAGTTTCTCCCATCATACTGTTTCTAATAGAAGTACCATTTGTTTCTTCGGGAAATCGGGTATTTAAATGATTGTTGACCCTGTCTCTAACCATGTTCTCAGCCAAGTTTTTTATAACAATTGAATTGATGCGCTGCTTTAATGTTTGGTTAGCAATATTAGCTTGAGGGCCCCGGGGAGATTCTACGGGACTGAGTATTCTATTTGCGGGACTTTTTTGACCATCTGACAGAGTAGGACTTGCCACTGGAGGTGGTGCTGGGGACATCGCTTTCTCTTCCACAGTAGGCTTTGGTGGATCAGTCTTTGTTTTTGATTTTGCATTTAGATACATAACAGGAATTTTTGGTTTACTAATGAGTGTGACAAGATTTGACTGCACATGGAAACTGTCTGAGAATATTTTTAAGAAAGCACTTAAATCTGCAGGGGTTTTGAACATTTGGTACCAGTATTCTTGAGGAAAGCGAGACACAATCAAATGGAACAGCTGATCTACCATCACAGGACCCTTAGCCTCTATACACTGCGCAACATAATCTAACAATTGCTGTGCAGTATCTGTATTAATATTAGCTACAGGTAAATTGTGAAACTGCTCTGAATTGCTGCATGTGTTACCTCGCCTATGATTCTCACTGACTAGAACAACATTATCTTCGATGATCTGGAACGTATCGGGGTGTTTAAGCAGGAAATCTCTGAACTCTTTGATGCGTTGACCGGAGATGTGACGTACCTGCGGTGATGCTTGGCTGCGGTGGCCTAGAAGACTTTTGATAGGCACCTCCGTACCCTCGCCGTATTGGATCATCTTACTCGCGAAGTACTCCTTCGCCTCCTCAATGTAGTCATTATTGGATGACGCGCCACCGCCACTTTGGTGCCTCTGGAATGTGTTGATATCAACATAGTCCCCGTCTATGCTGAACAACGCCGGGTACTGAGCCAGAAATTTCTTCAAGCCCGACTGCGACCCGCCAGCGATCTGGCGCATCTCCTTAGTGAATCCCTTGGCACCAAACTGACAGGAAAGATCGTGCAACGTTCTCGGCTCGCCTTTGTCGAGCAGGCGTTCCACGAAGAACAACAGAGTGAGGTTTCTAGCGAGCTCATATTCCATTGATTCCATTTCCTAACAGTTGGTGCCAATGTGGTGTTCTTACACTAGATTTTTTCTACGTATATGTGTCACCCACAACACCATGAAATTCTTTAATTCTAAGCCCACTCACAGAGAATAGATAGCAGAGGAAAGTGACGTGATGAAATGTTGCCAACATAAATTTTAATAATACCCGTCAAATATTTTTATTGATAATACTTATAATCTAATTTTTATAACGAAACTTGGTACATTACAATAATTATTACTAGATTACATATAGTAGACATTCCTGATACACTGCTTAAATGAAACAAATATTTAGACCAGTAATAAAAGCGATACATTTAAAAGTACGTAACCTAGATTTAAAGAAATAAACTAATTTGAAATAAAAATGATGATTATCGTAACCATAACAATTTTTTTAAAAAAATTGATACAACGTAATAAACGTTTTAATATAATGAAGTTTTTCTTTACTTTTTCTTAATCTGGTCTGTTATGATATTCTATGGTTTTGACCACAGAATCAACACGTCTCTAATCTTTATGTAGTAAAATTAATTTAATGCTGAAAGGTGGGAGGAACTAGTAATTTAGTAAACTGTTTTAGTAAAATACATTCCCTAGTAAATATCATATTAATTATACTTTTAGGTTGTTAGACAAGCAGTCATTAATAACAATGGTAAGTGTGAAATATCAAAATTTCAATCAGTTTGTCGTCGGTAAATTTCAATTCTAATATTTTGTTTATTAATTTTAATTCTTAATGTATCGAATTATTGTATAATGTTATGTATTATTTTAAAATTTACATTCTGCTAAGGAGTTGAACGTAAGTACTCAATAGTCATATACAAACTTATGTCAACTCCTATTCCCTGTACAAAGTTTACTTACCTTAAATGAACTGAATGTTTTATTGAATTTGAGTAATTTATTTTAACCGACTAACCTGTTTATGGTTTTAATCTTATACTATATGTGTTATATGAAATAAATCATTAAACACCGTAAAATTTGTAACTACATATTGTAAATATTTTCAGTTAGTCCTTGTCCTTGGAGATTTGCATATTCCACATCGTTGTAGCAGCTTACCTCCAAAATTCAAGAAGCTGCTTCTTCCTGGTCGTATTCAACACATATTGTGCACAGGCAATTTATGCACAAAAGAGTCCTATGATTATCTAAAAACTTTAGCCAGTGATGTTCATGTGGTCAGAGGGGATTTTGATGAGGTTTGTTTAAAATATCTGCAATAAATGGATTTTGTAAAAATGTATTTTTGATTGATTTTTGAAAATTTTACTTTAATCCAATGTAATTTAAATAAACATAGATACAACCATGAAATAGTTGTCCCTATTGGATAAAACAGCAAATAATGCTGTGTTCTAGTTTAAACTAAAACATTTTGGCTAATGAAATTACTGGGTTAATGAGGATATTGTTAACCTGATGCTTTTAATGTTCAGTAATGTAGTTAGACAATGTTAATTTTGGAATAATAATTTCAGAACACAACATATCCAGAACATAAAGTGATAACAGTAGGCCAGTTCCGTATAGGTTTAATACATGGACACCAAGTAGTGCCATGGGGAGATGAAGAATCACTGGCTTTAATTCAGAGGCAGCTGGATGTGGATATCTTGATATCAGGTCATACTCACAGATTTGAGGCGTATGAACATGAAAATAAATTTTATATCAATCCCGGATCTGCAACTGGAGCTTATAGTCCACTTTTCAGGTATAGACTCTAGCTTATTTAGATTTTAGCTTGTTTAAGCAGAGACATAGTGAGAGACATGTCATTTTTGTTTATCTAGAATTGTGGTTGTTGGATCTGATGGTAATCAAATTATCCTGAAAATGTTGCAATATAACTAATTTATTATAATAAAACATTGGAATTTTGATGACTGCAAACCTTCATAAAACAATCAGTATATTAGTAGTAACTAATTTGATTCAAAGTAGAACTGGAGAATAGTTATTGATTGATGAGACTAGCGAGATGTTCACCTGATGGTTAGTAATATGACTTCTCATCAAAATATGAGTTTAGTTAAAATGATATACATTGCACCACATAGTGCTTGTCACCTCAACACAGGAGATATATTATAAAGTCCCATTGTCCCAAGTAACTTTATCGGCTTCAACACTTTTCCTAACCACAGTAATATTTGCAAGAATAGTAGCTGCAGTGATACCTACCTAGACGGCCTCAGGCATCGGAGACTTACCACCAGTACAATTGACCTACCTTTATATACTTTGACGTTATGTGAAAAGACAAGATAAGCTGAAAAGTATAAGAAATTAGAGTAATCACGATTTTCAATTTTCAGGAGCCCAACACCGTCCTTTGTGTTAATGGACATACAGAGTGCAACAGTTGTCACATATGTATACAAACTGCTCGGTGATGAGGTGAAAGTAGAAAGAATCGAATATAAAAAGGCATAGTGAAATAGTTTGCTAACTATTGTTATATATTTTAATACATGAAATTACTAAATATTAAGTTGTATCCAAGCGATGTATGTAAATAATACGAAATGGCGCCATTTTTTGACATTTGTCACTCACCTCATCATCATCATCTGCCACAGATTATAATTTTTTTTTAAACAATTTTGTTCTTGTGTTACAGATAATAAAAATAAATATAGAATATATTTTTTTTTATTCCACTTCAACTAATGAATAATATATGAATATTGTTAAAAAACCAGTCTTTAATTTTAATTAAATTTTTCCAATATTATTTGAAAATCACATGGAGAGAAATAATATAAAATTTTTCTGTTGAAAAATATGTACGAGGGTTATGGGACATCGATCAGTTCTTCCGCAACACCTGATCGTCACCCGAATCGAATGGGCCCGCCTCGGGGAGGGATGTGAAGCACCCCTCCCGACAGAAAATCCCTACGTGGCGACGCGTCGGAATACGAGACGCGCCGCCAGATACACCCCAGGAACCCTCTCTAATTGGGGCGCCAGCCCGACGGCCCATGTCGGTCGCGACGCCAGGTTCCTCTGCCTAAGGAGGCAATCAGCGGTCGTGCGCTCGTTGGCGGTGAGCTGTCTGCGCTCATAGCACCACATTGCTCTCGTCGCCTTGAGACATAAGATGTTAATTACCCTTGTAATTTCACTAGCTACTCCGCCCTTCAAACCGGAACAGAGTGACGTGTGTACATTACTGTTTGTCAGCAGAAATAAGCACTGCACCCACCTAGACGGTCTCCGGCAACAGAGACCTACCACTAATAAAATATATTGGCAAGCGTATTACTTACCATCAGGTGCGCGTGCGGCTGGTCTCGTCGCTTGATTGAATAATAAAAAAAAAGGTACGCTAAATTTTGGTATAGTAAATCGAAGAAGCAATACCTAATAGCTTTTCGCACCATTCGTTCCCATTTAAAAGTCATTGTAGCTGTGAACTTAGTAAGGGAAATGAAATTATTTTCGTAGCTTAAAGCATCAAAAGGAATAGGAGGTAGTGTATATTATCCGAACTGTACATAACCCTGCGTCATTCTGGGCAGACTAATGGTTTACCATCACAGGAATAACCTATTCGTCTAGTTACTGCGATTAATAAAACTCTCAGTGTTAAAGCTCATCTAAATCAGTGGTACTCAACCTTTTCATAAGCGCCACCGTTTGTAAAAAAAAATTTTTTTTTACACAATTTGTTAAGTAATCATTTTTTTCTTAGGAGAATGGGAAAAGGGCAGGAGGAAAAAGAATAAGAAGAAGAAGATAGTTGTTAAAAGTCACTAGCACCGGTCACTGATGGTTAGTTTCTGTTGTCAGACACCAACGACATAGGTACTACCGCAGCAGCTATTTTTAACCACTGAGCAGTAGTGTGCAAACACTACTGTGTTCCGGTTTGAAGGTAGCTGTAGCTAGTAAACTATTAAGGTAACGAGACTTAATATCTTATGTTTCAAGGCGACAATCGCAATTTAGTGCTGTGTTCCATTCTAACTAGCGCCACGTTATGGGCGGGCTTATCACTCACAATCAGGTGAACGGTCTGTCGTCTCGTCGCTTTATAGAATAAAAAACTAGTCGACTTGAGCTCCCTTGACAATCAGCGCTAGCAATTTTGGATAAATCATGCTGATCCGTCGTGCGATATTGCCGTCAAATCGCTCATACAGTATTAGGTGTAAGTGTGTATCGTGGCCATGTCTCTCGTGTCAGTGACGGCCGATGGGGGAGAAAACTCTTGGAGTGGAGGCCGCGTACAGATCGCAGAAGTGTAGGACGCATCATCAGAACGGTCGGACTAGGGTAGACGCGAGAAGCTGAGGATCGCATTTGGTGGAAGACATAGGCCTTATTCACCCACTGCTGCTGTGGATACACACAATGATAATGATGATGATGGTGATAGTGATTGTAACATGAGGCCATTGCTGTTTTTGGTTAAGTTTCTGATTTTGTATTAACAAGTAAATGTATGAGTAAAAAATAATTTAAAGTTTCGGAAGAGGCTCAATTTTTTTATTGGTGATAATTAAATTTTTTTTTATGTTTTCTTGATGTTGAGCGGTAACCGCAGCCTATAACCATCAGTAACTCCAGGGGTATCACAGAGCGTGATTTAAGCAACACATCATCGTATTATATTTTATATGATGAAGTTTTCTGACAATTCTTACGGTTTCATCAAACCCGGAGCTCAAGGATCTGATATCCGCAAGCTAAATAAAAAAGAAACGAAATTTACTAACACTTTGTGGAATCAGTCGTCGCCAACAGTATCCCTGAAGCAATACGACAAGGGTATTTCAAGATAAGAGCGTGTTAATCCTTTAAAAGTCGGCACCTTTGCTGCAACGCCAGAAGGGTAGCCCGATGGTGTTGCGATTGTTCTTAGGCGTCAGTGATCACTTTCCACCAGGTAAAGAGTTCGCACGTTTGCTTGTTCTTCCTATAAAAAAATACAATACACAATAACACAAAAAAAAGTTAACAAAACACATCACTAGTCTACTCTCACGCACAGACACTAACACCAAATATTAGGTTGGGGGAAAAGTGTTTTCGCGTTACAGTATGTATGAACTTGTAATGGAATCTCTTTGGCTGTACTATTTGTATCCGGCTGGTTTTAGTATCATTGGAAGTTTACATTTTAAAGAACATAATTCCAAATTCAAATTAGGTTAGGTTAGGAAAATGTGTGATTTTCATTTGTTTTTCGTACTGTCAAGATGAGTGGATCTAATGAAGAAATTCGATACATTTTAAAATTTTACTACAAAAAAGATAAAAATGCAACGCAAGCTGCGAAAAAAACTAGCTATGTTTATGGAGTTAGTGCAGTGCAGTGTCTGTGAGCACAGTGCAGCACAAATTTGGTTTAAGTGTTTTCAATCCGGAAATTTTGATGTGAAAGATGCACGTCGCTCTGGTCGCCCTATTACGGATAAAATGGATGCCAATTTTGAAAAAGTGGAGCAAGGTGGGCATATCAGTAGTTACGACGTAGCTGAAGAACTGGGAATTGACCACAAAACAGTTTTGGCGCATTTGAAAAAACTCGGTACACAAAAAAGCTCGATATTTGGGTACCTCACGAGCTCACGAGCTCACTGAAAGAAACCTAATGATGAACCGTGTAATCGTTTGTCATTCTTTATTACGACGATTACCAGAAACCGGACCATTTTTGAAGAAGCTGATAACTGATGATGAAAAGTGGATCACGTACGACAAGAACGTGCCAAAAAGATCGTAGTCAAAGACCGGTCAGGCTTCACAGACTGTGGGGAAACCGGGGTTAACTCGCAACAAGGTGATGCTGTGTGTGGCGGGTTTGGAAGGGCATTACTCATTATGAGCTGTTACCACCAGGCAGAACCATCGATTCTGAATTCTACTGCGAACAACTGATGAGATTAAAGCAACAAGTTGAAAGAAAGCGGCTGGAATTAATCAACAGAAGGGGTGTGGTGTTTCATCATGATAACGCTAGAACTCACACATCTTTAGCCACTCAGCAAAAATTAAGAGAGTTTGCCTGGGGGGTGTTAATGCAACCGCCGTATAGTCCTGGCGTTGCACCTTCAGATTTCCACCTGTTTCGGTCTCTTCAGAATTCTTTAGGCAGTGTCAGGTTAACATCACGAGAGGACTGCCTAACCACTTGTCGCGGTATTTTGATCAGAAGTCCCAAAATGTCTACAGCAATGGGATCATCTCCCCGTCGCTACCTACAAGATGACAAAAAGGTTATCAAACAAAATGGTACCTACGTACTTTAGTTAAATATAAATAAACTATATTAAAATATATTTTGAATTTTCTTAAAAAATGCGAAGAAACTTTTTCCCCAATCTAATACATATATATGTAAATGATTTTATATATAAAAGAGGAAGGAGAAAGGGCACAATATTGGATAGGGAAAGGTTGAAGAGTTAGATGGTGATATAAGAGGAGAAAGAAAACAGCATCAGGACTCTATCTAATAGTTTTAGTAACTAAGTAAATGAAGCATGTTTTTTAATAAAATTAAGCGATGAGACGAGTTTGATGTTCACCTGATGGTAAGTGATACGCCTGTCTCGTAACAACGTGGCGTAAGGATGGTACACACTGCACCACATTACCCTCATTGCCTTGATATATAAGATGTTAATCTCATTACCCCAGTAATTTCACTAGCTGCAGCGCCCTTCAGACCGGAACACAGTAATGTTTTCACACTGCTGCTTGGCGATAGAAATAGGAGCTGCGGTGGTACATACATCGATGGTCTCCGGCAATAGAGACCTACGACCAGTCTTCATCCTCAGCCGATAGACGTCTACTGCTAGACATGGGCCTCCCACATCGATTGGGTAAAGATTCATATCTGGGGACTTGGACCTTTCTCCACCACGCTGGTCTAATACGGATTAGTAGGAGTCAGTCTCTTTTGTTGATTAGTAGGGTGCACCACGAGCAAGTGAATTTAGGCTGGATCCCGTGAGTTGTGCGGGATCCCTTACAGCTTCTTACCACCAGTGCATCTATAAAAATACCCATGCGCGGCTCCAGCAAAATTGGTATTATGTAATTTATAATAATTAGTACTATCATAAAATAATTATTAGTATAACTATTAACATAATTATATAATTGCATAATAACTAAATGAACCATTAAGACTATGTACTGTCAGCTCTTTAGTCTCAGGATAGTAAGAATAAGACTAAGGTAAGCCCTGGCTGTCGTAGGAAGCGGCGAAGAGGGTCGAGGAGGTTCGCGGGCCTTGAGGGTGAGGTTCTTTATCCCTCAAAAAGCGAGCTTGCGTGGGACAACGTATGGCTCAGCGATGGTACCCAGAAGGGTTCCCTTCCTCAAAGATGTGCTAACATAAAGGGTAGAGGGGCTCCGGTGCGTTGTAAGAGATCCCGGAGCATCTTCGAATGCACTGATGCAGACCATTGAAGGGTTTTAGTGAGTAAGAATCTCACATAGCCTTGATTTCCTCGCAGAAGAAGGTATCTTTCGAAAATTTCCTCCCTGAAACCTAAATAATAAGACTATGTATTGTCTAATAACAAATACAAAAAAAGATCATTTGCCTAAGAAATATGTATCTTCTTCTTCTTATCATTTATCCGTCTTAAGATAGAATCTACTGTCATACTTCTTTCACTCCAATTTCACCGATCACAGCTTATTATATTTTTATCACTACACTCATTAATTACTCTTACTGATATTACTACTCTACTCTTTACTGCCCAAGAAATAAGTATAATGTCTTTAAATAGCAATATGTTTTTTTTCATAATATACAATAGATCGTATTAAGTTGTATCATTCCGGAACTTTATAAGGTGAACTTAACGCTTTGACTTTAGCAGGTAGAAATTGTTTGTAACTTCACAATAAAAAAAGTTGCTGTCATCCTCATTAAACGCTTATGCGCACACAAGAAAACGATATCGTTTTCTTGTGTGCGCATACGCATTTTTTGTATATTTTAAGTAGTTTATCGAGATGAGTTACATTAATACGCCCTTTTTTTAACGCATCGGTATCTCCCGGCAGTAAGCTTAAAGCGCTTAGGGGGGTTTATAGCCCTCACCGCCACCCTCACTTTGGTACAACAAGCTAGCTAGATTCCTGATGATGAAAACGCTGCGAGCCATTCGACTTTAAACAGCTTATCTGACATTGGGCGCGTGGACCCGGATCCACGGCCTATTTACAACAACTATTTACGGTACAACAAGCACTAGCCTACCTTGTACTAGTCGTTCGTCCAGGATTCGTTTTGTGGATAAAATAGGGTGCAAGATTTCCGCGCACAATAACTCACCTGCCCGTGCTGCAGCCTGCTAATCAACAAACGAGGTTCTGGCTCCCACCAATCCGCATTAGGCCAGCGTGGTGAGAGATGGCTCAAATCCCCATATGAATCTCTACCCCATCGTGTGAGAATCTTTGAAGGACGACCTATGTCCAACAGTGAACATCTATGGGCTGACGATGATGATAATGGGCCTTCACCTTCAAACCCCACGAACCCGAAGACCTTTTGAGTCGCCTTCTACGACAGATAGGGCTTATCTTAGTGGTATTCCTAATAGCCCGAGACTACAGGGTAACACATCAATACGCCTAACTTCTTTAGCGGAAGCTAGTTTGTAATTGCAGTAGAAGGAATAGAACTTAGATCTAACGGAATATTTATATTTTATTATTTAATCGTTTACATTTTTTATTTGGTTTCCACAACCAAAAAAAAAATAGAAAAAAACATTTATATAACCGTGACAGCAAAAGGCTTTCTTATCGCTCGAAGCGATTACATCCAGGTAACTAGTAGAGGGACATCGTTGTATGGAGCTTACAGGCGGGTGTGCCGGGTTTAAATATATATATATATACATAAATACACACATATATTAAAAGGGAAAATATAAATATATAAATGGTATATTATTTTGTTAGATACAGGTAAATCTTTCATGTTAAGAAGCTCAATAATTGAATTGAAAATACATTTAGATATATATATAGGGGTGTCCCGTGGCAGATTTAGAATTTGAAATTCGAATACTTTTCTAACGGTTGCGCGGGGGAGCGAGGAGGTGTTACAGTTTGGCGCGGCATTTGTGCGGATTGGTCAGTCACGATGTCGCAGTGGACTGGTGCTCTTTCTGTCAATGGAATAATTGGACAGTTTTTCTTTGAAAATTCTCGTGGAGCAACCGTAACTGTTGATGGTGATGTCTATCGCCGCATTTTTATACCGAAACTAAGAGAACATCCATCGAACAGCTCTCCCACTTGGCTTCAACAAGATGGCGCCACGCCTCACACAGCAAGAGCCACCATGAGCCTCCTTCGCGAGATACACTCGGAATACTCTCGAAAGATTCCGCGAGTCTGTACGTCGCGATGGAAAACATTTGGACGGAGTGATCTTCAAAAACTAAAATCCGCATGTCTCGTCTTTCTTTTTATGACAAATATATGTATATTCTAAAATAATAACATCCTTTAATTTAATTAAGAAATCCTAAATCTGCCACGGGACATTATTTTATTAAAAAATAGTCACAAATGTCATAACAGACGTAAGGATATACAGGATGTCATAAGGAGCGTACTGTTAATATAGTGACACGTGTAATCAAACATAATCATGAACAAGAATATAATTACTTGAATACACAAATTTTCTTCCGTCGCCTTTATAGAGACATTAACTTTTTTAGTTAAGTGGAACCGGATGGGCCGGTTTATTATACTGTACCTGATGAACGAGGGGTACTCGATAACCCGCCTGCCTACGTGACCGCGTCTGCAGTGGAAAGGGAGCTTCCGTGCTACGACAACTTTTAACAGGTAAATAAAAAAATATATATTACACTAGAGTACACACAATATACTATACTATTAGATTTTTAACTATTATATACGTAAACATACAATATAAGGGTTTATTTATTATTATTATTATATTAAACGCAGTGTCGATATGTCCCCTATAAAGCGGTCGTGTGAAGGTCACGAGAAGCCGGTGGATGCAAGTAGTGTAATCCGATCGGTGTGTAGCTCCTTAAGGGGCGCTTAAGCTAATGAGTTGGCTTCTTCCGGCTGTTAATATAATATAAGTCTACATCATCATCAGCCGCTAGACGTCCACAGCTGGATATAGGCCTCCCCCAAAGATCTCTACGTCGATTGATCTTGTGCCGCCCAAGAACCCGCCAGGCACTAGGGGCCGTCGTTTATAGAGATTTATATTGAAAATTTAGGCCTTTTCTCACCACGCTGGCCCAATGCGGGTTGCTGGAAGCCAGAGCCTCGTTTGTTGATTAGCAGGCTGAACCATGAGCAGGTAAAGTTGACTTAGGTCCCGTGAGTTGTTGTGTGGAACCCCTTACACCCCAACATATGAAATTGTTCTCCCTAACGAGTTCCCGCCTTGTGGTGGCGGAGGAGCTCAGTGACCGTGGGGGGGTTGCCCACGGTGAAGCAAAGAGGAACCTACCCGGCCGGCCAGCGGCGAAGGGCCCACCCGAGGCGGCCGCTCCAAGATCGGATCCGCCGCAAGAAGTCGGGATAATTTTCTCTTTTAGCTTCCATGGCCTGTGGGTGACGGATTCGAAAGAATTCGTTGACCAAGTGATTAAGTGGCTGAGAAGGAGGCGCGTTGTGTGTTCCGACGTACCCCTATAGAGGTAGAAAGGGGGGATTTTTCTCTCCCTCCCGAGGTGGGGATGCGTTATGCGGCCGGCGCTGGCGGAGTCGCGGATGTGTGCGTATGCGTTCCCGGGACCCTACTATAAAGCGACGAAGAGGAACAATGCGGGGGTTTTAGTCGGTGCAAGTCCAACATAACTTGTCCTTGCCCCCGCGAGGATGGGTTTTTTTTGTTTAACGTGGGGGAAATGCCTACGCATACTCGTCCTCGCGGGGGCAAGGACGAGTTATGTCGGACTTGCACCGACTAAAACCCCCACGATGTTCCTCCTCATCGCCACGATGGCAGGGTCACGGGAACGCGGGTACGCACACAACCGCGACCCTGCCGGCGCTGGCCGCTTGCGCGGCCCCACCTCGGGGGGAGGGATGAACCCTCCCAGGGCGCGCCGGAACATGCAGCGCGCCCCCTCCTCGACCTCATGCGTGTGCGGGCGACCGGTTCCCCCGAAGCTGTCGCCCAGAGGCCATGGGAGCCACGGGAGAAAACTTCTCCCGGCTCCCCGCGGCAGAGAGATGTTAGGCCCGCCGCTACCTGTTAACGGCCGCGGAGGATAGGGAGAACGGCGCATCGCAATACCGAAACTCCTCTTCCCCCGCGGCCCCACCGCCGCCGCATCGCCGGTGCGACACCGGTTGGCCGCAGAGGGTAGTCCCTCCGCGACCCCACCTCGGCTGCGAGGGGCGGTATGAAACCGCCCCTGCAGCCGGCCGCTGGGGCAGCACACAGCCGCCCCTGCGGCCCCCGGCCGCTCCGGTGAGCTCCAGTTATCCTAACCGGTGCTCGAACCGGGAGCGGCCGCTTCGGCCAGCCCTTCGCCGCGGGCCGGCCGGATGGGTTCCACTTGGCTTCACCGTGTACCGGACCACGGTTACTAAGCCCCTCCGCCACGACAAGGCGAGAACCCGTTGGAGGGGCGAGGATGGGTACGCGCAAGCATTTCCCCCACGTTAAACGAAAAAAAAAAAAAAAAAAAAAGGCTACCGGCTTAAAAATCAATTAAACGATGTCAAAGTTGGTATCCAACACTCTTAAACAAATATTATATCTACGTTAACAAGAAAATCTTATCACTATTCTTCCACCATGAGGATCAGGCATCGAACTAGACACCTCCGCGTTAACTACCAAGCATTATAGCTACTATACTACAAAAGCAAATAAACCTAAATCCACGTATGTTATACGAACTTCCTAGCCTAGCCTGCTTTGCTGGCGTGCCTGCCGTGACACCCTCATAACTCGCTTTGGGGAAAGAAATTTGTAAAATCCATTCTTAGCTGATCCATACTCGCCAGAAACAATGTTCCTACCGAATTGATTAAGTATTCCTACTGAATCTTGTGATGAGTCAATGAATCTGGACATTGAGGATATATATTAGGTCCTTACATATGAAATTAGCGTTTCGTCGTACTGACCTGAACTGACTTTGATCTGAAATATCTCCTCTTTGGTTAACAATTCCAAATTCAAATTTATAAATTCATTTAGCTGCTACATTTGAGTTTTGAAAACAGTTATTCATTTGTTTTTTACTCATTATTTTTTTCTTTGGCGTCGCTTATTGCCGCACAATGGAAAACATGAAGTATCGGTATATCTACGAGTACGAGTTCTACCGTGGGGCACCAGTAACCAGTGCTGCAGAAATGGCTCGAAGGATTAATGATGTGTACGGCGCTGGTGTCACAAAAGAAAGCACGGTACGTGTTTCGTTTCATCGTCTTCGTTCTAGAAATTTCGACCTTCAGAACCAACCCCGTGTACGGCCGGAGACTAAAGTGGAAAATGAAGAATTAAAGGCTATTGTGGAAGCGGATCCTTCATAAAGCACTTCAGAGATAGCTGCAGGCTTCGGGGTAAGTGACAAAACTGCATTAATCAACTTGAAGCAAATCGGGAAAGTAATAACACTTGAGCGATGGGTATCTCATGAATTGAGCGAATCGAACTTGCAAACACGCGTCGACTGCTGCTGCTGTGTTACTTTGCTCAACCGACACGATGATGAAGGGATTTAAAATTGAATCATTACTTGTGATGAAAAGTGGATACTGTACGATAATCTAAAGCGCTCGTCGTAATGGCTGAACCCTGGAAACCCAGCTAAACTATGCCCTAAACGAAAATTAACTCAGAAAAAGTTACTTGTGAGTGTTTGGTGGACTAGCGCCGGTGTCGTTCACTACAGCTTTCTAAAATCTGGCCAAACGATTAGGGCAGATGTCTATTGTCAGCAACTGCAGACCCTGAAGGAAGAACTAGCTGCTAAACAACCGAGATTAGTCAATCGCTCTAGGCCACTGCTGCTTCACGACAACGCAACACCACCACCACACACTGCACAACAAACAACCACTAAGTTAGATGAGCTACAATTGGAATATCTGCGACATCCACCGTACTCCCCGGACTTTGCCTCATCAGATTACCATTTTTCCGGAATTTGGACAATTTCTTATAAAGAAAAAAATTCAACTCCGATGCGGCAGTCCAAACCGCCTTCGAAGAGTTTATTGATTCTCGCCCTCTATAGTTTTGTTAGTAAACGGATCAATGAACTACCTATGAGATTTTTTTTTTGATTAACGTTGCGGAAAAGCCTGCGCGTACCCGTCCACGCGGGGGCAAGGACAGGTTATGTCGGACTTGCACCGACTAAAATTCCCACGATGTTTCTCCTCGTCGCTTAATGGCGGGGTTACGCTTTCGCACCATCCACGACCCCGCCGGCGCTGGCCGCTTACGCAGCTCAACCTCGGGTGAGAGAAAAGAACTCTCCCTTTCCACCTCTGTATGGGCACGCCGGAACATGCAGCGCGCCCCCTCGTCGACTTCTTGCAGTCGCGCGGGCAACGGATTCCTCCGAAACCGACTCCCTGCGGCGGATTCGATGTTGGGCTCGCCGCCACCCGTTATACGGCCGCGGAGGATAGGGAGAGCGGCGCATCGTAATACCGACACTCCTCATACCCCGCGGCCCCATCGCCGCCGCATCTCCGGTGCGACACCGTTTAGTCGCAGAGGGTACTCCCTCCGCGACTCCACCTGCGTCTACAACGAGCAGTATGAAACCGCTCTTGCAGCTCTCGGTGCGTATCCGATGAGCTCTCGGTGGGCCTCCGGAGTTTTACCTGGAGCGGCCGCCTGCGGCCGGCCCTTCCCGACGGGCCGGCCGGGTGGTTTCCACTTCGCTTCATCGTGTGTACGGCCACGGTTACTAAGCCCCTCCGCCACGACAACGCGGGAACCCGTTGGGGCGAACTACCTATGAGATGGCAAAGTGCATAGATAACAACGGTGCATACTTTGATTAATTAAATATATTTTACAAAAAAAATTTTACTATATTTCTCCCGTACAAAACGTCAATTTCATAAGGACTTAATATATGGATATAAAAAATTCTTACTCGGTCGCAGTGAACTCATTTATACTTAAATAAAACAACAGGAAATTCGATCTGTGCAATAATTTACTTGTTCTTAAAGGTTTCGCCAGTTGTTTGTTTACTTTGCACTGATAACGTTGTTTGGAATAAAAATATATAACAAGGTAACAAAGGGAATAAGTTATAAACTTAATGTTGTCTTATCTATTATAAATTTGCATTATTTTGTGCAAATATATATCAGAATAGAAGTAAGAAAAAAAGATGAAGAAATGTACATGAGAATTTTTTTTAGGCTGTTGGTAAACCGCCGAAGATGTTTTTAGTAAGTTAAAATCACCCCAAAACTCCCTCGCTTAAGGCAGAGTATCTTTCCATAGAATAATCTTTTCCGATATCAAAATAACTAGTGTTTCTTATTAACGTAGTTTAAGATCTGATCAAACAATCTAACAGGGATGTTGGTACAACCGGTAGTAGTACAATATATAGTATATTCTTGAACTAAACAGGGAAAATACTCAATCAAGTCGTTATCGTGCTCCACGTGTCGTTGACCATGTCGCGAGGCGGCGAAATAATATTCCTAGTTAAAAATAAATAAGGAAAAACAATATCTAAATGTGTCGTAATTGTCATTAATGTATAACAACATTTAATTATCTATCTATTAAGATACGTCGTTAGCCCGAATCGCAATAAAGGTCCGTTGTGGCCTACGTGAGGCCGGCCGCATGCCGCCGCGCTCAGCACCGACGTCGCCGCGGAGCGCCGGCCTCGGAAGCTTCTCCTACATCGAAAATCACAAAAATAATTCGATGCACACGAATCTACTTTTAATCTCAACGCGATATAAAGGCGAAACTCGTACGAAATCCGGACTCCCCCTCCCCACACCCGTACGACCCTGACCAGGGCTTTGCAACTTAAGGGCCGCGATTTTTATTCTGCGTCGCCTAACACGATTTTACTTTAACATGATGTTAAGAGACAATCAAGGTGCTGATGGTGAGCTTTTTAACCAAGAAGATTCCACTACCATTATATTGCGAGTCAGAATACAGGAGTACTGTTTTATTAGATATTTCAGCTCTTTATAAGGGTTTAAATGTCTGAGTATCTTTGAAACATTACAACACCTTATGGATATTTAGAACAAAAAAATATCTCTGTACTGGTGGTAGTCCGATTAGGTAGGTACCACCGAAACACTTATTGCAACCGACAAACAGTACTGTGCAAACATTAATGTGTTTCGGTTTGAAGGGCGCTGTACTTGATGTAATTACAGGGGTAAGGAGACTCAACATCTTATGACTCAACTTGCGCAATCTGGTGCATTGTATAATATCCTATCCAGTGCCACATTGCTATGGACAAGCACGTCACTTACCATCAGGTGAATATCTTGGTCAATCATATACCAGCAGTGAAAAAATTATTTGGACGAAGCGACGAGACGAACAGCTGAACGTTCCAGCTGTTGGTAAATGATACCACTGTGTAAAACAACGTTGAACTAGTTACGATGGTGTATCACATCGCTTTTCGTCCCTCGTTTAAGTCGCAGCTTATCGCCTAGTGACATAACATGTTTAGGGTAACTAAGTAGTAATTTCACAGTAGCTGCAGCTATTTTAAACCGGAAATCGCTCACTATTGTTTAGGAGCAGAATTAGGCTTATCTACACGGAGATAACTAAAAATCCATGGGCTCGTCACGAGATCTCCAAAACTATTAGATGTAAAAACTTAAAATTCGCTAGAGATATTGCTTCTGCCGTTTAGAGGTCAGCAAAAACGGATTTTTCAAAATTTCTTCCCCATAGGAAGTTATAGGGATGTTACGGACTGCAAAGCGGACGGGGAGTAGCTGGTATACAATTTAAGTATATGTACATATCTTTTGAGCGTTCTTTTTCGAGAAGGTACAGTGTTAGCTCTTTCATGTGAACAAGTTTAGAAGCCCTGCTGTAAACAAAAACACAAGCACATGTTTCGGCACCGATTGGAACGGAGCCCTTCCCCGCTTCCTCCCCACCCTAGCACCACCCACGCCAGCGGCCGGTGAATAAAACGCTGAGCGTTCAGTAATCACCAAACAGTACTGTGAATGTTAGTCGTCGCTTACTTTCCCTTACCGCGCTTCGTGCGTTTTTAAATATTTTTTTTTCCCCAATTAACTTTTTGTTTTAATTTACTATTAGTGTTGTGTAGTGACTAGTAACAAAATGGCCGTCTCGATGATAAGACTCGGACTGCGGTCGGTCGCGATGAACTTGGAAAGGACCGCGGCCCTTCTCTCCGCTACAACAGTTCATAACCAAATTAAGGTAAATTTATAATATTTAAATACAGAATACATAAATTGTTTTAGTCTAATCACCATTTCTATCAATGGAGGTCCACTGCTGAGCATAAATCTCTTCTAAACTTTCTAACAATCAAGTCAATTTTGTATAATAAAGTATGTATACAGATTTGTTTTACAACTTTTACGGTAACAGTTTATAAATTTAAAACTTTTATTAGGTTAAGTTTTGGCTCTCAAATAAGTAAAGTTTAAGGTAGTTATTTGTTGGTTTGAAATTTACATAATTCATGGTTGGGATTATAGAAAATGCCGGTTCTCGAGCCATTTGATTCAATAATATTCTTCCAGCAAAAACTAGCTGGTACAATAAGTGGTAAATAGAAATAAGAAGTTTACTGCGGCTTTATTTATAAACTGTACTCTTATAAACATTTAAGTAAACATTTATAAGTAATAAGTCCATTATAACTTTTATAACGTTGCCCTTGCTTTTAAATAGCGCATAATATTTCTTACTATAAATGATTTCGTATTTAAAGATAGTAGATTAAACTCCGACATAAATATATATATACATAAGTAAACTATGTATACTATGTCAGCAATTTTATTTATATTGATATTTAAATAAGTTATCTTCAAGCTTATAACTTGATTCGTGTACTGGTATAATTTTAAAAAGTCTTTTCACCTGTATAATCAGCAGTTGTGTAAACCGATAAGTTTAAGTTATCAGTTGTTATTTTAATCGTTTCAGTAATAGAGCGAGTATTAACTACACGTGTAAAATTAAATTAAAAATATAATCGTAGTGTATATATCTTCAAATTATAATCTGTTTAGGTAACTGTGTAAATATAATCAAATTTCTATTCACAATATCTTCAATCTTTCTAATCAGTTCGTTGCATAGAAAATGGGAAAAGTGTTCAGTCACATTCCGACAATTCTTCAAACGTAGATTCATTTTACCAAATGGTCACTTACCCACTGTCTGAAAAGTACACTCACACACTCACTGAAATGAGAAGCCGTTGCTGATGATAACCTTTTATCAGCTGTCCGTACTCCGGACACGGAAAGGGCACACTGATCTTCCCTTTATTCCGCTTTGTTTTAACGTAACTTTTCGTTTAAATACAAATATCAAAGATAAAACAATTGTATGTTGGTTTTGTTTATATATCATTGTTACTGTTAACCGCAGCGGTTTACATATTAGTTATTATTTAAACTATTATTATTTTAATTTTTTTTAAATAACATGATGAAATGAGGACATACATGTGATGATATATTAAACTTTGTGACGCTAAGTGTAATATATATAATATCACAAAGTGCTCCTTTCGAGATATACGCTGTCTAGATCTTCTTTTTAAGGTGCCTCTCTGAATAGCAAAGGTTGGCGTTCCATTTAAGGGACGCCAAGAGTCGGAGCCACTTTCTTTTTTTAATTTTCTATGTTAAATTGACTACTGGGGAATGAATGATGGTTTCCCGTTGCTTTCTACACCAGACTTTTAAGAGGTTGTTTGGACTTCAAGGCCGCTTGTATCCTCATCCCATTGGTTGCCCAATAGTGTATATATACCGCCATTTATCGGTCGCCAGAGCCTCGTCCGTTGTCCAGCAGAGGGCACCACGGAGGTTAATAAAAGAACCACCGAACAGTTATTCAATAAGAACAACCATCGCTTGCAGGTGGGGCTGATAGTTGAGTCCGATAAGATGTTTCCGTCCACCCCTTACCCTATCTAGATAATAAAACAAATTTTGTTAAGAGACCAACAGTAACGGCTGCATGGTTAATGTTTTTCGTTCTTATTAGGTTTGATCTGGTTAAGAAACTTATATTCGTCGATCACACGATTGGTACTTTCCATTAAGTCAACTTATCTGATATCTAATATAGTATATAAGATAATTATTAAATAATACATTCTCTTATGCATAATATTCCAGCAATCGATTAGCCTGTCCTTCGTAATTGCCTATACTTATTAATGCTTATTTGTATTCAAGTACAGTCAAACAAAACTTAACCAAACTCTTGAATTTTAATATTGTTGCTGTCTTAAGTGAAACATAGTTGTTTTTTTTATGGTATTTGTTTGTTAGTTTAGGCTCAAATATAGCAGTCGTTATGATAGATCTAGAATATACCAGTGGTAATTAATAAGGCGGGATTTAACTTACCAACAAACATAACTTGAAAACTATTATGACAATTGGTTAAAAAAGAAAATAAACGTTAAGCAGATATATGAGAATCGGGAGTTTTGAATTGTTACAAAAGGTTTTAAGCACAATTAATATTTAACTTAATAATAAAATAAATGACTTGATAAGGTGCAGATTTTATATAGTATTATTATACCAGCTGTGCTCCAGCCGGTTTGCTGGCTGCAACACCCCAGCAACCCCTTTTGGAGGTTGTATTTGGTAAACTCCGTTCTCAGCTGCCCCACACTCACTAAAAGGAATATTCCTACCAAATTTCAAGTCTCCAGACCTTACGGCTCCAGAGATATCGTGATGAACGGCAAAGTAGATAGATGGCAATCTCTTATATATAAGAAAGTTGTCAAACGGAATATCGTAAATAATGTTCACGTAACGAAGGGCTTTATAATTATTATTTATTATATGAATATATATTAACTGCCCCAACCGGATTATACCGCGACGTAGTAAGATGATTGAGCAGAGAAATCTTACAACCGGTATCTTGATATTATAAAGATAAACTAAAACCCTTCTTATTATTCATTGTTAACCTTCAAAATTATAAAGAGAAAATCGTCTTATACTTTTGATATATTAGAATATACGGCTGTGTAAGAATATAATAAGAATACTTCTTAAGTTATGAATAATATTATAATCATCATCCGACAGATGTCTGCTGCATGTAGGAGTTCCTCAAGGATCTACTCAATGCACTCTACTCAACTGCATATATAATTTAGGACTATATATGTATTAAGATGTTTGCTTCCTTCCGTTTGGTCTGATACACATACGCTTCCTCTTACACTTGGTAGGAAGCTCAATGTGAGCTAAGCTCGCTGCTACTGCTCCATTCGTCTGTAATCAGGTTCGGTTTTTTTTTTATATAAGCCTTACTCTTGTTATACCTCTATGTCTGAAGTTTGACTTTTAACACTGAAAATAGCTCTACGCGATACGGGAAGCTCCTAGGCGGATGTGATACCTGTCCATTGCCGTATATTATATAAGCACGATTTCTTCTGCCAGCAAGTGTCAATCTCAACGTATCCGAGATGTATAATACTTTTCCTTCTATTTATTTATATACCTTATTCGCGTGTACAAACTGTAACGGATATATATTATTATCACACGATAATTGTATATTGTCTATATTCATTAGTAACATCGCCTTGAGTTCGGCCGTCAGGTAACTAAGTTGGTAGTTAATGTGTTTACACGAAGCAGTAAGGGCTTATGTCGTACTGCGCGTGCGCACGGGTACTTACGGCGCGCGCGCTTATTGTTGTAAGTACACTCAAGGCTGTATTGTTATATAAAAAAGCAGGTGTTAATACAAACTTAAGTATATCTACTCGTACATTTGGTTTAATTATGAATTTATTCAAAATGTCGCGGCGGTCATGTTTAATTTAATATGTGATAGCGATTTCGTAATCAGCTGATTTTTAAATTCAATACTCGTGTCATAAAGACGATCAAAGTTTGTTATCATCATCATCAGCCGACAGACATCCACTGCTGGACATAGGCTTCAACCAAAGAGCTCCACATCGATCGGTTCCCCGTTGCCCGCATCCAGTGGATTCCGGCGAATCTCACCAGATCGTCGGTCCACCTTGTGGGAGGCATCCCAACACTACCGGTACGCGGGCGCCACTCTATGACCTTACCACCCCATGCGTTGGTCAGACCAATTTTTTTTTTATTCAATTAAAAGACGGAACTAGTGGGACTTCCATCTGATGGTAAGTGATGCGCCTGCCCATAACAACGTGGAGCTAGTTAGAATGGTATATACCGCACCACGTTGCGCTGATCGCCTGGAGACATATGATGTTGTCTCGTTACCGCAGTAACTACACTAGCTACAGCGATCTTCAATCCGGAACACATTAAGGTATGTCTACTACTATTTGTCAGCTGCAATAGACGCTGCAGTGATACTTACCTAGACGGTCTCCAGCAGCAAAGATCTACCACCAGTAAATAAAATATGTTGTGATTATAGTACTAATATAATCATCATCATTTAAGTCCACTGCTGGACATAGGTCCTTTTAAATATATTTAACAAAATTCAGTTTCCTTTGATGTTGTCTTCGTATATGTGTTTATTTATATACAATAGTAAACAATTAATACTTATCGTGAAGTGTGTCAAAAGGTTAACTTTACTGTTTATTAAAATAAATAGTATTAAAAAAAATGTAGATGAGACCTAGATTTACTCACATGATCATAAAGCAAGAAAGCATTTATTACCGGAAGCTCTTACACTCGGGAGGGTTTAAAAAGTGTTCAACCAATACGGAAGTCGCACAAACAATTTGGGCTCTTCACGATGACTACCCGAGATCATTTCTCTTACTATTTACCAGCCATTTACTGGTAATGGTAAATCTTTTTACAACAGCAGTTTAGCTTCAACGCCCTTTCAACCTGATCGCAGTTATATTTGTATAGTACTGTTTGGCTGGAGCTGCGGTGGTACCTACCGAGACGGCCTCCGGAAACAAAGACCTACTAGTAAATATTTACTCGTTTACAGTAACCAGACTGCATTTACGGTATAACATGTAAACCGTTACTTCCGTTAACCGTAGTCACGGTTCCTTTGATTTGAATATGTGGAGATAATTAGAAAATCTTGAAGCTGGTTTAAAGAATAAAAAAAGTTAAAAAGTCCACTGCAACTGGTTTTGGAAGGAAGACGAGTTTGTGGGATTTCTACCCGATAAACCCAAGGTGGGTCATCTTCAGTGCGTCACAGGGAACTTCAGATGCGTCCCAGCACTATGAGCAACCTAGGACCTAAGGAAGTTCGTAGCTCTGCACAGCATCTTTGATACGACAAAGACGGGCTCATCTTTTACTCGTCTCCCACCCCAGACTCGTTTAATAAGCAATAACAGCCCTGACTTTCCAAACCTACGTAATACTGAAAACTCTTTTAGTCGCCTCCTACCACAGACAGCTTATCTTAGTCATATTCTTAATAGCTGGAGATATCAGCAATAATAGACACCCACCACCATTAAGTGAAGAGTAAGGATAAGCTCCTGCCGTCCTCCAGAACTTGTTCTATTTTACACGCATTTTACCACACGCCGGGGGTGGAGTCGTGATGGGGATATTTTTACCCGTCTCCCACACGTGGGAATACTCCGTCCGTTATCGTGAGCCATATTTTTAAACTTGTGTTAATTAAGTTAATCAGTCGACCACATCCGTAATATTTGTACTAAGCGATAAGTTTATTTCCAAATGACATAATTTTGTCAGCGTCTGGCTAGACGGCTTATCTTAATAACTTGGCGCCACATTGATCTATTTTAGTATATACAATCTATTTATAATGTTTACTTCTTTAATTTCATCATCATCATCATCTCGTCCGGTATCCATTTCACTCGGTCTCGGCACATCATTGCTTTGTATAGAAGTAGTTATTTTTAAACTCTTTCCTCCACAAATTGGGACAGGGTTTATCTTTTGTATTTCTTGGATCACTCTTAAATTCTTCTTCCTATTTCCTTTTATAACTCCTTCTCTTTTTTGATTGTAAACATTCTATTTCTGTTTTTCGATCGACTCTTGATGATTTGACTGGCTGCTCTTTATTGCTTTTTATATCTTGTCTTAATTTTATCTTAACTATCGTTTAATTTTTTTTCCTGTAGTTTCCTTTTGTTATTTTCTGTTTATATCTTTTTTTTATTTTCTATTTATATATCTTATCACTAATAAAATATTCTGTCTTATGTCCTTTTACGAGCGACTATTGTCACTAAACTATCTAGATTTTTATGTATCCTAATGTACCAATGAGTATTGTTTCTATCGTCACATGATATTTGTAGATATTAGGAATGTTCTTGAGCTAAAATATCTAAGAGTAAATCATTATCTCATTAATCTATATACAATGTTAATTATATTTCTGCATGATACTAATTGTTCTAGTTACCCTGATTATCACTTAATAGTTATTAACCGCTGGACTTAGCTCTCGGTTAAAGATCTATAGACCTATCGATCCTGTTATTATACTTAGTATTTAATAGATAATAGGATGTTTTATTTTTCAATTTAATTGGTTTGTAATAAACATTAAGGAATATTTAAACTTTTAGGCACAGATACTAGGCTTTTTTCTTAATAAAACTTGCAAGAATTGAACTCTAACTTAGACAAAATAATCGTTGATGAGGCCCATGCGGGTGAATTCAAGTTAAAATTGACCCTCGTTTAACTTAATTTATGTATAGAAGATTTTATTGTAGATGAATATAAAAGTGATTGGTGAAGACATTAAATTCGACTGTTGTGATGTAATATTTGTATGATTTAATCAAGTTTTTAGATAAAAAATACATATATAATCATTTTTTTACAATTTTTTTATTCGATGTAATAACCCGAAGAGCTGAACGGTTACTTGACAGTAAGAGCACTTGTTAGCGCACTTACCATCAACTAGCGCTACATTGTTACGTAGCGTTGGTAACGATGACTATATAACTTGTCTTGTTACCCCAGTAACTTCACTAGCTACAGCGTCCTTCAAACCGAACCACATTAATGTTTGCACAATATTATTTGACGATAGAAATAGGCGTTACGGTGGTACCTACCTAGACGACTCCGGCAACAGAGCCAGTGATACTATAGAGCGTTTGTATTAATTCTTAATACAACTTTACTTTAATAAACCTTTACATGACTAAATAGAAATTCATCAAGGAAGATCGTCAGTATCTTCCTGTGCTTTCAGACTACAATACGGATACAATCTAGAATATTAAAAAGCACTCAATTGTAATCATATCTCATTCGCAGTGATTGTTTCAATTACTTGAATTATTTTCAAAATAGGGAATTGGGGCACCATATATATATATATAGACACTTGGCTATGCTAAAAAAAGGGGTAATAATTCTTCTTAAGGTACCTCTCTGATGAGATATTTATTGGTATAATTTTAATATTTCTCTTTCTCTTCATTATGTATACTAAAACAACCAATAAACTAAAACTCGTGAGTACAAATCTTGATTTTAATTCTTACAGTTAATTTAAGATGTTTTATATATAAAGTTAATACTTATTTAAAATTAAAAATTTCATATATGTACTATTCATTAGTATTTCAAAAATTATTACTCAAATAAACTTTATTCACCTTCATTATCTGCATTCTAACCTAACCTAACCTAACCTAACCTAACTCCCTGATTTATATTGTTGTTATAAGACATGAGGTAGTCTCTCCCCAGTTCGTTGGCCTCATTTCCTTCCATCAAAACTATCACCACTTGTGGTCACTTGCGGCTCTCGTTACTCGAATTTATTGTTTCAATGACGACCGTTAACTATACACTGGTAGCCGTTGATTTGCAAATTGCTTCATGGCGAGACAGTTCATCCGCTCCCGCTCACTGTTTGACTTAACTAACAGTAATTGAATAAACAACCAACATTTTGAATATACTGAATAACAAAATATTGTAACTATGAGAAGAATTACTGATAAATATGAATTAAGACGACTTGATGCTGGTTTTAGATGTGTAGATAAGTACCAAAAGTTATCCGGCAGTGTGCAAACATTACCGTCGCCAAATTTACAGGGGGTTGTATAAACATATATAAAACTTGTTCCAGTACAATGTGATATCGTGAACGTTACTACATAATCAAATTACTTGGAGACTGGTAAATAGTAAGAGATATGATCTCGGGTAGTCATCGAGTGAAAAGCCCAAATTGTGTGACTTCCGTATTTGCTTAACACTTTTTAAACCCTCTCGAGTTTAAGAGCTTCCGGTAATAAATGCTTTCTTGCTTTGTGATCATGCGAGTATATCTTTCTCTTATTTGCAAATTGTGTAATTTTTTTTTATTTGTTTATCCTTTATTGTACACTAGTATATATATATACTAGTGTACATATATATATATATCTTCGGCGGTCTTATTGCTCAGAAAGATATTTCTTCCAGACAAACCATTGGAAAAGAAAACATCTTAATAGCAGAGGAGAGATAGTAGTCCATTAAATAATTAAAAACTGAAGTGTTTGATGAAAGAAGTAAGCAATAGCACAATTAGTTTATAATTAAAACTTTATGATAGAAGTTAGTTAATTTTTTCATACAACTTGTTTAAATATTTTTTTTCTTGAGATATACTTAGATATAGCGTCACGGCGAGGCGAATGCTAGGAGGCTAATATTATTGAAATGCGTTCTGCGTTAGTGAAAACAAAAACCATTTTAATGTAAAATGAAGCGTCAATAGTAATACATTGGAAATATTCAGTTTTGGCGCTAAACAATGTTTGTTATGTAAATAAGCTTAGTTTCGTAATCGCGGCCCGACGCGGTGTGCGACCGATAACCGGGTCTATGACCGCATTATGCAAGCACCGCCGCGCCGCCGCACCGCTGCACCGCCGCGCCGCCGCGCCGCAGCGTGCGTTAAGCCCGACCGTGGGTGTGGGGAATTTATTTTTATCATCTCCTTATTAAATCATATACTTTCCTTCCCCGCTGTTGTTACAGTTAAATTTTTTTACCCCTACGTTCTGTTCCAGGAGACTAGTTAGGTACGTATACCACTGCTCCTATGTGTAAACCTTACTGTGTTCCGGATGTTGTAACTATTGAAATTACTAAGGTAACGAGACTTACATTAAACATCTCAGGCCGACGAGCTGAATGTGGTGCAGTGTTTATCGCGCCACGTTGTTATAGGCAGGCCTGTCACTTACCATCAAGTTAATGTCTCGCTCGTGTCGTCGCGTCATATATATATATATATGAGTGTGTGTGTAGGTTTGTTTATGGTTAGGTTAGGTTAGGTTACAGGTACAGTACGCCAGTTAGTACAATAGACATTTTAACTGAATGCAATTATCTGTTAAAGTTAAATATGTATTCCGGTTGTAGGTGCGTACTCGATTTCCATAAGTAGGAGCCAGTAACTTAAAGTTGCTTTCGAATTACCCCCCTCCCCTCACCAGGCGACCTTGGAGTGTAAATGCGGTGTAAACTGGAACCGTCCCTCGCTCGTCCTTCACTTTCATTTATCTTATTATCGAAAAGAAAGGGGAGATGATTTAAAGATAACCGGTAACCAAGTTTACGTTCGGTTGATATACATTTTTGATTATTTGTAAATACTAATATTGTGTTTACAATTGATAACTATGTTATATAATGTTAAGAAGAAAGTAATATGTATATCATTTCGTCATCATCATCATCATCATTAGCAGGTGAACGTTCAGTGCTATAAATGGGTCTCCTTTAATAATATTCGCACCTACAGGTGCCGAGCCATCCGCGTCTAGTCGTTTTCTGCGATCTTCACAAGAAGTAAATAATAAAAAAAAACTGTAAAACAAATCCTTTTAATTCTTTTAAGTGTGAGGAGGTTAAAGGAGGTTATAAAAACTAAATAGTTTGTATTTTACATATCGCTTACAAGGTTTTCTTTCCCTCAGTTGATCCACTCGAAGCCGATATGCAACGGTACGGTCTGCTACCTGCCCGACAAGAACCGTGACGGCGAGCTGACGGAGAGGAGCTCCAACTCCTTGCGGCGCTGCTACAGCAAGCAGCACGGCAGGCCCGAGGAGGACAGGAGGAAAAAGGAGTCCGATAGCGACAGCGACTCTGATTCCGACACAGAGTGCAAGGGCTTCGACAGAGTGAGTTGCATTATAGCAATACTAATATATAATAATCAAATGGAATATCTATTAGGTTATAGATGGCGTGGTGTAAATATTCTAACTAGCACCACCTGGTTTGGGGTTATGATTGGCTAACCAAGTCATCGACATAAAATGTATACTTACAAAATGTTGGTCTTTCTGTAGATAATAAGTAAAGGTAATTTTCCGTTTCAAGTCGGAGTTCTGGCGCCGCAAGATGCGCACCGTACACAACATCCTGGACGTGGACAAGGATGGTCTGATATCGTTCAACGACTTCCTGCTACTGGCGGAGAGGTTCAAGGCGCTCGGGCATCTCGATGACGAGCAGGCGAAGGAGTTCACGGAAATCATAAAGGTTTGGACTTTTTTACCGTTACAGCAGTACATTTTGTTTATATGTATTTATATAATTTTTATTATATATATATACAATATGTAAATAAGTTTTTTACTTTGAGGGAAAATAAACCACAAACTTGAGCAGTGTATATATTCCTATTGTCGATAGATGTATTCCTACTAAATCTGTGGCGTAACCTAAGAGGTAAATATCTAGTGATTTTCAGCTCACCTGGGAGGAGCAGTGGGGTGCCATCGATCCTTACAACTACGTCACGGTGGAGCAGTACCTGGAGGACATGCACCACGTGCTGAACGACAAGTCCCTGAAGAAGAGGGCACACCGCTGGCTGCCGTACTTGTTCAAGGTACGTAGCAAGAGATTTTTTTTAAAGTTCGGATTATTGACTAGTATGTTGTAATATTAATATATAATCTGTACGATTAAATGTTTTAAAAACTAATTTATAGTCTGTGCATCCAAACATTTTAGAAAATATTAATTAAATGTGAACGGATATTTATGCATCGCAGCTGGTGTTTGTTCTTGGAAGATGTCGGTTTCCTCATGATGTTTTCTACACATATCTGACCCAAAACGTTGATTTTGTTGACAGGCAGTCGACAAGGATAAGTCAGGTTTCATATCGGTGAAGGAGTTCAAGTTGTTCTTCCAATGCTTGGGGCTTAGCAACGAGCACGCGGCGGTCGCGTTCGCTGTCATCGACACTAATGGGGTTAGTCCGACATTTTGTTTCCAACGGCCATTTTGTTAAAAATAGACGTGTACACTTTGTTATCAATGTCATACAGTCGCCACATGCTTATTGATATTGTTTATTATTTACAATGACCTAACACTGTTTTCGTACTGTTATAAAGTAGTCATTACTATAATTTTTTTTTAAACATAATTACTTGAAAAATTCATAATTATTATCTATAATTCCATTTATTGTCTACAGGATGGCAAGCTGTCGATGAAAGAGTTCGTGAAATTAGGCAAAGATTTCTTCTATACTGAAGACGAGACCAGAGTGTCCAAGATGTTCTGGGGTCCACTCACCGTCGTGTGATCTTCGGTCCAGATTTCGACAGAGAGTTAAGACTTGAATTAACGGCGTTTGTCGCTAAATTTGTAGGGTAGTACGAAGTTTATGTATACTTATGGAATTATACGCGATTAGGAAGTATGCCGTAGCGGTAGAACATTTTTTTTATCAAAAAGTGAACGAGTGTATAAAGGCGATATAAAGTGCGTGTATCGTGAAACATTCCGCGTTTACTTAGTTAGACTTTTTATACAACTTACTCAGATGTTTTAGCGATAACAAGTGATAGGTGAAATGTCTGTGGGAGACGCGTGAACGGATCGAATGTTTTTTTAGTTATTGTGTATTTTTCTTATTATAAAATAAGACATGAGAAGAATCTCAATAAAATATTAAATATAGTGGATTCTATTTATTTTACTCACATTTCCTTTAATATTTGATTTGTTTTAACAGCCAATTTACGTCCCCTGTTGGGGCACAGACCTACCCTCGATATGAGGGTGATAGGCCATGCACGGATTGGTAACTTCACACACACAGAATAAATTCTAATTCATGTGCCGGTTTCCTCGCGATGTTTTCCTTCACCGTTTGTATTTCACTGTTGTTGCTATAAGTTCACAAATGTACATAACTTAAATATTAAAGTCATCGGTACACGCCGAGATTCGAACCCGCGACCTTCGGTAAGGTCGCACGCTCTAACCATTAGGCCGGCAAGATACTATTTGATTAGCAATCATTGTGTGAGTGAATTATCATCATATTAATATTCAACTATGTTATTGTTACTACTGTTTTAATATATTACCATAGTTAATTATCTCTATATTGTAAAGCTGCTGTGCCTTGTTAACTGTTGTCAAAATTCTTAATTTAAAAAATTCATTATAAAATATAATTAACTGTTTCTACAGACGTCGGTCGGAACACAACACGAAGTAGACTAGAAGTGGCTTCAGAATAAAATTAGAAACATCCGTATTACAGGGCAAGCCTGAAATATGGACAAAGCCTTTGAAAAATATTTAAAAAATGAACAACTCCAGGACCATTGTTTTCATATGGGGTATTCCATACATAGATAGATTGGATACGAGCTATACTTTAGCTCCTCCAGATCTTTTTAATCTATTACTTTTCATCCTGTATATATAACAGCACAGCCGATGGTGTACTAAGGTCCTCGAATGGCGACCGCGTACCGGTAACAGCTGGATGTGGAGATCTTTGAGGGAGGCCTATATCCAGCAGTGGAAGTCTGTCAGTTGATAATAATGTTTCATATGTATATAACATTATTATCGGCTGGATATGATATATGAGATTTCCTCTTATATAGAGACTAATCACGATATCTGTGGAGCCATAAGGTCTGGAGACTTGACCTATGCTAGGAAAATTTCTTTTGCCGAGCATAAGTCAACTAAGAACGGATTTTACCAAAAAGTTACTCCTAAAACGGGGTTGCAAGGGTGTGTAAGGGCGGGAATCAGATTTATATATTTCTACAAATCTAATTTCACCTGCTTGTTGACATCTGTCTTCCCGTTGCTCTAAATATCAAATAAAGAACACAAATGTCATATCCGATGGCAACACTTGTGGACGATGTGACCTTCATATTGTGGTGGTTCCGTACAATAACGAATAATTGTGCGTCTAAATCCTCAATTGAAGAAAACTCGTCTATTTTCAAACTAATAAGCTAATAATGTAGCTGTAACAGCTAAGTTTGAAGGTTTATGAGATTTCGATTCGCACGAAGCTTGATTTTCCGGTGAAGGAAAATATCGCTAGGACGCCGACATGATCTAGGAACAACAGCTTTCATGGACACGTGACAGACCAACCCGCACTAGTTCAGCATAGACAATTTTTTTTTTGTTACGAAGCGTTGAGACGAGCTGGACGTTCTGATGGTAAGGGTTACCCCCGCCCACAGTGTGGCGCTTGTTAAGATGTTACACACTGCACCACATTGTGCTCATCATCTTGAGATAATATGTTAAGTCTCGTTACCCCAGTTATTTCACTAGCTACATCGCCCTTCATGCCAAGACAGCAGTATTATATATTTGTGCATTGTGTCGGCTGCAATAGGCGCTGCGGTGGTATCCATATGGTCTTCAGTAGCAGAGATTTGCCACCAATTAAAATATTAAACAGACCGTTTAATTACGTTTAGTAAACAAATACATAGAAAAGGTGAGGCCGTTGCCAAAATAAGTATTACACGTAATGCATCCATAAAACATTTATTTAATATATCTTATTAAATAATAAATGAAATTGACGGCAACGAAAGAAAAACAAATTATTTCACTTTTGACTATGTATCATATAACACAATTGAAATAAAAAAAAGAATCATTGTTATTGGAACATTTTAACTATTTTTTTGGTAACACTGATATATATTTAAAGTTTTTTAACTGTGACAACATTTATTATTTGTTTAGAGACAATGACGAAGGATGAAAGACAGATGAGTCCTTTTCTTTAAGCATAAATATCATTTAAAAGAAAATAATAATTTTAAACGAGAGAGGCGGAGATTTGTAATCTTTTAAATCGTTTAATTAAAAAAGACAAAAGATTAGGATAAAATAAAATTAATAATCATACAATCAAATAAAACATTATTTTCAATCTGCGAATAGTATTTGCGCATATATAGTCTGTATTTCAAACGGCAGATGAACGGCCATTACAATAAGTATTTTTAAATGAAAAATAAATTCTAATTAAAGGTTAAACAATTAAAAATTTAACCTTTAAATATCATTCCGAATTAATGAACTTAAAAAAAACTTAAGGGAAGGAAACTTGAGATAATTAAACTATGCTGAGTCGATCCTTCAGGAGTTTCGTTTCCTCGATAAGTGAAGATATTTGGCTGGTTCTAAAAAAGAAATTATTATTATTATTACAAATTCCTTCGAATACATTGTGTTCCGGTTTGAAGGGCGTCGTAGCTAATATAACTTTTGGGATAGCTAAACTAAATCCTTACATTTAAAAGTGAAGTGTGTTGTATATTGTAAACAGAGTGTTTTTAAAAGTAATTACCTCCATGACTTAGCAGCTAAGCACTTGTCAAGTAACATGGAAGTCTCTGATTCAATTCTGGCGCCATATAATGTGGAGATTGGTTTGTGGCGAGGATTTTTTGAACTCGCCTGCATAATTATATTGCACTGTAAATTTATCTCCGTAAGAGCATCGCTGTGTTGTATCGATATATGAGGAGCAGTGCGAGGACGATCGGACCATCCATGGCCTCATTATCACTTAACATCATGTGAAAATAAGATTAAATGTCAGCCCATAGTATTCCAATGTACTGAAGGCTATACGGGAATAAGTTTTAAGCAAAATGATCAACTCACTGCTGCTGCAGCACCGCAGACACGGTGTCGCTGTGAGACTTCCCCAGCGCCGTCTCCTTCTTCTTGTATTCCTCGTGCCACTTCCGCAGCTGGCGAACAGAAACGGTAGCTTCGTGTTATATACTAATATATCTTAAAAGTGTATTTATTATTGGCTGGTTTTAAAGATACCATCAGATGGAAAGATATTTGAAGACCGAATAGTTTTCTCAACCTGATCGCAAATCTGAGGATGTCGTTTTTGTGGTAAGGGATAATTTTTCTCGCAGCACAACATTAAAACATTTTATGATTCAAGTTCAATGAAGTGCAGTACGAGCATACTAACTACTGTCTAATGTGAGGAACAGGAGTATCACTTACCATTAAGGGTAAAACTATGACATACACAAAAGATATCAATTGCTAGTGGGAGCGGTCTCACCTCGTCGGTACGGTGCAGGTCTTGTTGCTTGAGCAGAAGCAGCTGATCGGCGAGCCGCTGAGTCTCGTTCCGGTAGCGCTGCAGCTCCGTCAGCAGCTCGCGCTCCGCACCGCGCGGCGCGCACGCAGCACGCACGCCTCGCAACACCACCGTGCACCTATGCGTGATTTTTACATTCATCAAAGGACGGACGAGGAGGATGTCCCTGATAGTGAGTGATACGCGTGTCTATAATAATATGGTGCTGGTAATGATCAGTTACACTACATCACACTGCGCTAGTCATCCTGTCACTATTCCGTTTCCTTGGACCACCTAGGTAGATACCACCGCGGAACTGTAGTGTGCGAACATTACGGTGTTCCGGTTTGAAGAGTGCTGTAGCTACTGTAATTACTGGAATAACGAGGCTTAATATGTTATGTCCGGCGGCGAGTGAAATGTGGTCATGTGAACTAACTAGCGCCACGTTGTTATGGGCGGGCGTATCACTTACCAACAGGTAGACGGTGCCGTTCGCGTTATCGTTTATTTACATAAAAAAAACACTAACTACGGCGCCCTTTAAGCCAGAACAAATATTTTTTTCATAATACGACTGTCGAGTCCACTCGAGGGGCGCGCCGTCCTTTGACGCACGCCGGTGCAGACACCACATGCCCATATTTGGTAGGAAATATGCACAACGTCCCGTGCATCTGGGCACTGCTAAATAATGGCCTCGCCCAAGCGTTCACGGTATTTTAAACTATATAACTGATACTCCACAAAGATGATACTGTATACGACAAAGCATCTGTGTAGTAACTTGCCTATATTTTAGCTCCTCCTGTTGCTTTTCAGCCAGTTCGCGCTTCGCCTCCAGCTGCAGAGATCTCATCCTCAACTTTTCGATCTTTTTCTAAATTGAAAAACGTGCATTCAGGTCAGAAATCGTTTATATATATATTTTTTTTATCTACAATTGGAGTTATTAATGTCAACATTAGTCCGATTTTACCTGGTGTTTATTACAATGAAGCAGTGGAGAATATTGAGTGGTCGTGTAGAATACTCTAGGCTCTTATTTATTGCCAGCCGGAACAAGACCGTTAATGAGGCAGATTTTAAATAAGGGTGAAGGGTAATGAATTAGAAGTAATAATAATACAACAAAAACTATTCATGTGGCCATGGAATCGGACTTGGAACCATTATGTTACAGAGTAAGTGTTTAGCCATAACTAATATATCTATTAAGCTGTTCGTGGCTAGGTGTTCTCACTGAAGAGAAGAGTCAAGGTCATGTACCCCCTACACTATGTGTGGGTGGTGGATGTTACATATTTAGTACAGCTTAACAGGCCGTGAATCCGTGTCCACGAGCTCAGCATCAGGTGAGCTGTAAGTCGCTATGGCTTTCGAACACTTCCATCACCAGAATCAAGAGAGAGTTGTAATTATTGAAGTACAGTCTGTTTCCATACGATATTATCCTACGCTACAGTTTACTCGTAAAACATGTTGGAGTGAAATTAATGTATTTGTTTGTGTACGGTGGTGTATGTGTTGGTCGGAGCTCGTCTCACCGAAAGGGATCCGCGCCAGGCCGCCATTTTGCTGGCGAGCTCGCCCAACGCAGCAGCCTTGCGTGCCAGCGCCTCGTGCGCTCTCGCTTGCCGAGCTATGTATTCGCTGCGCAGGCGCATCGTCGCCCCGGTCAGTAACTGCAATGGAGTTGTTTTTCATATGTTACATCATCATCATCTACATGCCGATGGACTGCTGAACATAGGCCTCCTCCAAAGATCTCCACACGATCGGTCCTGCGCTGCCTGCATCCAGCGGTTTCCGGGGACCTTCGCAAGTGTGTCGATACTGGTAGATTGCCCCCACTCCTGAACTTTACTACCCCATCGGCCGTCAGTCTTTCGAGCAATTTGTAATACAAACGTCGCCATTTATATATATACCTACTATAACCTATTGCTAAGTGATATGCCTTCCAATAACAATGTGGCTCTATTTGCGACTTAATTAGCTACAACGACCTTCAAACTGGAACACAGTAATATTTGCACAATACTGTTTGACGGCAGAAATAAGTATACCGGTGGCTATAGCGATTTCTGGCAAAATATATATACTACCTGTTAGTTATAGCATGTCCGTGCCCTCCACTTCGATCAAGGGCATTTATGATTAGCTTTTTTCGGTATAATTATTTTTCTAGTATACGAAACTAAATAATTGTAATAATGGCGGAACTGTGATCTCAAGTTGGATGACTCTAGTGTAAACTTTTTAGTTACATGCACACACCTCTAGAGATTCTTTGGGGCAGGGTTCTTGCTTCCTGTCGATCTTGAGTAAAGGCTGCGAGTTCTCCCTCGCTAGGATCTCCTGCGTAATTGAGCTGAACGTAATCTTCTGCTTCTGTAATTTGATAAAAACGATATTAGTGTTTAAGAAGAAAAATGAGTAACTATAAGATCTCAATAAATAAAAAGCTTTTTATATTATTATTTACTTATGAGGGCTAATTATAGGTAATATCGTCATCATCATAAAATCCCCTCTTCAAACTGAAGTTTGGCGATGATATTAAGAAAACAAATTTGATCCAATTACAGGTATGGATTTGGTTAAAGTTCTTTGCTGCAACATCTCCAATTATTACAACCTCTTTTTCTGAATGATCCCACATAACTGATTTATCTCCATAAGCAAAAACATCTTTTTATTATTGAATAAAAATTTAGTTAACGAATTGTTATTGGCAAAAATAAGCAATTTTGAATTACAGACAAATTCAATATTAAATGGAAAATGAAATGAAATATTACCTCCTTAAGGATATTGTCAAGATCCTCTGGCTGTAGATGAGGGTTCTTGATTTGTATCTCCTTGTACAGCTGTTCATCCAAATCATACATATCTAGGTTCCTAAGGATAGTTGATAAAAAAGGGGTAATTATTAAAAAGATTAAATTCTTCAGTAAATGAGGACTTGTGAAAAAAAAAAAAACAATGTATCAATACATATTTCTTATATAAAATAATAATCCTGCAAGCAGGACTTGTCTTTAAGACAGTAATGATGAGACTGTTTATACCGTGTCTTAATTCCAGGAGTCACACTTAAAAATTAATAAATATGATAAGGAAATAAAACATTTTAAAATTATTATTTTTTTATGAGGATCAAGTTTTTCTCCATGCCACCATCAAAGGTGTCATTAGTACTATGGTCTGTCTTCATTTTCAGAAGCGGTCTCCTAATACACAGTATAAGAGTCAAATTATTATTTTTTTATTTTTACGACAGTAAAATAATTACTGGTAATTAAACCATAATTTTTTTGTTCACCTGGTGATCAGCTCACCATTGGCGCTGAGCAATAACAGCATTGGACGGGGCCCTTGCACTACCTTCAGTCCACACCCTGCGCTCTCCCACTGCACCAAGTGCTGAGCGGTACTGCTGCGCGAGCAAACCGCCGACAGTGCTCCCTCCTGTTCGGCTGATAATACAAAGAATTATATTTAGAGACATAACTTTATTTTTACACCAACCATTAGATCTGATTAGTCATAGATGTAGGGAAATGACAATGTTTAGCAATAGACATTCTAGATATACAAAATATTCTGTAGACTGCTTAACAACCACCAAGAAAAAAGTTAGTTATATGATTTTTCTAAAAAACAAATGTCCAGATTATTTTTCTTTTAATCATTTCTTAACTTGTAATGTTTAATTTTGAAATTTTATTTTATGTAGTTCTAAATGACCATAAGGCCATAGCTAAGCCTACTTGCCCAAAATACTCTAAGCTATTATATGTTGACAGTAGGAATTCAACAATACTGTTGAAGCGGAAAATTTATAAGGGGTTGTAGCTTGCTAGCCTAATTGAAGCCACTGTAACATGTAACTAATTTCATATGTGACCCAAAATCAAACAAGATACCTATGGGCTATGAGGGAAACACTTCACCATTGACTCAACGGAGTCCATCTTTTATATTATATTTAGATTTACCAATTATGATTTATTTAGTTCACATCATCATTCTAGTATAGTCATATCAATTCCACCACTATTCAAAGCTTCATCTTAAAGTGCCTCTCTATTAATGGACCCTTTGAACTTGGCTTCATTAATCCGACTCTCAATATGCATCATACCATAATATGTGATGGTTTAAAGCCTTCGACCTAATAATGTAAACACTGTAACACAAAATTTTCGCTTACTCTCTTCAGCAACCATGTAATCCTTCAGCTGCTCTAGTATTGGCAGTGAGACGGTGTGGACACCGCCCATATGCATACAAGCGTAGGTATTGTTTGTACACTGAAATACATATATACATCATATAGTTCAAACCCAAATATATATAGGTAAATGTATTGTTTAGTATTCATATACATATATTAATAATTTTTTTATTTTCACAAATTGAAGCAAAATATAGAGTAACAGGTTCCAAAAATTTTATACATGAACTATTTAAATAATTACAATTGTTTATTGAAATATTTGCACACATATTGGGGGTAGGCCTGTGCCCCAACAGTGGGCACGTAAATAAGCTTTTAAATAAAATAGATTTTGAATAATTGCATTGTGAATATGGCTAACTTAAACAACAATGCATTGTTTAATATGGATTAAAATTTTAAATTGTTACTCATCAACATCATCATCATCAGTTAATAGACATCTGCCTATTTGATATAGGCGTCTCCCAAAAGATCCCCACATCAATCAGTTCTGTGCTGCCCGCATGCAGCGGCTTCTTGCTACCTTCTTGGGCCATCGGTTTTAGAGGTTCATATGGAAGGGGTCATTTGGGTCGTCTCCAACCACACTGGCCCAATGCGAGTTGGTTGGAGCCAGAGCCTCATTTATTGATTTGAAGGGTGCACCACGAGCAGGTGAGGTTGTCTTGGGTCTCATGAGTTGTTGTACGAGACCCCTTACACCCCAAAATTATATAATAGAAAATATGTACATATATAAAATAATTTAAAATTTATCTATAAAAGGAATTTGTTAAGTTAATGACACTTACTAATCTTATATGGACTTTTTGATCTGAAATAAAAATTATTTTATTTTTTCATTTAATGAAAATGTTAAATCCTACCCTACCACATTAACTCTTAATTTATAATTAATTTCGTTATATAAACAAATATAGTAACGACATATAATCAATAATTTATTTCATACAACACTGTCTATGCAAGTGCGTTAATTTCGTTAAAGCATTACCAGAAGTGCATTGTAGCTTACCGTCTCATTAACACTAACTTGTACTTATCTCTAGACTAATTGCGTTTTTAAGGGTACAGTGTTTTCACGTCGCCTCACATATACACAACACTCGCCACAGACAACGATCACTGACAGCACCGCGTCAGTGTTGCAATTGTGAGGATGCTGCATTAACAACTATTAAGTAATATGTGCAATGTGTAACGTTATTTATATATGAAAGAAAAATATTTTTGTTTCATAAAAAACTTTATTACTATAAGAAACCGCTTTATTTTTAGTGACTATTTTTTTTTATTGCTATGTTCGCATTTGATTTTAGTGTTCATAAAAATAGTTGTATATTATTATTTAATAAAAAAACCTGATATTATCACAAGTAGTTCTCCTGTAAATGTTATTAGTATATATATGGGTCCTTATTTTGAAAGGTCATAAAATTACTACCGCAGCGCCTATTCCTGAAGGCATATAAAAGTATGAAAACATGACTGTTCCGGTTTGAATGGCGCTACTGAATTAATGGGGTACTAAGATTTGATATTTTGTCGCAAAACGAAAGCTTTCTACTACGAAATTTAAACTGCACGAGTTGGATAAATAAGGAAAGTTCCTATTAAGTGGTGGAAGAAAGAGAAATATTAATTAATGGAAATCAGTTAATTTATGCTGACGCTGTAGTTCATTAAATTTCCATGTTTTTGAAGATCATCATCAGCCTCTCCCAAAGATCTTCACGTAGATCGGCCGTGCGATTCCCGCAACTTTACCATCAGCATGGCTCTGGTACCCGCCAGGCGCAAGGGTCTGTCGCTTCTAGGGCTATCTCCCATAATTTTTAAAGATGATTTCAATAAAATAGCAAACATGTTTAGAGATCTATTAATCAAATTTCTTTATGATATTGGATATTTACACAATCGCTTATAATTATAAATCGTTTGTTATTAAAGCTACCTCGCAGAACTCCCTCCTCCGCAATCCTCCGTGAGTAACTGACAACTATTACTATTGTTACTATGAAATACGTCATGTCCAGGATGTAGTGCGAATTGAAAACTGAGTGTGATGTGACTTCTTGTTGGTACTCGTACATTAAAACGTAAACGCGTGCAGGTATTTTGAACTTTTTGTACGATTCTATATTTATTTATTTATTTATTTATTATTTGTGTGTACGTCTGGTAGTGGGCGTTGTTAATTGCGACACAGTCATTATATTCACTACTACAGTTATTGTGTTTTTTTATAAATAAATAAATAAAATAATTGTAGTAAATAAGTAGGTGCTTTGCAATCAGTCCTGCATTCTCGGACTATTAAGAATAGGACTAAGGTATTCTCTGCTGCTGTACAAGACGATTAAAAGGATCCTCCGGTTCGTGAGCCTTGAGGGTGGGGATCCGCTATATCCAAAAAGCAAGCCTTGGGAGGACAGCAAATGCATGGTGGTATTGTATTTCCCGTAGCACAGTGTGGGTGCTAAGGAGGGCTTGTCCTTCCTTGGGATGTTTTAGCCAGAGTGCAGGGGGCATCGGTGCGTTCCGTAGGAGATCCCGGAGCCCCATCCTAATGCACTGACGGAGACTACGAGGGGTGGAGGGGTTTGAGTGGGTAGAAGGCCCACATAACCTTGTCTTACCCTCAAAAGCAAGGTATATTTTAAGATTACTCCGCGATAAAAAAATAATATGTCTGACTAATTACATTTGGTAATTAGTTCTATAAACTGACTTTTAAACCTAATTAAATAAAATAAATAAAACAATCATTATTTCAGACCAGAAAGTCCATATAAGACTAGTAAGGGTTAGTATAGTGCTAATATACTATGTTAGTAATTTTAGTGCTAATGACATTATATTCTAATCTTAATTATTTGATATTGAAACCTAATTAGTTTCCGTTTATCGTCGTAAAGTTTTTGTGAATATTTTTTTTCTTTCCTTTTTAACTACATTTATATAATTTTGATTGAAGAATAATTGGTTAATGTGAACTAACTTCCTTCGTGGTGCAGTGGCTAATAATTATTTGGCTTATAATACTCAGGTCTCCAGTTTGAATTATATTATCTATATGATATAGAATTTGTTTCAGTTTAAAAATATTCCAATGTCGGACTAAGAATGTACTGTCCGAAAACTTGGAATTGAGTATGTGGTAAAACTCACCGGATAAAGATGCACCGGATAGGACTGCTGGAGGTCCCCGGCGTCAGGATTGTGGTTTACGGTCAGCTCTACAGACTCTGTCACGTACAGAGCATATCTATCGTCGTTACCTTTCTCCAGTGGCTGAAAAGTAGAGAATATTCATTAAAATAAACTAGCTTTTAGTAGTTATTGATGGTCAACTATATAGAGCGTTTATAATGATAACAAAAATACTATGCAGTAGGGGTGTCGCAAAACCACTTACAGGACCGAAGTCAACGTCTCCTGATCGTAGTGCTTCCTGCTAATCAACAAATGGGGCTCTGGCTCCCACCAACCCGCATTGGGCCAGCGTGGCTGGAGACGGCCCAAATCCTCCCATATGAGCCTCTACAAACGACGGCCTCTATTTCCCAGCGAGTCAATGCTGACTGTAGAGCAGGACCGATCATTGTGGAGATCGGGAGAGGCCTATGTCCAGCAGTGGACGTCGATTGCCTGATGATGACGATGACTGTGCAGTAATATGTGAATATTTTTTTTCCGTTCCCCGGGCATTTTTGGGCCTGGGCTTTGTTCTTGTCTTTTTACAATTTCTTTTTGTCTCTCCTTTCTTTCTCTTCCTCTTTATTTCCATTACCATCTTTCTTATTAATTTTTGTTTCTTTTTCTCTATTTCTATTCTTTATTTCATACGTCGCACCCTAAATAAGGGAGACAGCCGTTCTTAATTTTTATTTCTTTCTCCTTAATCTATTACATTTAATATGTAAATATTCCATTTCTTAATATATTATCTGTTTTCAATACCCCAGTACAGATTGTACTGGAGAACTTTAGGGAAGGGTTGTTCAGCGGTGGACGTTCATCAGCATCTGTTGGCATACTTTAGGTTATCTCTTGTATCTAAAATTTATGTTAATGCCCTAAATTATCATTTATTCCCCTATTGTATAGTTGTGTTAACAAAAACTAATGTCTTTAAGGATTTAATCATTAGTATGATTTTCTGTTTTTTTTTGTACCTACTGTTTCAGTCTACTATAAGAGAAATGAAAAAATAAGCAGATATCGAAAAGTGATTATCGTTATTACTAATAATAGTAGTAGCGGGGCAGTTGTTTGCCGGAAACAGTCTAGGTAGGTACCAACCACCGCAACGCTTATTTCTGCCGCCAAACCGTAGTGTGCAAACATTACTGTGTTCCGGTTTGAAAGGCGCTGTAGCTAGTGTTTAATTACTAAGGTAACGGGGCTTAACATTTTGTCTCAAGGTGACGAGTGCAATGTGGTGCTGTGATTACCATTCTAGCTAGCGCCATGTTGTTATGGGCGGGCGTATTACTTACCATCAGGTGAAGGACCTGCATGTCTCGTCGCTTCATTAAATAAAAAAAAACGTAACAATGGGGCTGGTTAGGATGAAATATATAGATAGATCCACGTTGTACTCGACGCCTTAACATATAAGATGTCACGTCTCGTGACCCAAGTACACATTGGTGCGATGATGATCACCAGCTATAAAATCTACTAGTCTGCACACAGTGAGCTCGTCGCCTTGAGACTTAAGATGTTGAGACTCGTTACCCCAATAATTACACAAGCTACAGCGCCCTTCAAACCGGAACACGGTAATGATTGCACACTACTGTTTGTCGGCTGCAATAGGCCCTGCGGTGGTACCTACCTAGACGGTCTTCGACAAGAGAGACCTACCACCAGAAAATGTAAACTTCCTTCTATTATATGTAAGTATTAAGGTTAATTATTTAGTCGGGCGTAGTTCAGAACATGGATTTGAGCTGGACTCGTGGTACTAACAGCGGGCAGCAGCACGCAGTGGTAGAGTGTAGCAGAGCAGGTGGCAATGACCACGACAAGCGCAGCGCTATCACTGCCGCCCAGCACGCAAATGGTGCACGACTCGGAGCCGTAGTTGTCGTCAGCGGGTGGGTAGATTAGTAGCGGCCCGGACACCTTGGGCTGCAGGGGGCTGGATTAAAAAAAATAAATAAATTAGGGTTGCCGTATACATAACACACTGAGCCGTTGAAGATTGATAAAGTAGTAAAAGTGGCTTGCATTGCTATCTTCGAACACTCACCTTTTTGTGTCCAGACTACATTCAACGATGTATACCTCGCCATCGCCCCTGAGGATGAGCAGCGATTCGGAATTGGGGAGAGGTGTGAAGTCAACAGCCGTGTCGCCAAGACTGTCCAGAATTGTTCTCCCTGCCAGCAAACTGGACGGCTTCGGACCGATCGCGATAATCTTGACAAGCTTCGGTCCGGTTTTAAGTGCTATGTTGTATAATCTATAAAAAAATTAATTACTTATATTAAATACACCTAAACTCTCAAAGTAAGAAAATGTTTAATTAAAAATTTCTTAAATAATAACAAAATATTGAATTATGGTGAGTACCACCCGCAGCTCCTATGTCTGCCGCCTAACATCAGTGTTCCACTTTGAAGGGCGTTGCAGATAGTGAAGTTATAGGCGCTACGAGACTTCACACATGTAAGGCGCCGAATTGAAAGTGATGCTGTGCATATCATCCTAACTGGCGCCACGTTATTATGAGCAGATTTGTGAATTTTTTACTCCGTAAAAATTACCATCATTTGTCTGAAGCTTTGATAGCTGTAATGACATAGGTCATAGAGACGGGCTTTACCGCAAATAAATATAAAACTGATATATAATAAACCTGAAAGGCGCAAAGTTGACAGATTTCCCACCATGTGGACAGACGATGTAAAAAAAATCGCTGGTACCCACTGGACTGATATAACGCAAGTGTGGAGCCTGTGTCCAGCGGTAGACGGCCATCGGTCGAGATGGTGATACAATTAAATATTAGAAGTTTCTCACCTGAGTGTATTATCAGAGAGGAGGACCAGCACATGAGACAGCGATTTGGGATGCCACTGCACTCTGCGGACATCGCCCTGGGAGTACAGGAACCTCTCGTCCAGAGCGTAACTTCTGCAAAATTTACATAAATTGAATAGAACCAACCTCTAGTTATACTGACGCTGAAAGAAACTTGGGGTTACAAATATTCCATGCATTAAATACATGTCTTAGATCATCACCATTATCCGCCGATAGACGTCCACAGCTGGACATAGGCCTTGGATGTCTTAAATACTTTAATAGTATTATTATAATTATATCAATGTTTATCTCTGTTATCTATGATACTGTGTTCAAATGACTTTTATTAATTAAAAGCTAGCTGTTTCCCTCCTGCTGTGTTAGCCATAACACCCCCCCGTAACTGCCTTTGAGGAAGAAATTTTACAAAATCTATTCTTAACTGACCTCTAAATGGCAGAAGCAATATCTGTACCAAATTTTGAGTGTTTACGTCTAATAGTTTCGGAGATCTCGCGATGAGTCAATTCATCTCTGGATGTCTCCTATATATGTGAGATCACTAACAAAAAACTTTACGCATAAATAAAAATAAATGTGTTTTTTTTTAAAAGTATAATGTTTAAATTAAACAAAGAAAGAAAGCGTAATAAAGGTTGACGCGCGTTAAAATTAGTCGCATACGTAAAAAGGATACGTAAAAAGGAGCGATTCCAAGGAAGCGCGGCGCCCGCCGGGGCCCGTAAATCACGCAATTTTTACATACCAAAGGAAAAGGGTCAGTTTTTCCCACCTAGGCGTAAAAATAAAATCACGAGCGGGCGCACATTAGAACAACCGCACAGCAAATAGGGGCAGAGTGTCTCCGGAACAAAAACCGATAAAAAACGGGGAAAGGTTCCGATTCGGTAAAAAATAAGAATCAGACAATGGCCGCGGGGCGCCGGGGACGGTCCTCTATACGTGTCCAGTTTTTTTTACGAGCGGCAGCCCTTTGTCCTTCCGGGCCTCTTTTTTAAATAGATCAGAGAGGGTAAGTAAAGACCGGCGGACATCCCACCCTGAAATATTATTGTGGATTTTTCTGCTCCGCATTCATAAATATTTCGGCTCCCTCCTGCCCCCACTCCTCTATTCGCGGATCGGAATTATAAATTCGGTTAATAAAATATGACACGATAAAGCCGCTTTTCTCCTCGCGGCCGCTCTATTATTTTGTTTAAATTTAAATATGTTTAATTATTTATTTTTTTAAAAAAATCCTTTATTCCCGTCCGTAATGAAATTTTTGTTTTGGAGATAATGAATTGAAAACAGGACATTGTCGCGTCCGGTGTTCCGCTTTGCCCGCGCGGCTCATTCGGATTCAGCGGGCGCTTCTCTGAGCGCTGAAAAAAAAAATACTGAAAATATATATATATATATGTAATATATTAATTACGGCCATATTCTATTTTTGCTCGCTTATCTGACCCCTTACGGCGGTATCGCGCTCCGAGCACACGTAATTTTTCACTGGTACGTTCGCAAAAAGAGTTTTTAATTAAAATTACAATTATACTCGTTTCAGCTAATGCCGCATCATTATTTTTGCGTTACTTTCCTCCGTTCGCTTTAATTATACATCGGTCGGATAATTTCATACGCTAATTAACGTGTAAGGTGATGCTTGCACGTGTTGCTCTCCTCCACATACGTACTACATACATGCGGACGCGAATTTAAACATTCGCCTGCGAACATTTCTTAGCCGAGGCTTTGGGAAAAACCCGAATATTTGCTAAGATATTTCCATGGAGTTAAAGAACCTGTTTATACTGTGTAGTTAATGTCTTGAAAGATAAAGAATTTTCAAAGTGACTAAGGGATGGTTTTTAGTTTACACAAAAATGCAGTTTGAATAGCACACAAATCCTTTAATGTTATATATTAAATGTTAACATCTATTTGATAGATAAAATGGTAAACCTATGAAGGAAAAAAAATAAAAAATACTAGTACTAGTCTAATCTGGATTTTGAAGGTGTTAATGTAAAGCATGCTACCACAAAATATTTTATCTCCATATATTGACAGCCAAAAAATGGAAATTTGCGTGATGGCTGCAGATTTACAAACCCCACATCACCTTATATAGTCCACGAAGCTTCGTATTACAAATAGTATCTATACTTAATTATTAAAACCTTTTGAAATACAATAAAATAAATAAGTATCAACCTTGTATTTCTTCTTTTTTTTGGTTGAATATTTTTTTAATTTTTATTGGATAATTAAGATGAGACCAAATGAGCGAGAGTTACTTGATGGTAAAAGATGTCTGCCCGCAACGATGTAGCTAGGATGTTACATAATACACCACATTATGATCATCGCTTTGAAGCATAAGACTAAGTCTCGTTATTCCTATAATTTCATTAACTACAGCGCACTTCAAACCGGTACGCAGTGTCGCCTAATAGCAGTATCATCATCATCAGCCGATAGACGTGCACTGCTGGATATAGGCCTCCGCCAATGATTTCCACAATGTATAATGTATATGCACTGCTTTTTGGCGATAGAAAAAAATAGTGCCGTAATACATACCTAGACGGTTTCCGGCAACATAGACTTACCAGTACATTAAACAGAAAAACAATCTATTTAATCAATAGGTCCAAAGTGAGGATACTGTAACCAGGTGCGCAAAGGTGACAATAGTTAACATACTGCATCGCGGGATAAATATAAAACAAGTCGCCGCCGAGACACCGGCGGAAACCGAACGGCGCCTTTAATCAACGGGAACGACCGCCAGCGATCAAACGCACAACAACCCCACCCCGCTACCGGCACCCCTCACAGCCGCTTCACGCTTTACGATTAATAAAAGCCCACAAAAAAAATCACACAGAGCGAGGAAATTTTGAAAAACAAAAAGGCACCGAGAGACCGCAAGGGATTAAAATCGTAACGAACGCGCAAAAATATTCAAATACAATACTAACAAATTGATACAAATACTCATTAGGCGCGGGAAGGCGATCCGGGGGAGGCACGAGAGGAACAGGGGCTGCGGGGCACGCGGGGGGGCTGCAGTGGGAACGGAACACCCCCGCGCCGCCGGCCGATCTCCGCTAACATTACAATCCACATCCAACGTACAAATATTATCTAAAATTCCTTCTCATTTATAATCCTTTTGTGTCCTCGGCGCGGTGTCCTCCGTCACGACCACCCCGTCGGGCCACCCCGGCCGGTGGGGGTATTTTTATATTTTTAATCGCGTTGGGCATTATCCAAATGGACACTGGCGGTCCCGCTGTCGCTGCCGTCGCGATGATAAATTCTTCCTTCGTTCGACACCCGTTGTTTTGTTGGGGCCCTTTTCCTTTATTCCTATCGGCATCGAAGTGGGAATGAAATATATATATATATATATGTATATATAGAGAGAAAAAACCGTGCGCACGGTCATTAATTACGGTAGATTTGTCTGCGGCTGACTGGCGGGCGAGCGTTTCTTTTCCTTTCCTTTCCTTTCCATCACGATTAAAAATGGCGAACCAGTAGCGACATAGTGAAGAGATACAAATCTAATAAACAGATCACCTAACATCATAAACAATATATATATGTTACATATACCATCACATTACCCCGGAGACCGTCTTGGTAAGTACTACTGCAGCGCCTACTTCTCTACCACTAAATAGTAGTGTGTAAACATTACTGTTGTTCTGGATTGAAAGGCGCTGTAGCCAGTGAAATGATGGAGGTAACTAGATGTGACATCTTACGTCTCAAAGGTATGAGCACATTGTGATGCAGTGCATATCACCTTAACTAGCGCCACGTTGTTATAGACTAGTGTATAATTTACCACCAGACGAACTTTTCTCATCCCGTCGCTTATTGGAACAATAAAATAAAAAAAGTATGTGCATTATAATATTTTCAACCTTTTTCCCCCCAACCTAACCTTATCTAACCCAAATAGTATAATATTAACTACTACTACTGTATCGATTTTAACATGATTATATTTGAATGTCTCGATTAGTATTCATAGGTATAACATCATTTTATACTACGAAGACACGAGCGAGACTTTCACGTAATGGTAAGTGATACACCCATAAGAACGTGGTCCTAGCCAGGATGATACACAACGTCACATTGCGATCGTCGCTTGGAGATATAAGATGTTGTCTCGTTACCTGAGTCATTACACTAGTAACAGCGCCCTTCAAACTGGAACACAGTAATATTTGGCGGCAGAAGCAGGCGCTGCGGTAGATTACCTAAACCGTCTTCAGTAATAGAAATCTACCAGTGTAATAGTCTACATCAGGGAGTGGACCGGTCTCGATTGTCGACCAACTGTTCCGCCTCAACACACCGGGCGAAATATGGCGAACTGACCGCCAACCTCGGAGAGGCACCTGATGAAGAAGAAGTGTAATATTATGCATTATTGTATACGTTTACATATACCGTAAAACCGTTATCGTAACCGGACGTAAGCCCAGCACTAGGACATTTCATCCGCTATTTTTCTCGACAAATGAAAATTGATTGAAGCAATCCGCGGTCGCGTTTGATGCAGCTCCTGCTCATTGAACGCGCCGACGTCTGCCGCCTGCCTCCTGCCTCCTGCCGCCGCGTGATCGATGGACCCCACGCCGAACTGATAATTGACCTTTTCTTTTCTTCACAGGGCCTTTTTATCATTAATAGCAAACTGTTGACGCTATTGTTGTTTGATAAATGAGCAGCCGATGAAATTTGTATGTTTGCTGGTGGCTGCCGGAGACCGTTTAGGTGGATGGGAACGACAAACTTTAGTGTGAAAAAATTACTGTGTTCCAGTTTAAAGGAAGCTGTAGGTAGTGAAGTTACTGTGATAACGAGATTTAATTTCGTATATCTTAAGGCGAGCGTTGTGATACAGTGACATCGTGACTAACGGCACATTAATTATGGGAAAGCGTATAACTTACCATTACGTGAACGTGTTGCTCGTCTCATGGCTTCGTCGAAAAAAAAAACATTTTAACACAGCCTATTGAGTATTAACAGTAATTTAACTATTCAGAAAACATAAAAAAAAATCTTTTATTTTTCATCATCTTCAGCCGATAGATGCGTTCACTGCTGAACATAGGCCTCCTCCAAAGATCTCCACATTTGTAAAGGTTCGGTATGGGGGATTCGGGCCATTACCCACCATGCTGGCCCAATGTGGGTTGGTGGGCACCAGAGCCTCGTTTGTTGATTAGCAGGGTGCACCGCGAGCAGGTAAGGTTGGATTGGGTCCCGTGAGTTGTTGTGCGGGGGACCCCTTACAACCCTTATTAATGTTTATAATATATAAATAGTTATGTATCGCGTTTTGTATGACCTTTTATATGGAGATTAGACATGAAATTTAAACAAGGATTCCAGTAGACCGTCACAAGCATTTGAGATGTAAGCATTATGGAAAGTAAAGAGCACACTGGTAACGAAAGCTGATGATAATCATGGAGAACGAGCATCCGGAACAGAATAGAGAAAATGGTTTGATGATATAAGAGAACGGAAAATATTTTGTTTACTCCATACATAAATATATAGCATAGCATACACCTGCATATGACTACGTGGTGGTGCTACGTAGGATGTTGTACACTGTACCACTTTATGCTCGTCGCCTTGCAACATGAGATGGTAAGTGTCGTTAACCCTCCAATTAGACTAGATACAACGCCTTTTAATCCGGAACACAGTTATGTTGGCACAGTACTATTTGGCGGCAGCAATAGGGACAACGGTGCTTCTCACTTAGACGGTCTCCGGCAACGGAGACCTATCACCAGTTTTTGTCTGACTTTTAAGTAAAAAAAGGAACCTACCTTTTATCATTTATTATTAATGACAAAAAAAAGAAATATTAGACCGAAAAAACAACTGAAAATAATTAATTCAATATTATCCAGCAATAAGTGGTAATATTTAATGAATTGTAAAAAGATAATAAATCAAAATCTAATTAACTTGTTTCTATATGGACATCCTACCACCCCCTCCCCCCTCTACGGGGGCTTCCTTCCGCCGCTCAGAAACAATAACACCAATAAGGGGACCTTTTGTAACAGCCGAACCGCAATGGAAAATATCTTCCATGACATAAAATTCGAAAAAAAAGTTTAATGTAACCGAAATCCCGGGGACCAATAAAACGTATTACCCCGATAAATTATATAAATTCAAAATGTATAGGAACCCCACACTGCAATGATTTTGTAAGACTTTCTCATTTTTAACTATCAAAAAAAATCTGATTTTTTTTTATTCAACGAAGCGGATGAGTTTAACTGATGACAAGTTAGATGCTTGGCTATAACATGAAGTTAATTAGGATGTGGACACCATTTTGTGCTCAATAAGACTAATGATGTTGCGCCTCGTTTCTCACTAGTTTCATTAACTACAGCGTCCGTCAAACCGGAATAGAGTTATGTTTGCATACTATTATTTGCCGATGGAAATTGTAGCTGCGGTACTTACCTAGATGATCTCCGGGAGCAGGGCTACCATCACTGAAAACTATTGTACATTAATAAAGCTATGAAGGTTTTTATACAGTTTTAATATTCTTTTTTTTTTTCAACTGTCAATTTACGTCCTCACTGTTGGGGCACAGGTCTACCCTCAATATGAGGGCGATGGTGCTATAGTCACCACGCGGGTCCAATGCGGATTGGTGACTTCACACACCTTAGAATAAATTCTAATTCATGTGCAGATTTCCTCGCGATGGTTTCCTTCACCGTTTGTATTTCGCTGCTGTTGCTAAAGTTCACAAATGTACGTAACTTAAATATTAAAGTTATCGGTACATGACGAGTTTCGAACGCGCGACCTACGGAATGAACGCCGCACGCGCTAACCATTAGGCCAGCGGACTATGTAATGGTTCTATATTTAACTGAAATATTTATATGTGAATAAATTGAAATTCAGTAACCATACGCAGGGGGGACGTATCTCGTGGTTAGGAGCAACAAATATGGCGCACCTACTTCTATATGATCCTTTTATTACGGCGGAGCGGTCACGGAGACTCGGGGCCCGTTTTGCATGTATAGAAAAGCGATTCTTTTTTTTTATTTTAGTTATGAAAAACGATGGAAAAATGCAGCGGCTCCGCGGGCAAGAATTAATGGGGCGCGACCGCAGCCGGGCCAGGCGAGCCGCCGCTGGATTTATGTGGGCGCGCTGCGGCCGCTGCGACGCGCTCGCTCACCGATCCGGCCACCGGTCGCCCGATCGATCCGCTGACGCACATTCAAGAGACAAGAGCGGGATCTTCGTCACCTGATGGTAAACGATACTTCTGTCTATACACGATAGCGCCATATTGTGCTCGTCGCCTTGAGACACGAGATGTTCACTCTTATTATCCCAGTAATTACACTAGCTATAGCGTCTATCTAATCGGAACACAGTAATATTTACACAGTACTGTTAGGCGGTAGAAATAGGCGCTGCGGTGGTGGTGGTACCTACTCTGGCTTTTATCGGAAGGAAATCATTAAAAAAGATACATTGTTTCTGGGGAAAGACAAGGTTATATAGGATTTTTACACATCAAAACCTCCCTTATGGTCATTCTCATTGCATTGCGCGTGGCCTTGCGAACTTCTATGGAACGCACCGGTGTCTCCCTGCACTACACATAAAAGCACATCCAATGGAAGGCCGTAACCCTCCTCGGCACCTTTAAAGAAAAAGCAGAGTTGCTACGCACGTTGCTAAGCACGAGACGACCTTGTACTTGTCGTTCACCCCCGGCTCGCTTAGTGATCAATGAAGGGCTTCGACCTTCAAAGTCCGCGAATCTATACTCTCTCTTAATCGCAGGTCGCAGGCAGTCTTAATAGGTCGAAGTATTTATATACCTATGTGACGTCTATAGCTCGTAGAACCAATGGACGTCGAGGTCTTAAAGTGCTGGAATGGCGCCCCCGCATCGGAAAGCGCAGCATTGGTAGACCTCCCACTAGGTGGATACAGGACATAAAAAAATCGCTGGGAGCCACTGGATTCAAACAGCGCAAGACCATGGTTTGTGGAACACATTACATGAGACCTATGTCCAGCAGTGGACGTCCATCGGTTAAAATAATAATGATGATGACAATGACGCCTATACTGCTGCTTTCCAAGGGCCGACTACACGGCGCCGTGTAACAGAATTTGCAATACATAAAGTGCTCTTACAAAACTACAATTTAAGGTTCAGTTAATTTAGTAATAACTATTGAAGTAATTTTATTTATAATTAATAGTTTTGCAATAAAGACAATCAATAAATATGATAATGATATTTATTATGTTTTGTGATATGAAATGCTTTTTTTTTAATTCACGAAGCATTCGCCAGAACCTACTTATTTTTCCTTACATTACATTGCGTATTGAATTGCGATTCTATTTTCATCAATGCTTAACTGATTTTTAGTCATCAAGATCCGATCCCGAGGTGTCCATTGGTATACAGGACGGATTATTCGGTGTTTAAAGGATGTGATCCGGAATGTACAGCTTTCGCGCCCGTGTTTACAATCAGACAGCGAGTGCACACGCGGCACTTACCAGTGTCGATGGCTGACGCGTGACGCCAGGACCGCTCCACAACCTAGGTATACGACGACTGAGCTGCTTTGATACTTTAGAGTCACATTAATCTAATTATGGTAAGTTTCTCATAATAGAAATCGTCTAGATTTAAGCCTAAACAGTAATGTGTAAACACTACTGAATTTCGATTTTTTTTTGTATTTTTCGAATCTACCGTGTGAGATATTAATCTGATTGTGTATATCATCTTAACTCATGCCACGTTGTTATATCAACATCAGCCGATAGACGTCCACTATTGGACATAGGCCTCCAAAAACCAGTTGTAGTCACCGCTAGGTACTAGAGAGCGTCGTTTGTAGGAGTCCATATGTGAGGATTTGGGCGATCTCCCAGCGCGTTGGCCCAATGCGGATTGGTGGGAGCCAGAGCCTCATTCGTTGATTAGCAGGGTGCATCACGAGCAGGTGAAGTGAGGTGAAGCTCTATTCAAATAAACGTTTAAAAATAGGTTGCTTTACAAAAAACTAAAGGAAAACGTGATAGAAAGCGCCAACACCACAAAGCTTACCTATACACCGTTATCGTGGTGAAACAACGATTACTTAGGGGTAGCTCGGTGGCCGGCAAATTTTTTTGTGCTCCCCCGATTCCTTTTTTTCGAAACCTCTTTACGGCCGCGAGCGGCGCGCCTGAAACTGTTTAATGATTTGAAAAACGTGTTCTATCAGCCTTTACGCGGAAACAACCGAAAAAAGCCTACAACAAAGGGTACCGAACGCAAATATACACTCAACTGACCCGAGCTCATCGTCCACCAACTAAGCTACCCCTCGATTCTGCTCCGTACAGGCTTAGAGTTAAGAGTGAAGGGTTCAGTTATCGGGCCGCACACGGTTTACAAATGTTGAAGTGTTCGCACAGATCTCATCGGCAATTTATTATATTTTGTCCGTTCGGAATTTACGATTATTTGGACAGGACAATGGACGGCGGACGGCGGACGGTCGGCGGCGATTGGTGCGATTTTTTTTTTCTAACGCCAATAAAAGCACGAGGTGATGAAACGGCGCCGGCCGCAATGAATATGCCTCTGATAATATTTGAACGCGTCCGTATGAATTGCCCGCACGGAAATATATTGGAGCTGGAAACGTTTTGTATTCATTTGATATACATTCAATATAACTTCCAACCGAATTATTATCGTTTGGGAAGCGATTTGCGATTAGGACCTGAAAATCTAGACAATATTGCAAATAATAACAAAATGTCTAAAAATCTAAGTTGCAGAAGAGAATTGGAAACTGATATACTAGTAGATAAAATTTTTAAATCAGTAACTAGACTGTGAGACATGAGGCTTTAGATTATTATAAAAAAAATAAGGTTATAAGAAAAAAAATTAATTAGCACTAAGAGTGATATGAACACTTAGAATATATTTGGTATATAGTATAGTTTGAATTAATATATCATCATCAGCCGGTAGACGTCCACTGCTGAACATAGTCCTACCCGAAAGATATCCACATCGGTCGGCATTATTTATATATACATATATATATATATAAATAATATTAAAAGGTTGTTGACCCCGGTATCAGATGAGCTGTAAGAGTCAAAATGACTACCAAGCGCTCAACATCATCAGAGAATAGAAATAATATTGTTATAGAAATTAGAGAAGTAAGAATTCAGAAAGACGTAAGGAAGAAGAGAAAAAAATATTAATTGTAGTAGTATGGCTGTAAGTCCGGTGTCGATGTGTTTGACTCTTTGGGAAAGAAGATAAAGTAGGTTACCTAATCAATAATTGGTGTCAAAGTGCAACGAAGATCACCAAGATTAATCAGAGAATAGCATGAAAATTGGTCCAATTTAAAAACCTAAGAACTATATTGGTGGTAGGTCTCTGTTGCCGGAGACCGTCTAGGTATGTATCACTATAGCGCTTCCTTCTGTCGACAAGCAATACTGTGTATACATTCCTGTGTTCCGATTTGAAGGGCGCTGTAGCTGATATTATTACTGAGGTAACGAGACTCAACATCTCATGTCTCAACGCGACGAGAACAATATGGTGCAGAGTATAGTTCTCTAATTAGTGCCCGGTCGCTATGGGCAGGCGTGGCTGTAAAATAAACAACTTCCGGTTCAATAGGCGGCTTTGAGAATTTACGATATATTTGCGCATTCGATAATGTATAACGTACGGGGGCACCCCGCGCGTTCATCCCCCGAGTTTAATTAAATAAAATATGTTAACATCCGAACTGCGGTGGAGCAATGGCAAACGTATTCATCAGAATTTATTCAGATGGGAGTTTTTGGTACGGCGTGCTGATGACCACTCTTCTACTTTATTATAAACTTCCTATTGTTGTTTTATGATATTAGATATATATGCTTGCATAGGATTTATACACTAAGTTATATATTACCCTTTTTTATTTTGCCTGTAATTAAATCATCATCAGCATCCAATAGACGTTTCTAATTAAATCTTTGTTATATTCGTCGTGAGTTGGTTTAGTCAATTTTAATTTATACTTCATATACATATACACATATATATATATAACAGATGACAAATTTCCTTACACTAGTAGTTTCATTAGCTACAGCGCCCTTCAAACCGGAGCACAGTAATTTATGTACACTCCTGTTCGTCGATTACAATAGGCGCTGCTGGTGGCACCTGCATACATAAACGGTCTCTGGCTAGAGACCTCATCTTATCAATAGCCTGCGGCAGTCCACTGCTGGACATAAGCTATCCCAGTACCACCAAAGATATATACAGTATAGTAAAAATTCTTTTTAATTCGGTTTGAAAGGCGCTGTAGCTATGGTAATTAATGAATAACCAGACTTGATATCCTATGTCTCAAGTCAACGACCACGATATGGTCCAGTGTATATCATGGGATATGGAATGCTGTATTGACGTCAGTCCATAACAGTCAGGTTACCATCCCGTTCGAACGGTACATATTTATCGGTTTGCTGAAAAATAAAGCATTAGTTCTAGATAATTAAAAATATCCTAAAACGTAACTATGTACTGGTGGAGCTGGTATGGCGATCCCGCACCGGAAAGAGCAGCGTTGGCAGACTCCTCCCTAAGGTGGACGGAGGACATAAAAAGAATCGCTGGGAGACACTGGATTCAAACAGCGCAAGACCGTACTTTGTGGTACACATTAGGAGAGACCTATGTCCAGCAGTGGGCGTCCATAGGTTGAAATGATAATAATATCACATTCGAAATAAATCGGGTTCCGTGCAAAATACGAGCAAAATATCCACTTTCGAATTGCGTTCAGCGGACCCGCAACTTTACGACTTCTGTCCGAAACAACATATTTTTGGAGCGAGCGCGGTTCACAACACAAAGATCAATTGCGTATGGAAGAGACATATTATTATTTTTTTTATGTACTTTTTTTTTACTGGTGGTGGATCTCTGTTACCGGAGATAGGTAGATACCACCGCAGCGCCTATTGCACCCACCAAACGGTACTGTGCAAGCGTTACTGTGCTCCGGTTTGAAGGGCGTTGTAGCTAGTGTAATTACTGCGGTAACGAGACGCAATATCTTATGTTTCAGGCGATGAGCACAATGTGGTGCAGTGGATAACATCCTTACTAGCGCCACGTAGTTATGGACGAGCGTATCACTTACACTGCCCTAACCCAACGCGAGTTGGTGAGAGCCAGAGCCTCGTTGATTAGCAGGGTGCACCACGAGCAGGTGAGATTGGCTTGGATCTCGTGAGTTGTTGTGCGGGACCCCTAATACCCTTGCATATATCATGTATTATTAAGGACAATCTTCACAGTTTGAGATCGTTAACTGTGTTTTTATCTCAACAAGTTATTCCATTTTTACTGGGAAAATGAAATACTCGTGTTGCTCATAAACCAAAATATATTTATATATGTTTTTGTATATGTATATTCGTATATTATATTGTATTATTTGATGCACCTACCTCATCCTCTCTGCATTACCCAAGATAGACTGGAAGATAATGCCAATGGCATTAAGTCGCCTTTACACGAGGTGTATAAAGTTAAATAAATAAATAATTGTAAAAAAACGTACTACCAGACAGAAAAGAAACCTGAATGTAATTAATTACATATATATCGTTTCAACAGCCCTCTTAATATTCCCACAGCTGGTCGTTTTTCATAGAGACAAGGCCATTTATTAACCACGCTAGTCAAGTGCGGATGGGAATATCTTACTATATCTGTTTTCTGAAGATGTTTAACGCTTGAGTCATATTGACACTTGCAGCTCGTCTGATACTGGGCTTGTGGATCCTGCTCCACGGCCTGATGTCTTATTATAATTATATATCCATTTAAAAACAGTTATAATTTTTTTTTGTGTAGTCACTTCCAGCGCCGTAGATCGCTGTGGCGAAGAGTAAATAATTAACCGTATCCCGATGCGGGAAGCCCCAGTTTTTCCCGTTTAAATGTCGATCCGGGTGGTGAGGTGATCAATTTTGTATGTCATCGGATGAATGTGCCCCACTTGTGCGGGTTGCGATGATGATGTGATTATTGCGAGTTGTATTACCACCATATACTTCACCAACGACTGGAGAAGGGTTCACAATTAAAAATCAGTTTTTCATAATATATATGACACATATACACACTCATCACGATATATCTGAAGCTCTAAGGGTTAGAGACTTGAAATTTGATAGGAATATTTATTTTACCGAGTACAGGTCAACTAAGAATGGGTTTAACAAAATTCCTTCCCCAGTGGGAGTCCGAGGGTGTTACGGCTAGCAAAGCGGGTAGGGTACAGCTACTCGTAGTAATAAATGTAATAAAATAAAAAGAATATTTAAAAAGTCTAAAATAAGTTAATGTCGTTCATCAATAATAAATCAATAATAATAATTATCTGGTCGCTTGTCTCTACTGCGAGAGACCATTGAGATAGGTATCAGCATAGGTGCTGTTGCTGCCGCCTAACACTACTGTGCAAACACCACTGTGTGCCGGTTTGAAGGGTGTTGTAGCTGCAATTGCTGTGGCAACGAGACTTACATGTCTCAGCACGACCAGCACAATATGGTGCTGTATAACATCCTAACTGGTGCCACGTTGTAATAAGCAGTATGACTTCGTCGAAAAAAAAATTATTTTCATTCTACGAATGTGCGCTAATTGGCACATTCGGCAACCAATTTTAGAGGGGTGTAAGGGTTCTCGTACAACCCATGGGATCCAAGTCAACTTCACTTGCTCGTGGTGCACCCTGTTAATCTACAAACGAGGTTCTGGCTGCCACCAATCCGCATTGGGCCAGCGTAGTGAGAAATAGCCCAAATCCGCCCCTATGAATCCCTATCTGATTGATGTGGAAATCTTTGGTGGAGGCGTATGTCCAGCAGTGGACGTTCGTGGAACCTGCGTGTTTGAAGCAAGCTCTAAGCCATTACTCTACTGGTATTGTAAATTTGTTTGTTTATTGAATGAACTAAATGAAATTATTATATCATCATCAACATCATCAGCCGATAGGTCTCCCCCAAAGATCTCCACATCGATCGGTCCCGCGTTGCTCGCATCCAGTGGGTTCCCGGTTTTCTCATCAGTTCAGAAGTATTATACATATTATATTATAATTTTTTAATTAATATTTGATGGAAAAGTAATGTCCTAGAGCGACGCCTGTTTACCAGCTGATATAATGCTGGAAGGTGGAACGATGATCGAAAGTCGTAGGATATGGCTGGACGTAGCAGTGCAGGACTGATTGGGGTGAAGATCTTTGGGAGACACCTGTATTTAGCAGTGGTCGTCTACCGGCTGATAATGACTCGAGAAATAGAATTATTACTGATATAGTTGAACTGTTTAGATGTAATATATCAACTTTAGTTATATTTAAGAGTGGGTAGAAGGAAATAATTTTTTTTCTATGTAATTAATGAAATACCTGTTTGTTTGCTTAATTTTCCTTAAAACAAAAAATAATGTTAAAGCGCGGTGTGTGTGGAACCTTTACGAACACGAACGCTCTGACTACTTCGTCCGCGCACTGAATGGATATGACCTATTAAAGGTCGCATTCGTTTTGAACTATAGAGGAACCGGAAGCCCTCCGCTCGCGCTCTCATTAGTACCGAAATCGTTTGTCGGTCAAATTAAAAATTCCGCCAAGCGATTACGATGCCAAACGTCAACTACTTCAGGCTTTTTGAATCCACCCTAAATCGTGCCCGTACGAAGTGAGAGCTTAAAACTAATACATCTGGGTGGCGTGCGAGGCTGGGCGATGCGAGGCCCCGGTGGGGTGGGCCGGACGGCGCTGGTGGGGAGAGGGCACCAGAGAGGGGTAGGGTGGAGGGGGGCCCGGTCGGTCCGTGTTAATTATTCACATTTTAATTTACGGAGCGGGGCGCTCTGGCCAGACGAGTCGGGAAAAATGTCTTGCGCCCATTCGACAGCCCACCTATGGACTTGCAGGTCGGACGCTAATTCCTACTAATTTTCAACTCGAAGTAATTATTTTTAGGGGGTAAACAACGAGTAATGCTGCTACGTTTCGGATTAACGGTGTTGTTTCATAGCCTTCTTTATTTACCGTGATAGAACAATGATTAAATATAGCAAACGAAACATATACACCTTTTGGTGGTTGAGATTTGGAAGAGCTTTTATACGATCATCAGATATTAATTACAGTTTGTGAAGAGATCTTCTCTGGAAAGAATTATAAAAAAAATTTTTAAGCTCCATACACAACTGCTTTGTCACTTAAAATGAGTATTAAGTGTGATATGAGCAAGTAAAACTCAAATATTACAATATTATTTATTACAACAGTTTACGATACATTTAACTATGTTAATAAGTTGTAATTATTGGTAATTAATTACCATTTGATATTACTATTTCACTAAAATTACTAACTGTTCAACGCCCGCTTTACTGGCCGTTACACCCTCACAAATCTCTTTAGGGTAGGAATTTTGTAAATGCCAATCTGAGGAGACCTCTAAACACACACTATTGGGGTTATAGTGTATCTAATAGTTTTGGAGATCTCGCGATGAGTCAAAGAATCTTTGGATGTCTAATCAAAGCATCAATGGAAGGTACAGTCAAATTAATAAATCGAAAACTTTACTATCGATTACTTGTCGCACGGATTACAATTGTAAACAATTCATCTTAGATGGAGATAGGAAAGATTAATTTTGATATTTATTATGATTGGTATACCGCCAGCTGCTGCAGACGTACAATTCCATACAATGACCGTGTATTATTCAAAATAAGCGATCGGGGCGCGGCGCGGTCTCGGCGACCTAACTGGCACTTTTAAATATTGCATACGACTCGACCCTCCACGGAAACGAATACCGTCCACCACTTTTTACTTCCATTGGCAAAATGGTAACAACACAGGGGTCGCCATTCGATCACAACGAGACAAACGATCAGAATACCGTCACATGATTGCCGTTTAAATAATTCAAGCATATACTTATATCTGTACAAAGTTATGTTTGCCGTCGGCCATACCGCTGCGTGGTAACTGGTGAGATGGGAGTCGCGCAGCCGCGTGCTTACCAGTGGTAGAGTGGGTGTTGTGTTAGATTATGGAGTTTTTACAGGCTCTTACGCGAGATGTCGATTCGAATCCGGACCCCTCTCCGTATGATGTGCCCGCAAAACAATGAATGGGTGGTCGTAAAGCGCAAATGACAAGACGGGAGATAAGGGCGGGCTAATAACGCGCCGGTGCTGCGTTTGCACCGGATGAATACTGGACGTATCCACATCTGTAGTACAATAATAATTATTATAATTTTTTTAATTGGCTGTCTATTTGTTGAGATGATGATTATTTCTTTAGTCATTTTATCTTCTTATGACTCTTTGCCTGAGGACGTTTCTAGGTAGATCCGTATCCTATTTCTGCTAACGAAAATTAGCTGCAATCATTACTGTCCTGATTTGAAGAGCGCAGTATCTAATGCAATTACTGATGTGACGAGTTTTAACATCTTGCGTATCAAGACAATCAGAACAAAGTGGTACTGTGTATATGTTCCTAATGTCAAGTTACTGAGGTAACGTGACTCAACATCTTATATCTGAACCGAAGAGTGCAATATGATGCATTGTATACTACCTTAACTAGCGTCATGTGGTTATGGGCGGGCGTATCACTTACCATCAGGTGATCGTCCCGCTCGTCTATATTAATATTGATTTCCCTTTGTATAAATAATTTCAACTACGAGGTCTACTTATGGGAAAATAAGTGTGGAGAATTTTGACATGGTCAGTTATAAATTATGGAAGTGTTAACACTTGTTACATAAAAGTGTATACTTTAATGTAACAAGTTCTAAACATATATATTATAAATATTTATGTAGTGTGTTTTCATTAATCGAGAACGGTGTTACGTTTTAAGTCGGCTCCCTGACGGCGCTGCTCGCTCCTGGCCCCCCTCACCGGTCTGCACTCTATTAAGGTGAGAATTAAGATGTTGATTGAACCCCCGCCCCGGGCACCATTGATTGGAATTATTTATTTAACACCCTATTGGATGCGCCGTAATAAACCTACCTTACGTAATATTAATCCAAGCTGAATGTCTTTTCATAACTTCCTCACATTTTTATTATATAGAAAAAAAATATTCAATAGTTCTTTTGATTGTCGTGCTTTACTATATTTCTTAGCACAATAGAGTATACACTTTGTTATCCTAGAAAACGATGTGATACGCGAGACTTACCTGATGGTAAGTAATACTGCTGCTAATAACATGGCGTTAGAATGATATACACAGCACCATATTGCTGTCGACGCCTTAATACATAAGATGTTAAGCATCGTTACCTCAGTAACTTCACTAGCTACAACGTCCTTCAAACCAGATCACAGTAGTATCAGCACAACGGTATTTGGCTGCAGAAATTGGTGCTGCGGTGGCACTTAGAAAATGTCCAGCAACAGAGATTTACCACCAGTTCTCTAGTCTCCACCAGTGTCTTAAGAAAACAGGTTTCACAAACAAACTAATCATAAAATAAAGTTATATTTTATTCCCATTTCCTCTTCCTTTTCCAAGTTTAAATTACCACAGACAATAAATCAATTTCATATTAAAGATATGACAACGTATGTAATATATATATTTTTTTATAAACACAGAAGAAGGAACGAATTCATCATCAAAGGGTGTCTTATTCGAACTGAAGTGTTGCGGTCAGCTTGAGAAAACTGTTCCGGCGGATCAAATAATATCAGCAAAATCGGTGTAATTGCAAAAAAAAAACAGCCATTTCCTGTGATCCTAAAGAAAAGATATTAAGGTTTCATAAAATAAATCTAAAAGGTATCCAGATGCAAAGAGTTGTTGGGACAGTATCAAGATGAATGTAATCATATATTATAAGTTATGGTAACTAAAACAAGTACGTGTACCGGATTGATCTATCAGGCGGATGTAAAGGATCACGGTGTGACGTGGGAGGGCAAGCGGTGGCTGTTAATTATGCCATTTCCTTTGAAATAAGTTAATAAATATTGGATAAGCCTCTCCCTTAACCCACCTTCGCGCAAGCTTTCATTACTACTCTTTGATCATAACTTTATCGGCCCCCATTTGAGATATTTTTTATTTGACGAAGTGTTAAGATGAGCGAGATGTTCACCTGATGATGATCCGCCCATAACAACGTGGCGCTAGTTAGGAGAATTATATGCAGCACCACATTGCGCTCGTCGCCTCAGGCATAAGTGTCGTTACCCCAGTAGTTTCACTAGCTCCTACTCCCTTCAAACCGGAACCTAAGAACGTTTGGACACTACTATTTGTCGGCTGCAATAGGAGCTGCGGTGGTACCTACCTAGAAGGTCTCCAGTAACAGAGACCTACCACCAGCTTGCTTTATTATAGTATATCAAATATTTCCTGTTTGTCTATAATATAATTAATAATAGTTTTTTCTATTTTTCTTAATAAATTTGTTATTTATTGTTGAGCAACGAGGCGAGGGCGATATTCATCTGATGGTAAGCGATACGCCTGCCCATGACAACGTTGAGGTAGTTAGGATGTTGTACACTGCAATACATTGTGCTTATAGCTGATGTTAAGTCTCGTTCTCATAGTTTTACCAGCTACAACGTCTTTCACTACAGTTTAGTGGCGAGAATAGAGGATGAGGTGGTCTAGATCAGTTTCCTGCAATTGAGACCTATCACCAGTATTAACTATAGAATTAGAAAAAAGATACTAAAGGTACTAAAAGAAAGATGATAGTGATATTCTTCTCTTCTATATTTTTTTTAAAAGCATATCTATGCTTTGCTGGGCAGGACATTTTTACATTCCAGCTCTCATTTTTTTCCGTCATATTTTCTATCATTCCTTTCCGTGTACTCTTATTTCTCTACTAATCATTGTCTCTCATCCTTCACCACATTTCTTATTCTATTATAGTTCTTTTCTTTCCAATTACATTTCTCAAAACTTGTCTGTTATATTCTTTTACAATTTTATTTCTCTCTTTCTCTATGATTACTAGATTTACATTTCTTACATTTTATATTTTTAAATACTCTCTAATTACATTTACTTCTCTTCTCTATTTCCACTATATCTAATACAGTCTTGTTTTAACATTAACTCTGTGTTCTGTTCTTCTCTCTCTTCTATATATTTACCAGCATCGCCAATGTACTAAATAATTATATTCCCCGATAAAGAAGTGTCGTAACAGTTTCAAAGTGGAATTGGATTTTTCAATTAGTGGGTAAACGGGCAAGAGCACCGTGGGGTGGTAAGTTATTCGCGCCGCCGAGAGTCGTAAGGCCACGGGAGTCGTGTCTGCCTCGGAGACAACTTAAGCGCCAATAGTTTAATGGTTTGGGAGGCTTGTAAATATGAGGCACGTGGTTCAAATCCGTCACTTGAAATTGATAACACGTCTCGACTTTTCACGTAAGTGAAAGGTAAGACGAACCACTTAGTAATTTCAAATGTACATATAAAAAATCTTATATTATTTCTCACGGATACAGAAGAGATGTATATTCATAAAAATTTTTGGTGTTTCCTTTTAGACATGACAACCCCTGGGCCGGTGGACACCGCCCTTCCTTATCACACGTGGTTTGAGTTTCTTGTCGTAATAAGTTAATGAGTGTCAATATCCGCGCCGAGTACCCGCGTGACATTTTGTGTGCTAGTGTGCAATGTGCTAAAATGCAAGCTATATTGAAAGTACAGCTTGTATTTGATGTAATTTCATAATTTTGTTCATATCCCTTTTCAGCTGGAGTGAATGTGTGGATCGTCAGTAATCAGCGGGCCTAATGCGAAACTAAGAACATCCGCGCTCGCCGGCCCGCGTATTAATATTATCGCATATCCGGCCCGTGCTGAGCTCTCTGCAAGAATTTTTAATGGCGCCGCTTTAATTATTTTGCGTGGCGGTGCGGGGTGTACGCGGGGTGCAGGCGGGATGCTGGCGGGGTGCAGGCGGGGTGCTGCGGGGGCTCGCTCTAAGTTCCATTCACATTAGAGATTTCATTTTTGCACGGAGGCGCACGACTGTTGAATTATTAAGGCGCGTGCCGAAAACTGAAAATTGCCGAGATCACTGTACTGCGCCGGCCGGCACATATTTATGTGCGGCGCTTCGTGAGGGATCCAGAAGCCGTTTGTACATTATGAAGGGACCTAATTAACCGACGCCGGGCCCGATTAATAATGGACGCCGCGGCAGCGGTAGGCGCGGGTAGTTGTACTATTCTTAACTTTGAATCGGCTCCACGGAATAATGTATGTATCGAAAATGTTGAGCTTCCTTTTTTTTGTATTCTCCAGGCGACGGTCGAGCCGGAATGCGAGGTATTCAAAGTTTGGCATAATTTAGCGGCGAGGTTTGCTCGCGTTTTTCGCATTTACATTCAATTAGTGGTTGTTGATTTAACATTTTACTGGGGAACAGTTGGAAGCGTTCGTTTTATATGTCGGGTACAAATGATGATACAGGTAGCTCTCGTGATGAAAAGATGTGTGCATTCTTTGAAGGCATCGTGGTCAATTTCAGCCGGCGGTGTGGTGGGTAGTTTTAATAAAAACACGTGGTTTCCTTCCCTTGTTCTAATTTAAAAGTCCAAACGTTGTATTTTAATTACATTCCTCCTTACCGCACAAAGCGCGTAACAAGATTAGAAAGGAGCTGCACGCGCGGGATAAGTCCGGCTAACTGACCGCGCCGGGCACCGCGCTGGGCACCGCGCCGGGCACCGCCCGGGCACCGAACCGCCGCCACTTTGCCTTTGTCCGTCCACTTTTCTTTGTATTTCGTTTCATTTCATGCGAAATTTAATTTCGCTTTCAAGACCCGCGCGGAATGATATTACGGCGCGGTCCGCTGTAATTTCCACCGCTCCTCCTCAAGTGTGTGTGGACATCGGGCCGCGTTTTTCATCGCATTCCGTTTCGGTCGGTGCGCGGGCGTTTTTCGTTTAGCGAGCTGGTGGGTGTGGGCGGTCGCGTTGCGTTATTGTTGCGTTGCGTTCGGTATTAAAGCGGCGGATTGCGGGTTCGTTAATTGCTTAACACAAACCACCTGTGAAATTTTATTGGAGGCGAGCCGGGCTTTGAGTCGACCCCCCGACGCGCGCGAGCTTTATTATTGTGCGGAAACGGTACCCAGTCTAAAGTTTAAACAGTTTTGTGGGATTGATTGAGGTGACGGTAGCCGTGTGCTCGTGATGTTATGACTTTTTTATATTAAACACGTATAGACTTGAAATTTACATAAAATATAACAACATTGAAATGTACCAAACAAGTAGGTCTTTGTTACCGGAGATCGTTTAGGCAGGTACAACCGCAGCTTCTATTTCTGCAGCCAATCGGTACTGTGCAAACATTGCTGTGGTCCGAATTGAAAGGAGTTGTAGCTACTGCAATTATTGGGGTAATGAGACTTAACACCTTATGTCTCATAGCGACCAGCGCAATATTGTGCAATGTATAATATCCATCAGGTGTACGTCCCACTCTTCACGTCACTTGATTGAATAAAACAAAAGCTTTTTATGGTATAATTCTAATGTATACCCTTCAAACATTAATTTGAATTCATATTAGTAATACAAAAGTAACCATTACAAAATTTTTACAAATACAATTTGTACAGTAAAAAAACCAATACCATTTGATGCCCACACGTCAATCAGCGACCCAGGGTAACCCAAGAACACCACACGAGTTCCCACATAAGTAAATCTCGCCCAATTGATTAACATAAAGAGATAAAGTTGTAAAAAGATCAAGTAACCAATAAAAAGGGTCCTCTTTTAGAAGTATCGGCGGGTCCCTCCTTGAGTGCGGGGAACCCCAATTCGCCATCGATACAGGCAATGCGGCCGGCCCTCCCCGAGCCGGATAAAAAGGGGCCACTCTTTGTGTGATCTACCCACAAATCACTGCGGCGGGCACTCAATGAGAGATTAGGCCGCCTGGAGAATGTTTGCTGTTCGTTTTTGCTTTGTACCTTTGTCACTACAGTTGTCTTTGGGAAAAAAGTTCCAGCATCCGGTGTGGCTTCGTTATTTTTAATTCTGAATGCGAATGTTTTCAGTTTCATTATTACCTATACGTGTTTGGATACTACATGTCTATGTTACAATATGAGAAAAAAAAATGTAGATATATTATAGGTTGCTGGAGACGGTCTAGGTCAGAGGTCGGCAACGTGCGGCTCGCGAGCCATATGCGGCTCTTTAGATGTGAAGCTGCGGCTCTTTAATTTTCCACACGAAAACATTATTTATTTGTATTGTCATTGTTTTTTGTATTGTTAAGTAAAGTTTAAATTTACTACTGAAATAATAAGTGATTATATATGTATATACTGTTATATATGAATATATAAATATGTAAATATTTTTTTTTTACAAAAAACTATTTATACAAGTACTATTTATTGTTAGCAAGAAATTTGTTTGTGGCTCTTTAAAAATTAAAAAAATTTAAATTTTGACTCCAGGTCTAGGTAGATACTATAGCTGAGCCTGTTTCTGTCTAAAAACTGTAGTGTGTAAACGTAACTGTCCGGTTTTGAAGGGCGTTGTAGTTGGTGAAATTATTAGGGTAACTAGACATAACATCTTGTCTCGAGGAGATGAGCACGATTTAGTGTTGTGTGTATCACTTAACTAGCGCTAAATTGTTATGAGCAAGCGTATCACTTACCATCAGGTGAATTTAACAGTAGATTGATGTTTCCTCAAATAAAAAAAGTATATATATGTCCAACAGTATTATATGTTTTTAATATGTTCATTGTGGTACTGGATTCAGTACAAAATATAAGTATATTTTTAGTTATAAAGTATCATCATCATTGGGTGTTCTCTTCAAACTGAAGTTTGCTGATCTGATTGAGAAAACTAATTCGATCCTCAGTTATAACGTACATTGGAAATTAAATTATTAAGTCTTAATAATTTTATAAAGATAAAAACAAAAGGATCTTCAAGATGTGACTCGGTCCGACTGCGATAGATGAAGGGTGTCCGCAATAACTCAATGAAGCCGAACGCCACTTGTTTACCAAAATTGTGTACCAACATCCATTGGGCAGTGGGTCCTGAACAAACCACTATATTTGCGTGCCGGCCCTCCCCCAGACGAGGACAAACATGTCTACGAGACGAACTTAATGGAATTAAGATGGTGGATGTTAGTTTCCATTGATGATGATTGCAATTAACGAACTGGTTAAACGTAGATTTTTTCAAACATTTAACTTTTTCTTTGTTGAGAGGAATTCATTTAAAAGATACATTGGTTCTTTTTTTTGAGAGGGGGTGGGGGTGTACGCAAAGGCAGGGTTATGGGATTTGTAGCTACTAAAACCTCTTCGGCAATCCTTTCCAGCACTCGGACAAGCTACGACAAGCTCGAGACCACCTCGTACTTGTCCTTTACCCCAGCCTCGCTTTGGGGGCAAAGAGGAGTCCCCTCCTTCAAAGTTCTGAATCTCAAATACCGTTTAGTCGCCTTCTTCTATGTTATTAATTTATAGATATTATATTTACCTAGATCTTGATTTTCTCATCTCTTGGTATACAGCTATTAGATGTTACGTGTGCTCTGCGTCAGCTTGTAGTTTTTATCGTTTTTTCAATGCCCGAGTAATTTTTGATAGACTTGATTATTTTGTAAAAGAGATAAAAAATTTAAAAACAATCTAACGGTAAGTGATACGCCGGGCAATAACAACGTGGCGCTAGTTATAATAAACTGCATCACATTGCGCTTTTCACCGTTTTGGCACTAGATGTTAAGTTCCGTAACGCCAGTAATTACAATATCCATCTTACCTACCCTACAAACAGAACAACCTTTAAACAAAACAAAAAGCTACCCTTCAAATTGACACAGTAATGTTTGCAGACTAGTGGTACCTACTTAGATGTCTGGAGTTTTAAGGCAGTAAAGATTTACCACCAGTAAACAATTCTATTAATAAGGAACAAAAACTGTGAATAAGCTAAAAACCTCCTTTTTATATATTCTTGCAAGCTGCTTTCAATTAATCTTCGGTTATGGTTAAAAACTTTGTGAAAATTAAAAATGCATGTGAAGAATTGGATATAGAATTTAAATGGGAATAGTGAGCGAGTTCGTCTTTATCCGGCGAGAGATCTGAGGGTGTCGGAGGGAGTCCGAAAGTGTCGGATCGTGTGCCGCTCCGGATTAACCGGGAAATTGGTTTAAGGCGAGCCCCGTGTCGGGATAACTCACGAATCAATTCCGATTGCGGTGGCGGCTTGTGACGGACATAGAAGTTGAGAGTTTTTAGAGTGGTACAGTTTTAGAAGAATCACTTTCATGAGATGAAGAAGAAAAATGAAAGAATTATATGTACACTGATGTAACGATTCTTTTGGCGATTATCCAGGAAACTAAGAAAGGAAACCATTTAAAATCAAAAAGCAATTAGACACTATGGATATTTTGATCGATGTAATGGCAAAGTTTAGATCTGCAGATGAACATATATGCCTTTATAATTTTTGATATATTTTGAGCTGTTCTTCTAAAGAAATGAAATAAATATCAAATAAGTAAAGTCTAGAAAAATCTCCGATCTATTTAGGACAAAAATTATAAACGTTAAAGATATACTACCGAGCAGAGTAGAGGAAAATGTATAGCAAATTTTCCTTAGAATCCTCCTCTACACTTCCTCTACCCACGTTTTCAATTCCAATAGATTCTAATAAGATTAGCGATGTCACATGGGTGTTAGATAAAATAGTTTGTGGCCTATAATTGAGGGTTCAGGTCGCACGGTCTGTTATCAGATCATCCACTATCCAAAATGGTACTTTATGACTACACACATAAAGATCAATTTGGTTAAATGCATTGATACTCCGTGGTCATCACTCGCATGACTAGGCAATATCGACTTGGAAGGCAACGGCGGTCGGTGCGGTTTTTAGATTGTACTTAATGTTCGTCGTGTTAGGTTGAAAGTCCATTGGTGGGCGTGGGTGAATAGTTTTCTGGCGATCGGGTGCGGTTTACAAATTGGATCAGCCGCGAGTAAATCGGGGTAACCCAGTAATTGAGTCTTATAGGATCATTCGGCCTGGGAGCCGGTCGGCGCGGTCGAAGGGTTACGATGCATCACCTCCTACCTATTCAAACATAACCCGTTCGATTTCACCTGCTAAGGGACTTGTTTCCTGTTTACTATTAAGCGATAACAAATTAAAAATATTTACGAAAGAAGAACATATTTGTGATATATTTCTGATGGTAGCTGGCGTTACAGAAGTGGTCATTTGTTCCACCAAACATTAATTGCGTCAGACCAGTTTGTTGCAGTTTGATCATCGATTTGAAGATGACACTGAGGTGGTGTTGAGTAAATATGTTTTTTTTTTAATTGACGAGGTGAAGAGACGAGCAAGATGTTCACCAAATGGCAAGTGAGTGATGAGGCTGCCCATATCAACGCCGTGCTAGTTAGAATGATAGATGCAGCACCACATTGCAACATAAGCGACATAAGATGTCAAGTTGTCGTTACTTCAGTAATTTCATTAGCTACATCGCGCTTATGACTGAAACATAGTAATATTTGTACATTATTATTTGGCGGAAGAAATAAGCGCTGCGGTGGTACCAACCTAGTCCGTCTCAGGCAAGAAAGGCCTACCACCAGTGTACCATTATATTCTTTTTAAGCCATCACTCCCAATTTTCTTAAATCTTCCAAAGATTCTATCAGTATTTCATTGGTGTCAGGTGTCTGTTGCGGGAGACCGTCTACTTAGGTACCACCGCAGCTTCTATTTTCAATGCCAAGGGCGGTATAGTAAAGGAACTAAACATCTTTTGTTTATGTCCTAACTAGCGCCACATTGTTGTAAGCAAGGGTATCACTTACCATCAGGTGAACGTCCCCCTTGTCTGGTCGTATAATAGAAATAAAATCAATTTTTTTTTAGAAAATTGACATCACGGTTACTCAACATTTTAATGCAAACAAAAGTGATTCGCGCGTTCCATACGGAGTTTCAGAGACAGGACCGGGCCCGTTTTGTATTTAAACAGGATGCTGTTTGGCAACCGTCTGCCAAATAATGGATGTTTGATTTATTGCCTTTGACTTCTTAGGACTGAATCGGGGGATAACAAACTCCTGATAAGCAAAGCTTATAAAGCAAACTGAGATGATTTCATTACTAGCAAACAAATTCTGTCGGAGTAGTATCAACGCGTTTATTCCCAACAATACATATACAGCATACAGTATTGTTGATGGTAGGTGTCTGATGATAGAGACCGTCTAGGTAGCTACCACTATTTTATTTTATGCTGCGAAGGAACGAGACGAGCGAGAAGTTCAGCTGATGGTAAATGAAACGTCTGATTATAACAACTTGGTGCATTATATACATAACCACATTATGCTCGTCGCCTTGACACATAAGATGTTAAGTCTCGTTACTCTAGTAAATATTTTAAGTGGAATTTCTTGAGAGCTATATGTCCAGCAGTAGACTGCCGCAGGCTGTTGTCTGCTGTCAGCAGAAATACGAGGTGAGGTGGTACTAGTCGGTGTCTGGCAACGGAGTTCTACAGTCAATAATTTCTTATTGTGATTAATAAGGGTGTAAGGGTTCTCACACAACATCTCATTGGATCCAAACCAACCTTTCCTGCTCGTGGTGGATCCTGCTAATCAACAAATGAGGCTCTAGCAGCCACCAACCCGCATTAGATCAGCGTGGTGGTAAATGGCTCAAATCCCCCATTAAGGACCCCTACAAAACGACGTCGGAATCTTTGGAGAGGTCTATGTCCAGTAGTGGACGTCTACCGGCTGATAATGATTGTGATTAATAATAATTCAACTGATGTAGTTTAATAGTGTAAAACATGTTAATAATTTTGGTTTGGTGATTAAAGGGCAGTTGTGCAGAGTTCGGAATCCTCGCAGCAGACATGGGGAACTTCCTGAAACGCCGTAGCATAATTAGCTGGAGGAGGCTGTTTATTGCTAATATTAGTTGTAAGGATTAATACTAACGGGCGAGGCGGTGTAGTGGAGCCTTTTAACTGCTATTATCATAAGTCTACACCGTTGCTACCGTTTAGTACTCACGATGTTTACATATCGTCGAGTCGTATCGGAGACGTAATATTTACAAATTATTCAATAAATAACTGCTGGTGGGTCTCTGATAGGTACCAATGCTTGTACAAAACTTCTGACGTCAAAAAATAGTATGCAAACCTTACTGTGTCCTGGTTTGAAGAGTGCTGTAACGAAAGAAGTTATAGAGTTTAAGAAATAACCTCCTATATCTTAAAGTGACGACTGATCGATGTGAAGATCTTTGGGGGAAACCTATGTCCACCAGTGAACGTATATCAGCTGATGATGATAAGACATAGGCAGGCGAGACTGTCTCGTTCGTCTCGCCGCTCAAGAATAAATAACCTATATCTTTTCAGCACAAAATATTAAAAAAAATTCAGATTGGTTTACTTAAGTTTAAAGAACTGATTGTATAAATACTTTATGTCGGTAATAATAATTTTATTTTACGCGATGAAAACACACAAGCTTTAATACTAACTTTTTCATAATGAGTTTTTTTAGTACCTTACTATTAAAATTAATTCATACCAAATTTGTATCGTATTTCTATCAAATCTCTGATAATAGATGCACACGGAAAACCATGTCGGATGATATTAAAGTGAATAAATATTTAAAGTCGTATCGGTCACGTGTCGTCCGTTAAAAGTAAACTCCACAAGTAATGTTGATCTTAAAAGTTGGAGGTACGGATTAAATGCTAATTAGCAGCAAGTTAATCTCGATAGTAAAGCAAATTTTATGATCCTTATTACTTTACATACATTGATCGTTCATTCGTACAATGATTTTTTTATCTATATCCCTTATCATTTAGTTTTTTTTTAGTCTACGAAGCGTCAAAAAAGCGGCACGGTTATCTGATGATAAGTCATACGCCTGCGCATTACATCGTGGCGCTAGTTAGGATGGTATACACTGCATCACATTGTGCTCTTCGTCTTGAGATATAAGATGTTAAATCTCTTTACCGCGGAATTATACTATACTAGCTGTAACTTCACTCAAACCGGAACAAAGTAATGTTGGCACAGTACCAGTGGCGGTGGAAATATGAGCTGTGGTAGCACTTAAGTAGACGGCTTCCGGCAAAATAGATCAACCATCATTAAAATCGTCATCGTCATCCAAGTTATATATTATTAATTGATACTTTCTATAAGGGACAATCCTCCAACCTTCCATGGCTAACCCAAAACTCATATAGACCGGATCATGGATGAGCGTACACGGTCTAGTCCCTGTTGAGCTCCTCTACACCTTCTTGACTCTCTATAAATTATTTATTCCTCTGTCTTTATGTCAATTTTTTTATTCTCCTCTCTTGCGGGCTGACCATGACGTTTAGACGGTCGACTTCGGGCGTCGCTGCCAAGTTGCTTCTCCGAGCGTGCTATTCCTGGGCAAACCCTAGGGAGATCCGTAGTTAAGTATACTGGTACCAGCAAGGATCCAAGCCAAGTCATTGGCAACCAATATAACGTCGATGAGGCATATACAATGAGAAGCTAATATAAAAGCGAATGAGTCCAAATATATGTCGAAATTTTAAATGACAATGAGGTTATTACTCATATATATATATATGTTACTCTGATGGCGGTAAAACAGTCATGCTGTTGTGGCGGTTCGACATTATGAGGATCGTAGGCAAACGAAGTGGGTTCATAGAAAGCTCTTTATACTACCTTCTATTATTTTTATATGCGTCTGGAATCAAACCACGAGTGTTCGTGTTACAAGACAAATGGTTAAGTTAGGTTAGATAAATATTATACAATAAATTAAAAAAAATAACAAAAAGCCAAACTGCTCTTATAAGCATTTACAGTGTAGTCTTTTAGTTTATTATATGCAAGTTAATAAATTGTAATATATATTTTAATCAAACAGAGAACAAACCAAGTATAACTTGTTTTATACAAAAAATATGTGCAGTGGAGTGAGAGAGATAAATAAGGAGCGTCTCGCCACAACTCATATTAGCGCAACTCAATCTTAATGCACAAATCCAAAAACATTACATCCCTCACCCCCTGCGAAGACATCCTCTCGTCTGGATGCGGGCAAATCTTCGAATTAATTTTACTGCCGAAATATGCAAATCTCGAGATATAGCCGCCTAATAACATGTACAAAAGAGTGGTGACTTGAGCGAGCGAACGCGCGAGATTGCTTATCTGCAGTTGGTATGCGAGGAGTTAAGTGCCCACTGCCAACCTGTCTCTGTGATGACATTGTTCTGTAACATTTACATATATTGTTCTGTTGTTCAGAACAAACGACTATACGTTCTGGATTCAATGAAGAACTAGGTGATCTTAATTATACATTTAGTATACAGGTAATACAGACTATATGTAAATGAAGTAATTGATAATAGAGGTTTGTGATTAATTCTGTGTTAGACGAAATATGTGATGACATAGAATATTTTATACGATGAAGCGACGGAAGGAACGTTCACTTGATGGTAAGTGATAATCCTGTACATAACAATGTGGCGGCCCGTCGTATTGAGACATGAGATGTCAAGTTTCGTTACCTCAGTAATATCACTAGGTATAACCTTCAAACACAGTAATGTTTATACATCGCTGTTTGGTGGCAGGAATAGTCGCTGCAATGATACCTCATTAGACTGTCTCCGGCAACAGAGACCTATCATTAGGTAAAGTATATTTGGTCAGAATCGTAGTAACTTACTGGATGCGAGCAACGCGGAAACGAACGATGTGGAGATCTTTGTTGGAGGCCTATGTCCAGCAGTGGATGTCTATCGGCTGATGATGATGATGATATTTAAGGTAATACAGTGACTACCGGGATCATAACCCAGAACGGGGAATAAGTTCTTCAAATGCCGAGGGACGTTTGATTTGGTAAAAACTTTGACACAACCCTGATTTCTTCTGGAAGACAAGGTATCTTTCACGCAGTCAAAATTCTGTAGCTGATCTATGTCATAATCGTTGCCTCGGGCTAACATTATAGCCGCTTCGAGGAGCTTAATAGGTTACAAAATTTACCGCGATAGTAGAAAATACACGATGCTTACGTGCCGGCACCGGGGCGGACTTATCACGCGCGCTATGCAGCTGTTTGCTTTAAGTATACCGCTTTAAAACTTAAGCACAATAAATATCCTTCGCGTTACATTCACGATGTATCTAACGCTCCAGTCGACTTCCGATTTCTCAACTTTACCACTTTAAGTTGCATCGAATCAAAAAAGTATTTAATACTCCAGAAAGTAGTACTGATAAACGCTTCCGGAGATCGTTTAGGTAGATATCACCGCAGCTCCAGTTCCTGCCGCTAAATAGTACTGTGCAAACATTACTATGGTCCGGTTTAAAGAGAGCTACAGCAAAAGAAATTACTAGGATGATGACAATTTCAGCACTGTCACTTTGTAGAATAAGTTATCGCCAGCGGTATTTCTAAACCAATAAGACATGGGGCTTTCTAGAGAAGAGCGTATTATCGCCTCAAAGGTTGGCAAAGCGGCTGCGACTCTTTTGGTGATGCGACTGTCCATGGGCGTCGGTGATCACTTTCCGACAGGTTAACTGTTCGCTGGTTTGCACACCCTACTTATAAAAAAACTAAACCTCTTATTTCACAATCACAATGTGATGCTATGTATGTTGTCTTAACAAGCGTCATAATGATTGCCAAGCGCATCACTTCAAGTGCATTAAGTGCACGTCTCTTCTTTCTCTTAGCTTCCTCTAGTAAAAAAAACAAATAATGATGAATGAACTGAAGATACAACCAAGATGTTACCATTACGACTTTACGGTTGAAGGGAAAAAAATCAGATACATTCCGAAATGTTATCGTCATCAGCCGACAGGCGTCCACTGCTGGACGTAGGTCTCCCCCGAAGATCTCCACATCGATCGGTTTCGCGTTGTTCGCTTGCAGTGTTTTCGCAATTCTCACCAGAACGTCGGTCCACCTTGTGAGAGGCCTCCCATCAATACTTCTACTGGTACGCGGGCGCTACTTGAGGACCTTACTGCCCTATCAGCAGTCGGTCCTTTGAGCAATGTGCCCTGCCCATTGCAACCAAGTCTAGCAATCTTTTGGGCTATGTCGGTGACCTTAGTTCATATGGCTATGTCCACATTTGTAATACGATCGCACAGACCTCTGACCGATATCTTATAATAATAGCTAGTTATAGGAGTTCCAGATTTTTTTTATACTTCATTATTGGATTTACACTACAACTATGATATAATGAAGCGACATTAAATAATTACAATACTGAATACCATAGTTGTACTATTGGTTAATATAGATCTAATATAAGGAATTTAACTTAAATTATTAGGGTTAATCCGGAGAGCAAATGCAGTAAAACAAATTCCTGATGACCATGTTCAAGAGTACATTTGAATAGGTTGAAGCAACCGTGTCTTCCGATTCTAGGTTAAAGACTGGTTAATACGAGATTATAAATATGAACTTTTTCTGGGACTGTTTCTGCAACTTTCTAAATTACTACTTTGGGTATTCTTCTTCGTCGGTATCACTCTTGTTAGAGTGGCCGTGTTCATGCTTCACAACACGCCGCCACTCTTCGCTGATTGTCCGCCTTCCTTGTGTATTCATGTAATGATGAACCATTTACTGCTGCTTTGTTTTGGGTATATATAATATAAAATAGCTTACTTGCAGAGCACTGTCTCGCTGCCAGAATCGAAGAGTCCTCCACGGCCCCAGCGGCTAGGCAGCTCTACAATGATCACGCCTCGGGAGCCGAACAGGCACAGACGGCTGCCACAACAACTGCTCATGATTTGCTCCACTTTGAAGGCTGGCGGTGAGACGAGCTGCAGTTTCTGCAACAACATTTAACCAGTTATAAACGGATTTTACAAAATTCCTTTTCTACAGAACAGCTAATAAGATATAGACGATATAATAATTCTCAAACACTGGAACCAATTTTTTAGTAGGGTACACATTTTCTGAAGAAATGTAATTTAGAGAAAATACTTTCAACGGTTTCGAGAACTTTAACAGGTCAAACATACGTATTATTATAATTGTATAAGATCTCTTTTCCATTCATTATCAACATCATCTTTTTTGGGGTAGGCTGAAGATGATGAAGATGATGAGCGATGAACGTCTTGCTTGTCTCATCGCTTCGTAGAATAAAACAAACACGCCGTCCGTCGTAGGACGGCTTCCTTCGCTCGCAGGAAAAATCCGATGCATTTCCATCAAGCTGATAGCTCCCAACTATCCCCCGGCGAACGACGCCGAGATATGATTAAAGAAACTTTTTTAATCAATAAGAGGAACGAAAAAAAAATGGCGCCGGAGGCAGCTCGGCTCGCTTCCTGGTCGCCTTTTTCGCTTTATTTCTCATTACGCCGCCGCCTCGGTTCGCTTCCTCTTACGTCTTACTTATAATCGTTTATCGTTTGATGGCCGGGCGGTCGGCGGCTTCTATTTTAGAGGAAATTGAAAAAGTTGCCGCGATTGTCGACTGAGAGATGGCTATATCCAGGATCACGCCGCCGAATTTGCAAATTTTAAATACGACAAAGCGTCGAGCGAACCTTCACCCGGTGATCCATAACGTGGCGCTGGTCCATAACAGACGGACATTCCATACGTACACGGGTAGAGACCTACATTACATGAGGTAATGAATTCCACAAACCACAACCTTCCGCTGTTCGAGTCTAGTGACTAGTCTACTGGTGGTAAGTCGCTGGTGCCGGAGACCGTCTAGGTAGGTATTATCAAAGCTCCAAATAATAGTAGTGCAAACACTACTGTGTTGAAAGGCGCTATAGCTAGTGAAATTACTAGGGTAACGAGACAACATCTTATGTCTCATGTGATGAGAACAACGCGGTACAGTGTATTACATCCTAAGTAGCAACATGTATGTACAGGCATATCACTTTATTACAAGTGAACCGTCTTGCTCGTCTCATCGTTTCGTAGAAAAAAAAATGTTTTTATTAATACACCTTAAATATGTGACGTTAGTATCATAGTACTAAATCGGTTGAACTATTAGCTTGTGTTTTATAAATTAAATTAAAAAAATCGGTTTAACCATTTGAGAGTTATTCAGCTGATTTCAATGAAATTGGTTTTTAAATATTTTTGGTACATTCGGAAGAACTTCATAATCTCCTAATCATCATCATTAGCCGATAGACGTCTACCGTTGGATATAGGCCTCCCTCTAAAGAACTCTACGTACAGTCTGCCTCCAGATACCGCTGGGGACTAGTGGTTGTCGTGTGTAGGAGTCTATATGAGAAAATTTGGGCTATTTCCAAACACGCTGGCCCGATGCGGGTTGGCAGGAGTCAGAGCTTCGTTTGTTGATTAGCAGGGTGCACCATGAGCAGGTGAGGTTGGCTTGGAACCCGTAAGTTATTGTGCGGGAGCCCATACATTTAAAATTTCATACTATTAACATTGATACACCGATGTAGATCAGTTTTTGAGGCGCTGTAAATACGAATTCTTCATCTCAATCTTAGATCCTGCTCGAGCTTAAGTTTTCTATGAAAATAATTATGGTCAGCATTTTTTCATCAGAACCAAAATAACCACTTGGTCAACATAGCGTTTCAGCAGAGATAACTGGATGCAAACTATTTAAAATATATTCTGTCTACATGAAAAATGCAGCAAGTATACGCGTATTGCATTCCACTGGTTATTTAAGAAGGCAGGTGTATCTTAGTACAGTTTTAAAATATAATATTAATGTAATGGTGTAGGGATGAGCAATATATTCAAAATCGAACCCAAAACAACGTTGCAGCCACACCACACTACAGCAATAACTTCCACTACATTTAACTTTGAATCCAAACTTAACCGTCCGTCGTATAGTCTTGATAGATGTGCTATTGGAAAGCTAGCTTCTAGCAATGAAACGTACGATACATATTATATAAGTATTTACTTTGCATAGAGACAAAGATATAGGTTTTTTTTTATATATAATTAAGCGACGAGACGAGTGGGACGTTTACCTGATGGTAAGTGATACCGGGCGTATCCATACCAACGTGGCGCTAGTTGCACGATACACAATACATTATGTTCGTAGTCGTAGCTCGTAGGAGGTGTAAGGGTTCCCGCATAACTCACGGGATCCAAGCCAACCTTACCTGTTCGTTGTGCATCCTGATAATTAAAAAAACGAGGGTCTTGTTTCTACCAACCCGCATTGGGCGAGCGAGGTGGGAAATGGCAGAAATCGCCCTATATGAATCCTTACTCTATCGATGTGGGAATATTTGGAAGAGGCCTACGTCCAACAGTGGACGTCTATCGGCTGATGATAATGTTCGTAGCATTGAGACATAAAATGTTAGGTCTCGTTACCCTAGTAATTTCACTAACCGCCTTTAAACTGGAACACAGTAATATTGGTACAAATATTGTTTGTCCGCTGCAATAGAGGCGTTGCCGTGGTGCCTAGTCTAGATGGTATCCTGCAACAGAGACCTACCAGTATACTATCTTATCACAAGATGATGTAGTCACTGCAGTATAAACATAACAGTTATCAGCGAACTCGAATTAATATGATGATGAAAAAAATTAATTTTAACTGTGCCTTCCAAAGTATAAAGCTTCCCGTCAACGTAAAAGCCCGCTGAAGCAGGGAATGGAGCGTTCAGTACACAAAAGGTGGTACAGTAGGACTGCATTAGGCAGTGATTATCGAGAAGAATCAAAGCGATTTAACCCTCGGCGAATTCCGCAGCGGGTCGCGCCGACCCCCGCGGCCTGAAAATCCACCCGGCGAACGGGTTGAAACGAAAATTGATTAATCGCTAAGTAACTTAATCGACTCCTCTTAAAATATGCTGTTTGTGGCTTAAGTAGAAATCGTTTTGTAATTTACTTGTTTAAGTTATTTTAGATATATACGTTTGCGCATAGCAGTTACTACTATATATAGGAGGTAGGGGAAAGGTGTGTAATCCGGATATGGTAATTAACCTCATGGAGCAAAAGTACATCGAGGTCCAAATAGTTATCTAACCCTTCAGTGATATATATAGATGGCCAGATTTTCATTGGCTCATCTCGATATCTCCGAATCTTTATATATTACACATATATATTTATATGATGGCCAGAAAAGCGGGCTGGGAAGAACCAGTATAATTATACGCCGTCAGATATCCATAGCTGGACTTGGACTTTCCCCAAATATCTCTCTACAAATACTCTGCCCTGCTACTGCATCCATTAGCTTCCCGTAACTCTAAGACCTTACCTTCAGAAGTCGTCAGTTCTTCGGGCAATGAGCCCTGCCCATTAATATGTGAGTTAAAGCTATTGGACAAAAGTAATCATCATCATCAGCCGTAGATGTCCATTGCTGAACATAGACCCTTCCAAAGATCATCACATTTGTAGAGGTTCATATGCAGGGATTTGGGTCATTTACCACCACGCTGGCCAAATGCGGGTTGGTGGGAGCCAGAGCCTCGAATCTTGATTAGTAGGGTGCACTACGAGCAGGTGAGCTTGAGTCTCGTTATATGTTGTGAGGGATCTCTTACATCCCTTATTATATAAAAGTTATATTAAAACATAAATAATAACAAAATCGTTTTCATGTTTATAACTTTCTTAAAGATCAAAAGTGGAAAATAGCAAATCTTGAAACAGCTAATTTTTTTTAATTTTTTTTATTATAGTCAAGAACTGTCTCACAAATATTTTACAAGATGTCACTGAGATAAATCATGCTATTTAAATATTTTATTAGTATGCCAATTAGTATAAATAAACTGTAATTATAAACCCTGATATGTTATAATGTTTATATTATAATGGAAAACGTAACCTGGTCGAAAACGGATTAACTAACGGTAACCCCTGGGTCGTAATAAATCTCGTCAATAAAAACGTACCGACGGATTCGAACCCCCTTAACGACGCGGATGTTCCAGTTAAACCGTATACGAACAAAACTCATGTAATTCTTGTGAACTTTATATTCATATGAAGTATACTACCAGGAAAAGTTTACTGCGAAGAAAGGTTTACTGCGAGGAACAGTTTACTGTGAGAAGTTTACTACCAGGAAAAGTTAACTGCGAGGAAAAGTTTACTGCGAAGAAAAGTTTACTACGAGGAAAAGTTTACTGCGAGGAAAAGTTTACTGCGAAGAAAAGTTTACTACGAGGAAAAGTTTACTGCGAGGCAGTTACCTGTGGGGAAAAGTTTACTGCAAGGAAAAGTTAACTGCGAGGAAAAGTTTACTGCTATGAAAGTTTACTGCGCAGAAAAGTTTACTTCCAGGAAAAGTCCACTGTGGGTCCAGGAAAAGTCCACACCAACTTAAATTAAAAAATATACAGAGGAGCAATGAGACGACCAAGACCTGATGGTAAGTGATGTGCTCATCCATGACAGTGTAGCGATATTTAGAATGTTATACCTTGTACTACATTGCGTCCGTCGCCTTGAGATATAAGATGTTAAATCTCGTTACCCCAGTAATTACACTAGTTACAGTGCCATTTCAGCCCTGTAGTTTCGGGCTATTAATAATAAAACTAAGGTATTTCCTGCCTGTCGTACAAGGCGACTGAAAGGGTCTTCGGGTTCGTGGGCTTTGAGGGTGGCCCTCAGAGCTCAATAAGCGAGCCTTAGGAGGACGGCAAATGCATGGTGGTCTTGTACTTGCCGTAGTACAGCGTGGATGCTGAGGACGGCTTTGCTCTTTCGTGGGATATTTTAGCCAGAGTGCAGGGTGGGACCGGTGCGTGCCGTAGGAGATGCTGGAGTCCCACATAACCTTGTCTTACCCAAGAAGCAAGGCATCTTTTAAGAAGAATTCCTTCGCGATAAAAAAAGCTACAGAGCCATTTAAGCGGAAAGGCAGTAATGTTTGTCGGCTGCGATAAGAGCTGCGGTGGTCTCTGGTACTTGAGACCTACTACCCTAGTGTTTTGTGGGGAAAACTAGCGCTGTCGTAGTACATAGACGGGTTATGGCAGAACTGTGTTACCGGAGACCGTCTAGGTGGCTACCACTGCGGCGCCTATTGCTGCCGACAAACACTAGCGTCCAAACGTTCTTGAGTTCCGGTTTGAAGGGCGCTGTAGCTAATGTAATTACTGAGGTAACGAGACTCAACATCTACTGTTTCAAGGCGATGAGCAATGTGATAGTGTATATCATTCTAACTAGTGTCACATTGTTATGGAGGCAGGCGTATTACTTACTATCAAGTGATTGTTCCGCTCATCTAATCGTTTAATGAAATAAAAAATATATATGTCAAGTTATCAAAAAATATATCTTTTTTTTTTCAAAAAAAGCTATTTCATCTCATACAATTCTCGCAAGAACATTACTTGAAAGCTTCCAACATATCGAATGTACGAACTTTGCAAAATAAACATTTCGTTTTTTAATTAGCGGAAGTGCGGCCAACGGAAGGCAGCAGCATCATGCAGCCGCACCGATGTTAATACAGTTAACATAAACAGCTGTATTAATGTTCCCACAGCTGGGATACGCTACTCTCACAAGTGGAGTAGTGATACTTGCTGTATCCAGACTTAGGCTCTGGCCTGTGAGATTGGAGGCCTTTAACTCGGCAAGCTGACTATAGTAAGGAATTTTACAAGATGATCAAGACTATTTCCTCATCACGCGGGCTGAATGCTGGTTTGAGGGTAATATGGTTAAGGCATGAGGTTGTGTCGTTAGTTGGACTCAGAGAGTGACCCCATGTTTGTGGTTAAGAAACATAAAATCTCCTACCTCGGTTATGTACTCCGTCATCAGTGATATGACGTTCTGCAGCTGATTTTAATGGGTAGTTTCTGGAAAACGAAAGGTGGGGAGAAGGAAAAAGTCATGGTGGAGAAATATCAAGGAATGGACTGGTATACTTAGCGCGTCCGAATTTTTCCGCCGAACCAAAGACAGTAAGGACTGTACCACGCGTATCGCCAACCTTCACTAGTTGGAGAGGCGCTTTAAGAAGAAGGGTAATATGGTTAAGGGATGGTAAACAAACATTCACAATTGGAAATCACCGCCAGCTCCCGACTAATGCCGTCGAAATAAATAAATTAGAGATGTAGAACAAAAAATTATATATGCAAATATCTCACCGCAAGTACAATAAAAATAAAAGCCGGGGGGATCCCGCCGGGTGGATATTAAAATTCGAGATGCACGTACGGGGTTAAGCCGGCACACAATTAAACGAAGGTGGGTCCGTCTAAAGGGGGTAGGCGGAGGGTTATTTTTTTTTTGCCATATTTAATAAAATAATATAAAAATTAAAATATTCAAGGCGCGTCCGTTCGCGTATCGCGATCGGTGCCCGGGACAGATATATTTGTTTGCATTTTGTGTTTTGTTCTACGTGAGGCGGCGGGCGGCGGGCGGCGGGCGGCGAGCGGCGAGCGGCAGGCGGCGGAAGATTAGCGACCACCATGTGCTCCAACAACAATTGCCCCTGATTTATTTCTGACCGCTGTTACGATTTTTTTTTAATTTAATTATATTGTTATACGGGCGACGTGCGGCTATAATACGGAGATTACTTTTATGTGACGAGACGAGCGGGACGTTCACCTGATGGTAAGTGGTACGCCCGCTCGTGGCGTTAGATGCCAGTGCGCTCATGACCCTGTTACACAAGATATTAAATCATGTTCCATCAGTAATTTCATTACGACCAACGCCCTACAAACCAGAACGCTAATGTTTGAACACCATTGTTTTTCGGCAGGAACAGGAGCTGCCGTGGTACCTACCTAGACGGTATCCGGCACCAGCCAAGAAGATCATTTATCGGGTACATACTGTATAGTATTGTCTAACTGCGAATATTGAAGGTGACTGTACTTCCGGTTAATACTAGGGAAGACGAGCAAATATTTGCTTCCTGGTTCTAGACACCTGTGAAGTAAGTACTAAAGACTGAAGGCTGCTTTATATTTTTTTTAATTAAAAGCTCTCATCCCCACAGTTGCCCTTTAAGTAACAAAGGTTCGATCGCTGCGTTACGTTACCACTCTGTTATGACCATCACCAGAACTTGGATTATGTCTCTAATGGAATAGGCGTTAGTGTTTTCATGCAAATATGACGCGAGGATCATCACAAAACGATTGGCTTCAAGATTAGGACATGTAAGTTAATTTACTTAACTATACTACGGTCTATAACTTAAAGTCAATGTTACAGCTATGGAAATAATATAACCATACCTTTTTTCTAACAATGGGGTTGTATGCATGATAATGATCATAAGTAAAACATATAAATTTCACTGGTGGTGGGTCTCTGTTGCCGGAGACTGTATAGGCACCACGGCAGATCCTATTTCCGCCTCCTAACAATAATGTGCAAATATTACTGTGTTCCGGTTTAACGGGTGATGTAGCTAGTGAAATTACTTGGGTAAAGAGATTTTATATCTTATGTCTCACGGCGACAAGCATATTGTGGTGGTGGTACACTAGTCTAACTGGCGCCAGGTTATGGACAGGCACATATCACTTATCATCCAGAACCTATATTCTTACTTTTTAATATATCCCTGATAGTAAAGTGATACTATGTACTTTCTTCCATCTTATATGTTCCTTATTCATATAAAACGGAAATATGTTCAAAAACATTCTTGAATTTAAACTTTCCAGAGATAAAATAAAGATTTTACTAATAGTGTAAAGTCGTTGCAAGATTATCCGGAACAGCCTGACCTCACCGACCCGGATTAAAAATGCACCCGGACATTATTAGTTTAAGGCAATAATAACTTTAAGTACTTTAAAGTTTTGGCTTAATTTAAATAAGAATATTTTCATTACAAAATAGTTAGTTTGGATGACGTTAACTGTTTTTTTTTTATATTAAACTGTGGTATGGGGTAGGGACGTGCTCAGAGAAATTGGTGTAGGGTATGGAAACCACACCCGAAATCTTTCTTAACTATATTTAAAACCTAACTTAAGCTATATTTTAAACTTACCAATTTAGCACAAATTTAACAATATCAAAATCGTAGTGATCGATCGATGTGGAGATCTCTGGAGGAGGCCTATGTCCAGCAGTCGACGTCTGTCGGCTGATGATGATGATGATGAAAGCGTAGTTGTTTACGTTTTAAATAACTTGTGAGATTATTATTTAGATAGGATTATGGAGCCAGGGTATGCAGTGCTCGTTTGTCTGTATGGAGTTCACGCCCTTAGTATATGGTACTAGTGAAATAAAATAATTCAGAGAAAACTTCCGGTATGAACAACGAAGAAAAGTTTACGAAAACAGTAAATAAAATAATGTAATAAATTATTGCCACATAACTTTCGATTATCAGTCGATAGACGTCCACAACTGGACATAAACCTCCGCCAAAGATCTCCACATCGATAGGTCTCGTGTTGCTCGCATTCAGAGGTCACTGACATAGCTACAAGGACCGATGGCCGATGAGGCAGTAAGGTCCTCGAGTGGCGCCCGCGTACCGGTAAGACGTAGTGTTGGGAGGCCTCTCACAAGGTGGACCGACGATCTAGTTAGATTAGCGAGAATCCACCCACTCATAACGTTTACTATGTAATAAATATTTTGTTTGTTACTAGACAGTAATAAACTGTATTTTCATGAGCTGAAAATGTAAATAGAATGGTAATCCTGCTACCAGATAACTTATCTATCTTAAAGTTTATCTAATCGTAGTATTTTCCACAAAAAAGTAAGTAATTTTGGATTATTGAAATTAGTTTCTCGCTACTCGACACTAGATGGCGCTACAGGTTACTTTTATTGTATGCACAGAGACATCACTCGCTTTCAATTGATCAAAATTTAACCGTTGAATAAAGTATATGACAAAATTAATTTTATGTACCTCAAGGTATTTTAAGAGTAGTGAGATTTGTTGTACTATATCATTACAAAATTATATTTGAAATAAAATAGAGAAAAGGCAATAAAAGAATTTAACCTCTCTAAGGCAAAATTGCTATTTTTTTACCGGAAGTAGTAACAATGCACTCTGTAAATAAGCAGGCGTACCTATTCCTATGTAGTGGAATAATAACAAAAGATTTTGTTCTTAGCGAATAAAATATAGGCGAGTCCTTTGGAATTTTTTATAATATTAAGTAAGAAACAAACAAACCATACCGGCCTGCCTGATGGTAAGGAGTTAATGTAGCATACGTACACCTGCATTACCAGTGGCATCACAAGAGAAATATCATTATGATCAGCTGATAGACGTCCACTGCTGGACATAGGCCTACCCCAAAAGTATCCACATCGATCTGCCCTGCGTTTGCTTACATCCAGTGAGTTCACGCGATTCTCAATAAATTGTCGGTCCACCTTGTAGGAGGTCTATCTCTATCTAATTCTACTACTACTACTACTACTACTAATACACTACTCATTATTTCACACTACTACATCTATAAATAATATACACAACATTCAAAGATTACTGTACATACATCATCGTTATCATCTCAACAGATAACCGTCCACTGTAACAGTTTTTTTTTGTGTTTGTCGTTTAAATTTAACTATTACTGTGATTTTTTTATTCTACGATGGTAAATGATACCAGCTCCATAACAGTGCCAGTGCTTAATGAGGATGACATACACAACACCATATTTTGCTCGTAGTAAAACATACGTTATGCTCAAACACATCCACTTGCTATTAAATGTAATTTTTTTTTCCTATCAGATTTCTCGTAATTATAATCTTTACATTATAAATATCATCTAACTTTAATTATAATCTCGCGGACAAGCTACAAACTTAAGCTCATTAAGCTATCTAAATTGTACCTGAGACTTAGTATAATAAAATTGATCAACTCTTTCAATATTGTATGTTTATACTTTAATCGTTTAGACTTGCTTCCGGTGGCAGGTCTCTGTTGCCGGAGACCGTCTAGGTAGCTACCGCTGCAGCTCTTGTTCATCATCATTAGGTTTCCGTTTCAAACTGAAGTTTGGCGATCAGATGGAGAAAACCATTACGATCCTCAGCAATTCTTTTTATCTGATGGTATTTAAACCCGTTCCACTCCTTAATGCTGTTAAACAATTTTTTCCGCTGTCTACCAGGTGCACGTTTTCCAGGAATTTTCCTCCATGATCAACCTTCAATTAGGTCTTATTGCAGTCGATTGCTAGTAGTGTGTCTACATTATTGTGTTCCAGTTTGAAGGGCGCTGTAGCTAGTTGAATTACGGAGGTAATCAGACTTTAACATGCTGTGTCAAAGCGAGGAGCGCAATGTGGTGCTGAGTATATCATGCTAACTAGCGTCACTTACCATCAGGTGATCGTCACGCATGTCGTGTTGCTTCGTCGAATAGATAAATAAATACGTAACGGTTATATATTTTATATGATGAGGTTAAAAACAAAGAGAGGTGGGAGTGGGGGTAGGAGATTGAATCGATCTCGCTGTCGTTCCGATTCCATAATATCGCCCATTTCCTAATATTAATAGCTTTTTTATTACACTTCGAGAATTTAACCGAATTCGGTGGCGGGGGATATTAATCGTCCGAATATTATTCCGCCCGTTTAATGCCGCCGATGGGAAGCTATAATTTATATAAAAAAAAAAAATGCTGTAATACAAAATTTACTGGTGGTGTTATTGCAAGGAGTTATTTCTCTGTTGCAAATTAGTTAAGTTAAAAAAAAAAACTTTATTGCTCACCATAAATTATATATCTTTTAATGGGATTAATGTGCTAATAAATATTTTGTACCAGCCAATCTGCAGCATTATCTCACCATCATGAAGAATTTAGGTTAGTTTACATAATGCCTTTTCATGAGTGTAATAGACAGACATTCCTTGACTCATCACGAAATCTCCGAAACTATTAGACGTAAACACTCAAACATTCGGTAGAGATATTGCTTCTGCCGTTTAGAGATCAGCTAAGAATAGATTTTACAAAATTCGATCCTGCAAGGTAGTTGCTGTGGTGTTATAGCCAGCTAAGCGGAATGGGTGAAAGTGGGGGGCAGGTAGTTAAATATTTGAGGTTGTTAACAATGATTACATAAATAAAATATTGATGAAGTAGAAAATACTTAAACTAACGGTGGTAATTTTTGAAAACGTATTATCTATTAGGTGAGGTTCCATTTATCAGACTTCTACAAAAAGGATAGTTTTTTTTCCGAAGTTGATCCTGGAGGGCGGAATTCACGTAAAACCTGCTCCTAGTGGACATCGGAAGAAACGGTTTCATGATGAAGGAGTAGGTCTGGATTTAAATGCCGTGAGTTGAAAAAAGGATTTGAGAACCGGACTAGTATTATTTTAATCTGACCGCACAACTTCAGTTCGAAGTACCACGTGATGATGATAACAACTTGTTTGAGAGTATTTACTCTTATCTAAAGCGCATTTTACAAAGTCACGGGACGAGCGGGAGCTTCACCTGATGGTAAGTGATATGCCCGCTCATAACAACGTGGCGCTAGTTAGAATGGTATACACAGCACCAATCATGCTCGTCGTCTTGAGACATATGTTGAGTCTAGCTACCTTAGTAATTACAGCTACAGAGCCCTTCAAACTACAACTCAGTTATGTTTTCATAGTACCGTTTGTGGGCTGCAATAAGCGCCTAGACTTAGACGGTCGCTGGAAACACAGACCTTTTTTTTATGGTTTCGGGGAGGGGGAAAATCTTCGAAAGATACCCCGCTTCTGCGGGAAAGTCAGGGTTACGTGAGATTCTTACTCACTAAAACCCCCTTGGTGGTCTGCATCAGTGCATTCGGAGTGGCTCCGGGGCCTCGTGATAGAACGCATCGGTGTTTCACTCCTAGACACCATCGCTGAGTCATACGCTGTCCCACGCAGGTTCGCTTGTTGAGCGATAAGGACCCCATCCCCAAGCCCCGCGAAACTCCTAGACCCTTTTAGTAGCAGCAGTTCTACGACAGGCAGGGTTTGCCTTAGTCCTATTCTTACCAGCTCGAGATTACAGGGCGGTGGTAACAGAGACCTACCACCAGTAAATTTTCACAATGAGCTCACGACCTGTATTAAATAATACGCAAACAGCGCACTTAGCGCGGCGACGCTGCGAACGCTATTAGCAAAAAAGCTTGCGTTAAAACGCCGCGACCTCAATTCCTGAACACCTGTCCACGGGCAGGTAGGACGCGGATAGTTGGGACAACTCCACGCATAAATCACCCCACTCCCGCACAACGTACTCTCAGCCGGGCCATTAGCATTTTTTATGCATAGGAATCGATCCTGAGACCGTCTAATGCCTCCCGCGATACATTAATATCTTACTTTTTATGACTCTTCGGTAGCATTCCTTCAGACGTAAGACGGAGCCCCTGCTTCGGCAAAACCTACCCTATGGCGATAGGCACTGAGTGTAGTTTGCGGTGGGAGTGTTTCTTACAGAATTGAGCTGGTACGGAAGTTATGGGAGTTGCAGGAGTTGATAATAGGTGGCGCTGGCGATTTTCTTAACGCTTCCATTTTTCTTTCACGGGCACTTTGAGATTAAAAGTTTGGAAAATGAAATGAAAAGTTAGCGGGCCAGTTAGCGCGCGCTCTCGCGTATCGGCCGGATTGGGGGGGATTGTGTTCGGAGATTTTTTAACTTCCCGAATCGCCCCGTGATGTTTTATAATGTACTTGCAAGTTATTACTTACCTAACTTAATGTCACTCGCGGAGTCGCCCGCTCGAAAGGGGATGAAACGAGCGTTTTTGCGATTTTTCGTTGATACTACCTTTGTCTTATAAACGTTACGGGTTGCTATAGAAGTTACAACATTAACATTATTTGACTTTAGATTGTGTTATTCAAATTATAACAATAAGTTATAATGTAATAAGTTAAAGTTATAACATGGATATTGAAATAATTAAAATTTTTCTTGGACATAGTTAAAAACTTTAAAACTACAGCGGAGCTTAACTCTCCCCGCAGTATATACACTTATAGTATACTAGCATTGGTGTGATTTGTAACATATTTTACTTAACAACTACTTGTCATCATCAGACGATAGACTCTACAGCTGGACACAAGCTTCTCTCAAAGATCCCCACGTGGATCGGTTCTGCGCTACCCGCATCGCCGACCACTAGGGGCGGTCGGTTGTAAGGGTTCATATGGAGGGATTTGGGCCATTTTCTACCACGCTGTCCCATGAGGTTTAGTAGGGGCCAGAGCCACGTTTGTTGATTAGCACATTGCACCACAAGGAGGTGAGGTTGGCTTGGGTCCCGTGAGTTGTTGTGAGGGAACCCTTGCACCGCATTCGACATTATGAAAATTAGCCTAAAATCTTCATGGTGATGAGTTGATGCAGATTGGGCGGATAAAGTATATAATTAAACGTGGTCAATAAAGTTTGTTTTTTTTAATTTTAAATAGATACAATTAATTTCTAGCAGACAAATAACTACTTGAAATAACGCCGCTCGTAAATTTAGTATTTTTTATATACCTATATATACATAACTATTGCACCCCTACTATTTAACAACCACCTTACAGAAATATAAATTAGAAGTACCAATTAAAATTATCGGTAACGAACATTAATGAACGTGTCACAAAAGTGAATTATATTATAGAAGCGGTGTGTGTGTGTATGTGTGTGTGTGTGTGTATGTGTGTGTGTGTGTGTGTATTCCGAATAGCTGACAAAGCTAGGATCGTAATATTTGGCCGGTGAGGGTATCTAACTGATAACGAGTGTGCTGGGAGGCTGCCAACGCCGCGCTGAGTACCCTTACTGATATAAATCATACATATCTTTAGAATATTTTCAAAATGAACAATAGAAATTAATGTGCAAGCGTTTCAATGCTATATTAAACAGACGAACCTGGTCATCGATGACAATGTGGGTGATCACAACTGGTGGTAGGTCTTGTAACCAGAGATCGTAGTAGGTACCGCCGTAGCTCTTAGATCTACCACAAAACCGTAGTGTGCAAATATTTCTGTGTTCCGAGAAACGAGATTTGACATCTTTATGTCACAAGACGATGACCTCAATGTGGTGCAGTGTATCCATCCTAACAAGCGCCGTTGTCATGTGCAGGCGTATAACAGACCATCAGGTCAAATTCTCATTCTTCTCGCAGCTGCAATGTGTAAACATTGCCATGTTCCGGTTTGAAGGTTACTACTAATATCGGTCTTCCTCGAATTTCATTTATATAACATCCACCTTAGCATCTCGTTAAAAGATGGCTATCCAATGTCTCTTTTCTTTCGTCTCGTCATTTTAAAAGATTAGAAAGAAGAATGTAAGTAACGAAACCCAGCTATTTTGTGCTTTGAAAAGCTTATATTTTTGTTAATAAGAAGTAGTTATCCCGATGTACCGACGACATCATCAGGGCGGTCAGCAGGCGGTCAATGCGAGAAGCTGAGGATCACATTTGGTGGAAGACATTGGTAGAAGGCCTATATCCAGCATTGAATAAACAAAGGCTGACAATGATGATGACGATGAAGAAGTGATGGATGTATACTTAATATTAGGAGCGATCGGTGTAAAGGTATTTGAGTGAAACCCGAGTCCAGTTGTGGTCGTCTATTATATTATTTTACGAGATGATATTAAAAAAAAAGTAACAATTACAAGTTTGACAAAAAAGACATTTTGGAGACTTAAGACCATTATAAAGAACATACTTTCGTCTCAGGAAGGAATCTTAAGAAAATGGATATCTGAAGTATTATATTCGGTGGTTTTGAAATAAAGTCTTGAATACAAAATATATAGATATATAATATATGTTTATAAACAGATAAGCCGTTACAAATAAGCGATTCCGCCGCTGCGCGCAGCCGATACCGGCTCTTGGCATCGCTCCCGCAGCCTCCTGATTAGCCATACCGAGCTTGTTTATCGCTCGGCAGTAGCTACCTTATTAATTTTAAAACACGCTTTAGTTATAAGGCACCGCTTTAATGCAAGCAACGGAATATTTACACAACAACGCCTCTACGAGTTTCAGGCAAAAGGTTTATATAGTTAAGAAAAAAAAATGTTTTTTTATTATTGGAAACGGCGAGATGATAGTAAGGAATAAGAATGATGTAAACTGTACCACATTGTCCACGCGTCGCCTTGAGGCATAACATGTGAAGTCTCGTTACCCAAGTAATTTTACTAGCTATACCGCTCTATAGCTTAGCTTGGTGAGAGTCGCGGGTAACCACTGGATGCGAGCAACGTAGGACCGATCGATGTGGAGATCTTTAGAGGAGACTTATGTCCAATAAACGACGTCTATCGGCTGATGATGATGATAGCGCCCTTCAAATCGGAACAGTAATGTATGTACTATACTGTTTGGTGGCCGAAAGAAGCACTGCGGTGGTAGTTACCTAGACGGTAGATATCATTATTTAAGTTTTACGGAGACCCACCCCAGTAAAACTTATCAATGAAAAATAAAAATTTTGTTAAGTAATATATTTTTTTTGAGAAAAACCGTTAAGTCATCTTTATCATTTTAATATTTTTTTGGAGATCTCGTACTGAAGATAAGTTGTGTTACGTCGTCATTATCATTTCAACCGATAGACGTCCATTGCTGGACATAGGCCTCCCCCAAAGATCTTTACATCGATCGGTCCCGCGCTGCTCGCATCCAGTGGGTTCTTGAGATTTTCATCAGATAGTAGGTCCACCTTGTGGGAGGCCTCCCAATATACTATAACGAAATTCTAAACACAGTTAAATGTTATATAAGTTTGTTTGGCAACTTCAATACAAATTGGAATACATAATATCTACATTATCGCCATTTGCAGTACATTTATGTTAGTTGATATATTATACAATAAAGAATAGAATTAAAAATAATTATATCATCATCATCATCATCACTGTAGCTTTTGGTGCTGGAAACCCAGTGTAGTTTAAACCCAAAATTAAATCTTGAAGCAAAATTTTCCAATTTTTTTTTTTTTTTCTATAATGGGTTACCTAACTTGTACATGATTTTAAATGACAAAAGGCCGTAGAGGTGGACATGATAGCCCTCGTATGCTGACAATCGGGGAACACAGACTTATAAGAAGACATCCAGAGATTCACAGAATCATCACGAGATTTCTGAAATTACTAGACGAAGACATTCAAAATTTGGTATGGCTTGTGACATTTAGAGGTCGGCTAAGAATAGATGGAAATTCCACAACATCCGGAATCAAACCAGTGACCTCTGTGTCGAGGAGGTAACATGAACAGACCAGGACTGGTCGATATGTTCCGTCTTGATACAGAATATTAATGTTTGGAAAACAACGAATAATTTAATTTGTTAATAATAAAAAAGCAAAGCTCTCGCGGGCGTCGCGCTTGTGAGCTTTTTTCCCTCGTTTCGCTAAATTACCGACAGAGATCTTCCCTAAATGACGTCACGTATTTAATTACTACGCCTACGGAACCTCAAAAGTGTCGCTACAGAATTGAAACTTAACAATATTCGACATAGTACACACTATAATACTAAAAACGATAAATCTAAATATCATCATCATCAGCCGAGAGACGTCCACTGCTGGACATAGGCCTGCCCCCAAATATCTCCATATCGGTAATGTCCTTTGAGGGGAATAGGACCGTAAGGCACCACGTTGGCCTAGTACGTGTTGGTAGGTGGTCAGAAACTCGTCTATTATTCAGCAGGGTGCACCGCGTGCAGGTGAGGTTGACTTGGGTTCCGTAAGATGTTGAGCGGAACCCCTTACACAATTGAGAAATAGTATTCAACAATTTAAAAACTATACGCAGAAAAAGATGATACTGGTGGAGGGTATCTATTGTCGGAGACCGTTTAGGTAGGTACTACCAGCTGTTCTTCCTATCGCTATACAGTAGTGTGCGAACAGTACTGAATTCCGGTTCGATAGGGGTTGTAGGTAATAAAATTAAGTAACGAGACTTAACTCGTTTATATTAAGGCGACGAGTGTGATGCAGTAAGTAACTAGCGCAACGTTCTTATGTGCAGGCGTATAACTGACTATCAGGCGATATATATTATGAAAATGTTAGGTCTCGTTACCCCAGTAATTTCGCTAGCTTCAATGCCCAGTATTGTTATGGCTATTAGAGAAACATAAAATCAGGTACTGATCAGTTGCGGCGTGCGCATTTACCGTCGAAACGAGCGCCGTATTAAACCGGTGTGTATCACAAAGCCACGAGGTCAATAGAGGCGGACCGTGTAATGTTCTCCGGTAAAAAGAAAACCAATTTGCCTCCTCCTCCCCTACCCATCACCAGCGCCGAGTCCGCTACAAAGGAGCGCTATCTAGCGATAAATTATCGAAATTATTGCATTAAAAATTCCATCTAGTAAGTCAAAGCGGACCATTACCGCGGAGGAAGAGCGTACCAGGCGAGAAACGACGTAACTGTATATACATACATATATTTCGTATATTTTTTTATCTATACTTTCAGTTTAATATTTCACAATTTTTGATCCTTTAAGTAATTGTTCATTATCATCATTATTATTATTAGCCGGATAACGTCCACTGCTACTAAAGGATCTCCACTAGTAATGATCCATTAACATTGAGTTATTGCGATAACAGCTACTAGTATAGACCTTTGAGGATTTACATCAGCCGATAGACGTCCTGTGCTGAACATAAGCTTCCCCAACAGAATCCCCCATAGGTCAAATAGGAATTAGTAGGGTGGGATTTAAGTCATTTCCCACCACGTTGGTCGATTGCGAGTTGGTGAAAGCCAGAGCCTCGTTTGTTGATTAGCAGGGTGCACCACGAGCAGGTGAGGTTGTCTTGGGTCTCCTAAGTTGTTGTGCGGGACCCCTTACTCCCTTACGTTACGTAACGAAAGTGAACAAAAGTAACGTAAAGGTTACTCTCATGGAATGGACATTCTAATGGACACGGCGCAGGAAATTGATTGCGTAGACCTAAGTATGAACTTAGGAAGTAGAGTGCACCGTATGAATTCACAGGAAATTCGTAAAGCGAATTGTGCCATGTGAACAAACTCTAGTATCTATTTTCCATGTCTTCTATCATGATGGAAAAATCAGTTTTTTTGCCAATGCCGTTTTGATTAGGATGATATACACTGCGCCACATTGATCTGTGTTGAGATATATATCTCCTTGCACTAGTAATTATACTAAATATTCTTTCACGCCTTTCATATCGCAACACAGTACTGTTGTTAGGCGGAAGGAATAGAAGCTGCGGTTATATCTATATACCACCAAAAGATTTATCCCAAGTTAAATAATAGATGTTTTCGCGATGACTGAACATCGGAATAATGACTATGAGAGAATGTTCAGGGGACAATGATAAAAAACCACTGTAACAGAATGAAGTAAAAACAAAGCGGGGGTGCATATGCACGGTTAATATTCCGGTGCCGTCCGGACGTATTATGTCCCGGTGAACGGTCTAGACACCTTCGTTAATATGAAAATTAGCCGGAATGAGGTACAGGAGGAAATTGGCCCGTGCGTCTAAGTCGCTGCTACTTGCCAACATCCCGCTCTGATGCAGGGCGGCATTGAATACAATGATTACATGTTACAGAGATTACAATTTCATTACAGAGTTAACTGCTAAAAACTTTACATTACGTACGTAGTTATCTATGCAATACAATAGCATTCCGTATCCTTTTTAACTAAGAAATTTTTAATATACAAATGGTTATGAATAATTTATAAAATTTATATGCGCACGTTTTTTTTTTATTAGACTCATCGATGAGACGTTACCACGATGGTAAGTGATACCATAAAAGCATAGTTTTAATCAGGGTAACATACACTGCACTGCATTGTGCTCTTCGCCTTGAGACATGACGTTAAGTCTCGTTACCCCAGTAATTTCACTAGCTACAGTGCCCTGTCAAGCAACATACAATGTTTGCGTACTACTGTTTAGCTGCAGTAATAGGTGCTGATGTAATACCTACTTAGTCTCCGGCGACAGAGACTTACCACCAGATAATCTGCAAACATTAATGTTTAAGTTGGAAGAGTATCTTTTCGCTTTGTTAAAAGTTTGTTCTGTTTATTGTGGTTGTTACACTTTAAATTTTTTTATGTGAGAAGTGTAAGTAAAAACAACAATGGAGCGGCTCTGGTGCGTCAAGTTCCGTCATTAATTCCACGGGACCATCGAACAGCGCAGTCAATATGGCCGTGCCATAAACCACCTGAACGCGTCGCTAACAATTTAATTTAGTACAAGGAGCTAACACACCCGATATTGTAAATTCCTGCTGGAGCTCATACAAATTTTCACAGGGCGGACGCCGCCTCTAGGGCTGAACGGGACTTTAGTAATAATACTTTAGTGTTCTAGGGTAGTAGCGACCTACAGTAATAATTGTAAAATTACCGTTAAAGGTTGAGGTTCAGAGTATTCTGAGCACACACGCTTGACCATCTTTAAGTTCACATTCTCTCAACATCATATGAAATTAAAGCCAAATGTTAACTAGTCACTATTGCCCATATATAAATACTGATATTTATTAATTACTTATGTTACTGACTGATACTTAGTTTGTGATATTTTATATTATAAAGAATTTGGAGGTAGTTTTCTTTTATACCACTGCAGCTCCTATATTTGCCGCATAAACAGTAACATATTATGGTTCGAAGGGTGTTATTGTTAATGAAATTATTGCAGTAACGAGATGATATTCAATGTCTCCAGGCGACGAGGATAACGTGGTGCTGTGTATCAACCCAAACTACCGCATCGTTGTTATGGACAGACATATTATTTACTACCACGTCAACGTCACGCTTTTCTCGTTGCTTCGTTCAATCAATAAAAGTGGGACTCAATTCCATTCTAACTATGAGTGCAGCCACCACATTGCAAACGTTGCCTTGAGACATGATGTTAAGTCTCGTTACCCCAGTAATTGAAATAGCTACAGCACCTTTCAAACAGGAACACAGTAATGTTTGCATGATACTGTTTAGCGACAGAAATAGGAGCTGGTATAGTCTACCTACTTAGTCTCCGGCAACAGAAACCTACCGCCAATAAAGATTACTATATATAAACTGTATTATACATAAAAGCGATAAAATTCTTAAAAAAATGTTTTTATTAAATATTTATGGTATTGTTATTTCTCCGATGACATTAGACTTTCGAGTATTCCGTTTGCTATCAGGAACGTTCAAAGCGTCGACATCCCTCCGTAGGAAGCGGAAATAAAAAAAGGGAATTAAAAAAATGTCCGAAGATAGAAAAAAAAAATCGCCACGCTCTACTAATAAACGCGGTGTTCGCTAATTCATCATTGTTTTTTCACTAATAAAAACACGACAAAAACACATCTTTTCCGTCGGCCCTCGTGGGGAGAGCGTTCCACCCGGCGCGAGGGGATCACATGCAGTAGTAGTCTCTCTGTTTGTCTGTCGCTACGCACACACTTCTTATAAATTTACTTGGCTTAAAAAAAATTGTAATCTCTATAGACACGTACGTTAAGTTTACTGTCTAAATTTACTGAAAGCACGCTTACATATAACATAATATTTCTAGCCGGAAATGGGGTCTATCTAATATTTATAGACATGCCTGACTTTAATAATAAAACAAAGGTCATCCCTACTCAACAAAATTTGTTAAGTACTGCTCAGCTTTATAATGCGGATCATAGTAATGTATGCACACTGCTTCTCACCGGCTTCATTAGACGCTGCCATCGTTATCCAATTAGACAGACGGTCTTCAGTTAGAGAGTTCTTCCACTAGTCTCTTTCTCTATTTCTTATTTATATTTCATATTAACTAAGATCAGCGAGATAATAGACAGAAATGTTATTTATCGATCTACACGTACAGCTAAAACCACCAGCATCTCAGATATGTCTAAGCACAGGCCATGTTCATAAATTAAGTAACATTTTTACAACTTTCAGTACAGATACAGAATATAATCATTTCACTAAGATTTAAACGATAGAAACTTATTATATGATTAATAAAATAAGGCAAGCGAGTTCACGGGATGATCTCTAGTTCGCCATAATGTCTTCCGCTGCCGTTCTATAGATTGAGAATATTTTAAAGTGATGTGCTCGCTGGAGGGCCGCGCAAATAATGAAATTATACGGGGGGGTGGTTGGAGGTTGGAAGGGCCCCCCTTTTTTTTTCTCTCTGTTTTGTTTGTTCAATCGTTATTTATCGGGAGATCGGGAATCCGCCGTAGATTAACATCAAAGGTGCTCGGGGGTCTGTATATGGCGTAGTAAAAATTAAATGGGCTTAGTAATGAGATGGCTTTATTGGCTCCGTGCCGTAGATCCTGTTAAAAGAGCTCAAATGAATTTTGTATGTGAGCAGTACTCTCCTTTTTTTAAAGATATTTTTCAAGTATAAATTTTATTAGTGGTTTTTGATAATGTAAGTTACGGATGCTTTTGTTCTCAACTTTAAGACTTAGATATTTTAGAAGGAATATATTGATTATCAAACATTATACCAGTATAATATAATTTCAATTCGTGGTGGAATATAAACCAACCCTTCAAGTTACTCTTTGGTGGTAAAGATCTATAAATTAAGTGTGATTTCTATTAGTAATATATTACAACGAAAAGAAGTTTTTTTTTAAAGAGTTTAGTTAGGAAGTTTACATTGCACCAAAATGCGCATCTAGCGTGCTGAACGCATCAAAGAGTAAATAGAATTATATTTGGTTCTTTGATATTACTCCAAAAAGACTACGAAGAATTTGATTTTGTAATATTTAATACTAAATAAATAGTAAATAAATAGTAGAATGAAATATGACATCAGTGCCTAATCCAGCTAAGGGGTTCTGATTTAATGTTAAAATACTAACTTTACTTGTCACTTTCATGAAATATCTGAAATTCCTCGTTCTTAATGGAAACTGGCCGATATAATGTCTATCGATTGAAGCCCTTATCCTTTAATATTGTCCAAATACCACTATGAATTAAACTGTGTGCCAAAGTGCGACTAATAATTTTATATATTTATATATGATAGGCATTTTTATCCATATCCAGGGTTTCAAATGCTTCTATAGATAACACGCGTTAGCCATGAGTAATAGCAGTTCTTGATTTGATTCCGAAGCTTCGTTAGTTAAGTTTGGTAGGTAAAAAGAGATTTTCGCCACAACATCAAAATTGTGTTCTGGTGATAAATACTGCAATATATAGCAATATATATTGCAGTATTGTTGCAGCAAGCAATATATAGGAATAGAATATATAGCAATATAAGTGATACAACTTACACAACGATGGTAGCAAACTGATCCTTGGTTGCAGACTGAAAAGCCTCTGATGGAAAACACATCTACTAAAGATTTAGAAATAATCCGAATCTTGTATTAAGTTACAAATGGGCATTGACTTTCTATTAATAAATCTAAGTTTTAGAGTTTCCAATCTTAATCTATTCAATTAGAAACTTGATTAGAGCTCGCTGCGGAAATCCTTAAATAAACACGAGAGAACGGTGAGATTAATAAAGCGTCAACTAAAGCGTAAAACAGGCAGAAAAATAGAGCCGGGGGAGTGGAAAAAAAAAGTCCGCCAGGAGCGTGCTCCTCATTAAGCGGGAATGGTAACAGCGGATGAATTGATCAATCAGAAATTTTATGACCGGGAATCACTCAACGGAAAATAATTCCCCGGCCGTTTGGTATGGCTCATCGCCGCCGTTTTAATTTCGTCCTCTCGGGGAGATCGAGTGTCATCCAATCTATCTGACGGGCCGGGGTAGAAAAAGTCAGCCCACCCCCACCCGCCATTTGAGAGCGGACGTCTTCGAGATGATAATGCTAGCCGCGGGACTGTTTTGAATGCGCCAACCGTAGCCGATCGGATACTGCGTTTTAGCCTTAATTAATATTTAATGACTTTTATATCTCTAAACGTAAGTTTTATTTTGTTAATAGTTATATAACGAAGAGGATATTTATGCTACTGATAAGTTACTAGCCTATAATAGCGTCATAGTGTCCCACTGTTTCCAATCTCCACACCAACAAGAATCTACCTAGAAGTCCTCTAATACAATAAATCTATTGCCATTATAAAAATCAGTAAAATGGTAATATTATTTCAGCTTCAGTGACTGCTTATAAACCAGCAACCGTTATGATTTATCCTTTAAAGAGATCCAAAATAGAAATAGGTTTTACGAAGCTGATTTGATTTCATCTACTGACACTAGGATATTTATGTAGTGGTATAGTGCTTGCCCAAAAAGGCCTAACAATGTAGTAAATATCTTTACAGATCCACATTCTTCACCGTTTACAACTGACACAGCATCCTTCAAAGCGGGACAAAGTAATGTTATCATATTATTGTCTTAGGCCTTAAAAGTACTACTTAACTTAAATATCATCTAACAAAAGAAATCTACCCCTAGCAATTTACCAAAGCATGTTTCAGCTTTAATTAATATTTATAAACCAAGCTGAGACCATCAAGATGAAACCTACAAGCACTGAAAACTACTTTCGTGGAGATGTACGTCTATCAACCTGCAGTTGCCCAACTTGATCAATAAATGGCGTTGTTAGAGAAAACCACATATTCCAATAGTTGAAACATTAGGAGGGCAATTCAGTTTCTTTTTTATAATAAACTTATACGATTTAATAAAAAAAATTTGGACTAGTTATATATGTAAACCGGTCAAGAATTATAAAGTTGAAATTATTCATTTCTTCACAAATAATTTTTCATAATCCAGAGCAGCAAAACTCCCGAGGTGATGGCATTAAAAACGGCAATCAAACTGGCAATTTGAAAGGGAGTGCCGAATTTAAATCCGAAAGAAACGGCCTTCCGATTTGTAATTCAAACGTGCGAGAAAATGGCGCGATATCCGATTTGAATAAAGAATCGGGTAAGATTGGGGGATGGACGGGATGCCGGCAAGTTGGCAGAATTAGAATGCTTAAGCTAAATTATTTTTTGTTACAAGTTTATACGGAAAAGTTATCAGTATAGAATTTGTTTAAAGACAATTTGTTCTACATCAATTTGTAAATAAAAAAAACTAATTAACTTAAGTAAATAACATGAGGAGAATGCCAATACAAGAGGTGGTATTATATACTTACCCCGTAAAAGCTAACAAAGTCATAATCACCGATACGCTCATGATGACTTCTGGATAAATATTCAATTTAATAACGAACATTGCAAATATTTCAATATGTAAGTACCCCAGAGCGAAGCCTCGATATAGCCAGAATAATCAGCCCTAAAGCCTTCATTAATGAAAACCATAAACCCGGGGGGCGCGCATCCGGCTCGAAGGACCAAGTAAAAAACGAGTCAAACGACCGACGCCTTGTTACGCCAACGGCAGGTGGGGTGTCGGAAAAATTGTAGTGCTAAAGAAATTACGGCGACGATCGCGGGGAGGTTAATTGGTTTAGCCATCGGCGTATTGATGAAGTGGCGATACTTCGTTACCTTTGTAGATTGTTTCCAAATTGATTAACGCTTTATTTAGCAGGAAAACATAAAATTATATATTTCTATATTTTACCCAAAAATATATCAATATTAACAAATAAATGTCAATCTTTTCTTTATATATATAAAACCTAAGTAATAATAAATCGGCACAGGTGGACATATTTCGATCAAATCGAAGATGTCTTAAAGAAAGGCCGGGTCAAGAGTACTCGCAACCGATGAGCATGCATGAAGACGCTCATGAAAGTGGAGGAAGCGAGAGAGGTGTGCCAAGATCGTAGCAAGTGGAGACCACTCTGCCCACCCCACTGAGAATGAGGCGTGTTATATATGTATGTATGTAAAACCTAAAACATCGCATCACACCTTCAAATCAGTACCATATGCGGCAATGGAGTAGAAACAGAGTTCCACACGAAACAATTATTTGGTGTCTAGTCTAGATTCTTGATGACGTCAGCGCTGCAAGCCATGCGACTGTTACAGCTTATCCGACACTGGGCACTGTGAACCCGGATCCACGGCCAGTTAAAGTACTAGAGTCATCATGTTGAACCTATATGAAAAATGTTGAATCTATATTTTTTAATGATACCTAAGATCATTTATTTATACTTTACGTAACACTTCATACTAATGATACAAATGGCGGACTTAATCTCATTGAGATATTTGATGCCAGTAAATCCAAGTGAAGAAGTAAACTTTGCATACAAGTGTGAGAAAATAGTAAAGCTATAATATAATGAAAGTATTCTGACAGGGACAGTAAATTTTTTTTAAAAGGAGTGACTGCAGCAGATTTTTAATAGTATGTATTTCCTTAAGAATTAAGTTTCGAACAAAATATATATATAACAATAATTGGTTAATATTTAGAATACCACCGAAGGGTAATTATAGACAAGTATAAAGCTTACATCATAGCTAGTTTTGGAATGAAGGTTAGAAATTCATCATCATCAGGTTTTCTTTATTTAAAGCTGGATGTAGGTTAGAAATTATGTCAAAGTATTTTTTTTTTCAACATTGGAACATTTGTTCACTTATTGAACGTCAAAATCTAGCAGACAAGAAATGTTCCGAAACTGGGAAGACTGGATGCAAGAAACTCAGCTGCTTATATACATATATATTTTTTAATTCAATCCTAAGTAACAACTCCACAAGTTAAGCTATGCAATTAATATATTTGTTTATAGCTAAAAGCGATTCTCAGTTACCCATTTCCGCACGAATGGGTCGTCTTTCTGTGGCGAATTAGACTTTCTGGTAATCCGTAAAGCAGTTGTCGGTGAGTTGTTGTAACCCCCGCCGACATGGTCGCGGCGGGCGGAGCGCAGCGGGCCGGTCAATTAGATCGCTTTGATGTTCATAGTTCGGATGCTGTGACGTGGGTGCTGCCTCTGCCAGCGGCGAGCGCGCTGATATCTGCCGGCGCGCTCGCCAGCTCCGACCGTTCTATAGTTTTATGAATAATTAAAACATTTAATCGACCATGAACATTTCATATTTGAATTGGTTTGTTCTTTATTTAGCGATCGATGGGGGAATCAATTTAAGATGATTATTCTTATTTTGCCACTGTGCTAACAAATTAAGTAAATACGAACAATAATTATACAGTAATATAATAGTCCCTGAAGTCATTTTGATTCGGAAATATCGCTTACAACATATGATACCCTAAACACAATATTACAAAGCTGTACGCTTATTAGCAAGCTATAGTCAAACACATTTGTAAAATAATTTAATGAAAAAAAAAAGTCCTTTAATTGATATATGGAGATTTATAGCGTTGATTTGACTTTCTAAAATATATATGAAGTGGTTCCCAAATATCAGTCTATTGTCCCTAATGACTGCATTAAAAACGAAATTTGGGCGACGGACGCAGGCGGTGTCTTGGCCCCGTTATTTTTTTTCACTAACTACATCATCAACCTGCAAAGTCAACCTCCCTCCGCGTTGCACCTTAATGAGGGCTCCATGAGTCGAACCCGCCCGCCCCCGTCCCCGCCCCCGCCCCGTCCCGCCAGCCCGTGTCTCCCGATTTTATAACTGCCGATAACACGGCAACATTGAATAATTGTCGTAATTTAGAATGCTTGTTACGCAAAAACACGATACCGTGGAGTTTATTACGTGAGGCGATGGGATGATGGGATGATGGGATGACGGGGAGCGGAGTCGGACGCCGCGCGATCATGAATATTGTAAGGTAGGTAATGAGCCGCGACCGATGCGGAGGCCGCCGGCTCCGCGCCTACATTTAGATATTTTTTTTTCCTTCCTTTTGAAACGATAGGTCGGACATGCAGCCAGTTGTTATCCAACAAAAGAGTTTTGTTGGAACGTGAATGGTCGTTTGGGACTACTCTCTCATTGTCTTATCCTCGTTATTATGGAAATACACACTTGCTAAGTATATTTATAAGTTTCTGTCAAGCTGAGATGCTAAGAACAATGCCTTTTATTATTTATCCTCCATTTTTTATGTTGCTCTTCGGTACAGACACGAGCTATGGAAATTGTACGATGAACTTTGTTTAGTCTAATATATTTTCTGCCTAATATATAGCTCGTAGTTTCTTAATTTTTTTTTGTTGCTAAACATAACTGTTAAGAGAAATCAAGAATTTAGCATATAGCCTGGTTTTCGTAATTTATTAGGGCTCCAAAATTACAAAACATTATATTTTCTTCTAACAAAACGATTTTAATATTATTAGGTAAGATGAGAATGAGACAGAATGAGTGTAAACGTTTTACCTGCGACTTGAACACAGTGAAAGGTGTTTAAAACATGATCACGGAAAAGTTTCGTTTTCCTCCATTCAAAATTCCATCACTTCTCGCATTAACCGGAAGTGAAGCCACCTTCAATATTTCATACGTAGGCAATAATATAAAGTAGAAAACAATAAATATGTGGCGGATAAGTGATTTTGGCTGGTCGTAGAAGACACTACAATAGCAGCTTTTTCTGTGCTATCGTATTCCGGTTCTAAGGTGTTGTAGGTAGTAACAATTACTGTATTATTAGTAGTAATAATTACTGGGGTAACAAGACAAAACTTTGTCATAAGGCATTATGTGATGTAGGGTTTATAATTCTAATCAAGCGCTACATATTATAAGTGGCGTTTTCTTTATGTCATGGGTATGAGATAAAAGAAATCTTTATGGACGATAGCAATAGGATAGCCGTATAAAAGACAATACGTACTTCCGCCGCTGCTTCTCCTACACATCAAAATGAGACGTATCTTGTTGCCTTCTAATGGGAGCGCGTCACGTCTCAAATGTAATGCGAATTTTAATATTCGCTATGATTTTTGTTCAGGCCATTCACCGTTTACGGCTGCGCGGCGGCGAGGCTTTATGGTGGCTACGGCCTTCGGGATAGGGGCCAGGATCGCGTGCCCGCCCGCGTGCGTACTAACTCACTGGATTTTTGTACTTGTTCGAGACTAATAAGCCACTTGTACGTTTTAATAATGTGAAATGTTCGCAGCGGTATCATTAAAATATTGGCAGTTGAGGTTTTACATGTGAATTTTTTTTTTCCAGTTTTTACAGTAAAGCAATTAGTATTCCAAGGTTATAAATCATTTTCGTACTAAACGCGTTTTTGTCAGTATTATTTGTTTTAAAAAGATACGTATTTCTTTACGGTTACAGAGATATTTCTATATTAGGTAGCTTAAAACAATATTTTTCATTCCTTTCTACCTTCACTAAGTAACCATACAACTAATACATCCTAAGCACTGGTGTACTGGTTTCACTGGTAGGTTTCTCTTGCCGAAGACCGACTAGGTAGATACCACGGCAGCAACTAATTCTGCAGGCAAATAATAATGTGCCAACATTACTGTGGTCCAGTTTGAAGGACGCTGTAGCTAGTGCAATTACAACGATAACGAAGGAGAGAGATATTGAGAGAACACTTTATGTCTTAGGATGATGAGGACAATGCGCTGTGTATACCATTCTAACTAGGGCCACGTTGTTGTAGGTTCTTTATTAAAAAAAAATACCACTTGTCATGGTTGGGTTTGTTTAATTGTCACCGATGTTCATATATTTATTGATACAGTTATAACGTATACATAATCTTATTGATTTGTACAAAAAATCTAATCACTGTAAGTATAAAACATGTTCAGTACTGCATATTAAGGTATTTTGGTGTCTTTACTGGGGGTAGATCTCAGTTGCCGGAGACCGTCTAGGTGGGTACCAGCGCAGCGCCTATATCTGCCGCCAAACAGCAGTGTGCATACATAAACATTTTCCGGTTTGAAAGGCGTTGCAGCTAGTGAAATTAAAGGGATAAAGAGACATGAAATCTTAGCCACGGTGAGACATGAAATCTTAGCCACTTGAGTGAGACATGAAATCTTAGTCATTTAACTAGTGCCACGTTGTTATGGGCAGGCGTATCACTTACCATCAGGTGAAGGTCTCGCTCGTTCCGTCGAATATAAAAAAGTTTTTCTTTCGCTCACGTGTTATTTATAACATAATGCCTTAAATGAAATCTGCGTTTTACAGACAACTGGAGGCTGCCGTTACTTTAAGGATAATTAATGCACTTTAAAAGAAATCCTTGATCAAAAAAGGGACTAAGGTGAGAGGGATACTTGCGGCTAAGATTTAATTTCATTTTTTTTCCACGATAGCGTGAAGTGTCTGCCTCAACACATGCCAGCGAAGTGACGAGAGGATTACCCTGCCTCTTGCTCAGACGCCATTTTGAAAAGTGGAAGGGTTCGCGCTGCAAGAAATTTTCCATTTTCACCTTACCACTTGACGATTAGTGGTTCTAAGTTGTCTGTTTTTATGTGCGAACGATGCCTTTGCGTTTTATTGCCTTAAGTAAATAGGCGGCAGAACGGCACAGCGATTTCCAGGTGTCGTCGGCGTGAAGCTTCAAGGGCTCTCAGCATTGAACTCTATTTTATATCAAGAAGAGAGACTTAGATCCTGAACAGCTGCATTTCACAATGCTGCGATTTAAATTAAATTTTTCAAGACCGATTACGTCTGTGTTCGAAGTAGTCCTTGTCTGCATCTTTATGATTGTACAAACCCTGCGAATTTCGCTGGATGGTGACGATGAAAAATAATTTCTTAAAGATTGTATAATCTCACTTATGATCTTCTTAGACACTGAAAAAATTGCATTGAGATATTAAAAACTGTGTTAATAAAACTCTCTTGAAAATCTATTCAAGGAGAGTTATTTCTTCATTATCATCATCAGCCGACAGACGTCCACTGTTGGACATAGGCCTCTCACCAGGATCTCCACATGGATCGCTCCCGCGCCGCCAGCATTCAGCTGCTTCCCGCAACCTTCACCAGATCGACGAACCACCTACTGGAGGCCTGCTAACACTGCGTCTTCCGGTACGCGGTCGCCATTCAAGGACTTTAAGTAATTTCTTAACAAAATTAAAAAAATAATTATTACTGATGGTAGTTCTCTGTCATTGGAGATAGTCAAGGTAAGTACCACTGCAGATTCTATTTCTACTGTCAAACTGTAAACTTTACTGCGTTCCAGTTTGGTAGGCGTTGTAGCTAGTGAAGTTACTGATGGTAAGTGATACGTCTGCACATATCAACGTGGCGCTAGTATCAATGTTGTATACTGCATCATATTGGGTTTGTTGCGTTGAGATAACATCTCTTAACATCAGTAATTTCACTAGCTACAGCGCCCTTCAAAACGGAACAAAGTAATGTTTGCACAGTACAATTTACAGGCAGAAATAAAGGCTACGGTTGTTCCTAATCAGACGATCACAGAACGGCAAGCTACCATCAGTAAGATCAAGGCATTGTATTAAAAAATCAAAACAATTTGAAGGACACTTGAGTCAACGTTATAACGTCTTCCTTTTTTAGCACTGTGGTTAAAAATAACACCCCCGGATCAATCCCCGAGCACAAGGAAGCAGTGTTTAATTTATTTTTCCCCGGATACCCTCACGAGCCGTTATGGTCGCCCCTTATTTACAAACCTAAGACTTCATTTGTTTAACCTGTGGTCGAAAGTTTGTAGCCGTTGTAAATTTTTCGAGGAGATGTACTATAAATGGATTTTTCTCTTTTATAATGAATTGATAATATTGATGCGTCAGCTTTGTTGGTACCCACTGGTGGTAAGTCTCGGTTGCTGGAGGCGGTCAAAGTATGTTATATTTCTGTCTCCAAACGGTATTGTGCAAACATTACTGTGTTCCGGTTTGAAGGGCTTTGTAGCTGGTGAAGCTACTAGGATAATGAGACTTAACGTACTATGTTTCAAGGTAGCGAGCGCAATGGGGTTCAGTGTATACCATACTAACTAACGCCAGGTTGTTATGGGGAGGCGTATCACTTACCACCAGGTAACCGTCACGCTCGTTTCGTCGCTTCCTTGAATTAAAAAAAGGATAATATTAATATAGAAGAATTGGTTATAATTTTTCGCTTTGCATCTGTATTCATGAAAGCTATATGTAAAGGAGATTTGTTAGCTCTTAGAAACAGTGTAGCTATAAAGCATAAAATTATGAGTGTGACTAGAACGACTACCAATAACAAAAAAACTCTTTAATATCTCTGGTCGACATTTGTCATGTCATGTGTCATGTGGTGTGCGAATGTCCTCAATATCTCCTGAATGTGATCGTCTTATACGTCGCTTTATCATCAGCCGATAAGTCTACTGCTCGGGCCTTCTTCAAAGATTTACAAACCAATCGGTAATGCGCTGCTCCCAGCCAGCGGTTTCCCGCAATCGTGACCAGATCAGCATCATCTTTATCAGCCGATAGACGTCCTCTACTGGACACACACATAGGCCCGTTCTAAAGATCCCCACATCGATCGGTAACCAGGTGTCGTCGTTCGTAGTGGTTCATAAGAGGGTACGGGTTATTTCCCACCACGCTGGCTCAATGCGGGATGGTGGTAGCCAAAGTCTCGTTTGTCCATTAGCAGGATGCACCACGAGCAGTGCGAGGTTGGCATCGGTCACGTGAGTTGTCATGCGGCACTGCTTACACTCCTCAGGTTCATTAGTCCATCTTATGCGAGACCATCCATCAGTACGTCTGCTTTGCTTACTCCATCGGTCGTCAGTCCATCGAGCAATTGTTCCGTGCCAATTGACATTGAGTCTAGTAATCTTTTGGTGTATATTGATGATTTCAGTTCATCTACGGATCTCCTTATTACTAACGCTGACATGCGCCGCTTGGTTGAATAAAAACATCGTCATACAATCGGTTGCTACCCCCAGACATCGGTGATACAATAATCAAAGGTAAACACGGTGCAACCGTAGCGTATACAAATTATATGAAACAATAACGTCGGGCGTCGTTTCACGTACGCGCCCCTTTTCTTCCCTTCCAGTTTTGTTTATTCCGAGATGATTATCGATTGTGTTGCTCAGTTTACAAGTCGAGGTGGCTGATAATGCGGTGCGGGGCACAGGTACGCGCCCGTCCGCACGGAGCTGCTGTGCACTGTGCCCGTGCTACTTTTGGTGTGACAAACTGATCTAAATATATATGTGTGTGTGTAGATATAATACAGATAAAGTACCGAGAAAGACCCTATAGGCGAAATACATATTAGAAAAATATATAATAAACAAATATCTCTTATATTTTAATAGTTATATGAGAATGTATAAATATTAAAAATTTTCTTATTTATTTTTTATGGTTCTTCTCAATCATACCAGACTTGACAGACTGATCGTAGTCATCAAATAGTGACCCCCTCCATTCCTAACTACTGCCTTCGCACATTCGTGCAAAGAAACGTCTACTGCCGGTATGACCTGGTCAGTCCTTCTCACAGGTATTCCACCTTGTATTCTAATGTTTTCTACCTTTCTTTGCACTACCAGTGGCTCGATGGCATCACTTCGTCTACACACATGACCAAAATACGTAAAAGGATGTGATGTGAACATTGAAATTGGGGGGTGTAAGGGGTCCCGCACGACAACTCACGGGACTCAAGCCAAGCTCACTTGCTCGTGGTACACCCTGCTAATCAACAAATGAGGCTCTGGCACCCACCAACCTCCGCATTAGGTCAGCGTGGTCAGTAGTAGACTAAATCCCCCTCATATGAACTTCTACAAACATGGAGATGTTTAGGGGAGGCCTATATCCAGCAGTGGATGTCTATCGGCTAATGATGATATGAACATTGAAGTATAGATGCTCTTAGATGCTGAGTTCATCAAGGGTTAGTTTATTAGTTCGAAATACAGGCCAGGATATTTTACAGCATTCTCCCGTAGCATATATATATTTTTAAACATGGTTACTTGTTAACAGGAATAGGCATTGTAGTAGGAATTATCTAGATTGTATAATATATTAATATGACCTAGGAAACTCCAATAAGAAATGCTAAAGATTTCCAGGGAGGAATCAACATGTCTTTGGAGTGAATAAATGATTTGAATATGTACACTTGGCATGTGTGATCGTAAAACCGGCGGCGGTAGTAACACCTCGATGGTGGATACCGGGCCCCTTGGCGCGTTTTTCGCGGGGTATTATCAATTATTAAACATCAACGTGGAGATAGCACCCCGGAGTCCACGGGCATCCACCACCCTGGTGTATATTGCGTACTTGTATTAAATATTCGTGGATCAAAGTTTCTTTACACCACGACGGTGTTTGTACGAGAATGTGAATTTTTTTTTTTATTTGCAATGTGTCTCATCTTTGAATCTAACCTCAATCACATGAAATTAAGTGACAATGAGGCGTCGGATGGTGAGCGTGTTCGTCGGAACACAACAAAGTTGTTACGGCGGTTGCGTTAACAATGTCTGTGGACGCTCTACACGTGCCAACGGACTCTAACCGAGGACTTTTTTCTAAAGGCAACCACTTAGCCATTGCGCCACGAGGACAGATTTACTGTGAAAGCATCAGTACTGGTACATTGTTTAGGCGAGAATTGTGTTTACTACCACCCACCGGTTCATCTAATTATATTAAAACAATGTTATTTGGATGTCATCGATGTGGGGAGATCTTTGGGCGAGGCCTATGTCCAGCAGTGGACGTCCATCGGCTCATAATGATGATGATTGTTTATATATACATACATATGACATTAATCGACGGCTAGTCAAGCTATTTTAATCGTCTACTACGCAAAGGATAGATTACCTCATTATATATAGCTTTTTTATCATGAAGTTTGAGCCGCTAGTTACCTTGATAACTATAGCAACTTCATCGGACTCCAGGCTCGCGGATCTGGTATCTGGCTTTGCGATAAAAGCAGGTTTTCAATGATTAATTTCAGCCGATGGACAACCACTGCTGGACATGCGGGTCTCTTGTTTTCCGATTACATTGTAATATAGAAAATAAAAGAAAGATATTTTGTGTATAAAATCGTGTCGGATTCGTATCGTGATGATGTAAACCAAGTATATTGCGCGTAGGCGTCTTCGGCAGCCGTGAAATGGTTTTCGGTTTTGTGCAAGTTATTAGCGGGATTTGCATGTTTGTGATTTATTGTTTTTTTTTCTCGACCGGAGCGGAGGGTTGCGTCTCCGCGACGGCACCTCCAAGCGTAAGCCATATTTTCAATCAGGGTTCAAAACTTTATTACAAAGGGAATTTGTATTATATCCTTATTATACTTTAACAACATTTTTTAAATTAGCTATATCTCATGACGTGGGGTCTCAGAATACTTACTAACGACTTTTCTCTGGGAATATTTTACTGTCCATTTTTCTTCAATGTTATAGAATAAATTTAAATAATTACGTTAGACACAAAAATACATGTATAACAAAACTATGTGCCTTGATAATCACAAAAAAAAGTTATCAAAACTGATTCATATTTTTGAATGAATTTAATCAGATATAACATAGACGAAAATTTTTATTTTATAATTTAGACTTCAAATATCCCATTTTATTTATTTATATAACTATCGTAAGAATCCATCTCCGCAGTCTGGTTGAATACCTCAATCTCTGGGATGGCGAAGTTACAAGCAATGCAACATCGAGAGCGGTATTCGAAGCAAAGCCCGATTGCTCGAATTTACGGTTTCAGGAATTGCAATCAAACGCATCCCAGAGTGTCCACGTTCACTCCTCCGAGCTACTGTGTCTTGGGATTGTTAGTCGTTTAGAAATAGTTACGAAAATAAGTTATTGCCAATGCTTTACTATTAAGAAATTATGATAATTTAAAAGAAAAAAAAAATTGTATGTGCCACAAACCAGAACACTGGATACAGCGTAGAGTTGGTGTGGATTTTGTTGATGCAGGAGGCCTCTGATGATGAATTACGGCAATATTATTGCCTTTAGTGTTCCTTGGACTAAGATCTATCTAATTGTTTGGATGTTTAAGTTCTACTTACAGATAACTACATTAACGTTATGTACTACAATTGTTTGTGTGAGAGAATTTCAAAATCGATAACTTACTATAGAGAGTAAGTGATGCAGTAAATGCAAGAGCCAGCCACAAAGGTGGGAGCTGATCCCTCTGATAACAAACGGTCAAAGGCAGTCGGAAAATTCGACCGACGTCCGTCGGAGCGAGGTTCGGACAAATTTAATTATACTATTCGGTAATGGGCTAGAAAATTGAAGGCACCAGAGATGAGAACCGCAGACCAGTACAACCTAATTGATTGGCCGTGCTACATGTAGTTCTTTGTCGTATTTAATAAATCATTACTCTAATTTGTTTAATTATTATTTTAATAATTTAAATAAAATAAATAAACAGTCCTAATGTTCCCCCTACTAGGACTGGAGGCTTCTCCTGACAAGAAAAGAGGATAAAATCTAACACGCTGGCTAAGTGCGGGTTGGAGGATATCACATGTCCACGACAGCTGTTCTTGGAATATATCGGTTTCCTTACCATGTTTTCCTTTACTTTTATAGAAGCTCAAGCTCAGTTGAGATAGAACTGGTTGCTCTTTGAGACGTCATCTTTGTGTTTATGTATAATATATAGTACACATTTTAATTATTGTTATAATTAATAAAATTAATTTAGAATACAGTTATACAAATGTAAGCTTGAGGTACCAGTATTAGACATATTAATCGTAGGTAAAGGTTTGGCCCGGTCAATCATAACTATATACGAGCCAATTTAAGGACCAACTTCTACGAAATCAGTTAAAAATTGTGGTATAATGATATATTTCGTCTTCTCAATATTACAGAGTAGTCTTAATCTACTAGACGAGATTTAGTAACATCTGTTGTACTCTAATCAAATTAATCCATCTGGAAACAGATCGAAACGTCAGGTTGGACTTGTACTGAAAATAATTTGCAGCGAGACATGTTCAGTGAGGCTTGATCCACGAGAATAGTTGTGTCTACCCTCGTCTCGTCTATTGTTAAGAACGCGCCGGAGGGGGCGGGGGTCAGTGTAGATTGGTTGTCGGTGTACGGAACAGCTCGTATGATGGATCGGACGCCGACCCGATGGGCTTTTGGCGCTACCATCGCTCAATCGCCGACTATCGCCCTTTGACGGCAGCGGAGTGCTTCGGCAACGTCTCGGGTCCATTATTCTTCACTTGTCACGGGACTTATTGAGCGACAATTGGTTCAGGAGGAAAATTATATTCCGTTATTAATGATCACTTATTGTTGTTAGTCATAACTTTCATTTTATTGGTTTGCAACAGAGGTTTTGTTGTTTTTATTTCAATTGTCAATGCTTGATCACGACCTCGATTATGTGGTAGTAACAGTCTATTTATTTTCTTGATAACACCCTATATATATATATATATATATATTTGGATAAAATTACTGACGACAGTTAATTTTCTAATGATAGATATACAATAATTCCCTTTAATTTACAATATGCCCTTATATGCAAAAAATTACTTTATTAGTTATTACTGGAAACACTTTTCATGTGACAATCACAATGTCGTACAGTGTATATCATCTTAGCTAGCACCACATTGCTGTGAAAGGGCGTATAATATACCATGACATTAACGTACTGCTTCACTACTTTCACTAAGCAGATACAGCACACATGGTATAGATCAGAGGTAAATTATATCATATACAAGTCGCACATTGTCTGTCTGTAATAACCCAGCAAATATTCGCCATCAGCGTGCAAAACGTTTAATCTCCTCTAACGATGAAGAACGCCGCGTGTCCACACTGATGTCTACTCACTTAATTACCCGGTCAAACGCGACGTTCGGACCGCAAAACATCAAAGGGCATCTTAATACGCTCAGAGCGATTTCTGTACCGTGTATCGGTATCGCAAACCCTAAACAAACCGCGCACAAGGAAGAGGTAGAAATGTTCACCGACGATCCCATAGTCTATTAAAACGGCAGTACCAATAAGAGTGCGTCCTTTGTTTATAATAAACACTTTCCATTCGCCTCGTCTCGTTCCCGCTCGCGGCCCTTACCGTATGCCCGTCCCCGTCCCCGTCCCGGTCCCCGTCGCGCGTTTGTTTTGTAGGAGCATTCTAGTGCACATCTAGGGTACAGCAATAGCAAGAACCCTCAGGAACGTTAACGACATACCCCGAGTTCGCCCGAGGCCGATTCAATTACTACTGTCGTATTATTTCGACGAAAATATGCATGTATTTGTGTTCGTAGTGCGGTGTGAATTAAATTCTGTTTCAAGTTTATTGGTCACGGCCGGCGATAAGTTTGGATAAGGGTACGGCACGGGGGTAGCTGCCCTCGCTCGATCGTTTGTTTGTATTTTATTTGTCGCTTTCGGATAATTCAGTTCGATGTTTTACATTTTATTACTTAATAATAAAACTTTGTTAATTAGTATGACGTAGTAACGTACGACTACTGTCATGGTAAACAGGATACGTATCGTCAAAGCAATTTCGCAATAAGTTGCTCCGTGAAGGGAATTGAAATCATTTAACCAAACGGAAAAAAGTTAGTACTTTTTTAAACACTATAATAAATACTTCAATTAAATTCGTACAGATTTGATTAAATTATTTATTTGTAAATTCCAAAGCACAGTCGTATTGGTTTTAGGGTTGATATAGTGATATTTTTCGTTTTCTTACGGTGCCTTTCCGACTAGTGGAGGTTGGAGATCAGTTCACCATATTTCATCCGGTGTCGTATTAGGAAACTATCAGTCACAAATGATAATGTAATTAAAATAAGCAATTTAACTAGTTGTCGTTTTGCGAAGCATTAAAAAACTAAGTCATTAAAATAAGTAAAAGTGATAGTGAAATGAATAGAACATATATTGAATATAACGTATTAACGCGTAACTTCCGATGAGGCGTCACGTACTGTTCTAGTTGACTGCGAAACAGTAAAGGGCTCGATCAACCGCCGAAACCCCTTCGGGATACAATTACCGCACCGATATTGCTCTTAACAACTCGATAAGGTGTTATCGGGAGTCCTCGGCACAATTTATGGGGAGTTGATAGTTACCCTCCGATGAGTCCCAACTTAATGGATATGTTAGTGTAGGTTTGCTTGCCTACGAAAGATTCGATGTTATCTCGTTTTTGTGATGTAGAAACAAAACAATTGTGTTAAAGTACAATACAACAAAGCATACAATTTTATATGTAATTCAAGAGAAAAGTTTCTACTATGAATTGTGATATGCTCAAGCTGTATAAAACTTATCTTCTAAGTGGAATAGATGAAGTGTGTCCCAAAATATATATATGTATATCGTCATAGGGTAAATGTGAAACTTTTCGCGCAGCATCAGCCCACGAGCCGCGCAAACAGTTCCATAGCGGCGTACAGGCGACAACGGAATCTGCCGAACGTTTCGCATGTCTTCCGCTGCAGCATAAAACTTGCTATATATTAATTTTTCAGGGACCCTGTGTGCGAGCTCTTGAAACGTCGCCGCGGGCGTGTAGACGGGCATGGCGCGGGAGCGGGAGCGCCAGACGAGCTCGTATGCACGTCGGGCCGGGAGGCCGGAGCTTCTTCAGTACAAAGCTTACAAATTAAAAAAAATCAAGTACTTGGAAAAGAAAAGAAAATCATGGGATAATCACAGTAAAACAAATCATAATATTATATTTTATATTGTACATAACATATACTACACTTGATGCTTCAAGTTGTCTAACAGACGTAAAACAGAGATATAGTTTTTTTTTTTTAGATAGTAGATATTTAAAAATTTTAGATAATAAAATGATTGGAGTATTTAATGTTAATTCTATTAGTGCGTAACGTTGAAAAGGACACAGTACTCCTACTCCTATTTACTGTGTACAAAGTACACTCCCTCATAAGTTAAATTAGCGATCACAATTAAATTATTTTTTTTTTATAATCTGCGAGGAACGTCCTATGCAATAAAGCTTATGGTAAATAATTAGAAATAAGGGCGGCACGGCGTGGAGATGAGCCTTAGATAGACCTATTTCTTGCAGTAGACGTCTAATATCTAATGGTGACTTTCTAAGTAAAGGCTTTGGAATAAAGTATTGCTTTTCATTATTATTTTGAAATGGTGTCGATATTTATAATTTTTTTTATAAAACGTCCAGAAATTGTGACCTTCATCTGATGGTTACTGATTAGTCTGGCAATAACATGGCGCAGGCGTGGTATGCACAGCATTATATTGTGCTCGTTGCTACCCTACCTAAACGGTCTCCAGCAACAGAGACATGCCACCAGTATTTTTTTTTTATTTGAAAAGTAAACGCATATTTTTTTTATATTATTTTTAGAGGCGACGCGCTCGTCTTATGGCCACACCGCACCACTAGCGATGCACAGACACGATATCGCGCCGAGTAAAATATGGAGTTGCCATGATATTTCAGATTACCAAACTGAAATTATTTGCAAGTTATATTTATCATACTTATGTATAGAAAATAGTTTCAAAATTCAAGTACTGTTTCATATCAATCAAAGAATATCTACTGATACGATACGAGTGTTCACCTGATGGTGGTAGCGATACGTCTGCCTATAGCAACATATCATTAGGATGATATATAGGATGATACGTCACGTTTTGCTAGTCGCCTTGAGACACAAGATCGTCTCGTTACCCCAGTAATTTTCCCAGCTATAGCCCCCTTCAAACTGGAATACAGTAATGTTTGCACAGTACTGTTTGCCAGCTGCAATAAGAGCTGCGGTGGTACCTACTTAGACGGTTTCCAAAATGATTTGTGAATAAGTTTTTGATATAAAGTTCACTAAGCAAAGCGACTAAAGCGGAAGTCTATTTAAAACATTTTCTAATATTTGGCTCAAACTCTTGTTAAAGTAAGGATTCCTATTACATATTACTAATGTTTTTTTTTATTATTTTCTTCCACTGGTGGTAGGGTTCTGTTGCTGGAGACCGTCTAGGTAGGTACTATTGCAGCCTATAAATAGTACTGTGCAACATTACTGTCTTCCACTTTGTAGAGACCAACGAGCACAATATGGTGCTGTGCATACCACCCCTGCGCCACTTTGTCATTGGCAGGAGTATCAGTTATCATCAGGCGAAGGTTGCTAGTCACAACTTCTAGACATTACCGAATTTACAATTTCAAATATCGATAGTATTTCAATACAATAGCAAAAAGTCATACTTTATCCCAAAATCTTCAGCGGGGCTTTGACCTGATGGTAAGTTATCTACCATTAGTAAACAGTAGTTAAACAATATTACAACAAAAAGTTTGTTTTTAAAAAAAATTCGTGCACAAAAAACATATTTGTTTCACGATATTTGGAATTATTCAATGACGTCTGTTTCTGAACTGCAGGCTCATTTCTCCTTCTGCCTAATTCGCTTATTCCTCGCACCCCCGATTGTCTTGGCACCGGAAGCGGGGGTGGGGGTGGTTCGTGAATGATCAATTATAAAGGTTTTCGTATGCAAATGTTGTGGGAGCAAATTTTAATTGCCTGTTTTGATCGCATTTCGTATAGAACAAAATTATCCCATGTTACAAAATAACACGATTAAGAGTTTATATAAACAGTTATTTTAAACTGGGAAAAAAGTGCTAATATTTACTATAGAAATAAAATAGTAAGGAATAATAATAACTTAATTAAAAAAAAACAAAGATCTTAAAATGAAAAATGTTACTGTAGTCTATATAAATAATTTTCAAAAATTGACTTTCAATAAATAGATGTCCACTGCTATCTTATGTCCAGCAGTGGACTTCTACCGGTTAATGATGACTTACTATAAATACAACATAATTAATATTCGATTCTAAAAAATACTAATATAATTGTTTCAAATAATTTAATGTTGTAGAAGAAAGGCAAACAATAGTTTCCAGCATCATAGAAACCAGATAACTGTTATTATTTTTGGATATGTAACAATTGATAACATACAAGGGTTCTTGTTAAACGTGTTATCAGTAATAACCTGAGTATACTGTAATAAAGGTCAGTAACAATAGTTTATAAAAATTAACCGGCGATAAGAGAAGACATTCAAGAGATGAAGACAACTGAGCATAATTTTAGTTAACTTAGAAGGAAATGCTTAATTTTTTTTATTTGACTTGACTTTTTTTATGAGACTTGGGTGACCTTACCACGTGTCGCTAGTTAAAATGATATACACTGCACCACACCGTTCGTATGTAGACATGAGATGTTATGTTTCGTTTCCTCAGTAATTTCACCAGCTACGGGGCCCCTCGAACCGGTCCACAATAATATTTTCATACTACTCTTTAGTGGAAAGAACATGAGCTGCCTTTTAGCTTGCGGATACCAAATCCGCAAATTTCATAAAAAAAAAGGAGCTGCTGCAGAGTACTTAGACGGTCTCAGGCGACAGAGATTTACCACCAGGATTTTTTTGTTGTATTTAATATTTACTATGGTATAAAATATGATACTATAGTTAATATTAAAATGTGAGGGTGTTATCATCATTTTATAACCAAACCATCTATCATCATCATCAGCCGATAGACGATCCACTGCTAGGCATAAGCCTCCCCCAAAGATCTCCACGTTTGTGGGGGTCCATATGCGAGGATTTGGTCTATTTCCCACAACGCTGGCCCAATGCGGGATGGTGGGAGCCAGAGCCTCGTTTATTGATTATCAGGGTGCACTACGAGCTGGTGAGGTTGGTATTGATCAGGTGAGTTCTTGTGCGGTACCCTCTATAAAAAAATTAAATAATTTTTTTTTAAATAAAAGGTAGCTTTTAATTAATTTTTTTAAAGCTAATATAGAATATATTTCTCTGTAACAGTTAAGCTAGATCATACAAAAAACCGTATAGGAGCTGATTTATGAAGGAACTTGCTCCGTTCATTTATTAAAGGGCAAACAAGAAAGTTATTAGTGAAGGTAACGAACCGGGAGGGTTTGGTGTTGCCGCACTCAAAGTAAAGATATCATCCCAATATCCGATGAATGGTTAACGAGATCGAAAATCGACGGAGTTCAACCCTTCCGCGGCGCCGCGCCCCGAACGAATCGCTGAATTTTTGATCTCCAACGGGAAGGGGTGTCACCGACATTATTAACACTTAATATTTAGTGCCGCGAGGGGCCCCGGATATATTTGCTCTCCCGAAACCCTCTGTTATCCTGTTTGAGGCACTTCTAACCGATTCTTTAATCTGCTGAAAGTATTTAAAACTGAAAGGGATCTGTTTCACGATAGGCATTTATGTATTCGGAAATTTTATATCTATAAGTTTGAGAAGAAATTAAAAAAAAATATTTTATGATTAAGTATAGGTTTTAGTTAAGAAAGAGAAATCAATGATGGTGAGCACTTGACCACGAAAATAAAAGTAAAAAAATCGTAGAAATTTATTACATTATAAACCGAAGAAGATTATCATGACAGAGAACCTATGCTATTGATTTGAATAGAGTAACCGTTCGCTTTTCAGGGTCACGGTATCTTAAATTCATATTGATGTCCAACACATCTTGATGGTCGCCAAACTTTGAGAGAAAATGGCACTTTGACTTGCACCATACTAATATTGGACATGGCAAGTTTGTTTTAATTTTTTAGGTTAATGGTATGGGGAATATAATCATTCTTGAGTTTATGTTCTTCTTCTGTGTCAGTATCACTCTTGACAGAATGGCCGTGGTCATCACTTTATGTGTTGGATCGCAAGCTTAACAACACGTCGCCATTCCTCTCTGATGGCTGCCTTCCTTAATGTATTCATATAGTAGTAACGATGATGAGCCATTTACAGCTGCCTTTATGCCTATATCTGGTCAGTCCATCTCATAAGCGTTCTTCCTCGTGACCTTGTACGCTCAACCCCTCCTTTCGGCGGCATAAGTGGCCCAAAAAGGTGAGGATATAAGACTGTACCAAAAATGAAAAACGGTGCTTGATGTCGAATTCTCGAAGTATAGACTCGTTGGTACGAAATTCAGTCCACGATACTCCGAACATTCTTCTCCAGCATCACATCTCTAGAGCGTTTATCATCTTCTCTATTTTTCGCAAGGTCCACGTATCTGCGGCGTACAAGAAGGGGAATTCAAGTGCACGAACTAATCGGATTTTCGTAGCTCTGTATATGATGCGATTCCTCCTCATTGTCTTTAGCTTGTCCATTGCAGACGTAGAAACTGCCACACGTCTCTCCTCTACGTCTATACACCCACTGTTGTTCCTTTATGTTTATGACCCCTTAATAACTTTTCATAGATATTATCAATATAATAAAAAAATTGTCCCATCGTTTGTCTCTTTAAACATATTTCAACTGACTCCCGAGTGCGTTGTAGTCAGCTAGTATGCGATTAGTAACGATTATTAAAGAAGACATTGTGAACAGTTAATGCGATGCAAAATAACAATCGAAAAAGTTTTCTCATCATAGTACTGTGTCAAAATTAATGTAGAGTATAAACCCAATCATAAAACGAGGTAGGAAGGTACGAGGTTTGCTATAAAAGCGGATGGGCCCCACAAATACCACAATCCGACGTATACGCAAGTCGCAAAATGTATACGAGGTCCCATACACGCGATACAAAATATTCGAGGCGGGCAATAAAAGTCGCCTCGCAGAACTTCAAACGTATCTCCCGGCACCCCGGCCAGCCCCCCGGTATCGCCAAAGCGTCACAACTCAAAGTAATTAATATTTTAATTGGGCATTTCGTGCGTTCTTACTTAGCTGATGCTGCTCAATAAATTCTGCGACGCTAATAATTGCTCAGCGGCTCCGATGCGGCGCTTTAACGCGGTTTCACTACTTAGCGCTTCTTTGCAGTCGTTAGCCGGTTGCGAGACGTAAACGTGATTCATTGTGATGACGGTATAAATGAAAAAAACATCATTGATATCATTGTTTTCATTAATTTTCAATAACAAACGGCATCTTTGATTTTTTACTAGTGGTATCCTGTTACTGGAAACTCTCTGGGTAGGATTTGATGCAGTGCGTAATTGTGCAGCAGTATAGCAGTGTGCTAACCTTACTGTGCTCATTTGAAAGACGCTGTAGTTAGTAAAACTGCTGGGGTGAGGAGACTTAACGTCTTTTGTCTCAAGGCGAAGAGCACAATGTGTAGTGGATTTTTTTATTCAAGACAGCGTCGAGACGAGCGAATTGTTTACTTGATAGTAAGTTAAACGCTTGCCCATAACAACATGGCTCTAGTTAGGATGGTATGTTACCACATTGTGCTCGTCCTCTTAACACATAAGATCTTGAGTATTGTTACTAATTACACTAGTGTAATTAATGGACTAACACTTATTATTTTAAACTACCTATGTAAAGCTTCCTTCAAACCGGAACACGATAATGTTTGCACCGTACTGTTTGTTGGCATTAAGTGAACGTTTCGCTCGTCTCGTGGCAATTTTGGTTATGTTTCACTAAAGTCAGAGATATTTATGTCAATCAGTACGTTTAAACATCCTCACTCTACGCTCGGCGATTTGAAAGACAATATGATACGTCTCCTTAATTTGGCAGTCAAACTGCAACGCTCTTTCTGCAAATTGTACTTTTGCTTGGCGGCGGAGAGGCACCTTAAGTTAATAATTACATACTGATCACAAAGACCTGATGAAATTGTTAATGCACAGCGTAAAGGTTGTTAATAGAATAGTAAATAAACTAAGTTTGAGATCTAACGTTAGATATAATAGGTAAGTATATTATCGATTATTTTTTTTTTATGATGAAAAATTAAAATCAAACACGCAAGGAGTACCCACCCGTAGTGGAATTGAAAATCGTCACTAATTCATCAAATGAACGTTTCCTAATAAAACGTATCGCTTTCAGGGAGAGGCGGGCTTTGACGCGACACTTGTCGGTTAATGAGCCACCTGAACTGCCGAGTGGGGCGGGTGGGTCCGCGGGGGTGCGGGGCGGTGCGGTGCGACACTTAGCCTCGGTTTACGATCGCGATCTGTGTTAAAAGCGCATTAAAAATGTGAGGCGCGGCGCGATGCGGGAGCTGCGGCGGCATCACCTACACCACTGAGCTGAAGCCGATATGTTTTAGTGATAGTCGCAGCATGATGATTCATTTTAAACATTTTTATGACAATATCATTAACGTCAACATTTGTATTGGATTTACAACTATTACTACTACTACTACCTCTGGAACAGCGAGCCAAAGTGAGTCTTGGTCTTCCACACAATACAGTACCAGTGTTGTCTGTCTCTGCAGTGTTGGATTTAGATTACTCATTTTAAGTAATAGACCTTTGTACAGGTACTTGTGGTAGGCACTCTGTTGCCGGAAACCGTCTAGGTAGGCGCAAACATTACTGTGCTCCGGTTAAGAAAATCTAACCGTAACCTAGCGAAATTACTGAGATAAGAAGGTTTATCATCTTATGCGTCAATGCAACGAGCATAATGTGGTGCTGTGTATAGCATCCTTACTAGCCCCACCATGGTATTGGCTACCATATTACTTACCATCAGCATTTTCGCATGTCTCTATGCGGTATAAAAAAAAATTATACGAGAAAAGTTTTGAACACTAACACCGGCTAGTTAGCAGCGGGAAAGGTGTTATGAATGATAATATATAAATAATTATTACGGATCTATGTTGATGATATATTATTTATCTATATATTTATTTATACACCACCACAAGGAACATAGAAAGGAAATAATAAAGTTAGTAAAAAGTAGTCAAGTTATATGAGTATTGTCATTGTGTTACCTTACAAAATGTCTTAATATTATGAAGAGTACATATTAGTATCAGTAATTCTCCCAAAATATCGTAAATATTGAAAAACCGATAATTTATTTTTGTTTACATTTGTAAGACATAAATATTCATAGAAATAAAAGTTTTAAACAAATCAACTAAAACCAGAACATTTTTAATATGCTATCCAATATTATAAATATACGTAGAAATATTAATGGCTCCGCTGCGAGTTATACACTGTGGCTCTATGATCTGATTGAGTGCCTGTCTTTGAGTGCACGGGGGCAATTTGTCTGGTAAATCACCATTTAAAAATTACACCACCGGAAAATTAACTATCAATGGTTATAATTTTGACAATGTTATTTTACAAACACAGTAACAATATAATGGTTACATAGTTGTTTAACGTTAATTTAAAATAAATACATAGTATTTTAATATTTAGTAATAAACATCGTGAACTATTTATACTGGATGTGGGTGTTCAGTTAATTATGTGAGTACATAAAAACTTCGTATTTTTTATGTTTAGTTAAGTAACAAGGATTTTTGGTAACAAATTTTGATGGTACCACTTCGTAATTATTGTATTATAAACGAATGTCAAACGAAACTTTGTAGATAACAATGTAGTTAAAATATTAGCAAGTAAAATAACGTACATTCTACAACGCTACAGATAGTTTTTCTTAGAAATATGTGTCAGTTTTCTTAAATATTTCAGGGATGATATTCTGTTCTATGTGTTACTGTTTAGTATTGTAGATCAAACAAATTTATATCTTTTTTAGGTCTCAGTAATTATAGAGTTAGGCAGCTACAATGTTTCTACGGCTGAGTTCTTTGCTCATGGGGTTTAATTTTATAATAACCCGGTATAAAAGTATTACAAACTGTTTAATAATTTGACCGTATTGTGAACGTAAATACACAATATTGTTTATCGAGTTATCAGGACAACATTACAGTATATTTAATAATTTCTGGCTGTCGTCATATTTCACCGGCACTCCGCCGTACAGCAAGCGTATAAACCCAAACGCAATTAGTCGGATGATAATGAAAAGGGCCCGGGACTCGAACCACGCCTCGAAGCGATCCCAAGGCGGCCACTGGAATCAATAAATCATCGCGTCTCAAAGTACTGGCGTGTGAGCACCTAAGCTGATGATTAACTGCTTCGATGCCGCGCAACACACTTGCCCATGGTAGACAGACAACATCACATGTTTGTGTTGATGTATATATTAATTCACAATTCAATATTATCAAAATTCTAATGAATAATTATTAGAAATGATCGAAGAATAGTCCGAAGGAGATTTCCGGGTTTGAACGCCAAACCTCAGTTCTGAAGAAGTCACCTCGATGATGATGACGATGATGAATACACTAATAATTTAGAGTACAGTTACCAGAAGGTGACTTGTCTACATTTGACTTATGTCAATTTGAATAGTGTCACAATTAAGATGATTTTTTGTAAATACTAACCGATTTACTTTTCAAAGAGTTATCTAGAAAGATCAGTACTAATTTAAGATTTAATTTACTTAGGTGAGATTTTGTGTAGATAATATGTATTCTGTGAAAGTTAAATATCATTAAAATTATAAATTTGTAAACCGATATCTATTGATGATGCGCTGTTTATCACATTAAGATCTCGGTACTTGGTAAGCACCTGAAAGTTTTTGAAATCTTTTTGCTCTGAACGCGTTGCTACATTGGAGCTGTGTTACTGCCTGGATAGGTTAGTGCTCGGCGTGCCATCGTTATTATCTGTGAGTCCCGTGCATTAGTCAAACAAACTTCCATAGGAACGGCAATTGTAGGCCTGCGGTGCGCCTCGCGAGTCCAGACCGCAAAATGTCCCCGCGGGACCGCGCGTATCGGGCGTGTTCAACTGTGGGCCTCCGTAATGCGACGTCTTAAACGCCGAAGGTATTTGCGGAGGAACAACAGAATTCCTGCACCGTTCTACGCTGTATGCTTTCGCAGTGGCCACGAGTTTGTTGTCTTGCCGGAAAAAAAATATCACTACAACATACTCTCTCCCTTAGTTAATATTTGAACCTACAAAAATATAGGCGTTATAAATTGAACATTACTAACTTGAGCTTTTCTATGACATTCTATATCCTGAAGTTTTTTGTGTCTCACTTATGAATTTTGGATTGATGAGCTAAGTCCGTATCTTTGTGGGGAAATCATTCATGTGATACTTCCTTCTTCTGTGAGGGTCATAGAAGAGTTAAGTCGAACCCTTACTCGGTTAATACCACACGGTATCTCATTAAACGTTTTTAGCCGGAGCCACGGAACGCTTTCGCACATAACCGTAATTCCGAACGAGCTAAGTAACTAAACAGTAAACGTTGTCGATGGGACTATAATTATATATATATAAGAAAAAAAAATTGTTCTAAATCCTTGAAGAAAATTTATCTCAGACTTTTTTAATCTCTAGATTTGAATCCATCTTTCTTATTTTCTAATGCGAATGATGATAAAACATTAACATTAATGTTTTTATATATGGCGCAGCATTTTTAGTTTTTAGTCATAAATCAATAGAAAGGAATGTTTCTATTAGTAATAAAATAATAATCATTTTAAAGTCCAGCAGTGGACTATCAGCTGATGACAATGATGAAACATTTTAAAGGGCATCTCAAAAACCATCGTTTTTACGATAATAAACGTTAGGTTTACTCATAAGCATTAACTTAACTATTAAGTTTAAAATTTCATACAGTTGACTATAATTGGAACAATCGTGATCCAAAAATTCGTTTACTATCTTGAGGTCGTTTCCTTCTAGTAAAATAACTTTGATCCGTGTCACATGGTGACCCTATTCGCTGAGCGCGTGTGTAACGACAAGGGGGTTTATGTGAAAATTGGCCATTGTGCCTGTTCTTCAAATCGAGGACGCTTAGTAGGAACACCATTGGCATCTTGATATAATTTCCGCGTACTTACTCGTAAAAAGGAGGAAATACTAAAAAGTTTACAATCATAAGTCTCAACGAAATCTTTTAAAGAATTTTAAAAGGGTTTTTTGCGATATGTATCTGTATACGCGAATTACTCGGGTAATAAGACACATCTTACGTCTCAAAGCGACGAGCACATTGTGGTGCAGTGTACGTCATCCTACCTGGCGCCACGTTGTTTTGGGCAGGTGTATCACTTACCACCAGGAGAACAGCTCTCAAGTCTCGTTGCTTAACAGTAGTTTAACGCAAGAAATAAAATCAAAAATATAAATAATTAAAAATTTATTGTACTACAAACATATGAAATAAATTCTGTAAATAATCTATAAATTCTTTCGTAGACATCTCTACAAAAGTACTGAAAGCTGTTGTTTTTTTTTTTTAAGAATTTGGAGTATTAGTAAGAGTTAGTGTAGCAAATGAACAGCAGGAATGTGCGGGTATAATCCGCAGCATCTTCCCAGTGTCCACATCGATATTTATTTACGCAATCACCCCTTCCCCACGCGGAGACAAAGTGCTGGTGTACATTAGTGGGCGGAGGGAGGTTTTATTGCCGCCTGCGCCTTAAAATATTGTCTGATTCATTAGAGGATATTTCACATTTAAGTTTCGTGTGTGCTCTCAGCTTCCTCGGAATATTTCAGCTTTGCCGACTTCGCGCCGAATACACCGGGGGGCTGCGATCGTTCCGGAGGGGAGGCGGGGCGGCTATAAGAGGATGTTATAACGACACTGTTGTTACAATTTTCTAAAAGGATACCGTTACGTTCACGTAATAAGACGCTAAGATTCTCTTATACCCTTAATTATGGTGGGGGTGAGATGGGGGTGTAATGACACATGTATGTAAATATTCGCCGTAACGACTCGAGGTGGCGACGTGTGCTCGCTTTAATGGGCGCTCGGTTGTTTTCTTTGATTAAAGAATTTTATTACTGCGTATAATTCACGATTAGAGTTTAAAGGGTTGGGGGCTCCGGATAGAGCAGCAGCACCGGCGGCTGTGTGATTCTAAATCGTAATTGTTATTGTCGGGGACGGCGTTGATTAAAAATTAATAGCTGCACAACAGGAATTTTAGTACCTCGTATGAATATGTAGTATTCCTTCGGAAATACTTTATAGAAGGTTATCTTAGTACATTTATATTTACTTTACATGTTCTAACAGTATATATAAAAAGGCTATACAAATATATGTCGAGACAAACTAGACGATTATGTGGTAGTATGTGAAAGGACGGCCTATAATAATGTGGCATTACTTAAGATGAAAACACTGCACCATCTTTTAATCATAGTCTTAGGACTGAGTAACTAGATCGTCTCGAGCATATATGATAAATAAATCTTTTTCAGACTATGGACCATAGTATAGTTCTTATAGAGTATGTTAATAATGTTATATATATGTTACCGTGATTGACCGAAATTGAATAATGTCGACTTTTAACAGTGAATGTAAAGATAACAAATATGTCGGTGAAAGATCGAATATTTCCTTACATTGTTACATTCAGACTCTCTCGGGTGTGTGTCCGACAAGGACAGATATATTAATGTCAACATTTACGCGTGTATGTCAGAAATAAGGATATTTACAAAATATTTAGGACATACACGAAGCGACTAGATGAATGCAGACATTCACCGGTGTAAGCCGACATTTTTCAGATTTCGGTATATCATTAATATATATATATATATGACGTCGATTTACGTGCAGTTAATTATTTCGATAAATTCTCATATATATTATTGACATACTCGTAAGAATTTTTTTCTTTCATCTATTCATGATTTAAAGTAGATTGAGAGACGAGGTCAGGGGCCTAGGTTTGTCTACTTGTAATGTATATTAAATTAAAAAGGGGCCTAGGAAGTGCGTATAAAAGTTGTAACGAGAACAAGCCCGGGCCGTAGGGCGACTCAATTAGCGATTAATTGTCTGCTCTGTGTGCGTCACTAACTACCTGCTATCAGCTGTTGCCCACGCCCACCGCGCGTCAAACCGGCTCATATTAATCGACGTAGTAATTAATGGCTCCTAATGAAATTGCCCCTCGAGTATCGGCGGGGCGAGCATAATATAGTCGGAAATATTATCTGCAACGGACTTAGGGAAGCAAATGATTATATTATCTATACTATACCCATGATTACTATTTTTTTCTTTTATCACTAATGTACTTTTGACAGTTTTTGTATATTAAAATTTCCGCCCAGAAATTAAATTACTCCTTATTACGTTCTTCTCACATTTATCTGAATGGTCAGTGATACGAAGGGCCACAATAATCTTGTTTTAGTAAAGATGATTCAGCTCTGCATGATCTATTTAAAAATATAAGACGGTAAATAAGGTATCTTTGGGGGAGGCCTGTGTCCAGCAGTGGACGTCTATCGGCTGATGATGAAATAAGTAACTAATGTATTTACCCCAATTTGGCTAGCTACAGCGCCTTCAAAACCAGAACAGTAATGTTTGCGCACTACTGTTCCGCGGATAGAAGCTGCAGCAGTAACTATCTAGACGGTCGAAGTTTGGGAGAAAGAAATTTTAAAAAATTACCAGCAGAATTTTGTACTCATACATGAATGAAATCATAAATATTTGACATCGATAATATAGCGATAGGCCAATGAATAAAAACGAGAATTTCGAAAAAAAAAATCGTAGTGATGAAATCTCTGTTAGGATATGAAAATGAATTATTATCTATCGCAAACGAAAAGATTACTTTAAGTGCTTTATACGGGTTTCTCTAAATTGCAAGAAAAATTTTACAGAAAAAAAACCTAAACAAATAATGTTCAACCCTACAACTGCTGTTAATATATTTAGCTGTAATTTTTCTACAGTCAGTGGGCCCGCTGTTCATTCTATTAACGATACCGATCGTCAGACAATCCCTTCGGGGATTAACAAAGCTTATTTGCCATCATTACAAAGAAAATAGAAATGAAAGGTGTGCCAGAAACGCAAAGTAATTATATTAAAAATACCTCGAATGGCCAATCCCATAGAGCATCGGTAATGGTGTAAGATCAGATCAGGAATGAGGACGGAGAATAACAAAGATCATCCACATATCTAGCAGCTGATTGGTAAGCTAACGACAGCGACGATATTTTTGGTAAAACTGATTGTGGTTTAAATAAAAGAAGGCAACGTCGTGTAGTCTTTCAAGATCAACAGGATAATCCGATCAAGTGAAAGCCTTGTCGTCCTCCACATACAACACAGTCAGAGAACGTCGAGAGAGAAGGAACCGGTGGGGTCAGATCATGCATTTCGAAAAGCAACCCTAACGATGATCCTCAGACATGAGGGAACCATCCTAGAGACACAGTAAGCTAAAATGGGAATCTAATGTGGGCTATCTAGAATGTAAATCGTTTAGGCAATCTAGAATGAAGACTGAGTATATACAAACAATTGTAGACTAGATGATTGTGGAAGTAGGTGTCATAAAATTGTCGCGCTGTCGTTAGTAGAGTCCTATCTTCAGTAGAGGATATCAGTAGGATGAAATGGTTGTAATGGTTGCATGTTAACAATGTCTTAGCAAATGCATATGCTGAGATTGTTGGAATGAATATGACTATAATAACATTCTCGGTGAGATCCGACGGCACAGTGCGTGTGGCGTGTCGGATCCCGCAGTAGACGCTGGAGCGAGACAGCCAATTATCACATTGTCAGCCGCATATAGCGTCACGTATCCAGGAAATGCCCCGGCGCCCGGCGTCACTATCCGATTATTTAAAAATATTTCCCCAGGCGCCGTTGTAAGGAAGGAATATAGCTTTCATAGCATTGAAATGACTATTTTTCTATTGTTCTAGAAGAGGCGCTGTTATCATATTAGAAGCTATCAATATTTGTTACAAATATTTTTGAATGAGCTGATCAAAATTATTTAGGATTGTTACTATGGATATGATATTTATAGTCAGTTAATCGCGTAATAATTATTCCTTAACGTAACTAAGTTATGCGACACTAAAGCGGAAGCTTTAGACTGGCAACAATTGAGATAGGTGATAGAAAGATTTTCCCACTTTTCTTTTTCAGTTGCCCTATATTTAATACCTAAATCAAAATAGGAAAAAATATATTCCGTTAACTTAGAGTAATAGAATTTTATTATAAGTTCTCTTCACAAATTTTTTTATAATGTATATCTATTCAAGCGGTTTATAAGTAACTTAAGGAACTTCTGGTTGTAAAAACAGAATAGGAGGAACACCAGGACATGTTATTTTGTGTGAACAGCTTTTTTGGAGAAGTAAAATATCATATCAACAATATTACAAGAAAATTTTGGGTTTTTGACTTTATAAGTCGCACACCGTCGGGATTCAATGTAGGCGAATCTATTAGCCGCTGCTATAATAGCATTAGTAAATAAAACGATCTCTATCCAGCTGCTGTATATTCATGTTGTTTCCAGACAGCTCTGAGCCGCCGCCGAGCAATGGTCACTAATCAAATATATTTTTCGACCGACCAGTTGACAGCACACGACAGTCGCAATAGTTTCTCAAAGTTTCCTCACGTTATGAAATTGATTCGATATGGATCGTCGAGCAAATAGCATCATTATATAATGTTTTTTTTTTTGATAAACTTAATAGAACGCAACCCTAATTTATGGCCGAAATGCAATCATAATATCCTCATTAAAAATTTATGCTATTGTCAGATCGCAGGATAAACTACGAATGTTTAATTAATTAATAATGCATTTGCTCTAGATTTATTGAGTAAAACATGACACTCCTGCACTCTGAGTCGTCTTAATAATGAGAAAAAAAATTTTTTTTCATGTAAATAACTTACATAAATATGATGCTTATAAATTGTAAGGAATATTTAACTATAAATTTTATTGCTCATTGAACATCAATAGGGATGGTCTGCATTATTAAGTGAACTTTTAGCAAATATTAAAAAAAAGAAACTTTGAAGATCGCTAGAGACACGCGGTAGGAATGACGAATGCGCCTGATAATAATCAATATAATGGCATTAGCACCCGAGAGGCCCCCGGTGGTGACCGCCGAGCAAACAACGACAGCGCGATGCATTACCAACAAAGTCATAATTAACAAATAACTTAATAGCACAAACCCACACAATGTTTTTTGTTTAAGACATAAAGACAGTTAAATTCTAAGTTTTTCTGTAGTTGTAATTACTATTAAAAATTCTCATCATCCAATTTACGCCCCCACGTGTTGGAGCACAGTCCTACCCACAATATGCGGGCGATGGGCCATAGTCACCACGCGGGCCCAATGTGGATTGGTGACTTCACACACACCTCATAATAAATTCTAATTCATGTGCAGGTTTCGCTGTTGTTACTAAAGTTCACAAATGTACATAACTTAAATTTTTAAGTCATCAGTACGTGCCAAGATTCGAACCCGCGAAATTCGGAATGAAGACCGCAAGCTCTAACCATGAGGCCAGCGAGTAACTGAAATATGTAAAATGCAGATTTGTATTTATTATCATGTAAAGAATATGAACTCTAATCAGTTCAGACTACTAAAGTATTTGTGTACCCCCTACAGACGCCAACAGCGATCCTCGATCGAAACAATAACATGTGCTTGAAGATGCCAGCGGAAGCAGAAAACAATTTCAGTATTGCATTAATATAGATTACCGGCTGTAGTGCCGTGTCCTCAAACAACAGATGAAACTGGGAAGCGTTGATTAATTAAAAATCCACTCGCTAGAGACCGAAGGAGACTCGCGAGGACATACAAGGGGACAGTCTATAATCATTTATCTCGAGTTTAATAAAAGCTGGATTATTTATGGTGGACGGGCGGCTGCTAATGTCGCATGATTTAATCCCATTATAGTGGCTACGGGAGCGGTGCCAGCGAATATCGGGGCTACGGCGTAGCGCTTCGAGGCTGTGTTCGTGAATGTTTGTCTTTGATATACAGACTTTGCGTATCAGAATGAAGATTCTGAATAGTCACGACAGATTTCTTCCAAGAATTCTTTATCAAAGTCCCAAGAAGGGAATGAATATATGAGAATCAGAATAATCAAATAATCACAACCTTATCGTTTACACTTTACGTTAAGATTCTATTAAGTATTGTACTGTTTAAGTGTAATATACACAACAAAAATAGTTATGTTATGTATATATATTAAATTAAACTAGTTATCCGCAAATGAATGAATGAGCGGAAAAGAAAACACATATAAGAAATAAATCCATGTGAAATATTTATCGGTCGACAGCCCCGCAGCAATAAGAAACTGAACACAATCGGACTCGGAGATACATCGCCGTTAAACCGTCCATTATATCAGTAGATTAAAGGCTACTTAACTCAATATTCCCTAAAATATTGCCCCATAAATAGAGGGCAAACGTGGAGACGTGATCAAGTCGGACCCGTGTGTAATCCCGTTAAAAATTGCCAAACAGAAAACAAACCGACAATGGCGGAAGGTTATACATCAAGAGGCTTAAAAAAGAAAAAGAAATAAAACGTTATGTGGGAAGCGACGGGTTCCGTAGAAAACAGTAAGAAAGGTCATTATTATAATAAAAAACACCGCTTCTAGTTTTGTGCAATTCACTGTGCAGTCATAGGTCTTTACCTATGACTAGCACTGCACATCCATCGGTTGAAATAATAATGGAGTCTTAATGGTAAAAAATAAAATTAGTAATACACCACGATCCATAATCTCATGTAATATTAAACTGATTGAATTAAAATTAGCCGTTATTAAAAAAATTGTGGCCTAACATAAAATTATTTATTGCTTGAAGCCATACTTCGAGGGACCCTAAAAGCATCGCGAAAAAGCCATAAAGGTTCCCGATGACGTCCGAAGACGTAGCCAGACATCCGCGTGCGACAGATACGAATGGAATCGGACGGGTGTAATAGAGACGAGGCCCGGCCAAATGACCGGCATCCGGACGTAGACAAAAGCGAAGCCGCCGTAATAAAGCAGGATTGATGAAAAAGCGCTAAGCCACGCCGATATAGCCGCGCGTCATAAGACTGGAGACGCGAGCGAGCTTTTAGTTTGTTAAACATTCGTAGCAATATTAATACGCCGGTAGCAACTTTATAAGCTGTTAATATTTTGTCTAGCTACCCGTTACTATATCAACAACAACAATCAATGCTGGTAATGTACCAGTTTCAGTAAAAGATTAGCCGAAACCGACAGCGCGAGAGTTAACTCACAAAGACTGGCAAGTTATTATACTCTTGTAAGAAAGTATGGTAATTAAGATTTCATTTATACAATAATGGTAAGGAAATGTTGTCCTACATTGGATTGAATAAATTTTCGTGAAAAAAGTCGAGAAACAGCTGAACAAAACTTGGACCACAAGCAAAGGCGTCTTCCCAGCGGCTTTAATACAAAGCTATTGCTATTACTGAGATCGCAACGAGCGGAACCGACCATCGAACACCGCTCGGCTTAACTGGACTCACTTTACCGGGATTTCGGATATGACGTAAAGCACTCACTTAGACCCACCCGTGTCTCCCTGACCGAGTTTTTCTCCTTCTATTTATTAGCTTAGGTTACATTCGAGGACGGAACGAGGCTTCGGCGAGATTATCTTCGGAATATGGATGCGGATTACTCATCAGACTCCACTACCATTATTTTCGACGTCTTTATTAAATAACGTTGGGAATTCTGTATCTGCGGGGATAAAAGAATTGAACGAGAAAATATATAATCTCAATGTAGATTTCTAAATAAATTTTGACGAAATTGTTATATCACAGAATTACATGATTTTAGATGATTAATGTAGTAGCCAACACAAAATTAGTTACAAAACGAAAATAGAGATAAGCAAGTTTTTGCAGAGGAAAGTTTACCCATACATACATTTAGATCCCGACAAATCCTTATAAAATTATTAACATTAAAGGAGTTTCGAGTTAACGAGACACCTCCACAAAGCGTGGTCCGTCGAAATTGTAACGAATTCAACATAAAACCTTCACTACTCCTCTAATTATTAATTCAGGCCACCACAAAAAGCGGAACGGGCATTATTTACAGTTGAACCGAAATTAGCGTTTCTTACCCTCTCCTTTGTTGTAAGGGCACATTCAACGCCCTGGAGGGACACCTGTCGACCATACGGTCACACAAACATATATTAATAACACGTTAATTTATTAACAAGCGCTGTTTATCCAGGGATTAACCGAGAATAGTTTTAGTTGAACAACAAAGGACCGAAAGGGTTCAAAGCGAATTTCTTGCCGACATATTTACCTAAGGTTGGAGGTGATAGTAATTTTACGCGAGACCGGACCGAGCTTTGGTTTCGGGCAAACATTTGCTCAGCATGGGCATGGGCGCCGCTTTCTATAATATCTATATCGCATACAAATTCCATGTGTTATTGTCGGCCAATTTCGGCTTCTTCATATAATACATAACTAGTAAGATGTCCACATCGAAACCAATGTTTACATTGTTTTCAGTTAGAAGTCATTATCGTTTTGTAAAGCTACGCTTATAATTATGAACAATTTTAAATGGTACATTTATGTTGCAAGAAGATCTACGGTGGTAAATATCGATGGTGTATCAGCTTTGTTCCGTTAAAATGTTGTTCTGGAAACATCTATCTTAAACGAAAACATTGACGTCGAAAACAATTACATTACTGCATATATTGGATACTAAAATGGAAATTCCTCGTACTCTTACATAACTACTTTGTATTTAGAATCTTAAACAAAATTTGTTAGCATTTAAGTAAAATTACAGTAGCAGGAAAAAGCTACCTTCACAAATCAAACATCAAAACCGAGTTTCAGGGGAGAGTACGCAAACAGTTGAGAGATCGCACAAAAGGCGAAAGGTCCGAAACCGAAGTGATGCATCATTAATAAGCCACCGGCCACATTCATTGTTGCACTATATTCAACAACTACCCTTAGAAAGGATCGCGTACGGTTGGCAACGCAGCTACACTAACGATGACTATGGTACTACAGTCAGGACTTAAGGAAACATTACATTTTAAGTTGAATAATTTACAAAAAAGAAAAATGTTATAGAAATAAACATGAAATTTAAAACATTGTTACACTGTTTGTTACAAGCATATTTTTTGTAAGATTGAAGGTACATATCTAATAATATATTATCCAAGTATACAAGAAACTAGTGTGGTGAAAGTAATGAAGTAATAAATATAAATATTCCGCCAAGATCAAATTCATTAAGAACACCATATAGTACATACAATGGTGAAGGAAACCATCGTGAGGAAACCTGCACAAGAATCAGAGTTTATTGTAAGGTGTGTGTGAAGTCACCAATCCACATTGGGCCCGCGTGGTGACTATAGCCCATCGCCCTCATATTGTGGGAAGACCTGTGCCCCCACAGTCGGGACGTAAATGGCTGTTATGGATGGATAGTATTAAGTGCTTTCATTTTTATCCCAAAACACAGGTATCACATAAATTTTTGGTCAAGAAAGGGAATGTATGTCTCTTGTGCGGATGCTGTTTATGACATAACAAAGGCTAAACAAGAAGATTTAAAGTATAAATATTTATTTTTTAATCTATCACAAATCCAGATAATAAAAAATGTTGTACTTGGTGAATTCTTTGTCAACAGTCCTCAGATGTGCTGTGTGGTGCGGCGTAACAAATTAAACAGTCGCAATTGAATAGAAAGTAGCGACGGGAACTCTTTGTTGTAGCCACTGGTCAAGGCAAATAAAACTATTGTTACAAGCGCTACTAAAGGTAATTAATGGGAATTGTTAATTCGACGGCCCAATGAGAAAACTCTCGTCACGTAAAATATAAACTGTAGTTTTAACAAATGTATTAAACAAAATGTAAACTTAGATCGGGATATCGTTTTTAATATATTTCTTTTTTAGTATCTATTGAATGGAAGTGCAGTGGGTCCGGCACAACAACTTAACGGATCCGAGGTAACCTCACCTGCTCGTGGTGCATCCTGTTAATCAGCAAACGAGGCTCTGGCTCCCACCAACCCGCAGTGGACCAGCATGGTTGGAAATGGCACATGTCCCACATATGAACCCCCATACACGTAGAAATATTTAGGTGAGGCCTATGTCCTGCAATGGACGTCTATCGGCTGATGATGATAATATTTAGACACACTACGCAAGATGATATTAAAAATTCTCTCAAAGCAAAATGCAATAAATTTCAATAGTTGTTTACAGAAAGCAGCGCCTCTCGATCCGAGCGAGTTGTTTCGAAAATTTTCAACTTCCGTCGTGAAAAAAACAAAGAAAGAATCAGATTTCCGAGTGGGGAACCCTTCAGCTTCCTGCGAAGTGGCGTCATAATTATCCCTTAATGATTCGTTCGAGCTCCATCGGTGTGCCCCGGTATTAATATTCCATGCATTGAGTGAGCGTTCACATTTATCACGCTTCTTCTAGTGTAACTTTTGGGGACATTGTAATATGTAAAGTTAAAATTAAACGGCACTGATGAAGATTTAACTTCGATAAATAGTTACTTTAGCCAGGTAACACCAGATGTAACTTATCAGATCATGACGGGTGGTAAATCAATTATTGATATTTAGTTATCCAGTGATACAAAGATGTGAGCTTGTGATTTTAGTTATATATTTAACTCTTCATAGACAATGTTGTGATGGTGATTATGAGTAAAATGTGGTCGTGGTTTTTGTGTACCAGCCGAAGTCGCCCAGTGCGTACGCGAATCGCGGAAGTGCGCTTTCGAGTCGATTGTTTCACGAGATTTTAATAACGGTGCAACGCAAAGAACAAGTCGAAAGCCATTGTTGACTTGAAGATGGTGGGCGTTCGCTACGGATTATATTCCAGTTTGATTTTTGTCAAGGAGCCGCTGTCCTCTGATTGTTGAGGCTTGCTGGAGGGCTGGTTGGGTTGCGTAATTTTTTTTTTATTAATTTAAATTTGTACGAATTTAAGATTGCTTGCAATGGGTATGAATATAAACATTTAGAAAATTTATGTAATTACTTGCTAAATAACACAATAAATGTTATTCCGAAATGATTATCAAATCATTAACATATTGATTTGATTCATCGCATGTTGATTTGATTAAGTATTAACTTTTGTGTTAGTTCAGTTAAGATTGAAAAAAATAACGAGGATAATATTTAACCAGTGATCTTCAGGGGGCAACCTGCCTTGGATCATCACCGTACTGTGTTATTCTCGTCACCTTGAGACGTAGATAATTTTAATATACAATTCGTGTTTTTTTCAATACCTACAATGATACTATTTGTTGGATTTTATTATTTTGTAAATATAATAAATAAATAAATAAAGAAATATCTACACGATCCTATGCTACAGAAAGAGAGACCAGTATAAGACAGTAAAGACCTTATAAGTGCATAATTTTCCTTAATATTTACTTAGCTTTACTATGTTAGAGTTTTAATTTTAGTTATGATTTATTCTTAATCATAAATTTCCTCCTGCTAAACGTTTCAATATCACAAAATATCCTTTCCGTTTAAGTTAACCAAGATAGTGTATTTCTCAAAGCGTAGTAAACTAGGATATGTCGCAGTTCATATAGACTTAATGGCATCCCAAATTTTCGTATTGTTCCTGAAGATGCCTTACGGTGTCCCCTGAACAGGTAATGACGTTATTTATTGGCAGTAAACCGCTCCTAAGGTCGGGGTACAAAGACTGAATAGACCTGTGGCTGATGCTCGGATCATTAATGGCCTTTATTTAATAGTTTAATAGTTGTAATCCTCCGCCCTTAGCAATAAGGTGACGATGAGGTTTTGCTTGCGGATTGTAATCAAACTTGTGTAGAACTTAATTATAAATGACTAAATACCAAATAAACTTAATAAAACATTTTGAAGTTGATATTGCAAATTTTTTTAATAATATGCTCATGATAATTACTTCATTATTAACTTAATAAATTCTACAAAATAAAAAACAATTTCAAGTTTCCGTTTAAAATATGGTTCTTTGTAAGTAACTTTTAAGTGTTGTATTATGAAGATAAGTGACTATATATAGCTAAATTATAATCTGAATTAATCATCTGTTTATTTATTGTTAATGCAGTATTGACATAACTGCAAATCGATCAGTTGCGAATACTCTAATCGTATGGGAAGTGTGATGGTAACTAATAGTAACAGTTCCGACCCTACACGAACCATCTCCAGAAACGAAGTATTCAACGGCATGAATAATTTACTAATGTTGTTAAGGTTACCGAAATGATATTTAATGAAAAACTAAAATAAGTTGCATATCGAAATTTAAAACAACGATCACGAATGAAACGTGGTATTTTTTTTTTTTGCCTTCGCAGTCAGCGGGGGCAATTATCCGCATCTCGGACACAACAGCGCAGACGTCCTCAACTCACAATGGCTGCCACTCGAGGTCTCAGTGTAACGAATCCACTACTGCTACTATCAACCGGTCCCTTTCGCGAAACTGGAACGAGATTGTTTGCGCGACACCCCCACCAGTTAATGATGTATGGGTGAGTCAGAGGTGGTGGGAGAGGGGAGTGTGGGAGGTGAGGGGGGGGTTCATTAAATGTTGTTTGTCGACGCCCTTTTTTAAAAATTTCAGCCTCCATTCCTTGAAAAAAATATATATTTTCGCTGCGAATGGATGCTGATTAGCGTGCATTGTGACGTTTCGACCTGAGGATACTAGCGGAGACTTCTTTCCTTAACTCGTAGAGAATATCTAAAGAATTTTATACCACGGTTTAACTGAGAGATTATAGCCAAAATTATTTTCTTATACTTGTTAGAATTAAAATCTATTTCTGCAATGATTTTGTTACAGTAGAAAACGAACGCGCTTTTTACAAAAAATTACGGATCACCGGTACTCATTAGTAAATCATCATCATTGTGTACTTTGTTATATTAATAAATTGACCATCGAAGCCTTCGAACAACAATGGGTATCTCGAAAATTTTATAAGCAACAATGTCCCCAGAAACAAGGGTGACGGCATCACAAAGGTTTATTGGGGCCATCCCGCGCGATCCATCACGCGAGGCGGGCGATTGTTCGCCGCCGGCCGACCTCTCCGTGCCCTGATCATTATTTAAAATATAGATGAGTGTTTTCTTTCCGATAATCGAGACCGCGATTGAGGGTCCAACACAATAGCGCCTCTGAAAGAGTCGCCCGTAGGTACACCGGGGGTGCGGCGGAGTCTCGCTTATTTGTATTAGTAAATTGAAGGTGCAGTGTCCACCGTAGCGAGACCCCGGGCGCGGTCGGCGCGAGTTTGATTTTTAAAACGGGCGGGCGGGCCGGGGGATCAATTAACGTGGTCTTTGTGAACATTCTATCGGCGCGCAATGAAAAGAGTTGTGATTTTCTTTGATATGCGGAGACGCGGTTTGCCGAGTGAGAAATCAAAGGGCTCCATCGTGATGCATGACGGGTTTTATTAAGATTTAATACCGCCAACGACACTCGGAGGCGGGAAAAGAACGAGTCTCAAGTATTCGATGTACGTTTTACATGACGCCATTTTGAATTCGGTCGTATAAGGGCTGAAGTGAAAACGGAATATTGAATCAACGTAACTCTACGGCACATTTTAAATATTTCCTTTCGAGTTATGCTTAAAACATTTTACTACATTTAAATGATTTCTTTTACTCTCTTAATATATTTTACATGGCCTATTCAAGTTCAAAAAAATGTGATAAATAAGAAACACTCCAACTTTGCATTAAAAACCCGTGTAAATGATATCAGATGGAATATATTTAAAGGGTAGAAAAATAGTTTTTGCTATATATCCACTCCAAATATAAAATTTTAGAGGTATAAAATTGATATGGTCTTGGAAGAGAACAAAAGGATACTCGTAAAATTGAGATACCCATGTTTATTAAAAATTATTGACTTTGAATAACCTAGGATTACAAATAGTACCTATAATATATCTTTGGTTTGTTATAGGATACCATAAACTTATTCAGAATCAACGGATAAAATCATGTTATAGTTTTAAAGGAAAAATTTATGAAACTTTAACACATAAATGGTTATTAAAAGGAAACTGTTTATAACCAAAGAAAAAAAACATAATTACGACATAATTTGAAAGTGATGAAAGACTTATTCTAATATTCTGTTTTTGGAATCGGAGAAGATATGTAGAACCATATATTACCGTCAAGATCATCAGTACGTATGTAAAGGATCTTAACAACATATTTTCGTTTATATCGTGTGTACCTTGTTCAAGCCAGATATCGTTGATTAATACAAAATGAACATGGGCTACGAAAATAAAAAAAAAATAAGTTATCATATATAATTATTTTCATAACTTAAAGAGCTTAAAAATCCGTATGAATAAGCCACTAGTTAGGATCACACAGAAAATATGATGTATTCATCGTTTTAAAGAATAACTTAAATAAGTCCTTGGTAGTTTAGTTTTTAAATGAAAGTAAATAAAGGCAATATATAATAATAATCACACGGTGGCTCGATGATCCATTCCATTATTAACACAAAGTAAGTTAAGACATCTTCAGCAAAAGGAACCTTTAAAATCCAAACGACTTTGGTGACGCCCGAGAAATCCCTCAAAGTGCTAGAAGAGGCCGGCCCGCAACCCAGTCCGTTCTCAATCGTCCACCTAACTCTATCTGCGATCATCGGCTTAACATGCAAGTTAATGAACACCCGTGGGCATACATATTCGCGCTAGCCGTGTACCGGTACACTAAGTGGGGGTTGGAGGAAGGGCAAGGGAGGGGGGAGGGGGAACGACGGGCGGTACACCCCCAACTCCCATCTCGGCACGGCGTCTTAACCCCGACTTACACAACTCGCCTCTTGTAAAACTGTTACCGATATGTTTAGTAATATAGTTCCTAATAAAGCCTACTACGACTTCATTCAAACTGGATGGTTACAAGGTTAGAGGAAGACCGAAGAAAGTGTGGATGGATTGTGTGAAAGATGACACGTGTAAGAGTGTGAATTCAGATATGACGACAGATAGACGGATATGGAAGAGAAGTACATACTGTGCCCACCCCACATAGTTTTGAAAAGGGCAGGAGGTAGAAATAGACTCCATTCAAACAGACGAATCTCATGACGAGAGCAAGAATGAAATGGCAGAGTCAGTAACAAGTACGGATTAATTTTGAACTATTGATGTGAATGTTTTGACCGGAACACAACTTTTCAAGCATAAATTGTAGCTTGGGTAGTATGATAGAAACAGGATGGATGACGAAGAAAATGCAAACGATTTGAATTTGATGTACTTACATAATTTTTTTAAGGACAGTTTAAAGTAAGGAAATTTGGAATCTGATCAATGGAATGTTTCATTAAATTAAAACAAATTATAAATCCATAGAATCTCTTTAACGTTTGTTATAGATCGATGGAAATTCAATATCAAAGTATAGTAACTGAGAATAAGATCTTTATCTATAAGTTATAGAAGCAGTTCAAAGTAACCAACAGAACATAATCTAACTTTTAACTGGCTGTACGCATAAAGAAATCGCTTCTGAATGATCTCATGATTCATCAATACTCCGCCCGTCCTCTACATCTTCCGGACCGTGTTATCTAAATATATACGGTGATTGTTGTTTATCTTTACCCAGATTAAGACGTGAGAGCGCATTAACGTTTCCTTAACCTCAAACATATTAACAAGAGTCTGAATAATTAAAACCTTAGACGGACCGCACTAATCTCAACATCGAAGGTTTCATCGATACATGGCCCTCCGAGACAGGATGGAACGATAGAAGCCACGGGTCCCGGGGCAATTCCGTCCTCTCTTTGTCCAACCCGATTGCCCGGGGACAGGTGCGGGCTTCCTAAGCTGGATTTTAATTAATAATGTCTCGATAGTGTACGGTGTTGCCGCCTCTGGTTAAACAAGCGGTGTTGGAGTTACGATACGAAATAAGTTTGTTATCCTTTCTATCGAATACAGTTTGTTTCTTAAGTTATCACAGCATTTTAGTTAAGCAAATAATACTTACACCACAACATTAAGAAAAAAACCTTTAATTTGAATCAACATTCTCATTCTTATTCCCTTATTTGTGACCGTGGTTCGTGGAACACATTACAAGAGACCTATGTCCAGCAGTAGACGTCCATCGGTTGAAACGATGATGATGATTATTTTCTTATTTAATCCTAATTTAGAAACGATCTAAGTTTATCATAATAATATTGAAATGAAACAAAATGTGAACACTTACTTTGGACACGTGGAATATAGAACAGAATCCTCGAACAGACAGATCGGATTCGCTTTAATCATTTTTTATTTACTCTAATTAGTGTTTGAAATCACTAAACATGATTATGAATTAGAACAGTAGTTTTTCAAAATTGTAATTATTAATCTTTGGCAATAGATACTAACGGACTTAAATAATTCATTAGGATGCTACATCCACAGAGGTATCGTAGCCACCTCACGAAACACGCTCACTCCCACACCAGGCGCACCAATTCGCAGCGCCACGATAAATAAGCCCACAATCGGAACAAATGGACAGGAGGCGAATTAAAGCGGGCGGTGTATTTCGATTCTCATATATTAGGCACATCGATCTAACACGTCTCGGCGAAGGCCCCAGCAAATGCTCACAAACACGCGATCGTCTTAAGTTCCCACCCCTTCGTACTGGATCTTAACCCCCCACAATCATCAGCTACCAGTTGTTTTGGAGCCAAATTGCGATAGGATTAAGTCGAGATTTGATTGGACTGCCGGTAAATGGAACTATGTGTAGGTAGTATTACACCGTGGTGTAACGTTGACGATTTAGTAACAACTCTATCTCTGTAGAATCGGTACCTCGTGGTTAAGGATCGCAGTCATCGGTAGAGTTGTGGTCTGGATATGACGATCTGCCTCTACTGGTCCTTGTCAAACGGTTCTCTTACGGCCGTATGAAATTTGGAAGATGCTACTTTTTACTCGATTGATCCATCTTGTCTGTGAACGACCACACGATATTTTGTTCATGATTTTCCCAACCACAAACAGAAGAACAAAATATATCATATATATTTCAACTGGTATATCAATATTACTTCACCTATGACAGCATTAAGTATAACGATAAATCAATTACCTTATTTCTTATAGATATATTAATTATTACATTTAAATTGACTAATTTATGAAATATTCATGATTCATCTTATAAAGTAGTCTAAAGATTTTTTGTCATCATTTCAACCGATAAGCGTTCAAATGCTGAAACTTGCTGAACACTTAATAAAGTTTTCTTCATATGCACAACTAACAAAAATTAATGAAATATAGGGCGACTCGGAGTCTCCGTGTATGGTGAATAAATTATCAATACAGCAATAAAGCTACAACGGTGTGATACGCGGCCACGGTAATGCGGCACAACCAAAAACAAAACAATCCGATGCTCACCTCCTTGCGTCCGGTTCCGTATAGTAAATTTACATTCCCCACCATCTATCCCGCAAGTCCGTTCGGGTCGCTAATAAAATGTTCTTAAGGCGAAGGAAAACGTCTTAACGCCCTTCCCTTACTGTACAGCGGTAACTTCCCTAACTGCTGGGTACGCTTCGATGCTTTTAATTTCCTATAAGGTTATAACTTACGGTCATTGGTTGCTGGTGTGCATTGGTTTTAATCGGAAATTATTGACTTACGAATGCAATAAGAAAAAAACTATTAAAACGATCATTATTAGCTTATAACTTAGGCAATCTCTGATCTGATTTATACTCGGCGAGGAGACGAGCGTTTTGTTCATCTGATGGTAACCCTGCCCGTAAATACGTAGAGCTAGTTAGAATGGTGTACACTGCACAACGTTGTGCCCAGCGCCTTGAGACATATGTTAAGTCACGTTTAACACAATTTATTTCACAAGCTAAAACGCCTTTCAACCCGGAACACTAAATATGCACACTGTTGGCAGGAAAGGCTTCAATGATACCTATTCAGCAGGACCATAGTACCCGAATAGTATAACCTGCTAGGATAGTATACCATAACTATCGAGAGCGAGTAATTTTTTGTTAGAAACTATTTAGAGTACATTTATTATTATTATCCTTTATATTATTCGAATAGAACTTATATACTTATTTTATATATAAGGCATGTTTACTTTTTTCTTAACATACCCAGCGGTTAAAAACCAGTTATAACATCTTAGTTTTTAGTTTGAAGAAAACCACCACTGCATGATATGCTGTAGCTTTGAGGATACAAGGGTCCGTCCGTCAGTGTGCTTGTAAGCCGATGCTATCGCTTAATTGTAACAATGTTTGGTCAAGGGCTTTGAAGGTGGGCCTCGCGTTAAATTGGCCAAAGGTTAGCATTAAACTGTAAGCAAATTACTTTACCGTTCGGTATCTGATCGGGCAAACTTTGCAAGGAGCATCGGGGTCAACATGATAAGTGTTAATTGTTTACGGTCTTACTATATTAACATAATGATTTGTATATACACTGAATTTCAGTGTAGCGTTTTGTTTGATTTCCGGTCTCTACTACATCGATGTCCGGTTTCACGGTTGATGTGACCAGGCTATTACTTACAGTACTTTGGCAGTAGTACAATTTATTTAAGACGGTTAGTAGCAAACAAGATAATGGTATAGTCGAAGAAGACTAAATTGTGCTTTTCGAGGAAGGCCTATAACGACATAGAAAGTTTAATGTTTTTAAGAATTTGATCAATAATATACTAAAATCAATAATTACTAATGTTCGTAGCAGAGACGAAATAGAAACGATATTGGACTTTCGAAAAGATCTATTAAGTCAAATATAAAAAATCTTAAGTATACGTAATGAAGTTCAGACCTCTGAAACTGCGGTATCATAGACAGATAAAAAAAGTTTAAAGGCAATTGTACTAATTATTAATGGTAGGTTTCTCTAGCTGTAGCTGTGATCCTATATTGTCTAACTACCACCATTATTGTATTCCGATTTGGATGACGCTTTAGCAAATAAAAGGATATCGAGACTAACACATTCGACTCAAAACAAGCATTGTGGTTCAGTATAAATCAACTAACGCCACATTGTTATGGGCAAGCGTATCATTTACCATCAGGTGAGAGTTGATCTGAAATAAAATAATAGACTATGTGTATCATCATCATAAGGCGATAGACGTCTACAGTTGGATATAGGCTTCTCCCAAAGATCTTTATAATGATCGGTCTTACGCTGCCCGCATCCACAGGCTTTCCGCGATCTTACATACAGAATGGACTCCGATACCGCTGAGCACTAGGAACCTTATTTTATATGGTTTCATACGGGTGGGGATTCAGGCCATCACGTTGGTCCATGCGGATTGGTGCGAGCCAGAGCCTCGTTTTTTAATTAGCAACGTGCAACACGAGCAGGCGTATTGGTCCCGTGAGTTGTTGTGCAAGAGCCGTTACCCCATTATGTGTAAAATAAACTGTAATTCAGTTAATTTGAATTATATTAAAACAAAAGGTAATATCCGACGTAATTACTTGGGAGAAAGTTGGAGACGTTCGAGAGCTCTAAATCTACAACCGGGCGAGGTGAAAGACGCACCTAAGTTCAGATTAACAATCGAGCCGACCAAAGGGCTTCTATTTGGCCGGACAAGGGGCAAGCACATAGCTATATAACATCAGGAATAGACATAATCCTTTTTACATGTTACCATAATAAACTTAACCGAACTAAATAGTAATGAACTTGTAATTTTTTTTTTTACTAAAATTTTGTTAACTATTCTACAAACAGTTTTTGTCACTAAGTTTAAAAAGTTAGCAGATCATCATCAGCCGATATACGTCCACTGCTGAACATAGGCCCCTCCTAAAGATCTCCAGTGGGTTCCCGCGATTTTCACCAGATCGTCGGTGCACCTTGTGCGAGGCCTCCCAACACTACGTGTAGCGGTACGCGGGCGCCACTCGAGGACCTTACTTCCCCATCGGCCGTCGGTCCTTCGAGCAATATGTCCTGCTCACAGCCACTTAAGTCTAGCAATCTTTTGAGCTATGTCGGTGACCTTAATTCATCGGCGGATCTCCACATTTCTGATTCGATCGCGCAGAGAACCTCCGTTATATTATTAAAAGAGTATTCTGAATCGGAGTATTTATATATATTAATATTATTATTTATTAATTATCTATGATAACCGCAATAACATTCCTGTCTTATCAGTTCGTGTACGACGCCTCAGCAGATTGACGTATCCGAACTCTTCGATTCACAAACGGTTCATCTCTTTTCTATTCTATGAAGAGACGAGGAACGATACGGCCACCTGATGGTAAGTTTTATACACAGCAGCACATCCTGCTCGTTACAATCAGATATAAGTTGTTACCCCAGTAATTTAACTATTATTTTTTTTATATAATTGGGCAAAAAGACGAACGGGGTATTCATGTGATGGTAAGTGATGCTTTCGCCCATAACAACGTGATGCTAGTTAAGAAGATATATACAGCACCACATTGGCTTCGTCGCTTAAGATATAAGAAGTTCAGTCTTGTTACTTCAGTAATTACACTGGCAACAATGCCTTTCAAACCAGAATACAGTAACGTATGCATATTATTGTTTTCCGGCAGGAATAGGAGCTGTGATGGTACCTGTCTAGAATAGGCCGTACCGGCAGGAATAGGAGCTGTGATGGTACCGGTCTCCGGCAACAGATTCGTCCAAGTCTAATTATAACTTAATGAAATAAAATAATTAATTATTTAACTTAACTTTAACTTTAGGTAACACGTATTGCAATAAAGTAACTAATCTCACAACAGTAATACCCAAAATACTTTTTATTTCTTTAGAAAGCCACATCTAGCGGTTAGTAAGCGGCGTAGCTCACATCTTGATTCCGGCACTGGTCACTATAAATTGCCCTATGAGAAGTAGTGATTTAATCGGGAACCTCAGGGTCCCTCAGGAAACCCATTAAATCGTATGGTCAGAGAGGATAATTAATTCCGCGGTCGCTCCAAGTGAGATTAATGACGGACGATGTAATCGAGAGCTTTTTCTGATGCCAATTGGTAACTAGAGCAGTTTTGTACTATTCACTTATTTTTATAGTGTTGGGGAAATATCTTGAGAAAATCTGTACGTCAGGTTATCGTGGTGAGCTTCAAAACACCCATGGCGGTCTTCTTTGTCAGAACACAGTCCGGGCATCATCAAAAATATCCTGTGATATATATTGCGAAAAATATTTGATTTACTATTTTTTCGTCTCTTCGGTTTTTAAATATCAACCGAGTTTGAATTAGTGGTATTGTTAGTAAACATACTGTGTTTTTCGACTTTACTGTTACGTTATTACTGTCATCATTTTTTTAGTTTTGACGTCCACCCACCCCTAAACATAGGGTGCCGTTTCGTTATATCTAGTGACATTAGAATACTGGTAATGAAAACATTGTACAATGATGCGTTTTCCATAGAAAACTGACATCATTAGCTTGCAGAGTAGTCGTGGCAATATTCTTACCCGTCGTGTACAAGAAACAAACTTCATTACAAAAAAAATCTAAACTAGTTTTTTTACACTGCACACTGAATTCGACACATTGAAAGGTAAAATGATGCCTTTTTCTCCCACACGCAAAATGCTGCTCCTCCCACTCACTTCTGTCGAATTGCATTACAATAATGCTTACAGTAGTGTCTAGTGGCAGAAATATGCCTGCGGTGGTACAGCATCTATTAATACAGTTCATTTGGATTGTGTTATAAGATAAATTAACTAAAAATTATGAACATTGCAATAAAATAAATATTTTTGATAATATATGAATTTTTTAAATAGCAATCACACTTAAAGACATTATTTGTCTAATAACTTGTATTATAATAGCTCATCATAATACTACTAATAATAAAAAAAATATTCATAGACAAAACTTAAACTTGATATGATAAAATAATAAGCAAATGGATGATTAAATTTTCTAGAAGCCAATAAACTCAAGCAGCGCAAGACCATCTTTTTTGTGGAATACATTACAAGAGACCTATGTCCAGCAGTGGATGTCCATCGGCTGAGATGATGATGATAATTAAAAGAGATTGTACAAAAGATCTCAATATAAAAACTTAAAAGTTATTCAATAAATTGCAGTTTATTAAATAACTTGAGTTTGATGATAACCAAACTCCACTCGCTTTATTACTGTGTTACTGATGATTTCCTCACACTAAATCAAAGCAGAAATTTGTACTAATCTCATAAATTTCTATTATAATTAAAATCAATAGAAATTTTATTAGTAATACAAGGTAGAAAAATGTTGTTTCAAGATACACAGGTGAAGATCAAGTGACCAGTGGCAACGTCATGGACAGATAGAAGTTTATGATAAAAACAACTGATACCATCATCGCATGGGATAATAGCTAATGAGAGAAAGGGAGGGAGAGTGATTATGTAATCATTACGCCAATGAAAAGCCATAAAGTTTAAGAAACAATTAGGTTATCCAATTAACTGGTTTGAAATTGGATTATTGTTTTATCATAAAAGTACATCTTTCTTATTTTTACACATTGAAAAAAATGGATATAGGTCTCTGTTGTTGGAGACTACCTAGGTGAATGTCACCTCAGCGCAATTTTCTGCCATCATACAGTCATCTACATACATAACTATATTTAAGTTTGAATTGCGTTGTAGCTACTAAAATTACTGCAATTGTATTACTTTACATCTTATGTCACAACACAAGATGCAAAATTGAATGTAGTGTATATAATCTAAATTAGCACCATCTTGTTATGCGTAAATAGTTACAATTATGAGAATTTATGAGCTCCCTTATCTCTTTGTCAAATAATAAGAAATATGGTCCTCTAAAGTGAATAAGAATATAAACTTACTATGAATAAATTGCAAGTTACTTAGAGTAATTATCACTTCAGTTATTACAATAACCATATTAGAGTCTTATCATGAAAAAATAGGTTATTTTCTATAAGTCAATGTAATATTATTACAGAACTTACACTTTCATTGAGACTTACCTGGAAAAAAAACAAATTAACTTATTTTTAAAAGTTAAATAAAATTTAAAATCGAAAACCATATAAAAGAAAACTAGCTAGACGTTCCATCGATATAAAAAAAAAATGTAATAAATTATATTTTAAACAGAAATTTGTTAATTATAACTGAATACATTCTCTAATAACTCCTTTTGTAGTTTAGCGGTCAACCAGTTACCTTTGAAACACAAATTTTAGAACATGTGACTTAGTTTAGTTAGTAGTTAAGTTTTATCACACTTCCTACCACTATCACAATGTTATTCTTTTGTATATATTTAACACAGCAATTCAATTAAAAGTTGCTGATTGGCAGCTGTCAACACATTTTATTACATACAGTTTCAATATTACTTAACATTATGAAAAATAAGGCAAGTGTAAGCCTAAACATTAAAAAAGTTCTCAAAAAAATTGCATATCAACCAAAATAATTCATGGCAACAACATGAAATATGACACAGCTGGGTTAAATAGGTGCAACTGTGTGTGCTTGTTATGATAAGTAGCGTTATGATTTACTATGTCACTTGTATCAATGTAAAGTATTTGATCATAAGTAAAGGATGTTCGTAGTGTTGAGTTTAATGGTAGTTTTATAACATTTGTATTAACACACAATACACCAACGTGGATTAACATTTCACAATATTTATCTATGATAGGCAAAATATAACGAGAGACTCAAAACCATTAAATGTGTACTAAGATTTTATGATTTCACCAAGACCATTCTCTAGAATTTAAGCAGTAAATATTCTTAAAATACCTGTAAGACAATATGATTTTTTACTAAGTCTGAATGGTATATAGTTTTAAAAAATTATTAAATCTCTATTAAAAAACTTTAACGGCAACGTATATTTTAGAGTTTAATGAGAAATAGATAAATGTTTGAACAAATATTAAGTTCAAAACAATGCAACATAACCTAAGTTTTCATCTGTCAAAGTTAATTTGGCGTTGTTTTGTATACTTTAGATTTTGATGACATGATGGAATTATTACCTGGTACGGAGTATTATCAGGATGCTTTTCTAAATGATTGATATTCAAACAGAACAAACAGTTTTCAATCGAGTTCCAAGCGTACAATACATCGTCTTTCAATTCTATTAAATTGTACAATTTTGTGGTAGTATTTTCTTGGAGACTTTTTTTAATATCTTCGAAAATTTTGTGGTTAGGCAAAATCGTATTGAAAAGTCGCGAATCCATTGTCCAACCTATACTTTAAACTACTGCTTAATTCCAAAAATTTACGAGACAGCGTAATTCTAAAAAGTTCTATTTAATTCACTGACAAGACAGTGTTCGCGGTATTTTACGTTCCGTTTAACAGTTTTAAAACATAACTAAACACAATAACTATATTTTTTATAACAAATTTGAATATTGTGGTAGCTTGAAAATAATTTTAAAACCATGAGCTTAAACAATTGTAATAAAATTTATTGAAAACATGTCAAAGGATAAAAAATAATGTTGGAAAACCATAATGATTTCGCGTAATGGAGTATTATTTTTATAAATATTTATTTTCATATCTCATCTATGTTTAATAAATAACAATATTGAAAACACAAACTACACTATATGATTTCTAGAAACACCAATTTAACGGGTATCAGTGGCAGACAATTGGGGAATACCATTTATCTTCCTGTTTACTAAAATGAGCATGAGTAACTTATAAGTTTTCATGTCTTTATGATATGGGATAATATTCCAGCAGGTAAAATTTTAACTATGAAAATATTTATTTTTTCATTTTGATTCTCCGATTTTGTGAATCACATTCAATAAGTTTGTGTATAAATAAAAGGTTTGGTAAATATTACTTTTATTGCCAATAATGGGGTACATATGTAATGTAAAATAACTATATAATAATTTTTTCTATTTCATTTTAGTTTATAACTGAAAGTTTTTTGTTTTCGTTTTTTCATACTAACGAAAAAAAAAAAACTAAACGATAATTTAACGTGTGTTAACAAAATCTTCAAAACACAGCAAAATACAGCAGCTTAGAAGATTTATTCAGCAGTAACATAACATTTCTCTATGGCAACTAATTTATCATTGATATTCCTCGCGAGCAATTGACTAAGTACACCCGAATGAAAATATAGCACCACCCCAGCATAGGTGGAAACGGATTGGTAGATTGTCCGCTCTAGCGGGTTGTATATCACTCTGCACAAAATGGTATCACGTAATTTCATCTCCCAAGATACGAGCCTTGCTTTCTTATAAATAAAACAAAATATAGGCAGCGATAAATTTCGCTTTTCGGGAATCGCGAGCGTGGTTTATAATTTAAATCTGCCCTTATTTTGAAGGTCGTTATTACTGTAGGTGGATAGATTTTTAATGATATCTTTATCTCAGTGCCAATGAGGTTTCGATTATGTGATAGTTTTAACGTGACTTCATAGATATCATGTATGATGGAGTATTTATAGCGAAACAATTTTTTCCTGTCCGCCTGGCTATAAATTAGTTCGTATTGTAAATCTACAACGTTAGTATGTTCGGATATAATAAGAGCTAGAGTTATAATTGAGCACGCTTAACCATTTCCGAATTTATAGTCATATAATGTTACATGAAATTCAATTAAAGGGTATGGCTACTGTTAAAAAAGTAAACATTTCAGGAAAATAACTCTTTCTTTTTCTTTATTCTACGTCTATTTTAATCGTAGTATTTTATAGTATTAGGAGACATAAATGTTTCGTACATAACGAAAACTGCCGGCAATAGTAAAATATTACTAATGTCCAAACTCTCCGTGATGTGACTTCTCAGACGCGTATTCATCTCATGAAACACATAAAAAGAGACACGAACAACAAGAGACGGTGAGATCGATGTCAAAACATCGTAGCCTGAATAAAATATAAAGAGAGTCGAGTGCTCAGTTTTCGCGAAATAATGCTATTGATAAATTTAGCAACGCGTCTCACATGATATTAGAGGGTGGCGATACGCCGCCCCGCGGCCCGATCTGTTATTATGCCGGGCAGGTCGCGGCGAGAGCGCTAGGGCTTCCACTGGATACTCATGCTTATCTACTAATACGTTATTCCGCTGAGATTACTTCATCTATTTAAATTTTTACAGAGTAAACAGACAAGCACAAAAATACAATAGAAATCGATAAATATAAAGCCGAACATAAAACATTAAGCTGGAATCGCATTGGTTTCAGGCATCCTTTTGGTTTTTGGTGAGAAATCCTATTTCTATCATCAAACAAGAGAGTGTTCCAATTTAAAGGGCGCTGTAGTTGGCGATGTTATTAGTGTAATGAGAATTAAAATTCCCAAGTCGTTATGCGTCGAGTACAATGTAGAAAAAGGGTATATTACCCTTGATAACTCCCATTGCTGTAGTGTATCAGTTACTATCAGGAAAACATACTGCACTTCTCATTGATAGAATTAAAATATATATATATATATATATATTACTTTTCCCGTTGTGTAACAACCCTGGGTCCAGCAACCCGCCGGGACGGCACCGATGACTTGTCATTAATAACGACAGCGGAAATGTATCAAAAGGTGACGCGTGTCCCTCTGTCTGTCTCCAGCCTTATTTATGATACAACGGAACAATATTTATTTGTGCTTATAGATCTGTATTCTCTCCGAGTTTTAGCGGTCCCGCGTATTGTTGTCTACCAAGGCGACTTATTTATGGATGATGTTCCTTTTTTACTGATAGATACACATCATTATCACGCAATTTCATTACAGCTTCTACAAATAATATACATTACTTTTAACTTATAACAAATATATAAAATGATAAATGAGAAGAAGGTGTGGTGTATAAATTAATTAGAGGATGATGAACGAATTTAAAAAGATCACATCTGTATCTTTTAGTAATATGTGTATTTAAGTGTTTGGGATTGTTCTGATAGCACGATCCTGGTGATACTTTTTATCTATATACTTGTTTCTTCAGTTTTTCTGCAAGTTCTGAATTACTAAAGATGTGTACTAATAAACAACTACAAGTGAATAACAGTTGGTTCACACCTTCAGCATATAGTTGGATGAAGTTTATAGGTTATGAATACCATCTAACCGACAGGTCAAGCACAGCGTCCGTAAACTTCGACTATCCATTGTCGGTTAATTTTGTAAGGGTTAGAATTACGTATAGGGGTACACCACATTCGAAGATACCGGGGTCTTGATGTCTAACATTTGTATTATAATCATGTTAAAAACAAACTTACCGTAATGATATAGAAATTGATTCATTTCCATTAAATGTACCAGGCCGTACTACTAACTATATTTAGTACCACCGGAAAGTCCCGCTAGTATCGTCGCCAAAATACTTCAAAGCTCCAAGATAGTACAACGGACGAATCAATCATCATAATTAGAGAGACGTCACCACGGGCGGGGAATAACTATTTTTTACCATCCCAAATTCCCAGAGCAGGAAAGTAATAGATCGGGCGCGTTGGAACAATTCTAACGGTAATTGGGGTGGATCCTCGGGAGAAGCTGTGACACGCGGACATATGACGATATTGTGCAAATTGTTTACCCCATATTACGTACGTGTACGGAAGCGAACCTTTCGCTGTGATGCGCGTCGGTTATTGCTAAGTTATATCAGGTTTTTATGTAATACACACGATGTCATTGTTATTAGAATCACCTCATCATGGATAAAATTAATCTGTCATAAGTTCTAATAGATCTTATCTAATAACAAGTTAAAAATATCACTATTATTATTAAGGTGGGGAGGAAGATAGAGTTATGATTTAGGAATATCAAGGGATGGACTGGCATATATGTGGCGTCTGAATTGTTCTGCCGAACCAAAGACAGGAAGGACTGTACCACGCTGTTCGGCAACCGTCACTAGTTGGACACTTTAAGAAGAAGATTATTAACAATTTGAGATTGTAAACAAAGTTTCAAATTTTGTTAGTAGTCATAAATAAGAGTTAAAAGGTTTAATAAGAATTATGTTTTAAATATTAAATAGAAATGTCTTAATTGATATACCAAAAACCTTCTAAACGAAGGTGTGGTAGTTATTTACGATAGCGGTCACCAAACTTTTTGACTTCACAATCTAGTAAATTTATAATTTAAACCCCGCAGACCATTAAAGGGATTTTTTAATTAGGAATAAAGTGAAATTAAGATGAAAAACATGAAAGTATAAATTATAATAAAATTATGAAAGATTTGTCAAAAAAACTGAATAAACGATATAGTTAGGAATTTTCAAATGCATCTTAAAATGATGAGTAAGAGTAAATGAAGTTTTTTTTGCAGACTAGCGAAATTTTGATTTGGTCCACCACGTGGCGATGGCTGATCTAGAATTTATCAGATATTTATATTGATTCGCCAATGCGTGTTTAGACATAGTGGTGCATAAATGGCCCTAAAATTTCGCTGTTAGAGATACTCCGAGTCCTAATTGTGGGAAGAACAGTGTGAAATTATTCTTATCAACCTAATATCTAGTAGGATTCTTAACAATAACTAGTATACGTAAAGTAAACATTTACATTATATGTAACGTGCATAAATCCCTTTCAGCGCTCCAAAACTACCATCTACCCTTACCAAACAAAACCAATACACTCCGCTTATAAATCTCCGGAACGTCCGAAACACTTGAAGTGTCTTAACCGCCTTCTTGTACCTTACATATGTTAGCTAAGAAAGGGTTGAGAGTGCTACCTGTTGGGGGGTGAGAGCCAGGTGGGTGAGCGGATTTACTCCCCTCATTTGTTTGCGATGACCCCCCAGTAGTATCTCTCGAGCTTCGTATCCACGTTTCATCTTGTCGTGTTTAGCTTCGGTTTACATTGTTCAAAGGGTTTTTTATTTATTAACCATTTATTTATAGTTTAACGTAAAAGACAGGAAACAGCGTAATAAAGACGAAATCATCATGTTTCGTGTATTTAGACTGGTTGCCATTTTTACATAGAAGAGAAAACGGTACGAAGGTAGGTTAAGAGTTCACATAAACTTATTTGATATACTTGCCCATAATAAATGGTAACTTAATTTATTTGCTATCCTATTATTACTGTGTATCAATAACCATCACACTGTGATGGTATTGTTAGCGAAAATCGCATGCTATCAGAATGTCGAATTGGAAAATGTGGAATTCTTTGTGATGTTTAAATCAACCGGAAGTTAATGCTCAGTGAGATTTGAACCGCTTCTTCGAGATATAATAGGCATAACTTAATCACACTAACAACGGAGCTATCACAGCTTCGTATTGTATTTGTACATTCCGATACAATAAATTGTAACAAAATCGGTCTGAGGTCTGAGAGGACGATGCTTGGAGTACCTCTGCGTTATCAAATCAGAAATGGGAAGATCCGTAGAAGGACCAGGGTCCGGTCTGGCTATGCCGGTACATAGCCCTACGAATCGCGAGGTTGAAGTGGCATATAGCTTTTAGAATCGATGGACGTTGGGGTGTTGCGGTGCTGGAATGATGACCTCGACCTAAACAGCGCAGTTTTGGCAGACAGAAGACTTAAAAAAAACGCAAGTAGCCACTGGATTCAAACAGCAAAATCATGCTTAGTGGAACAAACCATGTTTAGCGGAACAACCAACCTATCGGTTGGTATGACGATAATGATGAATCTTCCTTTTTCATTGCAATCATTGTTTTGTCGGATTATCTTCCTCATTTATAACGAAGATTTTTCTTCGACAATTTTACCTGCAACATCTCATAAATAATCTTTACTACCTTACAGAATAGTTTCCATCCCGAGCAGAATGACATTGTAAAGGTAATTTTAACGTTTAATATGCAATTAGTTTCCATTGGGTAGTAACACTCTCCTTTTAATCTATGTATATGAGATGTCTCTAGTTTATCTCCTTTGGAACAGTGTAAAACCAAGCGTTGTCTATTTAGTATAATATATACTGTACGTATCTTATTAGAGAGAATCAATTTTAAAAATATTTCTTTTTTCTTTAAATATGAAAATATTTAATAACAGACCTGTATATAGTTTTGTTACTATGTACTTTTCAAATATTACTGTTTTTCAGATTTGAAGAACGCTTAAGTTAAACAGTGGAAGTATTAACGTTTCCCTCCACAACTACGAGCCCAATATGGATCTGAAAATATCTTAAGTACGTCTCTGTTGCCGGAGACGAAAGGTAGGTACCACTGCAGCTCCTGTTGCAGCGGACAAACAGTAGAATGCATACATAACTGTGTCCCGGTTTGAAAGGTGCTGTACCTAGTGACATTACTAGGGTAATGGGTTTTAATATCTCGTCTCAAGGTGATTATCACAATATGATGCTGGGTATATGGTTTTAACTAGTATATGGATAAAGTAACATTAACATTAACTAAGTTACTTTATCAATATGGATACAATAATATTGTGTATCGCATAAGTATAATGTAAAAAAAAATATATTAAAAAAAATGTATACAAATTAGTAGTGAATATGTTGTAAATAATAGGATGAGGTAAAGCCCTGAATAATAATATCATGAAAAATTAGAAGTTAATAGAAGAAAAAACTAGTAATATGTTGTTTAGGGCCATCATTAATCATCAAGAACTTTCCTCTTTTCTTGACACTTCATTGCATGAAAAAATCTTAATCTCCATCCGTTGTAAAGAGATAAACCGTCATCGCTCAAAGATAATATAGTTTGCTATAGTAGCTAGTAAAATCTGACTACATACTGTAGTACTATTACTATGTTTGGTTTAGTCATGAAACTCATTTTACTGTTGAATTGGTTTTGGTTGAAAACTTAATAAAATATATTATAAATCTTCTAACTAATTTGTACTCTAAAAGTGCAACGCGAAACCTAGACTTAAACAGAGTAGATATGCCAGATGAACCATTTCAATGGTTTATAGTTCTGTTTAAATTAACGATAAACATGTTAATGACAGAATGGTAATTATAAATGCGATTGTTATTGAGTAGCTCGCTGGGCTACTGGTTAGAGCGTGCGACCCTCATTCCGAAGGTCGCGGGTTCAAATCTCGGCATGTACCGATGATTTTAATATTTAAGTTATGTATATTTGTGAACTTAAGTAACAACAGCTAAACACAAACGGTGAAGGAAACCATCGCGAGGAAACCTGCACAGGAATTAGAATTTATTCTATGGTGTGTGTGAAGTTACCAATCCGCATTGGGCCCGCATGGTGACTGTGGCCCATCGCCCTCATGTTGAGGGTAGACCTGTGCCCCAACAGTGAGGACGTAAATTGGCTGTTATGGAAATGCAATTGTTTAAAGACTGTATTAACATCAACATTGTCTGATAGACGTTCATTGCTGGACATAGGCTCTCAAAGATCTCCCCTTGGATTGGTCTGGTTTCCGCAAGTTCCGTTTGTAAGAGTTCACATAGGGGGATTTGTGCCATTTTCAACCACGTTGGACCAATACTGGTCGGTGGAAATCAGGACCTCGTTTTTTAATTAGCAAGGGACATCACTAGCAGGTGAAGTTGGCTTGAATCCTGTGATTTGTGAGTACCCCTTTTTTTATTAATTTCCAATTTTCTTTAATATTGTTATTCAGGACTTTACCTTATTCTATTATTTACAACATTTATCTACTATTCTCTACTGTTATTAGTAATATTCACTACTAATTTAGGCTGTTCACATTGTTTCTAACATTATTCAATTTTCTTTTACATTATACTTATGCTATCTAATTATCTAATATTTACAGAAATTTTACAGGAATACACGGAATATTATTGTGTACATATACGGGACCCTTTACACCCCTAAAGATTGTAACATTTTATTTATTTATCAAAGTTATAGGAAATGGAACGAGATATAGAAGACAGTAGGCGAAAAAAGATCATGACAGCACACTTCTGAACCAGATTCCCTACAGAAGACATTTTGACCGTTTTGTATAAAAGAGTACTTCCGCCCCATCAGCTCTTTCTCCAAATTTTATTGAAATCCTTGTCGCAGTATAGTTTTTCTTGGTTTCTCCTTTATATTCTGAGCTTCATTTTTTATTTTATTATTTGCACTATACGTACATTTATTATTAATGTACACTGCCGCGATGCACTAACATTTGTTCTTACGTTATTTCAATTTGTTCTAGTTTATATCTGTACATTTTTTATTCAATCTTATTATCTACCTATATATATATATATATATAACTCTTTTTTTGGTTTCGGAGGGAAATCTTCGAAAAATACTTTGCTTTTGCAGGGACGTCAGGGTTATGTGAGAATCTTACTCATTAAAACCCTCTCAGTGCTCTGCATCAGTGCATTCGGAGATGCTACGGGATTTCTTTCAGAGCGCACCGATGCCCCTCTACACTTTGTGTTAGCACGTCTCTGAGGAGGGGCCAGACCTTCCTAGGCACCAACGCTAAGCTATACGTATGTGCGTTTGTTGAGCGATAAGTGCCCCCACCCTCAAGGCCCCGCGAAACTCATAACCTCTTTAGTCGCCTTCTACGACAGGCAGGGCTTACCTTAGTCCTATCCCTACTAGCCCAAAACTACAGGGCTGACTTAATATAACTTAGAACTATTGTTTATGAAGAATTTCTTTTCTAATGTATTGTTTTGTTTGTTATTCTCTATTTTATTTCGTCTTTGTTATGTTTAAGTTCATGCTGCTTGTTTAAGTCCAAATATGTTTTAGCCTAAGTTTTTAGATAGTTAATATTTTCATTGCGTATATATATGTCCACATCGATCGATCCTACGCTGCCCGCATCCAACTGCTCCCCCAACATATACCAGATCGACGGACCACCTAGTGGGCATGTCAACGCTGCATCTTCTGGTACACAGTCGCCATTCGAGGACCTTGTAGTTTGGCGATCTTTGGAAGAAGCCTATGTTCAGCAATAGACGTCTAACTGGTGATAATTATACATATATCATATTGATTTTTTTGTCTTCTTCCTACTATATACTATGCTATATATTATTAGGCAATATTTATTATTTTTGTTACTAACTTATTTTCTATTAACTCGTACCCTCGGTATTTTTGTTCATTGAATTTTAAAGACTGATAACACTGTTGCATTATCTCTGTTTCCTGTATGTGTGTATTTAGAGGAATCTTATGTAGACTGAGAACTGTGTATATCCTCGCCGATCTCCGTTGCTCTGTGTCGGCGGGCCGTGCTAGGGCCAATAAAGTAAGTACCACTATCTCGTGCCGGGAGCCTGCAACTTCCTGAATTGTATCGCCTCGTAAATACTACGCCGCTGTAAATCCACCCATTTTGAATTTATACGTTAATTGTCGCGCTTTGATAACGCCTCCACTGCACGCTCGTGATCATCACAATAACACTGGTAATTTTCATTATTTTAACGTATATGTTGTTCATCGTTACATCAGAAATCTTACTAGCTATAACGCTTTTCATATCGGAACACAGTAATGCTTGCACACAGGTGGGTAGCGGTAGAAATAGGAGCTGCGGTGGTACGTACTGCAGTGGACATCGACCATTAGTATACATTTTTCTTTTCATTCTACGAAGCAATCAACCCGCATTGGACCAGTGTGCTGGGAAATGACGCAAATCCTCTCTATATGAATCCGTACCTGATCGATGTGGGAATCTTTGGGAGAGGCCTATGTCCAGCAGTGGACATCTATCGGCTGATAATGATCAACAATAACGGTATAAACGAACAAAATATACACTGGCCATACAATGAATGTCACGGTCGTTCTGAATGTTAATAATAATTTTTTTATCGCGGTTTACAAAAACTTACACAATAAAAACATATATGATAATTTTTTTATTACGTCTTTGCTAAATTAGTCTGCCAATAAAGTCAAGGTGATAGCAGTGTGTTGTATTAATCGCGTCCTCCGTCCACGTGGCACTAGCGAGGTGCCCGGGCTCCGCGCGCATGTTAATGCCATCGATGTTTTAAAAAATAAATTCTCTATCATCATCAGCCGATAGACGTCCACAGCTGGACATAGGCATCGCCCAAAGATCTTCACAGCGATCGGTCCTGCATGTATCCAGCAGCTTCCCGTGATCTCTGTCACCGTTGCCTTCGGTCCCGCCGGCCACTAGGGGTTCATATGGGGAGATTTTGGCCATTTGGGCTTGTGAGGTGTTATGCGGGAACACTTAAATCTCTGTGTAGACGTGAACGTATATAATATTTGATGCGGTAGCTGATTTGGTGACCAGAGGGGCTGATGTTGCAGCCGTGCTTGACGAATTGGAGCTGCACCTGCTGAACCGGGGGTCTAAGCCTACGTTTGACACCTATCGGGGCGGAAAGCGTTATTTCAGCTGCGTCGATGTTACTGCTTGCTCGATAGAGTTGAGAGCTGGCGAGTCGCAGACGGCGTATCTTCGTCGGACCACAGGGTGATCCTGTTCGAACTAAACCTCGTGAGGTCCATCAGCACGGAATTACACCATCTATAGAGCAGACTGGGGCAAGTTAAAACGAACTTTCGCTCAGTTGCTCTCGGTACTGTTTAACGCCCGCCGAGATGACTAAGGTCACCAAAAAGGGGACGTTAGACAGCATCGTCGAAATGTACGTGTAAACCGTAGGGGACACTTGCGATTCGGTCCTGTCGAATTTCTCCGGGAGTAAGAGAACAGAGTTGCCCTGGTGGTCCGAACAGCTCTCCCTCCTCAAGGCAGATGTCTTGAGGAAGAAGAGACGAATCCCGAATGTGCGAATGAGTTGGTCCTGAGCGAGTATTTCGACGCGAAGGATGATTATCGTCTCGATGCGGAGCGCGCCCAGACCGCCAGTTGGAGGCGGTTCTGGTATTTTATTCTGATAACTAAGTTGAAATCCAAAGTTTCGTCAAGCATAAATAATACACTTGTAAACAATCCATATTTTGAAATATTTTGAAGATCCACTTTTCAGGAAAAGGTAAGGAAAAAATAAATACTTATTCAATTGATCTTTTATGTCGTCAGCATCTACTGTATTATGGTAAAATATAGTGAAATTAGTAACATAGTTTTAAAGTGACCATCACTAAGTGACACACAAGTCTAATTGTTTAATTTCTCATATCTAAAGAAGAGGCTGTGTGTTATCTTTTCTCATAATAATAAACTGTTTTATATAGACGTCGGTGCTGATACAAGTAACATTAAATGTTTACAACCGACGCAGTGAGAGCGTTTTATTAATTGCAATGAGTTTTAACGGCAAAGTAGTGTTAATAAGCGGTTCTAGCTCAGGGATTGGTGCCGCTACTGCTAAAGAGTTCGCAAAGGAAGGCGCTTACGTAGTAATTGTTGCTAGAAATGAAGTTAAAATGGATAAAGTGGCCGCTGATTGCGAGGTATACGGCAAAAAGCCGTTAGTGATCAAAGCAGATTTGTCAAAAGACGAGGAGGCTAGAACGGCTATGGAACGAACAGTAGATAAATTTGGAAAGTTAGATATTCTTGTAAACAACGCTGGTATTCTAAGATATGGATGCCTGTTAGATGGGCAAGCGTTGAAAGCTTATGACGAACTAATGGCTATTAATCTCCGAGCTGCGATTCTCTTGACAGCTTTAGCAACATCTCATCTGATTAAAACGAAAGGGAGCGTTGTTAACATTTCGAGCGTCGACGGTTCTTCAGTTGTGCAGCCATTGTTAGTTCCATACAGCATCACGAAGGCTGCTTTAGATCACTTCACTCGTGGAGCGGCGCTGGAATTAGCTCCGCATGGTGTAAGAGTGAACACGATTAGTCCTGGCCCAGTATACACTGACATTTATGAGAACGGGGGTCCAGTTCATCCTATTGATAACAGTAATATAGAGACCCCGCTTGGTTTCATTTCCGATCCGGTCGATATTGCTCATTTAGTTTTATTTTTGTCTAGCGAAAAGGCAAAATCCATCACCGGTTCAAACTACGTCTCAGACAACGGATTTCTCTTGTCCCATTAAATAATACCATTAATTTAAAATGTATGGTTTTCTCCTCTACTAGTATTTACTTCCCACAATGTTGTTTTATGACCCCTGACCAGTAACCGTGTGTAAATAAAATGTTTTAGAAATAATATAGGTACATATTTGAAGTTTTAGAATCTTTATTTTTCACAAGAATATATATAATTCACTTATGCGAGAAGACAATAAGCAACAGATTAAGTTAAAATTACGAGCGTGCAAAGACATACAGTAAAGCAATAAACTTAATACATAGAACAACTGACACTACAATCGGCTGACAGAAGGTCGCGGTAGTCGTCAGTGCGACAGAATTTTAAATAAGCAGACATCGGAGGGTATTCGCTAAAAATTTTAAGTCGGATACATAGAGTCAAACTAGAATAGTCATGTATTTTAGGGTGCTCTATGTTTTTTTTGGAGCGATTATGGCGGAACAGGGGTATTAGCCGCAACACCAAAAAGAAGCTAATGCAGACGCTCATATTTTCTATCTCTCTATATGCTTCTGAAACCTGGACACTAAAAGCGAGAGGGAGATCGAGGATGGACGCGTTCGAAATGTGGTGCTGGCGCAGAATGCTAAGGATATCCTGGACGGAACGTCGCACAAACGAGTCAATCCTCAAACAGTTGAACATAACAACACGCCTCTCAACAATCTGTAGGCAGAGAGTCCTCAAATTCTTCGGACACACGGTCAGGCGAGACCCAGACAGTCTGGAAAGACTGATTATTACTGGTTGTGTGGAAGGAAAGAGAGCGAGAGGACGGTATCCTACAAGATGGACACGCACAACTCAGGACGCTACGGGAACTACCCTACAATCATCCATCCAAATGGCGCAAGACAGAAATGTCTGGAAAGAAATGGTGGCCAGGGCAACGCACCATAGTCACGTCCCTCAGTCATGAGGTTACGACAAAGAAGAAGAAGAATGTTTTTTTTCCTGTTATAAATATATGTCTTATGATGAATTTAAGACATGTTTTAGTAGTATTTTTGAAAACTTGATATTATTTAGCATTTTTTATATTATCAAGACGATTGTTGTTATAACTCCTTCGCATAATATACGTTTTTTCTCACAGTTCGCGGATGACGTAAACGTAAATTGTTCATTCGATAATAAATCATTCTACAGGGAAAATGAGCCACTTCTTTAGCGAAGTTTATTTTAATATGTATTTATTTATTTAGTATTTTATGCACTAACATGCTAGTGCGGAAGTAGCATGTTTGAGAAATGTTCATAAGTTTAATATTTTGGATATCTTTTCGGCAGATGGAAAAGAACCTTTATTAAATTGTTTTGACATACATTAAGGCTATTGAAATGATTCTTTGCTGCGGTGCCCCAAATTTCAATCGGAGATTTAATTCTGATATTATGAGTAATTATTGTTTAACGAGAACGTTTAAAATTAACAACACGCCGTTGTTAAATAACTTATCGTTATAACCTTTAACATTTCTTCTTGCACGAATAATATAAAATATTTAATTGCGTGTATGTATACGTCCATCAGAAACTTGATTTTTTTTAAATTTGATAATGTGATTCTCTGTGGAGGACAATTTAGGTAGGCGCTTGAAGTTCGGGGTCTTTCTTTGTTACTCTAGTCCCGGTAGAACGACGCAGCTCTTGTCTCATACCTAATTAAATTTGGTAACTGTGAAAAGATGCTTTAATTTCATAGTAACGAGGTAGTTTGACGGATTTTGTGATATACCATGTAACACAAAATCTTGTACGGCGCATTCTCTATCATTTGACAAGCATTCGGTGCGATCATACACTTTGGTTTATTATAATGTGTATAACTATTTAGTACTAAAGTTATTGTAATATAATTCCACACATCGTTTGCGCTTAAAATCTTATTGGCTAAATTTACTTTCTTCTAAATTTAAAACATGCCAGTAGATATACTGATGGCACGTTGTATGTGGCCGGGGACGGCAGCAGCTCCACCTATCGCATCGTCGAATGAAAGAATATACATAACGTTATCTTATTTCAGTAAAATTAATGAAAGTACAACATTTGCTGAAGTCATGCTAATAATGCAAAACATTATTCATTTATGTAAGTACGTTTTTCGTATCTTTCAATGTTTTGTTATATGTTATCTTTATGAGATAACAGACATTATAAATTCGAAATGTTTACGTTTGCATTACACCGAAAATATTCACAATTGACTTAATTTCTGTACGGGGAGCACGTGGAATGATGAGTTTCGTCGACAAAGTGGTGCTAATTACCGGGGCAAGTTCTGGCATTGGAGCAGCAACTGCTATTGAGTTTGTTAAAGAGGGCGCTAACGTCGTTATACTCGGAAGAAATGAAACAAAAATGGAAAAAGTCGCCTCAGAATGTGAGTCTCATGGAAAAATGCCTTTGGTGATCAAGGCTGACGTGTCGAAACCCGAAGAAGCGAAAAGTGCATTAGAAAAGACTATTGAAAAATTTGGTAAACTTGATGTATTAGTAAATAATGCCGGGATTTTAAGATTAACAAGTCTGTTTGATGCACAAGTTATGGATGTTTACGACGAGTTAATGACGACGAATCTTCGCGCCATTGTTCATCTTATCAGCTTGGCGTCACCTTACTTGGTGAAGACCAAGGGGAATATTGTTAACATATCGAGTGTGTCTGCTTCTTATGTGCCATATAAACTGTATGGTTTCTATGCTGTATCAAAGGCAGGACTGGATCACTTTAATCGAGCTGCTGCTTTGGAACTCGCACCGCACGGTGTTCGTGTCAACGCGATTAGTCCTGGACCGGTGGATACCGACATACGTGAAAATACACCGGCATCTAATTTTGTGAATGATTACAAAGTTGTAACTCCTCTTAAACGATCGTCCAAACCTATTGAAATAGCAGATCTGGTTTTATTTTTGGCCAGCGATAAGGCAAAAGGTATCACGGGATCTAATTACGTGTCCGATAATGGTTTCCTTCTATCTGCTTAAGTTAATACGAGCAAAAAAAAGTTATTGTTATGTTATTGTTCTATGTAGTTATCCTGTGTTGATTATCAAATTTTGTAGTAGATGTTAATAAATCATTTGTTTCTACTGTTTGCCTTGGATTGTGTAATTTATTTATCGTGTTAAGTGATGTACTTATTGAACCTTTATCACATTCAATGTTTAACACTAACAAATGATCTCGTTTGATATTTATAAAACAAATTATTTAAACATAAATAACATATTTGTTAAACTTTAAATGTAGGTGTTTTGCTTAAAGTAACGTTAATATGTTACAATAAAATTTTTGCACACAATTAGACTCCTGTTCTTACTGTTCAAAGGTAAAGAGTTTTATTTTTATTGTATCACAGTTATTTTTCTAATCATTTACTGGTCTTGACATGCGGTTATAAACTTATCGCAACTTAATCTAATCTTGTGTACGATAACATATTTAATGAACGATGTATTAGACAGATTACAACGAGTCCTAAAAATGAGTTTCGGAAATAAAGTCCTCATCGTGACCGGCCCCAGCTCCTGTATAGGAGCATCTACTGCTGTCGCTTTTGCTAAAGTAGATGCAACGGTTGTATTGGTGTGAAGACATGAAGACTTGAAAACGTCTGTAGTCAGTGTGAAAAAATAGGAAAGAAACTCTTGTTAAGGTGGACATTAATAATGAGGAAGCTAAAAATTTAATTAAAAAAATCGTTGAAAATTTTGGTAAATTAGATGTGTTAGTTAATAATGCGGGGGTGGAAACATATTATATGCATGGACCGTGTTTGCAAAAGCAAAAGTATTTAATGCGATGCCGCATTGTACTGCAAAAGTGGGTCTCAACCATTTTTCTCGCTGTTGCTGTCAGGTTAGCACCGCTCGGAGTGCATGTGAACATCGTGAGACCCGGTCCTGTGAAGACTGATATATTCGAGAATTCATAAACGGGAAAATTATAATTGGGAAATGATTGGAAAAGGAAAATTACTGAAGAAAGTGAGTGAGCCTGAAGAAATTGCTGAAGTTATATTGTTTCTAGCCAGCGACAAAGCCAAGAGTACCACCGGTTCCAATTATACTATTGATAACGGTACCTTGCTGATGGGATAAAGCTTTTATAAGTATTAAATTCCATCAGTTTCTTACTTTTTTGTTTTAATTGGTGTTAATTGCCTAGCACTAATATAATTATTTTATTCTGATGAATTTTGCTTAAATTTTTATATTGATAGTGACTAGTCAAAATTTGAGGTGATATTAAATAAACTTCCAAATTGCTAATGAATGTAATAGTTGTTTATGAGTAATAAGAGCACTGGACCTGTGTTAGATGATAGAAAAAGAAAAAAATATTTGTTGAATATCTGATTGTAAATGATACGCCAGCTGTTAGCGGACGAGCAAGCAAGCCGACGAGTGTTTAAACAAACACTTATTGGCGGTAGGTCGCTGGACACCGCCTGGGTAGGTACCATCGCAGTTTTTCTACTGTTACAATAAATTATTAAATTACGTCTACAGAAAAACCATTCAACAACAAACATAGCAAGTGAATACCAGTAATAAACAGTTAATTGAAATAAGTGTCTTGATTATATACGGTATAAGAGTATAATTAACTAAGACGATATTTTACACATCAATATCCTCATGACGTAAGTGCATCCGTTTAATTGCGTGAAGCCTATACAAGAATGTTTCTGGTTATAAATATAAAATATTTTATATACAGTTAAATCGTCTCTCAAAGGCATCACACGTTTAGTAATAAACATGAGCTTCGAGAGTAAAGTCGTGATAATTACTGGTTCTAGCTCCGCTGTAGGAGCCGCAGCAGCTTTGAAATTCGCTGAGGAAGGGGCGTACGTCATATTAGCGGCAAGGAACGAAGCAAAATTGAAGAACGTTAAAAAACTGTGTGACAAATTTGGGAAAAACGCTTTAGTGATGGCGTTAGATGTTTCGATCGAAGAAAAAGCGAAATTACTGATTAATAAAACATTTAGCCACTTTGGTAAATTAGATGTACTGGTCATTAACGCGGAGACGGCTGGTGATATAGACATCCTGAGTGAAAGTTTTATGGAGGACTACGATCGTATTATGAAATTCAACTTGCGCGCTGTCGTTGATGTAACGCGTCGGGCCATACCTTACTTGATCAAGTCCAAAGGGAATATTGTCAACGTATCAGGCGTTGTAGCAGGAACCAATATCGGAGTCCACGGTCAGATTCCGTACTGCATTTCTAAAGCCGGCCTCAACCAATTTACTCGATCAATCGCCACAAAAATGGCACTTCACGGGGTACGCGTGAACTCGGTGAGCTGTGGTCCATTGAAGACGGATATTTTGATGGGTTCATCAACGGACAACTCTTCGTGGGAGACGATCGCATCAACGACACTGCTAAAGAGAGTGAGTGAGCCCGAAGAAATCGCCGACGTTGTTTTATACTTAGCCAGTGATAAAGCGAAAAGCATAACAGGATCCGATTATGTAATCGATAACGGTGCAATGCTTAAGTCTTGATATTCTTGAAGTTCAGTGTTACTTAGATAATGTTTAAAGTAATCGTAACATTAAAGTATCATACGGACTCAATAGAAATACTTTTCTGAACTTTTGAAGTCTTTTTATTTTAACACTTCCAGATTCACAGATTTACGCGAATCCGAAACTGTTGATGTGTTAATTGAACAGGTTTCCTTGTGTAAATCTAATATTATAATATAAATCTGCGTTAAACTTACTGACCTTGCAAACTCGCAGTACATTGGTCCTCAACTATTAAGTGTTCGCGTCGTATGAACAAGGAAATACCAGTGCAGTACTAAATAACTCAAACTGTCAGGGTCGCTGAATTTATCGGTGGAACAACGTAAGAGTAAAATTAAGCTGCATAATCGATCTTTGTAGTCAGACGGGGAGATGTATATATATGTATGGAGATGTTTCATTATACACTTGTGTTTTAAATATAACTTAATTAAAACTTGTTAAATTTTCTATTGCTTGACAAACAGGATCTTTAATAGTAAGTCCTTCATGAACAGACTACTCCCATAGTAATTCGTTATCGTTATTGTATTTTGTAGTAATATTCGAGAAATTAATTTATGTGGCGTTTTTTTTTTATTCCACGAAGCGATGGGACGAGCGGAACTTTCACCTGATGATAAGTGACACGCCTGCCCATAACATAACAATGTGGATGATATACATTGTGTTCAACGCCTTGATTTGAAAGATGTTGGGTCCCGTTCGTCCAGTAATTACACTAGCTATAGTGCCCTTCAAACCGGAACACATTAATCTTTGCACCTTGCTGTTTGGCGGCTGCATTAGTCTCCGGCATTAGAGTTCTACCACCAGTAACTATTTTTATTAGCGCCTTATTGTCATTGGTTGATACATCGTTAACCATTAGATAAGTCTTGTTCCTCTTGTCGTTTTAGTAACATTACTAAGATGCAGTAGTTGATTTGCTATCGGTTATAGTTGCTAGATATTGCACGTGTAAAGAACGTAACGCCTCCAACCGTTAATTCCGGCCTGGCTATTGAATGGGCGCCCGTTCCGCGGCAAGACGGATCAGACCTTTGTCTCGAGACAACCGCACAATGGACGCATTATATCGTATTGTTACGTCGCCTGCCCCCTGACCGACAGCGTCCCGCATATTCATCCCATTATGATTATGAATAACACGCGGATATGTGCCGTGGCACACGGACGTCCAGCCACTGCAACATATATATTTAATAACCGGCTGTTCCCCGTCACTTTGCTGGCCTTAATATGAAATAAGACTTAAAAATTGTCTGAAAGCAACCGAGAACCTTGAGAGCAGGCTCAACCGCAAATGATTTTCTGTACCAACCGTTACTATAGCGACCTTATAAAAGACGAAGAATCCATGATATTGAAAGAAAATAAATAGCCTATGACCATTTATAAATTATTCCGCGTCGAATGCTCATGGTGTTTCCATGTCGACAGTCGTGACTCACTAGTTATAAAGGGATTGGCGAACGAGGAAAACCTGTTTTCATTATTTACATACAGATAACACATCCGCAAATTAGGCAAACTGTCGGTAAATCAATTAAAATATTAACAATTCAATAAACAACAATATAAATCAATCAACACAATATATTTCTGGTTTTCATACTTTACAAAAAAAAAGCTACGAATCAATTTGACCAGACACTGTACTCTGGAGATCATTGCAAGCGGATTGAGGAATAAATTTCCTTTAAAAAAATCCTAACCAAAAAGAATCATTAAAACCGGATCTCTCGGATATTTTTTTTTTATACAAAGCGACAAGACGAGAAAAACGTTTACCTGATGGTAAGTGACACGCCTGTCCATAACAATGTAGCATTAGTACATAGCACCGTACTGTGCTCGTCGCCTTGAGATATAAGATGTTGAGTTTCGTTACCCCAGTAATTTCACTTGCTACATCGCCCTTCAAATGGGAATACAGTGAAGTTTGCACACTGCTGTTTGTCGGCTGCGGTGGTGACTACCCAGAGGGTCTCCGGCAACTGAGACCTACCACCAATAAAACTCGCTGAGGGAAAAGACTGTTTATTGTTATGGATATAATTTTATTTACATAACTAGCTGTTCCTCTCCCGCTTTGCTGGCCAGGACACATCCGCAAATCCTTACGAGGATGGAATTATATAGAATCCATTCTTAGCTGGTCTCTAAATGACAGTAGCAATATCTCTACCATATTTTGAGTTTAACTCTTTCGGAGTTCCCGTGATGGGTCAATGAATTAAGTTATTCCGCCTATTTCTGCCGCCAAACAGTACTGTGCAAACATTACTGTGTTCCGGTTTGAAGGGCGCTGTAGCTAGTGGCTACTGGGGTAACGAGACTCGACATATTATGTCTCAGGCGAACAATGCAATGTGGTGCAGTGTATACCATCTTAAGCAACACCACGTAGTTATGGGCGGGCATATCACTTACCATCAGGTGAACGTTGCGCTCGTTTGGTCGCTTAATTACATAAAAAAGATCTCAGTATTTTTTTTAAAGAGGAAGTATGAGCAAACGCGCGAATCGTTGACCTTGTGGTAAGTTATCACTGAAGCCCAGGGACAGTAGCACCACCAGAGGGGTCGCAGCTGAGTTGTCGTCCTTGAAGGGAATATACGCTCTTTTCTTCTATATATAGATAATTATAAGATAACAAGGCTTTGAAAAGTAAGCAGTATATCGAGTTAAGTTAGAACGGTGTGTTTAAATATAAACTGTGGGTAGAAGTATCCTAGAAATATTAGTAGGATTCTCTTCGACAAGGACATTGTTTGGTTCTGCTCCTGCTTCTTTGTTTGATTGTATGAGACATTTTGGTGCCTGAAAAAAGAGTTCGCTAATTAAATCTAAAAGCTCATATCACTCAGGGCATCCTTTCTGCAAAAGACAGGTTTGTCAGAGAGATTGGAAGGATACTGGACATTATTAAGCTAGCTACGCATTGACTGCTCCAAACTCTTTGTAACCGTGTGTCCCGGGTTCAATTCGACAATTAAGATTCCTTGGCTCATTGTAATTACACCTATGCGGGTTTCTTAATGAAGTTAAAGGGAATTAATTATTTTAGGCGGGCATAAATTTAATCCGCGCCGGCCTTTACTTGCGACGTTGAGGCCGTAACTTGATTAAGGCTCTATCTTTGTTCCAAAATCTCAGGTTTGTTCCGTAACGCCCGAATAGAGTTCATATATTAATTTTGTTTATCTACCCCCACCTTTTCTTCAACGGCGTTAAAGTACTGGTTAGTATGTGATGATGGTTGTTAGTAGGTTCTAATCAATATAAACATAACTAATATAAATAAAAATTTGATCACGTTAGTTCTAAGTTAAATGACAAGTTCTTACTTCGTACGTAAACCGTATATGTAAAGAAATTGCGTGGTTAACTTCTTCATTACATATAATTAACTTGACACTGGACTTTCTCATCAGACGTGAATTATTAGAATAAGATTTAATAGCTTTATGTTAAAGATTAAGTTATGTTATAACATTTTGTTTTGCTACTTATTATACATATCGTTTAAAGTATTAACGTTTGACGTTAGATCTAAAACATACGGAAACAATCGGAAGTATTTAGTTTTTTCTATTGTGAAATAAAAGCAAATTTGATTCCACTTTCCTTGGAGATATCTTCATTGGTATTAGAAGCTCTCCTTATCTTCATTATTTCATAACGTTCTGATAAGGATATAATAATTCTCGATTACTCCACGTTCTAATGAAAAAATCATTCTCAATGCTTTAACGGGAGAAAAATGAATGCAGTTAAACCAACCTTATTAGAAAAAACTTTATCGGTAAGCGCTACGGTAAAACCTACCGTCGTTTACCGTCCGCGAAATGAAAATTCTAAACACGTGAATCTTATTATTATCGTGCTAAGGTTCAAAATGGAACCGCTGCCTGCGCAATGGGTTTGCCAAGTTAAAGTTGCCGGTTTATAGTTAATATTGACTCGTCGACATTTCGTTGCGAACTTTTCTCATTTCGAAGCCAGTCACTGAAACTCGAATGGTTAGCGGAGTGCCGTCCTTTCTCCAGCTCTTTGTATTAGATATTGTACAATCGCAATAAAAAACTTTACGCCCTTTTTTTTTTAATGAAACAATAGTGTTTTAGAGCGTAGTGGTTTTTTTTTTATATTTTTTAATAGAAAGAAAGTATTGCAGATGTATTTTCTCGCAGGAGATGTTCTAGGATATCGCTGCGTCCATTTTTGTTGCCAAGAGTAACACTGGTTTACCGTGTAATTCTCTCGTCTATTTAAATAAGATTAAAACACAAGAAAAATAAATACATTAGATAAAAAGGTCCAGGACTTAGTACATTGGCTGTGGTGCTAAGTCCTGGTATTCTGTCCTGGCCTGACATTATTGAAATAAGTGAACAATTAGTTGTATAAATGCTTGATTAATTAAGTTACGGAAACAGTGTGATGACTAATAACGAACACACGAATCAATCAGAAATTTTTGTGCCAACTGATTACAGCCTCAAAAGTCATCTGCGACAGTTGCCCTCAAAGGTAAACCAAGATACTGTAAGTTACAGCGGAAGTGGTAAGTCGTTCCAACATTCTGATGCAGTAAATCTGAAACTTCCTCGGGTTTGCTCCAAGATGTGTTTTGGTGTAGTAAGAGGACGAACGTGCGGTCTCAGTCTAGCTCTGGCGAAGTCTGCGGACCAGCTAAGCTCATTATAAAGATATGATGGCATCTTAAATTTTGTGACTGTAAAAAGCACGCTAGCTTCATAGAACTTTTTTTGTCGTTAAGTAAAACAGTCATATCTAGTAGAGAACGGTGTAAATAATTAATGAATATCTATCTAGTAGTAGTGAGAAGGTAGATTATAAAAATTTACCTGTTTCCTTTACAAACAAATGGACGTCGCTTTTAAGAAATCCAAACGTTGAATATATACCTTCGAGATAGTTTTTTTATTCTACAAGGCGGCGATACAGGCCGGACTCTATCACCTGATGGTAAGTGATACGCTTGTCTATACTAACATAACGCTAGTTAGGATGCACACAACACCGTCGTCGCGTTGAGACATAAGATGTTGTCGCGTTACTACAATAACTTCATTAGCTATAACGCCCTTCAAACCGGAATACTGTAATGTTTTTACACTGCTATTTGGCGGTATAAATAGCCAATGTATCTACTCGAATAGATTATAAAATTAGTTGCTCAACTACTACTACTACCCGCGGAGTAAGGGCTCCTGCACGATAACTCACGGGATCCAAGTCATCCTCGCTTGCTCGTCGTGCACCTCGCTAATCAATAAACGAGGTTCTCGCTCCCACCATCCCGCATTAGGTCAGCGTGGTGGGTAACAGCCCAAATCCCCCAACATGAATCCCAGTCCATTGGGGGGATTATTTTGGAAGGCCGATGTCCAACAGTAGACGTCTATCGGCTGATAATAACGAAATGATGATAAATTTAATTTGACTTTTGATCTCTAAGGGTAGTTAGTGTATGTAGTGATGAAATAACAAAACGTCGTCCTTACTAGTAAATGACTATCAGTAGCAGTTTTATTACTGTGGCGTGCCGCTCAGCGGCAGCGCGCCGCCGCCGCCGTGCATTTCTCTCAGTTTGCGCGGGAGGTAACAAACGGCCGCGTCGCTGCGGTTGATTTTTATTCATTTGCCGGGCCCCGGACTCCGTGAGACATATTGGTGCCTTGGACGGGGAAATTGCATTTCGCCCCCTCCTAATAATTCGTTTTCACGCAATGCCAACGGTTTTATGGGCCCCCGTTATACGGACGGAGCGCGTTAAACTCTTATATATCACAGGAGCGCGACGGACGGACGTACACGCTTTCACATGTAAAAACAAAATACGTTTGCTTGTTACTGAAATATTATATATTCAACACTAAATAAATTATTCTATAGATTAAGTCCATACTTCTATTTCTAAAGATGTTTTATAGCGCCTTCTGGCCAGACGGAGCGCTGAACTGGACGCGTGGTAATTAGTTGTAGAGACCGTAAATAATAGCAGTGCAGTAATGTTACAGGTGGTAGGTCTTTGTTGTCAGAGACCCTATAGGTTCGAAACACCGCAGCGCCTTTAGCAACCGGCAAACAGTACTGTGGAAACATTACTATGTTCGGTGTGAAAGGCGCTGTAGCTAGTGTAAACACTGAGGTAACGAGACTAATCGCACGTCTCACAGCGACGAACCTTATTCGGTCGAATGTATATAATAAATATAACTAGCACCATGTTGTTATAGACAGGTGTATTACTTACCATCAGGTGATAGCCCCGCTCGTCTCATCGCTTCGATGAATAAAAAAAAGATGCTCGATGAAGTGTTAAAATATTTGATTCATTTTTCGGAACCGGGAGACATTAGTAAGAAGTAAGTGATATTAATCAAACTACATCGTGACTTCTTCAATTTTATCCAATTACAGGCGGAAACGATAGAAAATGTTTTTTTTTATATCGTGTTTTTACACAAGAAAAAAAAATTTTTTTTAGTTATTTTGATATACCATTGAAGTCCCTGGTTATTCAGAGGACATGTCGGAAGTTTAGTTGGAAGTTGAGTTTAGTCGGACTCGCCCGGACGACTACTACACTTAGATTGTATATCGGGCCGCTAGCCAGCATCCCAGTCTTCTGGTTGTCAACATATAGAAGCTGGAGTGTTCTCTGCACTCGACGCTATCCACATTGTCTCTTTATAGATTACATTACAGTTTTTACAACTTTTTATCAATGACAAAAACCACTTACCAGATTGGTTTAATGACAGACTCAAATGCATTTTTTTTATTAATGATAACTCTGGTGGTCTATTAACCATTTGTGTTCAAAATAAACAAAACATGTTAAGCATGTAAAACCATTTATTTTGATTTAAGTTCTCAGAACACCTTTAATGCTTCAGTAAAACTACCGTTGTCGGAGACAAATTCGGAACCGGTGACACCCTTAGCTTTGTCGCTGGCGAGGAACAGGATCATGTCGGCGATTTCTTCGGGCTCGCTCACTCTTTTCAGTGGAGTCCATTCACCCATAATGTCCCACGATGCAATTTGACTCGAGGAATTTTTTTGTAAGTCTGTCCTGACCGGTCCTGGACTTACCACATTGACTCGTACGCCGTGGTCTGCTAACTTAAACGCCAGAAGACGGGAGAAATGATTAAGGCCGGCTTTCGATACACAGTAGGAAATGAAATCGGCATTGCCGAAGGAACTGGTTGCGGTTATACTCGATATGTTTATAATATTCCCTTTACTTCTAACCAGGTGAGGTATTGCCAGGTGACTCGTGTATACGGCTGCTGTCAAATTCACATTAATTATGCGATGGTACTGCGCCATGAAATTATCCTTTGTGATATCAGTAAAATCGTAAACACCAGCATTGTTCACCAATACATCCAGTTTTCCGAATTTGGCGATAGTTTCCTCAATTATTCTTTTAGCGTCAACTGTGACGTCCGCCTTGAGAACGAGCGGCTTCTTACCGAACCCTTCACATTTCTCTCGTACTTCATCAAGTTTCTTCTCATTCCTCCCCACTATGACCACGTCAGCACCTTCTTTAGCGAACGCGATGGCCGTCGACGCGCCGATGCCGGAACTGGAGCCGGTCACCAATACTGTTTTATTATCTAAACTCATTTTCACGCAAGCTCCGAATCTGTCAGCCACAATTTTGGTACTGAGCCGTGGACGCTTGACACCGGTAATATATTATTACAGTCTTGAAGGCCACTGTACGTATAATTTGCGATGTAATGATGGTCTAATGATATCTTCTTAATGACCAGTGCTTCGTTACGTTGTATTGTTGTAGCGGGATTGATCTGTAAATTATTGTAAATAAATTTTTTTAGAGACCTACCAACATTAAAGTATGTATGGAAGAAGTGTGACCATATAGATAGAAAAGGGAAAAGAATAATATATTTTTGGTTCAGTGTGAAGACTCGAGGACCTCTTCAGGATCCACTCGACAACGCAAAACATATTTCGTCCGGTCCGAACGGGCCCCTCGGCATTTGTAACCCCAATTTTATTTCCTGTTATTGAATGGAATTCGATGTAAAATTGTCGAACATCGAGTCAAGTTGTAGCGGCCACCCCGGGGGTAACATTTTGTAAAACATTGATTTGTTTGCTGTTAAAAGATTTTGTTGACCCCCTTGCAATAGGGTTGGTGCAGCTGAAGCGTTGCTTTATTACCACTTTAAGGGATACAAGAAATGGTTGTTTTCAATGAGTTGCTTTTAAAAAGTTTATTTTTAAATTTTCGTTACGGAATGAATATTTGTACTACGTTTTATATTTTTAAAAATTCTCCGAAGTCAAAGTCCTCAGTTACCGTGGTTATCTACTTTTATTTGATTTAAGGGGCTGTATACCATGTTCATTTATTACTGACTAATGTATAGAAAAAAATTAAACTCTCATAAAATATTTACTAACATTAATAAGTATATTTAGATTATAATATATTTATATGTGTGGAAAAAAAACATAAATTATTATATCAAGTAACTTACATCTTACATTAAGATACCTTATGCATTTTCATTGTATATGTATGTGTATATAAAGGTATCCATAGATAATTTAAAGATAATCAGTAATAAAGCAAATTAACAATACGTTTACACAAACTACCCTTCGGAACTGATTTTTTATAGCAACCGTTACTATAGCAACCGCATAAATAATACCAAATGAAATTTATGAAAGCAATTAGAAATGAAATGATGAAGGATCTATGAAATTCAAAATATGAATAGCCCATCTATAGATCATTCCGCGTCGGAATGCTATAGGTCGTTGCCGTGTCGATACGTTCACTAGTTTTCACGTGATTGACGAACAAACGAAACGCATTTCCATTATATACTTACATATAACAGTTGTTATATATAATTTCAGTTGAAATAGATTTTATTCGCGCAGCAGCGTCATCTCTCACACGTGATTAAAAACGGTGTCCCGATGTAGCATAATAAATTCTCGACCTTCCCTTTCCTGTGTGTCGTTTTTCAAAAGTACGCAAAAAAAAAAGCGATATTGTCGTATTTCCCTGCGCGCCCGTAAAGCATCCTGATGCGGTGCCGGCGGAGTACAATATGCATACCCGATATTGTTTCTTTGCATTTTAAATGGCGCCCGCCGCGAACGTTTGCACTCGAACTACATTTAATCGTTACCTGACAAAGCATAAGGATCAAGTTTGCGGAAACGCATCCTGTAGCCTGTCCTTTTCATATCGCATCGTTCGTACCTCCTGTGGGGTAGAGACGCTTAAGCTACGTTCAACTCGTACCCTATTTGCGGCGCGATGCGGAGCTGAATGTGAGATTGGTTCATCTCGTTCGACGTGCCGGATGATGAGGTGTCTTATCGTTTAAATATTTAAAGTTATTCAATGCGTTTCACTATTACCGCGGTACGATATTCGTTTCCAACGAATACACTTCTCACCTTCTTTTGAGTGTTCAACATACATTTCTGTTATGTCTTTTCACTAAAGATTTTTTTTTTAATTAAACAAAGCGACGAGACGAGCAGGACGTATAAGGAATGGTCAGTGATACACATGACTATAACAACCTGGCGCTAGTTAGGATGTTATGCACAGCACCACATTGTGATCGTTATGAAACGATATTAAATCTCGTTACCGTTTCACTAGCTACAACTCTCTTCAAACCGGAACACAATAATGCACTTACAGTACTGTTTGTCAGCTGCAATAGGCGCTGCAGCGGTACCTACTTAGATGGTCTCCGGCAACAGAGAACTACCACAAGAAAAATTAATGTGGAGTACGTGTCTCTACGGTCGATCTTTCACGTCTGAAGATCGTAGCCAGCATCAAGGCTCCGGGAGCGGATGATTTGATTCCACCGATTGGATATCAGTCTAGGACTTTTCTGACAACTGTGTGACTTTTAAATAACAATGACTCTTTAGTCTAATGTACCTGCATAACAGATGCAATATCTATCTCCTTATTCTCATATATACTGGAGACTTGAAATTTAGTAGCAATATTCCTTCTGCCGAGTAGAGAGCAGCTAAGACCGGATTTTATGAAAGGTTTCCTCCAAAAGATGTTGCGAGGATGTTATGGCCAGCAAAGTGGGCGTGGAACAGCTAGTACTTTGTAGACGCTCTAGTGTATCATACGTACATTGCAGTTCCAGAAGAAACTTATCATACCTATATACATGAAATAAAGCAAATCATCCTCTGTATAGTAAGCGAATAGTAACAGTAAGAACTTCATCATCATCGTAATCATCAGCCGATAGACGTCCACTGCTGGACATAGGCCTCACCCAAAGATCTCCTCGTCGATCGGTCCCACGTAATAAGAACTCATTTGTATCTATTTATATATGAACTGGAACCTAGGAGGAAGGTGTATCTTTAACCTTTATCCTTTAATCTTTAACCTATAATTAAAATATAACAGTACTATAATTTTAACCCTAAATCTCTATATATAGTTTTCTTAATAGTAAAATTGTTCGGTTATTTTTTATCATATTAACAGCTGCTTTAAAATTCCCACTGCTGGGTTTTGAGTGTTTCTCTCGCAAAGACTAAGTCCTAGGCTTTTTACTATAGCCAAGTGCGAGTCGGTCGATGATTATGTATATGTAATAATGATGTCAAATATCTTGGGCGGATATTGTTCTTGGAAGGTATCGCGTTCCTGTAAACTCACCCTCAAAGAAGAAGAAAAAAACAATTCCGAATGATTTGCTGGTGTATGTTGTTGGTGGTAGGTCTCTGTTGCTGCAGACCGTCTAGATAGGTACCACCACAGCGCCCATCGTTGGCGACAAACACTAGTGTGCAAACATTACTGTGTTCTAGTTTGAAGAGCTTAACTAGTGTACTGGGGTAACAAGACTCAACATCTCATGCCTTCGGCGATCAACATAGTGTGGTGCTGTATATACCATCATAACTAGCGCCACGTTGTTATACGCAGGCGTGTTACCATCAGGTGAAGGTCCTGATCGTCTCGTAGCTTATCAAAAAAAAATATTTGAATGAGTGCTAAAATTTGCTAATTTTTAGAACTATAGGAAGATTGTAAAGAAAGAAAGTAATATGCATAGTGTGGATCTAAGTCTTGAATACTGCATAATTAAGAAGAGGATAGATGCGGTGAGAGATGTGGTGCTGGAGGAGAATGCTCTGAGTATCGTGGACTGAATTTCGTACCTCTATACTTCAAAAACTCGGCATTAAGTAGCGTTCATCTTTTTTGATACAATCTTGTATCCTCACCTTTTTTGGCTTCGTATGCTGTCGAGGTCGCTATTGAGCGACTAGTGGTCCAAGGAAAGGTTGGGGGTACCAGGGCACGAGGAAAAACGCGTATGAGACGGACTGATCATATAAAGGCGGCAGTAAATAGCTCATCATCGTTATCACTATATGAATGCAGTAGGGAGGCGGCCATCAGAGGAATGGCGACGTGTTGTTAGGCTTGCGACCAACATCTGAAGTGATGACCACGACCATTCTTTCAAGAGTGATACCGACGGAGAGGAAGAAGTGCTTAGTTATTATTGATATCCTTGGACCATCAATGGTAAGTCTTGCCTGTCACAATACTATACCTTTTACTCCAATTCCTACGTAAAACTACTACTACTACTACTACTACCTACTACCTACGTATATCCATGTAGTTTTTCCCAGGTAAAACTACGCTAAAGGTATCGTAAAATATTTATTTGTTGTAGGAAAAAACACATATACCGACCTCTAAATATACGAACGGAAGCGGTGTTTGTTTTTTTTTTTAATTTCATTTCGTCTTTATACTTCCACTAAAAGAGTTTTTATATCTGTTTCGGAAATAAAACTGCCACTTCAAACCGTCGGACATGGTTGATTCCCTTTAGAATCCTCTCTTCCTGCAAACCGTACTACTTAGGGATTGTTTGTGAAACTGTATGACTGTATGTCTCATTATATTATATTTAAATAAAAAAAAAAATTAACATGAATTTTTCTTTGAATTTCTATCAGCAAGTGTTTCGAACGGTTTCAAAAGTATTCATAATTATTTTATTTGGACTGGAGTAGAATATTTATTTATAATATTCTAACAGGACGGATGTAAAGACTCTTCCAGTTAACTTTTCAGATTATCAAGTAGTAGACAGATGAAGTTGATAATAGCACAAATGTATACTTATATAAAAATATCTAAAGTATGTAAAAAATTTTGAAAAATCATTTCTGTGTTGTATGACAACGGATTGTGAACTTTGATACTAGTAATAATGTGACGTCATGACCGCTCTGCCAACGGTGTAATGAAGGAGAAGAAGAACCTATAACACTATAACACTAATTAAAAGCTAGTTAAAAGTTAGCACTGTAAAACTGCGAGTAAACCCGTGTGCCGGTAACAGTCGCGCCGAACTAAAATCGAGATGCTCTCGGTTGTATAATTACGCCGAAAATTTTCGGATACAGTGGAGTGGCGGATGCTCGAGTGTTGGCATATTCAAAAATTTCAATACAACCAGCTCCCTGAGTGGGGCTTAATCGCGACACACGGCCGCCGCGGACGGCCAACGGCGACCGGCGCTGGATGAATGTGACTTTAAGCTATTAGTTCTTTCACTTAACTATTGTAAAACTTCACGATTGGATTATTTATTTGGTGCAGTGGCGGGATGTAACATAACGACGAAATGGCTGTTAGGATAATGTACTTCCGCAATGCCGTGCGGCTGTCTGACTCTTCTCTGAAATATCATCTTTACTCTTTACTAATCTACTTGAAAGTAGATAGACAACATTTACTAATACTGGTTTAATTTATTTTGATGAACCTTGGAGACGAGCTCTATGTTCACCTACCACTAGTTAAGTTCTATTGTACTTATCTATTAGATAAGTTAAACATCAAACCTACGTATCAACTTAAATCATTTTTAGTTTGAATAATATCATGAATAATATTTGTATGAGCATTATCAGTGAGTGTTATTTTTTTTTTATTGAATCTTTGAAAGTGGTAATTTGTAAATTATCACTACGAAAACAAAATAAAATACCACCTGTGGTTGAAGTCCTACGAACAGTATCGACTAGTTTTTATAGTGACCTTTATCACTGACCAACCAGCCCCTACTGTTATTGTTGATCCAGCACTGTGTTTACATCTTACCGTCGATTTCTTCTGGCATATACCTGATGTATTAAACGCGTGAACTTTAATTCAAATTTAAGCGAGCACTAAGTTAATTTAATAACTAATAATAAACTTAAAAATGGCTGCAAATTATTGAAGTTGTGACCTTTTTGGAAGGTTTTTTACAGGTACTAACTAATCTCATGTTCTTTTACTTTGTATAAAATTGTATGGCCGGCGATCGTTCCCGACGGTGTGTCACGCGTATTATCTGAGTCAGAGGGAGTTACCGGGGGAGGCGATATCAAAAGATTCCTCATCAAAAATGAACGACCGATGTCGAGATGTGAGTGCCCGAGGACCCGTATTTTTAACCTGCGTATGGCTTGGATTATTTTTCAATGAAGCCTGCTCCCGTCGCGAATTGGGATGCTTTGAAAAGAGTTGCGCTCGCTACATGAAATTTCGAGCTTTCGCCGAATCGCTTGCATATAGATAAAGATGAGGTTTTTCATTTAAATATCTATTCAACTTATACATCTCGTGGTCAGACTTGCGTGGACTTTGCTGCTGGTGGGTCTCTCATGCCGTATATATGTGTTTGTAAACGGAGGTATAAGTTCTGAGTTCGTCAAAAAATATGCTGTCAATGTGAAGTGGACTCGCGGATCTAACGCTTACAGTCATACAACAGCCACGCGAGCCTGGCAGCCATCGCCTTCAAAGCACAGGTTATAAGTAACAAATTGATTTGTAGAATATCGATATCAGATAAGCGGGATGTTTACCTGCTAGTTAGGATGAGATAAACTGCACCACATTGCGCTCGTAGCCTTGAGACATAAGATGTTCAGTCTCATTGCCTCGTTAATTATATCAGAGGCCTTTTAAACAAACCCCGGTAATGTTGGCATATTCCTGTGTGTCGGCTGCAATAGGCGCTACGGTGGTACCTCCCTAGATGATTTCCGGCAACACAGACCTACCACCAGTAATGTCGTATAGTAACGGTTAAACCTTCTACGATTCCAACATTGGAATTATGGGAAGCCTTGATCGGAGCTCGTCTCTATCAGAACCTTACTACGTTGATGATTATTTTTGGACAGATGTCTTGACTGTATTAAGAGGGTTTTGTGAATATCTCTTTCTAAACTGTAACCTCGTGTCCGCAATCGCGCAGCTGTGGTTCTGGAGGTAGTTAGAAAATATTCATGGAATGTTTAAATTTATAAAAATCCTGCAGAGTTGATATCTCGTATTGTGGATATGGGTGTTCTTCTGAGGTTGAAGTTGTAGTGGTCGGGATCAGATTTTCTGATGAATATTGCTCGTGAGTAGCTTTCTTCATGCAATGTTCCATTATTTGTGTTCTGACCTAAAGTCTCTTTGCTTGCTATCTTAAATGAAAACAGTTAAGTGATTTTAATAGCTAATTACTTATATTTAATTGACACAACAGCGGCTTAACCTGTAAAGTTTAATATAGAATAAAAAATTGGCACGATTGCGCATGTTTTTCTATTTTACAAAGTTTAGTAGGAAATAATCTATGAAATGGATGTATCTAGAATAACCCACAAATTGCGTCAAATATTGTAATTAGAATCGGTCAACGCGATTTATATCTGGTATATAAATTACTTACAATTCACCAGTTTAGCAAAAAACAGTTTTTTGGTTAAATTAATTGTGTTTCTATATCATTGTAACATTATGCTCGTTCGAGGACGTCTTGGTAAGTCGAATTTTTGTTGTGACAAAAAACATTCACAGCTTACTTAGCGTGATTACATTATTTTATCAAATTATCGTATAACAAGAATGTAGTTTGTACAGTTTTACTTTAAGGTGTTTTAATGTATAAATAGAGATATCGGTTTATTTCCTGTGATCGCTTATGATAATTATTGTCCTCAGCCCGTGTTAGAATTTTTCAAGATGTACTTTGACAAGGCAATACTAGCAGATAGAACGACTCTTTTCAACAGACCCGACGTAACTGTAGTAGACATAAATAATGCAACAGCTTTTTTGATAGACAGCAATAGCTAATAAGCACAATGTATAAATCACGATTATAGAAAAATATTCAAAATATACAGACCTGAAAGACGAAATTGGCCAGATTTGGAAACTCAAAAGCGTTGTTATTGTCCCTGTTGTTTTATAAGCTGCCGGGGTAGTTAGTAGTACCTAAGCAAATTCATCATGCAATAGATATTTTATCCCTATCTGCAACTATTTATAAAAAGCAGTGATTCGCAACACCTGCAAAATAGCACAAAAATATTTACGGACTCCCTGAGGTACACTTGGCTTAGGCCCGTGTATCTCATTACTCCAGTATTTCTTCAAATTTCTGAGAACTTTAACAAATAAATATATAATTAAAAAAACTACAATAACATAAATAAATATATATAAAATAAACACACGCTGGCAGTAGTAGTTAGGAGTCATCAAGTGGATGAGTAAACAAACGAGAATCCAACTCGCAAATATGACGGACGTTGATGAGAAAACAGAGAATGCGTGTGTTTCTGCGAAGACGGATTAGGTGCCACTTAAGCTGCTTCCGACACGTAGAAACGTGCTCAAACTTTTTGAGTTTAGAAACAACGAATACCCAAGTTTTGCAAGCGCCCCTTATTTAGTTGCTCCTCAGTTGCATCAAAAAAGCAAATGTCCAAATAGTCCAGGATGGGCAGAATGAGAGATTGTACGAGTAAAGTTTTGTTATTTATTGACAAAAACCTCTGGAGACATTTTAAAGAATGCATGCTGTAATTATTTTTTGTACTTAAATTAGTGATATGCGCAGTCCATGACATCTCGGAATTCATAATTATGCCCAAGTTTTTAGCCGTGCCAGAGTAAGAAAGGACAGTGTTGTTAATGAGCAGTGCTGGGAGCGAGGAAAAATGAAGTGAGCTGAGAAGTTGGTTACTGCTTATAATCATTGCCTGTTACTTGTGCGGATTAAGTTTCAATCCATGGATTCGGGACTATATGTTTATCTTACATAAATTCTCATTTAGTGTTTTAACTGCAATATGAGCTTCAGAACCATGAAAATGGCGATATAACTGCATATCATCTGCATATAGATGATAATTGGATGAGGTTATATTGGTAACAGAGTTTATGAAGCAAGAAGAGCAGCGGAGACAGGACTCCGCCTTGAGGCACTCTTGTAGTGTGATCCATCAATTTAGAGAAGGAATTATCTCCGCGGACACATTGGGAACGACTTCGAAGTTTAGAGTCAAACCATGAAATTGCAGGAAGCGATAAGTTAATAGACTGAAGGATTTTAATAAGGATATCGAAATCAACTGAATTAAAAGCACTACAAAAATCAAGCAGCACAAAAACGTTTAAATGTTTTTGATCCTTACCGTAACGATTGTCTTCTGTTATCTTAAGGAGAGCAGATGTTGTACTGTGTCCGCTGCGGAAGCCGAATTGATATGGATTTAAAATATCTTTGTTATTGAGAAATAATGTGAGTTGTGTGTGAACAAGTTGTTCTAGAATGTTCGAAAGAACTGGCAGGATTGATTCGGGTCCAAAATGGGATGGAAAAGATGGATTTAATATTGTAGGGGTGCTAGAATATGAGCAAGCTTGCACATTGAAGGAAAATAACACGACGACAAAGAGTAGTTAAAGATATTTGTGAGGACTGACAAAAGAATTGGTAACATCAACTTTATCATTCTAGAACATGTTTTATGGTTTCCAATTGCACAAGAAATTATTGAGAAAATTGATTATTTTGACATCAGCTTCTGTCAGTGTTAAAATATTTTTTTTGCATACCGTAATGTAATCTTTACTCAGATCAGTCATCTTCAATTGGTAGGATATGACTTTTTAGATAATTTTATGTACATTTTCGTCTCGTACCTCTGGAATGCTATGAAATAAAAGAACTTTCCGTCTCAGGACGTCTCATGCCTGTCTGCCTGTAACATGTTTATTTGAGCTTTAGTGGTGGAGAACGATCTGCCAGACAAATAATTTAAAATCGGAAAACTCACGGAACAATGAAGCGACATCACGGTGAGTATTTTTGAGACCCGAATATCTTTTGAAGTTTGTTTAGATTGTTAGTCAGCAGGTCATCCAACATTAATGCGAGCTAAAATCTTCTTTATAAAATATATTGGTAAAGGAATAATAGTGAGTAATGAACACTGATGAGTTTAACAAACACTTAATGGATTTATGTAACAAAATGTACAAAATAATAAAAAAATGAAACAGAAACAACACCGTGCAATGAAATTACGTGTTAATACAACGACTATCCACTCCCAACTCATGTTACTTCACATTACTTTAGTAATTTAATTACTAAAGTACCTTTTTAACTTGAACACAACAATATTTAATGGTAATATCGTTAGAATCATCATGAAACTGCAAGTCATCAGCAATTGTCTTCAAGGTAACGAAAACTTGTTATAAATATTAGGTGTCCACCGATCAGTATCAGAATTGTGGCGGGTGGACTTGGAGCTTGTGTGATAATGAGTTTTGATAATAAAACAGTATTGGTGACCGGCTCCAGTTCCGGCATCGGCGCGTCGACGGCCATCGCGTTCGCTAAGGAAGGTGCTAATATGGTCATAGTGGGGAGAAATGAGAAGAAATTTAATGAAGTACGAGAGAAATGTGAAGGGTTCGGTAAGAAGCCGCTCGTTCTCAAGGCGGACGTCACAGTTGACGCTAAAAGAATAATTGAGGAAACTATCGCCAAATTCGGAAAACTGGATGTATTGGTGAACAATGCTGGTGTTTACGATTTTACTGATATCACAAAGGATAATTTCATGGCGCAGTACCATCGCATAATTAATGTGAATTTGACAGCAGCCGTATACACGAGTCACCTGGCAATACCTCACCTGGTTAGAAGTAAAGGGAATATTATAAACATATCGAGTATAACCGCAACCAGTTCCTTCGGCAATGCCGATTTCATTTCCTACTGTGTATCGAAAGCCGGCCTTAATCACTTCTCCCGTCTTCTGGCGTTTAAGTTAGCAGACCATGGCGTACGAGTCAACGTAATAAGTCCAGGACCGGTCAGGACAGACATCCAAGAAAATTCCTCGTAGCCGTTTGCATCGTGGGACATTATGGGTGAATTGACTCCACTGAAAAGAGTGAGCGAGCCCGAAGAAATCGCCGATGTAATCCTGTTCCTCGCCAGCGACAAAGCTAAGGGTATCACCGGCTCCGACTTTGTCTCCGACAACGGTAATTTACTGAAACGTTAAATAGGTTCTGAGAATTTTTATCAAAATAAAAGGTTTTGCAGTCTTAACATATTTTATCTTTATATTTCAGGTGTTTTAGGTAACCATAAATGATTAAGAGACCACAAGAAATATTTTACTCTGTCATGAAACACCATGATAAGTTGTTTTTGTCATTTATTTACTATGACGAAAAGTTTTAAAAACTGTGGTGTAATGTATAAAGAGACAGTGAGGATAGTGTCTAGTGCGGAGAACAGTCCACCCAGTAAGTATGTACACAGTCACATTGGGACGAATGATTTCAAGCTCTGTATCTTTACTATTACCACGTCTTGTAAACTGGTATAAGATTAAGTTTGCACACTATTGCTTGGCATTACAAATAAGTCCAGAGGTGGTTGGTACCTAGAGAGTTCCTGGCAAGAGATTACTAAATTCAATTGTTCACAACTTTTCAATTCATCAAAGTATTTGACAAAGATAAAAATCGTTTTATACAGTTAATTTTAACTGTACTTTTATACTTTCAAATTCTTGTTTAAAATAAACCTTAAATCACAACAAATGAAAATTTATTACATTGCCATTTGAAAAATACATTTTTATAAGCATTACTTAACTTTAGTTCTTTGAACTTAAAGTGTTAATGTTTTTAAAAATAGATCTAGAGCCTTTATAAGTATACCTTACTGATATAAACGAGTATAAAACGACCACTCCAATTACAACAAGCGCCAGAAGTCCGTCGATTGAGTTTCTTTTTCTTTTTTTAATATAGTTAAGCGACGTGACGAGCGGGAGGTTCACCAGATGGTAAATAATACGCTTGCCCATAATAGCGTGGTTACGATGTTATACACATCACCGTATTGCGCTTGTCTCCTGAGACATAAAATGTTGTTATTCCAGTGATGAAGTTCAGCAATCGATAGGATTTCTTAAATTTATTTTGATTTACTTATCGAGTGTCAGTCTTGTGTCTGGAGTCACTCCCAGATCCTATATAGTAAATTCCGACTCGAGCTTATGGACGCCGAGATGAAAGTTGATAGCTTTTATAAAATTTTTTGCATGCACTTATATGCCAAAAAGTGTTTATTTATTTTAAAATAATAATATTACCTAACCAAGTTACATTGCATCATAAGTTAGTCATTTGAAAGATGTAATTCTAAATGATTTGCGTATAACAAAAATTTACAATGTTTAAGGCGTATTGAAATATCATTAATGAATAGGGCAAAGAACAATGGCCCGATAATCGATCCCTGTGGTATGTCAGAAGTAACCAACAATAATGTTAGGAACGAAGGTCATTGTTGACTAAAGTTTGTGTGCGGTTTTGTAAAAAGGAGGCAAACCGACGAAGAAGACTCTTTTTGATGTTGTTAAAACAAAATTTTGATCAGAAGTATGTGATCGACTTTGTGAAAAGCTTTTTGAAAGTCGGTACAGATAGTTTCTACTTGAGGTTTCTGATCTAAGCTAATAAATGAATGGTTAGTAAAAAAAGTATTTGTCAAAATAGATTTGCCTTTCACAAAATGGTATTGCTTCTCCTCTTCTTCTGGTGGGGAACTAAGATCTCAAACACTATCGGTATTGCTCAAAGGATCGATATCGGCTGGTAGTGACTTATGTCTTCTTAGACCCAGATTTATGAATTGCTGTTATATTCCATTGATTGGAAATGATCTTAATTTCAAACGTTTTTTGAAAATGTTATGAATATGAACATATATAATTTTGTAGATTTCCTTTAAGCATATTGCACCTATTTTGTCTAGGCGCAGATCATTTGTTTTAGTTAATATTTATCAAAGCTCTACGAACTACGGACGTTATAGTGGTGTGAGTTATTTAAGTAACAGTTCAATACCGATTTGAAATGGAAAGAATATATCACAATAATGATATTAGGATCCTTAGAGATCCCGGAATACAGATACGATATGATACGATACGATATAATTCAAATTGTTACGATACAATACGACACGACACGATACAACGTATATACTTATTTAAAGAAGCGGCGAAACGAGATGACATCTGATGGTGAATAATTCGTCTGCCAATATCAACGTAGCGCTAGTTAGGATGATGTACACTGCCCTGCATTGTGCCTATAATAATGTTTTCACAGCAATGTTTGGTGCTAGAAACATGAGCTGCGATGGTACTACCTACTTATACGGTCTTCGGCAACAGAAACTTACCACCACTAACGACTGATGATAGGTCTCTACATGACATATGATATGTTGTGGGAACGAATAATGAAACAACTGTTTCGTTGAATGCTTTAACTGCTTTAGTTTAGTAATTTTTGTTTAATTTATATGTACAGACTAATCGCTTATTAATGAAAGAGTAAACTAGAATATGTATAATGGTGGTAGGCTCTGTTGTGGAGACCGTTTATCTAAGTACCAACGCAGCTTCTATTTCTACTGACAAACAATACAGTGCTTATTATTGTGGTAATGAAACTGATTACGTCTAAAAGCGACAAATATAATGCGGTGCTGTGTATATCATCCTAACTGGCACCACGTTATTATGCGCAGGCGTAACCATATTGTATTAACGTTCGTCTATATTAGTCGCTTCGTAGTATAAAAAATAACAGCACTGTGTTTTGACTCTTTTTATAAGTAGTTTTAATTTGTTATAATTAAAAAAAAAATATTTTAAATCTAGTCCGTGTGACGGTAGTTAATGGGCTGTGTTATAGAATCATGTGCCGCGTTGTAAATCTATTACGAAATTAAAAAAAAAATAATACCCCGCCGCCATATGACGTGACTCGAGATAAGGTATCTTTTATTAGTATAACACGAAAATAGCGTTCACTTTCCGCCGCACCTACTGACGTGATTTTGTGTTTGTAAATAGTTTCTATTACTGTTGATTGATTAAAAAACCGAAAAAAAAAAACGGGTTAAAAAGGCTCCGTAATGACGTCGCTCGGTTTAATCGATCACGCGAACGCTTAATGCGATCGGAGTAATACGTTTCGTGAGTTGGATTTTTTTTAATAACACAACACACACAAAAACATCAGAACCTGTCACAGTAAATACTCAGACTCAAGAGTAAATCTCTTCTTCCACTTATGTCTCAAAATATCGAATGGAAATAAAAAACAAAGATCAGGCTCTATATCATCGCGTTAAAAGCACTTATTTTTTGTTTCTTCTAAAGCAGTCGAAAATATAATATTTAGAAATTAAGATGACTTAAATAATATCAGATAAATTTGGGCATAAAATTCAGTCTCACTGTCTTTATATGAAACGCACATCTCCTTATAAGAAGGTTTATGGTTAACTCCGAAAAGTGAGTGACCTATGGCACAAATTGTAAAGGTTAGGTCCAATTCAGTGATTTTTAAACTGTTGCTACTTTCATATTTTTGTTGTCGAGGCAGAAAACTTCTAAAGATGTTCTGATTTTGGAGGTAAGACAAGGTTATTTGGGATCTCTACCTTCTAAAATTTTCTCGGTGTTCATCCTCAGTGCGGTGCGGCTGGCTCCGGGACTCCTACAGAACGCACCGTTACCTCCCTGCACTATTCATAACCATGTTCCAGGGAGGACCGTAACCCTTCCCATTACCCTTGCTTTGCTACGACAAATATGTCAGCAACTGCTCTTTGTCATCCGTCCCGTTTATTGGGCAATGAAGGCACAAACTGGCCCACCTGTTCCATTAAAAAGACGCTGGGGAAACGATTTTTACCAAAATGTATTATTGTAAAAAAAAATTTGTAGTGTTTGACAATAAATCAAAATGTTGAAAGCTCTTTTATAAGTTAAGTATTCTACGGCAACATCAGACAACTGAAATGTAGGCTAAATTGAACAAAACGTGTTAAGAATAAAAAACCTATTGTTTTGATAAAAATTCTTAGAACATTTTTAACGCTTCAGTAAAACACCGTTGTCGGAGACAAAGTCGGAACCAGTGATACCCTTAGCTTTGTCGCTGGCGAGGAACAGGATCATGTCGGCGATTTCTTCGGGCTCGCTCACTCTTTTCAGTGGAGTAAATTCACGCATAGTGTCCCACGATGCAACCGGCTGCGAGGAATTTTCTTGGATGTCTGTCTTGACCGGTCCTGGACTTATTACGTTGACTCGTACGCCATGGTCTGCTAACTTAAGCGCCAGAAGACGGGAGAAATGATTGAGCCCAGCCTTTGACACACAGTAAGAAATTAATTCAGGATGGCCAAAAGTACTGGTTCCGGCTATACTCGATATGTTTATAATATTTCCTTTAGTTTTAACCAGGTGAGGTATTGCCAGGTGACTCGTGTATACGGCTGCTGTCAAATTCACATTAATTATGCGATGGTACTGCGCCATGAAATTATCCTTTGTGATATCAGTAAAATCGTAAATACCAGCATTGTTCACCAATACATCCAGTTTTCCGAATTTGGCGATAGTTTCCTCAATTATTCTTTTAGCGTCAACTGTGACGTCCGCCTTGAGAACGAGCGGCTTCTTACCGAACCCTTCACATTTCTCTCGTACTTCATTAAGTTTCTTCTCATTCCTCCCCACTATGACCACATCAGCACCTTCCTTAGCGAACGCGATGGCCGTCGACGCGCCGATGCCGGAACTGGAGCCGGTCACCAATACTGTTTTATTACCAAAACTCATTTTCACACAAGCTCCGAGTCTGTCAGCCACAACTCCGATTCTGAGCGGTGGACCCTTTTTACCGATAATATATTTTTATTATCTCGAAGGCCATTATATAGATAAGCTGCGGTATCATGACGATTTTACAATACCATCATGATGATAAATGTCATTATATTGTTATCGCGAAAATATTCTATATATACGTTATTACCTATTGATTTTAAGTCATTATAATGACTATCCATTTATATTACTATTTTTATTTGTAATCGTTATAAAAGCATTTACTGACTTCAACCCACGACGCAATTAAGAGCAGTGACACGTTTTTTTTATAGTCAGTGATACGCCTGCACATAACAAACTTTTGAAAGTTAAGATGATATACTCTGATCTACATTTTTTCTTATTTATCGAAGCGACGAAACGAGCGGGATGTTCACCTGGTGGTAAGTGATACGCCTACCCATAACAACGTGGCGCCAACTAGGATGGCACACACTTCCCCGCACTGCACCCGTCGCCCCAAGGCATAGGACGTTAAGACTTGTTGCCTTAGTAAGTTCACTGGCTACAACCTTTAATCCGGACCACAGCAACGTTTGCACAGTACTGTTTGTCAGCTGCAATATGAGCTGCAGTGGTGTCTACCTAGACGGACTCCCTCAATACAGACCTACCACTAGTTTTATCAAAAGAAAATAAAGCTAGATGTCTTAGTCTACACAAAATAGGCATTATACATAGACCCTGGGTCATGTGTACTGAGTATGAATTATCTCATCGTACAAAACGTGGGTATTTGAAGAACGCAATGAGTCGCAAGTGTTGAGATGACTCTCAGTTTTTATGTGCAGCACGCGCAGAAGACAAACTTGTCACTTTGTTTTTAAAGAATAAAACCCCATCCTTATGAGAGATGCTAAATACAACATCTTAAACAACAGATTGATTGTACGGAAGGTGATAATTAACTTCTGCTTGTGTTTAACAAATGCGGCTGACGGTGAATATCACCACCACCGTCATCACTATCGGTTATCGATTATTTAGCGAATAATCTGCTTTGTAGATGTTATTATTTATTATATCATATCTATTAGCAAGCTTGGCTTTTCGTTGTTTTTCATAATACCCTCTGTCTTTGATATAAAAGAAACAGTCGTCTAAATATGACCACTTGTGTGATTGGTGTATCTTATCTCCCAAGGAGAATTCAATAACGCCCTTTGCTAGTTGATGGCAGATAAATGGATATAAAATGTCCTTCATCTATGACAAGATTTGAATCGCTGATCTGGTGAAGAGCCGATCAGTGTGGGGAATTTTGTGAGATGCCTATGTCCAGTAGTGGATGTTTATCGGCTGACGATAATGATGAAATTTCCTCTAAAGAAGTTCTTGGAAAATATAGAACAGTCAAGTTTAGCGGTTCGAATTTGCACATCTTTGGTACGTGAACCACAAATTGAGCTATTACGGTCTTTAATAGTTTAGTTTTGTAGAAGTATCATCATCATCATCAGCCAATAGACTTCCACTGCTGGACAAAGGCCTCCACATCGATAGATCCACAGTCAGCATAGCGTCCGGTACCGTCGGGCACTAAGAAGTATATCAGGGTTGTAATATTCAATTATGGACGTTTATCGGCTGATGATGTTTATGATGGATTAACAGTTACGTTATCAATAGAATGATTGATCCTTTGAATAAGTCAACTTCATGAGCCCTCGTACTATCTATACGATTATTTTCGCCAGCATAACGTGGCCATGAAGCGACTTCAACAATTTATCGACCGGAAAAAAAACCCCGATCGTTAAACCAAATAAAATCGTGTCGCCGGAACTGTAATTTCCAATGCGTGGAGGTGCGCTCCTCACAGTGCCCTCCTTACAAAACACCGGATGGAATTTTTTATGTCCAAATGTACGTGTTAGTTGATTTTGTCCTCGAGGGCCGGATAATTACAGTTTCGCGCTTGACTTGTAGTTGAAAGCGAAATTATTAATTTCTATTTATTAATCGATTAAATTCTTTATCGACATGTAATATAATTAATTTTGATTAATTTACTTAATCGATTCATATACTCAATCGAATATTTAACCGCTGCACCCTGAACTTCAGGACAGGTCTCTTTCTATTCGATTAAGCGACCGTATAAATTATTCTCTTCATATTAAACGTACATCTCAATGTAAGAAGGTTCACTGTTATCTCCGAAAAGAGTGACCTATTGCAGAAATCGGAAAGGCTTGGTCAAATTCTGTAACACTTATAATAAATCTTCTAAAGATACCCTGGTTTAGGGAGTAAGGCAAGGTTATTTGAGATTTATACCTACTAAAACCCTCTCGGTGTTCATCTTCAGTGAGCTGCGACAGGCTCCGGGATCTCCTACAGAACGTACCGGCCCTGCCGGCCTCCCTGCAGTTCACCTAAGCACGTCCCGGGGACGACGGTAACCCTTCACCACCCTTGCTTTACTACTACAAATATATCAGCATCTGTTTTTTGTCGTCCACCCCGTTTAGTGGGCAAAGGAGGCTCCAAGCGTCGAAGTCCACAAACTCGAAAAGCCTTATAGTCGCCTTCTACAATAGGTAAGGCTTACCTTAGTCTTATTGCTAAGACCCTGAGACTACAGGGCAGAATCGTTTCATGCCTAGGGATTTTTGGCCCACTTAAAGTTCCAATAAAGAGACGCTGGGGAAATGATTTTGACCAAAATTTATTATTGTCAAAAAAAAAAAACTTATCGTAGTCTTTGACAACAGATCAAAATGTTGAGAATTCCTTTATTAATTAAGTGTTCTAGGACAAGACGAGATACATGAGATTTAGGCAAAATTGAACAAAATGTGTTATAAATAAAAAACCTATTATTTTGTTAAAAATTCTCAGAACCTATTTAACGCTTCAGTAAATTACCGTTGTCGGAGACAAAGTCGGAGCCGGTGATACCCTTAGCTTTGTCGCTGGCGAGGAACAGGATTACATCGGCGATTTCTTCGGGCTCGCTCACTCTCTTCAGTGGAGCTGTTTCACCAATGACGTGCCATGGTGTAACCGGTTGCGAGGAATTTTCTTGGATGTCTGTCTTGACCGGTCCTGGACTTATTACGTTGACTCGTACGCCATGGTCTGCTAACTTAAACGCCAGTAGACGGGAGAAATGATTGAGGCCAGCCTTTGACACACAGTAAGAAATGAAGTCAGGATGGCCAAAAGTACTGGTTCCGGTTATACTCGATATGTTTATAATATTCCCTTTAGTTCTAACCAGGTGAGGTATTGCCAGGTGACTCGTGTATACGGCTGCTGTCAAATTCACATTAATTATGCGATGGTACTGCGCCATGAAATTATCCTTTGTGATATCAGTAAAATCGAAAATACCAGCATTGTTCACCAATACATCCAGTTTTCCGAATTTGGTGACAGTTTCCTCAATTATTCTTTTAGCGTCAACTGTGACGTCCGCCTTGAGAACGAGCGGCTTCTTACCGAACCCTTCACATTTCTCTCGTACTTCATCAAGTTTCTTCTCATTCCTCCCCACTATGACCACATCAGCACCTTCCTTAGCGAACGCGATGGCCGTCGACGCGCCGATGCCGGAACTGGAGCCGGTCACCAATACTGTTTTATTACCAAAACTCATTTTCATACAAGATCCGAGTCCGTCCGCCACAATTCTGATACTAAGCGGTGAACACTTGATGCCAATAATATATTCTTATAATCTTGAAGGCCATTGTACAGATAATTTGCGGATTCATGAGGATTTCACGATATCGTTATGATGAAAAGTGCATCGGTACATATTGTTGTCGCGAGAATGTTCTATATATACTTTGTCACCTATTGTTTTTAACTTATTATAATGACTATCCATTTATATTACTTTTTGTAGTAGTAATCATCATAAAAACATTTAATGATTTTTCATTCCACGATGCGTTTGCGACGAGTTAGTCGTTCATTTTGGTGATAAGTGATAAGAAGCAGCACATTATCGCCTTGAGACAAAAGCTATTAGCGAATTGGAACATAGTAATGTTTGCACAATATTGTTTGCAACTGCAGTTGTACTTAACTTTTTTGTAATTTATTGAAGCGACGAGACGGGCGGGATGTTCACCTGGTGGTAAGTGATACGCCTACCCATAACAACGTGGCGCCAACTAGCATGGCACACACTTCCCCGCACTGCGCCCGTCGCCCCGAGGCATAGGACGTTAAGACTTGTTGCCTTAGTAAGTTCACTGGCTACAACCTTTAACCCGGACCACAGCAACGTTTGCACAGTACTGTTTGTCAGCTGCAATATGAGCTGCAGTGGTGTCTACCTAGACGGACTCCGTCAATACAGACCTACCACTAGTATTATCAAAAGAAAATAAAGCTAGATGTCTTAGTCTACACAAAATAGGCATTATACATAGACGCTGGGTCATGTGTACTGAGTATGAATTATCTCATCGTACAAAACGTGGGTATTTGAAGAACGCAATGAGTCGCAAGTGTTGAGATGACTCTCAGTTGTTATGTGCAGCACGCGCAGAAGACAAACTTGTCATTTTGCTTTTAAAGAATAAAGTCGCTTTGATGAATTCAGGAGGTCGAGAAGAATTATAATTCTAATAATCATTATCAGCTGATAGACGTCTACTTCTGGACTTAGGCCTCCACGAAAGATCTCTCCACATTGATCGGTACCGCCGGGCATTAGGAAGTATATCAGGGTTGTAATATTCAATTAGGGATGTTTATCGGCTGATGATGTTTATGATGGATTATCAATAAAATGATTGATCCTTTGAATAAATCAACTTCACGAACCTCGTACTGTCTATACGAATATTTTCGCCAGCATAACGCGGCCATTAAGCGACTTCCACAATTTACCGACCGAAAAAAAACCCGATCGTTAAATCAAATTAAGTTCGTGTCGCCGGAACTGTAATTCCCAATGCGTTAATTGGTGGCGAACATGCGAGCCCTCCGTGGAGGTGCGCTCCTCACAGTGCCCTCCTTACAAAACACCGGATGGAATTTTTATGTCCAAATGTACGTGTTAGTTGATTTTGTCCTCGAGGGCCGGATAATTACAGTTTCGCGCTTGACTTGTAATTGAAAACTAAATTATTAGTTTCTATTTAATAATCGATTAAATAATTTATCGATATGTAATGTAAATAATTTTGATTAATTTAATTAATCGATTCATATATTCAATCGAATATTTTACTACTTCTATACAATATTATTTACGTAATTTCTTTCCAACTTTATTTGTGGCGAGGTTTTATGTATGTCCCTGGTTCGAATCTAGGATCATTTGCTGTGGAGATGCTTTTTCAATAAAGCGACTAGACGAGCGGGAGGTTCACCTGATGGTAAGTGATACGCTTGCTCACAACGTGGCGTTAATTAGGACGGTATATACTGCACCACATTGCGTTCGACGCCTGGGACATAAGATGTTGAGTCTCGTTACCGCAGTAATTACACTGACTATAGCGGCCTTCAAACCGGAATAAAGACATGTTTTTCGGCTATAATACGCACCTACCTAGATGGTCTCTGACAGCAATAACCTACTACCAGTAGAATTAAATTACTATGAAGTTGTTTCGTATCTGTTTAACTAACACTCTCCTATTGTATATCTGTCGTAGTAACCACGTTCACCATTGGCACATTACTGCCATTTAACATGAGATTCGTTATGAAGGTTTACGTATAGTAGTTAGCCAGACGGGTTCGAGAAAATGCTACCAGCAACCAAATTCTATAACAAGTTACGACGAAATTGAACCAGGGACGTCTGCGTAACAACGCAAGCGGATAACCTTGCATCCTTAAGTCAGGACAGGTCTCTCTCTATCCGACTAAGCGACGAGACGAGCGAGATCTGACGGTAAGTGATATGTTTGATCATGATATGATGCTAGTTAGGATAATATACACAACACTCCAGTAAGCTTGTCGAGTTAAGTACAAGATGTTAAGTCTAATTATTGTAGTAATTTAACCAGCCATAACTAACTGCTCATAAAACTGGAAAACAGTAACATTTGCTGTTTGGCGGTAGAAATATAAACTCCAGTAGTATCTAAACAGTCTCCGACAGAGATTTGGTACTATATATATAATATTACATAGATCATAGGTTTTAATAGATTACTAAGTTTTGAAATCTCCGACTGTTTATTATAATGGAGTAAAGTAAATTAAGGGGTTGTAAGTGTTCCCGGATAACAACTCACGGGATCCAAGCAAACCTCACCTGCTAATCAACAAACGAGGCTCTGGCTCTTACCAATCCGCATTGGTGCAGCGTGGTGGGAAATGGTCCAACTCCCTTTATGAATCCCTACCTGATCGTGTGGGTCGTTGTGAGGCGGAGGGATATGTCCAGCAAAGTACTACTATCGGCTGATGATGATGGCGAAGGTAAATTAATAAAACGTAGATTCCCTAATGCGTGTCATACGGCCATGGAAATGGATTAGTCCATATGAATGTATATCAAAAAATAATTAAGGTCACACACACACGCGCGCGCACATAACAATATAAATCAAGCGGGCGGAGCAGCCGCGGGGCGGAATCCGCGCCCAACTAATCGCCCGAAGAGGACATATTTTATTAATTACCGCGCCGCTATCACGAAATATTACTTTTTATGTCCCATATTTGCATACCGTGTCCGCACTATACCGAACGTTGGGCGCGGCCCCGCATGCGATCGCACCGCCGCCGCCGCCACCCGCACCCCCGACACCATCCCCGACACCACCACACGGCGCAAACTATAACCGATTTGATCTTCTGTTCGTCTTTCTTAGAAACACACTAAGCTTCCAAGACCATGCTGTCACGTTTTAGCTAACTGTAATCACCAGATTCGACAAGTCACATGATGGAAGTTTGGTTAGTCTTTACGGTTTCTTCAACTCCTTTTACTAGAAGAACTGTATTGCTGGATACCGTCACTGTAGGTACCAATGCAGTGCCTGTTTCTGTACTGTGCAAACATTATTGTTTTGCAGATTGAAAAAGGCTGTAGCTACTGTAAATATTGGGGTAATGAGATCTACATCTTTTCTTAGGCGATAAGCGAAATGTGACGCATCATATACAGGGTGAAAGGTAATAGGTGTAAAAGATCTGAAGGGGCTAAAGTATAATTCGTATCCTATCTATCTATGTATGGAATACCTCATCTAAAAACAATGGTTATGGAGTTATTAATTTATTAAATATTTTCCAAAAAATTCTCGTTTTTGTAGGAAAAACTCGATATTATTTCTTACTTATTTCTACACAAATTTTAATTTAATAATTATTGTTTTATCCATATTTGATTAAATTAAATGAATAATAATCACTTAGAGGCTAAAACTTAGATTAAATAAAAAAAAATAGGTTATTTGAAAGTTGTGACAGTAAAAAATAAGCCATAATACTTACATTTTTACTTAATCTTAAAATAAATTATATTTATAAAAAATACATATAAAGCACATAAATAAAAGCCTGACTTCAATACCTATCCGACAAGGTATAGGAAAGTACGTTTCAAAAATTTAGAAAAAAAAACACTTGTAATAAAACCAAGTACCAGGAAAAATAAAACTGTAAAGACTCATAAAAGTAGACGCCGCGCCGGCCCTTAATTTGACCCTTTTGTTTTTGTTGTAACAGGTGCGAGCTTGTTGTTGTTTAGATATTGAGATCAGAGTAAAACATGTGCAATGTCATTTTTAATTAATGAGTCACTACGACAGTTAAAATTTAATTATTTTCCTGGGCGAACGTTTTCGTTGTCTTCTTTATTCTAAATAGTTTTTCTTTACCATACCAAATAAATTTAATTTCAATGGCGCATTACGGTAATGAAGGATACGCTAGCATTTTATATTTTTATAGACTCAGGGATAGAAATTCTTTAAGAAAGACATGAAGAGAATATCAGCTACGTTTCCAAATCGTCATCTACCATCAGTACCGTTAGTCATTGCTGCGGCGTATCAAGGCGTCAGGGAAACTGGCAGCGGTCAACAGAGGCGACATGACGCAGATAGGACATGCATCTACGATACTAAAGAGGAAGAAGGAATCATAGACCATTTTGTTATAGACCCGACTACGTAAACCAGGGTCGTGGCAAGTTTGCAGGGTTTAACACAATGAAAAACTGTGCCTACGTCAAGGCTCTACCCCTACCATTGTTCACCGGTCCAGGCCCTGGAGGAAGGAGACCCTGCAAGGAGGTTAGACTTTTTATGTTGCATTCAGACTTAGAAAATAACAGTTTTCTCACGAAAATATTGTGGACTGATGAGTCGAAGTTTTACAGAGACGACATAACAAATTTTCATAATAGTCAATATCGGGTACTGCGAGGTGAAAATCCCCATGTGATTTGAAGGTTCTCCGTAAACGTATGCATGGACATAATTCATATTTACTTGATAGAACCAGTCTTCTTGCTCAACAATTTAAATGGAGAGACGTACGAAAATTTTCTTCGAAATAATTTTTTTTATTATCTGGAGGATATACCATTGGAATCCAGAAGAAAAATGGTGTTCTATCATGACGGTAGTCTCGGCATTTTTGTCTCGGCATGAGACTGTCGTTAGACACTACTTTGCCTCAGCGAAAGATTGGCTGAGGCGGACCAACACCGTGGCCTGCAAGGTGTCCTGATTTAACACTTTGCGATTATTACTCATAGGGTCACATGAAATCTTTAGTGTAGACAACACTAATTAACTCGTTAGAAGACTTACGGTCACGCATCATCGTCACTGCTGACAAAATAAAAGAACAGCTCACATGGCGAGTCACTCGATCTGACTTAAGAAAAAGGCTTCGTGTTTGTATCAGGAACCGTGGCTGTCAGTTTGAGGAAAATTTTAATTAATTGTTACTTTAAACTTGTACTCTGATCTCAATATCTAAAACAACAACAACAAGCTCGCACGTGTTACAACAAAACCAAAAGGGTCAAATTAAGGGCCGGCGCGGCGTCTACTTTTATGAGTCTTTACAGCTTTATATTTCATGGTGCTTGGTTGTATTACAAGTGTTTTTTTTTCTAAATTTTAAAAACTTTATGTCATTTCTTATAACTTGTCGCATAGGTATTGAAAGTAGGTACTTATTTATGTGCTCTATATGTATTTTTTATAAATAAAATTTGATTTTAAGATTAAATAAAAATGTAAGTATGTCGCCTTATTTTTTATTGTCAGGACTTTCAAAGAACCTAAGTTAAAAGTTTTAGCCTCTAAGTAATGATTACTAATTTAATTTAATAAAACAATGATTAAACAATAAATATTACGTTAACATTTGTGTAAATATAAGTAAGAAATAAAATCATAGAATTTTTTCCTAGAAAATCGAGAATGTTTTCAAAAATATTTAAAAACTTAATAACTCTAGAAGCATTGTTTTTGGATGGGGTATCCCATACATAGATAGATAGGATACAAGCTACACTTTAGCCCCTACCACATCTTTTACACCTATTACTTTTCGCTTTGTATAATCCTAACTAACGCCACGTTGTTATGGGCAAGCGTATCACTTACCATAAGGTGAAAGTCTCGCACGTCTCATCACTTAATTGAATAAAAAAAAATGTTTATTATAAATCGCTAGAGCGTATGGAATACACTGCATCATATGTTTGATGGAAATTTGGGCGTATCCATCGAACGGCGCTGGCTGTCCTCGTCGCGTTACATTTAATGGGTTCCGTACACAGCGGCCGTAGCGCTGGGCGCGCGGCGGCCGCTGTACGCTACAGCCGGCTTCGAAATGTGACGACGGTGCCTCATTATACCAAAAGCTTTCCCCTGTTCCATATTTTTGGGTAGATAGCGATTTCGTTTAATAGATAAATGAATTGTGATGACTTATTTGGCCCGTCATTGATTATTAATGACTCACACGCTAACCACGAACATGCGATATTAATATTTTTTTTGTTTAACGAAGCGACGAGTCGGACATGGCTTTACCTGATAGTACATGCCTGCTCATAACAACGTGGTGGTAGTTAGGATGATATATACTACCGATCGATTTGGAGATATTTCGGGGAGGCCTAAGTCTAGCAGTGGACGTCTATCAGCTGATGATGATGTTATTGCACCATATTGCACTTGTGGCCTAAGCCGAAGACATAAGATGTTGATAGTAGATTAATGCTTAAACACTAGTTTTTGGCGGCGGAAATGAAAGCTCCAATGTTACCTGCCTAAACACTGAAAACAAAGACCTACCACCAGTAATTACCATCTGAGTGACGTCCACTGTTGGATATGGGCTTCCCTCAAAGATCTCCACATTGATCGGTCCAACTCTACCCGCATTCAACGGCTTCCCGCGACCTTCAGTAATTTGTAGGGGGTCATGGGGGACTTGAGCTATTTCCCACAGCGTTGGCCCAATGCGGATCGGTGGGAACTAGAACCTCGTTTGTTCATTAGCAGGGTGCATCACAAGAAATTAAGTTTGTTAGGACCCCGCCAGATATTGTGCGGGATCCCTTACACTTCTTACTCCTATCAGTAACAGTGGATTAAAGAGAAATTGATCATAAGTCTAGATAAGAAAGAGAAGGTAACATTTGTCTTTGTCCCGCTAAATGTTCAATTCTATCTACGCACAGTAAATCCTGAGGAAATACACTCCGCTCCACCTCCCGCATAACTCAGCACCTCGGCCGTGGCAAACATCAATTAGTGGAGGATGTTTGCACGCTGATAACTGTTCAGTTAAACAGCCGCCGGATCCGCACGGTCAATATAGGTCAGTAACTTGAACGGCAAATATGGTTGCGTTGCTCAAACTTGCGAGTGTGATGTCCGGTGACCATGAAGTAACACTAATTTCGGACCAGTACCACCTTTAATCTTAAATCCGAAATTTATATATCAATCTGGAATTTAAGAAACAAGTTTTTAATGATTACTTATTCAACGAAAAAAGGACATGAGCGGGACATTCACCAGATTGTAAGTGATACGCCTTCCATATAGCAACGTGATGGTAGGTTAGGATAGCATACAGCGCCTTATTCAGGACTTAAGGTGTTAAATCTCGTTACCCCAGTATGTACACGAGCTACATCGTCATTCAAACCGAAACACAACTACCTTTGTACACTACTGTTTGGCGGATATAGGACCTGCAGTGGTAACTATCTAGACGTTATAAAGTTACAGAGACGGTTTCTTTCGAAAGATACCCTTCTTCTGGGGGTAAAGTCATGGTTATTTAAGATTTTTGCTCATTAAAACCCCGTCGATGGTCTACATCAGCGTATTCGGTGAGGTCCCTGAGATCTCTTAAAAAACGCATCTGTGCCTCTCTACACTTTAGCTTAGCAAAGTGCCAAAATTTCTTCCTCACCATCGCTTATTTCTGGTAAGTACAGAACCACGTAGTTTTTGCTGTTCCACGCGAGTACGTTTATTCATCGATTAGGGCCCCCCATCTAAACCCTCCAAAACTTCATCTCTTTTAATGGTTCTCTACAATAGACTGGCCTTACCTTAGTCTTTTTCTTACCAGCCCGAGACCACACTCTTGAGCTGCAGGGACCCACCACCAATAATAATTATATAAACGATTATATTTTATTGTTCTTTCCAACTTGAGTTGTGTTTCTATATTCTTTATTATACTATTCTATATTATTTATTATACTATAGAAATAGTAAAACAATCAACGGTCTTCTCAAGAATAGACGTTGTGGTCACCCTAGGAGATGAACCCAAGACTCCTGTAAGCTCAAGTGGCGGACGTGGGGAGGCAGAGGGCTATTTGATTTGCTTTAATCAATTCGTACATGCCGTTGAACTTGCAAGTGTTTGAGTTGGCCATTTATTAGCAGTTGTAAACCGATTTACTGTGGGAAACTCCGACGTTGCCCAACGTTGGAACGCTTACAACATAACCAATGTGTACACCTGACAATCGTTTGTTAAATTAATTGCCAATGCCAAATGCCATTGTCATCAAAAATTACCACATGCCTGTCAGAAAGGGGCCGATTACACGGCGCCGTGTAACTCATACAAAACGCGTTCAATTCAGTATGTTTTTCGCAATTTCATCATCATCGGCTGATAACGTTCACAGTTGGAAATAGGCTTCTCCAAAAAATCTCCACATCGATTGGTTCTGCACTGTACACGACTGGCTGGTCGCTGGCCAGCGACTTCCCGCGACCTTCGTTTGTAAGAGTTCATATGAGGAGATTTGAGCCATTTCCCAACAGGCTGGTCCAATACGGGCTTAGCGGGAGTTAGAGCCTCGTTTGTTGATTATCAGGGTACACCACGAGCAGGTGAAGTTGGCTTGGATCCCGTGAGTCTCAATATACCTTAGAAAGTAAACCAATAAATAATTGGTATTTCAGACGAAGTATTACGTTAGATACGTGAAAAATAAGATTTTCTATCGAAATACCAAAAACATTGTACACCGTTTTGCTGCTCATCAGAGTTAACGAATTTAGTTGTTAACTGCACATTTTATATTTTGAAATCACGTTATTAATATTGCATATTATTACGGATGTGGAAGTATTTAGTAATATGTTGTCAATTTGTGTATTCGTGGGTAGTTCTGACCGCGGGCCCGTGTGTACGTGTAAAGGCAAATGTCGCCCCGGCTGCAACTTGTTCAATAACCCGGCGGGACGTAAGTTAGAGTCAACAGGCTTCTCAAACAGAGCGCTGATGAGCTCGCGAGCTTCTCTTCCGTATATTACACGTCGCGGAGTATCAGCGAGGTCGCGGACCCAACTACGAAGCGCAAATATACTGAACACAACCAATATAACTAATTTCCTTTACCCACTACCTTCTTAAACAACAGACAAGAATTTGATCTCAATATTACGTGGTGGTAATGTTAATAACACGGTCCAGAATACAACGATGCTGTTATGGCAGAAGATTTACAATATGAAGGTGAAAGGTATTCAGGCGAGATCCAACCGTGAGCCTCCGTGAGGACAGGAGGGCAAACGCTTCGCTAAGAATATAGATTATAAGTCGTGTTTTATTTGAGGATGAGACGATATAAGGGAGATATTCATCTGATGGTAAGACACATACCTAGAACAACATTGCGCTAGTTATGATCGTAAACATCGGACAGTGCCGATCGCCTTGGGACATATAGTAAGTCTCGTTACCCCGAAAATTTCACTGGTTACAACACTCTTCAGAATTGAACACAGTGATGTTTGCACACTACTGTTTGACGGTAGGAATAGAAACTGCAGAGCATCCTATTTCGATGGCTTCTGACAGCAGCGACCTACTTGCAGTAAAAGTTAGCTAGGTGGTTTCCAAAACGATCACGCCAACTTTACATACGAACCCAATACTTCAATATAATTGAACCGGAAACAGTGTTACTAAGCAACACGCACCATGGAGACAGTTTGGAGTTACCCACAAAGCTATATTATAATGCGTCTAATTTGAATTGCAGTCGTTAATACCAAGCGAGGACAACACGGGACCTAGTCAAGAACCCTGTGTAACTCCTGAAGAAATTAGGTTTAGATACTTTTTTATTTATTTTATGATGGGAGGGGGATGTTCACCTGATGGTAAGTGATATGTTTTCCTATAACAACGTCGAGCTAGTTAGGATGGTTCACACTGCATTACATTGCGCTCGTCACCTTGAGATATAAGATGTTGCGTCTCGTTACCCCAGTAATTATACTAGCTGCGCCCTTCAATCCGGAACACAGTAATGTTTGCACGGTGCTGGTTAGCAGCGGAAATATGTGCTGCGGTGGTCACCCACTTATATGGTATCCTGCAACCGAAACCTACTACCAGTAAAAGACTAGATTAGATATAGATCGTAAACGGAAGCGAGCTTTGTACGTTAAGTGTGACGTGTGGAATAGTAACTTACAGCTTCAAGTTTGTAATCAAAAGACCGACATCTGTCAGACCTGAGACTAAACAACGAGCTGCTGTCTCAATCCTGTCACACGGCTGCTACGTCGGACATACAGACATGCAGCCAACTGGTCATTGCGTGGTCATTCATATACGTACCGTTGGACAAATGTTGACTGAGGGCGAATCCGGTGCTGCGTTCACAACAAGCTGTACAAGTGGGTAAGTACTCGACAAGTATACTTGCGAGCAAGTAAGTTAAAGAATAAGTATCAAGAAATATGTACATATACAGTACGTAATTAAAATTATTAATAATTTCATATGATGATGAAAATACTATTCAAAGTTAGGAATTAAACTTAGTGTTACTACAAGATGATAAGCTATAGTAAGATAGTAAATAATTAATTTGATATGTAATTAAATATTTTTAGCAGGTTCAGAGAGAGTTCTTAAAACTAGCACATACTGGACTGTAGGAAGTAATGAAAATGAATGTGGCATGATTAGAGGAAGACCGAAGAAAGCGTGGATAGATTGTGTGAAAGATGACGTGTAAGAGAAGTGTGAATTCAGATAAGACGGCTGATAGAGGGATACGGAAGAGAAGTACATACATGACGACTCCATATAGCTGAGAAAAGGATAGGAGGAAGAAGAGTTCTACAAACTAGATTATAATATTGGTGCTGATGACTTATCAGAATTTCGGTCCTTGGTTTTAGATTTTCACGCTGGTTGTTGTTTGTTGTTATTCACAGTGTTGTTTATAGAGTTATGTAGTTACTTAAAATTTTGATTAAGATTATTGTAATTTAGTTCCGTTATTTGTTTACTGGTATTACATTATTGCAGTAATGTTTGTGGGGGTAAAATGTAAACAATTGATACGAGTTGGCTACGTTGGAGTGAAAGGGGCACGAGCAGTCGGCGCGGGTAATGATGTCCTATTGACTGCGAGCCGGTCAGAGCGCTGCAAAGAAACGTCTCCCGGTCAGTGTAAACAGCGTCTAATAGCCACTATTCAACGCCTCTGAATACTGCATGATAGGCGGGATGCCCTCCGAATCGCACGCCCTCCTCTCCACTCACAACGGGATATTTGAGTTGATTTCTGCTGATGTTTGCCGACTAGTTCCAACTTGGTTCATATGTGTGCGAGATGCAGGACAATTTAAGATGACTGACTTAAAATTTATGTTTGGATTTGACGATCAATTTGAAATGTTTCATTGATCGTAGTTTCGTTCAATTCGAGATAAGTTAGAATATACACACAAATCCAATATACATTCATACCCCACATAGAAACTGATATAATATAGATATAACTTAACTTTTGTAACAAGAAGTTTACAAATAACCCGACAGATGGCATCACTATGAATAATAGATCATGCTATCGTTTGTCATATCGCAAAATCTTATAAGAATTGCTTTCACCCAACAGCCAGGGGTATATAATTGTATCCATGAATTGGATCTCGCCGGATCTCTATAATGCCAAGAATCGAGACAGTAGCCTATCACGAAGAATACAACTGTATCCATCAATTGGGTCTTTCTGGATCTTCGTAAGTACTGTTGTACTTAATAACTTGCTCGGTACTTTAAATTGCTATTTCATTATTAATACAGTGTTGATATTGCTGCGTGCGTTGTCATTTACTGAAACCCCTGCACCGTGGGGTGCGGATCAAGATTTCTACACTTTTTAATTTGTAGGATAACTGCGGTTTGCAAATATACTGCTTGTTAGCAGAACTTCGATATGTGATGCGGTACACCATGCAAGTAATGAAAGCTTAGGTGAAAGATAAGAAATTTCGACAGAATTGTTATTTTCAAATGCACAGTGCGGGGGGACCGTAATGGTTTAATAAAATAAGTGGTTCAGTTAACGAAACCCAATACTGCATCTGATTTACATAACAAAAGATAACAAAATCGTTTCATACAAGTTCATAGGAATATAGCCTTTAAGTTAATAACATAAGAGTTGTTTTGGAGTAACAAACGAATGCTTCAACTCTTCTACTATGCGCACGGGAGAAAGTTGTGTCGCAGCGTGTCTCCTTGAGGGACACCGGCGGTAATGTTTCTTAGAGCGCGGAAGCTACATTGTAGCCAGTTGGAAAACAAGATGATGGAAAGGGTTGAGCCGAGCTGGATCCCGCTTTGTTTTGGTAATTATTCTATTGTCATTTTATTTATATTTTGGGAAGTTATCTTCGGGATATCTTCTAATAAAGTTTAAGAAGGGGCGAAGCGGGAATTTTAAGTATTGTTTTATGTTAATGCTACATAGTTGTATTGGGGCGGGCCGCCGAGTGGTTCAGTACAATAGAGGTGCGGCACTGTTACATATTCAAAATAATTGAATATTATTCATAAAAGAAAAATAAAGAAAAAAACAATCTCAATGCTTAAATAAGACATTCGAAATTGTAATATTTTCAAGTATATTCAGAAGAATTGATCAAATTATATAATAACTAAAAAAACATGTAATAAATGTAACTTAGAACATTTTATCTAGCGGAAAATATTCATAATTACTTATGTTATTGTTTTTCTTCTTCGTCGGTATCACTCTTGACAGAGTGATCGTGGTCATCATCAGTGATGATTGTTTAATTTAATAAAATTTTCCTTTACATTAAATACGAGTAATGTTATTTTACTTGTCTTCATTTTCTACCTTTCATGTTCTCAATTCAAGTATAATCTGAAGTTCTCTTAAGTTATCTTTAATATTACTTGCGGAAACATAGAAACGTATAGCGGGTTTTCAAAAACTATGTCCGTATGAATTTATAATATAATCGATATGTTGTAAAATTAATATACTATAATTAAAGTTTTAATTAAGCTAGAAATATGTCTGTTTATATAATAAAGGGGCGTTAGGATCCCGCACAGCACCTTACCTGACCTAAGTAAACCTCACCTGCTCGTGGCACACCTGCTAATCAACGAACGAGACTCTGGCTGCCAACAACCCTCATTGGATCAGCGTGGTGGGATATAACCCAAATGCCCCCATATGAAACTTTATAAGCAACTGAAGGTCGCGAAAAGCCGCTGGATGCGGATAGCTCATGATCTACCAATATGAGGACCTTTGGGGAAGGCCTGTGTCCGTAGACGTCTAGTCCACATATACACAATAATAGCAGGGAACCGCTGGATGTGGATTAGACGGGTTGCGTTTGAAAACGATTGGAGCTGTTCAGCATTGGACAAAAATGATGATGATAATCCAAGGTCCCTCTGTACATTCTTTGCTCTAGTACAGAATGTAAAGTTTGAAGTTTTCATTTGCATTGTTCGTGATAACTTGTTCAAGTCGGAGTCTGTAAGGTGTCAGATTTTCATTCAGGGTTGCTTTGATGTCTCACAAAGTTACATTGTAATGCTTTTAATGTTTCATTTAGCTTATCGTTTATAGCATTTTTTTTTCACAATATGCTAACATGATCTTCATTTCATATGGTGTTAAGAGAGAATGTGGTCAAGAGATGAGAAGCGTGCTCGTACTCTATATTTCTCATGCTGTCCGCTGGAAAACAGGGATGATGTTATAGTGGCAGATTTAAAATACCATATATGATTACAAGGTATGGCTGGACCATTTTTTCACCATTAACAGCAACGGTATTGTGGTGGTATAAAGCTGAAGTTAGTAACTAATGCATCATATTCGAGTAAGGACCCACATATTATTGGGTTTGGATGGTGGATCCGTTTGAGTTCCCAAGGTGGATTCTGGAGGGCGAAATTCCTGGAAAACGTACACCTGGTAGACAAAGGAAGAAATTGTTTGACGACGTAAAGGAGTAGATCGAGTTTAAATACCACCAGTTAAAAAGAATAACTGAAGATCAAATTCGTTTTCCCAATCTGATCGCCAAACTTCAGTTGGAAGATGACATCTAATGATGATGACGGTAGTACGATTTTTTGTAAAGTACTCCTCCTAAAATCTTATACTACATACTTGAGGTTTATGACCGTCTCCATCCATCACTCTGGTCTTAACTATATTAGCTACCATTGTAGCTAATATATCATCTTCATCGTCTATTATTTAATATCACGTTAATTTGAGGTCAATAACCGATTTTATAAAAAAAGCACCAGTGATATTTTTCGGAACGGAAGTGAGTCCCTTACCAAGATATTATTAAAGTCGTCGCAATAATCGAAACTTTACTTCGTGAACCTTTATTATGAGGAGACACTTCGTTTGGCTGAGTGTTTATAATGGGTTCATGTATCAATTTAGAGGCATCATCTCTCGTAATAAAAAGTTAGTTTATCTCGAAAAAGAGGCGTTAACTGCTCAACTTGGCCCCAAGTTGCGTCGACTTGTCATCGGTGAGTTTATTTAAGAGTTCAGTTAGGGCAATTTCACAATGGCACAAGCAGATATTTAACTATGATTATTTAATCAAACTAACCTCATCAGTCTATAGACTTCCACAATTGGACATAGCTCGTCCCAAAGATTCTCAAATTTATCATATGGAGGATTTGGACTACTTCCCACCATTCTGGCCTAATGCAGGTTGGTGGGAGTTTAGGGAGGAATAATGACAATACAAAAATACGTTAAATAAACAACCTAATAAAGGACCTTAAATTTTGTGGAAATTTTGCTGAATTCTTCAACTTTAGGGATGATAACTTTCTCATCATAATCAAATCTTCTGTACCCCATGGTGGTGTAAAAGCTCCCTTCTAAATATCATCATTATTAGAGTAGAAATTATTTTATTTTAAAGGCTAAGTTGCAATTAGTTTAAATTGATTTATAACCTTCCCAAAGGATCTTGTATCCACTTCGCGAAGATGATCCAGCAGTCGGTGTTCTTCCTCAATGGTTTACGACTTTTCTTCTGATGACTGTGAAACATCTCAAATGACTACTCAAGCTGAAGAGCGATTTTTGCAGTTGTGTGATTTAGATGCTGTATTGTCTTGGGAGCAGTAAGGAGATGAACCGGCAGCTCGTTGATAGCTCCAGTTTGAATTCGCCCTATTGCTTTATGCTAATAAAATGATATTGTTTTCTTTGCAAAGTCCAATTAATTAAGAAGTGTGACAGACGCATTTCGCTGATCCCACCGTCCCGTGCCAGCAGCCAGGGGCCAGGAGCCGGTGTTTTTGCCGTTAATGCGCGGAAGTTGAGCACTTTACGCGGCGCAAGGTGTTCTACAGAGCTAACGTTATTTATCATTGCTAATAATTCAACAATTTAATGAGTTTTTCAGCGGACTTCCTGTAATTCTCGTTACTGTATAAGTGAGAGTTATGCGCTTTGATACTCAACACTCGGGATCGTCTGTTTCTTTATTTCACTAGTTCATACCTGCGACTGTTTCCCTCATCCTTCCATCGTCAGTTACTTCTTCTCAAGTTTCTTTTGCATTAAAATATTTTAATAATATTAGCTGTCATTAATTTAATATTACATCGTCAGCCCATAAACTTCCACTGCTGGACATAGACCTCCCCTAAAGATTCCCACAAGATCGGGTAGGGATTCATATGGCGGGATTTGGACGATTTCTCACCACGTCGGCCCAATGCGGGTTGGTGGGAACCAGACCCTCGTTTATTGATTGGTGGGGGCACCACGAGCAGATGAGGTTATATCAGGAAGAAGTAATTTCATAGTACGTTAATATTAAAGTACACTATTTCTACATCTTTTTTTTTTGTACGAAGCGCGAGTTGATCAGGACTTCATTAGATGGTAAACTATACGCCTACCTATAAACATGTGAAGCTAGTTAGGATGATATACACAGCACCGCATTGTGATCGTCAACAGTTAAAAGATGTTAGGTCTCGATACCGCAGTAATTATATTAGCTACAGCGACCTTCTAACCGGAACATAGTAATGTTCGCACACTACTGTTTGGTGGTAGAAATGTGCCCTGCGGTAGCTACCAGTAAACTAGTAGGCACGTGGTTCACTTGGTGGTCACTCAACGTGGTTGCTGTTGACTGTGTACATGAGTACCACCATAATATCATACCTTACCAATACTGTGTTCCTATTCTTCAAGAACTTTTCTCCTTCTCAATGGTTGCAGCCTTAACAGACTGGTCTCTGTTCTCTGGTATTGAAGTATTGACTAGCTTCACCAGCTTCCTAAAGCTATTGCCTTTTCTCTAACCTGGTCAGCCCACATGGATCTCCTAACTTACTAAGATGCTATAGTCAGAGAAATTTGAATGTATTACTGTATTACCATATTCATCATCATCATCATGAAGTGTATTTCAAACTGAAATTTGGCGGTCACTTTCAGAACAGTAATCCTGTCTTCAGCTATTCTTTATGGATGATTTAAGTACGGTCCACTTTTTCCATCAAGCACACCATCCAATGTTTTATTTCACATTAAGTTATTTACTAAAATGTTTCACCTTTACTTATCCAGTAGCCGTTACTGATAACACGTGGGTATATCCTCTGCGGATGGCGCGGCCTCGGCTTCCTTGTACTCCTCTTAAAATTAAGAAGTTGGTAATGAATCGCCTCGGCTGCGGTGACATAAATACGTCCGATACCGCGGGCCCGGAGCTGGTTACAGCAAAAATCCATCTCCAACTTGTCACTTAAGGGCACTCGCGATCCGCAACTCTCGACCGTTCTCCACGTTACGCCGCTATTGATGCGCGAATTAATGGAGGCGGCAACGGCGATATTAATAAAGCTAAATTTGGCATCGAAACAGCTGACTGCATTTTATATGTAGCGTCATCGTCATCATCACCAGCCGACGTCCACTGCTGGACATAGGCTTATATAGTCAATGAAGCTATAATTATCAATTGAACACTTGTCTTTAAGAAGATATTTGTTGAAATTTCTGCTAGCTAACAACGTTCACGATAACGCTTTTTTAGTTTAATTAGCTACAGCATCCTTCAAGCTATTGATCGCTGGTTTTGCTATAGAAACAAATGGTAGTTTTCGGCAACAGATCACCAGTTCTTTAATGGTCTAAAACATTGTAAACTTTTTCATAGCACACATTACGTACGTACACTTTTAAATGTAAAGAAGGTTAAGTCTAATTCTTCTTCTACGTCGGTGTCACTCTTGACAGAGTGGTTGTGGTCATTTCAGGTGTTGGAGGCAAGCTGTAGAACACGTCGCCATTTTTCTCTAATGGCCGCTTTCCTCGTGCATTCATATAGTGGTAACGTCAAGTCATTTACTGCCGTTTTTATTTGATCAGTCCAAGTCATAAACGATGTTCCTCGTAGTCTGGCTCCCTCAACCTTTCCTTGGACCACAAGTCGCTTAATAGCTACTAAGTAAGTAAGTAATTTCACAAGTTGTATTTGAATTTTATTTCAAATAGTCTAAGCATTGTCTTCAGATACAGGCGATTCAAAAATATCTAGAAAAACTACTTTCAAGAGAGATTATATCAGAGGAGATGTATGGTGGTGGTGACTTTTGAATTATGGTCAATTTAATGTTCAAATATTGTTGTTTACGTTTTGATATTCATTTGAAATGGTAATGTATACACAATCTAAATAAAAAACTTGCTGTTCTCTTCTATCTTTGTTGGTAGTAATATAGAATTAGATTTGAAATTTACATTTGAAATTTGTTTGAAATATTCCCGGCCGGCAGTAACGTACTGCCACCCTATGCTTTCCCGTTATTAACACCCTTGTAACTCCCTTTGGGGAAGGATTTTGTGAAATTTATTCTTAGCTGGCAAACATGACAAAAGGAATATTCCTATCAAATTTCAAGTCTCCAGGTTTTGTGCTTCCAGCGATATCGTGATGAGTTTTTGCGCAAGTAGGAATCCTTTATATGTAACTTGTTTATGTATATCTGTCAGATGATTGCGAATGCCGCATCCGCGGGTTTCGTGCGTCCCCGGTGTTGAAGGTGCGCGTGGATACATTAGCGAGCCGTCAGCGGCGCGCCTCCCCCGGCTGCGATAGAAGCAATAATGAGAGCCAGAGATTTCCCAAACGGGCCCTACGACCTACGAATTTGGATAAAGTTATCAAATTTTCAAAACTGTGTAACGCATTACGCGAACGCTCTCCTACGTCGTTACAACGGCCTAATTATAATTGCAATTATAACATTACGCGGAGCCGGCGGCCTTAGCGCTGTTTGTTTTCAGGACCCAAGCTGGGAGATGAGGGGTTGGGAGTTTAGGTGTATACTATATGACTTCTGTTTAACCTAAGCAAGTACTATGTAAATTATAGCTCAATATAGGCCAATTTCCATTTTCCATCACACCAACTTCAAGGCAAAACTTTATATTTACCACAAACCCTTATAATTCTTCTTAACTTCCATACTATGTTTAAATATATATATAGTAATAAGTAAATATTCAGAAACTTATATATTGAATATCCATATTCAGTACTTGTTTTATAACTTTTATGTGAGCAATGTTAAAACATAGCTTCATATAAAAAAGTTATCAAAAGCTGTCTTAGCTGTAAGTTATGAGTGTTCCTTCTGACGGGAATTGAAAGGATTATACCTTCAAATCAAGACCAGGTACCAGGCCGTCACATATCGAAATGTCTTAGAACATATTAGTCATCTGAAGATATTTTCCTCCAGCTGAAACTAGCGCTCAGGGAGATCGAAGACTTACGTACTAGAGTTATGCAGCGAGTTGACCGCGATTAGAAAATTAGCTGTTACTGATTTTAATTAAAATATTTAGTATATCACATATATATGTTTGGAGTTTCTGATTATATCATAAAGATGACAGTACAGTTAAATATTCTGGTTGAGCCTGGAAATAAAGCGGTGTACGAGAGCTGCCCCGCGCCGCTCTCATACACCGGCGCAGGCAAAACTCATCTCTGTAATACGTAATTACGCGTGTTCAAGTATAATTATTTAGTACTTGGCTAGTTCTGTTAGTGTTGTACAAGAGCTGACACTACCGAAAATCATAGATGTCTGTTATATACATATTTATCTATAATCAACTAATAACAGCATACTGTCACAAAGTTTTAAAGTCAGCGCCAAGAACGCTTCAGAGGCAGTATGATGCTGTATAAACATCTTAACTACCGCCTCATACGATCAATAGCTATTACTTCAATATACTGCTTATGTATATTTAATATTCAATATCATATAATTAAATTTAAATGGTGAAAGTGACAAACAGTCGTGATTATATGAACTTATAAAATACATACAATCCCACCAACCCCATTGGACCCAAATCCCCCCATAGCAATCCTAACCCGATCGATATAGGAATCTTTAGTGGAGCTCCAGCAGTGAACGTCTATCGGCTGATGATGATCATGACAAATTATATATATACAATACTATTTATAGTTTCTCTCTATTTATCAGTGTTTCTATACTAATGCCGGCTTTGATGTAGTACAAAACTATTACTGTTAGAAATCTAGACATTTAGCTGGTGTTAGTAAGTTTTCTAATAATAATTCCTAAATAAACGTTTTTTTCTTTAATTGGTTACAACATGACCTTAGTTTCAAATGTTTAGTATCAATGACGTCAAAATTAGCAACACATATAAAAATACTTTGCTTCTCATACATTTGACTGTAGTCATGTGGATTTGATAAAAGCAACCGCCACCATAACTTCACTACGGTGCCATGGAATGAGACCATCAGAAGGGGTTGAGCTGCTCTCCACCATCCATCCACCATGTGTAACATGGTCACAGTAAATTGTTCACAGCGTACTGCTTTACTGCTCTATACGAATCCACCTAATAATGCCGTTTGACACATACCAATTTTCGGCTCATTTGATATTAAAAGGTTTTCAGCGGCGCGGGGATCGCGGGGGTTAAGGGGGCGAATGGGGGTAGGTTGACGCGCGCCGTCATCCCCTATTCCGTAGAATTGCAGCTGCCTCAGCTGCAGCTGTAATTAGCATTGCACTAACTGATATTGGTTTGCATTATGAACGTCCGTTTGCGCTTCGATCGCGTTGCGTTTCGAACTGATAATGGTGGTGGTTGGTATACGTTCAAGTCCATGGAGTAAAGACCAAGCTTGGCCATCTACAGTCTCCGTGGAAATTAGGATTGACATTTATCGTTATGAAATATAATGACAATGAAGCTGAAGATATTAAAGCATGGTCATACAGAATACTCTCATTTGCTGACCGGAAGACAGCGATGACGTATAATGCAGTAGATTCCCAATATATTAAATAACCATTCAGATTTAATAAATGTAAACATCCAAACCTGGTCACTTGAGATATCACTGTGAGCAAGAGAGTGGAAGGAGGATAACCTTCGGTAGCATTGCCTTTCTGATGAGTGAGAACGGCAGTCGCTAAATGTTCTTGGAATACAGTACAGATTATAAGGGAAGTAATTGGCCGGAATAAAACATTGACATAAAGTAATAAATATGTAAAAATAGTATAGAATAGAAATAAGATCAATGATCAAATCAATGTCTGATTAAAAGATGAAAAATGTAAGGAGAAAAACTAAAATGGGAAAGAGAGCTGTGATATAATAAGATTAAATGTCAATGTTATGAAACAGGGTGAAAGATGAGAGGAGATGTATAAAAGGAGATAACAATGAACAAACAATATGGCTATGAAAGAAAATTTGATGGACGAGAGAAGGAAAGGGGAGACAGAAATTGAGAAGGAAAAAAGTGGAGAAACGAAATGTATGATAAACATAAAAGAAATTAATGAAAAAACTTAATTACAAAGGCACTGCCCCACAGCAGAGTACCCATTAAAAAAAACCTCATTGTGTCTCCTCAAACATACCAGTCTTGATAAATCGGTGGTGGTCATCAGGTAGTTGCAATAGCTGTTATACTAGCCGCTAGTCCACAGCCGCTTTGAACTGGTCGGTCCACTTCACGGGTGTTCTCCTCCTCTTCCACCTTCTACGTTTCTGTGAACATGAATTATAAAACACTTACAATCGACATTTCCGTTATGTTAACACTGATATTTCCGCTAAAAATCAACACGATTAAGGACTTAATTAATTAAGGCATTAAGGATCTTTAGTTTAAGTAAATCGTAATTTTATATCGTTCTTGTAATTACCGTATCAAAAACATTCATATTTGTATTAATATTAGAAATAGTTATATGATCGATGGAGAATACAACTAACTCTGGCTCCTTCTTCTACCTCTCGTTCTGTGCAATTCTTAATCAGTAGTAAACAAATTATCATCGTGGTGACCCTGTCCACCAGCTGACATACACTAGACAAAATAATTTTACTAATCTTTCGTGTCGATCAACCTTCCCTTGCTCGCATCCAGCTGCTTCCGCAACCTTTACTAAATCGTCGGACCACCTGATGGAGGGCCTGCCTACACTGTCTTCCTGTACGCGGTCGCTATTCGAGGACCTCGCTGCTCCATCGGTTGTCAGTTCTTCGAGCGATTTATCTTGCCCATTGGCATGATGTTTGTGTGGGTAATACACAATTAACTTTTTATCTAATTACCCACCCTAATAATTAATAGTGTTAAGTAGTACACTTATACAGCATCATATATCGCCTGCCTTACTTGAGATATGAAACTTGTAATTTCTCCATCAGTTTTTGCAATAAACTGAAATTAGAAGAAGCTCGTCCTCCCCATTCTCACTTACGATGCAGAGATAAAGCACCTGACCTTTCAGCTGGTCCACCGATTCAAGGTAGCACAGCGAGCGATGGAGAGAGCTATGCTCGCTACGAAGAACTAAAGCTGTCGACGTAGCTCTCACAGTCTGCAAGCTGAGGTGGCTGTGAGCCGGCCATGTCTGCCGTGTCAGTGACGGCCGATAGAGGAGAAGAGTCTTGCATTGGAGGCCCCGTACAGGCCGCAGAAGTGTAGGACGCTCTCTTTCCAGATGGGCCGACGTCCTCATCAGGACGGTCGGAATTGGTTGGATGCGAGAATCTGAGGATCGCGTTTGGTGGAAGACATTGGAGAATGACTATATCCAACATTGGATAAACAAAAGCTGATAATGATGATGATGATGAAATATAAGGATACTTGCATAACATTTCTTTACAATAGAATACTTTTTTGATACATATATAGATAACTTACGTTAGGCACATTAAGTTAAAGTAACAAGCAAAATGCGGATGGACAGACTGAACATTGCTATATTAATTATGAAACACACACACACACACACACACACACATATATATATATATATATATATATATATATATATATATATATATATATAATAAACATATATTTATATAAGGGGCGCACGCGGCGGGCGCGCGGCATTCCTTTGAGAGCGGTCGATCGAGGTGGATCGCATAGTGATTCATATTGAAGAGTTAGATCGGTGCCATGAACCCGCTGCTCATGTATATTGTTACATACCTAGGTAAATTTACGTTTCTTTAAAATAAAATTATTAAGAACCTACCCACTTAAAACTGTATGGGAAAGCGATTTGTGCCTTGTTCTGTGCTCGCACTTTACCGTAATGACGCCCACAAGATCCGTTAATACTGACGACAATGTCGAGAAATCTCCGACACACACACAGACACATATGTATGTATATAAATAATATATTTCATGACCTCTATAAACTTCTCTTCACCCTATATCAATACTTTTATAATATTCTTACCTAACTTTAAAAAATAATAATTTAACCCTTAAGTAGATAAATTTGGCATAAATAATTTTTATCTTAGAAAATTTCTTAAATTGTAAGTTTTTTTTTCTTACTATATAAAGTATTGCAAATCCCGCTTATCTTACATAAATTACTATTATTTTTATATGAAAAGTTAAAAAAAATTATGTAAGGATATTGTAAAATTATTTAACTTAAGATCTAATTAATCTCATAAATAGTAATAAAATTATTATTTTTGGTATTGTATATAAACTTCATCATATTTGTACAGTATTACAGTGAGAAATTAAATGAGTCTGAAAGCTCGAACACTATGGTAACATCCAGCTAAATCGTTTAACCTAAATGATATTCGACCTTCGAGTGAAAAAGAAATGGTGTCTGCCCTCCCTCTCGCACCCCCGCTCTCACCCCCGCTCTCGCCCTCCATCAATATTGTAATTTATTTGCACCGGCACACAAACAAGCGGCGCCGCGGCGGTTTAATAAAATAATAGAAAAACTTATAAATATTCAAAAAGCCGTTTAAGCCTTTAGCGGACTGACGGATTCGTTTTTACTTATTCCACAGAAAATCTGCTTAAAATCCGTATTTAAAAGAATCACTCGGAATTTATTTATGGTACACCCCAAGTGATTGGAGACGAGAGTATTGGATTTTCTTAATTAACTCTAAAAATGGATAAAGTTAACAAGTGTCAGTTAAGATATTTACACGGCTATATTATATTCGTAGCACAAGACGTCGGATTTATTAGTTTATACCTTTGGGTTTCAGCGATCAGTCTCTTACCTGTCTCTACGGTCGATCTTTCACGTCTGAAGATCGTAGCCAGTATCAAGGCTCCGGAAGCGGATGATTTAATTCCACCGGTTGGATATCAGTCTAGGACGTTTCTGACAACTGTGTGAATTTTAAAAAATGATGACTGTTTAGTCTAATGTACCTGCATAACAAATGCAATATACATCTCCTTATTCTCCTTCACATCTATCTACATCTCCTACCATGTTAATAGTAAAAGTATACAGCCGTTTTGCTGAAAGATATTTCCACCTAAATAAAGACTCATCATGATATCTCATGCCCCATAAGGCCTAGAGACTTGAAATTTAGTAGCAATGTTTCTTCTGCCGGGTATGGAGCAGCTAAAAACGGATATTATGAAAGGTTTGTCCAAAAGATGTTGCGAGGATGTTACGGCCAGCAAAGTGGGCGTGGAACAGCTAGTACTTTGTAGACGCTCTAGTGTATCATACGTACATTGCAGTTCCAGAAGAAACTTGCCACACCTATATACATGAAATTAAGCAAATCATCCTCTGTATGATTAAAATTCACCAGTCATATGTGAGCGAGAGATAAGAAAACCTGGTAGCTGATGCAATTAAACCGTCGCGTGGAATTAGAGCCGCGATGCAAGCGAAAAGTCAGAATAAGGATTTTATCATCATCATCAGCCGGTGGACGACCACTGCTGGATATAGGCTTCCTCCAAAGATCTCTGGATTGGTCCCGCGTTACTCGCAATACAGTTATACATCTCAATATATATATATAGATATCCAGAGATTCATGGACTCATCACGAGATCTTCGAAAGTATTACACGTAACACTCAAAATTTGGTTGAGATATTTCTTCTGCCATTTGTGGATCATCTAAGAACAAATTTCGCTAAATTCTTTCCTTCGAAGGTAGTTGCGAAGGTGTCACAGACGGAAAAGCAGGTGGGGAACAGTTAGTATATATGTAAACTAGACTATTCTTAATAATATCTAATACTTTTATAGATCATTTAAAAAATAATACATAACAGTTTTAACTAAAAATCAGTAATAATGTTAGTACTTCATCCAACTGAGAATCGCCTCATCTGTCTCATAATCATCAAGGTGTCAATCATACTTCTTTAAATACTTCAACAGTTTATTTACCTTCTATTTTCGGATAGAAATATGCTTCGTTTTTGTATAACTCTTTCTGGCTCTTCCCTTGCCTCGCTCTCTCCTCATCTCTTCTTTATTAATTTAATAAGTATATCCGCTAATCACTCGCTACTTGGAGCAAACGTCAGAGCTTCCTTCTTATCTCTTCGCAATGGTCGCGATTCCGAGGTTACCCTTTGGATGTCGTCGTTGCGAATGATTTTAAATGTAAAAATTATTCAAATCGGCTCGCGGATAAGTCGGCTGGCGGTCGAATGGTGACGGCTCAACCGGATCGGGGATTGGCGTTCAAGATATAGGCCAAATTGTCGATGCGGCTGGATCGCGCTCCATCTCTTTATTTCTTATAATTTAGCCGCGCCGTATCTCCGAGCGGCCGCCGGATACACTGCGCCGGGGGTAAGTGGAAACGTAATGAATCCTCAGCCGGTTTTGCGGTTTTTATGACTCGAAGCGATGAGAGGAGTAGTAACATTTGGTGGCAAGAGACACGCAGTAAACATTATGGCATTAGTTAAAATATTCGAAGAAATTGGAATGAGTACACGAGATAAGTATCATCCGTCCAAACATCCACAAACTACGAAGCGATCTAAACTGATGAGGATATGGTGGAATTATCTCAACTGGTGATAACTCTCAAATTGCTTTTGCTTTAAGTTATAAAGTATAGTTTACTTGAGTTTTGATTTGTTAATAATTGGAGAAATTAACATACAATAGTTGATATTCGTTGTCAATGAGAATATAAAAACCCGTATAATATAATCGTTTGGTTTTAGCTTTTATACTCGTCATCGCCATCATCAGCATCAGCAACATGGATTGGTCCTGCGTTTCCCGCATGCTGCGGCTCCCCGTGATCTTTAAACAGTCAGCATGGCTTCCGATACAACCGTGCACTAGGGGCCGTCATTTGCAGGATTCATATGACAGCATTTGGGCCATTTTCCATCACGCTGGCACAGTGCTTGGTGGGAGCCGGAGCGTCGTTCATTGATGAGCAGAGTGCACTACGAGTAGGTAATGTTAGATTGGTTCCCGTGAGTCGTTGAGCTGGATCCCTTGCACCATCAGCTTTTATACTAAAATACGTAGATTCTTTTCGATAACTTCATTGATAAAATGTTTTTAGCATTGAAAGATAAATATTGCCCTTCATACATAACATAAGATTAGAGTTAAGGGTGACTACAGGAATAAACGTTTCATTAGTATTTGCTAGGAAGTCCTCAAGTAGACCTGTCTAACTTGAAAAAGGAAGTAGTGGCTGAAAGAACAGGATGTCATGTACGTGGATTCAACTGAACATGAACCGAACGCGAAGATCGCCTGATAGTAAGATTAAGCTTAGCTATAACAACGTGGCACTAATTAAGATGAATACTCCACATCAGATTGCACTTTGAGACAAAATGTTGAGTGTCTTTACCCCACTACATTTTACTATCTACAACGCCCTTCAAATCCGAACACAATGATGTTTCAACACTACTGTTTGTCGGCAGAAATAGACGATGCGGTGGTACCTACCTAGACGGTCTTCGACAACAGACTACCACCAGTAACCATGGCAACTCCTATTCCAGTCGCCAAATAGTAGTGTGCGAACATTACTGTCTTTCATTATGAAGGACGTTGTAGATACTCAAACTATGAACGTGATGGAACATCTTATATCCTCGAGATGACGAGCACAACGTAGTGCTGTGTATATCGTTGTAACCAGCGCCACGTTATGGGTAGGCTTACATCGCTTACCATCAGGTGAACGTCTTCCTCATCCGTCGCTTATTAGGATATTACGTAAAGAACTTCATAGGTTAAACATACTGTACATATATATATATATAGTCAACTTCATGTCCTATGTACTACGGGGTGGGTATGTGTACATGGGGTGCTAATAGACCGGCGAGCGATGTCGCCGGTTTAGCTTATCGGGCCCCCGCCACAATTGAGACAAATCTAGCATAATACACCGGAGTAGGACTCATCGCCCCCCGCTCCGCACTCTGGCACGAGTATAGATAAATACGGAGATAAAAATATATATATATATATCCGCGTACATTAATTAACCGGCCGCGTATGAATATCAACTTGACACTAGTGCTCTCCCGCGGCCCTGCTAATTGAAGCTGAAAATCTAGCTTCGCTTTAGGTCTCATCCACACGCTGCATTATAACTTAACTGCAACCATAAACCAGCAGCACGAAACACCAGACTATTGTCATATTTAACCACGAGATCCATCCTGTACTTAACCTAAGAGTACACCTTAACCATCTTTTATCTATGTAACATATTACTAAGTTAACAACTTAACATCGACAATTATGCCAATACTTGATACCGGAACGTCCTTTTACAAGAAGGCCAAACCATTTATTCACCATCTTAACCAACTACGAGATGGATGTAACACGTTTATGGAAGCTGTTGCTTCATGGAATATATCAGTTTCTCCATCTTTCTCAAGTTCAGGCGGAATCATATCCACATCTCTTAGAGACATATAGAGGAGGATTGCTCAACAAGAGCCTTCTTCTCGTTACATTTTATAGTATGAATTTATGGTATAATGTGGTAATGGAATACTTCCTGAGGAATCCATTTCTCCAAACTTCCAACTCGTACTTATCCAACATGGACAATCTTCTCTCTTTCTTTGGGAGAAACCTTAGAGTCCCGGTATTGGGAATATTGAGTAATGTTATGATAAATAAACATATGGTCCATTCCCATTAGCTGGATACAGTAGATCCGGTTATGAAGATAAAAATTGAGGAGAGGCCCCTCTTTCAGATGAGGCAGGCGATAGATCCCATGGTTACAAAATCTGTGGCAATAGCTTTATATTTTCATGCTGCAGCCTCTAAAGTTACAAAGGTTATAGTGAAACTTGGAAAACAAGCAATGTAAGCAGGTGATCATGCTTTTGGTAGGATCAGTAACCAAGAAAACCTCATCTGCTGGCGGTGCACCCTGATAATCAACAAACGAGGCTCTGGTTCACACCAACCCGCACTGGGCTAGCCTGGTTGATAATGGTCCTAGTCGCCCTCCTATAGACGTGGAGATCTTTGTGCGAGGCCTATGTCCAGCGGTGGACGTATATCGGCTGATGATGACAATATGTAATGGGGTATATGAAAGTGTGATATTTGTGCGGTGTGAGGCGGCCTTTACACTTGTCAATTACATATGACATTGTGTTTTGTTAACGGTTCGCGTTCAGCTCTTGCGGCGAGCGGGACGGCGCAGGGGGCCGCGGCGGGAGGAGAACGGAGGAGTGAGGAGGTGAACGGGGGGGGAGGAGAAGCTGTTGAGAAATAAATAATTGATGCTCGAAAAAGTAAATACTAACCGCATTTGTTGCCGCCACATTGGTTGGCAGGTTTAATGCGGACGAACCCATTGAGTCGTGCTTTCAAAAGCTTCTGAAAGCACGCGGAAGCTACTCCGTCGTAATGTATGTGTGTGTGTGTGTGTCTAATATACACACACAGACACACACACACATACATTTCCACACGCACATTCGTTTATATCAGTAAGTTTCACAATTATATAGTTTATGTTATATATAGGAACAGAAGGCTGTTACTTAACCGCTGAGAGAACAGGTCGCTGTGATTGCCAAAAGTCTTTCCGGCGCTTAATGTACTGGTGATAGGTCTCTGATGCTGGAAACCATCTCATTACCACCGCAACTCTTATTGCAGCCGATAAACAGTACTGTTCAAACATCACTGTGATCCGGTTCAAAGGTCGCTGTAGCTAATGAAATTACTGGGGTGATGAGATTTAACATCTTTCATCAAAATAGCGCCACGTTGATGTAGGCAAGAGTATCACTTGTAATCAAGTGAATGTTTTGTTCGTCTCGTCACTCGTCGATTTAAAAAAAAAGTATTTATACTATCTTGTACTACAGCTAGGTTAAAGTGATGTTCTGTAAACAGCCTTAACCTTTTAGTGTAGGATGATTACTTATGACTTCACCGGAAGCTCGTTATGATCATTACGAGAAAGCTTTCCGTAAAAGAAAACGAAACGGCCAAATAAAAAAAAATGGTATCTCCGGAAGTAACTGCTCGCTTTGTTTAGATCCTTAATCGAATCATCGCCGACATTTAAATTTTCATCTCGATAAAAATTCAATTTTGTACCGGCGCCCGCCGAGATCTCTTACAATATCACCGTCGATACGGCCAGGGGAAGGGGGAGGCTGTGGAAGGGTTAAGATGGCTCACGATAAACAAAAAAAGGGCGAAAAAAACTTAATTTAACTTCAAGCGCGGAAACGAAGTCGCGCCGTGGAAAAATTTGAATATGTATACATATATATTTACCTTCATTGAGTTGCGTCTGTGTGTGACTATGTATAATAATAGTGTGACATTAATTTCATCAGGATGGAACAAATATTGATTTAGAAGCCAACAGAAGTGGACCGGCATCAAATTCGCCGTGGAACTTTTCCTCCTTGCGCAAGGGATCCGACTACTAAGCTAAGTTAAGTCATGAACAAGCACAAGGAGAAATTCTTATGGTGCCCATATAACTTACGGGTGGTAGGTCTCTGTCGCCGGAGACAGTCTAGATAGGTACCACCGTAGCGCCTACTTCTGCCGCCGAACAGTACTGTGCATACATTACTGTATTCTGGTTTGAAGGACGCTATAGCTAGTATAATTACTGTGGAAACGTGAGTCGACTGCTTATGTCTTAAAGCGACGAGCGCAACGTGGAGCTGTGTATAACATACTAACTAGCGTCACATTGTTATGGGCGAGAGCATCACTTACTATCAGGTGACCGTCATAAAAAAAAGTACATAAAGTGCATTCTTTTTGTGAAGGAAGTCACGAGGACTTTTTTTATTTTTGACAATACCGCACGGAAATAAGGATCTGTTCTCAATCATATGCCGTGAGATTCTTCTTTTCTTCTCTAAAATTATTCGAGGAAGTTTATCGAAAAAAAAAACTATTAAATATGAGAGGATAGTTAAAATTCGTAATATGAGGTTATATTGTGTTTATAATTAACAAGATTTTTGTAATTTATTATTATAAAGTACTAAAACTGTCAAATATTGATGATAACTTATTTCGTTCCAGCAATAACTTTAATATCTTAACTAGATGCTAGAGAGATATTAAGAAAATATAGGAATTATACAGAAAGTTAAACTTTATATTGCAACAAATTTTATTGTACTAACGTTACAATATTTTATTTTGTATGAGTATATAAAAGCATCGTTGTATCTATTTCTTCAGCTCTATATAAATACCAATGATCTAAACGGCCAAAAAGAAATCAGCAGCGAGCAGACAATACAACAAGGGACATTCTTCTAGTTAACTCGCCGTTATAATTTACTTCTGATTGGGATCAAGTCCAAATTAAGAAAAAATAAAGCTCCAAAAAGAGGGAGGGGAGGGCAGCGACTGTCTACCCTTTCATCTGGACGACAAACAGTGCCGACGTTCCGCTCTATTGTTGAATGAGATGTTTGTAAAAATCATTCGCTTTGTACTGAGATTGTAAAAGAGGGAGGATAGATGTCGTAGATACCGCCACAGGCTGTTCCATTGCTGAGCGCTTCCGAAATGCCTAAAACTGGAAGTGGATGGATACAGCGAATACCACCACGAGCGCATTTTGAAGAGCTGATAATTTAGAAGAAGAAATCGTGGAAAGTTGACAGGTTCAGAAATGCAAGGAGGTCACACGAGCAATATTGAAGAGCTAGTTTAAGAAAATCTACAAATTGACAAAATAGAACAAGAAAAGACAAGAGAAGAAGAAGAAGAAACTATTCATTATATACATTTTCTGAAGACTCAAATTTAAGACAGCTAAGATAAAGAGTAGAAGGTTGGTGATCAGCAGTTATCATTTTAACTTATTATTGTCAAGTGATAAAGAAAGGCTTTCAGGCTATTGCAGTATTAGCTTTTCTTAATTCATACTTCCTACGACACACTGATAGAGTGGGAGGAAAGATGTCCTGACCCATCTCCAACATTTGAAATGCCTGGGCAGGAGGATCTTGGCAATACCGAAGAGTCTACAGCTACTGGATAAAAGTATACAAATATTGCTCAGTTCCAGTTATTGGATGCTGTAGCTAATGAACTGAGGTGGTGAGATGAAAGATACTGGCCATCTCAATCTTTAATGTTCCAACTGTTTAGACTAGGGACCTGGAAGCTCCAATTTCTTGGATTTAGATCTTGCGCCTCCTCCACACGTCCAGCGCTCTTGACAGCCATACAAACTGCCCTATCACGGCTTCTTATTATATTTAAGTTGGAAAATACGGCACAACCTGGTGAAGGAGTAGTTCGTGAGGAAATAGAACTGTCCATCACACACTTCCCCAGCATGGTGGATACTGATCTTAACTTTCTCCTGGTAAGAGAAGGTCGAGCTGGGGATGTCAATAATAGTAATGATAATAATTATGAATTAAATAATTTAATTATTAAACTTATATCAACTTGAGTTAAGACAGTAGGTTAAGTAAAAGTCAAAGTTGATTCTCTTAAGTGGAGTTTACAGTGAGCCGTCGATGGCTGGCTGGGGTCAGGGTTTGGATGCTAGTTTTCCCATTAAATTTTCGCACTTGACCATCCCGGGCAAGTTCGACGAATAGCAATTAAATTCCGGTACATCCTGTCCGTCCGGTCTCCAGGTCTGGACTCCAATAACAAAATATTCTCTTAAGTTACAAGTTTAAGTTATACTTTGTTTGATCCTATGCATCTGTGTTTATGTGTGCTATTATAATGTATCTCTGTCATTCATCTTAAATCATTAACTTTATAAAAAATCATTATCTGTCATTTATTAGTAACTAGTAAAATTACTGGGTTAACGAGAATTAACATCTTGTCTCAAGATGGGAACAATTTGGTGTAGTGTATATTATCCTAACGCCGTGTTCATATGAGCGGGCATGATTTGCTATCAGGTGAATGTGACGCTCTTCTGGTTGCTTCGTTCGATTAAAAATAAGCTATTCTTTACAATATAAGGTTAGTTAGGATAATACACACTGCAACACATGCTCATAGCCTGCTGCGATATAATTCAATCTTAACTAAATTATCATGCGAGAGTCATTTACTAAAAAATTAATGCAGTTAATATGAAGATGGAATACAACTCTGTTCCATTTTGGTCAATGAGCCTGGGTTGGGGTGGAGGTGGTAGCGAAGATGTACACTACCGTTAAGGGTAGCTCCCGCGCTGCAGAGCAGTCCGCGTCCTTGACAACTTGTTTACAAATGATTACGGCTTTGAAGAATAAAGCTCCGGTCATTGTCCGACATTTAAAATGATTTTTTTATTCCAGCATCCACATTAAAGTCTGTTCTTAATAACGTAGCGTTTAATCTGGTGATATAAATAGCTACAGCATCCTTCAAACCGGGACAAGTTTATGTTTGCTCAACACTGTTTGTCGGCGGAAATAGGAGCTGCGGTGGTAACTAGACAATCTCCGGCAATATGGACCAGACCTACTACTGGTTTTTTTTTTTTTGAACATCCGCTCTTGATCTTCACCACCGTCGACCTCATCATCATTATCGTGTACCATTTAGATCAAGAGCCCATTGTTTATTGTATAATAGTAGATTGTACTTATGTTTAGGTAACGTATCTCAATGACGAGACGTTATCTAGATTTCTAGGTATTGAACAGTTGTAAGTCTTATTATAATTTACTACAGTTAAGTTTAACTTTGAACTCGCAGGATTCGGTTCAAGTCCGTCCGGAGCAAATGAAAACGTAAAATTTTGATCAACACCCCCCAAAATACACTAATAATGGGCCTATAACAATAATTAGTTTTGGCGATTCCGACTCGATCCCCGAGGGGTCAAGTCGAACGATTGTCCTTTGAAGGGTTGATTAAGATGACCGGCGGGGTGGGGCCTTAATGACCCCGGAATGGAAGGGTTAGGGGCCAAACTTTAATGCGGGCGTACCTGCCCATTTGTCGGGGGCTAACGCGACCCGTTATTTGCTCCGGTACAGGGTTTTTTTTTAAAGTGCTAATTAGACGGTGAGGTTTGCTCTTGCATTTTGTCTACAAGAGGAATTTTTAATTCACTTAATTATCTCTATTTGACAAAGCAATTATAATTACTTAACAATAGTAAATATATATATATATATATCTCGAGGAGCGACGATCCGGTGAAGGTTGTGGGAAACCGATGAACACATGCAGCACAGACCAATTGGACAGGAGATCATTAGACAAGGCGGATGTTGAGTAACTAATGATTTTTTTTTTATATAATTGCATCACTTGTGTGGGGCCTACTGTCACTGTCATTTACCACCTGTCGCATATATCGCATTTTTCCTCATTCTCTTCTTTCACTCTTCCTTTACTTCCATTCCAGTTCTTTCTCGCGCATTATCTCTCTCTACCATACTCCATCCTATTTCCTTACTTATCACATTTCTTTTCTCTAATCTAGTTTCTTACCTTTTTTTGTTACCCGTTTACAAAACTCCAAAAATGTGCGACGGCTGCTGTCGTCACTCATCAGAGAGTCAATGCTATTCACGCTTATCTCCTTATCCAGCTCGGTCTCACAAATGCTCTTTCCCATGTACCCGACAACAGGCCATCACGTGCACATGATCTCCCCTAGTTTAAACCTGTGCAGGTACTTGGAGAATCCCACGTGCCCATGAACATCTGAACTAGAAACGTGTCCAGCTCCACACGACGAAGTACGCGGTACACCGAGACCCTGTCCGGGAAGAATATCCGCGTTAGTAACTGATGGTTAGGTCTGTTACCAGACACCGTCCAGGTACCACCGCAGCTCTTGTTCTGCCGTCGAACAGTTAGTAACTCCAGTATGAAAGTTGTAGCTAATGAAATTACTGGGGTAACGAGACTTAACATATCTCAATACAGTTACCACAATGTGGTGATATGTATACATCATCTCAACCAGCGCTGTGTTATCGTGGATAGACACTTGCTGCCAGATGACCGTCTCGCCCGTATCATCGGTTCGTGGGAAAGAAAATCTGACACTAAGGATATAAAATTTAGGATAAATCCTGATGGAATTCTTAATAGCGGTCAACCTACAATACATGGAACCTGATAGAACCACAACTGAAAATACGTCATTGTGAAGTAAGGGTTGAGAGTACTTACATAAGATATGATAAACTGTGTGAAGAAAATGGAAGAACAGAAGAGTGAAGTATAGAAAGAGAAGTAGGAAAGTAAACCCAAGGTGAGACGGGCATCTTACTGTCAAGTAGTTCAACAATGTAGTAGTATTACTAAAGACATGTGTATCCTAATCTAGGACATCGACGTAGTCTCAGGGTCTCAGTATGTAAAGCAATTCAATATAAAATATATGCGAGAGGGACGTTCACTTGATGGTAAGTGATACATTTACTCATAATAAGGTGGAATTAGTTAAGATGATATACACTGCACCGCATTGCGCTCATCGGCTTCAGACATATTACGTGTCGTTACTCCAGTGATTACAGCTACAGCGCCCTTCAAATCGGAACATCGGAATGTTTGCACACTAATGTCTGTCGGTAGAACTAGGCTCTGCGGTGCTACCTTAGACAGTCTCCAGCAACAAAGACCTACGACCAGCAAATTATACTGGAACCATAAAAAAATCTTATACGTAAGAGATAGACCAGATCCTTGCCAATACCGGATTACGTAATTAAGGAACTTTCTGTACTACTTCTCCGTCAGGATCACCACACCAGTTCTGAAACTTATCCTCGTAATATATTGCTGAATATGACAGGAGTAACCGTCTTTATCCTAGAGTTAACCCTAAGCCGTCTGCAGGCTGATGTTACGGAACATGGTCATGTTAACACCGTTTGGCTTAACCGTACCAGCTCATCGTGGCTAATGTAAGGTGGACCAAATAGCTGTTAATTAATAGCTTAAGCTAGCAACATCTGATGTTCCAGCTCGCCGTTATATTTAAAGCTAAACGCTTAAAGCGAAATACAAAAAGCGTTGACGTTAGCGCTCATTTGGCCGCTTATTATTATTGTCTCTTAGCAAAGAATTCCCTAGAAAGGGTTAATTAGTATGGACCAAGAATTGAATTAAAGTACCCGTTGGATTTGTATGGATAAGTCGTGCTATTATTTATTTAGTTTCATATAAATATTACGAAGCAAACAAGTATTCCGTAGATCCTGTTTGTCATCATGAAACTGTAGTAAGGATAGAAATGGAGAAGTTTATTTTTTTATTCAACTAAGGGATGAAACGAATCGTTAAGATGATATACATTGCACCGCTTTGCACTCATCGCCTTAAGATATAAAATGTTAATCCCAGTCATTGTACATTACAACGCCATTCAAACCGGAGCACAGTACACGCGTACCTAGACGATCTGCAGCAAAAGAAACCTACCCCCAGTTTATAAATTTTATTATGTCGTATCTAAGTTACGCTCACGCGCACACCGATGAATTACAAGAGAAGCGACGACAGATCGCGTCGCGCTCCGAAAACAAAACGAAACGAAACGAAAAAAAAAAAAGATGAAGTAAAAAGGCGCGTCCGTCGCGAAAGGATATCTTTCATCTTGTAATTATTTTTATCCTTTAAGCGAAAGGAAGAGAGGGTATAGATAAAAAAAAGGCGCTCCGAGAACAAATAAAAATTAGTTTGTCCGATCCAGTTGTACTGTGCGTCGGCCATTGTTGTGCGGCCTTTGAGAAAAAAAAGATGGCCGCTTAATTTTTATTAAATACAACCCACTTTTAATTTCCGCCCCTCCATTGGCTTTAAACTAATATTATTATTAACTGAGCCGGGGTTTGTTTTAACCTTTTTTTCCACTTGCGGTTGTTATAACTGGTTTATCTACAACGATTAAACTCGATTACCACAGACCATCACACTTCCACATTCTCATCTCGGTCACATGTAACCTCCTTTCATCCAAGTTTTCGTGGCCCAACACTCATCTTTATAATTACTTGTAATGTATAAAACGAGAGGTTGTCTGCTAAACTAACCCAAACCATTAACATACAATTTGTATGATATAGAGATGTCCAGCTGTCCACATTTATCAACTGATTATGATGGAAGTTGTTTTTACCCCCACCCCCATACAAAAAAGGGGGTGTCCAAGTTTAACAATAGTGACGCTGTCCTTCGTTCTGTCTGTTGTGTAATATACTTCTAACATAAGTTAATATCTAAGTAATGGCTCAAGCGGTAACAAGTCTACACAATGATCTCCTATAAAGCTGTATAGTTCTCTGATGGTGAATGGTGGTGTAGTCTTTGGTGGTAAAGGGCAGTAGTCTAGAAGTAGTCTGTTCTCTTGAAGATATATTTTATTCTCTATACCATGTAATGGTGTAAGAGTTCCCGCGCAACAACTCACGAAGCTCTGCCTCCCACCAACCAGTATTGGGCCAGCGCTGTGGGAAACGGCCTAAATCACCCCCCATGAATCCTTACCCGATTAATGTGGACATCTTTGAAGAAGCCCTATGTCCAGCTGTGAACGTCCATCGGCTGATGATGATGATTTATACAATGTGGCGATGATTTTTTCCTGGTGTTAGGTCTAGGTTACTGATAATCGTCTAAATAACATCTAGACTCCACCAAACAGCACTGTGCAAAAATTACTATGTTCCGGATTGAAGGGCGCTGTACCTAATGTAATTACTGGTGTAACGATACTCAATGTATGTATCAAGCGACGAGCGCAATATGGTGCAGTGTATACCATCCTAACTAGCACTGCTTTGTTATGGCCCAGGGTATCACTTATCATCAGGTGAACGTGTCACTGGTCTCGTCGCTTTGTTGAATTAAAAAGAGGCTTTACACGGTAAAGAGCACAAAAGGCTTTGATAGAATACATCAAGCGGAAGTCGCAGAGCTCGTGGTGCATAAAAAAACCACCGCCGATAAAAAATATGAAACCTCCCCCGTCCAATAAAGCGTTGCTATTCAAACTTGGGACCCTGTATTGGGTATCGATTGGTTTCCGATCAGCCAATGGGGTCGCGGAAGGCACGCCCGGACATACACGCCTATCGCATCGTACCGGAAATACGTCCATAACTCGATATACGTCTACACATATCCGTTACACTGGAAACCTGCCAAACAGCATTACGGACACATTACCTTGTTCCGGTTTGAAGGGCGCTGTAGCTACTCGAGTAATGAAACTTGAGATATATTTGTTCCTAGGTAGCGACGAGACCAGTGGGACGTCCACCTGATGGCATGACAAAGTGCTGCTGGTTAGGATATTATATACTGCACCACGTGCTCGTTGCTTAGACATAGATCTGAAGTTTCATTACTCCAGTAATTTCACTAGTTATAAAGCCCTTCAAACCGGAACACAGTTGTTTTCAATAGCAGCTGCTGTGGTACCTAGACGGTCTCCGGCAACAGAGACCTACCACTAGTAATATATCTCGAAGCGAAGAGCACAATGTGGTGCTGTGTATATCATCCTAACCAGCGCCACGATGATATACACTGGCGTATATCTTACCATCGGTTGAATCACTCTCCCCTCTTGTAGCTTAGTAGAATAAAAAAATATACATTGAACCCGAGCTTCCGCTTCCTGCATTCATCTAGTATTTATTTATACGAATGAAACAATGATGCAAAGGTATGTGTCTATTTCTGCCTTAAACTGCTGCAGTGTATAAACACTAGGAGGTTCCATTTTCACCAGAAGTCACAGCCAGGCAATTGCATGTGATGATGGTGAATAAATTTTTTTTTATACCTTTTTATTTTTTTTTAAATGTTTTTCTTTAACTGGTCTGTGAGCGTTTGTAATGTTGTATCAGTAAAGTTGGTTTAACTTCGACAGAGTTAGTTAAGTCATAGTTTACTTATTCTACGTATGAATTAGAGAAAAGGAAAGAGAGAGAGGGAGAGAAAGAGAGTACATTTTGAGGGAACCTCTTAAGGATTTTATTATCACTAAACATCAAGTGGAAAACGAAGTCAAATTTTTGTCTCGTAGTAGATTAAAAACTGTCTTTGAATGCGTTTGAACTAATCTATGCAGATATTTGATGATCAGTTTTAGATACTTAAACAAATCCTAGATTACCAATATTCCTCTCAGATGAACTGATAGCAAATACTATGTGTTCCTCCTTATTTGTTTTTGTTATAAATACGTAGTATATATCATAAAAAAACAATTCCCAAACGTCCATCCGAAATAATCTCAATAGTAATGTGTCAAAGAAAAACAAAGATATTACTTAGTTTGGTAATCAATAAAAATCATAAAACTATTTTTTTTTATTAAACTAATGATTTTTTTATTTTTAGTTATTTATTTATTTATGTAATATCTTAAATTCAGGATACAGAGGAATAAAAGCGACAGAGATATTTTTTAACAGGTAATCTAATGGAGGGAGTAAAATTTGCTTCATTGTGTACGATTTTGTTTGGATATGTATATATATATATATATATATATATATATATATGTTATAGTATATGTTAAGGAGTATTTCTTGAATCCTATCGGCAGCTCAAGATTGGTGTATTGGAAGTGAAGGTTCGATTGGACATGCGCTTTAGCGGTGATTTTTTTTTCCCACCGCCGCCTGGGCGTGGCGAGCATCGATAGCTATCGAATATCGGACAACCCTTCGATGGGAGGCGGGCTCGTGATCTGATATATATGATGTGATATATATACAGTATATGTGCTATCGGGAGACGTGTACAGCAAGTACGTGGGTACTAAGTTATTTGTGTAACTTAGTCGATAGATTGATACATCACCACAATCATGGGACGCCTTATTCGAATTAAGCAATCCCGTCTTCAACTTCTTTACAATAATATCGAAATCCGCTCCACTCCTGTATAGTTCCTTCTGTTATCTACCAGGGACACGTTTATCAGGACTCTTACCTTCCAGGATCAACCTTGGGAACTCATAAGAAGATCCTCTTTGCAAGTGTCCGAAAAAATACAAACTTTCATAGCATGACAGTTGTCTTCCGCTTAAGCTCGCAGTTACCTTGCTTAAAAACTTGTGCTTCCGAGTGTACAATATTTAATGCCGGAAGTAGATAGCAGGACATAAGAAGCACTGTCGATAGAACCTAGTATGTAGCAATTAAACAATCAGATACTAGCAAGTGTGTCTAGTAAGAAGTTAGGTATATGATAAATTTTGGGTTGAGATATGGTCCTCTTCATCTTCTAAATCTGATGAGTTGATGGAATATGGATACATTTTATAATCGAGAAGAATATTAAGATACTGGTGGATGATCTGAATGATACGATCAGATACTAGTGGGAATATTTACACAATTCCGCTGCGTTCGTTATCACGATATGGGAATGACGGTAGTGTAGTTGTAGCTAGTAATTTCGATTGATGGGAAGCTGATGTTGAGATCAGATGTTGCTGTTATTCTGGAGTTTACATGGTTTATCTCAGCATCATTTCAGCTCGGTTATGTCCATAGTCGGTCTCAAGTAAAGGACATGATCAAAACCTTTGGTATACAAACTAAAGAATGGAGTATGTCAAGGGTATATGAAATGCTTCAGTTGTTCTTTTCTCATAGGAGTAAAGTGGTGATGAGGATATTCTTCAGCTTCCCAAACATTTTGTATTAATTGTTTATATAGATTGATTAGTGGTAGGTGTCTTGTACTGTATGTATATCGCCGCAGCATTACATCTGAGCTTCATTGAGCAAATATCTTCTTTACTAGTGTACAGATAGTTAAATTACAGAGGTAACTGGATATATTCAATCAGAGTAATATGAACTCTAAATCGTTTGTATTAAGGTTGAGAACCGCTTTGTGTTCTAGCTCTGAAACGGATCCGCGTATAAATCATGTATAGGGATGTGTAGAACCAATCGCTCCACTGCGCAGAATCGAACTGATATCCTTTACCGATAGGTGAACGTCCACTGGGCGTGGCTGGAGGCTACACTTCGGAGCTGCTGCTACTCCTGAAGCTTCACTGTGGATTGGCGTTTAAGGTTTAAACCGCGGTATGTACCAAAAGCAAGTGAATATAACATATATAGTTGAAAAATCTGTTTCAGGAATATTACAAAAGAAAAAGGCAATAAGTTTTTCTCAATAGCTTCTAAGTTACAAACATAAACATGGTTGTCACTTAAGTTACGAGACTAGTATCAAACGCTTTTCAAGAACCCCTAAAATAAGTTACCAAAGGATACTATTTGATACTTCGTTCCTGCAAAAGGATTTACTAATATACCTGATACCGATGATAAAATCATCATCCAATGAAAAAGATGAAGAGGAAACCACAAATAATACAAATCTCATGAAGTTTTAGATTATTTAAGCAGTTTTCTTTTTGATGAATATCCTCATCATCATCAGCGCATTGAATATGGTGTTGGTAATTCACCTTTCTATTATATTAAGCGTTGAACTGATGAATGTGATGAGAAGCAGATGAACGTCGTCCTTAAACTCCTTCGTTGGATTGAAGGGATATTCTGATTTACCCTATCCGGACGGATACTAGATCTATTAATAAGCTCGTTAAACTTAAAACGGAAATGTAGTTTCATTACCGAAGCCCGAAGAAAGCTCCGGGGCGCGAGCTGGTAATGAATCCAGGGATAAATAATCATAAAGAGTTGACTTCGCCACCTTAAAATGAAAATTGTGTTCGCTGAAATGCGCCAAGGAAGTGATATTTATGGTCTCGGCTTGCTGGCTAATGAGTTTCATAAAAACCCTGTGTGTGATAACCCCGACTTTGTTAGGGGTGGCTTTTAAATTAACCCCATCCGAATTAAATATTACGTGTTGCTAGTTTGATTTATAACTTTACTTAATACGCGTACTATGATGACTCTTAGTTTTCCCACTACGGCAAAGTTTAGACCGCCTAGGTACCATCGCAGCTTCTAGTGCAGCCGACTTACAGTAGCGTGTGGACTACTGTGTCCGGTTTCAAGGGAGTTGCAACCAGTGAAATTGCTTGGGTAACAACAATTAACATTTTATACCTCAATGTGACGAGCGCAATGTGGAACTGTGTTTTACATTTTAACTAGTGTCCTGTTGTTAGGTGTATCACTTACCATCAGGTGATGGTAAGTGACAGGTAAGTGCCGTTCTTGTTGATTTGTTGAATAAAAAAAGTTCTACTTTTCTTGTGTGCAAATGAATTTGTATCTCGGAAGTGAGAAAAATAATTATTCACAAGACTAAAATACTTAGAAATGATCTAAGTCAGAAAAAATCTCTGAAAAATAAAACTTAATATAAAAATCATATTTTTAAATTTCTGACCAGAACAGTTCGAGAGACCCGCTCAATAATTAAGATTAACATAACATAACATAAACAGACATCTTTAATATTCCCACAACTGAAATTGGGGTTGAAATAAAAGAATATGAAAATTATTAATAACGTTTTTATAAATAAAAAAATATTAAATTTAAATTTACTTCGTAGTTTACACGCCGTCCGCTATTCGATACTAGATGGCGCTAGGCGTTGTAACAAATGTTTTAAATTATTTGTCGAGTTTTGTTTGATTATTATAAAAAAAAAAGATATAAATAATTTAAAACCATGATAATAATATGAAACTTTTTCTTCTTAGAATTGTTTTCTCTGATGTTATAAACTATTATTAAAGAATCTTTTTGTATTGACTGTATGATAATTAGGAATTGTAAAACCAGAACGACCTCAAAACTTTTAAACTAAAGACCTTTGATTATATTCTGGAACTACTAGTGATGGGGTTTGGATGATGATAAGGTTATTAAAATCCTGCTGACTACCTCCATACTTTGTAAATCTGTCTACATAATAGCATTATCATCCTACATCCAGCAGTGGTCGTTTATCAGCTGATGATGATGTCGGAACAGTATATAGATTACGTTCCAGTTATAAAGATTATTTAGATTTCTATTAAACTAAGCGACAAGGTGAACTTATTCACTTAATTCTAAGTGACACCTGTGATCCAATCCGCATTGAGACAGCATGGTGGGAAATGGATCAAATCTGTTCATATGAACCCCTACAAACGTGGAGATATTTAGGGGAAGCCTATGTTCTACAGTGAATGTCTATCGGCTGATGATGAAAGTCAACTTTCCCTTATAATTTCATTAGCTACATCGCCCTTCAAGCCGGAATAGACTGTTTGTCGGCGGAAATAGGTTTCGGGAAGCTATCACCTAGTCGTTCTGGTGTTGTGCCATCCCAGCAGTTGGTAACGGGATTGCGCGTAAATACAGATGTGACAGCGGAGCTGTTGGGTTGGCTGCGAGGAGGGTGTGTGGGCTGGGGGGTTGAATTTATTTGGGCCCACGCGCTGCGAATAATTCGCCCTTTCGCGGCAATTATTTATTGCCCATTTTCGCATTCGCGAGGCGAAAGTGGATCCCGACGTGGGATAGGTGAAGACATATTTATGGCCGCGAAATAAATACTGAAGCGGTTACACGACACGGCACACGCCGGCACACGGTTCCGTACAATATTTATCATATATAAATTGAATACGCAACCCTAATTGATGTTAGTACTTATGAGAGGTCGATCGGTCGCAAGAGTAAGTCAGCTAGACAAAGTTAAAGAGTGCACCGGTATCAAGAGCATCGCCTAGCTGATCCATCTAGCGCACTACAGAATGGGATAAGCAGACCTGGTGTCCGATCTTCACAAGTTCCAGGGCCTCGTGCAGAAGAACAGGAATTGGACGTTAGTGCTAATATAAATACAATTTAGAAAAAATATTTAACATAATATTTACTGGTGGTAGGTCTCTGTTGCTGGAGATCACTTAGGAAGGTACCATCGCAGCGCCTATTGCAGTTGATAAATAGTACTGTGGAAACATTACCGTGTTCCGGACTGAAAGGCGCTGTAGCTAGTGAAATTATTGGAGTAACGAGACTAGCTATCTTAGGTGTCAAGACAACGAGCGTAATGTGGTGCTGTGTATATCATCTTTACCAGGGTCACGTTGTAATGTACAGGCGTATTACTTACCATCAGGTATACGTCCCGCGAGTCTCATTATCTCGTAGTATAAAAAAAACAAGATAAAGAAATAAACAATAACGTTTGTGTAATTTCTAGTACTCTTACTAATGAAAACATCATCATCATCATCAGCCGATAGACGTCCACTGCTAGACTTAGGCCTTCCCCAAAGATTCCTACACGATCGCGAAGGGATTCATATGGGGGGATTCCTGTCATTTCCCACCCCACTGGCTTAATGAGGGTTAGTGGAAGCGTGAGCTTCGTCTGTTGATTAGAAGGGTGCACCACGAGCAGGTGAAGTTGGTTAGGTTCCCGTGAGTTCTGCGGGAACCCTTACACCATAACATAGAATAGAGAATAAAATAAATCTTCAAGAGAACAGACTACTTCTAGACTATTGCCCTTTACCACCAAAGACTACACCACCATTCACCATCAGAGAACTATACAACTTTATAGGACATCATTGTGTAGACTTGTCACCGCTTGAGCCATTACTTAGATATTAACTTATGTTAGAAGTTAGAAGATACTCTACCGATATACCGTCATTAATTTTAAACTTCATCATCTTCACCATCGTCATCAACTGATAGACGTCCACTGCTGGATATAGTCCCCCCCCCCCAAAGATCTCCATATCTCTATTATATCATACAAATTGTATATCAACCGTTTGGGATACTTTAGCAGACAACCTCTTTTATTATTCTTATTGCTTCATATTACATATTAAGTAATTATAAAGATGTAATGTAATTAAAAAAAAAATCAAAGCTAAGAGTATTATTCTTAAGTTAATACTAAGTTAAAGTTTACTTTAACTTAGTCGGCTAATTTGTATAACTAATAACGGAAAACACAAACAATGATTACATAGAAATAGATTAGTTTCGCCGAGCTTAACTCACGATAAGTTAAGCTAGACTTTATGTTAGGGTTCTCATAGTTGTATCCGGTATAAAAGAGATGATGGTTCGAACCATTGCGTTGCGGAACCCTGAAAATAAAGAAAATAATCCCCTATAAACATGTCAGCGTGCGTCGCGGTCCGTCGGCGGTGACAGCGTGATGCATGCGGGAGAATTAATTCTTTTTTCTTCTTAGTGTCGAGGGGAAATTACCTGTGTCAGCGGTGTCCGCCGGAAGTGGGGATGGGGCCCGGGATATTAATGCTTCCCGTCACGGGTATCAGTCCCGATATTAGGTTATAAGCATCTACGTTTTCTAGGTGAAAGCGCTAGTGACAGTCTAAGTATATTCGGATCGCTTTGACTGAGTAGATAAAGGCTTCTAAGGAATTATTATTTTACCAATAATATTCAATATAGCCTTCTAGATTCGTAGGAGAGGATAGAGAGAGAGAGAGAGAGATTAAAAAGAGACTGAAAGAGATACGCGTGTAATACAAGTATAGCTGTACCGACTGCATATGATGACATATCGGGGTCAATATCGGGACAATTCTAGTTATCCTTTAAAGTTATAGTGTAAACTTAAGTTGTGTATTATCTTATAATAAATAAGTAAATGTTTTTTTATTATTTATATAGCTATATATATATTTATCTATGTTTAGTAATCAATAATTTAAATACTCAATTTATTCACAGAGATCATCAATGGTAACTGCTCTCCGTTCGATCTGCTGGCTGTAACACCCCTAATTCGCTTTGGGGATGGAATTTTGTAAAATCCATTCTTAGCTGACCTGTAAACAGCCGAAGCAATATCTCTACCAAGTTTTGAGTGTTTACTTTTAATATTTTCGTAGATCTCGTGATAAGTCAATGAACCTTTGGATATCTCCTATATATATCGATTGATGTACTCTATTAATGTTTCAGCGGCTGAAGTTGTCAGTTAAAACCTGAAATCTTTAAGAACAGTATTAATTTATTTTAGTTCTAGGTACTCGAGTAAGGGCTGCTGGAGGAATATAATAAATGACAAAAGAAAGAGAGAGAGAGAGAGATAACAAATGTGTGTCATCTTCATATAAATAATATCTTATATTACTTGTAAGTTTAAAACGACTGTGCTATCAATTTAATCAGTAGATCAAGTTGATCTCCGCTTGCCACCAGCGGTAATTTTTCCATCCCCTTTCCCCCTGTACCCTCCGCGCACTTCCCCCGGACGCGGTGCTCGTAACTCAGGCGATTGTTCTCGCCGTCTTCAAGGAACCACCGAACTCGAGACTCGGATCGCCTTTTGTTCTGTATGAGTTATCGCCAAGTAACGGATGTGAGTCTCCAAGTTATTGTTTGATTCGGCCGCTGAAGCGGCGGCGGAAGCGCGAGGTCTTACGGGACACGGACGGCGTGTGCGCCGGATGTGGTGGAACTGTTCTTTCATTCAGCAAACGATTGACTGATGAATCAAGTACCGAGACATTAACGTCTAATACATTATATGTTTAACTTAGAGTTGTACAGTGATGGATGTGAATACTTAGGAAATGAGGATGTGGGAAAAAGGACGACCATTAATAAATAATATAATTAGTAAAGGATATTATACATATACAGATATCAATAGACAAAGACAAGTAACAAAAACTACGCCTACCAAGAAAGAGACTGTATAAGATTTATCTTTCTCTCCATAGATAATAAGGTAAGTTTAAATTAATTCTAAGTCATTATCATCATCATCATCAACGTCCACCGTTGGACATAGGCCTCCATCAGAACATCACACATCGATCGATCTTGCGATGCAGCCATCATGGCTTAGGCATCTCCGGGCACTACGGCTCGACATCTATAGGGGTTCATATGGAGGGCCAGAGCTTCGTTTGTTGGTTTGCAGGCTGCACCACGAGCAGGTGAGGTTGTTTTGGGTCCCGTGAGCTGTCCTTGTCTACAGAGATCTATGACCAGTATATTCCACTACTTCTAGGGAAATTCTTCTTCTACCCTCATTAGGTTTGGACTTGGTACCATGTAGATAAGACAGATAATGCGTTCAGTGATTACGAGTATTTAATTAGAGGAGAGTTCGCTTGTCGATTGCTGTGCGATAACCCGAGGCGTTATCCTCGTCTTTGTCAGACCGGCACCGCTTTGGGGGTGAGCGGCGACAGCAGATCCGCCAAACGAAATTAAACCTCGCGTTTCCTGAAATCGTGAATATATACGATTATAATTTATTATGAATAAATGAAATATTATAAACGCATCGGCGCACCGCCCCGACAGCGCCAGTGGCAATGGCGTTTGCTTTGTTAAGCTAGGGACGCGCGCGCGCTGTCTGCCTGTCGATGTTATTATTATTATTATTTATTATTATCTCGTACATTTCACACGAATCCTTATCATCATTATGTACGTCCACTGCTGGACTAACTAACACACTATAATATCCGTTCATATCTATCAATATATAATAATTATTGTAAAGCTATCAACATACGAACGCGGACATTGTTCACCGTTCTTCTTGATTTCTTTTTACATCACTTTCACTTTATATCAAGCTGCTGTGAAGTGATATCTCATTATACATTAAATATATTTAATATTCATTATTTAATAGTCATCATCGTCAGCAGTACACGTCCACTGCTGGGCATAGGCTTCCCCCAAGGATTCCCGCATTATCAGTCCTGCGCCGCCCGCATCGCCGGGCACCAAAGGCTATCGTTTTTAGGTGTTCATATGGGGGAAATTTGGGCAATTTCCCACCACTCTGATCCACCACGAGCAGGTGAGGTTGGCTTGGTTCCTATGAGTGGTTCTACGGGATCCCTTACCCATATATACACTATTTCATATTATAATCGTCGAATAGGTTATTTTGATTATAGGTACTACTAGATTAATTATAAGCGTAATAATATACTTTTCTTTAGTTCCGGAGTTCATTTCCGGGAAAATGAATCAAGCATAGATGATGCTGTAATCATTGAAAGAAATGCTATCATAATTACGTATGATAGTTTCCTATTCACAGGTTATTCTAGGTGATCATACCAGCTCGTATATCTATTTATGATACATATAACTTAAAGTAAAATGAAATCGGTTTATTTACTGATACTGAATAACTTTAACAAGTGTAAATATTTAACATAATATAACTTAATAAAATATTGTGAACTTATTAAATAATTACTTTAAGTTGTACTTTATTATGTGGTTAAGATTGTTAAGCATGAAATTCTATGGTGGAGACCTAGATCTAGCTGTAGATGATTGAATGGTGAGTTCAAATGTTTCACCATCTCTTGTGATTACTTGATCATCCCTTGGTTAAGTATTTAGTATCATATGGTCATATGTGTAGTGGTGAAATAAAGTATACTCCTCTGGTGACCCTAAGTGATCTTGGTTTCCGGTCTTCTGGTGAAAATAGTAGGTAATTATTTATATATGAATTGTCGATTAATCTATGGTTTTTTTTAAGGTGTTATACTTCTTCATTTAGAGCCAAAAGCTGTGGACCTGGGTCCACGAGCCCAGGACCAGATGAGCTGTAAGAGTCAATGATTATCAAGTGCTCAACATCATCAGTGAACATCTAGAGCTTTCTATGTGATCTGCTCCTGTCTAGATGTTAGTTAAATAAATGAATATAGTGTTTGGGAGGGTAGCGGGTGGTGCACGTCCCTAACCCTCGAGCTGCCGACTTCCTTCATACTCGCGAGCACTCGTTCGTGCCGTGCCTTTGTCGGGAACAATTGTCGACAAATTAGAAACGAATTGAGTTATTTAATATCAACCAGTAATACAGTTCGCGGTAATTGTTTATAACGCGACTCGCGACGCGCCATCTTTGTTCCGGCGGTGTTGTGTTTGTGTTTGTGTGAGGGATACGAACATTTCATTTCCGCTTAAAAACATTCGATTATAATAAATCACATATAAATATTTATTACACTGAACGAATGATCTATGCTTTATATAAAGCTCTGGTCCGATTGTACTCCACATACTATTGATATATCTTGGCAGGTGCTGCCTCATCTGGGCACTGGGCTAGGTCCTGAAGCGGAGTAAGAGGCTTGTTGCTGATCAGGAACTTGTCACAATTAGGCTTGATTTTCTTGAATACAAACGCCGTGTGCTAAAGGATACATTTCGAAGAGAGAGGGTGCTGGTTAACACGTTATAATACCCCTATCTCCTTTTCACCCCGAGACAATCAGACGCCTGGCGAGCCACTATGTTGTGGATATATCCAGTTTGTGAACAACCATCATTCCACCACAACCCGGTAGGGGTAGTTTATAAGAACATCAAATTTGTACAACAATTTGCAGGCGTTGACCGGTGTCTTCAAGAGAAGAGTGAATAAGCTGTTACCACACCACAGATCACATCACCACTTTACATCCGGTGGGATCGCGGTAAAGTGCTAACCTTGTCAATATAAAAAAATGCTGATTTGCAGGATGCAGAGGTTTAGCACATCCTCAGCAAGGACCGATGATGTCGTAAGGGCGAAGGGAGTGAGTGGACGCGAAAAATTGAAGACCGTATATTACGACAGCCTTTATCGAGGAGTATATTTATAGATTGCTCTTCAGCAGCAAGGAGGACTGAACTGACAGATATACTGAAGATACGTTACCAAGCAACGCGCTGGTACTCCATAAGCTTTGTAACTATTGTTCATGGTCGTGATTACAAGTGAATATCTAGATAAAAATTAGACTTAATAATGTTGAGATTAAGTTATTAACAAAACGAATTTTTTAACTTATAAAATCATCAATCGGTTCAGCCGTTATTGTAATTGTAGCCACATATGTCATCACCTATCATCATGAAAGATTGAACTATATTAATATCATTTCATCCCTTTGATAATCATGATTCGTTATAAACTAATAACTTTAGTTTTTGATCTCTTCCGGTTCAGAAAAACTGGTGGAGATCCTTCAGAATTGTTTAAACTGTAACAATGAGTATAAAACATAAGGATATTGGTATTACATTTTGATTAACAAAGCGATGATCTCGATGTGGTGATGATGAAAATATCCTCACTAACATAATGTTGCTATATGAAAACGTGGACCTTAAAATATAAATCCTTGATTAATATCAAGTTTTGTGACGGAGATCGAAGGAGTTTTAAGTTCTTCTACAGGTCTGCTAGATTCATCTGAAGCAAACACTAAGAAACCTAAGGAGTCTCTTTTAATAACATAACAGTACCTCTGTCGTCCTTATAGTCATACATTTATAGTAACAGATGATGAGGGTTAATATATCTGATATTTTATATCCTCAAGCTACACTGGTCGCAGGTCTACTAACCGGAGACCGTCTAAGCTACCATCACAGCTCCGATTTCTGCAGAACCTGTTCCTGTTTGATGGGCGTTGTAGCTGGTGATATTACTTAGGTAAATAGACGTAGCGTCTTATGCCTAAGTTGTCTATCATAATGTGCTGTATACTATCCTGCACCGCAAGGTGCTTATGAACAGGAGTATCACTTACCATTGAGTGGACGAACATCCTGCTCGTCTCATCTCCTTGTTGAATAAAAAAAAATTTAGGACTCGTCGGCAGTCAACGAAACATTAACCGTCTGACATAAACAGTTCATAGTTTAGTTATTATTAATATAACTAATATTAGTAGACCGTGCTTAGTGAAACGTATTACAAGAGACCTTTGTCCAGCAGTGGGCGCCCATCGGTTAAAATGATGATGATGATGATGAATATTAGCAGCAAAACATTATTAGTAATATAGTCTACTTTGTAATTCATTAAGTGGCGGTAAATTCCATATTAACATTAATAGTTCTAAGTTAGCTATTCCGTTAACTTGTTTAACAATAAATGTAATTTTTTTTTGTTACAGATAGAAGCTCACCCCCATAATAAACGCGAGTACGTTCAAACAAATATATTTGCGAAATAGACAAAAAAAACAAAGAGTCCGGAACTCGTAACAAGAGGCGAACAAATCAAAGCGGTATTCCCAAGTCAATCGTTGAACGGGAAAGGGTGACGGGGAAGTCCCGACAATCGGATATGATAGATAATATTTTCTTTTTATGCCACGGTTTAGTGCTCCGGGCATGATATAGTGCGGATAGATCGCTCCCAACGGCCCCCAGGGGGCGGTTTTTATGCTTCGACACGAGCCAAGCGGCGGCTCGCGGATATCCGCGCCCGATAGTTTCCTCTCGCATCAGATTATGTCCGCGGCTGTTTTCTTCGCATCTTCAATTTTATTCTAGATCAAATTTAAAGATTGAAGAGAAGAGAAGTATTAAATAGCTACCACACGAGCGAAACCTTCACCTGATGATAAGTGAAATAATTAGCGCCTGTCCATAACGAGGTGGCGCTAATTATGATTATATAGACTGCACCACGTGCTCGTCGCCATGAGATAAAGATGTTGAGTTTCGTTATCTCAGTGATTACACTAGCTTCAGTACCCTTCAAACCGGATCACAGTAACGTTTCCCCACTACTGTTAGACTGTCTTTGGAAATAAACACCTGCATTGCATTTTTGTGCGTCGATTATATTTCCGGTATAGTAAAAAGGATTGGAGGAGTTCTAATTAATCACATTTACACTACATCTTTATGTTTGATGATGATGATGAATAATAAAAGATACTCATCTTAAAGCAAAGATAGAGGCAGTATCTACTATATTTGTGTTACGACGTATTTCCGACATTTTTCATCTTAATGATCATTACCAGTCGACAGACGTTCACTGGTGGACATAGGCCTCCCTTAAAGATCTTAAAAATCCAGCTGCTTTCCTGTAACCTTCACCATATCGTCGGATTGCCGGGTGGGGGGCCTGCCAACACTACGCCTTTCGGTACGCGGTCGCCATTCGAGGACCTTGAAGCCTCATCGGCTGACAATCCTTCAAGCGATGTATCCTGCCCATTGCTATTTAAGGCTAACAATCTTATCCGATATTCTTATTAAATGGTAATTATAAAAAGAATAGGTTTCCAAAGCTAGAGCTAGATATTCTGAAAGTCTAAATCGATGATTTAAATATACAACAATTAAACATCGTCAAGCGGTTTTAGAGATAAGTATCTCATACGGTTAGGTCTATCAGCTGATGGTGATGATGCTGACCTCATATGATTTGTGTTCAAAATTTATTTATGAAGATATGTTTAATTATACATACATTTCTTCTTAAATTATGATGTAGTATTAAAAAGTGTGGTCACTAAAAAAAAATTATATCCCCTAAATCTCAATCCTTTCACCCCATGCCGGGGGGTCAATTATTCCGCGCGGATTTTCAAAAGGAACTTTACGTGGCACATACGAAAATGAAAATCATGTCCCTCGCCCTCGCTCCATGCCGCCGCCGCCCCTCTCAGACTTAACCCCGCGCTTCATTATAATTATTTTAATATGCAAATAATGATAATAAAATCTCGCAGGTTTTGCCCGTTTTTGTTTCGGGCCCGCGCCGGCGAATATTGGGTTATACTTAATAATGTTTGGAAGGGCTAAGGGTGCCCGCTAATGCGCGCCTTCTACCTGTTTAGCGCTTAATTTTTATTTATTTCCGAGTGTTAATTTACTCGCCGTATATTAATTTTGGTCGGACGTCCGCTATGATTTATTTACACGTCTTTTGTTTGTAGCAGCGGGGTCCACGGCTCGGAGCGTGCTCTCCTTTGTTACATGTACGAGTGGTAAAGCTACGCACCACTCATCGCCGAGAGGTCCAACTTAGGTGATACTTTTCTCCAAATTTTCTTTATAACCTTTATCACCTAACTTATCAGAAAGCAGTAACAGTTTTTTGATCTCATAGTTTCAATGGAATGTAGTTTTAGTTATATAATTATATATTTGCTACGCCGCCGCTACGCAGTTGCTACGAGCTCTGTGCTGACGAGTACGAGTAAATAACAAACATTAAAGATTATCAGAACATTGATGCTTATATTTATGAGATGATAAACGAAGGTTGATGATGATGAGGATGAGGATATTGCAGTGTGTAATAGATTAATAAAATTAAACTTTTTGGTCAGATTCATTATTAATCATTTATAATTTCACGCGTCGCGCGCCGCGGACGTTGGATACAAAGGAACTCTTTGGCATTAAAAGTAAGAGTAAGCTGGTGACTTTATTGGTTAAGCGATAGCGATAAGTGATACGCAATTTAACATAGAACAAAGTTAATAAATCTTTAATTATTTTAATAAAAGTAAATGATCTCTTTAAACCATAAAGTGCGTAACAAGATATATTTTTACTTATCTTAGTCGGTCCGTATAATACGTACAGTTCTGCTTTTTTATCTAATAGAGTATATCCTTGTTTGCTCTAAATATAAATATAAACTATCAGATTGATTTTTACTATATCCGGTATACACCATAGACTAAATTATATACTAATCATCATTATCAGCCGATAAATTTTACATACAATATAATAAATCTATTGTATATATATACTTCAACGTTTGACAAAATTCTATTATATGTAATATAGACGAGTACTTGGCAGTGATCCCACCTGATGGTAAGCGGATATGTATGTGGTAAAACTCAATAAACTTAAAGCCTTTTCACTCTTCTCTTGGAAGCACTGGCACTGGCAAACTATTTCAATCCTTTCCAATCGCGTTGTGGAGGTAGTAGCGATTGGTCCCAAAGCGAGTAGCAGGACGTCTACATGATCGCCACCACCCACCACTAAAGCTGCACAGTAAATAATTACAGTATGTACACTGACGTGGAGGAAGAGCACCCACATAAATTACATTAGAATATAAATTAATACGATCGCACTATGCAAAAAAATGGACGTCGCTTTGATGGAATCGAAACGTCGAATATATACCTTACCACCTTCGAGATAGAGTCGGTAGTCGCTCGCGGGCGGGCCAAGTTACTGATTTACGTGGATGAGATAAAAGTGCTTTGAGCTCTGAAGATACTGCAGGAGTGTATGTTGCTGATTAATTTAAAATGCGACAGAAAAAGATTTTTATATAGTCTTTAATACCAATGTGTTAATATAACTCGATGGTGATCTTCACGGTATCTAGTGTGTTTAATGATAGGTCTCTTTTGCTGGATATCGTCTAGGTAGTACAGCATCTTCTATTCCTACGAACAGTAATCTGCAGTATTTGTGGCGCGGTAGCTAGTGAAATTACTGAGGTAAAGAGTCTTAACATCCTGTCTCAAAGCGACGTGCTGTTAGGGGTGAGTCCGGGTTTAGAGGTTGAAAAAAAAAGGATTTTGAAGACGCAGATTAAATAGGAGCGTGGTTGGGACCGGACTGGCATGACCCCGCGGATATTATGCTAGGCCCTGGTTTGATAGAGCTGAGCTAGCATCCCGATCAGCATAAACCCTTATAATTCTAATATTTAACAGAGAGCAATGTGATGCTGTGTACATCATCCTAACTAGCGCTATGTTATGCCCAGGAGTATCACTTGCCATTAGGTGAACGTCTCGCTAGGTTCTTCTTTTAGGAACTATAGAGGTCAGTTATATCTGACCAGTTATGCCTGTTGTAGAAGGTGACTAAAAGAGTTTTCGAGTTTGAGGGGGTTGCCATCTATTAAATGAGCTCGATGTGAATGACGAGTACGAGCTGGTTTCTTGTTTGTCTTCGTAACGAGGATATTGAGGAAGGTTACAGTCCTCCTTGGGATACGCTTTAGAGTAGTGGAAGAAGACAATGGTACATTTTGTTAGAGTTCCCAAGGTCCCTCTCGAGGGAATGAGAATGACCACCGAGGTGCTTTTAGAGGGTTGAAATCCTATATAACCTTGACTTACCAAGCAAAGTATTTTTTGATTTCTTTTCAATTTAGAAAAAAAATGGGTTATACGCCAAGTCAATGTATCCTTTATTGATATGTATAGCTCGTGTTTAGAATCGGGTCTCGTCCCCAACCCCCAACCCTTTACCGGTAATTATATTAACGCCGGCTCCATTTCACAGAGGAGTCATTTTTCTAAGATAAAATTTTTAATCGCTTGCCGCAGTTCGCTTGATATCGCATCCCGTCCTTTAGGACTACTGTCTCCATGATAATCCTTTTGTTATTAACAAGAGTCCTTACACTGTTTTAACGATAAATAAAGTTAGGATACCTAGATGTACTAAAAACTACTTTCTTCGATGTGTGCAGCTAGTCTCTGCTTAAGCGCAAGCTCTGGATATTACCTTCTCTTGTTGACACTTCTGGCTACAAACTTAAGTCCATCTCTTTTCCTTTTTATTTCCGTGTTATATATATATATATATATATATGTACATATGTATAACATTTGTTTATGTATGTATATATTTATATATGTATATGTGTTTATTTACTTGTAAGTAATTTATTGTTCTTATCACAACCCGAAAGGATTTCTAGAAGATAATGTCTTATGACATTATGTCCTCTTTTTTTATTATATTTCCTTCTCATCTTTTGTTCAAGTATTATCATCATCATCAGCCGATAGAGGTCCACAGCTGGACATAGGCCTCCTTCAAAGATTCCTACGTCGAACGGGTGAGGAATCATGTGAAGGGATATGGGTCAACCCATCACGCTGCTCCCATTGCCCATTTGTTGATTAGCAGGGTGCACCATGAGCAGATGAGGTTGGCTTGTGAGTGGTTGTGCGTGAACCCTTACACCCTGCAAAAGATCAATTTTAATGACCTTGAAACCTTCTTGTGAACTTACGCCTCCAATCCCAGCTATGGGAACTTTAAGATTACTGTATATTATTAGACAGTGGGGGTAGGTTTTCATTTTCGTTATTACTATAACTAGACATAATATTGTTGCATAGAGTAAATATCATGTAGTGTAAACATCATAGTATAGATTTAAATACCACCAGTTAAAGAAAAATAGCTGAGGCTCCAGTTTGAAGAGTGGACCTAATGATGATTAGTACAAAACACTATAAGCAGGCGTAATACTTATGTCCATGTTGTCTCCTGGTGTAACAAGTCATAACATCTTCCTAAGACGAGTGCAATGTGGTGCATTGTATACCATCGTAACTAGCGCCTCGTTGCTATGGCAAGGTGTATAACTTACCATCAAGTGAACGCATCGTTTGTCCAGTCGGAGGAAATAACAACGAATTATCACTTTACTAGTTACAACACCTTTCGAACCGGAATGGAGTGAGGTTTCTTTGTTCATGAGGTGGAAATAGACTCAGCGGTATATAATTCTAGATAGCCTTAGGACTTGATAGCAGGGGTGTTCAACCTTTTTTATATAAAACTTTTATTAAACAGGAAATATTAAATGTTGTACGCAATGGTCACCCTATTCTATACGAACGGTTGCGCAGACAATTCTTTCGATCTCGTTTCCGTTTGACTTGCTGCGGTAACTTAGTGAATTATGATAACTTAACTTCAAGTTTTTAAAAAACTTAATGCAAGATTAGATTACATTATAAAAAATTAAATCATCCCCTCGACGATTTATGTAAGTTTTTATTCGACGAAATAACACCCCGGTTTGCGTTCAACTTTAGCACAGGAAGTGGTAGTAATTTTAAACAGGTTTCAAGGTTTTTAAGCAGAAATATAACAGGAAATATTAAAGGGATAATTGCTATTAATAATTCAGTTAAAATCTACAAATAAGTTAAACCGGAAATATTGTGCGAGTTATACTATTAGGCTCTCGTTAGCTGTTTCATAGATGCTTAAAAACAGAAGAGTTTTCTTTGACTTGTTAATTAAAAAAAAGTTTATAATAATTAAGGTGTCATCAATAGATGCCCACTGCTGGACATAGGTCTCCTCCAAAGATCTCCACATACAGTCAGCATGGCCTCCGGTACCGCTGGGCACTAGGGTTGTCGTATGTAGGGATTCATATGGGGGGAATTCGGGTAATTTCTCACCACGCTGGCCCAATGCGGGTTGATGGGAGCTAGAACCTCCTTTGTTGATTAGCAGGTGAAGTTAGCTTGGGTCCCGTGAGTTATTATAGGAGATCCATTACACCTCAAGGTGAGTAATAAAAGTTAATAATTTTAAGTGTAATAATAAATTCTTAAACACTTAAAATTAAGTGAATTATGTCCACTTAATGCTTAAGGGCTTGCTCCATATCTCCATATATATATTTATAGGTATTTGTCAAAATAAATGTTCGAACCCCTGGTGGATAGTGACCTTCTACTTTAAAGGACCTTTTTAGTTGTGGGCGGTAGGACATTAGATTATGATACAACTTTGAGGAGGACGATTGCTGGATGTGGTTTCCGGTGGTTATCTTAGAACTGCATAACAGTCCTGAAATAAGGTGTCGTATCATAACTTCTAGGAGGCATCGGATGGGTTGGATATCTCGTGACTTTACCTTACCCAAGGATTTTGGTGAATGAAGCTTTCAGCTAACGATGACTTCCAACCAGATGACAGGGTATCTTTTCCAATCCAAGCAACATCGTATTCAGTAACCGCAATCAAAAAGCGCTCATTAAACCTCGTAACAAAGCTGTGGAGTACAACGAGTACTCTCAAGACTGGATCAGTTCCATGTTCAGACATGTACAGGTTTCAGATATCAATAGGCTGTAAGGAACTTCACAATGAGGTCTGTCTCAAAATCCGTTAGTTGAATGAAAACAGTTTGAAGGTTACCCAGAGATCCAAGGTAGCTGCTAAGTAATAATTCAATGTTGACTTCTCGTTGTGTCAAAACTATGAAGTGTAGTTCAGGGTGGGTAGTTGTAAAATTAATCAGCGCAGTTTGATGAGAAGTCGGAGCTGGGTCCCGGGGCCGCTCGGCCGCCAGGTGGGGGCCCGTTTAATTAATAACGGTAATAATTGACCGCCGCCGGCTGTTATTGGGAGCTATCACAACATTTGGGTCACGAGTCTGCATGGAGCTGTACTCCGACCTGCTGCATCGATACTTGAGACAAAGAGACGAAATAATTTTTTTCGTATAATATAATCCATAATCCATAATCACGACTGAGCTGATGGATGTCTTGATCTCATATCGTAGTATCTTCAACTCTTTAATTATTGTCTTCTGTTCCATCTTCTTTATCTATGTTGGACTTCGATTTAATTTTAACAACAATGGTACCTCAAGGCGGTGACAGCATCCAATAATCTATCTGCTCGAGTTATATTATATCTCTTTGGAATCTTGAAACTTTTTCAACTTTATCAAATGATAAATATATATATATATATATATACATGAAATTACTTACATATATATATATATGTATATATGAAATTATGTTTATTTGTGTACTACCTCGATCTCATTTAGTATTGGAGCTGAACATCTAAAGGAATAACAAAGATTTAAAGTAGTAGTGCAGTCGGGATGTAAACATGATATGGTTAATACAGAAAGTGATATATCTTCCAAGCATTACCAGTAACGTAAGGTTCAAGAGCATAAGGTCGCTGTAGTGCGTCACACGAGCCAGCCCGTGATAGCCTGTGGGTGCAATCACACCAGCATCCCACGGCCGCCTTCAGTTTTGAACCGCACACACTGTTTACTTACTTGATGCAACGTCTACGTGGAAATTTAACTATTAACATCTCCGATTACCATATCCCGGTAGCTGTTCCTCATCGGTACAGCCTCCGGATATCGTTGACTTAATATGCCCTTGATAGTACATTTGTAGCTTTAAAACTATATAAATCTTTATAAAGCGGATATAGAAGGTTTGTTAAGAAATACTTTACTGTATTGTAGTTGTAAAATATTCAGTGGGTGGGAGAAGGACCATACAACCTGATAGATTTCCACCTAGAGACTTGGAAGGTCTATCAATACAGCCAACCCTGTAGTTTCAGGTAATTAAGAATAGAACCATGGTATTTCCTGTCTGTCGTACAAGGCGATTATAAGAGTCCTCGGGTTCGTGACCCTTGAGGCCCGATCGCTTAAGGTCTTCAGAGCTCAATGAGCAAGCTTTAGGAGGACGGCGAATGCATGGTGGTCTTGTATTTGCCGTAGCACAGCGTGGATGCTGAAGGCTTTGCCCTTCCGTGGGATGTTTTAGCCGGTGTATCCATAGAAGACCCCGGAGCCCCTCGTAATGCAGTCACGGAGACCACCGAGGGTTGTTAGTGGGTAGAAGCCCCACATACCCTGCTTCTGTGGGAAGACAAGGTAATCTTTTAAGATTTCCTCCGCGATTAAAAAAAAGGTTATCAATATAGTGTTTGTTTTCGTCTGCAGTATATGTTAATTTATCTTGGTTTGAAGGGCTCGGTAGTAGTTAAATATTGAGCTGGTGCTGAGTAAATATATTAACCAGGATTTTAAAGGTAATAAGGATTGACATCTTATCTCAAGCCAAAGATAATAATGTCGTGTAGTATATGTTATCCTAACTAGCGCCGTATTGTTGTGGAGAGTAGAATCATTTATCATCAGGCGAATGCTCCGCCTGTATCGTTGTTTTTTTTTTTTTTTTACATTAAAAACAAAATATACAGATTAAGCAGAAACATTAAAATATAACCGACACGCATAAATTGCAAATAATTATGTCTCGGCGAGTAAAAAAAAAAGCACCGCCCAATTCCTAAGCGGCATCGTTCAGAATTTATATCAGCAATTAAGTTACGAAACAGTCCTAAAATATCGCTAATTAATGTAAACATGGAGCGATTAGGAGTCCAAATAAACATACCAAATGGGCCTCCCCCCCCAGCAATAAATACCTATAATAATTTTAATTACGAAAAAAGGAGGACATTAAGCAGAGGAGATAAAGCACCGGCGCCACATTGTGAACGAGGATAAATATACAATACGTTCGCGGCGCGTTATTTAAATATAGCGCGTTATATATCAGCCGCTGGAAACGCTGGACCGGACCCGGAAGGTCATCAGGATAAATAAATTATGATATAGTTGGGCGGTATTTTTTTTTTTCGAGTCTTTCATCGCAGTGGGAGGCGATGTAGAGTTAAAAGGTTACGAGATAGTTACACTATTTATTTAATTATACTACAAATGAGTGATGATTTTTTTTTACCACCACCATTTTTGACCACCACCATTTTTTTTATCCTTTAACTATCTAAGAAAACAGGATATTATTAAATATTATGATGATCAGACGAAATAATGGACGTAGAAAGACAGCACGAGAAAACATCAAGGACGACGATGAACAGTAAATCGAATTTTAGTTGACGAAGCAATATTCAGCAAGTAAGACGTTCACTTGATAATAAGTGATGCACCGGCTCATAACAACGTGTCGCTAGTTAGGATGATATACACTGCATCACGTTGTTATCATCGCCATGCGATAAAAGATCTAGTCTCATTACCGCAATCATTTCATTAGCTGCAACGCCCTTCAAACCGGAATACAGTAATGTTTGCACTGCTGTTTGGTGGCAGAGGTAGGCAGTGGTACCTACTTAGACGGTCTCATATTCCAACTAGTGGACGTAACCTATTTTACTCTTATCTGTTTACGATTAAGGGTGAAAAATCGGGGTAAGGATAGAAGCTTTTTCTAAAACCTTCACCATCGTGGTAAATCCTTTGCTGGTGGTGGATCTATCTAGCTGGATACCGTCTGGATAGGTTCCACCGCAACACAACTTTACTCGGTTCCGGTTTGAAAGGGGCCGTAGCTAGTGAAATTACTGAGGTAATAAGATTACAAATATTACAGATGAATACTGATCGTTTTTTCCTGAAGGCTCCCCATTTCCTTAATGATTCCATCTTTAACTTATTTTACGTACCTTCTGTAACTTTAGTAAGTGTTTTCAGGAATGTGCTTAAAAATATTCAGAGCGGTGTAATGAATTTATGGGCAGGAAGTTGTCCTCGCGGCCGTATTCTGGTCCCCGGAGGCGAGACGCGCTGCCCGATAGCGATGGCGCGTGACGGTCTACAGGCTGAGGGAATGGAGCTTTAAACTTAATAACAACAAAAAATTATAGCTACAGACGGACATAAATGACCCGTAGTTACACTATTTTTTTATTATTATTAACATTCTATGGCCTCAAGATGGGGCAAAGGTCGTCCACACTGACGCCATCGCGTTCAGTCTTCTTCTTTATCATTAATTTCATTCCACGTCTTCCTGATCTTCTCCGTCTCGTCTGCTACTGTACACCTGCTTGGGGATATGGTTTGAATATCTTCGATGACCAATCCACTTCCATTTGCGACGACTTATTTGTAAATCGATTGGAGATTCGCGGCAGAGCTCCAGGAGTTTTTTCATTGCAGATTCTTTCGGGCTAGTGAATACCGAGAACTCGGTGAAGACAACGGTTGAAAAATACCTGGAGCTGGTGCGAGATGATCTTGGTGACCTTCCACATTTCACAGCCATATAGCTGTATGGATTTAACGTTATAGTGAAATATTTTAATCTTAACAAGACGTGATAATTTCCCTGACTGCCAGACGGGTTGGAGTCGTGCGAAGGTCGCTGGGGTTACACTAGAGTAATATTATTTATATGTATAGTCCCTACAATATTCAATTTACTGGTGGTCGATATATTTAGGGATGTAAAGGGTTCCGCACAATCACTCACGGGATTCAAGCCAACTTTACTTCCTCGCGGTGCACCCTGCTAATCAACAAACGAGGTTCTGGCTCCCACTAACTCGCTTGGGCTAGCGTGGTGGGAAATAGCCCAAATCCTCTCATATGGATCACCACCTGGTGAACTTTGGGGGAGGCCTATGCCCAGCAGTGGGCGTACATTGGCTGATGATTTATACAGGTCTGTCTGTGTTGGTCGATACAGTTTAATATAGTAATTTTTGTTACAGAGATATCTCAGATTTAAGATTAAATTAGTTGAGATCATATATTGGTTACCCAGCGTGAGATGACAGGCTTTCTGGTGGACTTGGAGAAGACATGAAGATAACATGTCCAGAAGGAACTAGTGAAACTGTAGACTAAGATAGCAGATCGTTGGATGTAGACAGTTGACATGTAGCATTGGAATTCGTTTGGAAAAGCCGATGATCAACGGTGGAGAGCAATACCCTGAATTGATGATGATGGAGATGTAATAGCTGATGACGATGTTTTTGGTGAACTTATTTCTCTACGAGACCATAAAAACATAACTATAGAATGTCGCCATGTGGCCAGGTGTTGGTTGGAATTGATACAAAGGTCTCGATGGAATGTCTGACTGCTGACCTGAACTGATCACGATATTACTGGTGCCATAAGACCTGAACACTTGAAATTTGGTAGAAATGTCTTTATTGCTGAGCTAAGCTATTGGATTGGATATTGGAGAATTGGATTTTACAAAATGTTACCCCGAAAAGTTGCGGGGGTTTTACAGCCAACGGAGCAGGCGGGGAACAGCTAGTTCCTATGTGAGAGATATCCGGATATTCATTGACTCATCACGAGATCTTCGAAAGTAATAGATGTAAACACTCAAAATTTGGTATAAATATTCCTTCTGCCGGTTAGAGGTCAGTTAAGTAAGGATTTTATTAAATTTCTTCCCCAGAGGGAGTTGCAGGGGTGTTAATAGTTGATAATGTGGAGGTGACCGGGGATTGCGAATATTTCTGACCAATTTCATATCTAATTCTTTATTATGGTCATCAGAGTGAGCGGGGAACAGCTAGTGAACGATGTAATATTAAGATACATTATCATCATCGTCAGCAGACTGTCCACTGCTGGACATAAGTCCCCCAAAAATCTCCACATCGGATGGTCCTGCGCTGCAGTTAGAATAGCCTCTGGCACCGCCGAGCGCCAGGGGCTGTCATTTGTGGGAGTTCATATGGGGGGGATTTGGGTCCTTCACCGCTGTACTGGCCTAATGCGGGTCGGTGGGAGCCAGAGCCTCGTTTGTTGATCAGCAGGGTGCAGGAGCAGGTGAGGTTGACTTGGGTCCCGTGAGTTGTCGTGCGGGATCCCTTACACCCCGATATATACAGTAGACGTTTAACATTTTATAAAAGGAATTTTTGTACTTAACTAAGCTACTAAGTGATAGTTAAGTTTTAACTTACACAAGTGGTGCTAATGTGAAAAATACCTGTTGTTATTTAATAATTAGCGGATAGTGTAAATGTTAAATAACATCTGTTGCGGTGTATTGTCTAATTGTCGTTTAATAGATGTTCCTAATTATCTCTCATACTTTTTTAGGTATCCTAGGTAGAAAGATTTTTAGTGATACTAAATAATGTCAAGTGAAGAAATAACATCTGTTGTTTCATTCGTACATTTTTTTTCTCTATTCAACAGTGTCCCGGTGGACGGATGTCTATCTATTATTTACGGAAGTAATGAGACAAGGAGCGACCTGCACCTGATGGTAAGTGAAACTCCTGGCCATAACAACTTGACGCTATTTGGGGTGATGTACACTGCACAGCATCGAGATCTTCGTTTCATTACACTGGCTACAGGGCCCTTTAAACGAGAACACAGTAATTTTTGCACACTATTTTTCAGCTGCAGTAGATGCTGTAGTGGTTCCTAGACGGTCTCCGGCAACAGAGACCTTCTACTAGTATCCATAGCTGGAACCATAAGACCTGCAGACTTGGAATTTGGTAGGAATATTCCTTTTGCCGAGTATAGGTTAGCTTAGAACGGACTTTACGAAATGTTACTCCCAGACGGAGTTGCAGGGGTGTTAATAACAGGAAGGGGTTCGAGCGACAGGTAGCCGCTGGTTGTGAATATTTCTGACGAATTTTAAATCGAAGTTTCAAACCTAATTCTTTTTTTTTGTTTTGTTTCGGGGGGGAATCTATAGACATCATGCTTCTGCGGGGAAGTCAGGTTTACATGAGGTTTTTACTCAGTAAAGCCCCTTGTTGATCTGCAGCAGTGCATTCGGACAAGCTCCAGGATCTCTCATAGAATGCACCGGTGCCCCTCTACACTTTGTGGAAGAGCCAAACTAGGCACCATTGCCGAGCCATACGCTGTCCCACGCAGGTTCCCTTGTTGAATGATAAAGGCCCCCACCCTCAAAGCCCGCGAAACTCCTAGACCCTTTTAGTCAGCTTCTACGGCAGGGAGTTCTTAGCTTAGTCCTATTGAACAAATCTAATTCTATATTACGGTCAGCATGGCTGGTGGGGTACAGCTAGTAATGTAATACTGTCAACCCCAACATACGTATTTGTTAGAGGGCTCGTAAAGTTTGATTCCATCGGATTATTCACCACCAGCGCCGCTCACAGGACCAATGTAACATAATTAATGGCGAAATAAAACGCAACGCAATCTCTTCTAATAAAACTATTTACAACCGGATCAAATTGATTTCCTCCCCCACTCGAGCGATTGGGTTAACCGGACGGATTATTGTATATTCTGCGAATGGTCAGAGACACCGAAGATCGACAGAAAATACATAACACACACCAGCTATATCTGGGATATAAAAGATCTAGATCGTGAAGATCAGTGTTACACAAGACAGCATACTGTTGCGTATTTATTATGAATTTGAAGTGTACAAATGTTACTGTAATCCGGTTTGAAGGCTGCAGTAACTAGTGAAATAAATGAACTATCCAGACAGTATCTAATATCTCATGGTGATGAGGATACAGCGCAGAGTATATTCCATCTGACGATACATTGTTATACGTACTTGATATACTTACTGCTATCAGTATCTGTCAATCATAAGGTTATATAATTTCCTGGACGGACTACTCTTCCTTTGTCGGAGACCATCTAAGTAGGTATCACCGCAGCTCTTACCTCTATCGCCAAACTAATGTGCAAACATTACTCTGTTCCGATTTGAAGGGCGTCATAGCCAGTGAGATTGCTTGGGTAATAAGACATGTTATACCTCAAGGTGATAAGCATGTGATGCTGTGTCATCCTGACTGGCATCATGTGTTATGGACCGGCGAATCACAAATAATCGTTCGTCTCGAATAAAAAATACATATACGTAAAAGGAGCTTAAACCTTGACTGCGATTAGACCTCAAGGTCTTGATGAAATGTGTCTGATGGTTAAGCGACTGGAGACATTCCACATTATCAAAGGATAGATAGAGTCAAATATGGTCAAGCGCACTAACTTAACAATTCTTCTTCTTCGTCGGTATCTCTCCTGAAAGAGTGGTCGTGGTCATCACTTCAGGTGTTGGTTGCAAGCTTAAAAACACGTCATTATTCTCTGATGACCGACTTCCTAATGACTCATTTACTGCCGCTTCTATCTGGTTACTCCATCACATAGGCGTTGTTTCTCGTGATCTGGTACTCTCAACCTTTCCCTGGACCACAAGTCGTTCAATTGCTACCTCTCCTCAGCGGTATACGTGGCCAAAAAAGGTTAGGATACGAGACTGTACCAGAGATGATAAACGCTGCTTGATGGCGAGTTCTCGAAGTATAGATTCGTTGGTACGAAATTCAATTCACGATACTCCGAGCATTCTCCTCCACCACCACATCTCTAGAGCGTCCATTCTCTTCTCTATTTCTCGCAAGGTCCACGTTCCTGCAGCGTATAAGGAAACGAAGAATACAAGTGTCCCAACTAGTCAGATTTTTGTGGGTCTGTATATGTTGCGATTCCTCCATACTAACTTAGCACTGACAGCCTATTAAACTCAAGCTGTATAGAGCAATATGATACAAAAAGCTTGGTGACGATTTATGACTCTTGTACTGACGATGAGGATGACGTCACTAAGTCACAGTTTAACTTGTTAGTTCGATGTTTGGTAACTTAGCTGCTAGGTAGCAAATAAAGCGATTACAGCGCTGTAGTTGTGTAGGCGGTTGTAATTAAACGTTGCTCGTAAAGCGCCGCCCTCGACATAAAGCTGCCGGTGGCTCCCCGTCGATACCGATGACCACTGTCCCGCCTTTATACAGGGTGATCTTTACAACTTTAAGGGTCGAGGGGAATTTTCGGCGATGGTGAAAAACGTTGGTTATAGAAGCTAATTGGATAAATTCGGATCTTAAGCAGCAAGCGCCGGTCGCATTCCCGGCATCGCATTTTTAACGATCTCCTTTGTAGCTCTCGTCCGCCAGGATGCCAGCTGTACTGCAGCTTTCCGGTCTGACGATGCTATGAATGCGGATGTGATGACTCTACTGCTTTGTAGAATGAGACGGGCTCGTGTATAAGATGCTTCTTGTGTCGTTATACTTGTTCCGTCTGACGACAAAAACACTTCGAGTATGGCTGGTGTAGCTGCAAACCACGAGGAGAACCTTAACCGGTGCCAATATGAGAACCATGATGGAGATTTTATATATGAACCATTTGAGGTGGAAACCTTAGGGCCGGGTATTTAAACTTTTAAGAGAAATTAAAAAAAAAGAAGCCAGCTAAGATCCCAAATACGGTAGCTATAGGGCACAACGAATAAACCTCCGTCTAGCGGGTATACTTGGTATTCTGATGAAGGATGATGATGTGTGATTTTCCTCTTATTGGTTTCCTTTTCCTTAATCTTGCTTCGTCCTTTTAAGTTTATATAAATACGTTTTCGTTAAATACTAAATTACTATTATTAATAATTAATACACTACACATATATAGATTTTATAATTGGTGGGAGGTCTCTGTTCTTATAAACCGTCTAAGTAATACACCATCGCGTTAGATAGTAGCATAAAAAAAATACTGTGTTCCGGTTTGAAAGTCGCTGTAGTTAGTGAGATTTAACATCCTGCCTCAAGAGTACAGTAAGAGTACAATACGATGTTGTGTATATCATCGTAACTAGTGCTATGTTGTTATGAGCAATCAAAGTTACTATCAAGTGAACGTCTAGCTCGTCTCGTAGTTATATGTGAAAGAGTTGTTAGTTGCTTTTGATGTATTTAATAGTAACTTTAATCTCTACGAAAAACTTAATGGTAACTTAAAAGGGATTTGAAACAACCTGTAGCACCGGCACAGTGCTGTTAACATTATCGAATAGCTCTTTCGAAATGGCACGACCGATAAACTATTGAACCCATTGTCCGGCCGTGGGGTCGCGGAGTCGCGGGATCGAGTCCCGGCATTTGAGTGGACCTTAAAATCAATTGCCCGTAAAATTGGCTAACCAAGCGGAAAATACATCCGACCGGAACTAGCGGTAGTGCCTTTTTCGTTAATACGCTGGAAAGGAACATCGGTGAGAGTGTTTGTTCGGGGCGCCGGGATAACTGTGGATAGTTAACTTTAACTTTATAGTATATCTATACCATAATAAAGGTTTAAAGTATTTATCGTTAACTTTGAAATATCTTTTTCAATTTATATGTATGTGTATTCAATACTAAAACTTAATGAAATTGTTTGGGGCCTCTTGTCGTTTGAACTAACAAGGGTTAGGATTTTGTAAAAAAAGGTGAGGATTTTTCCTGAAAAATAAAGTCAAAAAAATATGAACAAATAAATTCAGTACAGTTAAGTTTATTAAGTACTCAATCGGAACTAAGGCTAGGATTAGAATGGGCGCTAGGGGCCGTCGTCTATAGGGGTTCATATTTGAGGATTTGTGATTTCCCACCACGCTGGCCTAATGCGTGTTGGTGGGAGCCAAAACCTCGTTTCTTGATTAGCAGGGAGCACCACGATCAGATGAGGTTGGGTCTCGTAAGTTATGCGGGACCCTTGGCACCCCTTCGTAGGTAAAAACTAAAAATTTAAGCAAAAGCAAAATGGTTCAAGACTATCTGTTGATTTTGATTAATGACCGTAAAGGTTTATCATTGTAATTAACCCTTTTATTAAGGTTCCGTTTAACCGGTACAATACTAATTTAAAGATGCTGCATAGAGAGAAATAATTTAATTTCGATGTTGAACGAAATTCACAGTTTTCGCGGTATAACTAGCGATGCCCTTTATTGTTATTGGCGGCCTGCTCGTGATGTTTTACGTCTCGTATTCGGTTTGTGGACCGGAAGCCGCAGTTCGATTCCTGTTAATTTTTTCGGTTAATTTTAACAAGGTTTCGGGTTACAAGATTGTTCATATATTTATCTAAATACATATATATCTATGTGTACGTGTATTATGTATAAATCATATTTATAGAAGTTCTTGCACAGTGTATTTTTTTATATTAATAAGAGGAGAGGGTGGTTTTAGACTACACACTAGTTGAATACTAATGTATAAAAAACATAAAAAAATTTTTATTCGACGAAGCGAACATACCAACTTGGTGCTGGTTAGGATGATAGACACAGTACCACGTTGTTCTCGTCGTCTTGAGATATAAGATGTTAGGTATCGTGACGTAAACTCTAACGCCTGTTTTAAAACGCAGTGCTACAGCGTAGCCACTTGTTTCAAGGTTTGCTACGGCGTGGCATACGTCGTAGTGGTTATACTTTCTATAGTTATTTATACTCTTCATGGATGGCATTTGTATCTCTGCAGTATAATACAACAAACCTAGTTCCAGTAGTGGACATCCATCCATTGAAATGTGTATGATGACGTCACAGTACTTCCGGAATTATGTGATTGCACAACAGAACAAAATTATTATGTTATTAGTAACGTTATCTTTTTAGCTTCCTCTATGCACATTGTTACAACGTAGACATGTTCTACGAGATATGCTACGGCGTAACATCGTAGCTATTATCAATCAATCAATCATTAGCCGATAGACGTACCTTCATAGACAGGCCTCCACCAAAGATCTCCACATCGAAAGTCAGCATGGCCTCTGGTTACGCTGGCCACTAGAGGCCGTCGTTTGTAGGGGTTGATATGGTGGGATTTGAGCCAGTATCACTACGCTGGCTCAATGCCGGTTGGTGGGAGACAGAGCCTCGTTTGTTGAATAGTAGGATGCACGGGCAGATGAGGTTGGCTTTGATCCCGTGGGTTGTTCTGTTAGACCCCTCACACTACAGCGGTGCTCGGTATGTCGGTCAGCGCTAATAGTTGCGGCTAATCGAAGCGTCTCCACCCCGCGCCGGCCGCCGCGCACCCCCCGCATGAATATTAATGGCGGGAATATTTCGTTAATCTTAAAACAAAATTGCGATAATATGCGCGGCGGTTTCTTGCCGCGAGTTACCGCCGTTAATTTATGCCGCGGCACGAACTATAGCATTTTAACTCCTTCTGAGAAACGGGCGCAGTGTACCAACCGGATAAACAGAAATTAACACTTTTTTCTTTTATAATATAAACCCTGAAAAAGATCTTTCTTTTATATAACTAAGTTAGAAAAAAACTACATTACTACTCGTTAACTGAGGTTATTAGTAGTATTTAAGTGATGAGGAAATCGGTACGTTTACTTGATGATAAATAACACGCCTGGCCATAACAAGCTGGCGCTGATTAGGAAATATACACACAGTCACATTTCGCTTGTCGCCTTGAGCAGTAAGATATACAAGTCTTGTTACCGCAGTAATTTCACCAGCTGCAACGCCATCACCAACAGAAAAAGCAGAAAAAAGTATTGTTAGTGATATTTTGAACCTCTACCTCACCTCCAAGCAGTAGTGTGCAAATATTACAGTGTTCCGGATTGAAAGACGTTGTAGCTAGTGAAATTACAGAGGTAATGAGATTTAACACCTTGTGTCTCGATAACAACTCACGGGACCCAAGCCAATTTCACCAGCTCGTGGTTCACCCTGCTAATCAACAAACGAGGCTCTGGCTGCCACCAGACCGCATACGGCCAGCGTAGTGGGAAATGGCCTGAATCGTCGCCATATGAATCCCTACAAATAACGGCTCCTGGTGCCAGGAGGTACCGGTAGCCATGCCAACTGTTTGTAGATATTTTTGGATTAGGTATATGTCCAGCAGTGGACGTCTATCGGCTGATGATGATGATGATATGTCTCGAGCCGACGAGTGTATATTAAATCTCGTTACACTAGTAAGTTCACTAGCTACAGCGCCCTAAAAAACGTAGCACAGTAATATATGTTTGTCAGCTGAAATAGGAGCATCCAAATTTGAGGGTCTACAGCAATAGAGACCTACCACGAATAATGAAGATCTACCACACAAGTACTGGATCTTGATTGCTGGAGATCGTCTATACAACAGTATTCCGGCTTGAAGGGGGCTGTAGCTAGCTAAACTATAGTGAATATGGCGCTGCTATTCATATGGAGTACTAAAACTTAATATATGGCGTCTCATGTATATGTGCAGTGTTAGCGATGTAGTGTATATTGTCTTAATTAAGATTAAACTGTTATGGGCAGGAGTGTCACTTGAAAAGAGGTGAACGAACTGCTTGTCTTGTTTCTAGTTAATTATAGTACATACTTCTCCTTATATATATATATATACCTACTAAACGTGCGAAGGAAGTTTTTAGTATATTTTTGATGAAAAAAAAACTTAATGCTGCAAGTTTATAGTAATATATAAATTTATTCTAAGGTTAGGGACCTTAGTGTTATAAGTTACTTTGGCTTTAACATATCTTTAACTTGACAAAGATAAGTAGGAACGATGAAGCATGTTACACAAATGTATTCTTATAAAAACAAAAACAACTGATTAATGACTTACACGTATTTACGTCGGGACGGTCTAGTGGCGATCCGGCTTAACCGAAGCCAAAAAGTGTACAGTCACGCCTCTAGCCCTCACCCCCCACCTCACATCGCACGGGTGTCCCACCCTGCCCCGGCTAACTTCATAAGACTATGAATTTAAATACGTTAGTCGATGTCAAAGGGTCGCGTTGCATCTACTTGGAGCTATAAAATGGCGCTCAACTTAATTTAAAGTATAGTAAATCAATGCTTATTTATTGAGAATAATTAGAATTTAAAAAATGTGTCATCATCATCATCATCAATTGATAGACGTCTACTGCAGGACGAAAGCCTCTCCAAATGATCTCCACATCGATCACTGCTGCGCTGTTCTGGTTCCGGCGTTTTGCCAGTATCCGTCACAGTTAGCACGGCCTCCGGTGCCCCCGTACACCAATTTATGGATTATAAATGGTTTTCTTTCATCATCATCAGCCCATAGATGTCCACTGCTCGACATTGGCATCTACCAAAGATCTCCAACTTGATCGGTCCCACGCTGCCTGCATCCAGGGTTATCTATCGACTTACACACAGTCAGCGTGTCCATCGATACCATCAGGTACTAAAAGCTGTCGTTAGTACGGGTGTTGTACTATTTACCACCACGCTGGCGCAATGGGGGTCGGTAAGAGCCAGAGCTTTGTTTGTTGATTAGTAGGTTTCACTGCGAGCTTGTGAGGTTGGCTTGAGTCCCGTGAGTTGTGCGGGACCGGTTACACCCCTATCGAATAAAATAAATAATTAATCTTGTGCACCCCGAGCGACGTTCTAGCGCTCCGCACCGGCACCAACTTTCCTTATCAACGACGGATTGTTGGAACAGCGCGTAAAAATATTCGGACCGCGGCGCGCCCGCGCGATGTTTGCTAATGTAATCCCCTGCTGCTGCTGTCTAGCTGCTGCTGTTTAATGTACACCATTCAGGAGATGATATAAATATATAAAAGAAAACCAAAAAAAACTGATGTTGGTAATACTTCATTTGATACCGCCATCGCCCTTTTACCGTCGGACGTATTACATGTGGACGTATATCGGACAAAGCGTATCGCTTCGACCTTCGAACAGCGAAGGTTTCCGTCCTGTTATATCCTGGGGGTGTAAGTAGTATTGCCAGCCATGGTATGCGCAGCATTCATCTCCAACACACACATCTCAAAAGCTCCGAATTTATAGATAAATTGGTTCTTTGATAATTTTCACGCCTGTAAGATGTAACGTAACATTGTTCTGTTCTAAGGGTTGTTGTGTTCAGAGGGTGGGTTGGTTGGAACCATAACACGCAGCGGCGGGTGTAATCGATACATAACTACATGTTAGCAAATTGTCTGCCGGACAGACGGACGCATTTTCTTTTACGATCACCGGCCGCTGTTTACGTGCTCCACAAAGATACGGCCAATTGCCCGGAACCATGAACTTATTGGCCAGCTTTTAGAGGAGGCAACATTGTTAACAAATTATCAAAATAATGATCTATGGATCTTAATCTAGTAGAGGGTGTAATCGAAAGATTAATAAATTCCATAGTAATTTCGGTTTTTATTCAAGAAGTGACGAGAAGAAAGGGACGCTCATCATCAGCCAATAGACGTCCGGTTTGGCGTTGCCATGCAAGCAGCGGTTACCCGTGACCTTCAATAATCAGCATGGCTCCTGTTACCGCCAGGCACCAAGAGGCAAGCTATAGCCTCGTTAGTCAATTAGCATGGTACACCATGAATAGGTGAGGTTGGCTTGGGTCCTATGAATTGTTGTGCGGGACCCTTTACAATCTTTACGCCTGATCTCCGGGAGTTCACCTGATGTTAAATGACATGTTTGCCCTTATGGGCTAATATAGCACTACAAAACTACAAAACGTTTATAATACTGTAGTTCTTTTATTCCACAGGGAGCAATTGCTTGAGGTCCGTATAATATTAAGTGACAATGAGACCAGAATACTTCGACATATAATGGACCAGGCGAATTAGAAGAAAGTTTGCAAGGTTAAAAAATTTTCAAATTTGGGTCAAGGACCAGGGTCATTATGATTAAATTTAAAAAAGCCGCATCCACTGCAAGGGTTAGTGTGAACATCCGTGTAGTGAAAGCTAATAGCGATCGTCTAATAGCGGCGGGGCTAGTTGTGGCCTCGTAAAGGCATCCCCCCAAGGATGCCAACTGCCGCACTCCGGTACCAACCGACGTGCTGCTCCTTCGATCCTCCCCACCGATTTACCAATCAATTACTTACAATAAAAACCCAATAGACACGCCGGAATATGCTCGAAGGTACTGGTAGGTCTATTGCCTTGTAGTCAGGTTCCTTAAGAATATGACTAAGATAAGCCCTGCTTGTCGTAGAAGGCGGCTAAAAGGGTTTTCAGGTTGGTAGGCTTTGGACGCGGAGGCCTGTAGGCCCTTGAAGGTGGTTCAGTTGTTGACGTACCAAATCGAGGGTACCAAAAAAAGTTACAGCTGTTCTTGGGTCGTAGGTTAGGCGTAGTGTCCAGAGGCACCGGTGCGTTCCGTAGGAGATCCCAGGGCCTCCCGCGACACACTGAGGGTTTTAGAGGGTATAAATCCCACATAACCTTATCTTCCTTCCAGAAGCAAGGTATCTTCTTTAAAGATTTTCCACCATAACAAAAAAAAGGCTTTTTTTGCTAGAGACCGACCATCACAGGTACTACCATACCTGCTATAGCAGCCGTCAAACAATATGTGCAAATATTACTGTTTCGGTTTGAAGGGCGTTGTAGCTAGTGAAATTACTGCTCTAACGAAACTTATCTTGTTTCAAGGTGAGCACATTGTGATGCTGTGTATATCATCCTAAATCATCATATTATTTATATTTATGTTATGATTATGGATATTATATATATAGAATACATTCAATTATTTTATCAGCTGACAGGCGCCCAATGTTGACCATAAGCTTTCCTCTAAGATCTCCGATCGATCCTGCCACCATCTTCACCATATCGTAGATCCACCAAGTTGTGTACCTGATGACCTCTCCTCAATCATATACTAAAACTAACGAAGTATTTAAAAATGAAACTTTGTATATTGTTAAGTAAACACAGTATTGTTTAACTTATGTGATATATACATAAAACATAAGTTAAGCAATAGTGTGTCGAATAAATAAAGCTTTAATATAATTGCTTAATAAGGAAAGATTATTTAAGCTATAACTGTACGAGTACATCTTACCACGACGCGTCCAATCTAACACAGGCTATAAATAATAATGACAACGAAATGGCGACGGTACATCGCATTAATAACGCCGCCCATCACCGGATGCGTCGTAAAGCGTTAACGATAATATCGGATCACGGCGGAAGTGACGTCATAATTATTAGTTATAACCGTAAAATACGCTGCAAGTAGTTTTTACAGCGCCATGAAACTGTCATAACTCCCATGTCGCCGGCCACCCTAAGTTATGCGCTATTAATAGGATTACGGCTCAATTATAGGTGATGGTGATTAGTATTTAAGTACACTAATACTGACTTAATCGGCGCGAATTTTAACTGCTGTTAGTATCTAGGTGTCAGCCCTGCAGTCTAGGGCTAGTAACAATAGGAGTAAGGTAAGCCCTGCTTGTGGCAGAAGCAGACTAAAGGTGGGGGCCCTTATCGCTCAACAAGAGAACCTGCGTGGAACAGCGTATGACTCAGCGATGGTGCTTAGAAGGGTTAGGCTCCTCAGATACGTGTACTCTCCATATGCACTGATGCAGACCACCGAAGGGGTTTTAGTGAGTAAGAATCTCACATAACCCTGACTTACCTCCAGAAGCAAGGTACCATTCGAAGATTTTCCCCAAAAGATATCTAGGTGTACTGAAAAAAGTGCGCTTGGTTTTGGATAGATGTATCGAGTGAGCTTTTGAACATCCATAACAGTTAAACGCAAAAGCAAAGACAAGGAAACTCATAATTTTTCCAACTTCCGGTTAATTTTTTTTTTATTTTACCCACTTTTTTTTTATTAATATTTAATTCAAAAGAGACACCAAAATCAGATCGCTCAATAAAAAGTTACTATTCTAATGAAAGTATTTGGAAAATTATCATTTCATGTTTAATAATTAGTATTTGGGGAAGCATCTGCCCAACTGTGGACAAAGGTTGATGATAATTTAACTGTAAGTATGAATCTATAACGATAGGGACCTTAGTTTAAGCATAAGTACATAGTAAATAAATTATACTGTGTTTAAACCCTTCAAGTTAATGTTATTTTTTGCACTTGATTGCGATTCCACCTGATGGTATAATGATGGAGTCATTGAGGATAAAATCCACTAGTCCAGTATGGACTCTTAAAGACTTTCATATAATAACTGGACGGAAACGCTAACGCCGGCAGACTGTTGCAATCCTTTTCGCATCATGAAGGATAAGATGAAACTCTTCCTTCTGTCGTATATCCCACGCTAAATTAGCGATTTCCGGTTGGTATATTAATCGTCCAGTTCAAGATTTATAGAATAACACAAGTCGACAGGATACCGTTTGTAATGTTTAGATCTAGATTTAGGAAATTACTGTAATAACTAGATCTTTAAATCGAAGGAGGCCGTACCGCGCGTCGTCAAGACCTCGTCAAGTAACTGTCGTCCGTTGCGCCCCTTATTAAGGAGTACAGAGCTCGTCCCTACCCCTCTCCCGTCCACTGCCGGCGTCCTCTCTTCCCGTCCCACCCCGGGAGGCGATTCCGTGGAAAATTAAAAACGCCGCAGGGCGATCGGGTAATATTCTCTCTCATTAGGTCCCGGTTACGATTGCCCGTTTGTTCCAGGTGTATTGTGCGGGGCCGCGAGTGTGCGGATGCTAGATTGGAACAGGGACGGCCGTGGACATGTCTCCCGTGAGTTATTGTTACAATTTTATTCATCACTGAGATATTAAAAAGATGATTTTTTTTTTTAAATTAAGAAACTACTACACAGTATTTTTCAAATTACCTCTCAAGATGTAATAATTCTAAGATTAACCGATTGGTTCAAATGATAGAGCTCTTAAACGTTTGACAAATAACTAGAATCTAAGTTAGTGTTGTTTGTAATATATATTAATAATCTGAGTTATTGAACCTCCATAGAATGAATGGAGCATGGAGCAGTCAAATTTTATGATGAACCGGTCAACAGCATCCTAAACTCCAATATAAATATAGCGGTCATAGGTCAGAGTATGAAACCCTATACGCTGGACTATTTGAAGACTGGGATCAATCCCTGCTGAGTTTAAGCTCCCAATCCCATAAGTAGTGATACTGGAATGGTTTGAAGACCTGGTTAAAAATATATACAGATTTACGATGGTTGTAAATATTTAGAAGTTCATTGATAACAGAAATATAGTTTATATTTTTTTCTTTTCTGTATATATATCACCAAAATCACCCAAAGGGCAATGAAGAGGGCTATGCTCGGAGTTTCTCGGCGCGACCCAATCAGAAATGTGGAGATCCGCAGAAGACCTAAGGTCACCGAATAGCCCAAAAGATTGCTAGACTTAAGTGGATGTGGGCAGGGCATATTGCTCCAAGGACCGACGGCTGATGGGGCAGTAAGGTCCTCGAGTGGCGCCTGCGTACCGGTACACCTAGTGTCGGGAGGCCTCCCACAAGGTGGACCGACGATTTGATGAGGATCGCGGGAACCCACTGGACGCGAGCAACGCCTGGCCGAATGATGTGGAGATCTTTGGGGGAAACCTATGTCCAGCAGTGGACGTCTATCGGCTGATGATGATATGTATATACCGCAAGAATATATGTATACATTAACATGTTATTTTTTTATAAAGTTAACTAATAGGAAGCTTAGTTTGAGTAAAGCTAGTCTGCAGTACTCAGCCTGTAAATCAACGTTTATTTGTTTTTTTGCTTGTATGTGTGGAGGGGTAAAATAAAATAAGCACCCTCAATAAATATTCTCGGTGAAAATAAACAGTGGCGAGGCTACTCCGGCCTCATAAAGCGCGTCGGCGCTAGGTCGCCTAGAACAAATTCAGGTTCGCCATTTTGCTTGGCATAATGAATGCTAAGATTAAGATTTGTGCGCGGCGCGATTGCTCCTTTTGTTTGCATTGTGGCCGCGGCCGCTGTACCTGAGGCTGCAGCCTGCTGCTCACCTATCCGCTGCCGGAAGCTATTTTCGAATCGTGAAGGCTGCGCTTAGTCTCAGTGAAGGCATTTATATCGATAAGCTTTCATTTTTATATTTGACTACGAGAACATGTGCAGCTGGTGAGAATGACAAACACAGCATCATTGTACTTACAGATTCAGCCATAGGATTTTAAGTCATCATTACCCCCGTAATTTCCCTAGATACAACGCCTTTCAAACCAAGACTCAGTAAGGTTTACGCACTAGTGTTTGGCGGGTGCAATAGGAGTTGCGGTAGGTTCCTACCTAGACGATCTCCGGCAACAGAGACCTATCACCTATTAACAAGTGTCTGTCTCTGGCGTATACTTAGTAAGTCACTTTTAAACTGATAAGCTTTGTATACACTATTAATTATGTAGTATCTCTTCGTAATCGGATCAGAAATGTGGAGACACGTAGAAGAACTAGGTTCAATGATATGGTCTTTAAAATTGCTAGACTTAATTGGTAATGTGCACGGCACATTTCTCGAATTGGTCGAAGGAGCAGTAAGTTCCTAGAGTGGCGGCAGCAGACGCAGCCGATGAGGTGGTGAAGACAGCGGAAGACAGATTGGTATAGGCTGAAGATGATGATGATTATAAAAAGAACAATCCTTTTTAAAATCATGTTATATATAAGCATCAATCAATAGTATCGTTTAGTTAATCGTGATTATAGAGCTTTATTTAGTTTGATACTTTAAGGAGTCTTCATCATCATCATCAGATGATAGACGTCCACTGCTGGACATAGACCTTCACCAAAGATCTTTACATCAATAGTTCCGCGTTGCTTGCATCCAGTGCGTTCCCGCTAGTGTAAGGAGTCTTACAGCGGATGTATTGTTAACAACCTGAGATTGATTGCAGAAAGAGCTACTTCCGGTTAGAAGAATCTATACACAAATGTAAAAAGCTCGTGCGCAGTTAACACAAATCGACGTCCGTCCGCAACTGTTAATGGGGAGCGTTTCTATTAGTTTTTATTATTCCTTCCGTCCCCCTTCGGCGATAACGATTTTCCTTATGGTGCCCTTAATTGTATGTCGATATACGCATCACTTACATCACTTACATGCCGAGCTTTAACTTAACCGGACTTCCGTTGTACTTTACAAATTAGAAATAATTACACGACTGGAAGCAATTGCTATATCCATATCCAATTTTAAGTTATCTACAAGTTCTGTTTTCAAATATTTATATATCAAATAAGAAGATTTAGAAACTTTAAAAATTGTTTAATGATTTTTTTTTATCCGACAGGCAACGAGATGAGTGAACCGTTCATCTGTTTATAGGTGAAACGCTATCATCCTTATAGCCTCGGGCTATTAAGAATAGGACTAAGGTGTTCCCTGGCTGTACAAGGCGACTAAAAAGGTCGTGGGTTCGTGGGTTTTAAGGATGGGGCGACAAATGCATGGTGGTCTTGTATTTGCCGTAGCACAGCGTGGATGCTGAAGGTTTTGCCCTTCTGTAGGATGTTCTAGCCAGAGTGCAGGGAGGCGCCGGTGTGTTCCGTAGGAGATCGCGGAACCCCTCCTAATGCACTGAGAAAGACGACCAAGGGGGTTTAAGTAGGTAGGAGCCCCACATAACCTAGTCTCCAGAAGCAAGGTATTCTTTAAGACTTCAGCGGCAATAAAAAAACAAGTTAAACGCTACAATAACGTGGTGCTAGTTAGGATGTACACAGCACAACATATTACTCGTTTTGAGACAAAATATTTAAAGTCGTCACCCCAGTAATTTCAGCAGCTCTAGCGCCTTTTAAATCGGATCACAGTAATGCTATGGTCATCGTGAGCGCGTTGTGGGGTACCTGGGCCCTGGGATCTGGTATAGAACATACTGGAGAAACATAGATCTTCTCGGCAATCTCGTTTTGCTATAACAAATACGTCACCATCTCGTCGTTTTTGTCCACCCTGGGCTCGCTTAATGTCCAATGTGGACTCCCAACATCAAAGCTCCACGAATCCAAAAATTTTTAGTGACCTTCTTCGACAGACAGGGATTACATTAGTCTTACTATCAATAGGCAGAGACTACAGGGCAGCGGTATGAGAACCGTGTGACCTGAAAAGCTTTGATATCCTCTAAAGCCATTCATCATAAACTTAAGAATTAAGTAATCAATGAAAAGTTTTTTTTTAAATTCAAGCCACTACACAATTTACTTAAAGCAATTGCGTATACAGAGAGGAAAGTAATACTTAGAATTCACCGCAAACGGTTGCCGTAAAGAAACTACTCGAAACAATGGCATATTATAAAGGAAAGCAAATAGGTGAGGGGTGGTGGTGGTGTGGGGCAGTAAGCGGTAAACTTTCAAAATGGCACCGAACAGCGGAGTCGCGGAATAAAATCACCATTAATTCGTGTCCGCGACGTAGGTAATGGGCCACTCGTTATTGAACAAACCTGTGTTGTATTTATCGCGCTAGTGACGTCATCGGCTAACTACAACCCCGTTCGTTGAACAACCCTTACATTTATTTATCAACTATATTTATTAAACTATACTCAGGTGTATACAATCTCCATTTGCTGTGTAGTACAGTTATATCATTACCCGGTAGACGTCCACTGTTGGACAAAGGTCTCTCCCGAAAGATCTCCACAAAGTTTATTGAGGGGAATTAGGTCTAAGGCCACCGCCCTGGTCCAGTGCTGTTGCTGCGGCCAGTTGGTGGATTGTCAGAACCTCGTCTGTTATTCAGCAGGGTACACCGCATGCGATGAGGTCGACTTGCTCTCCGTAAGATATTGGGCGGAACCTTTTATATATTATAACTGTACTTTTATTGGTGGTAGGTCTGTTGCTGGTGATTATTTCGGTACCACCGCCGCTCCTTTTCCTATAGACAAACAGTAGCTGCGCAATCGTTATTGTGTTCCGGTTTGAAGGACGCCGTATTTAACGAAGTTATAGAACTACTGTCTCCATAAATTCATTAGATAGATTTTTATATTACTTATCTCTATATGTTAAAGAGTTGAGCATAATGTATTGCTGTGTATATCATAACTAGCGCCATGTTATCGGCAGGCGCATGATATACCATCAGGTGGAAGATCTCTATCATCTAGTTGGTATTTAAAAAAAAAATAGTCATCGATACATGAAATGATGTCACTAGAGCAATCGCTACAATTCGCACTCTCAATTGCGCGCGCGGTAACGTAATGCGGCGATCCCATTCATTATTCAACCGATACTTTAATTGGCAGCCGGATGCAGCATCACAATAACATTTATAGCATCCGGTCATTTCCGCTAATGTACAGTTAATTTAACTTATTCATCATGACGAGCGCGGCTTTATAATATTTTCCATCTGATCAGTTTTTTAATGATACGGCCGTCGTAGCTCAAACGGCGCTATATATATACATCATCATCATCATCATCATCATCAGCCACTGCTGGACTATATATATAGTAAACTTCCACCTATTTAGAGATTTATCACGATACCTTTGGAACCAGACCTGAAGACTTAAAATTTGGTAGGAATATTCCCTTCAGCTCCTAGCGATTATTTCTGTCTTCTATCCATCTAGTAGGGGATGTCTGCCAACGCTGTTCTCTCCGGTGTGGGGTCGCCATTCCGCCACTTTAAGACATCAACGTTCATCAGGTCAGCCTAAATCCGTGCTTTGTGGAACACGTTACAAGAGACCTATGTCCAGCAGTGGGCGTCCATCGGTTGAAATGATGATGATGATTACTATCGGCGAGTACAAGGCAGTTAAGATTTTACACAATTCCATCCCCAAAAGGGAGTTGCAGGGGTGGTACAGCTAGTTCTGTATAGAGCTGTTCTAAGCTGTGAAGAAGGATATAGCTGCTACCAACGCGCAGTGGTAAAGCAGCTTTTTTTATTCAACGCAGCGACAAGACAATCGTGATGTTCATCTGATGGTAAGTGATACGCACAAAGCACCTCAGTAATATAACTAGCTACTTTCTAACCGGAACTACTACTACTTTCTAACCGGAACTAGCGCCCTTCTAACCGGAACACGGTAATATTTGCATACTGCTTGTCGGTTGCAGGGCAGCGCAGCACCGATCGATGTGGAGATTCTTGATCGAGGTCTATATCCAGCAGTGGACGTATGTCGGCTGATGATGGACGTCCACTGCTGGACATAGGTCTTTTGTAATGTGTTCCACATACCACGATCTCGCGCTGTTTGAATCCAGCTGTAATACTTAGTCTTTCAGAACTGATGTTTGATAATGACCTGATAATGACTAATCCTTACGAACTGATGATAAAAGGGAGAGAAAATAAAATCCAATAATTGTCCTTATCAGATGTCCCTTATTTTTTTTTCAAGTTCGAGCTGAATTCCTGTAAACAGGAAAAGGACGGCGACAGGACCAAATTACAGGAATCAATAAGGAAGATGCTGGGGCGGCATTATGCGAGATTTATTGGCTTAGTGTAGGCTTATTAGTTGCCGAGACGGACTTGTCGCTTCCGATGTAGATCTACGATTCGATAGAGGAGGCAAAGCTTTATTTTACTTAAATTGTTAACACTTAATATTGTGTCTGTACCCACGAAGTGTAACATCTATTATATATCATCTAAGTCCTGATTCTGATACTTAGATCTATCATCTTCTATAATTATTCTTTGATAAGAGATACTCTGATAAAGATGGGGCAGTAAGGTCCTCGAGTGGCGCCCGTGTACCGGTAGTCGTAGTGTTGGGAGACCTCCCACACGGTGGACTGACGATCTGGTGAGAGTCGAGGGAAGCCACTGGATGCGGTCAACGCGTGACCGATCGACGTTGAGATTTTTGTGGGAAGCCTATGTCCAGCTGTGGACGTCTATCGGCTGCTGATGATGATGATGAAAAGATACTATAAAGATACTATGATAAAGATAATAGATAGATAGCATTAATAATTTTTTGGAAATTAATCAAAAATCTATCAATCATCGGCCGATAGAGGTCCACAGCTGGACTTGGACCTCTCTCAAAGATCTTCACATCGATCAGTCCTGCGCTGGCGGCTAAACCGCCGGGCACTAGAGGCTGTCAATTTTGGTAATTCATATGAGGGAGATGTGTACCATTTCCCACCACACTGGCCCAATACAGGATGCAGGGAGTTTTTTTTTCTTTTTTTTAAATACAGAAATGAATGAAAAGTAATGATAGAAAATTTTAAAAGTTCTTTTGGTCCACCTCCATCCCAATAAATCTTCAGGCACATCATCTGACAACTATTGTTATGATGAAGATTTAAGAGTATAATTGAAATATAGTTTTCGTTCTAGAATTTGTTGGTGGAATTAATTTTACATTCAGGAACCATAGCGAGCGTTGACTTGTTAGGAAGGATACCTAAGATACCTTAACTAAAGACCTAATCTAATTAAAGACACCTGAACTTCAGGTGAAAGGTTTATCTTTATAATAAAAAGTATTGGTTGTGAATCATTCAGCAATTTACAGTCTACACGAGATGGTATGGTTTGAATGAGAAAATATCGCTGTACCAAGAGAAGCCGCTTCTACAACTTTCGTAGGTCAAGGTAAGCCAATATACAAGAGTCGCCAAGAATGCGACAAAGTATTGGTGTATAAAAACCAAATGCTTGCGGCACTCAGCGCCTTCTCCGCCGTTTAATATACTCCAATGTACAGTCGGTGACAAAACTGTTAATAGTCTAATATAGTAATACCAAAACTATTGCCTCTTTACCGTGCTCAGCATCATCAATCCATAGAAGTCCACTGCTAGGCATAGGCCTTCCCTAAAGATCTCCACATTTGCAGGGGTTCATATAGAGGGAGTTAGGGGCATTTTCCACCACGCTGGCCTAATGCGGGTTGGTGGGAGCCAGAGGCTACAAATGTTATCAAAATCTGTAGCCTTTACAGTAGAGTTTAAATTAATATTGTTACCGACTTATCTCATTTCTTAAGAAAAAACAGTACCATCATAATTGAGGATAATTGATAGAAATAATCTCCTGCATCAGAGAATTACATTAATAATGAACATGTCAGATAATGAGTCAAAATTATTATTTCTTCCAAACAAAGTAAATATTGAGAAAATAAATAGTTTTATAACAAATTTAGCTTACAGAATAGTAGGTTTGTGCGATGGTCAGACCATCGAATATCATCATCATCAGCCGATAGACGTCTGCTCCTGAACTTAGGCCTCTCCCAAAGATCTCACTCCACGTCGATCGGTCCCGCAGTCGATGCAATATCAGATGTAAATATATATAATCTATATGTATAAAAGATTTTCACCTACACAGAGCCTCATCACGATACCCCTGGAGCCATAAGGCCTGGAGACTTGAAATTTGGCAGGAATACTCCTTCTGCCAAATATAAAGCAGCTAAGAACGGCTTTTACAAAATGTCACCCCCATCGTTGCGGTTTAAGGTCAGCAAAGCAGATGAGGAACAGCTAGTATATAATATTAATATCTTTATGATATCATCTTAGGTCGTACAGTACTAGTAAGTATTAGTACTAGTAAGTAGATAAATTATAATACTATAGAGACTAAGGTTGAACTACTCTGCGTTCTCTGCTCTGCTGAATAATCGCGTTCATTGAACTTCAAGCAATCAAAACTAAAAATTGTGAAGGTTCAACAATAAAGATTAAATAGTAATAAAAAGCGAAATAAATATTCCCACTGTTGGGATAGTAAACATTTATTAACTACTCCATAGACAAAATCGATTGGTTCTTGCAATACATTGAAATACTTACTATGTTTTCTTCCAACGGGATGATGATGTTTTAAATACTTTTTATATGATGACATAAATTCAGTATGTAGCAGTAGCAGCTGATGATGATGATGATGATGGTGATGGTAAATTATAATTGGTAACACTTTCGCGGCGGACAGTACGCAACATATGTCACGGGCCGAACCGCGGTACAATAAATAAATAGCGCAAATTCCGAAGTGACCAGACCACTGTCCCAATAAAACCCTAGCACTGTCCAGGGGTAAATAAATATTGCACAACCCCAACGTTGTCCGTACACCCGCGTTCGCGTGTGTGCGCCCGCTTGTTTTTCTTCAGGGAATCGTTTGGGTTTGGGGGAGCTTAGTGTCTGGTTACTGTGGCGTTGGAGTTTTGATACTAAGCAGAGATGCTTCGGGACGGATCATTACATCTTGTTACCGTCTCACTGTTATCGTTAAACCTATGACACAAAAGATGACACCTTTTGTGTCATACTCATTTACTGGTGGTAGATCTCTATTGGCGGTAACCTAGGTCGTCTAGGTGGAGCAGTGTGAGCAGGTGGAGCTGCAGCTACTATTTCTGTTGTCAGAAAGTACTTTGTTCCGGTTTCGAGGGTACTGTAGCTAGTGTAATTACTAGGGTATTGAAACTAGACATCTTATGTCTCAGGCGACGAGCGCAATGTAGTGCAGTATATATCCTAACTAGGATCACTTTGTTATAAGTGTTCGTATCACAGCATCAACTGAACGTCCCGCTTGTATCTTCGCTTAATTGTATAGTAAAAAAAATTCAGTTTTATGGCATGTGAACTGCAAAATACTCTTCGTAGTAATTAAAAATTGATATAGCTGCTGTTTCCTACTTCAAGTTTTATTACTGCCTGGGGGATATTATAAATTATAACTTAAAAATGAATGAAAAAATACTACGACTTTCGTAGAAGTGCTACGGGTGTAGCACCAGCATGCTACAAATGAACGTAGTATAGAATTATTGCGGCTGTGATTAGATAAGATAAGCTAAATGAAACTTTGTTACTTGTATTGTGCTATTGCATATCGAATTACCGGTAATAAGACTATACACTCCACTATAGTATGAACTACGAAATTATACTTCTAATAGTCAAGTTAACTATGTAAATGTTGACATTGTAACCGTTAATGACAAATAGGTCGTTTAACAGTAAAGCGACTTTCTACTCTTACCGTAAACCTGAACCGTGCATATTACTTGAAAGTATTTTTCAAGTTCATGTACAATAAGGTATATAAGAACAAGAGTGATGGGTGGAGGTAGTCACTACCCTCAGACATGAGGAATACGATTTGAAGAGGATACAATAAGGTTTTTCTTCAACTACACATATTTATAAGTGACAATGAGGTCCTAAAGAGTAAGAGATACTTGACAAGGATACTGTGGCTCTCATGCGTTAGAAAGAAGTAGCTAGTTAGGGTCCAAAGGAAACCCTATCATCAAAAAAACAGTTTATACTTTACTTGAATTTTAAAAATTTTTTTTATCAAATTAAGCGACGAGACGAGTGGGAAGTTCACTTGTTAATCAGTGATATGAGTTATCATAACAACGTAGCACTATTTAAGATGATATATACTGCACCACATTGCGCTCGTCGTCTGAGACGTGAGTTGAGTCTCGTTACCCTGTTAATTACACTAGCTACAGCATCCTTCAAACCTGAACTGAGTAATGTTTCCAAATTACTGTTTGAAGGCAGTAAAAAGAACTGCGGTGGTACCTACTTAGGCAGTCTCGATCAACAGCGACCTTACCACTTATTGACTATATATAGAAGTGGAGACATTTGTAAATATGATGACCTGATCGCCAATCTCTGCTAGTCGAAGAAGCATTTTAAGAAGAAGCAAAGGAAATTTTGATTTTATAGGTACGAAAAAATCTATTGGCTTGCTTTCGTAACACCTAAAGAATTAAGGGATGTAAGGAGTCCCGCACGACAACTCACGGGACCCGAACCCACCTTAGCTGCTCGACGTGCACCCTGATAATCAAAAAACGCATTGAGTCAACGTGGTGGGAAATAGCTCAAATCCCACATGAACCCCTACATACGACATCCCCTAATGCCGCATCAGTACTGGAGGTTCATGCGGACTGTATGTGTAGATCTTTGGGGGAGGCCTACGTCCCGCACTGGACGTCTATCCGCTAATGATGATTATGAAAGAATTAGATAACCTTTTGAATCCAATACTAAGTTATCGCTTTAAAAACCACCCCTTCTGTTATAGTGTAGCGGTATTTACATAAATAAGGCCACGGCGACCCTGCCGCGGGTACCATAAGTCGTAAATCTCCAAGGTGAGGTAGCAGCCGTCAGCCTGGTATCAGCAAAAATATATACTTCCCATCCAATAGACAAAGATTGGACGATATGAATGCAACATGTCTGCAACATTCCCGCAATGTTTGAATTAATCGCGTCGCTAAGTATGGAGAAGGCTTCACCTTACCGCTCATGCAAAAAGATTATTGTATTGAGTTTACCATTTGTTTGTTGTGTACTACTTATACTTAGCTTTAATGATAATAATATTTCATTAAGATTCTTAATTATAATTATGATACCGTTACCCCTCTGTCAAAAGTCTGCTCTGTCGTCTTGTTCTGTTAAGATAACCTCTGCCGTAGAAGGCGATGAAGATAGTCTTTAAGTTCCAAAACCTTCAAGGTGGAAACCCTCATTGCTCAATAACGGAATCCGAGGATTACGACAAGTACGAGATGGTCTCATACTTGTCGTAGCGAAGAGAAAGTGCTGGGGACAGTTACTTACAGCAATCCTCGTGATGTGCTTAGGTATCCTACAGAGAGGCACCAGCGTGTTCCGTAGGAAACGCACTAAGGATGACCAGCGACGGGCTTTCAGCTGGTACAAATCTTCAAAGAAGCAGGGTATCTTTCGAAGATTTTCCTCTCGCCAGAAAAAAGGCCTTGATCAGAAAGACATTGCAGCTCCTCCCGTCAAACACTAGCAAGCAAAAGTTATTGTTCCGGTTTAAATGGCGCTGTAGATAGTGAATTTGTTGATGTAATGAGACTTAACATACGTCAAGGTGATGAGCACAATGTGGTGCTGTGTACATCATTCTAACCAGCGCCAAGTTGTTATGGCTAAGCGTATACCATCAAGTGAACCCCGTTCCCTTTACTCATTCAGATCTTAAATCGTTATTCAAATGCGTTGACCATCGGATTGTGGTCATTAAAGTAAACTTATCATCACATCACCATCATAAACATTTCCTCACTAGAAGATATCCAGAGGTACACTGACTTATCAGGAGATCTCTGAAACTATTACACTCAAAATTTAGTAGAGATATTGCTCCTGCCGATTAGAGATCAGTAGAGAAAAGACATTACAAAATTCCTTCCCAAAAAGGGAGTTGTGGGGGTGTCAGGCGCAGTAAAGCGGATGAAGATCAGCCAGTATTACATATAATCTAGATTATACTACAGACGTTATTTCATGAATCTGTCTCCGTGTATTGTAGCCTGAAATTTGTTGTAGTGCTGAATCAATTTCTGTGGACGTCCGCGGCGGTGAGTGCAGTCGATGGCTTGCTGTTTTACGATCGCCTTACGATCGCTTAACGATCGCGTGTCGATCGCTGACTCCCGATCGATATCTTCGAGTACACAGTGGAGGACTTAAAGATTAAACTTTTACTAATTTTATAAACAGTTAAAGACTGGATGAAGTATGATGAACTGCCACCAACATCCGTTAGTCCGATACGCTGCTCATGTAGAACGTAATACATATATGTATGTATATCATATATATAATATATTCAACATTTTTCACTAAATGCTCTTAGGTCTTTTCTTCTGAAGGCAGTCCTAGATCAGGACTTTCAAAAGGAATTACATTACTCTTAAAATATACATTATTCTTAAGTTGTTTTGAGAGCATTAATGTTCTCTCATCTTGGGGAGATTATACCCATTACTGGTGGTAGAAACAGTCGAAGTACCATCCCAACGCCTAATTATTATTACTGTCTTCCGGTTTGAACGGCTCTGTAGCTAATGAAGTTATTCAAGTAGCAAACCTTGACGTATATAAATATCAAAGCAATGAGTATAATATAGTGCAGTATTTATTATTCTTTCTAAAGCCACATTAATATAGTCGAGCGTATCACTTAATACCAGGTGAACCTTCTATCCCTTCTAATCATGTCGGGTAAAATTTAAAATATTTACTTTATTTTAAAAAGACCGAAACGTTAAACAATGACGACAAGTAAAGGTATCCTATGTCTGTACTTTCAGCAATATCCTATGCAACCAGAATATCTTGACCTCGCATATTAACGTTTATTTGATAGAACGAGGCCACTGTTCAAGTAATAGTTAACTGACTCACTGAACTAGATTAACAATTTAAACCAAGTTTATTTAACTATTGAGTATAAAGGAAATTCGGAGATTATCTAGATCGAGGAACGATCACATACGAACTAGATAACTCTAATTTCAACCACAGCGCGGTGGATAATAACTTGCCTGATGAAACAGAGGCTTCAGGCTCTATCCCCGGGTCACGATATTTTCAACCCTCATGTCGAACTAATATTCTTATGTTATAAATCTATCATCGCAGCAGCATAGCTGTTCAGATTGTCAAGAGCTGACGAGTTCCCGGCGATAGCACCTCAATATTTAAGGTCCCATGCAACATTGAGGTCGTGTATTGACCCACATTTTTCATGTGTAATACTCTTAAATCCTAGTTAAGTTGTAAGTACGAATTTAAATTCTCATGATTAACTGCTCCCTTTTATCAACACCTCCGTATTAGCGGGGACCAGTTGCACGGCATGGAGAAGGGGTCAGCGGGTCAAGGTCGAGTGGCGGGCTTGCATGACTCTTGTATGTAATAAAAACTGAATTCTAGACTACTTAAAACATAGTCATAGATCTCCTGGATGCGGTACCAGTGTACGCTGAAAAAACAAACTTCCGGTTAATTACAGTAGCTGGTACAAAGCGACTAGGGCAGAACAAATCTATGATAGACTTCATATCAGAAAGTTATCATTTCACTCCTTCGCCAGATATACGATAAATAGTGGCTTTTCTTCAGTAGGATATCAGCATGTTGAAGTGATGATGATCATCATCATCAGTAAATCCTTTTCATTACATCGAGTTCAAACCAATAAACGACGACATACATGTTTAAGTGAAAATTATACAATTGTTTATAAGATACATATATATACATATACAGCTTGATGCCCACTTATGGGACTTAGGTGTTTATGGGACAAGGAGATTGGAAGGATATTGGACTACTTGATTTACTCCTTGGACAACAATACCTCGAGGCCCAACAGTAGTAATAGCGGACTATTAGTGTTGCGCTGTTGTGCAATGCTATGGATTACTAGTTCGTTTTACTAATAGTCTTTAGTGCATCCACTGGTAGTTATTACTTCTTACTAGTAATAGATAATTTCTGTTTCTAGGATTACGATTGAAAGCATTCAGGAGCTTATAACCATCAGCGGATAAAGACTGATGGAAGGCTAATGAAGATAATATATTTCCTTTGGAGTTCGTTCGAATCGTTAAATAGTGCAGTTAGCATTCTTGATATTTTTGTAAGGGTAACTATTCCATAAGATCTACCCCCGTGTGCGGCTAGGTTGTGGAGGGTAAGGGGGTGCAGTGGGGTGTGGGGGTAATGGCGACGTTGTCTGACATAATGACGTCGACAACGGCGCTTTGTTATTCGAATAAAACGAATAAATTTACTAGGGGGCCATTTGTAACAAGTATGAACTAATATATACAACCTTACCCTGATTCATTACGATACATTTGTTCCTGCGGTAATTGCTGATGTACTGGTGGTAGGTCTCTGTTGCCGGAGACCACCTGGACAGGTACCACAGCAGCTGGATATTTCTGCCGTCAAACAGCAGTGTAAACCTGGGTAACCAGACTGTCAATATCGAGAAAACCGTAATGACAGGAAAAGTACACCCCACCACACAGATTGAAGAATATGACTTGAGATGAGGGGGGACGCTCACCTGATGGTAAGTGATACGCTTGTCTATAGCAACGTAGCGCTAGTTAAGATGATATACATTGCATCACAGTAGTGCTCGTCGCTAAGACATAAGACGATAAGTCGCGTTACTGCAGTAACTTCACTGACTGCGACGCTCGAACCGGAACGGAGTAATGTTTGCTGTACTGCGGTGGTACCTAGACGGTACAGCATCACCTACCACCAGTTGTCTGTTGAATGAAACCAACTAGATCATGGCATGGAAACAATACTGTGTTCCGGTTTGAAGAGCGCTGCAGCTAGTGTAATTGCTGGAGTAACGAGACTCAATATCTGTCTCAGGCGAGGAGCGTAATGTGGTACTGTGTATATCATCCTAACTACCGTCATGTCAGGTCTTTAATCAGTTCAAAGTATCGCTCGGTTAAATTAATTAAAATAAAACATGTATATATATATATGTTTTATTTATTTGTATATTCGATGAATATCTAGACTAGTTCACCTAATGATAAGTAACACTGAATACATCGTGGCGCTAGTTAAGATGATATATACAGCATCACATTGTGCTCGCTTTGAAACATAAGATGTTCAATCTCATCAAACTGGAACATAGTATTGTTTCCACTGTAATATATATATATATATATATATATATATATATAGCGACGAGACGGGTGGAACGTTCACCTGATGTTAAGTGATAAGCCCCCCCCCCATAACAACGTGTCGCTACTTAGAATTGTATACACTGCATCACATCGCGCTCGTCGCCTTCAGATACAAGTTGTTGAGTCTCATTACCCTAAATATTACTGCGTTCCGGTATGAAGGGCGTTGTAGCTAATGAAATTACTGGGATAACAAGACTCCATATCTTATGTCTCAATGCGACATACATAATGTGATGCTGTGTATACCATTCTAATTAGCGCCACGTCGTTATGGGCAGGCGTTGCACTTACCATCAGGTGAAGATCTCGTCGATTAATGCAATAAAAAAAAAATGCTAATTTGATTATTTACGACTGTACGTTTCCTTCACTGCTGGAGTTTCCGGTGAAAGAAACATGAGGATATAGGGATGTTTCTACAACACCACCTTTATAAGAAAACTGACGTATCTCCTGGTGAAGGTAATCTTTCATTCTCTTGCAGAGAAGACCTAAGTTCCATCAGTGGGAACGCTAAACAGGCTAGGTTTAGGTTTCCAATGTTCAGACACTGTTCATATAAGATGCTCTTCAACATATACAACGCCCTCTGGTTTCAGGATGCAAACTAAATCTCCTCCTCCTCTATATCCTTTGCTGAAACGAAAGCTGCCTACATCATATTTATCAGCAATGATTTCCAATTTCGGATCGAGAACGCGCTACTCTCCGGCAAGTGATGCGTGATCACGGGTCGGTTCGAGTGCGCCTTTGCCACTGAGCCTATGGGTACCGGCTTTCTTAAACTTGACCTTAAATGCATGTGCTTTGAGCCCTCATTCCGATGGCACAGCACCACGCCGTGGAGTAGGCCGTCTGCCAAATGAACATAGTCGCGATTTTATTTTGTAGAAGGTCGTTATTAAAATCTAACCGATATCTTTATACAGGATGTTAATAAACGCATTATATTTTATCATCATCATCATCATCATCTCAACCGGTGGAAGTCCACTGCTGCTCTTCGAATAATATATAAAAGTGGAACATCTTCCCTGCTTCATTGTTCAGAAACAATACGAAGTTCTTTATAAAAAAAGTCATTTAAAAAAACATAATTAACAGCCATTTTATTATTCCCACAACTGGGATTAGGTATTATCACACAAGGAGAGCATGAAGATAAATTCAAGGCATAGATTGGAAGGTCCTTGAAAGGTATTCTTAGAACATGTCGATTTTCTCATGATGTTTCCTTCATCATATCACTTCACTATAATGACAAATTTGATACAGATCATTATATATCTTCCGTACAAGTATTTTTTTATTTATTTTTATCCTACATGATACAGAGGGTGTACTTAATGGCTAGGTGGTGTTCTCTTCCAGTGAATCCTGGGAGATACAGAGACGTCGATACAAGGTATAATAAAAATGATACTATATAAATAATACATAAACATGCAAAACTATAAATAATACTTTTATAAAATATATATTGTTTAATCATCATCATCAGCCGATAGACGTCCACTGCTGGACACAGGTCTCTCCCGAAGAACTCCACATACAGTCAGCATAGCTTCCGGTACCCCTGGGGCATTAGGGACTGTCGTATGTAAGGGTTCATATTGGGGGACCTGAGCCATTTTCCACCGCGCTGGCCCAATGCGATTTAGTCGGAGCCAGAGCCTCGTTGATTAGCAGGGTGCACCATGAGCAGGTGAGGCTGGCTTGGGTTCCGTGAGATGTTGTGTGGGGCCCCTTATACCCTTAATGATTAATTTGTTATATGTATCAATAGTAGAGACATAACAAGTGTTTGATTTTTGTTTCCTTCTCTCTATCTTCAAAGTCGTTGAAAGTCGACTTATTTCTAGGGTGGATAATAAAATGTCAACACTACTTAGTTCTAATTTGATAGGCGCTCTAACTGGTTATATTACTGCGGTAATATTACTGGGCAACAGTTGAAGATATACTTTTGGTATTATATAATATCAGATGTCGATGAGCGTAATGTAACGCCAAGTAAACATAATTTTCAACTCCTCGTTGCGTTATCACCAAGTAGAAATCATACTGTGCGAGGTTACATCATCATCAGGTAATAAGCGTCCACTGTTGGACATAAGCCTCCACCAAAGATTCTTACATCGGTTGGGTGGGGATTCATATGAGAGGAATTTCGCTATTTCGGGTTGATGGGAGTCAGAGCCTCCTTTGTTGCTTCTTAGGGTGCATAACGAGCAGATGAGGTTAGCTTGGATCTCGTAGGTCGTGCAGGAGTTGTAGGAGGGTTCAGGCTGTTTCTCACGATGGCCCAATGCGGGTTGGTGGTTGTGTAGTTCACTCCTTCCACTATATCTGATAAGAACAATTTAGACCTGTAATTTTTATCTTTCTATCAATAAGGGATGTCCGGTGGAGAATTTCAAGTGATTTTTCATATAGCACCATAAATAAATATATTACATATATAAATACTCGTATTTATGTATTGGGGTTCAAAACTTCTTCCTACGAAACCAGTAGGAACATGCCGGTTTCCTCACGATGTTTTTCCTTAACCGGAAGCTCGATTCGAACCCAAGACAGCGCTTTTACAAACAAAGTATTCGTAGCTTCAAAACAAATAAACAATTTGCGATAATTAAATCACCCTGTGAATAAGATTCAGATCGGTATACAGGGCCGATAGGTACCGCGGCGTCGCGGTAAGTAGATAGTGCGCCTTTTCTTCGTACCACTTCCACTAACGATGTCATTCGGCGTGTACCACCCTGACGAGTTATTGAGACTTTTTCAAGAGACAACCACCCCGCTACAACCCCACGCCCGCCACCCTGCGGGGGTGGGGACGGGCGCTACGGACGCTGGATGTGGCCCCCGATCTTTTGCAACGACGTTTGTAATGACGCAATGTACAATACTTAAGTATTCATTTCTAGTAACTTAATGAGTAAGTGAGAAAACAACATTACTGTTAATATTCCATTTCTATTAATATCTTATAAAATATTATATAAAAAAACATCGTTCGTATATGAAACAATTGTAGCGTTGGCAGGCCTCCGACCAGGTGGTCCGACGATCTGGTGAAGGTTGGAGGAAGCAGCTGGATGCGGGCAGCGCAGGATCGATCGATGTGGAGATCTTTGGGGGAGGCTTATGTCCACCACTTGACGTCTGTCGGCTGATGATGATGTTGTCTCCTTACCTCAGTGACTACTTTAGCTGCAGCGCCGTTTAAACTGGAACACAGTAATTGCACACTGCTGTTTGACAGCAGCAATAGGGGCTGTAGTGGTGGTGAACTTAGACGGTCTCTGGTAACAAAGACTTACCACCAGTAAGTAACAAAATACATGTAAATATAAAGTCTTTTATTATGAAGCGGATTATTGTATAACTAGTGTAATCACTCCTCCCGTAGGCTCTGGAGGACCTCTGTGGGAGAGAGTGGGAGTGGCCTAACCGCTATATACGGCGGTTAAGCCACTTCCATTAGTGCCGCGTCCGTGTGCCGCTTCAGTGTAGATATCTGACGATAATTATGTCGGTTGAAAGATTGAATACTCTTGAGTTGCGCATTTTTTTTTTCCTTTGTAAAGATATAGGGTGGAAACAAACGTCTGTACTGTTGGCTGATTTATTACTTATACTACAAGTCCACCCGCACCCTTACGTGCGAAGGGATTGAAATTTAAAAGGATTTCAATCCTTCATTAAAAGATAATTGTTTTAAGCTTTTTTTGAAAGTAGGGAGACGTGTCCTTACTGTAGTGTATTGGTTAGGATTTAGCTGCCTTTTAGTCTCAGGCTATGGAGAATAGGACTATGGTAAGCACTGCCTGTCGTAGAACGCGACTGAAAGGATTTTCGAGTTTATGAGCTCTAACAGTTGGGGCCATTCGTAGCCCACTAAACGAGCCTCGGGGTGGACGACAAAAACGAGGTAGTCTGCATAGAAATGGCGCTGGAGAGGGTTGCAGCACAAACCGGGACGTGCTTAGTCTTGAGACACCGGTGTGTTCCGCGGGAGATCCCGTTGGTTCCTGCAAAGCACCAAGAAGGTTTTAGTAGGTTCAAATGCTACATAACCCTGTCTTTCCTGCCGCTGCAGGGTATCTTTTGAAGACTTCTCTCCGACAACAAAAAAAAGGAAATAAACTAGGCGAAACAATCAGTAGCACAACCCGTGGTTTAGTTATACCGATTTGAGCAGGGATGAAGTTGTTCAAAGTTCGAAGATAAACTAAAACTGTGTACACGGTTCTGCTCGTTTATTAAAAAAAAATATTCAAAGTCCACGTACCCAAAAAGGCTTTTAGTCGCCTTATACGACAGGCAAGGCTTATCTTAGTCCTATCTTTAATAGGGCGATACTACAGAACAATTGTGCGTTTATACCTTAGAGATGTTCATCGAAATATTTCTTCTAGCTACTTCTAGATATTATAGTGGTAATATAAAGAATTTGTCGATGAAAAAAAAAGGATAATTTGTTACAAAAAAAAAATTACATTTTCGCGCAGTATACGAAGCAGCGTCACGATTGTATCTGATGAATACCGCCGCCGCGCTCCCGCTAATACGTTTATACGGCGGCCCACGGGCGGGCTGAACATTTTAAATAAACAGCCCAATAACCAGCCCCCACTCATGGGGAGTAAGTAACAAATGATGATTCCCCGTGTACCGGAGTCCCGGGTTGTATCTTGTATCTCATTTACTAGTAATGCGGTCGGAGATAATCATATTTTTGCTGAGAGATCGGCCTCGATAATATTTCTTGTAGCGTCGGCTAAACAAATTCCTCAACTTTACCGCGACATAGTGATCTATCCATCTAATTATCTGCGGACTGTATCATCATCAGCTGATAGACGTCCACTACTGGACATAGGTCATCCCCTAAGATTCCCACATCGATTGGGTAGAGATTCATATTGGAGAATTTGGGTCATTTCTCACCACGCTAGTCCAATCCGGGTTGGTGGGAGCTCGAGCCTCACTTGTTGATTAGCAGGCTGCACCAGGAGCAAGTGGGGTTGGTTGGGGTCCCGTGTTGTTTTGTGACAATCCCTTACACCCCTCTAGAAGTTATTGACGTTTAACTATCACTTTAGAATTATATAGATTAGTAAATTGTTAATACAATTCCCTCCAAACCGCATTAGACCAGCGTGATGGGATATGGCTCAAATCCTCTCCTATTTAAATCTCTACCTAATCGATGTGGGAATATTTGGGGGAGGCCTATGTCCAGCTGTGGACATCTATCATCTATTAAGTATGTGTGTTTTTATTTATTTACGATATGTTAGTATTTGATCTCAATTGGAGTATTAAATGACATCAAGCCTGCAGATGGTCAATCATGCGCCTACAAATGCTCCTGGCTCTCATATCTTGACAACCGGCACGAATATGGTGTTGTGATGGTAAATTTACAATACGCCAGTGGTAGCTAGATACATGGTTTCTATAAATGCCACCAACAAAACACCATAAAGTGTAGCTTCGGAATCCAGTCAAGAAGTTTTGTATTACCGAGCACTCAGGCACTGCTCCTCGGCGTTTAGTTAAATATATGTCGTTTGGGGGGTGTAGGGGATCCCGCACTACTACTCACGGGACCCTAGCCAACCTCACCTGCTTGTGGTGCACCCTACTAATCAATAAATTGGGCCAGCGTGGTGGAAAATGGCCCATATCCCTCCCATATGAACCCCATACAAACGCTGCTCCTTGTGCGCGGCGGTACAGTAGGACATGCTGATTGTTGAAGATCACAGGAAGCTGCTGGATGCAGACAGCACAATACCGATCGATATGAATATCTTTTGGAAGGTCTATATCCAGCAGTGGAAGTCTATCGGCTGATGATGATGATCTCTTTACACTTAAAAAATAATCAGTATTATCTATATAGTATATGTGTACTATGTCCCATTTGATGCAAGCGTTCGGAGGAGATACCATCATGATCACAATCATCATAATTTGAAAAGTGATACCGTAATAAAAATACACTACACAGCAGTTCATTACTACTTTACAGTAAAACCTTTTTAAATTACTTTTACTAAAGAATATTTGGTAGACTGAACAGTATTAGAAAATAAAGGGTAGTTTTGAATCGAACCTGTTTGTTACTTCAGACATACAAATTTCGCTTTATATATTCAATCCATAGTTTTTTTTTATTTAATAGTTAAATATGGTAAGTGTTGCACACTGCGTTTAACGTGAAGTGAATTATAATATTTTCATTAAAACGGAATTCTCGTGCTGACCGTACATCCGTAATTTTACTCTATCACATTTGAATAATTATTCTTCAACGTTGATGCGGGCCTGTCTATAAATACATTTGCGTACAGTCAGCAGACGACTCCATTCGTCGGGCGACGTCGTCGTCTTTATCTCGAATGCTTTAACACTTAGAATTGAGTGGATTTAAGTAAGGAGTTGTGCGTGCTGCGTCGCTCGGTGTACAGTCTTAAGGTCCTATAACATCAGGCCCGGGTGCGATCCATCTCCGCCCGCCGGCTCCGTTGTATTGTCGATAGCTGAAACGTTAGCACCGAATTGGGGCCAGCAGTGGGATGTTGCTATAAATTGTTTTCTTAAGTACTGAATATATTTAAGTAGGCTCTGCTTATTTCCGTTATACTACTCTGTAACTTGTTTTAAAACAACTGGAAATGGTTTCTAAGTTCAGAATAATAATTTTCATCCTGCTCGTAACGTGGCGCTAGTCAGGATGATGTACATCGCACCACATTATCCTCATTTTAAGGCAAAAGATGTCGACTCCCGTTACCCCAGTAATTACACCAGCTACAACGCCCTTCGAACCGGAACACATTAGTGTTCGCACATTACTGTTTGATATCAATAAAAGGTGCTGCGATGGTATACGTACCACAAAAAGATAAGCCTTAGACGGTCTGCGGTAGCAGAAACCTACCACCAGTTAGGATGATGTGCTTATACTGCACCACAGTATGCTCATCGGCATGAGACATAAGATGTGATCTCGTTACTGCGGTAATTCCACTAGCCACAGCGCCTTTTACAAACAGTAATATAAGCACACTGCTGTTTGGCTGCTGAAATAGGAGCTGCGGTGGTACCTATACAGTAAGAAAATTTTACTACCTGCTAACTATACAGCAGTTGAGTTTTTTGTATGATTATCCAATTTATCCTTTATTTCTTTTACTAAGTATATATTTTAAAAGCACTAAAATTATCTTTCTAATAAAGAGGCTAGTACCTAAATAAGTCATGTAAGTGGAATCGTATTGTTTAGACAAAGTTGTCCAAGTTCTAATTGCAGCCTGCTCCCTCCTCCCCCATCTACCATATCGTTCCCCCTCTTATCACCCCACATAGGGCGTCACGCACCATTACACCGGCGCGACATCACCACACAAATGTACTAACATATAGCCTGATCGGTTTCGGGTTCGATCCTCGAATTAAACAGAGTTATTTCCTTTAAACATTCTTCTCCCACCAGCGATGAGATATTTTTATCCGTATGAAATGTAGTCGCGTATATTATTACTTAGGTTATTTACACTGCTGTTAGGTCTAGGTAATGCCTCAGCTCCTATTCCTTCCGTCAAGTAGTAGTGTGCAAACATCAGAGTAGCTAGAGTTAATGAAATTATTAAGGTAACGACGATTAAGATGTGGTGTACTATCTTCTTCTTCATCAGCCGATAGACGTCCACTGCTGGACCTAGGACTCCCCAAAGATTCCCACATCGATCAGGTAGGGATTCAACATCATCAGCCGACAGACGTTCACTGCTGGACATAAGCCTAACCCATAGATCTCCACATAAATCAAAAGTATATACACAAAAACCTCCACAATACGAGGTAATCGTCGAAATGGATACCATTAGGTCGTCAATAAATCTCGATCAAGTCTGAAAAGATTTTTTTTTTTTGGGAAAAAGAGGGAAAAAAGTACGCGGCCGCTGAAAGCACATTTCAGGCAATATCTAATTGAGAGATATGTATCGGCACATTTTTCATGTCGCTATGACGGGTGCTGACTGGTGAACAGTATGATGCGGCACCTGATTTTACTTATATATATCCTTCTAATATTCCCACTGCTGGGATTCGATGTTTTCTATAACAAAGCGTTATAGCGATTATTCTACCCTGTCGATGTATGAGGGTTGGTGGATGTTATATACCAACGAAGCTCTTGGAGCATGTCGGTTTCCTCACGCTGTTTACCCTGACTTTCAACAAGCTCAGTGGGAATCGAACCCGTTCATCTTCAAGACAAAGCGTCAGAAACTGTACCATCACGGCTTATATCCACATCCTCAATTATTATTTCAGACAGGATAGTTCAGTGGTAGGTGTCCGTTGATCAAGACCGTCTAGGTACCACCGCTGCTTCTATTTCTATTGACAAACATTAGTATGTAAATATTACTATGTTCCTGTTTGAAGGGCGTTGTAGCTAGTGAAATTATTGTGGTGACGAGATAATATTTTACACTTCATATCGATGAGCACAATATTGTGTTGTCATCATCCTCACTAGCGCTATGTTTACAGGAAGTGATATCATACTAATGTAGGTGCTTCATCATAATTTGAAGTTAAGAGGGAATCGAACCCCCGCCTTTCCGGTACGTACAACTTTTCACCATTTGCGTCGCCACGGATTCCTATCTATAGTAAATTTGCTAGAATTAATTTTACCTATATAGCAATAAGATAGGTCATCACTTTACAGTGTAGCTAGATCTAGACTTTGCGTTGGTACCTAGGCAGTCTGGATACACTCCAGGTACAAATAAATCAGATACCGGGTTATGCGTTGTTTACGAGGAGCGCCATTAGCGCCGATCGGGCTTCGGAAAATGCGTGTGATGGGTGAAATGTGACCCTCGGCTAATTCTTCGCTGTTCGGTGTCCGTACACACTGCGGCCACTGGCGGTTGTGTAAATATTTCATATAAATATGATACTATTAATAATATTCGGGTAGATAATTAATTAATCCCTCACACACAGACTTACCACCAGTATAATATAGAGTTACCTTCTTCGATTCCATATCCATATTTTTCACCAGAACTTCAATCATTGACCCCAAATTCACCCCACAGTGATGGTGTAGCTTGCTCTCCCAGGATAATCTAGCTGTTATAAACCTTTGGAGTAATAACACATTTATAATGAGAGATAGATGCAGTTAAAGTGAAGAACAGTAACTATAAGAGATTTGTCAATTTTTAACGGGGTTGTATATAGGTATATATTAAAGTTTACATCCCTGTGATGAGTATACATTTAAACTCTTATTTGTTTATATATTTTTTTTTAAGTTCTAGATACGGAGCACATATGTAGTATCTAATATGAGCAATAGAAGAGGGGGGAAGGAAGCGATGCGGGAGTAAAATAATAATCAACTTAATCATCATCATCAGCCGCTATACGTCCACTGCTGGAACTAGGAGCCGTCTGCAGAGGTTCATATTGGGGAGGTTTGGGCCTTTTCTCACCACACTAGCCCGATGCGGGTTGGTGGAAACTAAGGCCTCGTTTGTTGATTAGCAGGGTGCAGCACGAGCAGGTGAGGTTGACTTGGACCCCTTACACCCCTCTCTATACTATATCAGTTTATATATATAGATGAAAGCTTTATGATATTATCGAATGTTTTAAAATCAAAGTACTGTTTCTTTTGTTAGATTATTGTATAAAAAAAAATAGTGTTTATGTGTGTAAGTGCAGTCGGACAGTGTGGCCACTCATAAATCCGTATTAGTCAAGTGTTTGGGCGTAGCGTTGCCGCGGCAGAAGAATGCCGCGCGTTGATATACGGCCGCCATCAATTCGACTGAAGATAGCCCCCAATGGGGGGCTTGTGTTCGATTTCGGAGTGCCTATGATTTATACCACTTTGTGCACCGGAATTTACGTGTGCGAATTTTTTTTTTATAAAAACGAAATCAGTATTGATAGGCCTAGCAACAACGTATACAATTATCACAGGAAGTAAGTAATTGAGCAGCTCAAATAAGTAGCTTCGCTGTGATAAGAACAGACAGCCTTCTTATCTCATGAGATAAACGCCTGATAATATAGTTAAGGTACAAGTCCCTGGTTCGATTGTAATCGATAAAAGACACCAAGCTCATATATTCTGTATAATATATAAAAAAAAACATTTAAAGGAATAGAAACCAAGTTTAAATATACTCCTTCACATGGTCTGCAGTCGAGGAGTTGCATGTAACAAAGTAAGCGGTTAAACGCCATTAGTATACATATAGAAGTAAATTACGTACAGTATTGAATTATGTTATTATACGGCAATTTATATTCACTTAATATAAAACACGGTCGCGGATTCGAACCCCCCACAGGGGTGGGCCGATACATAATTTAAAACGTTACAATGTACGCCGCAGTACGCAGCCTTATCGGCAGCGAAGATCTCTTTAGGTTGCTTATTAAAAATTCTTAATAGTTGACTTGGGACGCAATAGCGCCGGGGGAGGCCGTTACAATAAACCACCTGGAAGTGCAGCCAATTGATGTGACAAAGGAAAATGGGACGCCGCTTTCAATGTACCCTAAAAAATACTCGAAACCACTCAAAGGAAACGGAGAGACGATCGAATCGGAAACGAGGAGTTCGATAGAAGAACTAAGGTCATCATAATCCAAAGAGTTATCAATTTTAACTAGCAAACAATAAGGTACATTGCTCGAATGACTGACAGCCGATGAGGTGGTAAATTCCTAAAGTGGCAACCGTACCGCAAGACAGACACTCTCCACAAAGTGGGCGGATGAGCTGATGAAGATCGCAAGAAACTGCTGGAAGTGGGTCAATACGGTACCGACTTACGTGGAGATGTTGATGGGAGACCTATGCCTGGCTTCTGTCGGCTGATGTTGTTGACGTAACACCCCCAATAACCTTACAATACTTAGGGTTATCTACGTACCCTCATTAGCTAAAGGTGAACACTAAATATATCAAGTGGAGTGGATGGAGAGCATATATAGATATGATAAGGAAAATTTTTGTAGATCATCATATAATGAAGTTAGTGGCACTGCACTTTAAGAGCAGACGAATGTGGATGATGTTACGTTATGATAATGAGATATTCTAAAGACGGATGGAAGGAATCAAATGGAAAGAGAGATAGAGATAGATGGAGAAAAAAGAATTGGAACAATATAAGTACTGAGAACAGGAAATAATAGGTTACCCAGTGCTAATGAGCGTTAGAGAAAGAAGAAAAGAATGGAGATACCAATGAGAAAGTATGACGATCAAATAAAAGAGAAATTGGGTATTGTGTCGTCAGCATAACAGGAATAAGGTATTCCCTACTTGTCGTATAAGGCGACTAAAAGCTAGATAAGCGAGTTTTAGCAGAACAGCAAGTAGAAGGTGGTTTTGTATTTGCCGTAACCCAGCGTGGATGCTAAAAGAGGGCTTTACCCTCCCGTGGGATGTTCTAGTCAGAGTGTAGAGGTACACCGGTGCGTTCCGTAGGAGATCCCGGAGTCGCTCCTGATGCACTGATGGAGACCAATCCGTATCCATCCAAGTAGAAATCCTACACAGTCTTCCTCTCCAGAAGCAGGGTATCTTATAAGATTTCTCCCGCCCAGAGGTGGATTAAAACTAAAAATAAAGTACGTAAATGCCTGAAAAAAATTTCAGATCGACAATACAAGTTATTTGTGTAAATGATGTTATGTTAACACTTTTTTCTTTTTTTTAATAAACCATTAATAGTAAAGTTTCTGCACCACTTTTAGATGACGCTTTTAAAAACTTTTAGATCGCTGTCGTGGTATGTTGTGTTAGTGTGTTTACACAAAACGGGTCCCGCGGCTCTCCGCCGTATTGACACAATAAGAGAAATAGTCGGCTAATGCGGGCCGCTGCAAATATTGAAACTGTTCTGTTTGAATTTTATTTATTCATACCTCACACACTCACAGCACCTACTCCAAGTGGATGAGTGGAGAAATATTAAAACACACACACACACACACATATATATATATCCATACATGCTCTCGTTACATACATATGTCTCTTAAGTAAAACTTACTTTCTAGTTAAATTATATAGAGATATATATTTTTAACTGTAGTTTATCATTGAAAAAAACTTTATTACGAAGTTGGTAACATAACGGTTGTATTTTCATCATCATCAGCCGACAGGCTCCCACTACTGGACATGGGCTATAGTGGACGTCTAAGTTCAGTTTTCTTCTAAGTTTATATTGGTTGTTATATGATTGATTATAAGAAAGCTTCTGCGGAGATCTTTGAGGGAGGCTTATGTCCAGCAATGGATGTCTGTCGGCTGATGATGATGATGATGATGATAGCTTATACCGTTTAGTGGTCAGCTAAGAATAGGTTTTATGGAATGTTACCTTTGGAGAACGAGTTGGGAGGGTGTTATGGCTACTAAGACCATTGAATAATCTTCGCAGACTTGTGATGGGTCTCCGTTGGCTGGAGACTGTCTAGGTACCACCGTAGCCTCTGTGCAGCAGACAAACAACACTGTGCCAATATTACTCAATAATGTGTGTGAAGAGTGTTGTAGCTAGAGTAATTAATGCGGTAAGCAAACTTAACCATCTTATATACCATCTTACTCATAATCATCGTGTATCTTTCTTAACTAGCGCCACGTTGTCATGGACAGTTACCATCATATTAAGGGTCTGTTAAGGGTTTCGTAGCAAGTTATATTTTATTTAACAGTTCCTGTTTAAATTTATACACTTAACAAAGTCAAGTATAAGTTGATGAGCGCGAAACGGTGTCGCAACATTTCAGTGTCCGTGAACTAGTTTTTATAGAACATATCCTTAAGCTGACATGACGATAAGATCTAGAATGTTCTAGTTCACATATTTTATTGATAGTAACACGGCAATACTGAATTTATTTATGAAAACGAGCGTTGCAAGTGGTAGCTAGGTCAGCGGGTTCAAATGTATTACCTTACAAACAAACACACAGCAGGACACTATTACAACATTCAGAACATCTCTTCGCTTTTAATCAATCAATCATCAGTAAAAAGATGTCCACTGCTGGACATAGGCCTTCCCTAAAGATCTCCACATCGATAGGTTCTGTGTTGTCCGTATCCAGCGGCTCCCCGCGATCATACACTCAGCATTGCCTCCGGTACCGCCGGGCATTATGTGTCGTCGTTTACAGGGGTTCGTAAGAGGGTTGACGCTATCGATTACAAAAAAAAATATTATTTAGTATGAATAAGTTTCGTGATATGTACCCGTGATAATAGAATATCAATCACGCAAGACATGAGCGCGTGATAACACGAGCGCGATGCTTTGATTGATCGTTAGCGGGCGCGGGTTAACAAACCGGAGCGGTTAAAGCTGGCGATGGTTTCCAATCGGATACGATCGCGTGCGTCAAATTGAACCGACGGTTAAGTTAAACCATTAGACGTAACGAGCGGGCCAGATAATTGCTTCATAGCAAGGGTTAAACATCGATAATGCGCCCTGATCGGTGCCGGGGTTGGGCGTCTAATTACAAGAATTGGTTTCTTGTCATACTCCCTCATCAAGTTAGAATTAACTTGTATTTTATGACCCATATAATGAAGGGTATTGATAATATATATATATATATATCATATGTCCACAGGTTCATCAGATCATCACGAGATTCCGTAACTATTAGACGTAAACACACAAAATTTGGTATAGATATTGCTTCTGCCATTTAGAGGTCAGCTAAGAATTTATCTTCTCAAAATTTCTTCTCCAAAGGTGGGGGGGGCGGGGGTGTTATAGCCAGAAAAGTAGGTGAGGAACAGCTAGTATAAATAAACAATAATAAAGTAATATATATTTATATATATATATGATGAAAAAATAAAACTACCTGACTCTTGAGCTAGATCTCTGTTGCCAAAGATCGCCCCATTCCAAATATATATATATATATTTAATATGTACCAAGGTGAGAACTAAAATGTTCTAATACCATAAAATATTCTGGACTTTTAAAAAGATCAAGGCTGAAACATATACAGTGAAAAGAGTTAAGGATGTGGATACGGACAATAGCAAATTGACTCTGATAAGGTTGCAGATGACGTATGACTTATGTATAAAGTTATTTCTTCACGCAAGTCGGAGTTGTTCTCGTGACCTGGTGGCAAACCATTTCCGTTTTAACTGATTCCATCCTAGATTTTTTTAACTCTCCTTACGAGCTATCAAAATATTGTAAATTTGTCACGATTGGTCTAATCCTGCTGTTAACTTAATACAGCCATAGCATTCTAGGTCAGCCGCTTCAGCATCCACAGGTTCATTATTTCTTAATCTCGTGAAATTAGGGTTAAATGTCACCCCATTGTCCCTAAAAAGAGTTCTAGAAGACTGCATTCAATCTAACATAACTAACCGGCTGCCACCTTAACGAAAGAACTAAAATATTAACTACAAAGGTGCTCGTGTGACTTAAAATGCCCTTTGAACCGCTGCTGTTGCGTAAGGGTAAATAATGGACGTTGTGACAGGACCGGGGACAGCCTCGAGGGTTACATATTTCAGCGGTGCTTGACCAAACTATGATAGGTACGAACTACGAAGAAGTTAATGCGGCAACTTTCCTAATTGATAAAGAAATCTGTTTTAATACATTTCCTCTGCTCGAATGCTAATTAGGTAATTTTTTTAATTATAAATTAAAAACCTGTTCGTGTCAAGTCATTTCTGAAGGTCTACTTAATGCCTTGAAATAATCTCTGCGGACCCCGGACGTATGATTATCAACCATCGTCATCTCAACCGATAGACTACCACTTTTGATATTGTTATATTTAGTGCGGGTCTAACAAAGCTACGTTTCCAGTTATCATCACCACCAAATTAACAAATAAAAAAAAACACTTATTAGATACTATTTAGGTCGTATGTCCCCCTCCCCCGGACAACAACTCATCGAAGCCAACCTCCCTTGTTAGTGATGCACCGTGTTAATCAACAAACGAGATTCTACCTCCCTACGCGCTCGATTTTGGAAATCTTTGGAGTAAGTCTATGTCCCAGTAGTGGACATCTATCGGCTGATGATGATGATGACATGATGATGATATAAAATGTAATATAAATGCCGCATTCGCGACCGGTCAACCACTTCGTAGATCGTAGTCGCGGCCCAATGGAGGACACTTTCGGGCCCTTTAATAAATATTTATTCCCTCATATTGTTCGGAGGCAGTGCCACGGAATTATAACATCGCCTCGCTAATGTGACCCTAATTACCTAACTTGCGTGTTTGTTTTGGGGTCAAATAATGGAACTGTTGAAAAATTGATACCTCTGTTGTCGGTTCATACGCGCTGCACGACACCAAGCAGCGAGCAGCGTTCATACGAACAGCTTCAACTCGGAGCCGCTCCTCACAAGGAAGTCAATCATACATCGGACTAGTCAAGTGCGATTTGTACATATAAGTTATATGTTGACATATTGAACTTGACAGTTTGAACTGTACATGGATATCATCATCATCTTGATCAGCCAATAGACGCCCGTGGACTCGTACGTGGATATGGAGCAGGATAAATAAGCTGTGCAAAGTTTGAACCACTTTATACTCCAATCTAAGTTAGGATTCCCTCATTAGCAATTTCTATTGCCGTTTTTTAACTGCAATGCAGTAATCACCATAATTATTAGATGCTTTCTTCAAACTTATATTTGGCAGTCAGAAAATTAACCAGGTCTTCAGGTGTTAATTATAACAAGGGGTGTATATGCCCGGTGTACTCTACACCATACGAAACAGTAAAGTTTGAACACTACTCTTAACTGAAGTTTAGTCTATATTACGAGTCTGTAAAGAAAGTACTGAAGTTTGAAAAGCACTGTAGCTATTTCATACTCCCTTCTCTCTTAAGACGAATTTCAAGCTCTTCCACGATCTTATCCGTTTCCAAAGTTCTCCTATATAAATACAATAAATGTATTATTAATACTGGTGGTAACGTCTCTATCACCGGATGTCGTCTGAGTGAACTTAGAAACACCTGTAACGACGAACACCGATCGTATTACTATCAAGAGTTCACTTTCTATTAATATTAGAAAAAGAGATTTGTTGACAAGCATCTACCCTACACCGATGCATAAGTGACGTCACAAGTAGTTAACTTAACCTTTGACAAGTTAACCTAACTTCCGCCGCAGCCGCAATGGTATCAAAAATTAAAAGCGGGGTAAATCGACGTTTATTAAAATTGACAGGGAGCTCACCTGCGCCGGGTGGGCCGGTGAAGGGTAATACGGGGTTGGGGGTTGGGGGGCGGGGTAGGGGGTGTGGGGCGATTGATCCATTTAGTTCCGTTACATGTCATTATTGAAGCGACGCCGACGGTTAACGGGTTATTAGTCGGCAGCAGCGGGGCGTTCAGTTAAACTCGCTTAATAGGCGTTAAAAGGAAAATCAATGTGATTTTGTTTGTTTAGTGACGAGGCGAAGCTCGCTGTAGTCTTATCACTTTAAATGACTAAGCAAGTAGTCTAACGGGACGTTCACCTGATGGTTAGTGACACGCCTATAAACAACAGTGTAGCGCTTTTTATAGACTACACCATAAACAGCTCGCTCTCACTTAAAATGTTAAGTCTCTGTACCTCAGTAATTTAAGCTACAGCGCCATTCAAACTGGATCGCAGTAGTATTTACACGCTACTATTCATCAAAACAGGAGCTGCAGTTGTACCTAAATGGTCTCCTGTGATAAGCCTAATCGACATTGTCCTAAAATACTCTCTGATAAATTAAAGACCTAAGCAAAGTTCCTTTCTTAATACATTTTGAGAGGACTTACAGCTAGTGTGTTGGAGACTGTTTAAATCTCGTAAGTTAAGATCTCCAATTTATTTACTTAATTATTGAATCCAACTGAAAACAAGAACTATGTTTATTGGTCTCTGGTAGACAGAGAAAAATAAGTTACGACTTCTCACATAGAGATTCATAGGAGATCTATTTGATCTCATAACGCACTGAACGTCTTACCTTACATTTGAATTCACTCGATGTTAAGTGACCTATAAATCGAATATCGACGATGAAGTTGATTTGCCCAGAATTGTCATACTCTTGAATAACTACCGGAACTAAGCAAAAATGATATAAAAATGGAAGACAAATAGATGAGGGTGATAACTAAACGGACAGGTTTGAAGACACTCCTTCCAAACTTCACCATTTATATGGTTTTATGAATTTAGCTTCTATATGTTAAAAAAGATAATATTTCTTATTGGAAATTAAAGGCTTTATTTTGGTACCTAATTTGTGAGACCTCTAAAACCTTTGGACCCTTACTATCGTTAAGATATCTGTTAATATGTACCTATGTCGGTGAGCTTAGTTCTCCTGCGGATCTCCTCATTTCTGATTCGATCACGCACAGCATAGCCCTTTCCATTGCTGTCTTTGCGACCTGAAGCCTTTTCACCAGGTCCACTGGAATCGGTCACGTCTCAGTGCCATTACTCATCACTGACAGCACGCACTAGTTAAAGACCTTAGTCTTTAGACACTGCGGCATTTGGGACGAGAATATGCGGCATAGCCTACCGAACGCCAGCAGCCAAGTTGGAGTCGTCTATTGACCGGAAGACGTAGTGTTGGCAGCCTCCCCCCAGGTGGTCAAACGATCTGGTGAAGGTTGCGGAAAACAGATGGATGCGGGCAGCTCAGGATCCATCGATGTGGTCGTTTGTCTGTCGATAATGATGATGATGATATAACTTATAGTTCCGCAATTTGCATTACTTTTTATTAAACAATAAAATATATAAATGCAAATAAATATATAGATAACATATGAATAAATAAAAGAGTATTTTCCCGCCTTTACTTCCCACTAAATGGTGGGTGCGTTTACTAGAGCCATAGATAACCGTTCGATGACAACAACTTAAAACTCCTCCAACTTAAGGCAGTACAACAACTTTGTTAGCGCAACAACAATCACTGCGCAGTTCCGGGGGCAGTTAATAAAATGTTACCCTCACTTATGACACAAAACAAAACCGAAGTTTGCCCTATAAATAATTCACCACACTATTAATATCGGTACTATAGAAACTCGATCGAATATTTTCGTTCGAGATTTTCATCCTCACATAGACACAAAGGTCTCCACATCGATCGATCCTGTGCTGCTCGCATCCAGCCAGACTCCATGGGCGGTCGTTTGTTGTCGTCTTATCAAGGTATTTGCGCCAATTCCCACCACGCTGGCCCAACGAAGATTGGTGGAAGCCAGAGCCTATATTTAGCAAGCCACACCACCAGCAGTTAAAGTTGGCTTGGATTCCGTGACTTGTTGTAAGGGACCTTTACACTTTACTACTTTACTATACTCTAAATATCAACAGTAAAAAAAATCAAAGTACTATTAAATCACTCGTTAGTCCAATAAATTTGTTAGCGACAGCGCATTTCTGACTGGAACACAGTAATGTTTTCACACTACTTCTCATCGACAGGATAAGAAGTTGCAGTAGTAAACTACCAGTAAAGTTAGTTACAAGTAATAATTTTTGATAGGGTAGTCATTTTAGTGAATAGCGAGTCAGTATGAATATGGTAATGCAATATTTTACTGGTGGAAAGTCTGGTTGTGTTGCCGGATACCGTCTAGGTACATACCGGAAAAACGACTATTTCTGTCGCCAAGCAGTAGTGTGCAAACATTACTGTATTCCGGTTTGAAGATTGCTTCAGCTAGTGTCACTGCTGGGGTGTCGAGACATAACGTCTTATATCTCAAGGCGACGAGCACGTGGCGCTGTGTATATAACCCTTACCAGCGTCACGTTGCTATGGGCAGGGGTATCACTTACTATCAGGTGAACGTCTATCTTGTCTCATCGGTTTGTATAATAAAAAAAAATTACATTAGTAAGGGTGGTCTGCTTTGTCGGGACGACTGTTTCCCGTCGATTAAGACACAGGCCGGGCACTGGCTTTCGATAATGATGTAAGTTCTACTTATGACGCACCCTTATTTATATATGTATTTCATGGACAGACAGAAACAGTACAAACATTATAATAATATTACCCTTAATTGAACACCATAAGGAAATAATTAATGAAATAATACATGAATTGAAAAAAAAGGGATGTATATTAAGCGGTCTTATTGCTCCGAAAGCAATCTCTTGAAGACAACCCCCTGGAAAGAGAAGATAATGGTGTACTGGATAATTATAATAATATTTTATGATAGGCTATAGCAATAGAAACACCACTGACACCATCAGCCAATAGACATCCACTGCTGGACATAGATCTCCCCCCAAATATCTCTACATCTTTCGGTGCTGCGCTGATCGCATCTCCAGTCACCAGGGGCTGTCGTTTGTAAGGGTTCATATGGAGAGAATTGCGCTGACCCAATGCCAGACCAGGTTGGTGGTAAATAAATCAATAAGTATGTGCTGGTTAACCTTTATGATAGTATTCAATTAAGAGTCTTAAATGAAAACAAATCCATTCCTGTATCACTATAAGTGAATCCTGACCTATACAAGAGAATGCCGATGTTGCTTACTACCAGTCAGCTTAGACCCTAGGTCATGCTCTACAGTCTCTTTGATACCTGGCTAATTTAGGTTCCAAGGTACGTTACCTTAAACCAGAGGAGTCTTGGTTTGGCTTCATCCATATATTATGTTCAAACAACAAACCCATAGCTGACATAGTATATTAGACAGACTTTATGTTTAATTTTTTTAAGCTTATGTATAAAAAAAAATTAAACAAATTTTTCATATAAATATTGATACATAATAATATCGTAAAGTTTTTCAGTTTTTCTTTCAGTAAATATCCAGGCAAAGATCCTGAGGAATTGCGGAAAGAATATTTATATTGAAAATATTGCGAGAGTGAGTTACATACATTTGTTTTATTTACAAGGTATCTAGAAGATGTAAAGAAGAAAAGAGTTTTCTTTTTTTTTCTGCTGTCGGTACACAGTGTATTGAAGCGTTGCTTAGGAGCGGGCGCCGTAATACCGCGATATCGGCAATGATAAACGATTGTTACTGAACTAGCGTCGTTAGCGGCCACCATACGCTCCCGGCCCACAAGGATAACTTAACAAAAATAGGAAACAAAAAGGACATTTAATTGGCTAGATCTTTACTTATTATTTATTTACGATCGCACAGCGTTGCAAAGATAGCGGCTATGTGCCGAAAAGTAATGGCACTACCTCTCCAAACGCTGAAGACGTCTACCGAGAGGGTCTTAGCAAGGAAAACATTCAGAACACTGAATTCCTTTTTTTTATCATAGGGGAAATCTTCTTAAAAGGCTCATTGTTTCTGGTGAGAAGGCAAGGTTATGTGGAGCTACTACCCACTAAAACCCTCACGGTTGTCTCCCTCAGTGCTTTAGGAGGGGCTCCGGGATCTCCTACAAAACCCACCTATGCCCCGGTGCACTCTGGCTAAAACAAGGGCAAAAATCTTTCTTCAGCACCTCCACTGTGCTACAGCAAATACAAGACCACCATGCATTTGCCGTCCTCCTAAGGCTCGCTTATTGAGCTCTGAGGGCCCCCACCTTCAAAGCTCACGAATCCGAGGACCTAGTCGCCTTGTACAGGCAAGGAATATCTTAGTCCTATTCTTAACGGCTCGAGACTACAGAGCTGAACATTTGTTATCCTACCTGAAGAACCCACCTTAATGTTAATGACCATTTTCTACCCGCTAAACTTTTAGGATCCTAGAAATTGAAGCTAAAGAAACTATTTTCTTTATTGAGTTTAATCACATGATCATATCGGCAAGTTCTGTACCTCTTCACTCTTTTCTCATCTTATTGTAATTAATAATATCATACATACAGATAAAATACTATTAAATTACTTGAGGAGAGGAAACGATAGTGGTATAGAGATATATTTAGTGCTTGCGAAAGAGAGATAAGATGAGATAAGTAGAAACATCTTACTGCCTACGTTACGATATGAACAACAAGCAAGAACCAAGTGAGGAGATGAGCAAGGCATTCACCTGATTACCATTAATACCTGTTCATAACGTGGCGCTAGTAAGGATGATCACACACATCACATTATGCTCATCGTTTTAAGACATAAGGTGTTTAAGTTACCCCAGAAATTTAACCCAGATAACGAACTTAAACTTGAGCATGTGACTGCAGGAGTAGGTGCTACTGTGGTTCCTAAAAGGTCTCGCAACTGTGACCTTTCGAATTTAGCCTTTAGTAGTAACTTAGTTCATATAATTACTTTAGAGTGGCAACTCGGGCTTAAACGTCTGGTATGAAGCCGTGTGTCTTGAAACCTGAACGAATCCTGAACATTGGTGTTGAAGGATGGCTACATCCTACCATATAATACAGATTTTTTTATATTTAATTAGAATACCGGGAAGAAGTGCAACACTAGAACCACATTAACTGAAATTTATGGCAATCTCACTCCTCAAAGAATCACCACGCTTGAGGTCCCTAAAAGCCCTCCGGTCAGAATTTTAATAACAAAAATAAGCGTTCCCCCCATTAGTGGGGCCAAACAAACCGCGAAGAGACCTCCACGCAGCGGCTCACAAAGACTCCATCAAATTCTAAACATTTATTATGGAGGATAACGCGTCGCCGGGGTTTTTAATATTGGCCTTATAATAAATTGGTTAACATTCGCTTTATGAAGGGAAAACCTATTAACGAACGGAGGACGTATCGGGTGGGGCTACTCCGGTGTCCTGCGATATATATCTACTGGCTGTGACCTAAGACAACTCTTAGAATACCGAGACCTAGAAGGTATAATACAATAACTTAAAGGTCTTAAAGCAACACAGTTGTATCACTTGAGCCAGAGCCTCGTCTGTTGATTATCAGGGTGCACCATGAGCACGTGAGGTTGACTTAGGTTCCATGAGTTGTACGGGAACCCTTGCACCCCTATATAAGTTAACCTTTACCTATCACATAGTCTAGAATTGTAGAGCAAAATGTAATTAGAATTCCCTCCAACCCGCATTAGACCAGCGTGGTGGTATATGGCCTAAATCCCCCCATAAATAAACAGTGCCTTTCACACGACATATATATTATATATTAAACACCAATTTTAACTATTTTATTTATTTTTATTTATAATAGAAATATTATAAAAACGGAAACGGAATTAGTTCCGCACAAACACAATAATAATACGTTGAATTTTTATAACTTGAAAAAATCATCTCACTAAAGTCGTACGATAATTCTTGAGAATGCTCGGCGACATTGTAATACACCCCCGACGAATGTTGTGTAAACACCCCTAAAGCGAAACGCGACAAAATAAAATATCTATTTCTATTAAGGATAATGATAGGCCGTCTTAAACATTACTTAATATCAGTAGGGAAAAAATATTAGCGTCATCAGTGTAGGACGTTATTTATATATTCCGAGCTATTTTATTTTTTATTCGGGTAGACATTTGCAAAGTAATTTATATCCTTGAAATTCGTATGAGTATAGATAAGTTAATTTCTTTAAGATTTATACACTACAGCAGTAGATAGAGATAAAGAGAACGGTAGTTAGTCAGAAGAGTCCTTAAAAACACGCTTATTTTGTTCCCGCCTAAAAACGATGCAGCTACTGAAATTACTGTGGTAATAATAAACAAAATGTTGACAATATGATCTAGTGTACACCATCCTAACTAGTGCTATTTACCACCGTGTTGAAATCCCGTTTGTTCATCTTAAACAATAGATCAGATGGGTCCTTAAAAACACGGTTACGTTGTTTCTGTTTAAAAACGCTGCTGCTAGTGAAATTACTATGGTAATAATGCATAAAATGTTGAAAATATGATGTAGTGTACACCATCCTAACTGGTACTACTTACCATCGGGTTGTCTTCCAGCTTGTTCAACTTGAACAGTAGATAAAAACAAATAGAAGGACGCGAATAAATCAAGCCGATATCAACACCGCATATGAAGTAGTGTTGTCACATTTTAAAATTCCCAATCCGTCTGAATCGGATTACCAGCTCCTCGCCTTTCCGCCTTCACCTCGTACCCCTTGTTGCTTACCCTGATGCATTTATCAGCGGCTCCGCTGCGTCCGCGCATAATGCCGCTCTCCAATATTTCATGTTCGCGTCTCAATAGGAACTGCGGGTGCGGGCGGTATATCATCCGAAGCCCGAACTGATCGATGTACGAAACTTCGGATGCGGCATTCTATTAAAAAATCCACACAGGTTCATTATTATATATATCATATTATATATATCACATATTATATATATCATACCCATTTCCGATATAGTGAACAGACGAGAGAAAATGCATCACATCATCACGAAATGCATTTCCATTTATAAGATAAGATATAATATATAAGATAAAAACACATTGACCTTCGAAGCGACCAGACGAGCGAGATGTTCACTTGATGTTAAGTGTAACGCCTACCCATAACAACGTGGCGCTAGCTATGATGATATACACAGCACCACATTGTCCATCTCGTCTTGAGAAGTAACAAATTAAAGCTCGTTACCTCAGTAATTTCACTGGCTACAGCCCCCTTGAAACCGGAACACAGTAGCGTTTACACACTACTATTTGTTGGCAAAAATAGACGCTGCGGTGGTACGTAGATGGTCTCCGGCAACAAAGACCTACCACCAGTAAAGAGTATCTTAATAAAACATGCCAAAAAAAATACAAAATGTATATCATTTTTAAGGGGTGTAAGGGTACCCGCACAACAACCGACAGGATCCAAGCCGACTTCACCTGATCCTGCACCCTGCTAAGCAGCAAACGGGGCTCTGACTCCCACTAACCCGGATTGGGCCAGCGTGGTCCAAATGGCCCCAATTCCTCTTTACGAATCTCTACCCGATCGATGCAGGAATCTTTAGGAGTCTATGTGCGCAGTGGACGTTTTTCGGCTGATGATGATGATGGTGATGATGAAAGGATCTAATCTATTTATCAATTAAACATAGCGGTGAAGAATAGATCATTAAAATAGTAACGCTATGTTTTATCTTAACTATATGAAACGAAGGCGATGCAACTCCGACTCCTCTGATGTTGGGGCTTTTTTTTAAATCAACAAGGTCAGACGAAGATCCCATCTGATGTTAAGTGGTGATATGGTATGTGGTGGTAAGGCGCAATTTATAATTTAAACTAAATTCGAATACCACATCCATATAGAGAACAGTAACAATCCATTCCCGATCAGTTTTTGAAAACATTTCTATAAAAGAAGTTTAAACGTCGATAGCAGGAAGGGAAGGATTTCGCACTTCGTTCAAGTCATAAGCGCTAGCGTTTTGGCACTATTTTTCTTTTAATAAAGGCAAATGACAAGTTGATCACCGTCGATCGTGTACATTCATCCTTATTGTGGACATATCTAGATTACGGACAAAAAGGTTCAGCTCCTTAAAACAGTAATGGAGTGGAACAACTTATCGGCGTCGCTGTCTTCAAGGAAAGAGCAAATAGCCTACTAGGTTAGTGCTTCTTACCACCATAGACTATTTCACCACTTAACATCATTGGTGATTTAAAAAAAAGCTGCGACGTCATTGGAGCCGGAGTTGCGTCGCCTTCGTTTCATAAAGTTCAGATAAAAGATGGCTTTACTATTCCAATATTCCGTTTTTCGCCGCTATGTTTAATTGATCAATAGATAAGATCCTTTAATCATCACCATCATCAGCAGGTAAAGGTCCACTGCTGGACTTAGACCTTTCCTGACGATTCTCATCCCAATTTAGTAGGGATTTATATAGGGGATGTGAGTCATTTCCCACCACGCTGATGCGTGTTGGTGGAAGCCAGAGCCTTGTTTATTGATTAGCAGGGTGCACCACGAGCAGGTGAAGTAGGGTTGGAACCCGTGAATCTTTTTATTGTTTTAGAAAACCTATACGCCCAACAGTGGGAACATCAAGTTTATGTTATGTATTCCACTGGATGTGTTTTTCAATAAGAAATCATTAGTGTAGTAAACAGATGGACACACAACATAGTTCTCTTCAAGACATCACTGTCGAATTTGAAGAGAATAGAAAGTGCTAAGTTGAGATCGGATCCACAACTGCTAGATCAGCTGACTTATACCGTACACAAGGGAGGGTGGGGGGTGGGGTGGGGGAGGATTAAGCCGACAATAAAACAACGTCACGCACGCGAGTGTGAAATTAGTCACGGCGCATTTGCCGCAAGTCGATCGAGTGAGCGATCCGGCGACATCTTTACGTCGGAGGGCAGGAGGGCGAGACGAGGGGAGGAGGGTGCGGAGGGTTAGGATGAAAATATATTCCCGATGAAAATGGCTCAGTTCATACGAACGTCGCGGCCGCTAATGCGTGAGCAATAAATCTGGCGACTAATTGTGGGTGCTGTGCGACTACGTCGTATCCGTTTCCGCGGCACCGCTTTAAACTATCAACACAACTACTTCTTCATAACTTTTTCAAGATTTTATTTGAAAAAAAAAATACGTTTAATATATAATCTTTGATACATCTTAAGCATTTAGGTAATATCTTCGTCAATTTTTTTTTCTAATGAAGCGACGAGACGTAAGACGTTCAACTGACGGTATTATTGTATTGTCGCCATATGCTCGTCGTCTTCATATATCAGATATTATATCCCGTTAGCTCAGAGATTTCACTAGCTATATAGTCCTCCAAACCGGAACACTAACAGTAATAAATACACTACTGTTTATGAGCAGAAATACGAGTAGAAGCTGCGGTGGTGCTGGCTTTGGTGGAGCGCATTAGTATACCATCTGAATTACTACTAGGTTTCAATCGACAGTATTTACCATCAGGCGAAAGTCTCGCTTATCTCTTGGGCTGGTTAAAATAAAATTAGTTAGGGGTTTAAACGTTAGGTGTAGCAGGAAGCGCGAGATTCGATTACCGGAACAAATTCAATGCTCATCACCGATACTACATTAGAGTTAGGGAATTAAAGGACAATTAGCCGGGCGACACACTAGCGACTGTCGCGCGACAGTTGCGCGACTGACGCGCGACTCGTAATGAAGTTTGCGGCGGGCCCGTCAGCGCAACGCGGTGACGTGACGGTGACCGGCACAGAGTAATTAAACAGTTAACAGAGGCTGGACTATATATTATATACAATAACTGTTCCTGGCCGTAACATAAAATTAGACTTGAAATTTCCCTGAAATATTCCTCAAACCGCAACAGCAAATCACTTTCCATAGTAACCGTAACCATAGCAACCACACGAATAAATATGTTGAAAATGTTCATCAAAAGTTGATCAGAAATAAAAGGATGAAGGATCAATGAAATTCAAAAAACAATTATCCGATAACCGGCTACAAATCATTCCTTATCTAATGGTTATGCTTCCGTGTCGATACTTCACTAGATTTCACGTGATCGTCGAACAAACATGTATATGGGTTTTCACCTATCTAGAAACTCATCACGATATCTTGGGGTCCATAAAGCCTGTGGCCTTGATGTTTGGTAGGATAATTCCTCTTGACGAGTATAGGGCAGCTAAGAAAGGATTTTACGAAATTCCTTCCCCAATAGGAGTTGAAAAACCTAGTACTTTATATAGGATGTCCCTGATTCGATTCCTAGGACATACACACTGTTGAGTTTAATAAGAAAAGGATGATCATCCTGAATTTAAAGATGGTACTGATGTACTTACTGCATGTAGATTTACTGGTGGTAGGTTTTTGTTGCCGGAGACCGTCTAGGTAGGAACTGCCGTAGCAGCCTGATTCTGCCGCCAAACAATGCTGTGTGAACACTACTAGGTTCCGGATTGAAGGGAGCTGTAGCTAGAGAAATTGCTAGTGGTAACGAGGCTTGATATCTAAAGTCGCGAGGCAATGAGAGCCATGTTATGGATAGACGTATCACTTACCATCAGGTGAACGTCCTGGTCACGGCACTGCTTAAAATAAATAGGTAAAAATGGAACCCTCTATCTTTAACTGCTCTGTGTGAACTTGTGCTGGTAACAGCTGATTAATTGCATGTCAATAGTTGAGCACCGCCCACCCTGCGACCAGCTCAGTGTGGGCATCATTAACACGTCACTTGTGTAACTTGGAATTCGATATTTCCTTATTAAGTTAGGATCGTAGGAAAACTTTTTTTTTAGTTCAAAGAGGCGATGGTATGAGCTGGTCATTTAAATGGTGATTAGTAATTCGTCTGCCCGTAATAATGTGGCGATAGTTGGTGACACATATCAAGTATTACCTTAGTAATTTCACAAGATACAGTCGCACTTTCAAACTGGAACATAGTAATATTTGACCTCTAGTATTTGGCGGAGGAACGAAAGAATGATTTACTGGTGGTAGATGTCTACTGCTGGAGGTAATGTAAGTAGATACCGTAGCTCCTATTTATGGCGCCAAGGAGTAGTCTGGACTCATTACCGTGTTACAAAGGGGTTGTAGCTAGTGAAATTACTTAGGTAACGAAACATAACATCGTGTGACTCAAGGCGAAGAGCGCAATGCTCGAAGTCATGGGAAACGTATTCAGTCAAACCCGAAAATGAAAAAAAAAACTTACCACCAGTTGATTGGCATTGGCGTTGGCGTTTTTCAATAGTCAATTTATGTCCCCACGTGTTGGAGCACACGTCTACCCTCAATATGAGGGCGATGGGCCATAGTCACCACGCGGGCCCAATGCGGATTGGTGACTTCACACACACCATAGAATAAATTCTAATTCATGTGCAGGTTTCCTCGCGATGGTTTCCTTCACCTTTTGTATTTCGCTGCTGTTACTTAAGTTCACAAATGTACATAACTTAAATATTAAAGTTATCGGTACATGCCGAGATTCGAACCCTGCGACCTTCGGAATGAAGACCGCATGCTATAACCATTAGCCCAGCGAGCTACTGGCGTAATTCCTTACAATAATAAAGTTAAGAACTTAGATATTTACATTGACTCCTGTTTATCGTGGACACCGCGAGATAATGAGATTAGTAGAAACATGTATGAATAAGCTCCTTACGCAGACTCCGCCATTTTCTTCTTCTCATCCCCTTCTGCGTATTCAAAATTTGTTAATACGATTCATATTCATTATCATCATTTTTAGTTGATAGACATTTATAGCTAGACATAAGCGTCCCACAAAGATTCTCACAACAGGTAGGAATTCATATGGAGGGGATTTGGGCCATTTGCCACCCCCCTGGTCCAATGCAGGTTAATGGAAGCGATGCATATTCTGACTCTGCAAATTCGATCACATCGCTCAATTTCCACAAAGGTCGTCCATTATAAATTTTTAGACAATGTATTTCTTATTTATATAATTGGTGTACAATAAAGAATATTGGGGGTGTAAGGGGTACTGATGGGGTGTGAGGGATCTGCACAACAACTCACGGAACCCAAGCCAACCTTACCTGCTTGTGGTGCTACCTGCTAATCAGCAAACGAGGCTCTGGCTCCCACTGACCCGCATTGGACCAGCGCGGTGGGAAATAGCCCAAATTCCCTCATACAAACCCCTACCAATGTGGATATTTCTGGGAAAGGCCTATGTCCAGCTGTGGACGTTTGTCGGCTGATGATTATGATGAAAGAATATTTATCTTATTAAAAAAAAATGAAGCTGCTCGAACAATTTATACTTTACTCATACTTTGAAGTATAGTAGACGCGTTATCAACCCTCCCCTCCACTAGCGCTGATATAGCTTCCAAAGAATATTGTATTAACAATAAATATGCCTGGTGCCGGCGCAGTGTATCCCTCCGTACAGGGCCTAATAGATATGTATCGAAAAAAAAAATTGCCTCCCGATCGTTCGCAGCGGGATTGCCTCAATTTGAAAGCAAGCAATTGCTGAACACGACAAAGAAGGGATGCGAACATAAAAAGTATGTTAAGAACCTTTTTATATGCGATCAAATATATCTCCCTTTACTTACGACTGTTTCCGCTTACCGAAGTAATATATATATATATATATTAACAGGAAATAAACACATAACACTAACTTTTTTTCTTATTCGACAAAGCGATATAGACGAAATAAATATTTACTTGATAGTAAGTGGTAACGTGGATAAGCAATAAGATGTTAAGTATCGTTCCCCCGCAATTTCACTAACTATAATGTCCTTCAAACCGGAACAAAGTAAAGTAGTATTTTTATCACATCGTTCATGTGTAACTGTCTTCATAAGAACGTGGCGCTAATTAGGATGATATACACAGCATCACGTTGTACTCATCTTCAAAGATAAAATGTTACTTGTCTCGTTACTACAAAAATCACACTAGCTACAGCGCTCTTCAAACCGGAACAGTAACATCTGCATAGTACCCTTTGACTATGGAAATAAGAGCTACGGTGGTAGTTAAAACGTCTCCTGCAACAAAGACCTTACTACCTGTTAGTAATATCCTTAACAATCCACTCTCCATAACAATAAGTAGCTTATTAGAATATTTACACCACCACAATAGGAAAGCCATTAACTTATTTTCACTTAAAACCACCCTAACCCATTTCCACCGTTTCCAAAGCACATGAAGGATCGTAACAAAAAAAATTGTATTCAATTTCAAATTTCTACCCTCAAATACGAACAGGGGGTTATTATTAAATGTTGCATGTATTAAAATCGACTTCCATCCCCCACCCTCGCGATATCATATTGATTTCACAACATTATTGAAAGTTGATGCGTTGTTGCGTATTTCACTGCTAAGTTAAGGCTTTCTACTTTCTTTTTACCACAAAGTATTTAAGTTATTGGTAACTAGTGGATCTTCGCGCGCTTCGCTGGCTGTAACACCCTCGCAACCCCTTTTGAGGAAGGAATTTTGTAAAATCCTTTCATAGCTGACCCCTAAATGGCAGGAGCAATATCTCTACCAAATTTTGAGTGTTTACGTCTACCAGTTTCGGAGATCGCGTCGTGATGGGTCAAAAAATCTCCGGGTTTCTTCTATCATCATCACCAGCAGACGTCCACAGCTGGACATAGGTTCCCACTCAAAGATATCCACATCGAACGAGTAGGTTAGTCATATGCCTCCTCCCCCATCGTTTGAGTAATTTGCCACCACGCTGGCCCAATGCAGGTTGGTGGGAGTCAGAGTCCCGTTTGTTGATTAGCAGGGTACACCACGAGCTGGTGAGCTTGGCTTGGGTCCCGTGAGTTGTTGTACGGGACCCCTTTCTAACAAGCAAACCATTTTCGTACATTCTACTAAGCGACGAGACGAGCGAGACGTTCACCTGATGGTAAGCTACAGACTTGTCCGTAACGTGCCGTTAGTTAGGAGGTTATACACAGCACCAGAATGTTTTCATCGCCTTGAGACTACTACCCCGGTATTTTACTAGCTACAGCACCCTTCAAATCGGAACAAAATTTTTCCATGCCACTGTTTGCCGGCGGAAACGGGAGCTGTGCGAGTACAATTCATTGTAGTGTATAGTTACTCGTGATATAGTTAATGCGGTGTATATTATCGTGCGAAGGTTGTATTTGTCTCCTCGAGTAAAGAATACTGTTAGGGATACGTTCGCCGGAAGCAGCGTCACTTGTTAAACGAACAAACAAACACAACGACACGACAAATCGCTATCGGCACGGATTTATGTGCGATATAATTTTCCAATTTACAGAGGCAATGTTTCGTTGTGAGAGGCGCGCCGCTCACTCCCGCTGCTGTCGCCGCATTGGGGGCCGGTCAGGGTGAGGAGAACAATCAGGGGTCTGCGCTTTAAATAGACACAACATATCCTTTTTCGAACTGGATGCTAGCAACCAGGGACCGATCGATGTGTAGATCTTTGAGGAGAGGCCTATGTCCATCAGTGGATGTCTATCGGCTGATGATGATCCTTTATTTCTGGTTTCGAGTTAATTGTATGTTACACTTAGGGAATAGGGTTATGTGACATTTTTACCCAATAAAACCCCCTCAGTGGTTTGACCTCTCCCTGTGGGACTCGTAGAACGCATTTTCGTTCTTCTGCTTACACGGCGCCGTGTAGCCGGCCTCCTACACGCAGATGGATCTACTTTATAGGCAAATAAGCACTGTATAGTTTATTTCCCTAAACTTATCTAAATACCCACCAACCCGCATTGGGCCAGTGTCTGAGTGTCTGAAATGTCCTAAATCCCCCCATATGAATTTCTACAAACGACGGCCCTTGTGCTCGGCATGTCGCGGGTAGTCGCTGGATGCGGGTAGTGCAGGATCGATCGATGTGGCGATCTTTGGGGAAGCCTATGTCCAGCTGTGGATGACGAGACTGAACACCTTGTCTCAAGTCTATGAGTACGTTGATATAGTGTGCAGGCACTTTCGTACGGTGCAATAAAAAAAAACCATTACTAGAACGTAGAGTTGACTGCGAAGTCATAACCAAGTGTACACATTCAAATACTGCAGAGGAAACGTCGCATCACGGGCGGAATCAAACGCCGGAAGCGGAAAGGAGCGTATTTTTCGAATTTGAATTTCGAACTCCGGCTACTTCCGGTGCGGGAGCTCGTGCATTCGCGGGATGGAAGTTTTTTAACGGAACAATGGGCGCCGTTTCTTAGTTCGTTTGTTTTGCGGTAAAAACTGTCTGCTGCTCCACGAGACGTATTGCGCACACAAACACACCCCTGCTCCGCTGCCAGGGAACCTCTCAAGACGCGAACGGAACCTTCAGGTCGCTGAGAAATCCACTTGTTTGTCTGTCCATTAAATATTACGTCTACAGGCTATGTTTCTTATTATGCTTACAACTGTTTATATATCAACTTAAGTGATGATACTTATGTTTTTATGTTTTAGGAAGATGTTCACGCGATGGTATATAATACGCCTGTGCATATTAATGTAGCGGTAGTTAGGATGATATACACTACACCACATTGCGCTCGTCGCTTTAAGACATAAGATTTTGAGTATTGTTACTTCTACCCTTCAAATTGGAACTCAGAATTTTCACAGTGCAGTTTCTCGGCATAAATAGGAACTGCATGGGTACTGTCCCTTTTTATTGGTTTCCGGGGCGAAATCTTCAAAAATTACGCTACGTCTGGAGAGAAGTCAAAGTTGTGAGATTCTTACTAACTAAAACCCCCTCGGTTGTCTGCATCAGTGCATTCCGAGAGACTGGGATTTCTTACAGTACGCACCAGTGCCCCTCTACACTTTGTGTTAGCACGTTTCAGACGAGAAGCCTTGACTTCTTAGACACCATCGCTGAGCCATATGCCGTCCCACGCAAGTTCGCTTTTTGAGATAAGGGCTAACACCCGTCAAGGCCCGCGAAAGTCCTAGACCCTTTTAGTCTGCTTCTACGACAGGCAGGGCTTACCTTACTTCTATTCTTACCAGCCGAGACTACAGGGCTGAGTGGTACCTACCTGGACGGTCTCCGGCAACAGACGTCTACAGTGAAATGATAAACAAAGAATAGTAATATCACTAAATCCTATTGTCATACCAAGTAGCGAATAATGTACACAAGTATGCGAGGGGGTGGCGGGGGTGCACGGAATCGACTGGCAAATACGAAATAATAAATTCCGGGACAAACATAACAAATTCAATATAAATAGTTCCGCAGCCCTCCGCGCGGGGAATCCCGCCCGGCCACTACATTTATCTGTATTACCGTTGGATTTGTTATGCGACAGTCGGTTTTTTTTTAATATTTCTATGATTTACATAACTTACCTACCCTCGTAGTGACTACACAAATATTTATATCTGAACTGACATGTCGGTAATGGTGAATATTATATTCGACAAACCGACAAGACCAGCGATACGTCTGCGCATAATGTGGCGCTAGTTAAGATGATATACACTGCAGCAGATTATACTGGTTATCTATTTAACGATAACCTAACAACTTTTATAACTGTTAGATCCCATGAAATTAAAAAAAAAACTGGTGGTAGATCTCTGTTGCCGGAGATCGTCGCATCGCATATAGTAGCCTACAAACGGTAGTTTGCAAACATTACTGTGTTCCGGTTTATACGACGCTGCAGCCAGTTGAAATTACAGAGGTAAATAAAATCAAACATCTTATATCTTAAGGCGACAAGCGCAATGGGATGCAGTGTATTTCATCCCAACAAGCATCACGTTGATATGGGCAAGCGTATCAGTTACCATCATCCAAAAAAACCTGAACACCTTATGTCCAGAATGACGATTACAACATCATCATCATCATCAGCCGATAAATGTCCACTACTGGACATGAGCCTTCCCCAAAGATCTCCATATACAGTCAGCATGGCCTCCGATACCGCTGGGCAATAAGGGCTGTCGTATGTAGGGGTTCATATGGGGGGATTCAGACCATTTGCCACCACGCTGGCCCAAAGCGGATTGGCGGGAGCCAGAGCCTCATTTGTTAGTTAGCAGGGTGCACCACTAGCTTTTAGACTTTTAGACTAGGCTTTTAGACTAGACTTTTAGAAAGAGAGAGAGAATAAATTGTTGTGGTTACCAACACTTTAAGACAGCTATGTCCAGCAGTGGACGTCCATCAGTTAAGATGTTGATGAGTAGATAATAGACGTATAATATCAATGGAGTTAACTGTTATGTTAGGGACGGCATAGGATTTTTTTTTCTTATAAATAGTGGTTTATAAAAGGTTAATGACTTATGCTTAATGGGAATCCCTTAAACCTATACATAGCTTAAAAGAGGCAAATCAATGTCAGGAATGATACATGCCGGGGGCCGGCGAGCTCGTCATATTGCGCTAAGCGGACATCATACATCATCCCGCTCCGGTCGGCGGAGGCTGCCTGGACGTCACGCTCACGTGACAGGATCTTCGCGGTGGCTACGTGGGTTTCCATCCGACTGCACGGCTCAGGGCGTCGTACGGTTACACGATCCACATTCATTTCTGAGTTATTAATGATTGGCTATCCCCGCGGCGGAGGATAACCGCAACGAAAATATACATACAATTCAATTACGAAACACAAGTTAGTCACTTAAAGTTATTAACAATGAAGTTGTAAATTGTTAAGTTTCCCCGCCAGATTGCTCTGGCTCTTACTCCTGAACAGTGCTAAAGTTTTGGCTAATTTATAATACAATTGAAAAAACACCTCTTAATACAAATATATGACAGAAAAAAAAGAAATATTCATTCACTTGTTAGTAGAAAGTCCTTATATTTCAGCCAATTAAAACAAGTTGAGATACAACTATCTCTCTGGATAAGTTAAGTGAATTGATAAGAAATACAGTATGAAGAACAAAGTTTTTATAATACTGCAAATGTATAGAAAATAATTATTAATATATATATGTATCTCTATATGGATATATATATAAGTATGAAGACTATAAGAACACTATGATTATGATAATTGAGTAACCAAGTAGTACATACAAGAAAAGTATGGATAAGGCAATCTATGTTTACCTCTTCATATATATAAATATATATAATGAAAACGAGTTTCCTTTGTTCGTTAATCACGTAAAAACAAGTGAACGTATCAACACAAGAACGTGATCATTCGACGCGGGATGATCTTCAGATGAGTTATAGGTTATTAATTTTTTGAATCTCATAGATCCTTCATCACTTTATTTCTAATTAACTTTTGTAAACATTTTCATTTAGCATTATTTACTCGGTTGCTATAGTAACGGTTGTTGTAGAAAGTCATTTGCGATCGCGGTTGTGCTCATCAGGACATCCCTGGAACCATTATGCCTGGTGATTTAAAATGTGGTAAGGATAGATTCCACAAGGTGGACCGATCTGGTGAGAATACCGAGAACCCATTGGATGCGAGTAACACGGGACCGATCAATGTGGAGATCTTTGTCCGAGGCCTATGTGCGCCAATGGATGTCTATCGGCTGATGATGATGATGATGAAGTGATATTCCTCAAGCTGAGTGTAGAGTATTTAAGAACTGATTTTGCATAGTGTTACCCCCAAAAGGAGTTGCAGTAGTGTTAAAAGACTTAAATCTCCCCTGCAGTACCATGGAACACAGCAATGAAGTTATGGCTCTTCCGCCTAAAATTCTGCTGTAGTGAAGGATTAGGTGGTTATGGAAAAGCCTTACCAATAACCAAGTTGAGCCAGTAACCAACATGGACAAGTTTAGCCAATGGGTCACAGGGACCAGTCAACGAATGCTCCTTTCAACTATTATCTCTACGTAACGTTACCAATGTATTCTTGATGGTATTAAAAAAAAAACTTGATCAAGTTTAATAGAAAACGTTGGAGTATACGAAGGAGAAAGAGTATGAGAATGTCGAAACAATTTAAACTCAATAACAACACACGACAATTTCGAACAAGACAGGATCATGACCAATCAAATCTCACTTAGGGGCAAACGACATATTCTATAAAGGAAAAGGAAAATTCCAATTTACATACGGAGCGCGGATCGCTTCCGGCGGACCGCCGCGCCGCGCCCACCGACATCCGGGCCGATTTCACAAATTACATTTGATTTTATTTTACAATTTCTTTTCGATTGCCCGCCATCAAAAGGCTGTACATCATCACGAGCTCCGAGGACTTTGTGTCCTGTTCCCGTTGGCATTTAGATTCAGTTTGCGCTACAGTCAAACTTTCTCAGCTCGTTCACCGATTCGAACATACGCATCGCATATGACGGAATCAAACGCTCAAACGAAACGGCAATTTCGTTGAACACGGTCACTCAATAACAAGTGAATCGCTTCTATATTACTTCTCTATCTCAACGTGGCACTAGTTAAGATATACACAGTACCATACTGAACTCGCCGGTTTAAGACAAGATGATAAAATAGGTTACTTAGGTATATTTCAGCAACGACGCCATTCAAACCGGAATACAGTAAAGTTTGTACACTACTACTTTGCCTCAGTAGTAAGAATTGCCATGGAACCTACGTAGACGGTCTCCGACGGCAAAGACCTGCTAGTAGTAAAAAAGGACCTAAAGTACAGACTCATATTGAGACAGCAACGCTGTGTTTTTTTTTTATTCCATGAAGCAACGAAACGAGCTGGACGTTCACTTGATAATAAGTGACTACACCCGCCCATAACAACTTGGCGCTAGTTAGGATGATATATACAGCACCACATTGCGCGTCTTAAGATGTACCCTAGTTACACTAGCTACAACGTCCCTCAAACCGGATCACAGTAATATTCGCAACACTACTGTATGTCGGCTGCAACAGGCTCTGCATTAGTACCTACCTAGATAGTAAATGGCAACAGAGACCTACCACCAGTGAATGCCTGTGGAGCCTGAGATCTTCATCCGAACTCTTTCTCATGACCCAAGGATCAAACTCGAGAACTTCAACTGCACCACGAAGGTAGGTTATGTGATGTATATATATATATATTTATGTATATGTATAACTTTTTAATTGTTGATAAGAGAAGGAAGTATGTATGTCTGTCTCCAGCGCGTGCCGGCAGACGTAGTGTTGCCTCCCAGAAGATGGACCGACGATCTGGTGAGACTCGCCGTAAGCTACTGTATGCAGGCGAAACGGGACTGATCGATGTGGAGATGTGGAGAGGCCAGTGGACGTCCGTCAACTGATGATGATGGTGATGCCTGTCTGTCATAACAGAGGACTGTCACTGTATTTCAGGGGAGGCGGTAAAGCCGGTAAAGTCGGTAAAGTCGGTAAAGGCGGTAAAGGCGGGCGTGTGTTCGCGCCGCGCTGCGCAAGGAACCCGGGGGCTAATGTTCGATTCCTGATGTATATCAAATGTGATCTTTTTTGCGTCGCCGTTTGTAATGGGAGACGTGTGCGGAGCCCGTGCGGGGGCTCCGAGGGCCCTTAAACGACGTGCGTTATTGATGTCTCCTTTTTCCTGGAGATAAACATGTCTGAACTTGTTTGAGGAGAGGCGCGTAATGGTGTTAGCTTAGCGGAATGATTTCTGATGCCGCCGCCGATTTGCGGCGCGCGGGGTTTGTTAGCGGGCTTTGTGATGTATCCGGACGCGATGCGATGCGGTTAAAGCTGTTTCCGGTGGCGCAGGTTTTCTTTATCGTAACTAGATTTAACAATTTTTAACTGCTTAATGGTGGCAAGTGCCTGGTTATCGGAGAACATCCGGGGGTGTACTAACGCAGCGCCTATTTCTACCGCCAAACATTACTGAGGTGACGAGGCTCAACATCTTATACATCAAGCCGACGAACACAAGTGGTGCCATGTGCTATCCTAACGCCACGTATCACTTACTACCAGGTGAACCAAAATAAAAAAAGTTAAGTGTTAATTTTGATAAATAACTTAATCCCGCAATTCTAAAGTTATGCGAAGTGTTAGTGCAATTAAATTACCTTGAGTTACCTCTAAATGCAAATATGTTAGGGTAACCAACAAGTACCTAACTGTCCTCATGCTGCCCGGGTTACGATCTCGATACTCATCTTCTGATAGTCTATGATCTCAAGCGGTGAGAACTCGAAACGTGTGGTTGGTAAATATAAACAGAGTATACGTCGACCCCGGATTCAATTACGGTAACCTACATAAAGAGGAAGGAGACAAAAAAAAAAACAAAATAAACTTGATCAATAAAAGTAGATATTGCGCAATAGCACACGAGACCGACGAAAGCCGGGAGATAAAAGAGATATGGGCGAGAGGCTGAGATTCAGCTCACGTAATCGGACCGGCCCGTATGATCTATCGCGCGGATCCTTCAAACGGCGCTCCACGTTCGTCACTCTTACATTTACGTGGGCACGCATAAGAGCCGATACGTAGACTTAAGTGACAGACCAGACCTGGCAGGGTCCAATGCCGAGTCCACTAACCTCCGTGTCCCAACCGCTGCACCAGTACTCGGTAAGTAATAAGACTTATGTTTAGAGCCTGAAGATAGACATGAGAGCAATTAGAAAGGTATAGAGAAAAAAGTACAGAAGTAATTTTTGTTTCTTGTACTAGGCGACTAGACTAGCAGGACGTTTACCTGATGATAAATCATATGCCTGCACGTGGCACTAGTTATGATCACACCACCACACTTGAGACAGTGTTATGTAACCACATTAATGCTTTCACTAGCTACAGCGCCCTTCAAATCGGTACACAGTAATATCAGTACGTTACTGTTTGTTTGTTACTGAAGATAGTGAAGAATGGATGAGAGGAATCTAGTTTAGAAGTAAAAGAAGAAAGTAAATAATAAAGCCTGTCCAAACAAGTGGAGGAAAAAAACCGCTGAACAGTTGCTTTGTAACCTGTGGTTGTGGTGGTCTTCATAATGAAAAGGTCTGACTTATATCGTCATTATCATTCGATAGACGTCCACTGCTGGACATAGGGCTCACCTAAAGATCTCCACGTTTGTAGAGGTTTTTATTGATTGATTTGGGCTACTTCCCACCACGCTGGGCTATTGCGGGTTGGTGGGAGTCAGAGCCTCGTTTGTTGATTAGCATGCTGCACCACGAGCAGGTGAACTTGGCTTGGACCCCGTTGTTTGGGACCTCTTACTTTCATCATCTTCGACCTTATTGTCATTAAACATCAAAAAAAAATTATTTATCGTATATATTTATCGTTAGTATATGTTTTATTATTATCTGATTATATATGATAATAGCTATCCCTCCAGCGCTTCGCTGGCTGTAACCCCCCACAACTCCTTTGGGGAAGGAATTATGTAAAATACATTCTTACCTGCCCTCTACTCCCCAAAAGGAATATTGCTATTAAATTTCAAGTCTGTAGGTGTTATGGTTCCAGAGATATCATGATGATTCTCTGCATAGGTGAAAATCTCATATATATATATACATATATAAAAGAGACAAGGTAGTCCGAAGGTTTGGTATGAATCGTAGGAATCCACTGGATGGCAACGCGGGATCTCTGGGGGAAGTCTATATCCAGCAGTGGACGTCCATCGGTTGAAGTGATGATGATGATGATAAATACATGCCGATGATAAATTTACTATATTTCAGTTTATTAATGTTCACACATTATTTTTGGTACAGTTATATTAACTAGCCCAAAAGCGCGAATTAGTTTCTGATGGTAAAGCTAAAAGATGAACTCTCCTTTTAAACATTCCTGCATCACATGCTCCAAAACCTCGCTTTATGAAGGTCGATATGAATCGTTACGTTTAATCACGATTAAATATTTTTCTTTTTCGTTGGTGACCTTTCTATGCTTTTGTAAGTCTACATCTGAAGACAAAACGAAATCACGTAGGAGACATTCTTAGCGGGAGGAGGGTGGGGGGTTGGTGCCAGTGCGCCCTGCCGCAGCGATCCGCTACGGATTTTTACGAGGACCCGCGGCCGCACTGTAACCGCCGTACCTCTAAACGGGAGCTTAATGAACTTTTTTTTATTTCCGCCATATAATATATATAACTCACAGGTCGCAGAAGTGTAGGACGCCCTCCCTCCAGATGGACCGACGGCATTATCAGGGCGGTCGGAAGTGGGTGGATGCGAGAAGTAGAGGATCGCATTTGGTGGAAGACATTGGGGAAGACCTATATTCAGCAGTGGACAAACAAAGGCTGATAATGATGATGATGGATATATATAACTTATAGGAGATCTTTTATGTACGTAGTATCGGAAACGGTACTTCCGATATATTCCCTGGTAGGTAGGTCTTTGTTGCCCCTACTCTGTAGTCTCGGGCTATTAAGAATAGGACTAAGGTAATTCGTTGAGGGTAACTGAAACGGTTTTCGGGTTCATGGGTTTTTAAGTTAGGGGCCCTCATTGTCCAGTAAGTGAGCCTGGGATGAACGACAAGAACGAGGTGGTCTAGTTCTTCGTACCAAAGCGAGGATGTCGAAAAGGGCTATATCCCAACCTAGCACGTGCTTTTGGCATAGTGCATAAGTACCGATGCGTTCCGTTGGAGATCCCAGTGCCACCAGCATCGCACTGAAGATGAGGAGGTTTCAGTGGATAATAATCCCACATAACCTTATCATTACCCCAGCAGCAGGGTATATCTTTAGAAGATACCCCTCCCCCGATAACAACAAAACGGTCCCTGTTGGATCATCTAGGTAGATACCACATTACTGTGTTCCGGTTTGATTACTGGGGTAACGAGACTCAACATGTTATGTCTCAGGCGGCGAGAATAATGTGGTGCTGTGTATATCATCCTAACTAACGTCACGTTGCTATGTGCAGGAGTATCACTGACCGTTGCTTAAGTTTAATTAAAAAAAATCTATTTCCTGTTTCTTCTTAATACATTGTTCCGGTTTAAATGATTCCATTAAAATAATAAATCTGTTAACCTTACTACATAAAACTTGAGAGTCCTTCATCATTATAATAGACAGATATAACAATGTAGGGGTTGAACATGGTCTCGTGACATCATCACGATGTTTTTTGGAACTGAAGGTTGGCAGTCAGATTGAGGAGACGAGTGGCATGATCTGATACAAATAACATTAAAGAACAGTCCTGTTAATTTTAAGTTAAGTTATAATCTTAAAGCTATTTTACCAGCTTGCTGGTGCTTAAAGAAAACCATTGCTGCTGAAGTCTTGAAGGCGTTAATGATTATACAAATAGGCTTTTTTCAGTTTTGGACCTTCACAGCTAATTCTTCAACTCGGTATCCGTTGATGTTGACTGGAGCCTTAATGGAGTGGAGTGAAGCCTTCGAAATGTGGTCATATCGCCGCATGCTTAAAAACAGCTGCGTACAGAAGGTGACTAATGAGGAAGTTCTGTGGCGGGAGCAAGCGAAACGGCAGCTTTTTCTAACCTTCAAAAAGCGGAAGACGTCATATCTAGGACATGTAGTCCGTAATTCTAAATACAGTCTTCCACGGTAATAATGGGAAAGTAGCTGGGAGGAGAAAGATCATAGAAACCAGGCATGGATGGATGACATCAAGGAGTGGACCAAGGTCAAGGTCGCCGCGCAGCTGATACACCAAGCGCGTGACGGGAATTGATTCACAGAACTGGTGTCCGATCTTCATCAGTTGGAGAGACATATGAAGAAGACTATGGAGCTGAAGATTCCGAAAGGCGCTGACTGTATATACACACCTGTATATTCTGGCTTTTGGATGGTTACAGCAGCTGAAAGCATCAGAGTTAATAATGTAAAGTAGCCTGGCCAGTTGGCAAAAGCACTTCGACCAATCAAATTTCACAAGCAGCATCCATATCATCATGCATAGAATGGTTGCTTTCTTCAAATCCCTTTAAATAGGATCCATTTATGAGTTCCCAAGGTTGATCCAGAAGTACAAAATTTCCGGGAAGCATGCACCTCGTAGACAGCGGAAGCAATGGTTTGACGACATAAAGAAGTGGACCGCGTTTTAATACCATCAGCTAAAAAGAATAGGTGAGGATCGAATTGTTTTTCTGAATCTGATCGCCAAGCTTCAGTTTGATGAGGGAACCTGATGATGATGATCGATATGGACACAAGCTTTGTCAAAAAGTAAGCTGTTAACTGCTGTGGTACATCGACTAATATAATATGGTGTGCAGGTGTGAGAACACGTCTGATCTGCCCAGTAATTCTAATAGCTACAACGCCCTTCAAATCAAAGATATCACAAACCTTAATACAATCTACCCTCACGAACCATCCCTCAGTATTACCAGGTACATATTCATTCCACTTCGACGGACACTATAAAACAATGCGCGGACAATTTGTGACTTTCTTCACGACTGTGGGGTGGCCGAGTTATTGGCACCATAAAACCGGAAGTCCCCTACTTACACGGAACCGGGCTGACCACACTTTACTGCTAGCGAATGGCGGGACGGTATGAAATTTTTTACAACCTCGCCCACCTCGCCCACCTCGGCCAGCGCCGAATTTTGATAAAGCTCTCGCTTCTCGGACATTAAATGAAAGGGAAAATTATTTTCTATGAATAATTCAATACGATGCTGCGGGGAGGGGTGGTTCGAAGTATTCTTCACTTTTCACTTGCTGCGGCTCCTCGGACTCTTTGTGCAATTAAGTATATAATGGTGAAGGGGAATCGATTATAGACTAAAACTTTTGAATGATAAATTTAAGTCTAGAATATAACCTAAGTCAAACTCCTACCCCTGACATACTGCGCTCATGGAACAGATATTATTTAAACTAATTATTTTATTATCTCCAACACACTTCAAACGAAAGACAGGGGAAGATAGAGCGGTAGTTTTTTTTTAATCATTCCACAATTTTGTTGGGCTGGGGTCGTTTTACATAGTCATTTACCATCTTATTTTGCATTTCCTATTTTCTCATTCTCTCTCTTTCACCCTTCCTTTCCTTTCATTCCAGTTCGCTCTTTCATATTATCATTCTCTGTCACACTCCATCCTGATAGAGCGGTAGTAGCTACCTGGATAAGTATAAGCAGTTCTGCTTAATGTTCCCACAAAGACAGTGGAGTCAACTCTGACCATTACGCTGTAGGGTTTTACGTTTTAAATAGAGAAATATAGCGCCAATAAAGCTTGGTGATCAATCCGCCGGTGTACCAAGCGGGGGTGGATTTTACGACTATTCGACGCCGGTACGCGGCGTCCATTTAACAAGCATTATTGCTGAACGTACTCAGTGATTTTATATCACCTATCAATGCCGTGGTTTCCGTCCTGAAAGCTCTTCACACGCGCGGTGGTCGCAGACAGAAATATGATTGATGACTACTAGAAGGACCGCCTTGCCGTAAAACGAAAGCTTCTGGTTCTGTCCCGAGTTTGACATATAATAGTTTGGATTTTGGTGATCATGGCTGCTTAACATCAGGGATTAGACCAACTACTCCTCCTCTCAAGATACAAAACGAAATATGCCTAACTACCAGCCAACCTCCACTAATAGGAAAGTCGTCATAAGATGAAGTATTTTGAAGCCTCATTTGTGATCCTAACATCACGTCTGTATCTTAGTTGTTACCCCACAAAAGTCAGAGTATTCAATGCAAATGCGCCCCATCATCATTGTCTTCGCTGCCTCTTAAGATCATATTAAATCGAGATCAAGTATTAGCCAGTCAATGATGATGAAAGTTTAAGATGCCGCTGGAGCTTCATGGATGATTTACAATTAATGTTAATAGATATATTACAGGGGCGTAAGGTGTTCCACCCAACATCTTACGGAGCCCAAGTTAACCTCATCTGCACGCGGTGCACCCTGCTGAACCACAGACGCGGCTTGACCATCCATCAACCCGTACATGACCAACGGGGTGGGTTACGGACCCCCCTCAATGATGACTACTACCTACCTACGGCCTACGATATAGAAATCTCTAAGGGAGGCCTGTCCAGCAGTGGATGTCTGTCAGCTGATAATGATGAGGTATATGAGTTAAACGTCTTACTAGTATTATGAGTAAAGTAAAGATTTGTTAAAAATTGTGCGTGTGAAGATGTCTTTATGTTTACACCGCCGTCGATCCCACCATCCGTCTCTTTGTTGCCGTTTTATCGTCCGCACCTCGCGGCTTGATGGCCCGCTGCACTACCCCGGATTGCGCCCTTCGCCCACTGAAACATTCCACCTCTTATTAAATGATTACTCAACACACAACACACCACGATACGCCTACCCGTAGAAAGAAATACTATTAAATCAAAAGCTTTCAAAAGAATAACTCGCACCTATCACGTTTCGAGAGCTGCTTTGCTACACCTGGCTAGCGTGGCCAGTAAACTTCACTATGACTCTCTTCATTTAAGAGAAAGCACCGAGTCCCAATAGTGGGAACATTGAGAAGAGTATTTATTACTATATAGCATATTTGACAATTTACCCACATAAGTATACGTACTGGTGTTATCTGATAAATAGATATAAACTGTTTACAAAAAAAATTACTACTTTATTTTCAAGGTTTTTATCTTTTAAGGAATACATCAGCCCCGTTCCATAAAAAGTTATTTACTTAAAAAAAAATAGAAGAAGAAGGTACCGAACTTCAATTGACTCAAAGTGATGTGAAAAGCGCTTGAATTTTGTATGGGAATATTAGCTGTTCCACGCCCACTTTGCTGGCCATAACACCCCCGCAAGCCTCTTTGGGGAAGGAATTTTCTAAACTCTTCTATTCTTAGCTGGCCTATACTTGGCAAAATGAATAAACAGCCAATTTACGTTCGCACTGTTTGGGCGCAGCTCTACCCTCAACACAACGGCGAAGGGCCATGCGGATTGGTGACTTCACACACACCTTAGAATAAATTCTAATTCATGTGCAGGTTTCCTCGCGATGGTTTCCTTTAACGTTTGTATTTCGCTGTTGTTACTTAAGTTCACAAATGTACAAAACTTAAATACTAAAATTATCAGTACATGACGAGATTCGAACCCGCGACCTGCGGAATGAAGGCCGCTCGCTCTAACCATTAGGCCAGCGAGCGGCAAAAGGAATATTCCTCCAAAATTTCAAGATCCCAATCCTTGTGGTTCCAGAGAATACTGATGAGTCTCTTAGTAGGTGGAAATCTCATATATATATATAAATTGTTGTTATGATTACTTATCACCAACTCCCTTCTGATCTCTGTTTTAATTGTTAAAGTTTTAATATAAATATTTGTTATTTAATAGCCATACTTGTAATTTATATTTCATCATCATCATCAGCCGATAGACGTCCACTGTTGGAACATAAGCCTCTCCCAAAGATCTCCACATCGATAATTATATTTATCAAATAAATTATCTCTTAACAGTGCTGTGTTATCCGATAGGGTGATAACTGGCAATGAAAGCGATGATGGAGGAGAGAGGATGATAATCGTGGTTATCATATCGGTGGGTACAGGACTTTGTTCTGTTGGCAGATCGTATATGAAGGTAGCTAGACAGTAGAGTTCAAAGAAGTCCTGACACCATCCAGACTCTGTATTATCAGGGCCCAAAATGTGCGAATGTGACACCACTGTCTTAACAGTTCTCTGTCTGAGGTGGTTCCCTCATGTCTGAAGAACGTCTACTCCCGTTCAAGTTCCTCTCCATCCTACTACCGTGTACCTACTAGATACTTTAAACTTAACATTAGTGAAATTCTTACTTTATAAAGTGACGGTAAGTGATACGCCTGAATGGAGGTGGCACTAGTTAGGATGATGTACATATTATCACATTGTGCTGGACAGCTTATGATAGGACTTTCATCACAAGTAATTTCACCAGCTACAGCGCCTGTCAAACCTGAACACGGAGACATTTGCAAATTACTGTTTGAAGGTAGAAATAAACGCTTTCTTTTATTCAACGAAATCATATGCCTACCTGTTTATATGGCGCTTGTTAGGATGGTATACACTGCATCACGTTTTGCTCGTCGCTTTAAGACAGGATGTTAAGTGTCGTCGTTACTCCGGTAATTTCATTAGCTACAGCGCCTGTCAAACCTGAACCCGGTGACGTTTGCACAGTAGTGTTTGTCGGCTGCAATAGGCGCTGCGGAAGTACCTACGTACACGGTCTCCGGCAACGGAGACTTACCACCTATCCCTGGTGGAACTGCTAAATAGAACAGACCTACCACCAGTGAGGATATTGGAAAAATAATTTTAAAAGCCTTTAAACGTTGATGTTGAATTTCTTTTTAAAGTAGAAAAGCTCAATTGGTGGATTAATATGTAAATTGACTTCCTACCTTTCCGAAGGCTAACTTTACTCTAACTTTATAAAATCGGGACTCCTCGATTTCCTTTTTTCACCCTTTCCCCGGCTCCATTGCTATTCCGATACTAATGGAGTGGTAAATTGGTCGGGCACGTGACGTCATGATCCGAGGGTCTCCACCCTAGCAAACAGTATTTTTCATTTTTAACTAAAACAGTCTCAATACAATTTCAAAGTGAATAATATCCTGTTAGTGGTACAGGATGCGTTTAATGGTTAGTCAGGAAGTGTTGTGTAAAGTTCTGAACATCATGTCTAGAGCGTGGAATAAGATGGAGTATGGTGTATATCCTTGCCGCAGGGTGGCTAACAGCATCTGAATTATTATGCCGTGCCATTGTCATGGTGATTATTATAGTAACCATTTTATCATACAATGATGGTGATAATCATGCATGCAGCATGACGTCAGTGGTCACTAGAGTTCATGAGGATTTCTCTTCCTTTTTCTCTTAGCGCGGAATTTCTTTCACAAATCCCCTTCCTCATATAAGAGAATTTTAAGAGCATGATATTGGACATGGGAATGGGAATCAGAGTGGGTATACCCATGCTAATGCTCATGCACATACTCGTGCTGATGCTCATCCGTATCCCCATCTACAAACTCATTCACATCATTATCCTCATCAACCCTTCCTCATCAATTCTAGTGATCCACTATTGAGCAGTCAGACATCAGAGGTATAGCTTTCGACCACTCTAAAGAAAACTCTTTACCCCCTTTTTAAAGGACTTCATATAGTAACCATTTCTTATATGAAGCTCTAAAGCTTATGGAGTAGCTTTATGTAGGCTTTAGTTACATGCTTACTACAAGTTGGCTGTTGAGTGTTCAAAGTTCAGATTAAGAAATTTCAAGGATCATAATCATAGCAACCGTTTCCTGCACAGCTTGATAAATGACTTAGTGAATAAATAAATATATCCTGGTTGTAGTTGGATATGGAAGTGTATAAACTATGTTAAGGGAGACATCGGACGGAGCTATCGGCGTCTTCTCAAGTTAGAGTAAGTACAAAAGGCAAACTTCGGCCGGCCCACGGTCCGGTGGTCAGGAGTTTGTCCGAGCGTCATAATCTTGCGGACAACGCTGTCCGGACGCTCAGAACTTCCGTCCAAGTTAACCGGACAATATGTGAAGCCAGCCCCCGACGCTCCGACTGCGTCCCGTCCGCGTGCCGCCTCAAGCATCGCTGGACAACAGTTTTAAGGATATACATTTAAGTCGTTTCGAATTAAAATTGATATTTCATATCCGCTTCCGTTTAAGTGTAATGACACTTATACTTTCATATACATTGAGCGTTATATGATGAACGGTAACGGTGGTAAGTTTCCATCGACATACGCCGTCTTTGCAGATACAACTGCAGCCGAGGAATAGCGAAGATATAGGTGTTCTAGTCTAGTATCTCTCTCATCTTAACTATTGATATGATGAAAGCTGTGTGATGCTGTGTAAACCATCCTAACCATCCCCTCTTTATTATATTTAGGTATAGTAATTTAGTAGTGAGTGGCGCCCGCGTATCGGTAGACGTACCGTTGGGAGGCTTCCCACAAGGTGGGCCATCTGGTGAGAGTCGCAGGATCCTACTAGATGCGAGCAACGCGGGACCGATCGATGTGGAGTTCTTTGGGGGAGGCCCGTCGGCTGATGATATAAATAAATGCAAAGATGCTACTGATTGGTCTCTCAAGGTCACTAAAATATCTTAGACTATATGCACAGTAGTGTGCAAACATTACTGTGTTCCGGTTTGAAGGGTGCTGTAGCTAGTATAATTACTGGGGTAACGATATTTAACATATTATGTCCAGGCGACTTCAGTGTGACTTGTCTATTTTTTTTTAAATTTCAAGGTTAGCGTTTGACCACAATCCCACCTGGTGTTAAGTGATGCTGTTATCTGTGGTGATAAGCACTGACCTAGTAGCAGCCTGTTCACTCTTTTTATAAATATATCTGCGTCGTATTTGGACGGGAACATCGCCGCCAGCAAGTTCCACTCCTATTTCACTGTATACATGAACTTTAAGTTTCTTTGTCAATAAATACAGTTGTAAGTTAAAGTCGTGAAGCTCACTGTTTTGTCGACTGTACTGATAAGTTATCAATCACATAAAAAACCGCAAACGTGAACGTACTACTACTGCCACAGACGGAAAATATATACATTATTAGTGACACTATTTTTTTATTTTTTTGAACTGTAGTACTAATAATTCATTAAAATGACTTAAACTGTAGTACTAATATTTTTTAATATTACTATAACTGTAGTACTAATCATTTTTTAAAGTTACTTAAACTGTAGTACTAATCATTTATTAAAGTTACTGAAACTGTAGTACTAACAATTTATTAAAGTTACTTAAACTGTAGTACTAATAATTTATTAAAGTTACTTAAACTGTAGTACTAATAATTTATTTAAGTTACTTAAACTGTAGTAATTTCACTAGCTACAGCGCTATTCAAACCAGAACACTGTAATATTTGTATACTATTGTTTGGCAACAGAAATATAAGCTGCAGTGGTACCTACCTTTTCATTTTTTATAGCGGGGGAAATCTTCATAAAAGATAGAAGCTTCGGGGGGGGGGGGGACAAAAGGTTAAGCGGGGCTTCTACCCACTAAAACCCCCTTGGTGGTATATCGTCAGTGCATTAAGGGGGGCTCCGGGATCTACAGAACGCACCGTTCTGTGGTACCTACCTACCACAAGTTTTATTAAACGCTACGAGCGGGATAATGAACCGCTTACGCTCTTTTGCCGTTCCCATATTCGCATCCTTATATAAAAATCCCCGTTCGATGTAGTGTAATAATTTTAAATTGACGCTATCATTTACAATTCACGTCCTTCTAAGGATACACGTCTGTGCTCACTTGGGTTCACTTAGTGACGTTAAGTTTTTTGTTGCTGAAGTTACAATTAAACAGTGACAACTATGGACAAATTGAGGAAACATATACAAAGTAAGTGTTTTGTTTTAAGTCGCATGAATAATACTTGGTGATCATCATCAGCAGCAGCAGATAGACGTTCATTGCTGAACGTAGGTCTCCACCAAAAATCTCTAGGTTTGTAGAGGTTCTTACGGAGGATTTGGGCAATTCCCCATCACGCTGGTCCAATGCGGGTTGGTGGGAACCAGATCTTTATTTGTTAATTGGCTTAGGTCCTGTGAGTTGTTCTCTGCCAGTGCTGGGACTTGGATTGCTAGCGTTAGGTTTCTGTTCTTGGAGGTCGTCTTGGTTCTACGGCAGCTGCTATTCCCGCCAAACACAGTAGTGTGCGAACATTATTGTGCTCTGGTTTTAAGGGCGCTGTACTTAGTAAAATTACTGGGACAACGAGGCTCAACCCCTTATGTATCAACGCGATTGGCAGTGTGGTGCAGAGTATAACATCTTAATAACGCCACGTTGTTATGGGCGAGCGTATCACTTATAATCACGTGAACATCCCACTCGTCTCCGCAGTTCGTAGAATAAAAAAATTAGTACCTTTGTCTAAATCGAAGGTAGTAACGTTTTAATTCAGTTTTTAAGATATTATCATCACTATCAGCCGATAGACGTACATTTAAGATACCGTTGCAGTGTAAATATCTTAAGTAGCACTGTTGCTGCAGTCGTATGATTAATGGTTAACAAACCCTCAGGTATGTCTATCAACGCGACGGTATTCCAGCCGCCGACGAACCTGCTGCCTCCCAACGATCCACCGCCAGTACCGGAGATTCCAGTCCCTCCGTTCATTGCGGGGCAATCGTTCGCGCAAGGGTTTCCAAGACCTGCCGCCTGGGCAACCACTCCAGTTCCTGACCCTAAGAAGACTAAGAAAACTGCTTAAGCCTTCTTCAAAGTAAATATATTTAGAAACTTCGAGCGTAATTGTGATATCTTGTATAACAGAAGTTTGACGTACATGGTATATATACTTGAATACTGTGGTATATATACTTGGTGGTGATGCGTTAGAATATTTCCTTATCTACCCTATCCTCGGTGTGTCGTAAAAGGCGACTAAATAGGAAAATAATTAGCTAAAATACCAGCGGCTGTTCGTGTACTGTTCACTAGCACACTGGGACTGTTTTGACTAGACGAGCGAGACTTTCACCTGCTATATCATCACCTTCTCCTCGTCGACATGAGACACGAGATATTGTCTCGTTACCCTAGTAATTTCACTAACTGTGACACTCTTTAAACAGTAATTTTTGCACAATACCGGTGGTAGGTCTGCACTGCTGGTAGGCCTCTGTTGTCAGACACCGCCTAGGTAGGTACTACCGTGTGTGAAAATATAATTGTGGTCCGGATCGAACGATGTTTAACATCTATCTCATGGCGACGAGCACAATATGGTGCTGAGTGTACCATTCTCATCAGCGCCATGTTACAACGCCCTTCGAACCGGAACACAGTAATGTTTGCATACTACAGTTTGTCGACTGCAATAGGGGTAGCGGTGGTACCTAGCTAGACGGTCTCCGGAAGCAGAGATCAACTGTATGCCTACTTTTAGCAGTGGACCCTAAGAAGCTGCCAGTTTGAAGATAATCATTAAAATATTTCCTATTTATCATTAATGACACCACGTCTCCACTAATGATGAGGAGGTTTTTTAGAGTTTTATCATCAGAACTTGAAGCAGTCCCATTGAAATCCAAACGTATATATCGAATATAGTATACATTTGAATACACTCGTTATAACTACAATGTAGTCAATAGTAGTTTAGTTACCGGTAGCACGGTGTAGTTATAAACAATATATCGACGTGATGTTCATCAACAGCGTATAGACGTCCACTGCTGGACATAGGCCTCTCCCAAAGATCTCCACATCGATTGGTCCCACGCTTCTCGCAAAACGCCGGGCACTAAAGGCCGCCGTTCGCAAAGGTATATAACTATTACGGGGTTGCCAGTATTGGGTCGCCATGGTGGGAAATGGCCCAAATCCCCAATACAGTGGCGTATTATTAGTAGTCTCATAAGTTAACTCCACTCAAGCCATTAAGCTATTAAACCTTATATTTAACATATGTCAAAATATTTCCTTGTTAACTTGTACTGAAAATAAAAAAAATATATGTATATTGTTTTTGTTTTAATTTAACAATTTCTAATGTAATAAAGTTATGGTATAGTCTAGTTAATTCACGGTCCTCATCTTCCTCGCTATCACTCTTGGCACAGTGGTCATCACCACAAGTGTTAGTGGCGAGCTTCACAACACACCGCCACTCTTATGGGCGCCTTCCTCGTGCATTCATGATGTGACGATGAGCTGATTACTGCCGATTTTATCTGGTCAGTTCGCAGCATTCGATGCTCCATTCTCTGGACCACAAGTCGCTCAATAGTCACTTCCCCTAGTTCACGATATTTAGTTATAATACTCCCATTGGCTACGATCATGAACCTCAGTAACAAGCAAACAATTCAGTAAGGTTAAGGAAAACGATATTTATTAATCGTTCATTGTATTAACCAACAAATCAGGATACAAATGACGCACTAAGGACTAAATTACAAATAAATATTACAAATTCCTTGTAAATATTAATCTTAACCGCTTCCCTACTATCTAGAAGATTCCGGATGTGACGTCCCATGAATACGTGGCAATGTAATGAAACGATCAAATTGTGCACTGAACTCATTCATGTCTTTGGTATTTCTAAAACGAGTGTAATTGGAGGGAATGGCCCAAGTATCCGTGAATCATCAGTTACGTCGGAATCGAACCTGCACTGAACCGGCCACCTGCCACCACTGACCTGCACACCTTTTTTTGACGACGGTGAAATTTTTTAATAAGAGGGTATCTCTTATCTTCTGTTGGAAAAGACAGTGTTGTGTGGGGTTTGTAATCAATGAAACCCCTTCGGTGGTCATCCTTTGTGTCTTGTAAAAGGCTCCGGGATCTCCTACGGAATACACTACAGCACTACGAGGAGTGCTTTTCGCTACAAGCCCGATTCCATCTGGTACTTGTCGTTTACTTTGTGGGCAACGAGGGCCATCAAAGCCCATGAATCCGATAAACGTTTTAGCCGAATTCTTCGTCAGGCAGAACACACCTCAGTCCTGATCTTAATAGCCTGGGAATATAGTGCAAACATTAAAAGAAACCTACGTCTAACAGTGGTCGTCCATCGGTTGAGATGATGATGATGTTAAAGAGTTTAAATGGAACGGTTTTTAAGAACCCGCTTAAATAACTGCAATCCTCATATTGTAAATCTGCTGTCCTATCACTACAGCTGTGTTCCTGCTGTCAATAGAGTTATTATGGGTACTTTTGTCGGAAGCAATAGGATCTGCCGCTACAGGGCATACCTTTGACTTTCACCTACTTGCCCGACTTCGCTAATAGCCGCCAATGGCCAAGGAATTGGAGGCGAATGAGAGTAACCGCGGACAAGCGCCACTTGTGATTCACGTCCCGCTCTCGCCAATAACGGTACCAATTAATCCGTCCCGCTTCCGCGGAATCAGTTCTCTTATTATCAACACTACTACAGAAAAAGAACGTCGCTGACCTCAATACCAACAATGTTCCTTCGACACGGTTCTATTTCACACTTCCCCATGTAATACAGACCTTATTGCGTCGGCACAAGGTTCTAAATTAGTTTGAGACGACTGACAAGGACCGTACGAATTTATTGAAGCTGCCAATGTATTCCAAATGGTCAGTTCATTCAGTTGCGAACCATTCGCTGTATTGAATACAAGTGGAATATATATATATATGTATGTATATATATATATATATATATAATAAATAATTGTGTGGTGATATAACATAGGAAGTTGGTGAATTAGTTTTAATAATAACAAAAGATAGTGGATCCAGCAGCAGCTCCTCTTCCTTTGTGAGTTGGTATTTTTTTTTTAAATGTCTAAATTTAAATGTCGCACCGACGCGGGAGTTGTTTTCATATCATAAAATGTATGAAAGTATCGAGAACTTAAAGTAATGCTTAAAGCGATGAGCACCATATTCAGTGTACATATTCCCAGCAGACAATAAATTATGGCGTACAACTTACCATTGGAACGACCAGTTCGTCTTTTTACTACGTGGAATAAGGAGACGGTGAAAGGCGCAGCAATGGATTTTGAGACATGTGTTCAACAACTTTTCGTAGTTACTAATGTATATATTCTGTTTTTTTATTATTAGATAATGTAATTATTAACAAAACAATGCGTACTCTCTGTCGCCTAGTGTACTGATAATATATCGTAAGCAATCTTATCGCAAATGTATACTCCAATGTTTATATCAGCTGTACAATAAACACGTTATCAGCAACTGTCTAGTTATTGATAACGTGTTATTGTAATTTGTTATAAATTATATATTTTATTCAATTAATATGTAATAATGTTGCCATCATTAAAATTGTTCAAATGTTTCCTTTCTAATTGTTAATAACATTAACAAACGCGTTTGCGATTTATATAATGTTAAGTTAATGCATAGTTACAAAATCTAATGCGGTTGAAGATGAAGTCAGCGAAATTGCAGGTCGCTGGTTCAAATCTAACGATAAAAGTTTATCATACTATACTCTCAGTAATAGATCATATAGATATCAGTAAATTTTGTCATCTTTTTATATAAGAATAACATAAACAAGGGTTGGAAGGGGAACCTTTAAATAGTACATAGCAAACATAACATCCAATACTAAAACTTGATTTACTCTGATCCAGACGTCGGATTCGAACCCGCATCATAATATATCGCTTATTAACAACTCATCATTAATCATACATTCTGAATATTTAACATTCCCCTCAAATTGTATAAGGTAATAGCAAAAACTTAAAACAATCATGAGAACTGACATAAACCACTTTACTTGTACTTACGTATTGCGAATTGAGAAAACAAGGACTCGATTTTCCTGAAATGTCTCATTAATTATATTACAACAAACAGTTATATATATATATATATATCTTATTACAATATTAACTATATATATTTTAGGAAATACTAGCAACACTTATCGAACTTCTTTTCTTTCAATCAGAGTAGAGAGGGAAAAGTAAGGCGCATCAACTTATAGCTAAGTTTACTCGCTCTCTACATTATGATCTTTACACACAGAGAAACTATATTAAATATATAAATTATATGTTTTTAAATTAATAAAAATTCCCTCAAAAAGGTATTTTTTAAGATATATAGAAATAGTATTTGTAGTCATAATGATCTTAAGTTTACAGACCTTAATTCATATTAACGCGCGACAGAGACTAAAATACTTTATCAGTATCGTAGATATCGCGATCGGAGTTAACTTTAACATTTGTTCCTATCATTTAAAAAAAAATGTGAAAGTCATATTTATTTTGTATAATATGAACCAACCCTTGACCCTGAGTTCACATAACATCACTTTAGTAAAAACCCTACCGCCAACTGCACAGGAACATGTGGCTATGGAATCGAACCCGCAACCTTCGCGTTACTAGGTAGGCGGTTAACCACAACGCTACGGAGAATGATCCAGGTTCGATATTACACCTATGTGCTGCATCAAGAGATGCATCACATCTGTAAACTCTTGCGAAATTCTTCATGTGACGTTTAAAAAAAATTATTATCCTAAATCACATCTAGGTCACCGACTACGTCGCATGGGTGACGTTCTAATGACTCATGGGTCAAATACTTTCTACCTGCCATCGGCTCTATGACTAATATCCTTTGTCCACTTTTACCGTAATTGGGAATCGTTGCTGGTGTCCTTTGCCTAAAACCATTAGAAAAGTAAACATTGAATATTAAAAAGTCTGTCACAAAGAAACGGTGGTGAAAGAACGTGAAGTTCTGAGTTGGATTTGTAAAAGGAAAATGTTGGTGGATCGTATCAATCATCATCAGGTTACTCGGTAAAATGGATGCGAGTAGAGAACGACTGATTAATGAGGAGGTCATTGGGCTATGGGTCATACGCCCCTGTCCAGCAGTGGGGGTCTATCTGTTGCAGATAAGTTTTTCATCTGGTGGTAAGTAACACCCCTATGCACAACGCGGCGCTAGTTAGTAGAGTCTCGTTATCTTAGTAATTACACTAACTACAGCGTCCTTCGAACCGGAATACAGTTACTCTATTATATGACGCCGAAAGCTCTGCGGTAGTACCTAACTGGACGATCTCCGGTAATAGAGGCTAACCACCAATATGCTGACAGGCTTGCACTGTAAGAAGGTGGTGGGTATTTAACCCGGTCCTACCCTACCACCACCATTACTCTACCACACATAACCCCAATTAAACAGAATTATTATCAGGTTGTATGATATTACACCATATTATCTAAATGAGAGGTTAGTGTGAAAAAATAGTAATTTCTTAATGGTCCTTGAACCGGATCTTTGAACTGTTGCGCAATGCGGCCTCGGGCGAACTGGTGGGTTAAACCCGTCGTTACCATCACCACGGGAGAAAGTTGAAATGATAAAATCAAAGAATTTAAATAATTATTTTATGAATAGCATACACTATTAGAATTTCTCTGCGGGATTGATTCAGAAATGTGGAGATCAGCAGAAGAACTAAGGTCACCGACCTAGCTCAAAAGATTGCTAGATTTAAGTGGCAGTGGGCAGGGCATATTGCTCAAAGGACCGACCGAAGGGCCGATGGGACATTAAGGTCCTCGAGTGGCGTTCGCATATTGGTAGACAAAGTGTTGGGAGGATTCCCACAAGGTGGACCGACGATCTGGTGAGAATCGCGGGAACCCATCGATGTGGAGATATTTGGGGGAGGCCTATTTCCAATACTGGACGTCTATCGACTGTTCATGATGGTACATATATATACCAGGTATATATTGATACCACCTCAGCTCCTAATTCCGCCGATAAACTTCAGTGTATAAACATTACTATATTCCGGCTTAAAGGACTGTAGCTGTAGCTAGTTAAATTACAGGGAACACAACGTGGTGTAGTGTCTATCATCCTAAGTAGTTCGGCTTTGGTACGTACGGGTATTATTATTTATCAGATGAACGCCTTGTCCATCTCATCGATTAATCGATGGATAGAAAAATCTGGCTAAGCCGTTAGGAATATACCTACATTAAAACAATTGCTTAATGTACTACTCTTTTTTATCAGTGGTTAAAATTAAATGATAAACATTCCCTCTACACTGTTCAACTACAAATACTTCCAAAACTAAATAGTTGCATTACTTTATATCGGTAAAGGTCGTTGACCTAGAGTACTATGAAATGTTCTAGAGTATCCTCTATAGATCCATGACCAATAAACCTTGCAAAAAAAAAAACCGGTTAACTCCGATGTATTAATATCATAGCGATTATTATATATCTAGTTATATGTTCATATTTCTGTCTCTTTCATACTTTAGTGTAAGACAGGGACAGGTAATATTTTACGTCAGTATTTGAAAGGATGTTAAAAGTTTTATTTTTTATAATGTATAACGGTTTAACCGATAGATAATACTATATATTACTACTACATACAATATACTACTACATATAATATATTATATCTCAAAGCCAGCATCACAATCGTTTAGTGGACATCATCTTAACCAGTATCACTCTCGTCGCCGAGTTACTCTTTATAGCTTCAAAGTATAAAAACTTTAATAGCTACAAATATCGCATTAAGCATTGACTCACCATCAGTACCATATGCTGGTCATCGGTATCAATTCTTCTTCTAACAGATCCATGAGAATTGTCATTTGATCACCGAACGACCAGACGAACGGCACCAAGATCAAGGAGGTTGTGATCTTAACTTAATAAGAAGATTAAATAAGTGAAATAACTTGTCATCAGTGTTCATGTATAAATAAGGATCTATTTTCAAGATAACGGTGAATGGGCTGTTACTAGATTATTGTGTATTATCACCACAGTCCACATCACCACTTACCACCAAGTGGTATTGAAGTCAAAACATTAATTTGATTTAAAAAAAAATTACTTACATTTCTTTGTTAGTCGCTTTCTACCGTACGCCGAACGAGGATGTGGAGATATTCTTGAACACGCACCGTGGAGTAGACCTGGTGTTCACCGCTGGTGTAGTGGATGATAGATGATTTATCGATTAGTATACTGCATATAGATCAAGGTGAGTAAATAATTGCTTCCGTCAAAAACAATCGGAGTATGATGCGGCGCCCTTGACCGACAGCGGCGGCTAAGTAGGCAATGGCGAATGTAGGCGCTTCCGTGTTCAGTAATAACGGGCCGCGTTACGATGAAATGTTTCCTCATTCACATGGTGAGGAAACATTGTGTGAGTAGTCATTGCAACTGTCTTTAACCGACGGTAAAAGGAGGTTTATCTATTCCACTCCGATTTCTTTTTAATACACTCTTACTGTTATTACTTTTATTGCCGGAAATGAACTACCGCCTCTCTCTACAAGAGAAAAAATCTTAACTCTCTTCTAATATATGTATTTTTAATCATCATCATCAGCCGATAGACGTGCACTGCTGGACACAGGCCTCCTCCAAAGATCCCCGTGTTTGTAGGGGTTCTTACTCGAAGGAATTTGGGCCATTACCCACCACGCTGGCCTAATGCGGGGTAGTGGTACCCAGAGCCTCGTTTGCTGATTAGCAGGGCGCACCACGAGCAGTTGTGGTTGGCTTGGATCCCGTGAATAGTTGTGAGGGGTCCCTTACACCCCCTATTATGTAAAAGTAATTAAAAATTAAAACTTAATTCTCAATCTCTCGCTCTCTCTCTTTAATCGTGCTGTGTTAAGAGTTAGCGACCACATAGCGGCGGTAACGCCTTCTAAGGAATCATCATCGTTTCCTTAGGAATGTATGATCTAATTCTATATCTGCTTTCAGTCTGCAAACATTACTATCTCCCAGTTAGAAAGGGTTGTTAGCTAATGAAATCAATGGAGTGACGAAATATGCAATCTCATGTAAATACAATGTTATATGCCGTGTAAATATTCTACATTCTAGTCTTGCTCAGAATAGACAATAATGACCACGTTAACGTCTTGCTAAGAGCGGACGATCATCGAGAACGTCTTTATATTCTTAACCCTTAAAAATAACCCTTAAAAAAATCGGTGTACTTTTGATAATGAAACAAAAGCGAAGATCTCACAACATGACAACCGGATCTTGACCGAGTTCTATTTCCGTACGAAGCAGCCCTTGAAATATATTTCACAATTTGCCAACACAACAACATTGTTGTTTACTCGGTAACATACTTAGACAACCTTTTTTTGGTTTCTAGACTTTTTTTACTAGACCTTAGCGACAGTGGCCAGGGCATATTGCTGGAAGGACCGACGGCCGATGGGGCAGTAAGGTCCTCCAGTGGCGCCCGTGTACCGATAGTAGTGATAGGAGGCGTCTCATAAGGTGGACCGACGATCTGATGAGAATCGCGGAAATCCACTGGATGCGAGCAACGTGGACCGATCGGTGTGGAGATCTTTAGGGGAGGCCTATCTCCAGCTGTCGACGTCTATCGGCTGATCATGATATGTTTATAAAGCTCTGTATCTTAACTATCATCTCAGTTCCGACCATGTGAACGATAAGATAAGAGCCTTGACAAGTGTCGATAATCAGGACGGATGGGGTCCTCAGAATATTTCGGTGAGTGGTGCTACTTACGATGATATGCACCACTTACTGCTCGTGATGCAGTCTGCTAACCAACAAAAGAGGCTCTGGGTCCCACCAACCCGCATTAGCCCAGCGCGGTGGGAAATGGCCCAGGTCCTCCCATATGAAGTCCTACAATCGTGGACATTTTTGTGGGAGGCTTATGTCCAGAAATGAACATCTATCGGCTGATGATGATGATGACCTGTATCATAATGCGCTCATCGCCTTGAGGCAAAGGATAATAATAATTCCACTATCTACAACCTTCAATCTGGAACACAGTAAAGTTCGCATAGGACTATCCGTCGGCTGCAGTAGGCGCTGCTTACTAATACCTGGCTAGATGGTCTCCAGCACCAGGACTTTCCACCCGTAGTTAAACCTAACCTGAACACTAACACTGGGTTTAATACGAGCCGTAGGTATTGCGCACAGATTTTCCGCGATCACAAAATTGTAGTTGTTATTGTATACATTGCTAACCAGTTATTTATTCTGCGGTTAATCAGCAGGGGAAAACCTGGCATCACCACGGATTGTAGCTTAGAATTACTTAACAGTTTAATTGTGAAGTTCCGTTCTGAAACATTCAAACCGGACAGTGGTTGTGTTTGTTCATTTAATTCAATTATTATTCCTGCCGAAGGAACCTTCAATCGGTTTATTAAATTGCTCCAGTCTGAGTGTGCCCTATGTTCTGTGTGATAACTCTTCGTCAATGGTTCGTATCTTTGTTTTTGTTTATTAATAATACAATTTTTTTTTAATAATTAACTTTATACATCATCAGCTTTCTATTATTGAAATTACTGTAGGAATCGGTTCAGATATTTAGGAATTTGATTTCATTTTTTTTTTTTAAAAAAATCTTTAAGTTTAGTGTTTAACCTAATGTCTCCGGTGGAACAGCGGACTGATCTAGTAACAGCCTATTCATTCTTCTCACGAAGACCACCCACGTCGTATTTGTACAGGAACAGTCACGCTGACAAGTTGCTCTATTCCTTCGCTGTTCTTATGAACACCTTTGTCCGCAAATTGGGGATGCTCATAACACAACGGTGGTGTGACTCCGCGTGCCTCTGGTCATCCGGAGCTGTTTCCGTATAAATAACGTTTTTTAAATCTTCCTACTATATTGATATTATAAGCAATCACTTGATATATATTTGTTATAGATGAGTTATAAATTTGCTTAAAAAAATATATTTGGTCTTTACTTAGGGTTTATAATTTTCGTGAAGGTACTAAAATAAAAAAAAATCACGCGATACATGCAACAAGTATTCATTATTATTCTGGTGGCCTTGTGTATAACCCAAGAAACAATTGTATCCGGTTTTAATGATAATTCGAGTATTGTTAGTATGTGTGTAACATATGTACAAAGTTTAATTTTTTTTTTAACCTTCATAAGATATTACTGGACAATCCAGTCGAGGAAGATTGAGAGCTCTAGCCTAGAATATTCTGGCTCTGTTAGTTGACAGCTGGATATTTGTGCAATGCCTGATTCGAACACGAGACCTCCATTAGCCACTGCGCCATGAATACAGAGAATAGAAGAGAGTATTTAGCTGTGGTGAGATCACTCCAGATCCAAGCCATTCTCCTGCTCATGGTGCACCCTGCTAATCAACAAACAAGGCTCTGGCTTCTACCAATCCGCATTGGGCCAGCGTGGTGGTAAATCGCCCATATCCTTCCATATAAATCGACTTGGGAATCTTTGGGGAAAGTCTATGTCCAGCAGTGGACGTCTATAGGCTGATGATGATGAACCATTTAAGCAGATCGTAGGTCATATCTCTGCAGAAAAATTATACAGTACAAATCATCAGTGTTCCGGTTTGAAGCGGGTTGTAGCTAAAGAAATTATATAACGAGACATCTTACGACAAGCTGTTGTGTTGTGTCTATGGCCATATTATTCTATGGGCAGGCCTTCCGCCTGAGCTGTTCTACCATCAATTTGGTTTCTTCTGGAAGCTTGCGTTCAGTGGAGATGGTGCTGAAGACTCTTCGGGTCGAATATTGTGTATTGTTATCAAATTTACATAATGAGCTATGAGCTGTTCTTTGTTGTTAGTCATAATTTGTTTACACAAAGGAATAGCAGGATAAATAATTAGTATCCAAGACCATAAGCGAGGATCTTACTGCTATACTCAAATTCGACTCCTTTTCCTTATCCTTTGTTCTAATAAACGTCGAAACTGGTTACTTGTTGATCCTTAAAAAAATCCTTTCCAGTGAATGTCCCGGTTAGTGGAATCACAATGATTCACCGGTTAATCACCTCCTTGCGTGTAGACCTAAAGTCTAGATTATTAGGTCTTATTAATCTTTTCAATGTTGTTTTTGATGAGATGAACGCGGATCGGTGATGGACTGATTTCGCATGGTTCTTTGCTCGTACCATCTTATCCTACAAAATATTATAAACAGGGATACACTAAAGGGGGTGTAAGGGGTCCTGCACATCAACACTCGGGACCCAAGCCAATCTCACCTGCTCATGGTGTGCCCTGCTAATCAACGAACGAATCCCTGGCTCCTACCAACCAGCATTGGACGAGCGTGGTGGGAAATGGCCTAAATCCCTCCATATGAATCCCTACCCAATTGATGTGGGAATCTGTGGGCGAGGCTTATGTCCAGCAGTGGGCCTCTATCGGGTGATGAAGGTGCTAAACTAAATACTTTAAGAAATATGTTAAATAGTTCAACAGTACTAGCGACTTTAAGTTCTTCCATAGGGAAATGGTTGACTCCTTGCTTGTTTAACACGGAAGTCCCTGGTTTGATCCCGGAAGGACATGTTGCAGTTCAGTTAGGACTATCATTGCTTTCTTTCGGCTGCCATTATTCTTGGCTATCACTGTTCCCCATCTCTAATCGTTTTATCACTTAATATCGTGTGAAATTAATGAGAAGCTCACAGTGAGATAAAGATGACTAAAAATGCATGTATTCCCGACACGGCTACGCGACGTCAAAGCTAATCTCAACCCCATCCCCGTCGTTGGGAGGGCAGATAAAAATGTACAATTTATATCAAAAAAAAATATCTTTAATTCTGCTATCCCGAACGTAACCCTTTAACTAAGGAGACAGTTTGCAAAGAAAGAGGGGTGGGAGCCCTTTTAGCACACCTCCGGCACGTACCAGCGCCAATGGTCCTAAATTAACGTCGCCATGGGGCCTAATCGACCATTTTTTCCCGCCTGATTACCGAGGAAGGCTAATATTGACCCCCCCGCCGACCCTCCGCCCAGCTCAAACAAATGTTAACCCTTCACTGGCCCGTTCCCCTTTCGGGTGGAAAAAAAAACGCCCATAAAATATATCTAATTAAAAAATATCCCGGACTCAAGACTGACGATCATAAAGAATGTCAATTAAGGACCGGGACGTTTTTTCTTCGGCTGTGTACTCCTTTTTTTCTCTCTCCTCCTCTCCCCCCCAGGCAATATTTCGTGTCGTTTCGCGGCCGGCAAAGGGTTAAGATACCGAAATTAGTATCGGTATGAAATATTGAGTAATTTAATATTTGCCGCTAGAGCCACCCCGCGAGGGTGAGCCGCCATTGTTCGAAGTGTTGGGATTATATTTTTCTTTGTAATCTGTATTATTAGTGTTTGTAACATCAAAAGGGGGGATGGTGGGGGGTGGTTTACATGCATCGGAGGAGTGGCTATACAGCTATGGGTCTAATTAAAAAAAAATCATCAGATAGTTCTGTAACATTATATAAATACAGTAGACATTCCCATCGAAGCAAATATGAGCATAATAAATCATAACTTAAACTTGAGAGCCAATGTATTCTGAGCAAATATACTTAACCTTTTGCGATCTCATTCGATTAACTTAAAGTGAAAATAGAGGGCGAAGTGCAGTAGATAAAAAAAATATATCCAATAATCACTCCAACAAAATAGTAACATCCGCTTTAAAGTAACAACAACATAGATTAATAAATAGTTCTCTTCACGTTTCCTTTATCGGGTTTCAAAGACTTATCGATTAGGAGAAAGTCAAGGTCAATAATCCAGCACGCTGGTTTTTTTATTCCTTCACCTGATAGTAAGTGTTATGCTTTCCCATAACAACATGGCGCTAATTGGGATGTTATCCAATGCACCACATTGCACTCGTCGTCTTCAGACATAAGACGTTAAGTATCGTTACTGCGTAATTTCTCGAGCCACAGAGCCCTTTAAATCGGAATACAGTAATGTTTGAACTCTTCTGTTCGACGGCAGAAATAGGAGCTGAGGTGGTACCTATCTAGACAGTCCAGAGACCTAATACCAATAAAACTACCCGGTTGCGGGTCAGGGAATACAACGTCTCCGATAGTGGCTATGTTCATGATAAATTTCTTTAACCGGAAGCTCAGAAACAGAAGCTATAACAATTTGTTATATTTATTCTGTGATTAAACTATTAGCTTAATTATCACTTACTAAGTTACCAGCACAAGTTGAGGGTTGACAGACACTGCGCTCTAATCTATACTGGTGGTAGGTCTCTATTACCGGAGACCGTTTTATTGGTTCCCAACTGCCTGTTTCTGCCTCCGAACAATAGTGTGCATACTTTACCGTGTTCCGGTTTAAAGGGCGTTGTGGTTAGTTTAATTACTGGGGTATCGAGACTCAACATCTTGTAGATCAGGCGGCGTGTAACATCCTCATTATTGCGACGTTGAGCACTTACCACGAGGTGAAGAAAAAAGTCAGAGCTCTCGTAGCTTCACGACACATTTTCCGTCCGGTAACTTAGTACACTGTACCTAAGTAAGGAACTCACTTGATTATGTAAGGTAGAAAATAATGTAAGTATTGAATTATATTTCCAGAGTGTTGGTTAATTCGCCCATTCACCTCCAACACGCGGATGAGCTGCGTTTGTTGTGCACTAATTCAATCTGCGAAGCGAAAATATATCTCCGGGATTAGTGCCGGGGCGAGAGGGAGAAAAAAAATTAGCGAGGCGACGCCGGAGAAAAAAATATATATAGAAATCTTCGACGAAAACCGGGTCTACGGTGAAAAATCCGTATTAAATCCGGCGCCGGCTAAATAAGTTCGTTTGGCCGGCTTTTACGTTTTCTTCAACCCCCGACTTCGTTTTTTTTTTTTTTTGTAAATTAGCAAACATTTTTACCGATTTGTATGGCTTACGACTTCTGTAATTAGTGATTGTCTCTCTAAACGCCTCCTCTATTGAGCTTTTTTTTTCTACTTTGAGTAATGCGAGGGCGGAGGGCCGGATAGAGAAATTGGCGGATTAAATGTGTCCGAGAGTAATCGCAATTATATCTGTTACTGTTTTTATTTTAGTTTAGGGGGGTGTAAGGAGTCCCGCATAATAACAAAGAGGACTAAGCCAACCTCACCTGCTCGTGATGCTCCCTGCTAATCAACGAACTAGGCTCTGGCTCCCACCAACTTTCATTGGGCCAGAGTGGTGGAAAATGGCCCGAATACCCCCATATGAACCCGGTACAAACAACAGCCCCTAGTACACGGCGGTACCGGAGGCCATGTTGACTGTATGAGGATATCTTTAGGGGAGTCTATCAGCTGATAGTAGTAATGACTGTTTTTAATTTAATAATAAGAAGATCGTATTAAATAATATACTTAATTATTCATTAGTCCGTTTTAAGATTTTTGACCATGGGGTCATGAGAATCGAACTGAAACAAGTCCTGACCTCATAGTCTTTACGGAGTTTTTTTTTTTGGTGAATGATAAGCTTGCGCAAGTTATTGTTTTATACACTGTACCACATTGCGCTCGTCACCTTGAGACGTAAGATGTTGAGTCTCATTATCTGAGTAATTACTCTAGCTACAGCGCCCTTTAAACCGGAACACAGTTATGTTTGCACTATCTAAACGTTTTCCAGCGACAGCGACCTACAACCAGTAATGCAGTTTTTAATTACATTTATCTATCTCATCATCAGCGGATCGCCGTCCACTGCTGGAGATAGGCCTTCATCAAAGATCTCCAATCGAGCGGTCCACGTTGCTCGCATACAGTGGGTTCCCGCGATTTTCACCAGATCTTCGGTCCACCTTGTGGAGGTCCGCCCATCACTACGTGTACCGGTTCCACCACTCGAGGCCCTCAATGCCCCATCTGCCGTCGGTGCTACCAGCAATATGCCCCGCCCACTGCCACTTAATTAACTATTATAATTTAATTTAATGATTCATAACTGTATACAGATAGTTAATAATTACGGATATATTGCTAACATTAAAACCGGAAGTATGATGACTTCAAATAACCCACTAAAATTCTATATAATAATATAAAAATTTATTATTAGCTTTGATTAAGTTTTACCTCATAAATAATTTTGACTTCCGGTTTCAACAATTTAAGGCTGATCCATATAAACTCAATCGAATAGCGTATATAATATATTAGAAAATGAATAAAAAAGTCAAGTTTTACTTATTTATTCCTCGTTAATAAGTAAGTAAGTGAGTCACAAATATAGTATTTACTTGTATCGTGATTCATGTGACTTCTTTGTTTAGATCAGGTATAAAACTTAACGGTTTATTTATTTATATCCACCCCTAACTAAATGGAAGTTTGAAAAATAAAATATTCTAATCATTTCACCCTGTCACTGCTTTTCAAAAGCTGTCTAATTATACATAAGCATCTCCAAACGATTTCCGGTCAGTCATCAAGTTAATAATGTCTTAATTAATAAATTTATATATACGTATTTTTTTAATGGATAATGAATCGTGACTAATAGGTTTTTTTTTATTTGAATTAAGAAACGAGATGAGCGGGATGTTCACCTGATGGTAAGTGATACGATTGCTCGTAACAACGTGTCACCAGTCAGGATATGTACCACATTGCGCTCGCCGCTTTAGGTATAAGATGTTGAGTCTTGTTACCCCGGTGATTACACTAGTTACAGCGCCCTTCAAACCGGAACAGAGTAGTGTTTATATAGTGCTGTGTGTCGACTGCAATAGGCGTTGCGGTGTTACCTAGATGGTCTGCAGCGACAGAGACCTATCAGTGAATATAATCATAATATTACGGCGTTAGTTAGGATGATAAACACTAGGACATATTATCCTTGATACATTGGAGCATAGTCCTATTAAGTTTCATATTAACGACCTCTATAACTTTATCAGTTTTAACGCCTTTAAGTCTGGAACACAGTAGTATAAGTACACTATTTAATGACTGAAATTTGTGCTTAAGTGGTAACTACAAAGGCGACTGGTAAAAAAATATAAACTTAATCCTAACCTAAAAGGAAATAATATGAGAAATTGTTTAAGGTATTTCCTTTATATTATATATATATATATATATATTTCTATTTCCGTCTTCGTACTATGGTCTCAATGTATAACACAGCATGTTTCCACATTCACAGTAGCAACTTACCGCTCAATGTAACAGTACTTGAAACACAAACGGAACAACCTGTATACATGGTATTGTATCAACAACTCCGCCCGTCTCCACTGCCACCGCGCCGCGTCACAATCAAGCATCAAGCGCTCCACACACAAACACACATCGCATCCGGTTCCACGATAAGCAGAATGGTTGTCGCCGATGAAAAGTAAATACATAAATAAATAGATATGCAACTTGTGCAGCCGCCGCTCCACAAAGCTCAGCTCCGGGGGTTCACTGTGGACATGACTCGGAATAAATAAAAACTTTAATAGGAATTTTTCTTAAATATCATCGTCATCATCATTATCCAGTAGAAGTCCAGTGCTGGACATGGGCCGCACCCAAAGATCTCCACATTGACCAGTCCTGCGCTGCCTGTATCCAACAGCTTCCCGCGACCTACGTTAGTCTAATTGTTCAAAAGGGGAGGATTTTGACCAATTCCCACCACGCTGCTCCAATGCGATTTGGTTGATGCCAGAGCCTCGTTTGTTGATTAGCAGCACCACGAGCAGGTGAGGCTGGCTTGGGTCCCGCGAGTCGTTGTGCGGAACCCCTTACACCCCTTAAATATATCAAATATAATCTTAATTAAAAAACGCAATATGATATCACTCATAAACGCATTGGAGAGGTACTATTCTCAAGATTCTCTCAGCAATCGTATCAGAAATAAGGGGATCCGTAGAAGACCTAAGGTCACCGAGATAGACCTTAGGATTGCTAGACTTAAATGGCAAAGGCAGAGGTATGTTGCTCGAAGAACTGACGGCAGACGATAGTAAAGTCCTAGAGGGGTTAAACCAGCAATTTGGTGAAGGTAAAGGGAAACCGTTGGATACTAACAGTGCAGAACTGATGCGCGTGGACATCATTTGGGGTAGGCGCCTACCCCGTAATAGACTATCCACTGATGATGATGATGATATTAAAAAGAATAAAATGGGATCAAATGCTCTAAGAACACCAACTTCCGCAATCAGAAATCCAAGTCTATTTATATTGAGGTTTTTGTTTCATTGCCTTATTGATCTCTGATGGTACTGTAACGTACCAACATCTATAGACAGATCATCGAACCTAAAGGAATTAAACCATGAACCTTTATCATCATCATCAGCCGATAGACGTCCACTGCTGGGCATACCTTTTAATACTATAAATATGATATTAGAAGTTCCGATGGTCTTAAGATCTAGTATTTGCCAGTCTACAGTTACAAAAGTGATTCCTCCGTCTTTTAGAATTTTCGAAGGATTCCCGAAAAAATTATCATCCTAACAACTAAGTAATATAAGTTATCTGAAGTATAGACAAGCTTATCTCGTGTATATATAATCTTATATATACACAACGCAACTTAATCAGTTCAAGTATTATTAGTAATAAGTAATTCAAGTGCAAGAAACTGTCACGCTATAGCTGCGCCCATTACTGATACATTTTTTTTTATCTACATTCATAACTTCCGCTTAATTTACTGATGAATAGTAAAAAAAAACAATAGTCTATGATTACTTTCTCTTTAACTAGTAACTATAAGGTCCTTTTTTATTTATAAAGTCTGTATTCTTACTAACGGTTGGCAGTAAGATATTTACTGGTGTTCAGAGACCGTCTAGTTACATACCATTGTAACGGACAAATAGCAGTGTGAACATATTACTGTGGTCTGGTTTGAAGGGCGTTATAACTAGTGTAATTACCGGGATAACAAGAGTCAACGTCTTGTCTCTGTTTTATGTTTGTCTTCTTACACAACATCCTAACCAGCGCCACGTTGTTATGGGTGGGCGTATTACTCACCATCAGGTGAACATCTCTCTCGTCTCGTCGCTGAATTGAATTTAAAAAAAAAGGGTAGACAGAGAATAACAGAAATAAACAGAAACGATTTTTATCTCCTTCTCATACTACCGTACTATAAATATCTTCGTTACAGATTTTCGTTTCATCAGATCTTATTAACACAGTCCCAGAAGTAATGCAACTGCTGAATCGCCTGCGCACGATTATCACGAGGGAAATCAATGTAAATATCACGTATATGCGAAAATATATAATATATGTTGTATGTTGGTACGTGATGTACATAAGCGTATAGTTTTGTTGGTGAGGAATTTCGTAGTTATGCATCAGATACGTGATAATCCATGTTAGAAACGAGGAAGATAAATTAACTGACCTTTGCGATATATATTGATCTAGTTTGATATATATATATATATGATATATATATATGTGTAATGTGTATGATCTTTCAAAAGTCTTCCCAATCACCACAGCTATTCTCTATCCCGATGGGACTAGCAGGACATTTACCTGATGGTAATAATTAATTTTGGATGCTTACACTACTTTACATTGTGCGCGTCGATGAGAGACACATCCCTCATTACCCCGGTAATTATGGATCGCTGAATGCGGGAAACTCAGGACCGAACAATGATTAATCTTTCGGGAAGACCATGCCCGGTAGCGGAAGTCGGCAGATGTTTCATGATGATGATAAACCCTTGTAATATCACTAGCCTATAATACTGGAGCTAGAACTAGTGGTATAGTTTGGAGCTGCGGTGATAGGTACACAGACGGTAAAGAGCAAACACCAGGAACAGACCTACCACCAGTAGTCTTCGTGCTATGATCCTCAGCTCGCCCACTGTTCAACCAGAAACTTGTCTCCATGATCCATACAACAAATCTGACTCTAATAATCGAATATTGAGAAACTTTGGAGCTTATGCTACATTTCTTTCTCTCTTCTTATTTGTTCCTTTTCGTTCTTGTCTAAATCAACACTACCGCTGGTAAATCTCAGTTGCCGGAGAAGGTACCACGCGGCGCTTATTTCCGCCGCCAAACAGTACAGTGCAAACATTACCGTATTCCGGTTTGAAGCGTGTTGTAGCTAGTGTACTGGGGTAATGAAACAACATCTTATGTCGAACCGATGAGCACAATGTGGTGCGGTGTATACCATCCTAACTAGCGCTACGTTGTGATAGCTGGGCGTATCTTCAGATGAACATCCCCCTCGTCTGTTTGCTTAGTTGTATAAAAAAAAATGTCGATCAATCGCTTTGCCCCTACCACCTACCGAATGTATTCGTCTCATCGAGTTACATTATACCAATACTTAAGTGGCCGTGGAGCAGGGCACATTGCTCGAAGGACCGACGGACGATGGGGCAGTAAGGTCCTCAAGAGGCGCCCGCGGACCGGTACACGTAGGGATGGAAGGACCTCCACAAGGCGGACCGACGATCTGGTGAAGATCGCGGGAACCCACTGGATGCGAGCAACACGGAACCGATCGGCGTGCAGATCTTTGAGAGAGGCCTTTGTCGAGCAGTAGAAGTCTATCGGCTGATGATACCAAAGCTTAATACCAAGTTTCATCCTCAGTGTTGGACCTCACATGATTTATTTAAACAGCATCATATATATAAATATATCATTTAATCATCACATATATCTTTACTTGACGTTACGCCGCTTCTGCTAGAAGAAACAAACAAGAAACTTAGTTTCTCTCTTTTTTTAAGTATCTTAAATAACTTCTAAATATCCGTACTTTCCACACGTGGACGTCTATCAGCTGATGATGATGCTGATGATCCGTACTTTAAAATAGTATACTTATAATCTGTGTTTTAAATAAAAGGGTTGTAAGAGTTCCAGCACAACATTCACGGAATCCAAGCCAACCTCACCTGCTCGTGGTGCACCCTGCTAATCAACAAACGAGGCTCTGGCTCCTACCAACCCAGATTAGACCAGTGTGATAAAAAATGGCCTAAATCCCCCCTTCTGGATCCTTCGATCGACGTGGGAATCTTTGGGGAGAACTATGTCCAGAACTTTCTATAATTTTCTCCTTGCGATGTTTATTATTACAACAAATCTATTCATAGTCAAGTTGTCTGACGGAACTTAAAGTTGCTTACTAATCAAGTGGTCTATCGTAACTTATCAGTAAGTAGCTGATATGGTGATTCCAATTACTGCTAAGATATGCCATTGAAATGTGAAAGAGTCGTCTAGATTATTAAGTTGTTCTTCCCCATATTTAATTCTTGGCTTAAATTTTCCACTTTATCCGATACTGATGACAAATAGAATGCTGATGTGATAAAGCGTGTTACTTAGTGCTCTTCTTAAGCCTTATTGCTGATATGGAAATTATCTATGGGGTCTATTATGTAGAATAAGATTATTTTTTATTCATACTTTATTCAAATGATCAAAATGAGAGCTTGGAGCCTGGGGCAAGTGTATTTGATCGTCATAGATAACTAAATGAACCAACTTACGGGATCCAAGCCAACCTCATCACCCTGATAATCGACAAACGAGGCTCTAGTTCCCACCAACCCGCATTGAGCCAGCGTAGAAGGAAATACCCTAAATGTCCCCATATGAATCCCTATCTGATCGTATGGGAATCTTTGAAGGCCTATGCCCAGAAGTGGACGTCTATCGGCTGATGATATTATCCATGCTCGTTGGGACAGCGGTTTTGTTGTCTTTTTTCGTTTCATTTTCATTTTTAATTTCTTTTCTTGTACTCGTTTCTTTATTCTTCTTTTATGCTTCTTTCCCTGTACCATTCTCTCATCTCCCATCACACTTTTGATCCTTTTTCATCTTTCATCCATATATAACTAAAATTGTTAAGAAATTATTTATCTCGCCAATTTTACATTTGTTTATGATTAATCTACAATTGTTCTATTTATATTCTATCAGTTTTCATTAACAATTGAATTCGTATCATTCATACGATATCATCATCATCAGCCGATAAAAATCCACTATTGGACATAGGCTTTCCCAAAAGATCCCAATACCGAACGGTCTTGCCCTGCCTGTATCACCGGACACCAGGAGCTGTTGCTTACAGGGGTTTGTATCGCTGCGTGGGGGAGTTGAGCTATTTCCCTCCACGCCGGCCCAACGTGGGTTGGTGGGAGCCAGAGGCTCGTTTGTTGATTAGCAGGGTGCATCACGAACAGATGAGGTTGGCTTGGGTCCCGTGTTGGGTGCCTTAGTTATTATATCTTTAAGCCGATTGTAGATATATAATTAAACGCGTCGATGGCATGTCCACAAGTTTCTCAGGTCTGAAGCGAACCCGGAGCCGGGAGAAGTTTCCAGCGTGCGCGGTGTGATCACGCCCCGTTCCGATACCCGCGCTACCTTCTACAAATAACAAGTTAACCCTTGTTGATTTTAATTAAACAAAATCATGCAGCTCTCCTTTGGCTGGATAAAAAACAATGGATCTTAACTTGACGGCTCTCGTGTACTCCGCTTTGTGCCGACGGTGATACAGTTTCGTGCATCCCTTTTGTGATCTCGCGTGATGAAAAATTATTTCTGCAGTATTCAAAGCATCGAAAAGCTTACGTTCGGGTAATTCGTTAATTACGATTTATCTCCTTTGTTACTATGATCGTTAAAATCAATCTTAATTAATAATTAGTCAAGAAATATAAACATTTACTATGCCATAGAAAAACTTCACAGACTCCTACTCTCCCATTAGATATGTTTAGGGAATCATTAAAATCATAAAACTTCCTTTTCTATCTTTCTCCTTTCATTGTTATAAGTATAGTAATAGTTTTTTTTTTTTAATTTTCAATAGAAAATTGTTTATAGGACATTATGTGTGTATAGAAAAGCTAAGGATCAAATTGGTTATTTTAATCTGATCGCCAGATTCCAGTTTGAAGAAGGCACCTGGTGATGATGATGATTGTGTTTGTATAATTTTGAAGCTGGTGGGGTAGATGTCACTTTTAATTTTTTAAATTGTTTTAGGCCCCACAGAAAATCAGGGTTGTCATCTTTATAGGCTACCCACTAAGGTACTTCAGTGGGCTCCTTTTCTCACGTGATCAAACTGTAATATTTTGGTGTTTTTATTTGAATTCCTTTTCTAATATATTTTTTATTCTTGTGGGAATAAACGGTATATTATTATTATATCTATATACTTACAAGTTAACTCTCTGCCCAAGTTCATTCTGTAGATATTCCAAGACTTCCTCTATGTCTACTTTCTCTATGACTCATCGTCTCAAATTGTATTAAGTGAAAGCATTTGTGATGGTAAATTGATCATTAATCAATATGAGTAAACTAAGTATACATTCTATACATCTACTGTACCCTTTATTGGGAAAAGAAAGTAAATATACTAAGTATTGTGTAGTTATTAATAATATAAGAGAAGCCACCTTACCTCGGTTCAGATGTCTCGCGATCGCAGCTCTGATCTACACAGAGTATGAAGTCCGATTAGATTCTGATGAAGAAAGACGTGGTGACTTAACCGACAGGTTCTATAAACAACAACCAGTGTGGTCTTAGCTTTGTGAGGTCTATTTTTGGTCTAGATATGAGAGAGCCGCTGGTAATAGAAAGAAAAAGCTAGCTGCCTATATTATCAATGTTATACATCTCTCATCATCACCAGCCAATAGACGTCCACCGCTAGACATAAGCTTCCCTCAAGAATCACCACCTTTGTAGGGGTTCTATGGAGTGATTTGGGCCATTTGGTGAAAGCCACAGCCTTGTTTGTTGATGAGCAGGGTGCACCACGAGCAGGTGAGATTAGCTTGGGTCCCGTGAGTTGTCATACGGGACCCTTTACATCATGGGATGTATGGACATCTCTCAGTTAACTATGTTTCTGTATATGGCATTGCTTTCGTAATAACCTATACGGGTCTTTATTAGAAATATCCAGTGTATATCCTCATCCCAAATTATATTAAAATATATATTAAGTATAAACAAAATACGTTACTCAAACCAGCCTTTGATGTCTCGGCGAATCGAAAATCATAGCGTATTTAAATTTTCAGGTATCGAAGAAAAAAAAAACAGCATCTTCTCCCCCGCGTACCGAGACAGGACTAATCGCTTGAGAGCCCCGCGGTACCCGCCCGCGATTATCCCGATCCCTTTTCTTTAAGTATTCAATTAAAATCGATCGCTCCAGCGTTTCCTGCAAAAGCCAAAGGAACACCATCAAAAGACGTCAAACGTAATCAATTTTACAAATACCCTCCCCGTGTACTCGCCTTTTTCTTCTGCCTTGATAAATCTCTAAAGCGAGCCAATACAGTTCAACAGTATTCAATCCGGCTCACTAACAAAAAAGTGACCTTTAATGCTATAGACATAGAGCTCATTTTGTAACGTCGCCGTCGGCACTTGAGACTATTTATCGACAATATCGCAAAATATGATAACACTGTGTGAAAGTATCGAACTTAACTTTATTAGATACAAGATAAAAACCCGACGGAACCCAGTCCTTTGTGAATAGGGGCCGTTATCCTCGTCGGGCGACGGTTACGACGTTGCGGCTCTGAGCAGGTCTGATCGATGCTGTATCGCCGTGTTATCGCTATAATGTGGCATTAAGGCGGAATCGTTCAAGGGAAAAATTGTCTAATAAATGTACTGAACACGCTTTGTGCCATTCACGGCTCCCCAGCGTGGCTCGTCGGTCCAAGCCGTACCAGATTCCAATCCTTAATATGTCTATTGTTACACCTTCCACCATTTCGCTGGTGGTATGTCACAGTTGCAACCGCTGAGCTGATTCCTGCCGTCGAAGACCAGTGTGCAAACATTACTGTTGTTATATAATGTATATTTAACCACATTGCGCTCATCGCCTTGATACTCTTATACTGTTACTCTAGTAATTTCACTAGCTGCAACGCCCTTCAAACCGGAGCACAGTAATATTCGCACAGTTGCTATTCAGCGGGAGAAATAGACGCTTCACTCTAAATGGTCTCCAGCTATAAAGACCTACCCCTGGTGGGTATATCACTATTCAATTGAGGTTAAATATAAATGAATAAATAGATATACATTTGTGACGTGTATGGGCGGCTTTATAAATCATAATCATGGTTATTTATACAGGCTCGATGGCCAAGCAGCGCGATAAAGGGGCCCGTGAATTATTAACGCATCTTCAGACCTCTCCCGCGAGGAGATGTTCGATGACGCCTCCATAAATAAAGGCATTTGATATTGGCTCATATTAATGACGCCTTTGGCGGCCGCACGATGCGGATACGGAAGTTGTTAAATATACCATCAGACTGTACTTCCTGTCTATTTTTTTCTATATCACAAAACATATATACTATAGATTTCCTCCTACATAGAGACTCGCCACATCCCTACAAGAATAAGGCCTTTCGCTGCTTTACTACCAACCCCCTATAACCCCTAGTTGGACTGCATCAGTGCATTCGGAGACAACCCCTGGTTCCCTTACAGAACCCACCGGTGCCCCTCTACACTTTGTATTATCACATCTCTGAGGAGGAGCCTAACCTTCCTAAGCACCATCGCTGAGCCATACGCTGTCCCACGCAGGTTCCCTTGTTGAGCGAAAAAGGCCCCCACCCTCAAAACCCGCGAAACTCCTGAACCCTTTCAGTCGCCTTCTACAACAGGCAGGGCTTACCTTGGTCCTGTTCTCACTAGGCCGAGACTGGGGTGGCAAGCATAAGACCTGGATATTTAAAATTTGGTAGAAATATTCCTTTAAGCGGTATACACAGCACAAGAGTAGTAGTAGATGTAGTGTTGGGAGGCTGCCCACAAGGTGGACCGACGATCTGGTGAAACGCGGGAAACCACTGGAGGAGGCATATGTCCAGTAGTGGAAGTCTATCGGCTGATGATGATGACTCAGCCCAACATTATGCTCGTCGCTTCAGACATACAATATTAAGTCCCATAACCTTAGTATTTTCACTAGCTACAGCGTCCTTCAAACCGGAGGACAGTAATGTTTGCACGCTACTCCTGGCAGTGGTGCCAAGACTGGTCTATTTTTAATGTTCATACGTTTCCATTGTTGCAGCGCCACCATGCCGCCGACGAAGAACGACATCTCCAAGTACTCCTACAGCCGATCCTGTTCACAGAGTAAGTACTGGATACGATTCTGATCGACCTAAGAGATGGCTAAAGTAGCCAGAAGCCAATGATCGAGCTGGTGATGATGGAAGGCTTCTGATGATTAGCTATCAAAGTTTTAACATCACAAATATAATCAAGACAGCAAGCTTTAGACGAAGCTACTGCAGCGGACAGACAGTACAGTGTTCCGGTTTGAAGGGCGCTGTAGCTATTGAAGTTACTGGGGTAACTAGACTCAACATGTAGTCTTAAAGCGACGAGCGCTAAGTGGGGTAAGGGGTTCCGCACAACAACTCACGGGATCCAAGCCAACGTCACCAGCTCGTGGTGCAGCCTGCTAATCAACAAACGAGGCTCTGGCTTCCACCACCCCGCATTGGGTCAGCGTAGTGGGAAACAGCCCAAATCTCCCCATATGAATAGCTATCTGATCGTGTGGGAATCTTTGGGTGAGGCCTATGTCCAGCAGTGGACGTCCATCAGCTGATGATGATGTATACCATTCTAACTACCGTCAGGTTCTTATAGGGTGTTCACCTGATGGTAAGTGATATGACTGCCCATAAACAGTGAATAGTTACAATAGTACACTGTGTTACAATTAGCTACAACGCCTTTCAAACCGGAACGCGGTAACCCTCGCACACTACCGATTCTCGGCTTCAACATGAGCTGGGGTGGTAGCTGGACGGTACCAGAGACCCACTACTAATATGACTTGCGCTTGACCACCCATAGACCAAGTCACTTAAAACCAGGTGATGTGAGGTAGATAAAAAAAAATGTTTAACATGATCGTCGTTTTCAGATGGTATGTCGATGTCGGCGAGGGTCTACCATCCAGCGACGAACCTCATGCCGCCGTCGCCGCCGTTGTCGCCCACCGGCGTGGCGCCCGGCTTCGGCTCCAGGTCCACCAACACCTGGAGCCGGCAGAACAGCCAGCCCAACGGGAAATACTCTTGATACAGCGGAAGTGCGATCTGTAGAAAAATTTAATCGCCACCTGGTTTCCAATGGTAACGGTTCTGTTTTATCTATGGAGCTGCAGCGTTCATCAGAGGTGGAACAAAATGGCGGCTGTTCTCACTGGCAATCAAGTGAATGAATGGATTTTGTATAAAAAAATGTCTTAAAGAGAACTAAGTGTTGTTAGTGAAATTAAAATTGTAAATATTTAGATTGTGCTATACCAGGTCTAAAACACCTTGTATATTCCTAGTTCATAGTGCGACTGCGAATAACATAGACATCTCCGTCCTGCGAAAGGTATAACTTAAATAAAATTTACAGGGCTTAATAAGCCTTGTACAGGCGGAATGACAATTTAACAAGATTAAAACGCCTTGTATATATCTCGCTTACCAAGAAACTGAGAAAAGCATACTGCTCTATTAAGAGAAAAGAATAACGTAAATAAATGTAGGTCTTCAATGAACCCTGTACCAGCAGAAAAATACTTATACCCGGTGCAAAATGCCTTGTATATGAATCACTTGCAATGCAACTGAGAAAAGTGGAGACTTCTCTATCATGTGAAAGGAAGTTAGTTAATTAAGCCTTGTATCGCAACTATGGAAGTTTACCAGGTATGAAATGCCTTGTACTGCAGCAATCGTCAGGAAACAAAACGGGAACAATTACTTTTTATGCAATAGAAGTCTAACCGTAGCTTAATGTTTATCTTATCTGTATTATATCGTCATCGGCCTGCGCAAGCCCACTAGTGGACGTGGGATCATGATGTATATTAATACACTCGCTGTTCCACGGCCGCTTTGCCGGCCGTTGTATGAAATTAGACCGGAAATAACTTCCTACAGCAACCGTTACCATAGCAACAACAGCATGAACATGTTCATAAAGGATCTATAGATCATTCCGAGTGTAATGCTCATGTTCATACGTTCACTAGTTTTCAAGTGACGAACAATTAATAACCTCTTTTTCAGGAAATAAAACTAAACAAATGATTAATCTGATTATTTAAGTTATACTATATTTTGTATGAGAATTTGTGCTTTAACTTCAACGCGATAAGGTTCATTTTACAATGTACATACAAATATAAATGCATTGAATAACGCAGCGATATATTACGACAGATTAATATATAATCAGTAGTATACCAGTTCAGGGTAGTGATATAAATAAACCGATGCTTGTACTTTAACTGTGAAGTTTAAGTTTTGTTAAGTTAAAATATTAAGTAATTTTTATTTTTACTTACGACTAGTGGTAGGCGTGTTGGTGGGAAGCGTCTATGTAAGTACCGAAGCTCGTGTTTCCGCCGGCAAACAGTAGTGTGGAGACATTGCTCTGTTCCGGTTTGCAGGACGTTGTAGCTATTGAAATTATTTCTGTGCACGAGCACTGCGGTAAAAAAAAAAGCATTATTTAGATAAAATCTGTTCCTTAATAATAAAATGTATGCTAAAGTTTAGGTAGATTAAGATAAATCATGACAAAGTATATTTAGGAAAGTAATCTTCAGCATCATCAAGCTACCCACTGCTGAAAGTAGCTATCAAGTATTAAAATATATAATTAAGTAGTTAAGTTATCAAATAACTTGGAGTTAAAGTTAACGATTTGAGTATTATATAACTGAACAAATGTATGGATGCTGTGATCTGTCATGTTTTAGTGACTTACTTATGATTGTACAGAGTAATATAAATAAATAATAAAAAGTTTTTATTATCAAACATTAATTTCATTTCATCTTCTTATTAAATTATACATGGCGCTGGTTTGAAGGGCGCTGTAGTTAGTGAAATTACTGAGCTAAGGAGACAACATTTTATATTTTAAAACGATAAGCACAACGTGGTGCTGTGTACAACATCCTCACAAGCGCCACGTTATAGGCAGGCGTATCACTTACCATCAGGTGAAGGTCGCGCTGGTCTCCTCGCTTCGTTGAATAAAAAAAATATATGATAAACATCTATTGAATATTTTTAAGAAATTCAGAAGTAAGACAAGTAGTGTGCATCAGTCAACGTCCTGATCAAACAGCTGGACTCCTCCCCCCATAGACCGGTTTCTCGCGACCACACAGTAAGCATGGTCTCTGGTGCCGTCGGACACACGGGAATGTCGTTTGTAGGGGTTTAACAGGATTTGGGCCATTTCCCACCACGCTGGTCCAATGCGGATCTGTAGGACCCAGAGACTCGTTTGTTGCATGGTGCTTCACAGGCCGATGAGGATGGCTTGGATCCCGTGAGTTGTCGTGCATGACGCACGTACACCCTCGTAGTAGCACACAAACTGTTTCAATTTGATTGTAGGAAAGTTCAGTAATCAACGTGGCAATAGTTAGATGCACTAGTTCTAACTACAGCTCCACCTGTTGAGGATATTTCTAAATGGATCAATAATTAAAGAATTTTAAATTTGTATATTTCTTTTAATCAATTAAGCAACGAGACGAGCGGAACATTCACCTGATGGTAAATGATCCGCCTGCCTATAAAACCGTGGCGCTAGTTAGGATGTTATACAAAGCACCACATTGCGCTCGTCACAAGAGATATAAGATGTTAAGTTTCGTTGTCCCAGTAATTATACAATGTAATGTTTAAACACGACTGTTTCGTGGGAAAAATAGCAACAGCGATCTATCACCTGTGAAGTTTTACTCATTTACTAGTATAATAGTGATGCGTAACTTACTTCTTTGTCATTAATAAGTTTTAATTTTACATCACAATAACGAAATCAGAAAGAGTTGTGAATAGCGCCATCTCTTAGTTGCTAGTTATTTTATTGATCAAAAATCAATTCAACTGTATATTTTTAATTGTGTATAATAGATGTCAGTGGAAACAAAATATAATCATAAAATAAAATATTTCATGTATAATCTCTTAAGTAGCTGTATATATCAGTCTTTAATTTAATAACTTAATTTAGAAAGTTAAAGACATACTTCTTATTACTAGTTCGATTTCACTCAATAACGGTGATGTAGTTTCGGTTTCAAAGTTAAGTATTTGATGTTTTAACCATATAAATAGTCATATATGTAAATATATACATACATATATATATATTATATACAAATACTTATATCAATTACAGATGTTAAAAACTATAAAAAAATTAAATTACTCATTATATTGCCATCTTGTGATAATTACTCGTTTTTTTCAGTCGAAATCATTAAAACGATCGATATATAATATGAGCAAGCTAGATGGCGCTGTTCACAATTTAGAAATTTTAATGTTTTACTTAAACATTCTTTTATAAAAAATTTATTAATGTTTTTGATTGTTTTAAAAAAGAACTAATACAGATTCTTTGAAGTACTTCATGAATTTTAAATTACAATCAAATGAATACAGAAGTGCTGCCGAAAATATTAAACATTCGAAAGCATTTCTCTCCCGATCAAAGCAAGTACCTCAGACAACCCCTCAACGAATATCGGGAGAGAGGACTGCGCATTTTTGATCTGTTAATTTCCTTTACTCCTAATTAATATCAGCGCAACGGAAAACCATAATACTGTAAGATAACGATACTTTATACCCTAACGCGAAACACTGAACCTTTTCATCGAAAGCACCGCGGTAATCCCTCCTCTATTGCAGCGCGGTAAAGAGTAATTTCGTTCTTACTGCACCCTGTTAGTTCTGTATTTTAATGTTCGGCTGTTTCAATTAGGCCCCATCGCCTAAGGCTATAAATTTGTGAAAAAAAAAAATCTCCACGTTGACATTAGAGCGTTCGCAAATAATATTTTCCTTTAATGGCGCGTCTCGTTAATTAAGAATTGAATTTTCAGTTAATACATACTCCTCCATACAATAACGGTTCATTTTTAAATGGGATTCCTTTTCATGAAATGTATGTATGGAATGATCCCTACTCTTAAAGAATGGTTGAGATTTCTTTTTTTTTTTTTAATTCCAACTGTAAACATTTACTACGTGGTATGCATTAAACGATTATTTAATTTTTTTTTTTTATCGCATAGATAAGGCAAACGAGCAAGACGGGTCACCTGATGGTAAGTGATTCACCGCCGCCCACGTCACTAGCGACGCCAGTGCCTTGCCTATCCTTCAGGTAACAATATGCTCTTTTCATCATCATCAGCCGACAGACCTCTTCCAAAGATCTCCACATCATTGGACTTCATTGAGGGGAATTGAGCCGTAACTCACCACGCTGGCCCAGTGTGGGTTGGTGGGTGATCAGAACGCCGTCATATTCAGTAGGGTGCATCGCGCCCAGGTGAGATATACACTGCATCACGTTGTGTTCGTCGCCTGAGACATGAGATACTGTCTCCTGCGCCTTTTAAACCGGAACACAGTAAGAATTGGCGGCAGAAGAAAGCGCTGCCGTGGTATCTACTAAGACGGTTTCCGGGAAGAGAGACGTACCACCAGTGTAATCACTGCATTGCATATGTTAATACTAGTAACTAGTACTAGATATAAAGGGTTGATGAGGAATCCTCGTCCTTTCAATGCGGAACGTCCTGAAATTTTTCACGAGTCCTCTTCCTCATCAGTTTTCACGAAGATTAGTCTTAAAAAATCCTTTTCCACATGTATGGGAATTTTTAAAAGATTTTTTATTCGATGAAGCGACGAGACGAGTACAACGATCACCTGATGGTAAGTGATACGTCAGTCCATAGCAACCTCAATTTTACTATCTACAACGCCTTTCAAACCGGATTACAGTAATGTCTCCATGGTACTGTTTAGCCGTAGAAATAGTTACTGCAGTGGTACCTTCTTTTTTATCGCGGAAGAAATCTTAAAAGATATCCTGTTACTGGGGGAAGACAAGGTCAAGGCTTCTACCCACTAAAATGCCTTTGGTGGTCTCCGTGACTGCATTAGGAGGGGCTCCGGGATTTTCTACAGAAGGCACCTATGCCTCCCTGCACTGGCTAAAATATCATGGCAAAGTCCTCAGCACCCACGCTGTGCTACGGCAAATACAAGACCACCATGCAGTTGCCGTCCTCCTAAGGCTCCCTTATTGAGCTCTGAGGTCCCCACCCTCAAAGCCCACGAACCCGAGGACCCTTTTAGTCGCCTTGAACGACAGAGAGGAAATACCTTAGTCTTATTCTTAATAGCCCGTAGACCACAGGGCTGACTGCGGTGGTGACAACAGCTAGTATTTGTCACTTATTCCTCATCCTTCCTCATCCTTACAACTGATTCCTCATCACGCCTATTAGATTCGCGTTGATGGGTCTTGTAGCTATGGAGCGGTCATCGCTATAGTTAGCTACAGTCAATGCAGCCAATGATGAGGTGATTGGATCACGGGTACGTCTATATATAGAAAATGCATCAGCGGCGCGCATGCAGCCGACGTGTGGCTGGTTTATTGGCGGAACTAGTCCAGCTCCGCGCCAGTTCGAACAAGTTCATTTCCGCAAAAAAAAAAAATAACCTTTATTTTTTTTTATGCAACAAACCTGAAGACATTGACCTGATTGTAAGTGATATAATCCTGAATAACTACGTGGAGCTAGTTATGATGGCACAGCACCACACTGCGCCTGTCACCATGAAAATATCGAGTCTCGTTACCCCAGTAATTACATTAGCTACAGCGCCTCTCAGGAGTAGGAGCTGTGGTGGTAATCATCTAGACGATCTCTAGCTAAGAGACCTATCATCAGTGCTGGTGAAATGATTGGGGGTAAGGTTTAACATCATACGTCTCCAAGCACTGATGTTGAGTATATCATACTAAGTAGTTCCATGTTATGGGCAGCCGTATCTATTAACAATGAACACTAATAATAACATCACTATCTACAACGCCCTTCAATCCGGAACGTTGTAACGTATGCATACATCTCGCCGATGGTGTCTAGACGGTCTCCGGCAGTATTCCTACCACCATTATATTTGTGATGATTACCAAACGACGTTCAGCCGAAGTGGCAATGCGGAATGGATCCTGATCAGAATTGACTCCGTGCCGCTCGGATGACGGACGGTGACCTGCGACCGGCCGCCGTCGAGCCGGACACTCGCGTGATTTATTGCGCTACGTTTCATTACGAACGTATTGAATAGACGGCGCCATTTATTATATACCTCTATAATATATATATATATATATATATATATATATATATATATATATATATTCATTACTATAATGATGCGCTAGTTAGGATGATATACACAGCACTAAATTGTGCTTTGAGACATATTAAGTCTCGTTACCCCAGTAACTACTGGTGGTAGGTCTCAGTAGCCGGAGACTGTCTGAGTAAGATACCACCGCAGCGCCTATTGCAGGCGACAAACAGTAATATGCGAACATTACTGTAATCCGGTTTGAAGGGCGCTGTAGCTAGTGTAATTAGTGGGGTAAAGAGACTCAACATCTTGTCACAGGCGACGAGCGCAATGTGGTGCAGTGTATAATCCTAACCAGCGCCGTGTTGATTATGAGCAGATGTATCACTTACCATCAGTGAACGTCCCGCTCCTCAAGTCGTTTCGAGTCTAGTCTTCACTCCAATTTTATTGTCTACAGCGTCCTTCCAACCGGATTACACTGTTGTCTGCGAACAGAAACACTTAGATGAGCCCCGGCGACGGATACCTACCACCAGTAAATTTCATGATAATTTCAGACGACCCATTAATTCGTGTTCTTATCAGGGCGGGTGGAGAGGGTGGGGACGGAAGCTGAACTTCTTTTTTATTTATCGCCATCTCGTCTCCAATTTATCTCGTGTCCATTGTCACCGCGCTATCGGCCGCTTGCTTTCTGAACATTTTTAATTTAGAGCGCGAACGAAAACTTATTGATTTATGGGAGCTTTTAATTACGAGCTTTCCAACTTATTCATTAACGACTTCCGCCCCCGGGGCTACGGTTCAGCCGATACACTACTATAAACTTAGTGCCTTTCCCTGCCCCTTCCCAGTGGACCGACGATTTCGAGATCGAAGTAGATTCTTTGGGAGAGGCCCATGTCCAGCTGTGGTCGCCAATCGGCTGATGATGATGCTTTACTTCAAGTTAAAGGAAGACATAACAAAGTGAAATCCGTTTGTGACTTAACTCGCAACGAATAAACTTATTTTTTATTCGCAGCATTGTCGTACATTGTTTATATTATCTGTAGAAATGTAAAAGCTTAATCAATTACTTCATACTTAAGTTAATAAAGTTTAAGTTATTTATTATATAAAACAAAATGGCCGACATTAAAAACAATAAACCAACGTAATATCTCTTTATATAATCATTGGGAAGTATTAACAATGGCAATGGATGCGGGCAGCGTTGGACTGAATTTAAAGAAGATCTTTAGAAGGTATTTTTGTCCAGCAGTGGGCATCGATTATCTGATGATGATAACTTTTATTTAGTATTTTTTCTATATTTGTTACTAAGGGAATTATTTAACTGTTAAAATTAATTGAGTGATGTCAAGACAGCGGTGTGTTGTTATCGGTCGATGATTTATTCTTATGTAGGACTGAAATAAGATTATTATAATATAAAAAGAAGATAAAATCTTTGACACTAAAATTTAAGTGATTTAAACACGTAAAATGTAGTTTGAAATATATATTAGTTTACCCGGGTATATCCGGCCAATATGTAGATTAACGGCGTAGAATACTAATATAAAAACAAAGTAATATATAATGAAAACTGATATCGTTTGTTCAATGATCACGTGAAAATAAGTGAATGTATCGACACGGGAATATGAGCATCCAACGCAGTATGAATTGTAGATTGTTATACGATGTTTATTTTTTTAATTTCATAGATCCTTCATCATTTTATTTCTAATGAACTTTTAGAAACATTTTCATTCGGTGTTATTTATGCGGTTGCTATAGTAACGGTTGCTGTAGAAAGTCATTTGCGATTTAATTCTCTATAACGGCCAGCAAAGCGGGCGGAGAACAACTAGTATCCTTATAATCATCATTAACGTCCACCACTGGACATAGGTCTACCTCAAAGATCTCCACATAGATCGGTCCTGCGTTGCTCTCATCCAGTGGCTTCCCGCGATCCTCACCACATCGTCAGTCCACCTTGTGGGAGACTTCCCAACACTACGTCTACCGGTACGCACTAGTATATATATATATATTACCCTTCCATTACTATCCCTACTCTAGTACTAATATATATATATATATATATATATATATTGACGATGCAACTCAACATATATATATATGTTGAGTGAGTAGTAGTCGACTGCTGCTGCTGTGTTACTTTGCTCAGCCGACACAATGATGAAGGGATTTTAAATCGAATCATTACTTGTGATGAAAAATGGATGCTGTACGATAATCGGAAGCGCTCGTCGCAATGGTTGAACCCTGGAGACCCAGCCAGATGCTGCCTTAAACGAAAATTGACTCGGAAAAGTTATTTATGAGTGTTTAGTGGACTAGCGCCGGTGTCGTTCACTGCAGCTTCCTAAAATCTGGCCCAACGATTACGGCAGATATCTATTATTAGCAACTGCAGACCCTGAAGGTAGAACTAGCTGCTGAACAACCGAGATTGGTCAATCGCTCTAGGCCACTGCTGCTTCACGACAACGCAACACCACCACCACACACTGCACAACAAACAACCACTAAATTATATGAGCTACAATTAGATTGTCTGCGACATCCACCGTACTCCCCGGACCTTCCCCCAACAGATTACCATTGTTTCCGGTATTTGGACAACTTCTTACAAGGAAAAAAAATCAATTCCGATGCGGCAGTACAAACCGTCTTCAAAGAGGTTATTGATTCTCACCCCCATAGTTTTGTTAGTAAAGGGATCAATGACCTACCTATGAGATACCAAAACTGCATAGATAACAACGCGGTGCATACTTTGAGTAATTAAATATATTTTACAAAAAGAAAAAAAATTACTATATTCCTCCCTTACAAAACGACAATTTCGTATGTAAGGACCTACTATATACGTACTATTGTGTTGCCTTCTCCATAGTATACATATACTCTATCATCAGCTTGAAAAGGACAGCATGCTTGATGATAAAGTATATGTTATAAGTATCACAGGACGATGGATTGGAATAGAGGAATATTAAGTAAAAAATTTGCCCCGGGTGAGGATCGAACTCACGACCTTAAGATTATGAGACTTACGCGCTGCCTACTGCGCTACCGAGGCCTTCAGCTATCTGTCACATTATATCATCATATCACCAGTATATTGTAATCTTTTATAATTTTTCTATCACTACCCCAAAAGAAGAGATAACAAACATGATAATAAACTTAGTTCATAATTTTGATCTCTATTGCTATCAAAAGTACGACTGATGGCAATAGAAATTGCATAGCATAGATTTTGTTTTATTCAATGAAGTATCAAAAAGACGTTCAATTGGCGATAGTATGTTTATATATAACACGCACTAGTTAGGATGATATACACAGCACCATAAACTGCTCGTACCGTCTATGTACAAACAGCAGTGTGCAAACATTACTGTGTTCCGTTTTGAGGGACGCTGTAGCTAGTAAAATTACTGGGTTTACGAGACTTAACATCTTATGTCTCAAAGCGATGAGCGCAATATGGTGCTTTGTATATCATCTTAACTAGCGCCACGTTATACTGGCAAGCGTATCACTTACCATCAGCTGAACGTCGCGCTAGTGTAGCCCCTTCTTTAAATAAAAACAAATATCATTGTTAAGTTAGTTTTTTTAGATTTTTGTGTAAAAAAAAAACTATTTAACGCGTGGTTCTTTTCACATCGCTGGTGAACGTTTAAACTCATAAATAGTTTAAAGGCAAATAACAAATTGAATACAGTGAGGGGCGCGGCCTGGGGTGCGGGGGTAGAGGGGGTAGGGAGTTGCAGGGGCAGCGGCAGGGGCGCCGCGACCGCAACTATCGGCGGCCGCGTGCAATTGACAGCGGCGCTCAATTTATGGCCCAGCACTGTCTACTACCACGGGCACCTGCGCTGGATGTGGCATGGTAACATCACCACTGACTGCATTGTTGTTATGGGCAGGTTATACATTTTAGCCTTAGGAGGACGGCAAATGCATGGTGGTCTTGTATTTGCCGTAGCACAGCGTGGATGCTGAGGGCTTTGCCCTTCCGTGGGATGTTTAAGCCAGAGTGCAGGGGGAACCGTTCGTTCCGTAGGAGATCCCGGAGAGGGGTAGATTCAAACATAACCTGATCACTCCCTTAAAAGCAGGGTATTTTTCAAGGAGATTTCACCCGCGATAATAAAAAAGAGGAGTATTAGCCCGATAAGCTAGTAAGTTTAAAATGATCTCATCTTCGCAATCTATTTAACCAAAGACCCTTTCCCTGGCCTTCAATAACTGGCCATTTTTCTTCTTAAAGTGCCTCTCCAACTAGTGAAGGTTGGTGATCAGCCTGGTACAGTCCTTTCTTTCTGTCTCCGATTCGGCGGAAGAATTTGGACGCCACAGATATGCCAGTCCATTCCCTGATATTCCTCAACCATGATTTTTTCCTTCTCCCCACCTTTCGTTTTCCAGAAACTTTATCCATTATTTGGCTATTTTTACTACTGTTTTTTCGTAACTTTGTATTACTTTATGTTAAACTCCTTTTACTCCTTCGAGACTCTTGTCTCTCACTCTCCACAGGAACACTGTGGATGTTTAAAAAAAAAACAATTAAGACTAATTTGTCGTAGCTTCTTATTGGTGTATATTTATAATGGCACTGCCCGACGCTGCAGGTGCATCTTACCCGTTGCGTAGTTTCATCGTTGAAGCAAATAGTGTATAAATCGCTGGTGTCACTTAATGCTAAGTGACACTTCCGGTCGCCCTATATCCCCGTGGCCGGCCAGTATTTAATTAATTCCCGCATTCGAATAGTGCGAATTTTGACTGCGACTGAAGCCAACGGTTATTTGTTTTGTCGTTTTAAATTAACGCCTCGCCGCGCGGCCCGCTGCTTTTTCAACCCCGATAATAGTACACTACAATTTAGACTATTTTTGACACTAGATTTCATCCCAGTATATTCTCGTAACAATTACTTTAATAGAAAATATCACAATAAAAAGAAGTGAAACCGCAAATTACTTGATATATTAACTTGTCTCCATTCGAGTAGACAACAACTTAGTACTAAGTACTAGTAGTAGTAGTTTACTGGTGGTAGGTCTCGATTGTCTCACCGCACTATCACAGCCGACAGACATTACTGTGATCAGGTTTGAAGGGCGCTGCAGTTAGTAAATTTACTGGGGTAACTTGATTCAACATCTCGTGTCTTAAGACGACGAGCGCATTGTGGTGTCGCGTGACACGTCCCGACTAACGCCACATTGTTATGGACAGGCGTATCACTTACCATCACGTGAACGTCCCGCTCGTCGAAAAAGACTTTAAATTCAATACGGAGACAAAGTTCCGCAGAGGTTTGAGGTGTAGAGCGATCTATAGGGTACTTAATTGAGACGTTTATTTTAATTCACTTAATCCGACCGAAAGTTTACTTGCGAAATTAAATGTACACATCCGTTGGACGTCCGTCCGGCGGCCATCTTGGTTGATAATTAAAAAAAACGTGTATCTCTTTAGAAAAATTAGCTCGAGTCTCGGATTAATCATTCCGCAGATAAGCGAGGGAATAATTAGCCCCCCTCTCACCCCCGTGGTAAGCGAGGAAGCTTTTTTGCTAATTAGAAATAAATATATAATGAGAACTTAATCGGCGCCAAGTTCTTTCGATTTCTAATGAAAAAAAAAAACTAATGGAATTGTAATATAGATCACGGATAGATCAATGTGAAGAAAGATTTTTTTTTATTCTAATTTTAATTTTCTATCGCTGGTATCATTTAAACTAAAAGAGCTTTTCATGAGTGGAAAGTAATAATACTTTATATATAACTTACTTAGATATACATAGTATTTATATTATATTATATTATACTGGTGGTAGGTCTCTGTTGGAGGAGACCGTCTAAGTAGCTACCACCGCCTATTGCAGCCGACGAACATTACTGTGTTCCGGTTTAAAGGGTGCTTTAGCTAGTGAAATTACTGTCGTAGCTAATCTTAACATCCTATGTCTCAAGATCACAACAATGGGATGCTGTATATATAATTATATCTGGCGCGACGTTGATAAGAAAGCCTGTTGTCTATAAAGGTAGGGGTATCACTTACCATCAGGTGAACGTCAGGCTCGTACCGTCGCTTCGTTCAAACGGAAGCAGACTGCGTTCATATGGAATTTAAATATGTAGTCTTAATGTTGAATGAAAAAAGATACTTCCGACCAGTGCTTAGTCAGCGTCGCTGCAAAAACTGAATTCCAGGGGGCGCCCTCGCGCAACATTAACATCTTCATCGGCAGGGGAGTCCGGGCGTATTAACTAGTGAAGGCATCAGATATGAATCTTTAATTTTCCAAATTTATTAAAACGCTAAGCGCGCCCCGCGCTCAAACAGTAATATTTTTAACGACGGAGGTTAGACGGCAGCGCTGTCCTCTCCAATATTTCATCGACAAAATATATCATACTATATATTGAAAAATCAATCTTCGTAAAGATTACATCATCATCATCATCATCAACCAACAGATGTCTACTGCAGGGCGTATGCCTTCCCGAAATATATTCAAATCGGTCGGCCCACGCTGTCTGCTTCAATCAGCTTCACGCGACCTATAAATATAAATATGAATATAAAAAATAAAGAAGAAAGAATATGGAGAAGAAGATTATATAAATATCTTCAAATACATATAATTCATATTTTTTTTTCCAACGCTTCATCTGGTACAAATCATCGCAATACTCTACTTGGATAAGCCATACTCATGATTGTAGCTATTAACTCCACCTTTTTAAACCTTAAAAAAAACATAATTAAGAAAAATAATGATATATATATAAATTAGGCAAATAAAATCTCTTGATATCAATAAACAAAGAGAAGAATATAAAAATAAAGAGATTAGTTAAAAGAGATAAAGCAGATGAAGATGGGGAGGTAAGCCCGCCTAGAATAGAAAGTAATGTTTCTAATATGATATGATCCCTATGAACGTCCAAACTTCATCACGCGATATCCTGGATTCTAGGGCCACAGTGTCAAGAAGGTTACTGACGAATAACGAAGTTCTCACCTGATTATCAAGCGGTTTTCCATGACAACGGGGTGCTAGTTAAGATGCGATATCATCATCATCAGCCGATAGACGTCTACTGCTGGACGTAAGCCTCCCCCAAAGATTCCCACATCAGTCGGGTAAGAATTCATATGCGGGATTCGGTCCATTTTCCACCACGCTGGCGCAATGCGGGTCGATGGAAACCAGAGCTTCGTGTGTTAATTAGCAGGGTTCACCATGACCAGGTGAGATTGGCTTGGATTCCGTGAGTTCTTGTGCGGGAATCCTTACACCCCAGTGTGCTATAAGCAGCTTTATATTGTGCTTGTCCTCTTGAGACATAAGATGTTTAGTTTCGTTACCACAGTAATTTCATCTACGGCGTCCTTTAAACCGTTGTTAATGTACACACCACTGTACTGCACCTCGATGGTCTACGGCCATAAAGACTTGTCACAAGTAAACAATCATTTGCTCAAAGGTCTACAACGGAGATCAATCAGTGAAGGGTAAGTTGGAAATGTTAAGTATTGATTGGTTGTGCGTGTGTGAAGGTCTGATGTCACCAGCGACGAGTGGAATCGATCGGTGATCTCATCACATCTATAAATAGCTTCCGCCGAAGCGAAATAGCGTTCATTGCTGCACGAAGATAGCGCGTGACCCTCGGGATCCGGGGTCTGGAATCAATTTGACATCAATATGAAATAATTGAATGATAACAATGTGGGACGATTTTATCGAACAATTAAGCGCTGATGTCATGCGCACCATGAAGTCCGTCCAACGCACAGGAATTGATTCGTGATGCTGTGCATCCGCATGCTCGCATTGTTTCGCCGCACCGTCATCGGCCTCATTGATATTTACTGGCGAATCAATTCCAGTATTGGCTTCTAAGTAGATTATGTACCCTCACTTCAGAGTTTTACGATCTATTATTTAGTGTTCTCGTCTCTTACATTTACGAGTTTCTAATTCCATGTCAGCAGCTGCAGAGCGGTTTTCATCTTCACTGATTTTGAGCTTCCGGTAAAAGTAAATGTCGGGAGAAAATTTACATTGTTCAGTAACTATAACTTGACCGGCATGGTGAAATGGCTTTCACTTTCCACTTGTGAGAGTTCTACACTTATTATTTCTTTCTTGATCTGTATTTGCATCTTTTGCAACTATTTCTTCTTAATCTACTGTACAAGCTATAACATTATCAATTTTTTTTTTAACAATAGCTTTCTCCTGGTACTGTACCAATTGATTGTAGTCTTCAATTATAGGCAAAGATTTTAATTAAGATTTTTTATCGTTTCTCAATAACAATGAGAAATCTTTATTATTTCTTAACGAGCACCTCGAACGTACCTCTTTGTACCTTTGTCTTCTTCTTCTTAAAGTGCCTCTCCAACTAGTAAAGGTTAGGGATCAGCGTCGTACAATCCTTTCTGATGATAATCTCGCCTGAAATCGTAACGAGATAAACCAGAACATTCAACTGGTAATAGGAATTATTGGAATTCAAAACAAAGTAACTATAATTAGGGTGAGAATCAAAGCATGACGTTGTGATTTGTGGTCTTTCATTATCATCAGGCGATAAACGTTCATTGCTGGATGTAGATCTCCACCAAGAGATCTTTGCGCTGTCCGCATCCAGCAGCTTCCGGCGAACTTACAGTCAACATGGTCTCCGGTATCGCCGGGCACTAGGAGCCATCGTCTTTAATGGTAGACATGGGGGGAGTTGCGTCATTTCCTACCACCCTGGCCTAATGCGGATCGGCGGGAGTCGTGAGCCTCGTTTGTTGATTAGCAGGATACGCCACGAGAAGTTGAGGTTGGCTTGGTTCCCGAATGCTGTTGTGCGGGAGCCATTACACCCCCGTTGTGGTCTTTAGATGCAAAGAATTATAAAGTTAATAATTTCACCAGCTACCCTTCAGTTACGTTTGTATATTAATGTTCGGCGGATGTAAGCGTTTCCAGCAATAGCTAACCATTAAAGAAAGAACTCCTCTTATCGTATTATAGAGATACAAATATAATAGAGACTGTATCGATACACGGACCGGCGACATCACTAGCGTCGGTACACGATAGGAAATTAAAATTTTCCTCTTCATTTAAAAAGAAGCACTGCCCCCGGCTAACTCCTTAATGCGACGCTCCATCTATCTCGAACCTGTACATGCTTATGGATGTACCTACCGGAGCGGCTGCGATGTTATTTGGTCACAGTTATTTAAAACTTTCTTCATATTTATTACTGGACTCCCACTGATGGGCATGAGTCACTGATCTCCAAAACGATTAGTTTTGCGCTGTCTATATCCACTGCGTAGTTATAAAATGCTTTACTTGCTGATCCGATTAATTCAATCTTCGGTCGCAGTTCCTGGTGCCTAACATCTTATCTTCTAGAGATTCCTAGGTCACATTTTCGGACAATACCACTTATTCGTGAGACCTATAGTTAGTAGTGGACGTCAGTAGTTGAAATAATGATCGCCCTAGAATGGTAGTAATCTTTCCGTAAACGCTTAGTTAGCTACTAATCTCCTATTGTATAATATTATATAGTCTTTCACTAATTTTCAGGTGAAAGTTCAGTTAGTTTCCCGTGTAATTATCCTCATTTTCAAAGCAATATATAGATCGGTGTACCAAAGCCGTCTTTGAGTAAAACGGTAAAGCAAATACCGCAGACATCCGCACAAGTCAAGCGATTCAAAAGTTATAACTTCCGAGAGAAATTTCGACGGAAGTATAAACTTGCACACCCATGCAGCCTTTGATGCTGTATTGAAAACCGAATGGCGCGGGGAATGGATTCCTGTGCTGCTCCCGGGCTTGAGACGGAATCGGGAGCGTGTTGAATGGAGTCCGAAGAACTTTCGCCCGGAGGCATTCGAGTTTTCTCGAAAAGAAAAAAAAATCCTTTTTCGTCCCCAAACCGCTGTAAAGTTTAAAAACGTCTTGAGGGATTTTTTTTTCGACAAAACGATAACAATCTTGGAACTAAAAACTTCTCAAAGCGGATGAAGTGGTGAATATTTAATTGTGTTGTTTATTTGCATGTAACAGGAAGCAGCGAGAGGAGTTGAGAAAGAAGTGCATCCCCTGGTAAGGAAGTCGCAAATTGTAGATAGTTATACGACGGTTAAAAGATAATTAAAAATCTGTAAACATCGTTTACTTGCAGCATCTGATGACGATGACGCAGATCACAAGGATCTTAGACTTCTTTTGTTGATGAGATGTAAGGGTTCCCGCACAACAACTCACAAGATCCAAGTCAACCTCACTTGCTCGTGGTGCATCCTGCTATTCAACAAACGGGACTCTGGTATCCCACTAACCCGCCTTGTGGCAGCGTGGTGGGAAATGGCCCAAATCTCCCCACATATGAACTCTTACAGACGACGAGGCCAAATGGCTCGGCGGTGCCAGAGGCCATACTGACAGCAGCGCAGGACCGAACGACGTCGAGATTTTGGGGGAGGCCTATGTCCAGCAGTGGAAGTCTATCAGCTGATGATGATTATGATGAAAATTCCCTATTAATTTAACGGCGTCTTCTCAAGCGAAGTATTCTAATGAGAGTAGAGATATGCCTGACTAGACGGTTTCCGGCTACGGAGACCTACCATCCAGTCGACAGGTTGTTCAGCAATGATTGTGGAGCTGCGTGTAATAAACAAACACGTCAAGAGACCCCAATCACCGCGTAACAAGGATCCCGCGCCGCTGGGGGACCAGCACCAGGCGCCTCCGCCGCGCCGCGCCCGTTCAGAAATCGATGCCGGTGTTTAATTAAATTCAAATCAAATTATCAAGAAGGACGACCGTCTTGAAACTGATTGGATCTATGCAGAGCTGAGCTGGATTATGCACCGCTGAAAAATATTGATCATCAATGAGGTTTTTTCTGGACAAGCATAATAACTTTATCCAAAATCCGAGAGGGCGTAAGGGGCCTCGCACAATACTAATGAGACTGAAGCCAACCATCTGTTCGTGGAGCACATTACTAATCAACCTCCAAAAACGACGGAGTCTAATACTCGGCGATGCAGGCAGCACAGGACTGATCTATATATATCTTCGGGTGAGGTCTCTATGCCCAGCAGTGGACGTCTATCGGCTGGCGATGATGAATCCAAGATACATAGTATAATTGAAGCTCACAAACTATAACAAACTAAAAGACTAAAACGCTCTACACTAGCTAACCACTGAATTACACTTCAGTAGCTTAATGGAGATATCATTGACATGGAGAAGAAATCCTTGTTAGAGAAGACTTTGTGTCCCAGCAGTGGGAACATTAAAAGGGTATCAATTAAACAATAACCTATTATAGGAAAACGTCCAATTCGCAAATAAACTGGTATGGTGAATAAATGACTTTGACTTTCTTCTTGTGTATAGAAGCCTCAAGACCCTGAAGTGTTTTTTTTTATATTTCTAAAATATTTAAAATATCATCAGTTTTCTGCCACGCACAGTAAATATCTGGAACTCGTTGCCATCAGCGGTCTTCCCCAACAACTGCGACATTGGGTTATTCAAGAAAAGAGCATATTCTTACCTGAAGGGTAGGCAACGCACTGGCGTCGCTAGTGACGTGGGCGGCGGTGAATCACTTACCATCAGGTGACCCGTCTTGCTCGTTTGCCTCTTATTTTACATAAAAAAAAATAAATAAATAAATCACGGAATTTACTGTACCCCGTAGTACATTGACGATTTAATTTCAATTATTTAGAAGTAAGTAGATAACTTGAGAGGTCTGTGTCCATCAATAAACTGCCGTAGCCTGATGAAGTCAATATTTATACACAACATTAGCGAATTTACTTATTACTGGTAATGTTATAATTTTTTTATTTTGAATAAGCGTATAATATTCCTGGATTTTAATTAAAAAAAAATGTTTTACTTATTTTCTTATTACTTTCTTAGAGTCTAAATATAAGGGTAGACAATAAGAAGGATGCGATATCAATGATACCACTCTATTTATGTTTTGGTAAATGAAGGGAAGCCCAGCTCTGTGTAAATACACGGCCGTCTGTCAGCAATTGAGCCGGGCGAGTCATCTAATCAGCGCGGCGTCAATCTGACAGCATCCGAACCCGAGGCCGTTCGATTTGCATTCGATACGCGAATTCTCGCGCTCGCTACGCCCCGCTCTTTAAGTTAACTGACACTTTGATGCGCGCACCCCGCCTCGGTTGCTTATTGCTTGATCGCAGTGACGGCAGCACGGAGTTTAAGGGTGTTTTGGGATAATAAAATAATTAAACTGCCAAATGAACCAACTCGGTTTATAATACACGCAACACGACCCGAGGAGATGCGGGTTCGATCCCCACAGCTTTAACCTTCGCTGATGGGAATTAATCTGGGGAAACGAAGACGTACCCAGAATATACCAACTTAAAGGTGACTTGTACAAGACACATATACCAACCTGCGTGAGGAATAAAAGATCTAGACTTTTTACTGTCCTAACTCAATAAAAAAGGAACTGTAACTTAACAAAGCTGTGCTTACATTAAACACAAGCAATTGTCAATTTTCTTTAACTTCCTTTCAGATTAACGAAAGAAAAAACGTTAAATATTATTAAATGATAGCCAACTATGGTTACAAGTTTAAGTTACATAAATTTCGTCTGCCAGCTTAATTAAGGGATGACCACATGCCCGCGATATCTAATAAGCCCCGAAAGCCCCGGCACACGCGAGTGGGACCGCAGGTCCGCATTACAACCCTCTAAATCATATATTAGCGGAAAAATAAGTCTAATGGCCGACTTATAATCAAAGAAAGAAAATTCTGACCACACGTGGTGTAAGGCCTGCCCTCTTACAAAAGCGAGGCTAATAATATATTTTGGGGGTGTTATATTCGGGAAGACCAGCAGTGGACTGGTGTAATGGGACAATGAAGAATACATTTATACATAGTTAACCTCGAGTATAAGTGAGAACATGGTTGAAGATGATTAAGCATACTAATGTAGATTTCTTGACCCTTGACCCTCATACCGGAAGCGTACGATGCTGTCATGGTAGTCTATTTCCGATGCTATAGATTAGAATGAAAGTTCAGAAGTAATTTAAAACGAGGACATGTTGCAGTGTTTATCCTCTTAACTACCGTCATGTTCTTATTGATAGGACTATGCTCGGGGTTTCCCTGCGTGATCGAACCAGAAATGAGGAGATCCGCAGGAGAACTAAAGTTACCGATATAGTCCAAAAGATTAGCGTTAAGTGGCAATGGGCAGGACACATCGCTCGAAGGATTGACAGCCGATGAGGGCATTAAGGCTAAGAAGACATAGTACTAGCAGGCCCCCCACCAGATGATCCGACGATCTGGTGAAGGTTCCGGGAAGCAGCTGTATGTGGGTAGACAGAGATGTGGAGATCTTTAAGGGAGGCCTATATCCAGCAGTGAACATCTGTCGTCTGATAATGATGATGATGGTAGAAGTGGAGTACTAAAATGAGCATAGGTTTTAGTTTAGTGTTTTAATACTAGTAAGACCTAGCTAAGGTTAAGAGGGGATCTTCTTGATGTAAGGGATTAATCTAGAAGTCCATTCATTGCGATTCTTACTAATAGATGAGACTACACTAGTATTTATTCTTTATACTATAGTTTGTATTAGCTTAGCTAATTCGCCGGTGCTGTGTGTAGGGGGCGTTATTAGAAATAAAGGGGGAGGCCTGCGACAGGGTGGACATCAAAAGCGTTAAGTGCTCCTTTGCTCATCGAATCCCATTTACTGCGGACTTCCCCTCGCGATAAATAAGATTATATTTGGCGACACGTTATTTTTGTTATTTGCTTTTCTTAGATTTCGTCCTTTACTCCAGCTTCCTTTATACACTTATTTATACTTGGGGGTAGGTTTACTGCCGGAGACCGTCTAGGTAGGTACCACTGCAACGCCTGTTGCAGCCGACAGACAGTACTGTGCAAACATTACTGTTTGAAGGGCGGTGCGGCTAGTGAAGTTACTGGGGTGACGAGACAACTTCTTAAGTCTCAAGGCGACGAGCGCAATGTGGTGCAGCCATCCTAACCAGCGCCTAATTCCTAATTTAAATTATATGGATTCAGTTTTGTACTGACGGCACGTCTCTGTTGTTGGAGACCGTTCAAGTGCTCACCACAGCTTCTATTCCTGACAGCAAACAGTAGTTTGCAAACATTATTATGTTCCAGTTTGAAGGACGCTGTAGCTAGTGAAAATGACTGATCTTATGTCTGAAGCCACGAGTGCATATCATCTTAACTAGTGCCACGTTGTTTGACCAGACGTATTACCATCAGATTAACATCTCGTGTCGCCAAATAAAATTTAGATCTATAAAGATCTTTTCCGATATAATTTTGGAAATACTTTAAAATCGTTTACACTATGCTATCAATTGCAAGCGAATATCGTCTCTATTTGTATGACCATAGAGCTCTTTTTCGGGTGCGATGCAAGCTCAGGTCTCTTGCCAGCACTTTAGGCTTTATAAACAGACAAACGTTAGTATATTAATGCTTAGAGGATGAGAGCGCGGAGCGCAGCGAGTAATCTAAAAGCCATAAGCTCCCAGCGAAAAATAACCAGTATATTCTGAACGGAGGGCCTCGTACTTATGGACCTTACACACTACCTGCATTTATGTTTTTTTTATAATGTACTAAGCCACAACAACTTGGATATACTTAGGATGATATACACAACACATTTTGCTCATCACATTAAGATGTAAGATGATAAATCTAATTACCCCAATTATTTAATTACCTGCAGCACTCTTCAAACTGGAACACGGTAAAGTTTGCACAGTACTGTTCGACGGTAGTTAAGGATGATGTACCGTCGTCAATATTAATGTAAATCTTACTCATATCGTTCCGGAATTGAACCGAGGAGTTTCGTATATGAAGACCAGCATAATGGGAGACCTCCCATAAGGTGGACCGACGATCTGGTGAGAATCGCGGGGAACCCACTGGACGCGAAGGACCGATCGATGTGGAGTTCTTTGGGGGAGTCCTATGTCCAGCAGTGGACGTCTGTCGGCTGATGATGATGATAATGTATATACTGTAATGAATTGTAGAGAAAAAAAACTGAACAGCAACAGAATCCGTGCAGTGTGAAAGCGTTTTTAACTAAAACCAAACACTAATCCCAGTATACACATTAACAGATCTGAAGCCTGAGCTGCTGAACACTACTCACACCGCACACGCTGCACACACTGCACACACTGCACATACTGCACACACTGCACATACTCACACACACAGACCGCTTTGAGAGCTGCCGTTTTTAATTCAATACCAAGTCAAAACTGCATCCAGCTGACTCCATACGTCAAAAGGTTTTTCGGCGGTTATTCTCACTATTATATCATGCGGCCATTAATGCGGACCTCTCTATAGATTTTCTGTTCTGTACAACTCTCTCAAAAGTTCGCTCGGATATTCACGCTGCCTGTCCGGATATAACCGGTTATTTCATATATAAAAATTAAATTGTAATGAAATAAAAAATCTTTACCTTATACATAAAAATTACAGTCTCTCTTTGTTTCTTGCGTTTAATCATCGAAACTGTTGAACCGATTTTAATGTAACTTACACAGAAATAAAAGTAATATTATATAGCATAACTTAAGTTTAAGATATATATGAAAATTTTCTTTTTTTTTAATAAAGATGCGTTTTTAAAATGGCTTGAGATTGTATAATTTTTCTAAAAGAATGTTTCGTATGCAAATGTCCTAGTATACAGTTGGCAGTCCGCCATTTTGATAAATGGTTAAAAATCCTATACTTTGAAAAATCTAAAGAAGTTTACAATAAAACAAATAATTATAAAGTTAAGATAAAAGATAATATATTGCATTATTTTATATATCCACAAAACTTGAAGCCTGTAGTGAGATTTCAACCTATATCTCAAGAAACTTAGAAAATAATAATATAGATGTATGAGACAAAAAAGAGATGATATATAAAATGTTATATATAACCGGTTTCCATTCAAAATGGCGAATTTTTTAAACCATATTCTATAAAGTTTAAGTTAAATCCTTACAACATCAATGTTAAACACTTGTTGATTTAAAATTAACTGTCTCTTTAATGCATTGGCTATGCGTTAAACTAGTAACGCAATTCCTGGTTCAAGTAAGAATTCGGTAGGTTTCTCTCCAACAACATTACTTCGGAGATAGTATATACGAGAGCAGGGTAAACACCTTTACCATCAGCAACCTTATTATCTATTAATATCGCCGGAAATTAACTTTAAGTACCATGGAAAAACAATCTTGTTGTCTAGAGAAGAATGCTCAAGTTTGTCTAATATCAATGTAAGTAGATCTAAATTGATTCAGATTTTTAAAACTTCAGACACATACATATACTAGATATCGTCATTATTCCCCTCACCCTCATCATCAGAGTGGAGGGGGTAAGAATGAATTTTAGTTACACAATATGAACGATGCCGAGATAACACAACGTGCGAAGTAATAACGGAGACAAACAGAAAGTCGATGCCCACTGTTTCGCGGCGCTATTAGGCCCTCCCCAGGCGATCGACATAAACAGGGGGCAGGATGGGCCCCATATTAATATATGTTAGAGGTAGACAGTAATGATCTTCGTGTCGATTACGCGGTGTTATTGGAAAATATCGCCGCGGACCCCTGGGAAGGAGGAGACGACGCCGGTCGGCAATCGATCGGATATTCTCTGATTAGTTTGTGTACCTCCGTTTCATATGAAGCTTATGTTGTACTACTCGGAGAGATGCGGGGTCCATCTTTTTGGACTGACATCTCCAAGGAACCATCACAAACCTTAAGCGTGCTGATCGATATTGACTCTCCTCCAGGTGAGCGAATGTGTGAAGTGGAATCGTGTTGAGCTATTTATATTACATTATTACCATAGTAAGGTACACCCAGCTTCATACCGAGTAGGTTTCATTTGATTACTCAGTAAGTAGAATAAATTTCATGGATTTTATTCAAACAAAATAGTCTACTAATTATTGATACTAATTTAGTTACAAATTACTTGGAGTAGTCAAAGATGGTAGAATTATGGAAACATTGAGAATATGAGCAATCAATAGATATGGTCTAGCAATCTCGTTGGGATAGCTAATGCGAGATAAGTCATAGATCAAATAGTATACGTACTAACCAATCTGTGCCGTAAAAGTCAACTAAGAAGAAAGGAGAAGGAACCTTCAAGGAATAGGAGAGAAGATGCGAAGTAAGGCGAACATATTTAGTATTGACTAAAGCTATGTTGAACAGTGAATATCAACAGGAAATGATGATGAATGATTTTAGCAGTAAACATAAAAAAGAGGGTAAGTATAAAGAGGTTCAATTTGTTATAAATTTATAGGATCGTCGGTAGAGCCACAAACAATTTCTATAAATACCCTCGGCCCCGAGAAGAGGCATCAATTCTTGTACACTCGCATCATTAGCCCCCGCCAGCTCGGTGCTATTGGAAGGCGACCATATTATCTTATTAGAAATTACTGCTGGGAGTAGCAGGCAATGATGACCCTTATCGACAACTGTCTCCAAGGACAAGCGGCTGATATTCCTCTGTTGGCAACTTCAACGGAGTTTATGTACCGTACCGTTGTTATTGCGCGTATTGGGATTGGCGCGGATTGAGAAACACTGGAACAACTAACGAGTGTTGCGATCTTGGTGGTGGTGTAAAATACTGTGATTTACATATAATTATCTAGGTAACCTAAAAAAAAAACAATTAAGGCTAAGACACCTGGGGGGCTCAGGGGAATCAGGGTAAGCTCGGTATATATATGGTTCTTGCGCTCATCGCCTTGAGACATAATATATTATATCTCATTGCTGAAATAATACCATTAGCTACAGCGCCTTTCAAACCCAACACAGTAATGTTTATACACTACTGTTTAATAATGGAAATTGGAGTTAGATATTCTTTGACAATATCGACCTAACTATTCAGTCATAGGACAAGTTCAGATGTCTAGACGTAATCAAGTGTTTTTGAAGTGAAATAATTATTTTAAAAAAAAAATTCTTGTGATCTGTAAAATCTGAATACTAACAAGTTCTTTTCTGTTAGATCTTCATTTTTTTTAATTTTTATAACTAATATACAATCGCAAAAGGATATATGCAGTCATAATAAATGTGTATTAGTTAAGACATATCCCTAAGTAGTAGTTACTAAAAAAATATTAAAATAATGATTTTAGTATGCATTAGAACTTTCTAAAGTCTACCTGAAGATGTTCGCTATTTAACTGCGCTTCCGAACCGTACCTTACTACGCCCATGTCGCATCCAGTTAGTCGCTACAGCGGCGTAGAGGATATTGGCTTGTATTCTTACAAGTCAGTATTACATTCGTTATCTCCTCGCGCCACACGTCGCCGATGGTGTTCCTGCCATCGATGTAGTGTTTATTAACTACACGTAATATTCCGTACAACTGTTATGAGATAATAAAAAAAAGTATACAGGAAAAATGTATTATATTGTAACAAAAAGTTTTTTAAACAAGTCAACAGATGGCGCCACCATGAACAATAGATCACGCTGTCGTGGCGCAAATCCTTATAAGGATCGTACGATTTTGTCTACTTCGCTCTCGTGCCGAGTCATTACGGAGTATACATTTACTGGATCTCTCTGGATCTTCGTAACACCTAGAATCGAGACAGTAGCCTATCACGAAGTATATAACTGTATCCATCAACTGGATCTCTCTGGATCTTCGTAATACCAAGAATCGAGACAGTAGCCTATCACGAAGTATACAACTGTATCCATCAACTGGATCTCTCTGGATCTTCGTAATACCAAGAACCGAGACAGTAGCCTATCACGGACGTATACAACTGTATCTATCAACTGGATCTCTCTGGATCTTCGTAATACCAAGAATCGAGACAGTAGCCTATCACGAAGTATACAACTGTATCCATCAACTGGACCCCGCTGGATCTTCGTAATACTGTTGTACTTAGTAACTTGCTCTGTACTTTAAATTGCTCTGTCATTATCAATATACAACGTGGGGCTACGATTGCGCACCTGATCGACAACAAACAAGAATAGTAAGTAATGGTAAAATTAATAATGTTATTGTTTATGCTACGAACAAAGTCTGAACAGCGGAACCGGAAGGCTACAGACTGGGCTTTATAAAGGCAGCCCAGAGCATAATAAGGATATATTTTTTAAGATTTTAGAATATAGAATTTATCATCGTCAGTCGATAGACCTCCACAGCTGGACATGGGCCTTCCCCAAAGCTTTCCACATACAGTCAGTATGGCATCCGTTACCGCCGGGCACTAAGGGCTGTCGTACATAGGGGCACTTATGAAGGGTTTGGGCCATTTTCCATCACGCTGACCCAATTCAGGGTACACCACAAGCAGGTGAGGTTAGCTTGGGTCTCGTGAGTTGTTGTGTGGGATCCCTTACACCCTTTTAAGAATTCAGATTAGAAGAATGTGTTTTATAGTGTGTATATACTTCATTTATAATTTTACTTTATTGAATGATACGACGAGATGAGCCTGACGTTCATCTGATGGTAAATGTTACAATGTGTCTGCCCGTAACAATGTGGTGCTAGTTACGATGTCATTGTGCTTGTCGCCTTGAGACACAAGACATCGAGTCTCGTTACCCCAATAATTCCACTAGCCACAACTCCCTTTAAATCAGAATACAGTAATATTTACATGGCACGGAAGGTTTAGGCCTTACGGTGGTGCCTTCCAAGATGGTCTCCAACAAGAGAAACCTACCACCACCGGATCATCTCTAAAAATTCATCTCATCATCATCAGCCGATAGACGTCCACAGATTCCCACCTCAATCGAGTAGGATAATTATATGGGGAAATCAGAGTCATTTCTCATCACGCTGACCAAGTGAAGATTAGTGAGAAATTCATCTGCTTAATTGTAATGAGTATATATATTATTTGATCGTAAGGTGATACGATATTATAGTATAGTATTATAGCTGTATTATTAGGTGTTAGTACTATTTCGCTACGCCGTAGCACATAATTAAACATATGCGGTACGCTGTAGCAGTACATAAAGCATAGCTGCTATCTCGTAGCGGTGCATCAAACAATTGTTCTACGCTGTAGCACTTTAACACACGGAATCTCCAAACAATACTGTATGAATCGAACCGGTTTGAGGACTTCACACCAGGCATTAGTACACACGTCCTTTCTACAAGGACTCGATAATTTTTACGCGAAGGATAAGAACCTGTACATCCTTAAAGCTTATTACAGAAGCTGATATATTGTTTCAAAGAGATCGTGTTAATTTTAGATAAAGATTTTTATATGCAATGAATTGATCTACGGAAACGTTTGAAAAAAGCTTGAAGTCTAGATAACATGTAGGTTAGGATATTTATACGACACTTCACGTTAGTCGCCTTGACAACCTCGTCTCAAGTAGATTTTTTAGTTTTATAAACGAATCCAAAGCGTAACAATATGGCGCTTGTTATAGTGATATACATTGCACTTTATTGTGCTTGTCTCCTTCAGACATATGTTACTACATATGATGCGGGGCGCTTCAAGCCGGAACACAATAATGTATGCACAGTACTCTTTGACGGTAGAAATAAGAGCTGTAGAAGTATCTAGATGGTTTCCGGCAAAAGAGACCTACAAGTAGCGGGACAGAGTTTTTTTTAATTATTATAAATTAATCTATTTACGAAGCAAATAGGAGTAACAAAGATATGAATAAAGTAATGAACTTATATATAAATCACAAATTAAGTACAAGTGCATATTAAGTATAACTTGCGAATAAAGAATAACGGGTACGTACTTAACGTGCATATTAAGTGTACATCCACAAACGTGAGCAATATAAACTTGTGTCACAAAGGTAAGCTGGGGGGGTTGGTGGCTGCAGGGTGGAAGGGTGTGCGGGGGGTGGATACGCCATTTTATTTTTAATGTTTATTGCTTTTTGCCAGATAAATTCGACTCGGAGGGGCGTGAGGCGAAGAATCAATGCGGTTGTACGGTCTAAGAACGATGTCCCCTACCATTTGTTCTCATTAACATAAATCATTCATAATGTTTATAATATTGGATAATTGTTAAACAAATTAAATTGCTTAGAATTTTCTTAGTAATTAACATAATGATGTCTAAGAATATTTTTTTTTTTTTTAATTTTTTAAGCTAATAAATGTATCTATTTAAAGCGTATCCTTTTTATATAATTTTACAACAGTAGACTAGAGTTATCGTGTAACCAGTCCCCTATACGATAGATGAAGACAAAAAGGTAGAAAGGGAGAGAGAGAGATAAATTCATCATCATCATCATTAGGTGCCCTCTTCGAACTGACGTTTGGAAAAACTGTCCCGAAGAAATGTTCATTGCACATTTTCTTTCTTCTAGTTCTTTTTGTGTTTTGTGATAGGTCTCTGTTGCTGGAGACCGTCTAGGTAGGTACCACCGTAGCGCCTGTTGCAGCCGACAGACAGTACTGTGCAAACATTACTGTGATCCGGTTTGAAGGGCGCTGTAGCTAGTGTAAATACTCAGGGTAATGAAACTCATAACTAAGGCGACGAGCGCGATGCGGTGCACTTCACACAATTTTAACTAGCGCCACGATGTTATGAGCGGAAGTTTCAGTTACCATCAGGTGAATGTCTCGTCGCTTAGTAACGTAAAAAAGAACTAGTTTTAGTACAAGTACGAGTTATTATTTTTTTACAAGAATCCGCTTCTAACATGTTCAAGTTGTACATTACTCGACCTTAGTAAGGGATGGAGGGGCAGTATTTTCCGTCGCAGATGTTCTCTATGTTAATTCTATTGTTTTCTTTTTGTTAATTTTTATGCGTCCCCTCGCGCTCGATTTAGTCCGTTCAGTTTCAGGATTAACGGTTATGTGACGGGGCTCTGAAGCCCTGGGCAGCTTCGGTCTCCACTCTCATTAGAAGACCTCGCTTGACGAGACGCCGTTAAGTTAATGGCAATTGATTTTTTATGTTGATCCGCTATAATCGTTTCGGTTAATGAGGGAATTATTATTATGAATGGAAATAGGAATTAATAGATAGAAAGATACTTGTTTCCTTATGATATAAGCTGCAATGGATTTTCAAATATATACGTAAATAAATAAAAATGGTCAAATCATCTTACAACCAGAATACTGATGTTCAGCATGGCCGATAACTTGGAACTTTCTTTAAGTAAAATCAGTATCTACGACTTCCTAACATTCATTCATAACCGGATTAGTATCTTAGCCGGAAAGGGACAAAGTATAGGTAAGCTTTAGAAAAGATCTAGGTCTAGCTGTAGACGGTTATTGGCTGATGATGATGATAGGTATATTCGAAATGTAGTGCTTTAAACAGCTAAACGCAATATATATCGATCTTAAGCTTCCAAGTGGATAGAGCTGGTTAAAGAGAAATGAATACACGCCTGATAGGTGGAGGCAGTCATCATCTCCATATCAACTCTAATGGTAACCACAGGCATGGGCTTTTTCAGACACGATCGAGATTCTAGATGAACTAGACTTAAGAGAGAGAGGTCTTATAATCGCAGCTACTTTTATCTATTATACGAGCGAAACGTTCACCTGATGGTAAGTGATACGCCTGCCCATAACAACGCGGCGCTAGTCAGGATTATGTACACTGCACCACAATGTGCTCATTGTAGGATATAAGTTAAGTCTCATTAGTCCATTTTCACCAGCTACAACACTCTTCAATCCGGAGCACAGTGATGTTCGCATATTTGTGTTGGTCGGTACGAACTGGAGATGCGGTGGTACTTAAACGGTGGACTTACCATCAATACGGTACTGAACCCAAATAATTTATCCAACTGGAATTAGGAGCAACGAATCATTTTTAAGGACTCCTATTTTAGATACGCGTCACATTAAAACTTTCCGGCAGACGGGACGCGGAATGAAATCCTGAATCAATCTGTTGATTGGGCGGTTTGCGTTTTTTTTTTTTTCGGGGGCGACATTAAACAGACTTTAATCGCCCCCCGTCGATCCCACAGGAAGCTGCCCGAGGGGGGTAATTCAAGGGAGTCTCGAAAATTATACTCGAAATTAATGACAGTTAAAAAAAAATAAGCCCTCAGAGACAGAATGCAGCGATACTCAAAAACTGTACGAAGTTTTTAAAGTAATGCGAGTTTGAATTATGCTCTAGGTTTTCTCATTTGTACAGCAAGTGATAACACTCGATTATCAGTGAAAGAAATCTTCTTTATAACACTTAAAACATTGGTTAGATCTTTCCCGGAGATTGTTACTGTAACAATCAGAGCTTATATCTGATACCTAACTTAATGCGGTAGTTACACTTATTACGATTAAGTCACCACAATATTATATATTGTTTTGTCATCGCAATAAACTCATCTGTGATGCAGACTTTCACTTATATTTACGTGAACATCTTACATCAACTTGGGCCGGATAAAAGAGATAAGTCGAAGATGGAGGAGTATACAGCTTTCAATCAACTATGAGAATGTACAAAGGAAAATGTATCTATGATTTATAAACAATAATAAATAAATAAAATAAATAATTATCTGATAACATTATTAATGTTATATCTAGATAAACATTTTCAGTCTGAACTAAGGTTTAGACTTTCAGCCTAGTAACAATCTTTAAAATTAGCCGAAGTGTATACGGATATAGACAAACGGACGTAATGCTAATAGTGGCATCCCCTAGCAGCGAATGTTTTCGACTGCGACTTATGGAAGTTTTTTTTTTATATTAATACCGTAGATGAATTTTTTTGGGTGGTGGGGGGATGAAGGCTGACATTTTCAGAAAGCTCCACCAATTTAAAATATGACTTATTAATATCTCTTTACGTTTTGAACGAATTGTATATGGTGAAGTTTACATGAGAATTTGGTTTGTGTTAATGATCGAGATCGATTTTGTGATGCTGGGTTCTAAAGAATGGATTGACCTGGTCAAGACTGTAGACGACATCTCGTGATGGTTTTACGGATGATAGTTCTCTATTGTCGGAGGCCGTCTAGGTAGATAACACTGCAGCTTCTATTTTTGCCGCCAAATATTAGTCTGCGAACAATATTACGTTCCGGATTGAAAGGCGCTGTAACTAGAGTTATTACTGGGGTAATGAGACTCAACATGTCTCAAGTTGACGAGCGCAATGTTGTGCTGTGTGTACCATCCTAACTAACAACACTATTATAGGCAGGTATCACTCACCATCACAGAGAACGTTCATTCTTCTTTAATTGAAAAATCTTTGTACATATTACTTAATCATAACTTGAAGGATATTTATAAAAAAAATGAAATGCCGTCAACATAAACTTAGGCTTTTTTCACGAATCATCAGTTCTGTAAAGGCTGTGTGCGGCGGATATGAATCGTCCGCCGACGAGCGGTAAAAATTAAATTCTCCAAGTCGATTTCATTTTTCATTAATTCATATTCGAGGGTCGCGGAGATGGAAGTAGGATCCACTGGATGTATCATCGGCATTTAAAAAAACATCATCATCTAGTGAGATGGAATCCATTGGGGTGAACCTATTTTAAATATTTATGTATAACACGGCGTAACAACTCACGGAACCCAAGCCAACTCCACCTGCTCGTGGTGTATCCTGCTAATCAACAAACAGGGCTCTGGTGTTCTCCAATCCGCTTTGAGCCAGCTTGATGGGAAATGGCCCAAATCTCCCCATATGAATCCTTATCCGATCGAGGTGGGAATCACTGGTTCAGGCCTATGTCCAGCAGTGGACGTCTATGAACTGATGATGATATAACACCATATAGCGTTTATCGTCGACATTAACTGATCACCTCTGTAACTTCACTAGCTACAGCGCCCTTCAAACCGTAACACACTAATATTTGCACACTACTGTTCACCGGCAGGAACAGGAGCTGCGGTGGTAACTACTTAGACCGACTCCGGTAACAGATCAACCAAAAAACCTGAACAGTTTCTGATTTTATGCTTCTGTTGCCAGAGACCGTTTGAGTACCACTTCAGCTCCTATTCCTGCTGATGAACATTGCTGTGTTCCGATTTGAAGGACGCTGTGTATTATGAAAATACAGAGGTATTGAGATGTAAGGGCACGCATCGATGTGATGAACACAATGTTGTGTATATCATCTTAACTGTTATGTCTTAAAATTCACGTTAACTAGAACTTAAAGTTTATATTATGTTAACTGTAATTTTGTTAATGTAAGAAAAAGGTTAACTGGTTATATTTTAACCTATATATAATATATTCTTATATTAGTAAAGTTTACTGTAATAGAAACAGTAATCACATCCAGGTGCTCTACCGAGCCCGGCCCTCGGCTGATACGCAGTTTCTATATAAAATTTCCCTCAGGGTTCGTCGGGGAGGAAAGAATTTCGCCGGGGCCCGTTTAACCCTCAAATGGCGGCTAATTCGGAGACGAGATGGCTGATTAATTATTGATATGCCCTTTTTTGAATTCGACTGTTTGTCTTTGATGTTAATTTTTTTTTCTCATTTCCTAATCCCGCTTCATTATTATTGTTTAACGAAGGACTCTACCGTTTCATCAATCTATGCGACCCGCTACCTTTTTTATTATTATTACACCCTCCTTTTATTTCATATCCTTCGGCTTCCTTCTAACCGTGTTTAATTTATAAATTTTCTATTTAATTAGTTCCTAATAATATCTATTTAAATAGACACACGAAAAGCTGCTCCTCCTTCTCTCCTCTCCACTCTACTGTGACCTGAAGTTTCTACCTCTGAACTCTTATTAGTCGAGTCATATCATCGCCATCATTATCAGCCTTTGTTTATCTACTGCTGGTTTTAGACCTGTCCCAGTATCTTCCACTAAACACGATCCTCAGCTTTTGGTATCCACCTACTTCCGACCGCTCTGATGGTGTCGTCGGTCCATCTGGAGGGAGCGCGTCCTACACTTCTGCGACTTGTACGCCGCCTCCACTCTAAGACTTTCCTCCCCCATCGGCTGTCACTGACACGTCGTGTTAGTCGAGTTATATATGTATCATTAAATTACCCTTACTCTTCACGAATGGATGACTTTTTTTTTGATAAAACGAATATTTGATCAAGACGTTCACCTGATAATAAGTGTTACGCCTGCCTATAACAATATAGAGCTAGTTAGGGTCGCATAAACAGCATCACATTACGCTCATCGTTATAAGAGATTTTAAGTCTCGTTACTCCAGTAACTTCACTAATTACAGCAGCCTTCAAACTGGAACACAGTAATGTTTGCACAGTGCTGTTCGGCAGCGGATATAGGAGCTGTGATGGTAACCAGGACGGTCTCCGGCAACAGAAACCTACTACCCTCTTAAATAATTAACGTAGTTAAGTTTCTCGTTAACCCATTACCAAGTTATTCCCATGGGTTCGAAAATTTTGACTATAGTGGGATCATCGTCGTCTCAAATGATGGACGTCCACTGTTGGACATAAGACAAAAGTGCTACTTTGCAAGTCGTGGAGTGAACCCTTTAGTTTCACGGGCCAAAGCCATTTTCAGAGGACTCTAACGAAACCCTGCTATTATAGGGAAACCTGTTGGTGTATGCAATGTGTTGGAGACCGATGAGATCTCGTACGCGTAACTATCTGTATCGCGTTGGCACCTAAACGATCTCCAATTTTTTTTTACTTAGCTATAGAATCCAACTGAAAGCAGGAAGCATGTATATATTTGTCTCTGGTAGACACATCTCACTCTCATTCGTTACTTCATGACCGAAGGTTCTGGTTCTTCTGAAATGCTCTCAAAGAAGCGTCAATCAGCTGCACCCACACCGTTCTGTTCCCGACACGCCTCAGGGCATTCGGAATGTTGTAGCTTAATATTGCTTGTAATCTGGTCAAATCAGGGGATAGGTGATCGATACCGTAATCTTTTACCCTAGATCTTTCTTACTACAACCTACTAATCCGGGGAATGATGTAAAAAAAAACCTACTAATCCAGATTATCTGGTTGTCTTCGAGCAATCTGGAGAGACACAGAAAAATGAAGAACTTACGGCCTCTCGCATAGCAGGAGAGAAAAACATTTTTTGCACTGCAGCAGCTGTATACTTGTAGGATACTTGGTGAAAGACCTGTACGAGATCTTTTAGATCTCATAAAGCATTGAACATGTTAATCGTTAGCTCTAGATAGGTTAGGTATTCAGCCCTGTAGTCTCAGGTTAGTAAGAAAAGGGCTAAGATAAGCCATGCTTGTCATAGAAGGCGACTAAAAGAGTCTACAAGTTTCGCGGGCCTTGAGGGAAGGGACCCTTACCGCTCAACAAGCAAACCTGGTAACTAAGAGGGTTAGGCTCCTTCTCAGAGATGTCTTCACACAAAGTGTAGAGGGGCACCGGTGCGTTAAACAATCCCGGGGACTCTCCGAGTGCACTGATACGGACCACCGAGGGAGTTAATAAGAATCTCACATAACCTTAAATTCCTCCCAGAAGTAGAGTATCTTTCGAAAATTCTTGCCCCTCTCCCCCCGAAACAAAAAAAGGTAGATTAGGTATTAGGTAATAGTATCCGCAGGCAGCGGCGCGGAGCGCGTACAATGCGCGCGTGACGCGTGTCGCGTGATACCGGCGACGTGTTACGGTACGATATACAGCGTGTTCCAAAACATATTATCTACACACAACTAAACTATGACACTTTTCATTATGGGTAGATAGATCCCAGATGCTTCAGACCCTCAGGGTAGTTACCACCGCAAGTCCAATTTCTGCCCCCAAATACTATCGTTAATATTACTGTGTTGTGAGTAATGACACTCAACTCCATTCGTTTTAAAGCGAGAAGCACGATGTGGACTAGTTTCATCCTCATCATCAACATCATCAGCCAACAGATGTTCACTGCTGGACATAGGCCTGCTCCAAAGATCTTCACATCCATCATTCCAGCGTTGCCCGCATGGAGCTGCTTCCCGCAACCTTCACCAGATCGTCAGATCACCTGTTGGTGGTGGTGGTGAAACCTCCCGTCGCGATCGCTTTATTAAAATAAAATCCTTTACCTGATGGTAAACATCGTTTATTAGCAACAATCAATCAACATAATAGCTCGTTAAGATTTTATACCTCGTTACCATAGTAATTAATAACTTTTTTAATTTTCGGTCGTTTATATAAATTACATTTATTAAGGTATTTACGATTTCTTAAGTTACCTTCACTTTAGTTAACTTTAAGTGAAAACTGAACATTGTTTAGTTATATTCATTAGCCTTCGGGTTCAACAGTGTTTGGGAATTATAATCTAGAATGAGAATACTACAGAACTAAAAAAAAAATCTAGATTACTTACACTAGAAAAAAAGTAAATCTATCTAGATCATCATCAGGTAATATTCCACTGTTGGACGTAAACCTCCCCAAAAAATTTCCACCCCGAGTAGAATACTTACATTACCTTCATCATTAAAAACCTACATGTATAAACTTCAAATTAAAGATTTTTTTTTTAATTAAAAAAAGGAAATAGTATTAATAATTATAAATATTCAAATTTGTTATTAAAAGCGATTTTTTTTTTTTTTGCTTTTATTATTTATGCTCCACAACTTATTACTATTTTCACATTCGTAAGGATAATGCATGACGAGCGAAATTAAAAAAAAAATAGTTTAATTAATAACAAGTTAAATTATGTATTAATTTTAAAAAAAAATGAAAAATGGAATTAGCTTTGAGAATTTTTTTTTCGGAACACCCTGTATAGAGGTATCACCGCATCAGTCTAAGCGCCCATTCAATACAATAAGCAGAAGGCGCGCTGCGTATCGGTCGCACACCGGTTGGCGCGCGCGCAGGCACACAGGCACGCACAAAGGACCTAGGCGATATTAGGTTTCCCTTATCTAGGTCACCGGATTTAATTATGGTGGACCTGTGAAGCGAGACCCACACCGGACACTTTTGTTACTATCCTACAAAGCGACGGGTCGAGCAAGACGTTCACCCGATGGTAAGTGATACGCTCGCACATAATTATGTAGCGTTAGTTAGGATGATGTACACTGCACCACATTACGCTCGTCGCCTTGAGAACTAGGATGTTAATCTCGTTACCATAGTAATTACACCCAAACAACCCCAACATTCTTGCTTATCGAGACCATCTAGGTAGGTACCACCGCAGCGCCTATTTCAGCCGAGAAATAGTATTGTGTAAGCTTTACTGTGTTCCGGTTTGAAGGGCGCTGAAGCTAGAGTAATAAATGGAGTTATGAGAGTTAACATCTTAAGTCTCAAGCGCAATGTGTAAATCCAAGGTGCAGTGTATACCACCCTAACTAGTGCCATGTTTTTATAGGCCGGCGTCTCATTTATCATCAGGTTAAGGTCCTGTTCATATCTTCGCTTCGTTAAATAGTTATAGTTAAGCTGATAACCGGCAAAATAGACTTATTACTATTAAGTTAACTAAGTAAGAAATAAAGTTTTTTTTAATAAAAGTTCTCTAAATTGCTATATTGTATTATTAGAGTCAATTAAGTTATAGAGCATTGTGGTGCAGCGCATCACTTTATATCAGGTGAACATCTTCCTTGCTTCATCGCTTTGTAAAATATATATTTTTTTCATCATCAGTCGATAGAAGTCCACTGCTGGACATGGGCCTCCCCCAAAAATTCCCACATCGAACGTATAGGGTTTCATATGGAGGGATTTTGGCCATTTACCATCACGCTTGCCCACTGCGAGTTGGTGGAAGCCAGGGCCTCGTCTGATGTTTAGCAGGGTGCATGATGAGCAGGTGAGGTTGGCTTGGGTCCCGCGAATTGATGTGCGGGACCCCTTACACCCCTTTATTTACCATAATTAACTTAATATTGTACTATCAAAAGTTCATATAAATTTAGCTTATTTAGTCTTTCCATTAAAGCTTACTTTTTCACAAAGTTAGCTAAAAGCTTAATATGAGTTAAGCTGTCGTATGCTACTCCGTTACTTTTTAATAAGTTACCATGCTTTATATTTATTTATATAGTTCTTAAGCTGCAATAAGTACATTAGTAACTAAGTGAAGATATTAAATATAATATTGTGATTGTTTATAACAAAGGGAACGCCTCCGCAGATCCAATTTACCACTAGGATAGTATACCATCAATCCCGCACCGCCAGCCACCTGGGACCCGCAGCTCTTCAGTTCGACGCTTAAAAAATTGCGGCGACCGGGCTCCCCGATCAATCCGATGCCCTGACCCTCGGCCCCCGGCACCGGCGGCGTAACATTGTTACACTGACCACGGCCGTCCCGCGGGTGAGATTTCGCCATAAATTGAAGACGTTAAGTGATTCTCCCCTTTCAATCTTTCGATGCCTCCGCCGGGGGTTTTTTTTTTCTGAGGGTCGAACGGACCTCTTCATTTTTTCAGCAGGTTAAAAATTCATCGCCTCCCCCGGTGGAGTCGCGCTGAATATTGAATCATCTTTATTCCGTTCGTACAGCCTATTGAATAACGTACCTTGGATTTACTTGGTCTATAATTCCTTGGTACATGTTTACACTTGTTAATACTTAGTAGATAAGTGGATATTATTTACTTTTTAAGTTGTTTAACGAATCTTCTAAGTAATCGATGTTACTTACATCTGTACTCACTGTATAGTAGTATCCAAACAAAAACATAGATGTAACTTTATATGTTACTAGTGAAAGCTCTCTGTTGCAGGAGACCGTCTAAATACCACTGCAGCTCCTATTGCTACCGACACTCATTACTGTGTTCCGGACTGAAGGGTGCTGTAGCTAGTGAAGTTACTGGGGTAACGAGACTCAACATCTTATGTCTCAGGCGACGAGCACAATGTGGTGCAGTGTGTAACGTCTTAACTAGTACTAAGAGCTGGCGAACGTCCATCTCTTCTCATCCCTTTCTTGATTAAAAAAAAGATTAACTTTATTAAATATTTCGCATTTTCCCACTTTTCCATAAAAAAAATAATAATAACCTATTACAAAAGCTGCAATAACTATATCGTATCGTATTGACTACTACCTTTTTGTTGTCGGTTAAAAATGTTCCCAAATCAATGCGTTCGCCTGGTACATCTCAACGTACGGACTATCTGATTTTTTCTATTGGTCAATTAGGGTTGAGACGGACTCGAGGGATGATGGCATAAGTGTTATCAACCCCTTCGAGGGCTAAGGGTTGTTGCCTTTATTTCTTTTTTTTTCCCCTATTCCGTCCGTAAGTTATACGCGTGGAATAAAGATAAACCTATTCGGAATTGTACACTAAAGTATTTTTCACTTGATGTAAAAACATTTACATTAATTATTCATAAGTACAATTTTTTTTCTATAGACATAATTAGTTTGGAAGGTAGTTTAAAATATCCACAAAGTAAACATGTCGGAAAAGGCGACTAAAAAGGAATTAGAGAGAATAAATAGTGCAGCAGTTTTCCTGTGACCTTTACGACGCGTTTCTTATACGACTGTTCTATTAGAAAGGTCTAAGTAAAATAATCGTCATTAATATACTATAATTATCAAGTTAGTACTTGACTATAAGATCTGGTGTTAGGTCTCGATATAGTTTTACCTGGTAAAACCTAAAATTAGTACTAATAACAAAACTGTTTAATTCACCCCCGTTATTATCATATGGTATAAAAGTAGGACACTTTTTGCATATTCATTGATAACTTGAAAGTTTCTTAATATATATAAGTTAATATAACTTTAAAAATAGTCCATATATTAGTTCATAAAAGTACTGTATTGTTGTTAATTTTAGGTTTTAACATAAATTGTATAGAATAGAGTTTTAAGTAAAGACGTGATTTAACTTTTACTTAGTACATTAATTAACTTTAACTTGAAGACGTTTTATAACTTATGTAAAATAAATTTTTTAGATTACTTTATAATATAATATGTCAAATGTTTCTTTTATATTGGAAAACTATGAAAAATACCAAGGGGTTGATGAGGGTAGTGATGCAAATAAATACCGGCAGTCTTCTGTGTTATTAAAAGCATTTAACCTGATACAAATTGTTTCTCTCACCGGGAGTAACTTAAGCTTTAAAAAACCATTAAGTAACATCTTTACTATCATCATCGTTGTCGTCAGCCGATAGACGTCCACTGCTGGACATAAGCCTCTCCCAAATATCCCCACATTAAATAGTCCTGCGTTGTACGCATCGCTCGGCACAAGAGGCCGTAGTTTTGGGGGTTTTGGGTCATTTTCCATTGCACTGATCCATTGTGGGTTGGTGGGAGCCAGAGCCTCGTTTATAGATTAGCAGGGTGCACCACAAGCATTTGACGTTGGCCGACTCCTTACCATTACGCTGATGAAGGCTTTTCAAATAAGTTAAAGAATTGTTACAACTACTGAAGAAATATTGAGGAACATTTTCGCAACGACAGGATATTACCATATAACAAAATCAGGGGGGTGAACACCCTGACAGCCATAAAAACATAGCCGGGCCCCAACAAATCAAGTCCGACACCATAACGCGGAATGACCTGCCAAACATAAACTTGTTTGAGCAGAACAATACGGTGTATCAGTGGGAATCTGCTTATCGGACCTCCGGGGAAGTCCCGCTCCAAGAAATAAATACACTGATAAAAATAAAGTTATTTTTCCAAACGTCGAATAAAACCGGCCGCGCGTCACACCGTAGCACTCACACCGAATGCCGGGGTAATAGGGTGTGTGTGTGATATTTATTTATATACTTCCAACATCACACAGACATCACCATCAGTCATTGCTGCGCGTAGGCCTCCTCTGATTCGCATTCTGGTAGGGATTCATATGGGGCGTTTTGGGCCATTTACCACCACGCTGGCTTAATGCGGGTTGGCGGGAGTCAGTCTCGTTTATTGTTTGCTATTGAAATTACCGAGGTAACGAGACTTAACGTCCTATGTCTTAAGGCGATCAGCGCATTGTGGTGCTATATCATCTAGTTGGAGTATCACTTACCATCAGATGATCGCACCGCTCATCTAGGATCTTCTTTAAATTAAAAACAAATAAATATCTTGAGAAGACGGTGTGATTGCGCCCGAACAAAGTGCGGATGGCCGGGGGCAAGTGGGTTAAAATGGAACAGCCTGCAATAAAACACCCCTTCTATCCATAAATATCCGCGTTCGGAAGTTGGTCTATTAGCGGTCGGATATTTTTTTTTCCTTTCTAGTCCACTTTTATTTATCGGCGATATCGTCTCGGGGGGGCGCTGGGGCTGCGCCATCCGACGTCCGCCAAATTTAGCTCCACCAGCACGACTCGCTCCAATTGATTCTTTCTTCAGACGTCCAATGACGTTGGAGTTCTGTTTCTTTTTCCCTCTAGAAGCACGATTGCCGAAAATGATTTATTTTAAAACCGATAACCCTTATTATATATATATATGCCTCCATCATCCGGTGGTAATTTTGTTTTGCATTTTACTGTTTGTCAGCTGCATTAGGAGCTGCAGTGGTATCCAAGCTGCCTCCAGCAACAGAGACCTACCACCATTAAACAATTAAGTTTTAATTTTCCAATATTTTTTTTTTAAATAAATTGCTGTTTTGATTAACACGTGTTTGACTTTATCAATTATGACTTATTACAGAGGCGAAAATAGTTGCCTAAAACTGGCAAAACCTTCGAAATTTCTAAGTTAAAGCAAACATACCAATTGCTTAAATAGATATGTTAACATGTGAATAGACTTCTTTATTTATCTCTTAGAAGAGTTCAAATGTTTGTTATACTATAAATAAGATGTTTCAATTCTTCCTGTCTAAGTTATCCCCCCCATAATTTACCAAAAAAAAGGATAACCATTATTTTTATCCCCTCCGGTATCGGGAAGAAATAAGTGAACTGCACTAAATTAAAAACTTAGGAAAAGTTTCTGGTTAAAGTTGGGGATGTTTTTGTTCTGTAATACTTTATAATCTCCGTGTGGTAACTTAATAATGTTACTGTGATCTAAAAATCTGAAAAATGAAAGAAGAAGATTTTCGGATCATCCTCATCATCATCATCTGCCGATATACGCCCACAGCTGGACATAGGCATCCTCTAAAGATCCCCACATCGATCAGTGCTGTGCTGCACGCGTCGCTGGGTACTAGAGGCTGTCGTTTTTGGAGGTTGATTTAGGAGGATTTGGGCCGTTTCGCACCACGTCGGCCCAATGCTGGTTAGTGGGAGCCAGAGCCTAGTTTGTCGATTAGCAGGGTGCACCACGAGCTGGTGAGGTTTGGCTTGGCTCCCGCGATTTGTTGTTCGGGACCACTTACACCCCCGGATTATTTTTACAAAGGATTTTTTAAAGATATCCGTGATGCTGCAGCTTACACTCCCGCCTTGTAACACGGAAGTCCATCCAGGTACCTTAGGTGAAGGTTTGTGTGGTGATCGGGTTTATCCAAACCGCTAACTACCCATTTCATACAAACCTGTCGACATTCATTACTGTGTATCGGGAGGAGTTGTTGTTTTCTGTCCTCGATATTAGACTTCATTGGTTTCACCATTAATTAGTATTAAGTTCAATCGCCTATAAAATAAGTGGAGACTAAGTTAAGTTAAGGGTTGAATTTGCGCAGTCTTTTTTCTATATGAAGTTCCTCAAAAAGGACGTGTAAGAGGTTCCTGCAGGGTTGGTAACTCGTCCAGTAATACACTCTGGTGGTATTAGCGGTTATAGGCTTCGGTTACCGCTTAACATCAGGCGGGCCGGAAGCCTGTTTGCCACCTAAGTGGTATAAAATATTTTTTTTTTTAAATGTATGAGAAAGGACAATCGCAAGTAGTAATATAATATGGGTGATGATCACTTAGTATCAAGAGATATATGCTTTTGAACAGTGGAGTTGATCTATAATAAAAAAAAAACTGTATGGTAGTCAAAACCCATAACAAAATTATCAACTTCCGCCGACTAATGATGTCGTTGATGCTTAATGTTATCTGAAAAAAAAAATTGTGTAAATCGAGAAAACACGCTTAATTAAATATTCGATACAAACTTGGAATGTTTCAGCGCTTCAATTTTCAAATGGGCTTTAATAAGGTTAGACGGTGTCGTATTTCAAAGCGACCGAAGCCAGTCGCCGGTGACAGAGTCGAGGAGTTGATTGAGTGAGGAGTGGGTGTTCGGTTGGAGCAATTATGGCGGGTTATTGGGAAAAATTGCTAATGTAACGGAGCTGAACGAAGGTCGGGCGAATGATGTCGGCTCTTTCTGTCAATTTCCGCGATGTCAACCCTTAATGGACGAATTAATTTTTGATCGTGATTGACTTATTTAAATGGAAGCTCGTCCTGATTGACTTATTTAAACGGAAGTAATTTTGAGCATTTTAATTTTGGTCGCTTTTTTCCGGTTTCGTCGCGGACGCTGTATTTAAATTCAAAAGAATTTTTCTTTTATTTTGAATACAATTAGACAGAAAAAAAACACAGGTAATGAATACATTCATTGTAAAAGACCGTAAATGTCGTCATCTTCATCATCAGTCTATAGACGTCCACAGCCGGATATAGGCATAAGTTTCCCACATCGATCGGGTAGGGATACGAGATTTAAGCCATTTTCCACCACACTGGTCTAATGCAGGTTGGTAGGAGCCAGAGCCTCGTTTGTTGATCAGCAGAATGCACCAGGAGCAGGTAAGGTTGGCTTGAATTCCATGAGCTGTTGTGAACCCTTACACTCCGTAAACGATAAATGTAGTTCCAAAAAAAATACAATACTAAATGTCCTCATCATCATCATCATCGGCTGGTAGACATTCACAACTGGACATAGGCTCTTACCAAAGATTCCCATGTAGATTGAGTCAGGTGGGTGGGGCTTTAGGCCATTTTCCACCACGCTAGTCCAATGCGGCTTGGTGAGAACCAGAGCCTCGTCTGTTGATCAGAAGAGTGCTCCACGAGCAGGTGAGGTGCGCTTGGATCCCGTGAGCTTTGGTGCGGGTATAATTGCGATGGTAAATATCCTATAAACTTATGATTAGTGCAAAGAGTTTTTAATCAGATCTACAAAGAGGCGCATACCTCGCAAAACATGTGCCAGTCTTGTACATTAAAAAAAAAAACTAATCGAAATTCAAATTTACAGCCAGCGCCTGCACCTGAGCCGCGAAATAAATGGCGCGCAGTAATTAAAAATGGCGTCAGTTATTTTAATAAGTTTAGGTGTGCCCCGGTCCAGGTCGGAGCAAATATTATGTCCTCCGCTGTGTTTGCTTTGTTTTAATGTCGTTAGTCGGGACTGTGTTTTCATTTTATGAGCGAATTCGCGGGAATTCTTCTTTAGCTGCGGCCGCGTGTGCCGCCATGTTGCCTTGCTGGAACATTCCACTTGAATACGTAAGTACGCAATATTAACTCGCACTCCGCTGGTGGTAGGTCCCCGTTGTCGGAGACCGTCTAGTTACCACCGCAGCGCCTATTACAGCCGACAAACACCACTGTGTTCTCCGGTTTGAAGGGCCCTGTATCTAGTATAATTACTGGAGTAACAACATTAAACATCTTATGTCTCATGCGACGAGCGCAATGTGATGGCGACACGTTGTTATGGGCGGGCGTATCACTTACCATCAGATGTACGTTCCTCTAGTCTTATCGTTTAATTACATTAAAAAAAAATCAATCCAAACTGGTGAAGGTCACTAAAGATATTCTATGCAAGAGTCATCGGACCAGTCCCTCGTTGAAGTAATTTAATATACTTACTGGTGGTAATGTCATGGAGTACCATGACATGCCAGTAAATAAATATACGGAGATTCATTGACTCATCACAAGATCTCTGAAACGATTACACGTAAACACTCAAAATTTGGTGGAGATATTGCTTCTGCCGATTAGAGGTCAGCCAAGAATGGATTTTATGAAATTCCTTCTCTAAAGGTTGTTGCGAGGGTGTAATGACCTGCAGAGCAGGATGGGAACAGCTTTTTGTACTATATGTTAGAAGAAAATTTTTAGTATTAAATAAATAAAAAATAATATTAATCATTCTACACCCTTCAAACCGGAATACGGTAATGTTTGCAGTACTGTTTGTCAGCAGAAATAGGAGTCGCTGTGATATATGCCTAACCCACATTGGGCTAGCGTGGTGGGAAATAGTCCAACCCACCCATATGAACCCGTACGGACGACTCCTAATGTGCGTCGGTACAGGAGACTATGATGATTGTTGAAGATTGTGGGAAGCCGCTGATGCTTTGGAAGACAGCATTGCAGTGGACATCTATCAGCTGATGATATGATCTATCTTATCTCTGGTAATCAAGATCTGTACAAACCAAAGAATTAATTTGTTTTAATATAACTTTCTTAATATAGTTACCCGAAGGCATTTAACATCATAGACTATGCCTGAAGTTTCTGGAGTGCGAGCTGGAGGACTTTGCTTAATGTTGCTCAGAACAACGATCACATGCCTCTTGCTTAGTGCTTTGCTCGTGTTTTTAAGTTTCCTCCTGATTTATAAGCATCGGTAGTTGAGGCTGTTCACACTGGTACACCACATCGTAGCTTTTCTTAACATGCAATAAGAAAAACAACGTACAAGTACATAAACAAATCCTCCTCTACTCGAGGTTTCGCCATTAAAAGTACACTCCTTTTCCCCTACCACCTATAACCTTATACTCTGTCCTCATCAGTAGTCAATAAGAGATATACTTCAATTACTTCCCTAGCCGTAGACCTGTGTTCAGCTGGACATCCATTCTAAAATGGTCAGTTGCAAGATTTTGTAACTTGATTAGTATTTCCACTGACTCACGCGTAACAGTTCCAGCTTTATTATGTACCCTGAAGGCTGCCTAAGTATATACCATAAGGAGACAACCGTTCAACCCAGGGTCCCTTTTTTTTTGGTTTTAGAGGGAAAATCTTCGAAAGATCTTTCTGGGGGAAGTCAGAGTTATGCGAGATTTTTACTCACTAAAACCCACTCGGTGGTCTGCATCACTGCATTCGGAGAGGCTGCGGGATCTCTTACAGAACGCACCGGTGCCCCTCTACACTTTGTATTATCACATCTCTGAGGAGGAGCCTAACCCTCCTAGGCACCATCGCTAGGCCATTCGTTGTCTCACGCAGGTTCGCTTGTTGAGCGGTAAGGGCCCCCACCCTAAAGACGCGCGAAACTCTTGGACCCTTTTAGTCGCCTTCTACGACAGGCAGGACTTACTTTAGCCCTGTTATTACTAGACTGAAACTACAGAGCTGATGACCTAAAGCTCCTATGAGCCGATGTCTACGTATATATTGTCGTAAGGCCTATCTCAGCTATCCAACTGTATTCTTCATCGGGCAGGGGTTTTCGCAACAGAAATCTATTACCGTAGAATTACTGACTACCATCATCATCATCAGCCGATAGACGTCCACTGCTGGACATAGTCTTCCTTAAAGATCTCCACGTCGATCGCTCCCGCGTTGATTGTATCCAGTGAGCAGAGCATATCGTCAGTAATACTCGTTCGCTCAAATCATTTGTTCAAAAAATATTGTTTTTTTTTTTTACTTAAATATCATATTATGAGCATCCACGTGTAAGGGTGGCTACACACGAGATCCGTGATGCAATCGCGTTACTAAGGCCACCTTAGACGACGTACTTTATGCATACTCACAATTAGTTGCCGCCGGGATGGCAGGTGAAACTATCGCACAGGGAAACCGTGGAGTCGGTTGTATTGCAATATTTTATATATTTTAATTACGGACTAATTTGCGTTTGTAAATGATGTATCCATCGACGATGGGGCACCAAGGTTTTCAAGTGGCGACCGCGTACCGGAAGACGTAGTGTTGGCAGGTGTCTCGCAAGGTGGTCCGACGATCTGGTGAATGTCGCAAGAAGCCCCTGGATGTAGCACAAACCCGGTTAATGTGGAGATCGTTGGGGTAGGCCTAGGACCACCAGTGGACGTCTGATGATGATACACAATAAAGAAAGATCCATAAGCTACAGGCAGCAGTGATGTAAGTGGTGTTATTTTCTATCGATATTTCTGACGATACTCCATTGTACTTAATTACAAGAAACATTAATTATATAGACATTATAAATAAAACATACTTTTATCTATTAGAAAATAAATCACTTTCCTCTTGCAATACTCGTGGGTTCCTTACATCTATCTTCTATATGACTGCCTGGCTCCAGCTTCATAACCTTCCCTCAAGAATCTCCACACCGGTCAGTCGTACACCGCTTTAATGATTACAATTGATGAAAGTTGATGAGTGGTGATGCAAGGGGTGACAATGGAAAACCTCTCGGTTCCTCCTCTCCACGGCGGCTCTGTCCAGCTCGCGAACCGTCTCGCAGCAGAAGTCGTTAGTAACAAACTCCACACATTTGTGTCACCGGATACAATCCCATTATAATTTTAAATTTTAAGCCCATTTATTTATGTTTTCGCCCAATCTGCCGCCGCCGCAATCTTTGATGGGGTTTTAATTTCCGCCGCGCCACCTCGGGGGTGAGTTTTTCGTGATTTTTCTTTATTTACATTTGCATTATAATCCATCCCCTCAGAATACTTTTTAACGACTAGTTTTGAATTATTGAATTAGTATGTAATATAGTAATCCCGTCATATGAACCCCTACAAATGAAGGTCGCGGGAGTGCCCTGAATGTGGACAGCGCAGGTGGACAGATGTGGTGATCTTTGGGGGAGGCCTATGTCCAGCAGTGGATGCCTATCGGCTGATGATCAATATAATAGTAAACCCCAACAAACGACGGCCTCTAGTGTTCGGCGATGCAGGCAACGCAGAACGTGGGGAACTTTGCGGAAGGCTTGTCCAGCTGCGGACATCTATCAGCTGATGGTGATTACTGTGTTCCGGATTGAACGAAGCTGTAGTAAGTGAAATTCCTTAGGTAACGAGACAAAATCGTATGTCTCAAGGCGACGGGTGCAATGTAATCCAGTGTATACCTTTATAACTAGCACCGTATATATATATATATATATAGATAACAACGCGGTACATACTTTGAATAACTTCTTTTTGTAAAATATATTTAATTATTCAAAGTATGCACCGCGTTGTTATCTATGCACTTTTGGTATCTCATAGGTAGGTCATTAATCCCGTTTCTAAAAACACCATGAGGGGGCGAGAATCAATAAACTCTGAAGGAGGTTCGGACTGCCGCATCGGAGTTGAATTTTTTTCCTTGTAAGAAGTTGTCTAAATACCGGAAACAATGGTAATCTGTTGGGGAAAGGTCCGGGGAGTACGGTGAATGTCGCAGACATTCCAAATGTAGCTCATCTAACTTGGTGGTTGTTTGTTGTGCAGTGTGTGGTGGTGGTGTTGCGTTGTCGTGAAGCAGCAGTGGCCTAGAGCGATTGACTAATCTCGGTTATTTAGCAGCTAGTTCTTCCTTCATGGTCTGCAGTTGCTGACAATAAATAATTGCCGCAAGCGTTTGGCCAGATTTTAGAAAGCTGTAGTGATAGCACCGCAGACCGGCGTTAGTCCAACAAACACTCACAAATAACTTTTAGGACAGGATTTTTTAGGACAGGATATGGGTCTTCAGGGTTCAGCCATTGCGACGAGCGCTTCCGTTGTATCGTACAGTATCTATTTTTCATCACAAGTAAAGATTCGATTTAAAATCCCTTCATCATTGTGTCGGCTGAGCAAAGTAACACAGCAGCAGCAGTCGCCGCGCGTTCGCAAGTTCGCTTCACTCAATGCATGAGGTACCCATCGTTCAAGTTTTTTTATTTTCCCGATTTGCTTCAACTGGATTAATACAGTTTTGTCACTTACCCCGAAGCCTGCAGCTATCTCTAAAGTGCTTTGTGATAGATCCGCTTCCATAATAGCCTTTTATTCTTCATTTTCCACTTTGGTCTCCGGCTGTCCACGGGTTTGGTTCTGAAGGTCTAAATTCCTAGAACGAAAACGTTGAAACCAAAAACGTACCGTGCTTTTTTTCGCGACATTAACGCCGTACACATCATTAATCCTTCGAGCTGTTCCTGCAGCACTGGTACTGGTGCCACGGTAGAACTGGTACTCGTAAATATACCGATATTTCATGTTTTCCATTGTGCGGCAATAAGCGACGCCAAAGAATAAAATAATGAGGAAAAAAAAAATGAATAACAGTTTTCAAAACTCAAATGTAGCAGCTAAATGAATTTATAAATTTGAATTTGGAATTGTTAACCAAAGAGGAGATATTTCAGATCAAAGTGGTCAGTGCGACAAAACGCTAATTTCATATGTAAGGAACTAATAAAAATGCTCAAAGTCAACCAAAGGGCAAAGGAAAGGGCTATGATCGCAGTTACTCTGCGCAATCCAGTCAGAAATGTGGAGATCCGCATATGAACTAAGGTCACTGTCCATAGCCCAAGGGTTTGCTAGACTTAAGTGGCAGTGAGCAGCACACTGCTCGAAGGGCTGACGGCCGATGGGACAGTAAGGTCCTCGAGTGGCGCCCGCATACCGGTAGACGTAGTGTTGGGAGGCCTCCCACAGGATGCGAGCAACGCAGGACCGATCGATGTGGAGATCTTTGAGAGAAGCCTATGTCTAGCTGTGGATGTTTATCGGCTGATGAAGATGATGATTGAAGTGAACTTTAGGTCGCTGTGTGATGTAAGTGTCTCCAATGACCAATGAAGTAACAAAGCGTCCGTAGGGGCGTCTCAACTAATAATGTAACATGCATGCGATGGTTCCGTACAATAAATCCATAGAATTGTCCCATTAGGCGATCGCGTTGCGCCAAACGTTTCCGCCGGACGCTTGAGTTGTGGCCACTGCATCGCTCCATTAGCGATTATTGTACAACTTTTGCTACGACGGACTGGACATACGCGGACACAAACTATCTAGATGTGACATTTACTGCCGCCAACCCGCGTTGGGCCAGGGTGGTGGTAAGAAGCCCAAATACTGATATGAATCCCTATAAATGACAGCCCCTGGTGCTCGGTAATTCGGGCGGCACAGAACTGATTGATGAGAGTATCTTAGAGGGAGGCCTGTATCCAGCAATGGACGTCTATCCACTGATGCTGGTGGTGGTGGTGACATCTGAAGCTGAGCTTGAAATTAGTTCCACTTAACCGTCGCTTCAGGACAACAAATATTATTATAAATGGTGTTTTATTCAACGAAGCGACACGATCAGCAACACGATCACCTGATAGTGAGTGATACGCTTACCCATAACAGTGTCGCGCTAGATAAGATGGTGTACAATGCACCACATTGCTCTCGTCGCCTTGACACACACGATTTTAAGTCTTGTTATCCCAGTAATTTCACTTGTTACCACGTCCTTCAAACCGGAACACAGTACTGTTTGTCGACTAGAAAAGTTAATAAGATGGAAAGCGAGATGAACATGAGTAGGAAAACTTGTCGGCGACAGTATCCGAATAGGATGTGGAGGTGTCGAACATCACCAACAAACCACATTATCACTTAACATCAGGTGGGACCTTGGTTAAGCACAAACCTCATCTAACAACATCAATATAAGTATGAAGTCCTGAATGGTGGAGCATGCTCGCCCAGGACACTCCAGCTTTCATGTTTTGACCGGAAGTACGACTTGTATAGTATGAGAGACGGCGGGGATGATAAGTTCATCAGGTGGATTTGTAATACCTTGCCATGTGATGGTGTTCCACAACGTTTAACCCTGGATTCTAGTATATAGTAGAGGATAGTGGAGGGGACCGTGGGGGAAGAGCAGATATTGATAGTGGTAGTGATCATGTTTATATTTAGGGTAATACAGAGCTAACAAATATTGCATTAGAAGGCCTAAGTTTCTCAAACTGAAAATTAAATATCTACTTCTAGTTCCTATTTATGAAAAATTATTACCTAGTTCATGTTTGAAGGGCGCTGAAGCTAGTAAATCTAAGACTAGTGGAAATAGCATTACATTTTATTAGACAGCGCTATCTCCCACCAATAAGCATTGGGCCAGCGTGGCGGAAATGGCCCTAAAATCCACAATATGAATCCCTACAAACGTGGAGATCTTTAAAAGGGATTATGTCCAGCTGTGAACATCTTCGGCTGATGATGAAGATGATGATATACGTATTGATATTTCTATAGGTTTGTGCATTTTCGTCTATATGTAATAATTGGAGGTAACTACGCGTATATGCCTGAACGGGCCACATCCAGAGGAAGTCCGCAGCGGCAGTAGTGGACAGCAGGCCGCTGCCAAACACTTTGTACTTATTTGCGCGGGTCATTATTTATTGCTTTCGTATCAAGTTCACTTTGAGCGGTGCTGCCAAGAGAGCGCTATTAGTCTGGCAACTCCGTAACACTTTTTGCACTTCCAGCCAGTTTTTATCTCATTGTTTTTGCGGACTGAAGTTCTTGATTAACTACCACCGGGTAATGCCAATTTAGTTTTAAAATGTTTCAATGGAGTTTAATAAAAAAAAATTATGTAAATATAGATTATCACTTGATAGTAAGTGATACGCCTGCTCATAACAACGTGGCACTAGTTAAGATTATATATGTACTACATCACATTTTGCTCGTCGCCTTGAGTTGTGTCGTTACCCCAGTAATGGTACTAGCTACAGCACCCCTCAAACTGGAAGACAGTAATGCTTGCACACTGCTCTTTGCTGATATCCAGCAACAGAGACCTACCGCCACTAAATATTCGATAGAATCTCGTGTACGTAGCTTTCTGGTATTATTAGTTATCCTTCATTATATCTATCTTATTATGTTCCTTCTGTAATATACAAACATATATGTATGAGTATATATATAATATATATACATATATATATATATAATAAAACAAAACGTATGGATTACCAATCTGTGCGTGTAATGAAATTTGTCTGGTGCGCGTTGAACATATGCAGATATCAATTCGGGCTTATGATCCATCCGCAAGGGTCGTGTTACACTGGGAGCAAAAAAATTATATATATATTTTTTTATATCTGAAAAGTTTGTTTATATTTGGTGGTATAGTAGGTTTCTTTAGTGGTGTTAGGTCTCTTGTTAGAGACCGTATAGGTAGGTATCCCCGCAGATCTTATTTCGATCGTAGTACCAGCTGATGTTCAATGAGATGTTCATTCAGCGAAAGCTCGTCGTAATTACGGTTGAGCATCGACCCGTGAATAAAATAGACAGTGTTTTACGCGGGGTTATTGCCTGAAAATAAAATATAAAAACAATGATATATTAAATCTAAATATTCTCCCACCAACCGGCATGGAACTAGCGCAGATTGAAGTCTAGAAAAAAAATTAAATAGTATGGCTCCCAATACACAAGCAACTTTTTATAGGCATAGGCGATCACCCATTTGACCGGCTCTTCCGGTCGCGATGTCCGGAAATCGCAGCGCGCCGCCGGTTCGCAATCAGTTCGACACATGGTGTCCTTGATCTCATGCTGCTGTTGCTAGCTGTACATGTTCATTTGTCACAGATCATGCAACTTAATACAACTTACATTACAATAAAACGATATATATGAAGTAATTTTTTTTTACTCAACCAAGTAGCAAGACCAGCGGGATGATAAGTGATACACCTGCTCTTAACATTGTGACACTAGTGGTGATACACTGGACCATATTGCACTCGTCGCCTGAGACATAAGACGTTGAGACACATTACACTGGTAGTTACATTAGCAATAGCCTTCAAACCGGAACATAGTAGTATGTGAACTCTATTGTCACTAGTAATACGATCAACTATAGAGGTATACTATGAAAGTTCATCGACCTGGTTGCTGGAGACCGTCTTGGTAGATACCACTGCAGCTCCTGTTTCCCCCGCTGAGCAGTAGTGTGCAAACATTACTGTGCTCCGGTCTGAAGGTCGTTATAGCTATTAAAATTACTAAGGCAATAGGACTTGACACGTTATGAGCAGGTGTCTCTCACCAGCAGGTGGACGTCTGTTGATGATAGTTCCGTCGTTATTAGGATGTATACCTTACAGCATTCCAAATGTGTACAATTCAAGAAAGGTTGGTCTCCAAGCCGGGGCGCGAGGGTTCGCCGGCGGTTCCATCAATCCCGCCCTATCAGCTGCAACCTGTATCCCGCGCGGCTGTGACCCGGTTAACCGGTTGTCCTTAAGTCCGTCCGTGTCATCCGTCCGGTCATTTATCACCGGACGATTACCAACCCTTGCCCGGGCGCGCGTCACTTGCGGATTTCGTTAGAGAAAAATGAATCCTCACGTCTACTGTTGTTTTACCACTAGCCCTTACCGTTGCTTCCCCTTCATTTATTTAGTAATGGAGGGGTGTACGTGGTGATGTAGTGTAGCAACGTTAGCTCTCTAGAGATCACAAGCATTATGATAACAAAGCCATAGCACGAGCTGAACATTGATGAGATCAGTTATACAACTATTCATATCGATCTCGATCCTAATCATCACTTGAATAGAGCCTAACAATCATCCCTTTTATGCATAAGTTAATCCATCTTTTTCTCTTATTAATTTTTCTATTAAGAATACTTCCGCCGCCAAACAGTACTGTGCAAATATGTGTTCGGTTTGAAGGATGCTGTAGCTAGTGAAATTAATCACTCAATAGTACTTAACATCTTATAAGCTCGACGAGCGTCGGGGTGTAAGAGTTCCCGCACAAGAACTCACGGGACCCAAACCAACCTTACCTGCACGTGGTGGTGCCTGCTAATCAACAAACGGGGCTCTGGCTCCCACCAACCCGCATTGGGCCAGGGTGGTGAGAAACAGCCCAAATCCCGCCATATGAATCCCTATCCGATTGTGTGAGAATCTTTGAAGTAGGCCTATGTCCAGCAGTGGATGCTTATCGGCTGATGACGATACTTGTCGAGCTTAATGTGATGTTCTGTATATCAACCTAATCAGCACCACGTTGTTACAATGGAGTGTATATCTTACCATCAGTTTGAGGTCTTGCTCTTCTCTTCATCTGAAAAATAAAATAAAGAAAAGAAAGGGTAGTGTTTGTTGAGTAGTTGTATAACATTTGTCAATTACTACTGTAATAACTGTCTAAATCGACCTTCCGGTTTAAAGTTACTGACTACATGTAGACTACATACTGGAGTTTCATCATCAGCTGGACATAGACCTCTCCGGAGGTCCACATATCAATCGGGTAGGGATTAATATGAGGGGACTTGGGTCATTTTCTAATGGGTCATAATCTAAAGGGTGTTCGTAATGCATCGTTATTATATTACTTAAAAAAAACTTACGTTAAGTAATAGTGAAAGTTATTAATGTATCAATTCCCATGAGTTCTATTACCGGTAATGCGTGGAGATAACGCAGTAACGAAATGTATTAAATATTATTACGAAACACGACAATCCCATCGAGGCATTTTTGACGTCCATAAATCAAGCTGGCCCCCCCACCCTGAGGGTGGACATGCAAATGTTTAGGGTCCGATGTCTTGCTACACTACATTTCACGAATGATACGTATGTGACGTAGGAATTCATTAATATTGTGCTTTTCATAACGTTTACACAAAAACGAAAATATAGGCGTTGCGTTTATTAGGAAACGTGTCTAATATCCACTGTAGGTTCATTGACCTTCGAGCGGCCAAGTTTAAGTTATGCACCGATTGAAACCTCCACCATCTTCCAACTTCCTAGCTTTACGGTAACACAGTAATATAATAAACAGATAAAAAATCCTAACCATATTTGTTATAACCAACTTTAAGCAGATGAAAATCAGTTCAACCGTTTGTTTTATCTGGAGGAAACCTTCAAGATATCCTGCTTCTGCAAGCGAAGATATGGTTTTATGAGATTTGTACACAGTAAGATCTTTGATAGTAGACCTTAGTGCTTCGCGAAAATCTGCGGAAACCGGTGTCTCCTTACGTAGTGTCTAAAGTCCCGGGGAGTGCTGTAACCCTCGCCAGCAACCTATCTTCGCTACGATAAGCACGAGACCCCCTCATACTTGTCATTATCCGTAGGGCTTGCTTAGTGGGCAATGAGGGTACCTTCGAAGCTCACGAAACTGGACCTCAGGAACCAAAGGAGACTAATGAATATAGTATTTTTGTCGGGTTCAGCTTCGACGGCCAATGTAAAAAAAAAACACTAGAACATAAAGAATTGTATGTGATAAGTTCCGGCGTTTATATCCGGATATTCTCAAAGGGTCCATGTGAGATATTGTGCCAATAAGTCACCCCGCATTAACACCCTGCACCTAATGGGTCACATTTGACTAATACGGGGAGGAAACGTTGGATATTTGACTTCGAGTTATAATTTTCGATAGCGGCCCGGGTTCGAAGAGTTGGAGAGCTTTGAAAGTTTAATGATGAAGGTATGGTTTAGATTTTTACAGCGCAGCTTCAGGAACTTGGTGATGAATTATCTTATCTGATTGATAACTTCACCACGGTTTTTTTATATGAATAAATCGCAATTTGCACAAGAAATAGATAGGGTAGTAATTATGTTTTGGAAGACGAAACGTTGCTTGATGCATCTCTTTTGCTGGAAACCTTTAATTTTTTTTTATAGCAAGGGAAATCTTCTTAAAGGATACCTTGCTTCTGAGGGAGAAGACAAAGTTATGAGGGTTTCTACTTACTATAACCTCCTCAGTGGTCTCCCTCAGTCCATTAGAAGTTGCCCGAGACCTATTGCAGTGCAAACATTATGTAATCCTACGTTTCAAGGCGACGAGCGCAATGTGGTGCAGCGTACACCATCCTAACTGGCGCCACGTTGTCATAAGCAGGCGTATAGCTCACCATCAGGTGAACGGGCCGCTCGTCTTCTCGTTGTCGTAGTTGCTTCGTTGAATAAATACAAAAGTGACGAGTTTTACAAGATCTGATGGCAAGTTATACGTTTAGCATTACGAAGGTACACTTATCGCCTCGAGACGTTAAATAACTTACCTTAATAACTTAATTAGTAATAACGGCCTTCTAACTGAGAACACAGTAATATTTAGACGATACTGTAATAAGAGCTGCTGGCGATATCTATCTAGACGGTCTGAAGCAATAGGGACTAATGAATGATGTATATATACATATAGATTTATAAAAAAAAACTGAGCTAATATAATCTGCTAGATTAGCTCAGTTAATATGAAGATGATAACTAAATCGTGATAAAGAAGATACATTTAACTGGTACACGTGTGCACGTGTGCACGTGTGTCGCGTGTACGCCGCACGCACACACGCGAACCGCTACAGGCGACATCAATCACTCGACGTTCGTAAATATGAACGTAAACTTTATCAAGGAATTTGCATATACCACCACCCCACCCTCCACCTACCGCCCTCCCCCGTCCACGCCGTCCCGCCGCGTTCGCGATGCTCAAGGGCTGAGGATTTTCGCGCAGGGAGCCCTTTGTCAATGACAAATAGTGGCTGGACCCGCTGCCGTCGGCGTATCCGCGATGTAGAGCCGATATCGAGCGCCGCTCGGATTTCGCTCGTAACAAATGACGCGAGATGGACTGGGGAAGGGTTATGCCATTAAGTATTGTGGGATTAGAGTTCCGTTTCCGTTTGATTGATAGTGTTATGGACAGTTTTTTGGTTACGGCGGTGGTGTGGATTTAACTGTGGAGGAAAGGTATTTATTTGCAGTAAGATATCATAGGAACAAGTCGTTTACTATACGGTAAATCTTTTTTGGGAGGTTAGGCTCAGAGGTTGGAGGCGCCGGTCGGACTTCTTGGGACACTTGGTATCGCAATGAGGGTTGCCAGAAAGAATAAGGGTAAGATAGGAATCTTAGCTTAGATGATTCGGCCATGTAGAAAGATTAACGAAAGAGGTATACAAGGTAAGTATGATTGGACAAAACGGTGCAGGTCGACCTTGGCGGAGATATTCCGATCAAATCGGAGATGTTCTGAAGAAAGGCCGGGGCATGAGTACTCGCAGCCGACGGGCATGCATGAAGACGCTCATGAAAGTGCAGGAAGCGGGAGAGGTGATCTCTGCCTACCCCCCACTGGGAACAAGGCGTGATGTATATGTATGTAGAAATCCAACGTAACCTTAACTTCCACACAGAAGGAAATAGAATTCTTTCGAAGATTTCTCTCTCAATAAAAATATAAGTAGAATAGTAAAGTTCATGCAGACATTGCTCGTCGATTTTGAGGCATAAGTCTCGTTATCCTAGTAAAAATAGCTATAGCGTCCTTCACACTGGAGTACAGTAATCTTATCACTAAATACCAACTGCCGAGATTCTTGATTATAGATTGATGACGATTATCATATTCACTATGATTTGTATGTGGATTAACGATCAGAATATGATTGTAGTTGTTTCATTATAGTCGACTATTACAACACGCCGTAGGAATAATAGTGGTGGAGATATTCTAACTTATCTCCTACACGGAGTAATAATAAGGATGTTAATTATTTTTTTAATATTATCGGCGCTGATATTCATTGTTCTCGACTTCCTTCTGATCTTACAGCGAGGTGGAGTAATGGAACATATAAAGAGGATATTGGATGTCATGGTATGCGAGATGGGAGCTCTTTACGCTTCCGGTCTTTGAGCGATTGTCATCTGCTGATGATGCGAATAGGGCTGCCAGTTTAAGTGACAATATTACAATACTTATTCATCAGCTTGCGATGGTTATATCAGATGGGTTAATAATTATTTTTTTATTTTAATTCCTTTTCTATATATATATATTAGATATATATATATATATATATATAATTCATAGTATCAGTGCTATAATCCAGTTTGGCAGATCCTGCAGCAAAGAAAATTAGTATATATTGAAAAGTAGTATCTCTCTCTCTAGTTCCTTGTCTGAGGATCGTAGTCATTGCTAGGGTGGCAGAGGAAAAGTAGTGTAAACATCTTAATACGTAACATTCCTGTTGGATGAAATTCGTGTTTAAAAAAAAATACTTATCCTGTTCAAATGTTAACTTTACATTCAAATATATTTTACCATTTCTCATAACAACAAAACCACGAACTCTTCCACTCGAAACCGTTCGGGCCGTTTAAAAAACCATCAATTAACCGACCCCTTCGATGCCACAAAAAAAAAGCCCCACCCAAAGAATTTCCCCAATAAATATTTGTCGTACCGGTTCGAACTGGCAACCCTGAAATTGTTGGCGTGTCATGTCCGATCCCTTTTCAAAATGGCGCTTGTCAAGTTGGCGGGAAGGGTGACGGTCACTTCGTATCGTAGATCTTTGTGTGACTGTCCCCGAAATATATTTATTAGAAACGTTTGACATGAATATGTTAAGAACGAATTTGTTTGTTTGTGTGTTCGTGTGTTCGTGTGTTCGCAACGTTGTTATACGTATAACGGAAGTTAGTTTCTTATTTCCGTTACGCTATGGATGTATTAGATTGTTTGACTTTACTTTCGGGGAGAAATGTGTTTGCGAAAGCAAGAGCAGCTAATATTGGACCTTTTTTAATACAAGAGAGCAACGAAACAAGCGAGATGGTTCACCTGATGGTAAGTGAAACATCCGCCCATAACGTGACACTAGTTAAGATGGTATACACGGCACCATATTGCACTCGTCGCACACATAGGATGTTATATCGCGTCAACGCAGTAATTACTTTAGCTACAATTACCTTCAATCCGGAACATAATAATATTTGGCAGCAAAAATGAGAGCTGCAGGGGTACCTACTTGACAGTCTCCGGCAACAGAGACCTGATACCAGTTCAGTTCAGATTAGAACGCTGTCTTCCTCGCAATAATAAGGCTCCAAGAACTTGGCCATGTGATATCTTATTTATTGGCTAATGTGTCGATTAGAGGTATGATTCTCTCCTTATGCGGAAGGTCCAGCAGTGGGAATACAAACAGAGATATTTATTCATTAATTGTAATATACACACCTCTGTGTTTGTCCATACGATGTGACAGTCACACGATGGTCACTTAGCGAGGGCAGCGATCGCACCCCGACGGGGGCTAATCAAACGGCGTTACGTATTCAAACACCAATAGGCTGCGACGGATCGACGTGACGTCACCGGCGGCGGCAATTGTTCAGGCGCGATCGGGTCACGTGGGCGGCGCGGTGACGTGTCAGTGTCGTGTCGGTGCGGTGTCCGCGCGGCGTAGTGTCCGTGCCACGTAGTTTCCACGCGACGTAGTGCCCGCGCGCCGTAGTATCCGCGTGGCGTAGTGTCCGCGCGGCGTACTTTCCCGGTGACGTAGTGTCCGCGCGGTGTAGTGTCCGCGCGGCGTACTTTCCCGGTGACGTAGTGTCCGCGCGGTGTAGTGTCCGCGCGGCGTAGTTTCCCCGACACAGTGTCCGCGCGCCGTAGTATCGGCGCGGCGTAGTGTCCGCGCGGCGTAGTGTCCATGCCGCACAGTGTCCGTGCGGCGTAGTGTCTCTGTGACGTAGTTTCCGCGCGGCGTTGTGTCCGCGCGGCGTAGTGTCCGTGCCGCGCAGTGTCCGTGCGGCGTAGTGTCTCTGTGACGTAGTTTCAGCGCGGCGTTGTGTCCGCGCGGCGTAGTGTCCGTGCCGCGCAGTGTCCGTGCGGCGTAGTGTCTCTGTGACGTAGTTTCCGCGCGGCGTTGTGTCCGCGCGGCGTAGTTTCCCCGTGACGTAGTGTCCGCGCGCCGTAGTATCCGCGTGGCGTAGTGTCCGCGCGGCGTAGTCTCCGCGCGGCGTAGTCTCCGCACGGCGTAGTATCCGCGCGGCGTAGTGTCCGCGCGGCGTAGTTTCCCCGTGACGTAGTGTCCGCACGGCGTAGTATCCGCGCGGCGTAGTGTCCGCGCGGCGTAGTTTCGTTGTGTCGGAGCGGTCTCGTGTCGGCGCGGAGTCGGCGCGTTAGCTTTGCATTATTAATGATTCATTTAGTTCACACTAACCGAGCCGCTCGCCGGATCCCTTCGGGCCGCTCCTAGTGTTGTACACTAACCGATGTTACAACATATCGCTACAGTTAATTAGTGTTTAATTCGCTCTCCTCCTAGCCATTATACCATATGCTGGTGAGCTCAGCTTTAGCTTTTTCCTCCACTTCGCTCTGTCTTCGATATCATGGTCAGTAACTTGCCATTAAGTCTGCCTGTGGAACTTTGACCAGGGAGGGAAGCTGCAGTGCCAAGTTGCTAAAGTACTGTCAGCAGTAACGTTATGGGCAGGCATATCAATAACTATTAAGTGAACGGCTCTTTAATTGCGCCGTTTGTGAAGTAAAATTAAAATATACACTGCACAATATAGTGATCATCGCTTTTAGTTAATATCTTGAGGTTTAAGTCCTCAGTAAGGACTAAATAAAATGCACTTGAAACCGGAACACCGCAATGTTTGTAGACGGTTACGATTTTTACTTGTCGCAACATTTATACATAAAGACGCGATTTATTACGACACAGATTAAATGAACATTTTTGGAGATTTTCTATATAAAAAGTAATTAAAAAAAATATTATTAAAGCTTATCGACATCGACATGTAGTTATCACATCACCAAACTAAATGTTTGAGAGTGCAATCGGCGATCTGATTAATAGTGCTCGCGCGAAATGTTTAATCTTTGCCGCCGTGATTCTCACCCCCTAACCCCGTGCACCCTCCGTCACCCCGCTATCGCCTTTCCGCCGCTTTATTATGTACAAACTATCGATTGTTAATTGTAAGTTGCGGCGGCGGTACATCACTAATTCACGTCCGCTAACGTGTTTGTATCCGTAACACTTCATTAGAAAGGGATTTATTGTATTATGAAATTGTTTTCCAAGAGTTTACTGCGTACTAGTCATAGTAGTAGAAAGATTAGTAGCAGAAACAGCAGCAGTAGCAGCATTTGTCGCGTCAGTTGTAGTAGCAGCAATAGTAAAGGCAGTTTTACACAGCGGTAGTATTAGTAACAGTAGTATCTGTTTCAGTTTGAGAGAGGCTGTAGTTAGTGAAATTACTGGAGTAAGTATAATTTGCAGTGTATATCATCCTTACTACCGCCACATAGTAATGAATAGTTACTAGCTAGTCTCGAAGGACCGACGGCCGATGGGGCAGTAAGGTCCTCGAATAGCGCCTGCAAACCGATGCACGTAGTGATGGGAGGATCCCTACAAGGTGGACTGACGATCTGGTGAGAGTTGCGTGATCGACGTGGAGATCTTTGAGGGAGGCCTACATCAGTGGATGTCTATAGGCTGATGATGACTAGTACTTCCGATGTTACTACATCTGCCGTTCACTAACAACTAATAGTAGTGTTGCTTCTATTTCCGCTACTTCTGCTTCTGCCGTCATTTACTATTGAAGACATATTTTTTCAGCGTTTATCTTTTTATTGCTCTTCATCCAAACTACAACCATTTCAGTACTGTCTATAGTGTTTAGTTCCTTAAGCCAACGAATTCAATAACGATGACCATGTGGTCTCGTGGCCATGTGGTGCGAAAATCTGCAAAATTTTATTCGTAATTCGGCAAAACGAACCGCCCCCACTTCCGGCGGCGGAACTCGTTCCCCGAACGATAACAAGCCAGTAAGAGTCTGACTTGGCCGAAATGTAAGAAAGACAAACGCGAGTAAATTCAGTGTAAGTGTGAAATCAACTGTATAATTAGGCCAAATATTGGTCCAGGATTTTGAACAAAGAAAACACCCCTGAGGGGGAGCGTCTTGGGGTAATCGGAGCGGTTAAAATAACGCTCCGAATGTCTTTCCTTTTTCTAAATTTACTGGCAAAAGCTAAGTCTCATAATGCCAGATGCGAAGGACTGGAACAGTCCGCCGGCGTATATTTCCGCCCAGTTATTGAGACTCTTTAGAAGTAGACTGAATAGGCTGATCCGAAATTAGTCGCTTCACCATCGGATACTACATCTCCGTTTACCATCAGGTGAGATCAAAATCAAGGACTAGTAGCATAACACTGGTGGTAGGTCTTTATTATCGTAGACCGTCTCAATATCACTGAAACTCCTATTTCTGCCTGCAAACATTACTACTGGACCTTAGGTCTCTTCCCAAGATCTCCACATCGATCGGTCCCGCGTTGTTCGCATCCAGTGGGTTCCCACTATCGGCTGATGATGATGAAGAAACATTACTGTGTTCCGGTTTAAAAGGTGCTGTACATTGCGAAGTTGCTGTGATTACGGGGCTTTTGTCATCATTTACCATGAACTCAAGGTCTGTCTGGACCCGTATCTTCATCGAAAAGAAAAAGTACTTTATTTTCTATTTGCTACTCTACTAGACTCTTGGACTGGAATGTTCAAACCGATAAATAGAAGATTTATCATCATCAGAGTCTTAAAATGTTTCAGTAATAGAAACAGTAACAATATGAAATACTTTAAATTACTAGTAACAAGTCTCTTAGGTTTATAAAAAAAGTTGTAAAAAAATATATTTGCGTCATTTTAGCGCTCCAAAACAATGGGGCGTAAAATCCGTATCCCCATGTTTGCACGCGATTCTGTAACGAGACGGAGGTGTTTTACAGATTTACAGTGTTTCCGCAAGACATCGGTTCAGCCGGCGGCTCAACCTGTTTGCGCTTGCTCAACACTTTATTTAGCGTATCGATTTGTTTACAGATACATTGTTTTCTTGCAAAATGTCTATCAGCTATCAGACTTTTCGGGACATGTCCAACCATGGGCGTCTATCAGCTGATGATTAGTTATAACGAAGTCTTAACTCCAGACATTGTAACACGAACATTAACTGCCCAGACTTCCTCAACGTACCGTGGGAGAAGTCCCGGCAGTAGGATTCCATTGAATCTGTCTCTTAAGCTACTATCATCATAATGGACGTCGTAAGAGGTTCTAGCTGTCGAAATATGAAAGCAGGGGTATTCAAGAAGAGTACAGTTCCACATCTTCAGCTCCATTTTTATATAGCTGCTGCGGTAGGTTTTATTTAGGGTGTTTATACAATGGCTTAGTTCAAGGTCTTAAGATGCAAATCTACCTTCGATAGGACGGTGATTTTACTTCACGGTTATCTCTATGGTTTTATTTAATCAAAAATAATACAATATAACCAAAGACAACGCCGTAACCTCGTCACATCGTTTGTCAGGGTGGGTTTAATATAACCGGATGTTATATCAATACCCGAGCGGGAAATATTCCAATATAATGATTTACGGTCTAAAACAAAATTGTATGCGATACCAAATTACCATTATATGATGACCTAGCTCCTGATAGTGTACTCATGCGATCGACGGATCAAAGGATACTGGCCAAGCTAACACTACATATTTCTTCTCCCCCCCGAGATATGCAAAAATATCTTCAGTATATTTCGTACTTAGGTGGAACAGTGAAATAGCTACCGTCATTTCTATACACATAAATCATTTATGGGGTTAATACAGAAGCACACTCCTCGTGATACGATTGAGGGGGAGGCGGGGAAGTTCCATTATTCTAAGTATTCTAGTTGGATAGTCGTGTTGTGTAAATATCCGTATAACAAAAGTTATCGTATATTTTAACTGATTTATTAGATTTGTGCGCGTGATTGGAAAAACTGAATATTTATTTCATATAGATCTCGTAAAAATCGATAAATCATTTAAAGCACAAAAAGCTTGGAATAATAAATTGTTAGTGTTAAGTAGATATACTTAAGTTATTATATTTTGAAACACCGAACACTTAACTTTGGTGGAAGGTGTTAAGAAAAGAAACTCTTCTCCGATATATATCATGGTATCTGATGAAGTTATATTTATTCTACTACAATGCAATTAATGTATGTTACGAAAAGCTTACTTAGGTTGGTAAGTACTTAAACTTATCTATGAATAGATTTAACTAATCCGAAGTTTGTAAGAATTGTATACAGAAGTATAATTGGTGAAGGTATACGAGGCGAATATTTATTTGTAATGGCGCTTATGAAAGCCGGTGATAAAACATACACACGAAATAATTTACATCGGCCATATCTCAAAGCGGAAGCTGGATGTCTCTGCTCGCGATTCAAACCCTTACCCCCGCGGTGGTGACGCGCCGCGCCCCCGTTCAAAGTGGTGATTTATCATAGAATTTTCTCACCTAATAAATATCAAATACATGCGCGCCATTGCAATACACAGAAAGGAACGAACTATATATTTTTTTTTAAATCGCAAGGCAAGTATGTTAAGGTGCACTTTCACTGCAACAGTCATAATAAAATGCAAATTTTTAATTTAATTCATAATAAACTTTTTTGTATGAAAAAGACCCTTAAGGCTGTCAGTGTGCACACTATTCGTTTTATATTACTTTGAATTGAGTTTCAACGAGTGGTTTAAGTTTGTTCCAAGTTATAAAGTTTAAAATCACAATAACTTAATTATGGTGGATATAGATATAAAATAAACACACAAACCTATATTTTGCGTAAAACAGGAACATCAATTAGCAAAATATAATTGATGTTATAAAATATATTATTATGATACCAATGCGGATGTAAGTTAGTAACAAGTTATCAGCCATATTGTTACAAAAATGACCTTTGGATATTAAGTAATATTTGTACGCAGTTATTTGTTACACATTGTTGGTGTAAGGGGTTCCGCACAACAACTCATGGGACCCAAGCCAACCTCACCTGCTCACAGTGCACCCTGGGAATGGCCCAAATCCCCCCTACTATGTGAACTTCTACATATTTCAACTCCTAGTTCCAGGAGGTAGCGGATGCCACGCTGGCATATGTCCAGCAGTGGACGTCTATCGACTGATGGTGATTTGTTACATTATCGCTCATCCAAACAAAATGGCCGAAATATTTCATTACCAGGATTTAGGTCTTCAGTTTTACCTCCATCAATACACGAACACACGTGAAGAATAGCGTTTCCACCACTGATAGTAGTGTGCAAATATTACCATGTAGCGAATGGAAAAGGGCTGTAGCTAGTAAAATTAATGGAGTAATTACAGTAACATAATGTGATGCAGTGTGAACATCCTAACTAGCGCCTGTGTTGTTTAAACTTCTGATAGGTTAGTTAAATGGATTCCATAGTAACTAATCTATATCTCTAGACTCTGGAGATGTAAACGCTTGCGAGCCGTTTCAACTCTTACAGCTCATCTGATGCTGGGCTCGTGGACCCGGATCCACGGCCTGTTGACTAATATATAGTGTATATATACTATGTTTAACGTAATAAGAAAAAAATATTTTTTTTCGTATCAATTGTCGATCGATAGGCGACAATATGAGAAACGTTCGTGTAAACAAAAGAGAGAGGATGCGCTACCTCTACTCCCCCTTTCTTCCTCCTAGTGGGGAGAGGGCTGAGCTCTAAGAATAAATGCCCTACATAAAAGCGGGAGTGCTAGGAAATGTACGTGAGTATTCTTAACACCCTGTATACGGTATATATTTATAGTGCTGTTACAATATTTTTTTTGTAAGAATATATTTAAATCCTTTGGATGCCCACTCAAAGATGTCCTGCTGATGACGCCAGTTCTTCATCAGTTCAGCCGAATGTTTTTCGCTTCTTAATAAAGACCTGATCGAAGAACCTTCTTGCCGGATTGAGCATGGCACCTGGTGGTAAGTCATACTCCTGTCTGCAACATGACGCTAGTTAAGACGGGTATACACAGCATCACATAATGCTCATCACTAAACAATTAAGATAATGAGTCTCATTACTCCAGTAATTATACTAGTAACAGCGCCCTTCAAACCGGACCATAGTAATGTTGCGCTATTTGGCGTCTGCAACAAGCGCTGCAGTGGCACCTACTTAGAAAGCTTCTGACAACAGAGACCTGCCACCATTAAAGTCTCATCATCACACCGCAAGGTGGTAAAAGTAACCATCTTCTACGGATGTATGTCCAACAGTGGACATCCGTCTTTTAGAATCCTGAATGATGATGATATCCTCATTATGTTGTTGGTAAGGTAAGGACCTGTTTTGATTTGCTAACTGATCTCCCGCTCAAGTCTGATGGTAGGTCTGGGGCCAAATCTATACAAACATTAATATGTTCCGGTTTGAAGGGTGTTACAGTTGATTTAATTACAGGTGTAGTAAAATTTTTCATCACTTGTCTTATGACAAGTAAAATGCGGTGAGTTGTTTGTTATTCCTAACTAGCGCCACGTTGTAGTCGGAAGGCATATCACTTATTATTAAGTGAACGTCTCGCTAATAATAATAATATCAAATAGTACTTCGTCTGTATAATTTACATTAAGATGTTTTTTTTTTTAATGAATGACAATATTAATGTGGTGGTAATCGCAGCTCTGTAGTGATCCTGTAGTTGCGGGAAGCGCGTACGGTATCGCATTATATCATTTATAAACAAAATGTGCTGGAATAAATCGCGACGTCGACGGGCGCGAACGGGTGTCAACGGGCGCGAACGGGCGCGAACGGGCGCGAACGGGCGCGAATGGGTGTGAACGGGCACGAACAGGTGCAAAGGAGCACGGATGTGCGGGGAAGGTACCATCTGGTTTACTGGTGGTAGGTCTCTGTGGCCGGACATCGTCTAGTTAGGTACCACTGCAGCGCCTAATGCAGCTGACAAACTGGCGACGAGCGCAATGTGGTTCAGTATACGAGGGGGGATCAAAAAGTAGTGAGAACGATATACACCTTGGTAGGAAAAAAAAATAGTGACATAGCTCAGATACATGTTTGTGATATTGATGAAGGAAACAATCTTCGATACTCTTTTATTTTTTACTGTATGCAGTCATTTGTTTGCTTGGTGTCGGAACGCATTCCCGGAAATGGAGAAAAGCGAAGTGCGAGCCGTTATTAAATAGCTCTGTTTGAAAAAGTTAACGGCGCAAGAGATTCATTGCGATCTGGAGGCAACATTAGGAGAGTCTGCTCCGCCGTACTCCACTGTCGCAAGGTGGGCTTCTCAATCTCGGGTAGGGAGAAGGAGCACGGGAGACGAACATCGTTGCGGCCGTCACCACGTCCATCGACGTCAGTCACGCAAGGAAATGTTGCGAAAGTCGAGAAAATTGTATTGAGCGATCGAAGAGTTACCATCCGGTACTTACTCGTAATCCAAGAAACGGGCGTTTCATGTGGAAGTGTTAATCCATGTTTTGAAACAATATTTGAGTGTGAGAAAAGTCTCCGCGAGATCGGTGGGGGGTGCCGAGAATGTTAACCGACACTCAGAAACAAAATACGACAACGACTTGACATTTCGAAGATATTGTTTGACAGGTTTCCAGATCATTCTGAAAACTTTATGTCTCTTTTCGTAACAATGGACTAAACATGGCTCCATCATTTTGATCCCGAGACAAAACAGCAATCTTCGCAATGGAAACGGCCATCATCACCGACACCGAAGAAGTTTTGTGCCGTGACATCGGCTGGCAAGGTTATGGCCTCAATATTTTGGGACTCAGAAGGGATATTGTTAATTGACTACCTGGAGCGTGGAACCACTATTGCAGACCAATATCATGCAGCTTTAATTCCCAAATTGAGGAATACCCGCTCGTCTCAATTGAAATAAAAAAAAAAAACTATCGTCAGCTATTTACATCTCTGATCTTCAATCAACTGCCGATGGGAATAGAAGACAAAAAAGGCCTAATTTTTCAACTGAAGGGTGGTTTTATGATAAGTTATACACCTGCCATAATAATGTTGTGTTAGGATGTTATACACTGCACCACATTGTCATCATTGTCTTCAGACGTAATATATAAATCCTTAGAAATAATATTAGGTGTAGCGCCCTTTAAACCGGTACACAGTAATATTCAAATACTACTATTGGTTGGCTGATTGCAGCATACGGTGGTACCTACTTAGACGGTCTCCAGCAACAGAGACCTACCACCAGGTTGTTGTTAGTCGACTCTAGAGCTTAATGAGCATGCTGCCTTAACAGCGACTCAAGGCGACTAGCGCACTGTTGTGTATGTGCGCAGGAGTATCACTCGCAATCAGGTGAACGTCGCGCTCGGCTTATCGCTTCGTTGAATAAATAAATGATTAATACGTCTTTTTACTATCTGTGATTGTGTGTGCTGAACGGCTGTTTAATCGCAACGTAGTAATGACTGCTTACTGCCGGACAGTAGAAGGTACTCAGCTGTATGGTCTTCGACCTGCTCCCGGTCAGAGTGTAATAGAGCAAATAGGCCACACGCGAATGTCAGTGAATATGTAAATGGAAGCGGAGAGCGCACGCACGGGGTGCATTCGGAGCCTTAATTGGCGCTGGTAGACACGACCCACCTCCGAGGTAGCCGCGCGGGGTTATTACTTATACAAATGTATAGCGATAATCGCGCGAATATCGCTTTTAGATAAATTATCGGTACGTTTCAAAAAGCTCTTTTACGCCATAAACAACTTACAAAGTTATTAAAAATATCTTTTTTTTATTCTACGGAGCAACGACACGTTCACGTGATAGTAAGTGATACGCCTGCCCATAGCAACGTGGCGCTAGTTAACATAGTATACACTGCACCGCATCATGCTTCGTCGCCTTAAAATGTAAGATTTTAAGTTTTGTTACTAGTAATTCCTCTAGCTACAGCGCCCTTTGAACCGGAAGAAAGTAATATAGGCACACTACAGTTAGGCTGCTACAATATGCGCGAAAACAATGCAGTGTTTAACATTCTAACTAGCGCCATGTCACGGGCATCGTATCACTTATCACCAGGTGAACAACGCTCATCTCGTCGTTCTCTTCATTGTGCGATTATCGCCATCGGTGATCGCTTGCGAGTCATAATAATACCGCGAAATCGCGCGAGAGCGGAGATCCACAGGCCGTGGGCCAGTCAATCTGTGCTTTTGTGGTGCGACTAAAGATTTGTATGGATATACCGATTCCTTAACCATCGACATGAAAAGAGGGTGCGTTCGCTGGTCAGCGGCGTGGTATTCAAATGGCTGAACCGTTTTCTCTTTCCATTCTTAATCGGTAATTTTACTAAGAATATTCTTACATTTTTTGAGCCTAGTGATGTCCACTGCTGAGCAAAGTACTTCCGAATGAGGGTCTTGAGCTATAACTGACGATTACATACATGTACGTATAAAGCATTCAACAAGTAACAAAGTAGAGAGAGAGAAAGAGAGAGACAGAGAGAGAGATTAGTCTATATATCGACTAAATAAATTTTAGTATATTAACCTTCGTGGGCCGATGGTCCGACGATCTGGTGAAGGATGCAGGAAGCGGCTGAATGTCTGAATCATGTGGAAATCTTCGGAGGAGGCCTATGTCCAGCAGTGGACGTCAGTCGGCTGATAATTATGATGATGATGAATCTTCGTAAACCCAACAAGCAAATTTTTTTTGACGCAATAAAAATTGTGTGTGCAAACACCAAACGTGATTTTTTTTTAATACTAAAAATTCCTGTTCTCTCTGATAGATTACCATCTACATTATTGGCATATCAAATATGATACCTGTTATATAGGATTTTTACACTGCATCGTTGTACTCGACGCCTGGCTGTAGTGTCGTCGTCAAGTATACTGCAAAGATACGGGACCAGCTCGACGTTCACCTGATGGTAAGTGATACGCCTACATATAATACAGCGCTAGTTAGGATGATATAGTCTATACCGCTCGTCGCCTTGAGACATAGGATGTCAAGTCCCGTAACTCCAGTAGTTTCACTAGTTACGCCGCCCTTCAATCCGGAACACAGATACTACTGCTACCGCTACTACTGCTGCTGCTATCACTACTGCCGCAACAACTTCTGCTAATATTACACTTATGCTGCTACTACTGTTGCTGCTACTACTACCGCTGTTACTGTTGCTGCTGCTGCTGCACTACTACTATGACTAGTAATGATTGCACAGTACTGTCCGGTTGCAGTAGACACTGCGGTGGTACCTGCACGGTCTCCGGCAATAGAGACTTACCAACAATGAACCACATTAGAACTTGCTGGTGGTGCACATGGCGCTGCCGGGTTGGTGAGGCTGCAGAGATCGCATCTGCACTAGTCCAGCGCGATGCAGTGGCGGGGAGCGCCATTACACTGCGCCGTGTGCACTATTCAATACCGGACAAAGCGGCTAATTGTCCGCGCGAGCTGGTGGCTGGTGGCTTTGTGTCCTCAGCGGCAGACAATGCGCCAGGCTAAATTATCGACGCTCGCGCTATCAAATCCTCATTGTACTCGCACGTTCAATTAAAACTTAACCTGTTACTTAACTACTTAAGTTATTATTGAAACTTTTGAAAGCGTTATAAGTCCGTATGTTATACTGATGTATTAACTTTTACATTAAGATGTTCCGGCTTGAAGGATGTTGTAGCTATTGAAATTACAGAAGTAATGAAACTCAACATCCAACGGCTTAAGGCGACGAATGTATTAAGCTTAAAACGTTCACGGCTGGTCATAGGCCTTCTCCAAAAATCTCCACATTGATCGATCCTGCGCCACAGTCAGGATGGCTGCCGTCACCACCAGGCGTTAGGGCTCGTCGTCTGTAAGCATTTATATGGGAGGATTTGGGCCATTCCCCACCACGTTGGCCCAATGCGAATTAGTGGGAGCCAGAGCCTTGTTTGTTGATTAACACGGTGCACCACGAGTAAGTGAGGTTGGCTTGGCTCCCGTGAGATGTTGTGCGGGTACCCTTACACCCCTCTATGATTAGTTAACTAAACTTAAACTTAAGAGACTAAGCAACCAATTTTGATAATCCGTTGTGGTGTTCCCCGTACGATAATTATTCTGGGGGGAGAAGGAAGGGAGAGGCGCAAATGTTTGCGTCGCGGTGCGCGCGAACTATTCCTTTATAAAGTTGGGGCCAAGCTTTGTGCCCACACGCTGCAGGCGATCTTTCCAGGTATTTGATAACAGAGGTTACTTAGCTTACCCTTGTTACCGTCAGCACATTGAACACTGTATAAAAATAAAGTTATAATTAAGTTATCATATTCATAAATCTATGAACGTCAAGTACTGGACAGAACGATTCCGAGCTAATCGTACCGTACCTTAAGAAAGATTGGCGACTCAAGTGGCGATTAAGTTGTAATTAAGTAACATTAGGGGTATAAGGAGTACCGCACAACTAACGGGACCCAAGCCAATCTCACCTGTTCATGATGCACTCTGCTAACCAACAAACGAGGCTCTGGCTCCCACTAACTCGCGTTGGGCCAGGGTGGTGGGAAATGGCTCAAATCCCCCGCCATATTAACCCAAACATAGAAAAGCCCTTAGCGCCCAGCGGTATTGGCGGCCATGCTGATTGTATGTGGACATCTTTGGGGACGCCTATGTGCAGCAGTGGATGTCACTTGGCTGACCAAAAAAAAAAATATAACTGGTACAGCTTTCTTTATCAACGTAGCAGTGAGCTAAGACGTTCATGAAGATCATTTGTGCCGATCCAGTAGCTTGTTAAACTCAACCCCCACCAAAGTATTTTAAAAAAAAACCTTTTTTTGGTATTTTTCACCCTTACAGATATCTCAACCCCTTTGATAAAATTAATAATGATAGGATCATCATTAATGTATATCATTCACTGATAGTAGGTTTCCGTTGCCGGAGACCGTCTAGGTTAGTGCCCCGCAGCGAATATTTCTCCCGTAAAAAGTAGTGTGAAAACGTTACTGTGTTCCGGTTTGAAGGGCGCTGTAGTTTGAGTAATTACTGTAGTAATGAGACTTACAATCTTGTTTCTAAGCGACTAGCGCTAAGTGTTTAAGTGTATGACATCCTACCTAGCGCCACGTTGTGTGCAGGCGTATCACTTAACATCAGGTGCACGTAACACTCGTCTCGTCGCTTTGTAATATGTAAAAAAAAGTTGCGTGTTTTTTTTTTTGAGGATATTTACATAATGCTTCTGAACCTACGATAATACATATACTAATGTAATTTCCTTTATTAAAAATAGTACTTGATTAACTGAAACATACTCCTTGCGATTGAGCGATTGATTATCAGTGCCAGTTAAGTAAGACAGTTACTTAACACTTCTCTTAACTTAATATCGAACAGTATCTAATGCGATAGCATTAACTGCAGCGCGTGTAAAGTTATGCGAAATATCGCCCGATGTCCGCGGCGCTCCGACAAAGAAGTTAGCCACACATCACTTAACATAATAGTGGGATCAAACGGCCGCAGACTTACGAACCGAACAGACGCGACATGATCACTTAAACTTGAGGGGTTTCACTATTTTCTATATATGTAAGAGGTGTGTCTTCACGATTTAAACAATTTATTCATAGCTATTCATACAAACGGTTAACGTTTTCCATTCAGTACATAATATATAAAGGCGCCGTGAAATTAATGAATCTCAATTTTTTTTTGATGAATTTTGCGTTGTTAGATCTATTGACAACTGTTTCAGCTTCATCGGGCTCAGGGCTCGCGGACTGCGTATGACTATGTGGTCATCGGAGGAGGGTTCGGCCTGTCCTCTTCCCTTCGCCTGTATCGCGAGCCGAGGGCGGTGGGACCGCCCAGGCAGCCGGGAGTGACTTGTGTACGCGGTGCGCGAGCCCGATGGGTGTACGGGCGGATATCATATTCTCAAGGCGAAGGTTTTTCAGCCTGATCAGGCGTTGAAGGTCGCGAGGAAATGCCCAGAATTGAGGTTCCAATTCGACTACCGTCCTCGTGGAATTTTTGACGGCTGATGAGATATATTTAGAGAGGATCGACTGCCCGAATTGCCATTTCGGGTGATTCGATCGTTTTCCGTATCTCGTCGAGGTACGCTGGGACTTCATAGACTTAAGTTTACGCAAGTCAACGATGGTTTTGGTCAGAGGGACCTCACCGGCGCGCTGGTACAGCTTGAAAAGGATTGGGACATGATCAGGTCCGAGTTCATGTATGACCTCAACTGAACGGATGTGGAGAGCTATATTTTTCAGTAGCGCCGCTGTGGGATTCTCGTCGGCGAAAAAGGGGGCGATGATATCAAAATTAAATTTTTCCGCTAACTTTGAGAGGATACCACCATTTGGATTTTGGCTGAGGGGGTACCAGTCGTTGTGTCTGCTGTTGAAATCGCCAACAAGCACAACGGATAGACCGAGATCGGGGAGGGTCCTTATGTCTTCGATTTCCACCTTTTGGGATAGTGAAAGGTAGCAAGAGACGAGAAAAAGGGAGGACTTTGATGGTTTTCAGGTGAGGGCATTCAAGAGAGACACAGTGAAGTGAGCTCTTGTAATAGATCAGGGTGCCGCCGTACATAGCGGGCAACCTGTCGTTCTTAAAGAGGTGATAGTTTGCGATTTTAGGGTCATGGTGAGATGGTTTCAGGAAAGTTTCCTGAATTGGGATAACGTCGACGTCGTGGTGTCGGAGAAATCCGCTGATTTCTTCCTTCTGTTGTCGAACGCCGTTCGTGTTAAAAGTTGTGACGGTCAACGAGTCAGGTTTGACTTTGGGGAGCTCCGCGCTGATCCCAAAGGTGTGTACAGGGACTCGGACGACGGCGTCCAGGTTGGAGCGGGATATCATATCCGCCTCGAGAGCGACTATCATGTACTGAAATGGACGACTTTGACGTCGCTGGTATATGGAACCACATTTATGCATATTTTCCACTTTAAAAAAACTATCCGTATCGCTGAAAGAGTCGGACTTATTCAAAGTCAATCCACCATCGCTATCCGAGATTATGTAAGAAATCGACTTTGCTTAGAAAAAAGGCGATAAAAGAAGGATTTTAATGCAGCGAACAGACATTGCTTTGGCCCGTATCGACATCTTGCGCAGACATAACGGACTGCAACACTAAGCGCAAACCACACTGTATCGAGATCGTGGACAGACTACAAAGCGGTGTTCACCACCAAGGTGCCCCAAGGCAAACGGCAAACATTAATAATTGCTCATGCGGGAACATCGTCTAGTTTTGTGCCTAATTGTTTACTGGCGTTTAAATCTGAAAAACAACAGAGTACCACTCCTTCTCCTTCTCCTCGTTATCCTTTTGGTTCTTCTCCTCTGCTCGTTCTTTTATTTGTTCGTCTCCTCCTCGTTCTTCCCCTTATATTTTTCCTACTTCGTCTTCTCCTTCTCCCGCCTTTTCTCCTACTTCTTGTGCTCCTTCTTATTTTACTTCTCCTCCTTCTTCTTCCTCTTCCTATTGTTTTCCTTTCTAGTGTTTAGTTTCTAGAGTGTAGCTAGTGAAACTACTGAGGTGGCGACCTAACATCTTATGTCTGAAAGCGACGAGCACAATGCAGGCGTATCACTTAACATTAGGTGAACGTCTCACACGTGGGAATGAATTCATAAGTACTACCTTGTTCATACATATTGTTTAAAGTAATATATTATTTGTGCGTCTGATAGAGTTTTAGGTGTATGGCTGCGCCGGGGGCCATATTTCTGCGGAGAGGACCCACAAAGACCATGATACGTGGCATCAGTACACTCCGGCGCACGTCTTCCAGTTATCTAATAGTGCCTAGTTCAGCGGCTGGTGCCAGCCGGTTGCAGTTTACTGCTAACTTACTGCAGCGCAGTACATCTATGAATTTTATCCTCATGTCTGATGGTGCTTAATGCTGCTTATCGTTGCCTGGTACAGCGGCCTGAACTATCAATGTCTCTGATAGAGCTGTTCCTGTAGACCATCCAAGTACCAACGCTTCTACTCCCACCGCCGGACAGTACTGTGAGAACATTACCGTGTTCCGGTTTGAATGGCGCTTTAGCTGGTGAGATCGTCAAGGTAATGAGACTTGACATTTTATGTCTGAAGGCGAGTAAAATGTGATGCAGTGTATAACATCCTAACTATCGCCGCGTTGTATAACAGCGTAAAGATAATGTTACTTTTTTTTCACGAAGCTCCCACTAGAGCGGAACGTTCACCTGAAAATAAGTGATGCCTGAACGTTGCGCTAATTAGAATGACACAAACTACACCAAATTCCTCTCGTCCCTTATGATTTAAGATTTTGAATTTTGTTACCTCAGTAACTTTTCTAGCTACAGCGCCCTTCAAACCGGATTACAGTAATGTTCGCGCATTACCGTGTGTCGGCTGCAATACGCGCCGCAGTAGTACTTAGACCGTTTCCGGCAACAGAGACCTACCAGTAAAAACTCATTGATCAATAATTCATTACAACTTAATCGTTCACTTAAGCTATATATAAATGTATTTTATCGTAACTTATCTATGAAAATAAACTTAAAGTTATCCTTTATTTAAGTACCAAGCCTAATGTGATAATATAACATACATACGAATATTTAAGCAAAATTAAGTTATAGGTGAGTATTTCATGTAATAGTTCCTTACTCTACAATTTACGTATATATCGGTAGATATCGATACGGCGCGCCTAATCGCTGATTGAGGACCTCGACTGCTGAAATAACATGGGATGGGCAGCGGCTGGAATCGCTAAGTACACCCCCAAGCACCCCTAAGCATCATAAGTTTATTACTTGAACACTTAACATTCCGCGTTTTGTTTTAAAATGATAATCAATACGACAATGCGTCAGATAGTGGGGGTATATAACACTAAGACGCTGGTAACGACTTTTTTATTCGACGACACGTGCGAGACGTTCACTTGATATTAAGTGTCGCATTATGCTCTGTGAGATATAAGATGTTACGTCTCATTACAGTTATTGCTATAGCGCCCTTCAAACCGGGTCACAGTAATGTGATTTTTTTTTATTTAATTAAGCGACGAGACGCTCGAAATGTTTACCCGATAGTAAGTGATACGCCCGCCCATAACAATGTGGCGGTAGTTAGGATGTTATACACTGCACCACATATCGTTCGTCGCCTCAGCTATAAGATGTTGGATCTCATTACCCTAGTAATTACACTAGCTACAGCGCCCTTCAAACTGGATCACAGTAAGTTTGCACACTGTTTGGCGAGAGAAATTTTTCTTTCTTTCAATTAAGCGACGAGACGGGCGGGACGTTCGCCTGTAAGTGACACGCCCGCCCATAACAATGTGGCGGTAGTTAGGATGTTATACACTGCACCACATAGCGCTTGTCGCTTGCTGAGCACAGTAGCTACAGCGCCCTTCAAACCGTATCACACTAATGTTCGCACACTGTTGTATCTAGACGGCATTCGGCAATAGAGACCTCGGTGTTCGCATCGTCGAATAAAAATGACTTTGATCTCTCCGTTTGTATATTCACGAAATAAGTAGCAATCAATTAAGTAGCTTTAATGAAATAAGTTATAACTTAAATGTAGACAATAACTTGGAGACAGTTATCATGTTTGAGGTTAAGCAACACAAGCGTTTAAGTGATTGAACCCTCGTCCCATCGGGTTGCGGCGATCGGCCCGTAATAGGTCAGTATCGGAAAGTTTATTCAAGGTTGCGGTTACCCTGTCCCGGACGTCGGGTTAACTTAACGGGTCACTTGTTGAATTCTAATGTAGTGATGTTACGGTAAGTTTCAATAGCCACCCCCCACTAAGTTATGTATATCGATTACTTAATTTACTTACGGCAACTTGTTCGATTTGTGAGTTAATGTTTAGAGTTAATCTAATCGATGTAATGGACTATTACATTAATATAAAAATTTTAATTCGGCAAGCGTGGTGGGAAATAGCCCAAATTCCCCCATATAAACCCCCTGCAAATGTGGTGATATTTGGGGGCACACCTATGTCCAGTAGTGGACTTCTGTCGGCTGATAATGATGATGATAAGGCTTTATGTTATATAAGCTGTCTTCAGGTTTGAAGGGCGTTGTATTTAAAGACGTTACAGTAATAACGAGACTCAACATGTTCTCTTATGCAGGCGTATTACTTACCATCACCTTCAAACCAGATAAGTGTGTAAGTTAACCGACATGTCTCTAAGTATTGCTATATTTAAGTGACAATGGGTACAGCACATTGCTGAAAGGAATGATCGCTGATGGAACAGCAAGGTTCTAGAGTAGCGTCTGGAAACTTATTAATGGAAAACTCTCACAAAGGATGGACCGATGATCTGATGAAGGAAACCACGAGTTAAAGTAGAGATATTTCAGGGAGGTCTAGGTCCAAGATGGAATGTATATCACCTGATGATGATGAAGTATTTCACCCGATATCGTTTAGTTGAATAAAGTTAGTACATCTCAAGAAAAATTAGTTACAGCTGCAGCATCTACGATAACATAGACCAGTTCTTCCTGTTTACTAGTAAGATAGTAAACTTATCAAATATTATCTAAATAAATCTTTTGTTATTATTTTTTTAATTTCGCGTCCATTTTGTATAAAACGGAAATGACCGGTAAACGTCCGAACAAGGAAGTGATTTATAAAGTGAATTGACTTTTAATACCTTCATACGGGCTCACCTGTTATCGGTATCCCGTCGCGGGACTGGCGCGGGATCGGCCCGGGACCGGCCCGGGAGCAGCGGCCTGGGACTCCGACCTCCTGAAAAACGATAACCACCGCTAGGGTTCACATGCACCAGTAAATATTTTATATTGCTAACTTATTTACTTGGAGGTCATTGTTACCGGACACTGTCTAGCTACTACCTCAACGCCTACTGCTGCCTACAAACAGTAATGTGTAAATTATACTTTATTTCGGTTTGAAGGGCGCTGTAGCTAGTGAAATTATTGGGGTAATACACATCTACGGCACAATGACGAGCGCAATATGATGCAGTGTACATCATCCTAACTAGCCACGTTGCTATGAGCATGACTTATCTTTAGGTGAACGTCTCGCTACTTTGTCGAATAAAAAAATTACAGCAATAACAATACAAAATATCTGTCAAATATCTTCTCTCTCTCTTTCTCTACTGGTTCCAGGCAATTGCTTTTCTAGTCGAATTTGAACTATAAAACCCTATTCTTTAATGTATGATAAATTTTTATAATGCATAGATAATTCCACCTCTGCATTATATACAGTATAGTACAGAATCTAGCATTGAATGATCTAGTAAAATGATCTATGAATGAGATGCTAATGAATTGATCTAGTCATTATTATCATTAGCTTATTCTACAAGCAATAAAAAAATCTAATAGTTATTGTGAAATCGATCAAAGGGGCAGCCCTGGCGCTAAAGCCAATAACACCTGTTGCATCGAACGTTCGATATCCTTCAATGGAATGTGAGAAGGAGACGGTGCTATACTGTTGTAGCGAGGTGTGAATGGGACGGTGAACAAGCGAGGGTCCCACTTGGGCTCACACGTTTCAATGGTTTCAGCGAATCTATATCTATAGGTTCGAACTTCGGTGAAATGTTTGAAGGTTCGGAATGTTGCTCTACCTGTACGATCAAAGGTATTGCTTCCTTTCCAAAACACCATCACTCCCTTTTATTATATTAAAAAAAGTATATATGCTACAACTTTACGAAAAACATATTACTGTGATCTAGTTAATAGATTAGAACCAGTAAAATTACCATAATAAGGAGATCCATCTTATAATATAATGTTTTAAGAGATGAGTATAGTATGGAGGTATACACAAATGATTCATATCCTTATAGGCAATGCGAATCAAGCAATGAACTTTGATTGCTATTTTGATTTATTTTAAAAAAAATATTAAAAAGATAAAGTATGAAGAATATTATTCATGTAGAGCGACAGTCGAACAGTTCTCACTATTACAAAAAAAAAGGGGACGTGAAAAGCCTCGTACAACATAAAAAGGGCCTTCAAAAGAGGCGCCGGAACCTATCGATAGCTCGGACCTGTCTGCGGGTGTATTTTTCACCGGAAATTCCCCCGCCCGGGGTGATTTTCACGGGGTTGATTTTTTTTAACGCCGAATCCTCTCACGGGACTCCATTGGACATCGGGATTTCCGATTTGCATATTGTATTGAGTGGTTTTTCAATCGCTTTAAGCGGCGCCTTAATTGAAACTGCGGTGCGCTTTAATTGTTTTATTGTCCGACGGGAAATTGAAGCGGTACGGGTTTTTTTTATTCTGATTGTTTTCCCACTTTTGTTTTAAAGTGTTGGCGTTGGCATATGTTTGTTTTGTTTCTGATTGATTTGTTTTCGAAACACAAAAAACAATCGTTAGAGTGATCTTTGATATTAACATAAGTTGATATTTGTTATTTACGATCAAACAGGGGGTGCGAGAGGTCAGCTCACGGGACCCAAGCCAACCTCACCTGCTCGTGGTGCACTCTGCTAATCAATGAACGAGGCTCGGGGTCCCACCAACCCGCAGTGGGCCAGCGTAGTGGGTAATAGTCCAAATTCTCCCTTACAAACCCCTACAAAAGCGGAGATATTTTGGGGAGGCCTATGTCAAGCTGTGGACGTCTATCTAATGATGAAACTCCAACAAATATATAACGCACGAAAACATAGATGAAGTCCATTGACTTTAAAGTCATTAATAGTATTTATATAATGAGATAGTGGGAAAACAATGAACTAAAATATTTCCTTACAGTAAAGGTAAGATGGTGATAGTGGTGATTTAGTGTTTTATACGTGGAGACTCTTGAATATTTAGCATCACCAGGAAATAGTAAGTATTAAATTCTTCAAGTTATTGAGAATACTAAATATCAAATAAATATAGATGACAAACTCCATTCAAAAATGGGATCCTTTCCTGCGCTCCAAGATCGATATCATAGTGCAAAAGTTTAGGAAAATCTATTCATGGCATAGCGAAGGATATCGTTTGATGATGTAAAAGATGTGCACCGGGCTTAAATACCATCAGATGAAAAGCGGAAGATCGTAATGGTACTTTCGATTTGACTGCCAAACTTTAGTGAATGAATATAAAGAAGATTGTGTTTGCATAATTATTATTAAGAATAAGGTAAGAGGAATTTCCGGCAGACATAGTTCTGGAGGGCCCCTACAAAGTAGACCAACGATCTGGTAAAAGTCCTAGTAGCTGAATGAGCTTAGCATCGATTATCTATCGGCTGATGAGGAACGTAAATAAGAAAGGGAAGGAAAGACTTACTGCTGATAGATCTTTGTTGCCAGGGGCTATCTAGGTAGTTACCATAGCTATTATTGCAGCCGACAAACAGTAGTGTTCAAACATATCTGTGTTCCGGTTTAAAGGGCATTAAAGATGTAGTTGTAGAATAAAGTAATACTGGTGTATCGAGACTTAACGCCTCATGCCTCAAAGCGACGAGAACAATGCGGTGCAGTGTATATCATCCTAACTAGCACCACCTTGTTATGAGCAAGCGTATCACTTTGCATCAGGTGAACATCCCACTCGTCTCGTCGCTTTCTTAAATTAATAAAAAAATTAACTTAAGTAACTCTTACACTACAATTTAAATGTGATAACAAATCAATATTCATATTAACTACGTAGCGCTGTCGTAATCGTTGTTGTAGCGGTAAGAAATCGGGTGCGAAGCGCTACGTACATTCGTAGCGGCGGCGTAGCGCGGCGTGAGCGTTATGTTGATCGAAAAACAGAGCTCCGTTATTACACACAAACAGGAGTGGAGCACCGCCGGCCGCGTCATTATCTAGTAATAACAATTATAGCACAACCGAACCGAATGCAAATTGAGGACGAGAACAAACGATCTGCTATATTAACCGTGAAATGAACGGTTATATCAGACCGCCTGTCACACCGACGCGTAACGGCGATCCATTCGTTTTTATATAACAAAGAGACAGGAGCTTCATATGGTGGTAGGTGATCGTAATATTACTGATGGCCGGTGGCGATTGTTTTGAGAACACTATCCAGCAAGCCAAAAGCAGGAAATCCACATGGGGAGAGGAGTTGGGTCTTCGGACAGCGCGTAATAAGACCGAGCCGCTATGGTTCTAGAAGCTCCCTACAACAAGAGAATCACCCGGGTTCTCGGTTCGCGTGGGTGTCGTGCTTGTCCGTGTGGGATCAGTGATATAATATCTTGGTCTCGCCCTTGACAGTCGATGGAGGTTCGAGGAGCACTTCAACCGCCTAGTCCCTAGGATTGCGAAGGTAGTGAGTGCTCCGCGTAAACTGCTGCTTAATCTCGGAGGCCCTCGTGAAGAAGTGCGCCGCCTCTATACGGAAAACCGTCACGATGCACAAGGAGTCCGCCGAGCGAAGTAGGGAGAGGGCCGACTCCGTCCATAGACGAGAACGTCGGGGCGAAGGCAATAGATGCCCTAACCCGTCAGCCCTATAGTCCCGGGTTATTAAGAATAGGACTAAGATATTCCCTACCTGTCGTACACGGCGACTAAAAGGGTTCTCGGGTTCATGAACTTTGGGGATACGGGTCTTTAGAGCTCAATAAGTGAGCCTTGGGAGCACGGCAAATGCATGGTGGTCTTGTATTTGTCGTAGCACAGCGTGGGTGCTAAGAAGGTCTTTGCCCTTCCGTGGGATCTTTTAGTCATAGTGCAGGGAGCAATGGTGCGTTCCGTAGAAAATCCTGAATCCCCTCCTAATGCACTGACGGAGACCACCGATAGTGTTTTACTGGGTAGAAGCATCCCACATAGCCTTGTCTTCCCTTCAGATGCAAGGTATCTTTTAAGAAGATATCCTACGCGATAAAAAAAAGATCAGAACCTGACCGTTCGTTTCCATGTAAACTGGCCCGTGTTCAAACATCGAAAAAACGCTTCAAACATCGCGGTCCCTTGAAGATGTATAAAAAAGCCACCAGCGACCGAAAATTAAATAATGAAAAAATATAGCCTCCTCTTCCCTTGTACAGATGAAATTTGATTAAAAAATCACGATTATTAGGGGGGGCCCTTTGTTACAAGCGACGGTCGCACCCTACCGTCCATCGATTCAACTTTACGCGAATATACATCGTACGCTCAAAAGTTTAAGATAGATTACGTTCAGGCAACTCGCAAATGTAAAGTTGCCTTTTCACTAGAGTCAATGCCACCCCATCCCCACCCTTTCGCGGTGACCCCCTTTCAATAATTTTTCATCGTTTTGATCCGCTCTCTTTGTGGTGGACTCTTTATACTTAGATTAACAAAGTTTAAAATTAAAATTGCTGTAACAGATATCTATGCATTTTTTTCTGCTATTCTCCTTTGTTTTTATTTATTCATTGTTTTCAAAGGGTTGTTTCTGTTACATGAGTAATCCTTACCCTGTTATTATTATTTTCCACTCACCACTCTTCGATCATTTGACCAACGGTGATATCTTGTTCAAGATATTTACTATAAAACCTTGAACCTATATCTCTTAACTTCCTTTCTAGATGCAAGCTAATCTTGTTTAGAATTCAAAAGCGATTAAAATGAAACTCCTTTAAAAAAACCTTGTGATATTAAAATAAATGCTTATGAAGGTATTAATTCAAAAATTAACATCAGCAGTTACTGTATACTGATAACTAATAAAAATAAATCAAATCCACAAATTACTGATGTGTATGAATATAGATAAAGATATGATAAGTGCTTAACGGATTAAAGCTTGACAGTGGAATAACTTAGATGAAAGAGAACGTAACTATTTTTTTTAAATGAACTGTCATTAAATTATACAATAAAAAGGTTTTAGTTTCAATATCGGTGTGTTTCTGATATTTACTGGGGTAACGAGATTTAACTCTTTATGTTTCAAAGCATCAAGCACAATGTTATATTGTTCAGGTTTAAAGTTAACCTCAAACACGATCATTACTTGTTGTTAAGTCTCATATCTCAATTTCAAGGTAGAAGTCTTGCTGTTTCTGTTTCCTCGTATCTAGATTTAGTAAGAAATACTATAATATTTAATCAAGAAGCAATTCATAACATCTTTAAGTCATCGCATTCATTATACTTCTGAAGAATCCGCACAAGTCATTCAAATCTTTCATCCAGCAAGTTTTCAGATTTCACTCCCATTTAATATTCTTCTGATTGGTTGAGATGGAGAGTAAGTACACTAATTACAGTTAAAAATCAGACTTGTCAATAAATTTTCAAGGGACCGAATCGTACAAAAACTGAGAGGAAATCACATTTGCAACCCTTCAACGTGAGCCGCGCTCATCCATATTCAATGCGCCGATGGCAGAGGGCATGCATATCCAGCCGTGCATTGCGATGCATTGTTGCACTCCTCGCCAATCAGAAATTCTTTGATCTCCTTTTGCGAGTGGCCTCGAGTGACGTCGATGATTGTCATCCGCTGATTAAGATTAATCAACAGGAGATCAAATGGGAGAGGCTGCATCCGCTTTGACGGAGGGTGGAGCAGGTGAAGCGGCAACGAGCTCGGGGATGAATCTGTACTCTTTTGTTCGAGAGAGATTTTTTCGTAGCAACATTGCCGTTTGTGACTTTACAGCCGGACGGACGTACATGTGTTTTTGGTTTTTTGTATGCGCTAACGAACAAATTTCTCATAAATAGGTTTATCATAGATAAACCTTTTTAATTTAGGATTTATAATTTGGAACCTATAAAGACAAAGTTTAGGAATAATACGTTCATATTAACTGCTTTCCGGTTTAAAATGTGTTGAAAATATTGATCAAGAGTATTACAATCAGAGCCTTAGTCCAAACAGCACAAGAGAATCTGTGTATTCCTTCTAGCAACTGATAGTAGCAGAGAGCAACCATACGTAATTATACCATCAGCTACACATTTGGAGGTCCCGTTCCTATAAATTCTAAATAAATAGAAAACTAAATCAAAATATTTTACTTTGTAATTTTTTTTTATTATTATTATTACTAAAGCTAACGCATGACATCTTATTTAGATATATATCACAATCAAACTAAGAAATCTTAATAACCATAAAGTCATATAATTTAAAATATTAAAAAATTTCTCTAGTTCTTTAACTAGATCTAGTTCTTATTCAGACAATTGTCTAGGAATAATTTAAATATATCTTTATTCATAACTATGTACGGTATATGGAGGTAAAGTCAGGTTTCTTAATTTTTCTCTTAAATTTTGCTCTTTTTTCGATCTCATCATCCGTCACTTAGCATTCACGCTTATCCCTCGATACTATATCTCACCATCATGGACCTGCTTCTGGCTATTCGAACCGAGAGAATGCATTACCAAACGGCAAACATATTCGGCTTCTCTATTTTTACCTGGTATAACCGTGTCATGCGACGAGCGTTAGACCAGCACTTGGATCTGACGATAGCTTCTCGTAAAGCGTCTCACGCGCGTTGTATTTCCAAATTCACGATTACATTAAATTTTTTTATCGCCGCCAGTTCCAGGGACCACGGCGGCCGCCAGCAGACGGTTTCGCTTATATAGAAAGCGGCAATAAAGCGATCTTTTCCTTTTAGTCATCGACAGATGAATGTCGTCGCGCGGCCAACCGGTTCCGCTTTCGGGGTTCCTAAGGGTACTGTTGTGCGACCGCCACTTTTTACGTTACTATATAATATTGCATTTTATATTTTACATATCATTTTATTTATTATTTAGAATTATTATTTATATTTTGTTACTATTTTTCATATGAAGAATGACTTGGAGAACTTTCAATTATGCTTATTATTTATTTATGTATTCTAAAGTAAATTATTCCTCTCTATGAGTTCTGTGGAGATCTCTGGGGGAAGCTTGTGTCCAGCAGTGGACGTCTATGTGCTGAGGATAATGATGAAAGTAAGTACTTCAGAGAGATTTGAAAATATTCAATTACAGTTTATATATTTATTTATATAGGGTAAGAGAATTAGTTTTTCTATTATACTAACTTAAAAGGAATGTCACTTAAAAATCATTATTAAACTGTGGTAAAATATATTACTGCGGAACCCCAAAGTGGTATAACTCACGCTGACCGCAATAAATAAATGTAAACTTCCAAAACTGCTGAAACAAATGGTTATTACGCATATTCTTTTACGTATTATCTTGATCTGTGATACTGGTTTTATGGATTCTAACCGGCCGCCGCTTAAGGGGAAGCGCTTTGTTAAAATGTATATACTCGCGCAACAATTATTACAATTCGTATCTACTTCATCTTTGTCGCTTTCCATCTCGCCAAAGTGAGCATGGTTACCATTTTCTAGTAGATTGGATAGCAGATAATCCATCCCGACGGCCACAATTCCTATAAACATTTGACATAAACATGAAAGAAAAGAGGAGAGACGAAGGAGATAATTACAAATTAAAACAACAAAGGATCATTTCACGATAATTTCCAGGATTAGTATATTGCTTTAAAGGTTCATTCAGACTAAAATTTTAATGTCCTTTCAGTCAAAAGATTCATATATAATAGGTCCTTTGTATTAAAAGTAACCCCTTTGATGTTCACATGATGCTGCGTACTAAGTGATACTTAGGGTAGTATACATTATGTTCTTCGACTTGAGACAAGAGCTCCATTCGAAGCTGGAGCTGAAGCGCAGTAATGTTTGCACAGTGGTATTCGGCGGTATCAATTTTAAGTAGTACAGGGGTGAAAACAGTTTAGAGGTAAAAGACGAAAACAAGAGGGGAGTAGGTACAGCCAGGAGTTCAGCGGACGTTAAAGTTAGCCTTAACACGTTGTTAGACGTAAAAATTATTTGCCTTTTCAATTGCTCGTGGAAAAAAATTAAATTCGCTCGAAACTCATTGCCGTCGAGTTGTCCGTACGTCGTTATATTTTTATTCGGACCTTTCGTGTCGCAACTTAGATATAAACAGTGCGATATCGCAACTTATTTTGTAACTTGATGTTTTAATATCGCATGGGATAGTCATATCGTCCATAATCTTTCTTTCATATAACAAAACTACGAAACAAACATTCAACCGTTGGTAACCGCTCCACTTGACTCTCATCACCTTGACATATATAGATAAATGTATTTCTTTATCAAGTCCTTTCAAATCTCCTCAATGATCACCATCAGTATTTCACAAAGAGCCTTGGAATCTTCTACAGAAAACATCAGCAGTTTCTGCATGATGCAGGCACAATCATAACCTTAGTAAGTGACCTCTCTGCACTAAGGCTAAAACTTGAACATTTGCTGTTTGCTGGACTTCTTGGATCCGTCCACCATCAGCATCCGCGAATCTAAAACCATATCAGTAACCTTCTACCACAGATAAGGGTGTGCTTTGATTGTTACTTAACAGCAGAACACATCTCCTTCTTAAAGTGCCGTTCTATCACTCGAGTTAAACTAACAGATTTGTGAATTTCTATCTTGTTCTATATAGAACAGGTATGGATCATGATCATCATCATCAGCCGGTGGGCATCATAGAACTAATACTAATTTCGATGAATATATAAATTTCTTCATAAGATGAATATTTGGTAAACATATTGGTGTTGGAGTTGCAAATGGGGCGAATATGTGAAAAGGGCCTACTAGTCGCCCCCCTCGCGGGGTTCGCGGATACACCATCGATTATAATATAAATCGGCATATTTAAATTCTATCCCCCGTTTTAGAGCCACGGGGAATATGACAAACGTCATGAAAAGCAATAAAGGCGCCTCGTAAAGTAAGCGAATGCATTGACGATATAAAAAAAACGCGGTGTGATGATATATTTGGAGGAACATTGGACACCCGCGGCGACGATTCCCATTGTGCTGAAGTGCTACGTTATATTTAAGTATCATCTCAACCTTCTTAAACAGGATCTGTTACTGCAGTAATTACTAAATTATGAATCATATTTCAATAAACATTTATAATTGATAAATTATTTCAGTTCTCTCAAAGGACATGTTATTAATAATCATTATCATCAGCCGATAGACGTCCACTACTAAACATAAGCCTCCCTCAAAGATTTCCACATTCAGTCAGCATGTCCTACGGTACCGCTGGACATTACGGCCGGTCGTATGTAGGGTTTCATATGGGGCATTTGGGTCATTTCCCACCACATTGGCCCAATGAGGGTTGACAGGAATCAGTGCCTCGTCTGTTGATTAGCAGGGTGTACCACGAGCAGGTGAGGTTGGCTTGGATCCCGTGAGTTGTTGTGCGTGGCCCTTTACACCCCACATCTTTAATACATCTACGAAAATGTTTTGCGTAAAAGTGAAGTCTACTCACATGTATTACTGGTAATTATACTACATAGTTAAAGCTGTGGATCTCAATGATCAGGTCGATGTAGTCTACACCGACTTTTCAAAAGCTTTCGATAAAATAAATCATGACTTGCTAATTATGAAACTTGCGAAGATGGGCATTCATGGTAATCTACTTAGATGGATGGAGTCCTATATACGTAACTGCACTCAGGCGGTCTGTCTTAAAGGTCACTGCTCAACTTATCTACCTATACCATCCGGAATACCCCAGGGGTCCTATTTGGGCCCTGTTTTGTTTACAATCTTCGTCAATGATGTTGGTGATGCTTTAAGTGATACACACGACTCCATGCAGATGAAGATTGTAAGTTTGTTGTTAACTAATTGTTGCAAATATTTTTCTTTATTTAGATCTGCAGAATCTAAGTTCTCACTAACAATATCCTCATCTGATGAAGATTCTACCTCTATTACTCTTCTTCTCTTTTCACGGGACGTTAGTTTGTTGTTTTTACCGAATTTGTTTTCATCCTCTGAATCTTTGATTGTTCTTCTGTTTATATTCATGGGCTTTATGTTTGCGTGAATTTATTAATAATTAAGTAAAACAAATATTTTCAATTGTTATAAAACAATATTGTTTTACCATTTGTTCTTACCTATACCGCAATCTGATGTTAGAAGGAAGTTATCCATTTTAAGAAAGAAATAGAATAATTTACCTAAATTGGCAACTCTTGACACTTAGATAAAATAAATGAATTAAAAATAACAGACCTGTGATCGGAAACCATCTGATAAGCCACCTACCCCTGTCAATTGGACTTACACCATTTTCACCCTATATCTAGGGATCAATTGATTCATCACGAGATCTCCGAAAATATTAGACGTAAACACTCACAATTTGGTAAGAATATTGTTTCTGCGATTAGAGGTGAGTTAAGAATGGATTTTACGAAATTCCTACCCCTAAGGGAGTTGCGGGGGTGTTACGGATAAAAAAGGCGGGTGCGGGAACAACGTTTAATAATCACATGGAAGTAATAGACGATTTGCTGGTGGCAGGTCTCTGCTGTCCGAGACAGTCTACGTGGATCCTATGTTTGCTTCTATTACGTATTGTGCAAACATTAATGTATCCGGTTTGAAGGGCGTTTTAGCTAATGAAATTAAGTAATCTCATGCCTCAGCAATGCGATACTATTTCTATTGTTGTAATTAGCTGCGATCTCAAGGAAAGCGATGTTCCAAAGAGAGCGAAGTAGTCAAAGGAGACGCTGTGATAAGACGGGACAAATGTTAAGTAGAAGAAGATTAGTTAACAAGAGTAATTGATAGACTAGAGTTACCGTGAATGTTTTAGGGGATAGACTACTCGAATCGTGATAGTATATACACGAGAGTGCACCGGAAGCCGCAGAAGCTCCGTTTGTGCGGATATCGACAAAGCGAGTAAAAACAACGTATGCATCTTTGCGGCTGTGAGCGGCGGCAATCTGTCACACTTCTTTGTGCAGCAAAGGCTTTGCACCAGCCGGTATCAAACGTCGGACGCCGGCTTGACAAATGGGACGGCTGTCTGTCGGCCGTGCCATTGGGGCCATCGCAATATCCTCCTCCTGTTTTCACATTCGCGCGTCTCGTGAACTTTTTGATGGCGCTTTTGATTTGGCGGTGGGTTGCAATTAAAAAAAGTCGTTGATGTTACATTTGAAAATAATGCATATGTAAAATGTGGCAGTGCACGATCAGACGAGACGTTTACCTGATGGTGAATGATAAGCCTGCACATAACAACGTAAAACTTAAGATTTTGGCTCTTGTTTCCATAGTAATTAATTTAGCTACAGCGTCCTTCAAACCGGAAGGCCGTAAAATATACACATAGTTCATTAGCTGCCACAGGAACTGCAGTGGTGTGTAGACGGTTTCCGACAACAGGGAATCAATACATGGGTGCCGGAGTAATGTAGCCAGCTTCAGTATCCACAGCATCATTGTCACTTAATTGTGGCCTGAAATTGAGGTCAATCAGGTTATAGTAGATAAAAGAATCAAAGCGAGCTCGCAGGAGGTCCTCTAAGTAAACAAAGCCGTAAGTCAGCACCAGAGGAGGCAATGTAGGGAACCGGAAACCCGCTGCTCGCCGTCTCGCATGAATTTATTCGCATGAATACAAACTGGCTCCGATGCGACGTCATCGGGCCATATCGACTGAAATATGTTTACAATAACACCCCTTCAACGAAATATGGCCCACTTACACTATGAAAGTGGAGGGTGGAGATATACCCCCGCACGAGCTTCAGGACTTTTATAAGATTGGACGGGAAGTGGGTCCTTTAGATCGGAAGCCCTTCGCAGTGTATCCTCGTGATGTTTTCAATTTGAAACTAGACTAGAGAGCACAGCTTCATACATACAACTCATATATCATTTTAAAGCTTCTTCTTCTTCTTCTTCTTGCTAGACCTTGTCTCATCTTTACTCGGGGTCGGTCTGGTCATTCTTCTTAATTTCTATTTTATGTGATAGCTTGTGTCTATTTGTTATTCTTTCGATCTTTATTGTTCATCGTCAACCAAGTAGTCGGGGGTTCTACCAGGGCTTCTCTTTTTAGTTTAGAGGTCCAGCGCCATCCTCACCATATGCGTTGTTGGTCTTCGTATAACCTGGCTGTACCGGCGCAGGCGGCTCTACCATTTCCTCTTGAACCGGTTTTATTTTAAAGGAACCTCTGACATGTGTGCTCTTCACTCTTTCTGGGGTAACTCCTCCCACCTAAGCATACGCATTTCAGCCACATTTTAAAGCAGCAATGAGGATATTTGAAAAGCGCTTTGCAACTTCTGGGAATTGCAGACAGTCGCCGACTGATGGTGTGATGCCCAGCAGTGGACAGTCTGATGATGGTACTGCACGTGTTGCTCTAAGATTTCAGAAACGAGCGATACATTTAGCTGATAGTGAGACACTTGCCCATAACGTGAAGCAAGTTAAGATTATATACACTACACCATCTTATGAGCATCTAAGCTAAGACATGTGGATGTTAATATTTGTAATCCAGTAAATAAACAAGCTACAAAGCACTTCAAACCGGAACACAATAATGTTTGCACTCTACAGTTTGGCTGTAAGACCTAAGGTGCCCAGCAACTGTCCCACCACCAGTACATATTAATGCCCTAATTATTTCTGTACCTCAATCTTACACAAGACTACACAGATGGTGAGGACTACAAGGTGGACAGCCGATCTGGTGAAGGTTGTGGTAAGCCTTCATTCAGCAGTGAACAGTACAAGTAAAATTGGTTACAACTGGAACTGATCTACTGATAGCTGGAGGTAGGTCTCTGTTGTCACAGACCGTCTAGGTAGGTACCACCACCGCTCTTCAAACCGGAACAGAGTGATGTGCAGACATTACTGTGTTCCGGTTTGAAAGGCGGTCAGGCTAGTGAAATTACTGCGGTAATGAGACCTGGCATCTTATTTCTCAAGGCAATAAATACAATGTGGTGCAGTGTCATCATCATCATGAGCCGATAGACATCCACTGCTGAAGATTGGCCTCCCCCAAACATCTTCATCACGCATCCAGCGGCTTCTCGCGACTTTTGTTTGTAGGGGTTCTTATGGAGGGATTTGGGCCATTTCCCACCATGCTGGCTCAATGCGGGTTGGTGGGAGTCAGAGCCTCGTTTGTTGATTAACAGAGTGCACCACGAGCAGGTGAGATTGGTTTGAGTCCAGTGACGACACCTTACACCCCTGGTGCAGTGTATACTACGATGGTATATCAGCACCACATTATTATAGTCGGGTGTATTACTTACCATCAAGTGAATATTTATATGAACGTGTGTGGGTCAGTTATGGTGCGCGTGAGTGTATACGTCTGTTCATGTATTGTAACGCGTGTAAGTATAAACAAACAGACAAACGTCTCGTGCAGCAGTCATTGAATATTTTGCCTCCAGTCAATAAGTGGAACAAAATCTCACCCCCCCTTATCCTCCCCACTCTATTGTTAATTGGAAAGTGTGTGTGAGGTAGATCTGTTGTTGTCGTTCGTCATCGAAATAAGTATAGCTTTGAAACGACAGTGGATAAGTAGCTAAGTATTCAAACATTACTGGTGGTAGGTGTCCAAGACCAAAGGTTCTCCAGCTCCGTGCTCCGGTTTGAACGATGATAGTGCAATTAATTATCTTTTATCTTTACCTTTTATTTAAGTAAGCTACGAGACGGGTTAGACGTTGACCTGGTGGTAAGTGATAAGCTTGTCCGTAACTCATCACCTTAAGATAAGAGCTATTAAATTCCGCTACCTAATTTAACAAGTTACAACGCCCTTCGAACCGGAACACGGTAATATTTGCACACTAGTGTTAAGCGTCTCCGGCAACAGAGACCGACCACACCCGAGAGACCAGAAAATTAACATCTTATACCTTAAAGTAGATGAGCACAGTATGGTGTAGTGTATATCATCCTAACTGGCGCCATGTTATCATGAGCAGAGGATCAGTATCGTGTTAACATCTGGCTACAAATATCCTCACCAGATCTTCGTCGTAGTATAAATACCATGGTCTAGGTTTGAAGGGCGCTGAAGTATGAGGCTTAACGTCTCAAAGCGACGAGCACAGTGTGGTGTTGTGTATATCATCTTAGTGCTGGTTTCTTAGGTAGACGCATCACTTACTTTAAGGTGAACATCTCGCTCGTCCTTCCGCTTTGTATAATTAAAAAAATCACATGTATTTATTAAGAGAGATATCCCAAGGTCCGTGGCTTGATTCCGAAGTCACATGTTTCCTGTCATCACTGTCTTCAGCCTCATTGTCACTTAATAGTAAGTGTGACAATAAAATTGTTACTGCAAAGCAGTGTACATGTAGTCAGTAGTTAACACACAACTTGTGTGCAGGTCGCTCTGAAATATGGATCCTCGGGTCGCTTCGAGCGATGGCATACTCCGCACTCGCCCGCTGCACATGTACGCTAATAATTGTCCCGGGGCGTGTGTGCGGCGGGGGTTGGGGGTTGGCGGATGTGAGGAGAGGTGGCCGCCTCCCCGTGGAGCCCCGCGACTGAAATCTTCAGTGGATGGATGTTCTAATATTCAAATGGGATACGGAACTATTATTGTTGGAGCTACTGTCGATATGGAGTTGGATCGCAACGTTTTGATACTTTATATAAGGGACATATAGTTGTATGGTTCATTCTATTAATAATTCATCCCTTGGATTAAATTTAAAAACAAATAGTTAAATAAAAAAATAAATATACTGTCGACTTAAATTTTTTTTATATGTAACACTAACTTTACCACGGTTTACTTAATAGGAAACTGCGTTGGCTTTGGTAGACAAGAGTATTAGTCTAGAAGAGACCTACTCCCTCTTCTCTTAAAAGTTCAATGCTTCTGAATCTTAATAGTGTCACCTGATAGTGATGTAGATGTAGATCCTAGTGAATTTACTGTAAACTACTAAATTTACTGTAATAACTAGGACAGTAGCTGGTATTCAGAAAATTAAAAAGTTACTTCTAAATATATCCATCACCGAATAATCATAAGGTCATATAATATCAATATAATAATCGCGAGGATCCTCGATTGGAGATCATGTATTCATAACAACAGCTTGGAAGGACCACCTGCCAGGAGGACCGACCTGGTGGAGGTCGAGAGGAATAGTTGGACACAGGACGCATTGGAGCAGTCACGTTGGGAATATTTTAGAGACGTTCAGTAGTGAATACAAGCTGATATTATGATGATTTTCAAGTAAATTACTGGGGTAATAAGACATAACATCCTATTACCCAAAGCCACGAGCACAATGTGGTGTTGTGTATATCATCCTAACTCCCGTCACATTATTATAAGCAAGTGTAAAACTTATCATTAGAAGAATATTGCCATTTCTAAACAATTGATAAATATTTTTGAGACATTCACCTGATGATAAGTGATACGCCCGTTTATAACAACGTGGCTTTATTTATGATACTTAGACATTGCACCACATTGCGTTTGTCGCCTGAGATATGTTGAGTTTCATAACCCCAATAATTATACTAGTTACAACGCCCTTCAAACCGGAACACAGTAATGTGCACACACACTGCAGTGGTATTCATCTAGACGGTCTCCGGCAACAGAGACCTACTACAAGTGTCTCTGTATGATGGCCCGAGGCGGCTGTCAGTCAGAGCCGTTCAAGTATCAAGTCGGCTCGGTGGAGGTAGAAGCAACTTCTTTGCATACTTCCCGCGAACGCCTGGGTGTCAGTGTGCGATACGTCACTTATATTATATTGTCTGCCTTCACATCGCCGGGCTAGTGATGGGACACGGCGCGCTGCTGCGGCGCGGCACCTCGTGGCAATTAAATAATCATTTATTATAAGACATCATCATCATCAGCACGATAGACGTCCACTGCTGGACTACAGTCATCATAGCCTCCGATACCGCTGGGCACTTGGGGCTGTCGTATGTAGGAGTTCAAATAGTGGGATTTTGGCCATTTCCTACCACGCTGGCTCAATACGAGTTGATGGGAGCCAGACCCTCGTTTCTTTATTAGCAGGATGCACCACGAACAGGTGAAGTTAGTTTGGGTCCGGTGAGTTATTGTGTTGTCATTGTCAAAGAAAACGGAAGGAAGAAAGGAGAGATCATATTCTTTTCATACACAGTCCAGCAGCTGACCGTGTGTCATGTACCACGTACACTTCAGTTCGATTCCTGAGCCCCTTCTTGGAGTTTAGGATTACCAGCTCCATGTCATAAATTATGCATCACTGAAGAGTGTCATATGGATAAATAAAGTACTTTAGACTTGCATGCTTCTTCATCTAGGGTCTGATTAACATAAATTGGGATCAACCAAATTAAATCTAGAAAGGAAACAGATTCACTTAGTTTAAAAAAAAAACTAGATAATGTCTTCAATGTAACTTAATACACTAGGTTTAAGAATTATAGATATCCAGGTTAGGGTCTTAGTTACCGGCGATAGCTTTTTTGTTTGAGACCAGGAAAAGCTGGTGATCATGGGGTTTTAACAAGAGCAGTGTCAAGTGTCGTCGACTAGTCATCGAATCTTATCTTTAAACGGTCGGCTTGATACATAGCCGAATCCCACGCCGTTCGCCCACGCCCACGGCCACGGCCACGCCCACTCCCGGGGCCGGCGCGTCGCGTCGCGTCACTACCCGCCGAGATATATCAGCTCACTTCATTTATCCGTATGCCCGTATCTTTTGTTTGCTATATTTTTGACAAGTACAAAGCGAAATCTGCTCTTGTCATATGTTTGACGGGCGGCGCGAGGTGTGTACCGGGTAGGGGCAGGGGGCGGCGGGTAGTAGCGCTAGAGAGGGGTGCTAAGTTGTTATTAAGCACTGCACTTGATGTTGTGTAGGTTTTTCCATAGTTGTATTCGGTTTCTCGCCATTCGCGATTGTCGCGCGCCGTGTGAAGCGGGACCTCGCGTCTTCCCGTCTCATTGTTTCCACCTGAAGTGTCTGCTGGTGACGTCAGGGCCACACCGCCACACAGTCATGCAGCAGTTAAACACTGAATAGGAGGAGACGAGGACTACGCCTCAACTCGCAATCCATTTGTGTAATTAAATTAAATTAAAAAAAAAATTGTGATGAGGAGTCATCATTGTGTTAACTCGACGACATTCTCATGCGACAAAGGACTCCTGTGACGTACTCCATATGGCTACAGTTTAAGCTGATGACTACACCCCAGTAGTTCAGGGATATCAACACGTACAACATATGTAGGTCATGTACTCCGTCATCAGCGATATGATCTTCTGCAGCCGATTTTAACGGGTAGTGTTTCTCGAAAACGAAAGGTGGGCGAGAAGGAAAAAGTCAAGGTTGAGGAATATCAGGGAATGGTCTGGCATATCCGGGGCGTCTCGAATTGTTCCGCCAAGGAATAGATGATAGTCAGCCTTCACAGGTTTCTCATGTGCTCGTGGTGCACCCTGCTAATCAACAAATGAGGCTCTAGCTCCTGCCAACTTGCATTAGGCTAGCGTGGTGGGAAATAGCCCAAATCGCCCCCATATAAACCCCTACATAAGACAGCTTCTAGTGTCCACCGGTATCGGTGGCCATGCTGACTGTATGTGGAGATCATTGGGAGGGGGGGCGTATGTCCAGCAGTGGACGTCCATCGGCTGATGATGATGATGAGTATTTCTTAACCTTTCATCTTAATATAACTTGAGTATAAATAACAATAAGACAGACCGAAGATAGTGAGGCTAGGTGTATCTAAAATAATCTAGGTCTCATATATTGGCAATAGGATTAGCAATTATGCGATAAGGTCACTTCCGATTGTCGGCGATTGTTCCAGTCCATCTTATTTGACCTCCATGGGAGATTTTTTTTTAATCTACGAAAAGACGAGACGAGCGGAACTATCACTTGATTATAAGTGATACACCCGCCAGTAACAACTTAGCGCTAGTGCAAGGCATTGTGCTCGCCGCCTGAAATTCAAGATGTTGATAAAGGATACCCCAGTAATTTCAATAACCACAGCGTCCTTCAAACCTGAACACGGTTAAATTTGGCGGTAAGTATAAGCGCTGCAGTGGTACCTATTTAGACGGGTTCTAGTAACAGATACTTAAAAACACTAACATTAAAAAAATAGTATCATGTAGAAAAGAAACTTTATGGCACCATTCGAAGATGGAGCGAACCGGAAGCTTAGACAATTCTTCGATTGCCTCCACATCCGGCGGCGGAGCCTGAATAATTTGATTAATCTCCCGGCCGCTTGTGGATGCGAGCGTTAATTAAAACTAGTGTAAAGTGGTTCGCGCGATAAGAGAACAGCCCTGGGAGTGTCTACTTAGGCGCGGTGACGTCACATCCGGAGTATCGGCTTGCTTCGGCGCTACATCACGCACAGCTCACTGATGTGCTCTCACACGGGATACACACGTCTCACCATAAACAACTGGTGGTAAATAACCATCTAAGCCGACACCACAGCAGCTTCTATTTCCCTGTGTTCCGATTTGAAGAGCTGTAGCGCCATTCAAAATAGTGGTGTTGCCTGAAATATTAACTGAGCTGGTATCTAGGCGGTATCTGGAAGCAGAGACCTACCACCAGCACTATAAGCACGTCACCATCACCATCATCATGATATAAGATTTAATATGTCTCCTGTTTATGTATTGTGATTGCAGGTTGGTTTTGTTCAATAAATATTAGAAAGGCTGCACAGTTGTTCGTCGCATGCGCAATACGCGAGACAACTATCACACACACACACACACACACGCACGCGCACGCACACACACACACAGCCGCACTGAATTTGACTTTGACACGTTATTAGAAGCGCCTTAACAAAGCGAATTTTGCGCCGCGACGTGCGAGTTTTAAGTCCGAATTATCTATACGTTAAGTTAATTTAACCACTTTAACTTGGGAATGTTGCTTAAATTGGCTTCAACGTCATCTCGATTGCGGTGTACGCGCGCTGATGTTCTGTTATTGTTTAACAGATCTAAGCCTTATTCGTCATCCGACTTCCACTTTCCACAATGCGAGTAACAATATCCTTTTTTCTTTTTTTTTTGGACGAAGTGTGGATGGATGAATGCGGTGATGGCTGATATAGAGACGAGGAAGAGAAGTACATACTGTGCTGACCCCACATAGCTGTAAAAAGGGTAGGAGGAAAAGCGCTAGTTAGGATGTTACACACTGCACCACATTATACTCGTCACCCTGAGACATAAGATCTCGTCTCATTACTCCAGTAATTATACTAGCTACAATTATGTTTAAGCGGAATTTTTCGCGACAGAAATAGAAGCTGTAGTGATAGCTGCTTAGACGGTCTCCAGCATCAGAGATCTACCACTAGTAATAATTAATCATTATCATCATTTAAATCTAATGCTGTCTAAAACTGACTGAAGTCATCACATAATAATACAAAGTAAAACCTAGTTTAGGGTCACTAGAAAAATTATATGGATAACTAGCTCCTGCTCGCATCCAGTGGGTTCCCGCGGGACCGATCGATGTGGTGATCTTTGTGGTAGGCCTATCTCCAGCAGTGGACGTCTATCGATTGATGATGAACTAGCTATTCCCCAGCCTCCTTCCGGGCCGTGACATCCCCGTCGTTGGAGAAGAAATTCCGTAAAAAGTCTTAGCTGACCGATACTCATCGAAAGGAATATTCCCGCCAAATTTCAAGTCTCCAGGCTTTATAGTTGCAGAGATATCAGGATAAGCTGTTGCATAGGTGGTAATCTCATATATATATATACAGATTCGTAATCTTCATCATCAGCCGATAGACGTCCACTGCTGCACATAGCCTCCTCCAAAGATCTCCACAATGATCGGACCACAGTCAGCATGGCTTCCGGTACCGCCGGGCACTAGAAGCCGACCTTTGTAGAAGTTCATACGGGAGGATTTGGGCCATATTCTACCACGCAGATCCAATGCGGTATTGGTGGGAAGACAGTACCTCGTTTGTCCACTAGCAGGGTATACCAGGAGCTGGTGAGGTTGGCCCGGAATCCGTGAGCTGGTGTGCGAGACCTTCACCCCTGTGCGATTCTCAATACTGCGCTATATAAATGTGAAGTAATGTTTTCATACGTTATGGGAATAAATTCAAAGGGAATGGGTATTTTCGAATCTCGCCCACAGATAAAATGTAAAGCCTTCGAACGTTATCAGGTGAGGTGTCCCGGAGGCTGCGACAAGTTCATATTGCAGAACAACCCGGCGATAAATCCCGGGCGGTGACGGGAGAGGCAGCTCGAGAGTGCGCGAGCTGACGCCCGCCTTTATTTATCTGAATCGACATACAATGCGATCTGCCAGGGTTTACTTGTGCACAGCTTACTTATAACTTACTTATAATCTACCTTCACTTAAACTTATTTTATCTGAGCAAAAGCAAATTCTTCCTTTTCTAATATCTTTCAGATTTTCATACAACCTCATTTTCAATTTTCTAATTAAGATTTACTTTAAATATCTCTTTGTTTTTGTCTATTTCTCCCTCTCTTTAAGTCGGTTCCTCAATGCTGAGGGTAGTGACTTCATTATCGGTAACTTGTTCTTAATGTTACGCTAGTTTCTTCTATTTGATACTTTCTGTACAGCGTCATGTTTCGAATGGTCTACTTCACCGGTAGTCCATATCACACCACCCCGCCCCGCAACTAAGTTTTATTGTTTTATAAGGGTTTAAAATTTTCTGATATCATTTCACTCTCTTTACATCTCTTCTAACCCCCTATGAAGTGTTGCCTCGTTCATTTCTATTTAACTACCCCTATCAGATATTTTTAGGTTATTTTCAATTGGTTAGAGTTTTAGTTCTAGGTTGGGATAGCTTAAGAAGGTTAAAGTTGAGAGGAAATCCTCTCCATTCTTCAAGTGTTGATAGAGCAACTTTTTTTAAAAAAAAAAGTTTTAAAAAAGAAATATGAATTGAAAGTTAAATAAAGACAGTTAAACATACAAATGAACCGTGGAACTTAGTTATTTATGTAAGTACTAAGTTATCGCAAAGCTGTGAGCCGACGACACATGCTCAGAAATAATTCATCGAACTAAACCATAAATCAAAGACAATAGTCGGAACAACTGACTAGATGCGCTCGCACACAAAACTGGTAAACGATTTAGGACCTTATGCAGTGGAAATAGAAGCTGCAAGGTTGGGTAGACGGTGGTGGCGGCTGCGGCGGTGCCGGTTGCTGGTGCAGCAATACCAAATTCAAATTGCCGCCTATCGTTGTACGGTGATTGGTCGGGCGCGTGCCTGCGATATAAACCGTGCGGTTTGCAGGCGTTGGAGTAGCGTGGAATATATAACCGTGGTATTCGTCACACGTAGCTGGTGGTGAACAATGTTCGTTACAAACATATGTAACAAGTTGCGTAAGAAACAACAGCTATATTATAAAGTACATGAGAATGAGCTGATTTTCAACTGTCACAATCATCATCATGATCCCGATAGAAGTCCGAAGCCGAAGATGATGCTAAGGAAGAGGAAGAAAAATAAATAAACACAACACCTTTCCTCTAAAAATTACTCCCGTGAGGAAGAGGAAAAGGATTTTTAAAAATTTAATGGAAACGGACGGGGAAGACAATTCGTGATGGAAGTTCCGCATTAAGAGGGAGAGAAAGTGGATTTCTCATCAATTCTACGCTCTTATGTGCCACGTGCTAGTTCTGTGTAATATCCACAGTAATCCGGTTTCAAGTTCAAATTAATAAAGTCATAAAACGAATAAATATAGATTCAGTTGAATGAGTATCTAATAACAAATCCTAGGTCTCTCATAAGCATTAATAATATTGATGTAAATGAAAATATGGATGTGGAAGAATGTAAGGAATGGCTGCTGAGTTACAAATATCCGGCTCTGTAGACTCGGGCTAGTGAGAATAGGAGGAAGGTAAGCTCTGCCTGTCGTAGAAGACGACGAAAAGGGTCTAAGAGTTTCGCAAGTCCTGAGGGGAGGGCCTGTATCGCTCAACAAGCGAACCTGCGTGGGACGGCATATGGCTCAGCGATGGTGCCTAGGAGGGTTAGGCTCGTCCTCAGAGACGTGTTCAAAAAAAGAGTAGAGGGGCACCGATGCGTTCTATAAGAAATCCCGGAGTCACTCCGAATGCACTGATGCAGAGCACCGAGGGGTTTTAGTAAGTAATAATCTCATATAACCCTGACTTCCAGGGTATCTTTCGATGATTTCTCGCCTCCCTCCCCCCCCCCCCGAAACCTAAAACAAAAATGAAAGGTTACAAATATCCGGATATATCCAGGACAGTCAGGTCGTGACAAATCGAACGGCGCGTTAAGTATGCAGGAGGTTTCACATCGCGCGCGGATAGCGGGCTGACGCGTGTCGCACCGGTACCTGTGCGGCTGTGCCGCGGAGATATATGAACCTACCTATACCCGCACCAGCTCAGCTCCAATATTAGCACTAAATTATTTTACTAATACTCATGCGCATGTTTATCTTACAACTGTATCTATGAACAATCCATCAGCTTCGCCTGGTGTTGCTTTACGTCACAAATACTACGGCCAGTTCGATAACGCATACTCAGTTATCAAGAGCATTCTCTTTGGAGGCTGCTTTGTCCACTACTTACTCCATATTATTATAAGAGAGAGAGATAGAGTGAAACTGAGGACGTTGGGGAAGAGCAGCTTCTGTACTTATTACAAAGACAAGTACATGAACACAGTTTCCTGCCCGCTTCGCTGACTGTAACGCCTCCACAATTTCCTTTGGGGAAGGAATTTTGCAGAATCCAGTATAACCTGGCCTTAAGCAAATGGAATATTCCTACTATATTTCAAGTGTCCAGGCCTTCTTATGGTTCCAGAGATGGCGTGGTGAGTATCTGCATAAGAAGAAATCTTTTCTGTATAATATATATGTGTATATATATATATATATATATATATTAGTTCCTTACATATGAAATTAGCGTTTTGTCGCACTGACCACTTTGATCTGATATATCTCCTCTTTGGTTAAGAATTCCAAATTCAAATTTATAAATTCATTTAGCTGCTACATTTGAGTTTTGGAAACACTCACTCATTTGTTTTTATCCTCATTAGTTTTTTTCTCTGGCGTCGCTAATTACCGCACAATGGGAAACATAAAATATCGGTATATTTACGAGTACGAGCTCTACCTTGGCACCAGTACCAGTGCTGCAGGAACAGCTCGAAGGATTAATGATGTGTACGGCGCTGGTGTCGCAAGAGGAAGCACGGTACGTATTTTAGGTATCAACGTTTTCGTTCTGGAAAATTCGAGTTTCAGGATCAATCTCGTGGACGGCCGAAGACCAAAGTGGAAAATGAGGAATTAAAGGCTATTGTGGACGCGGATCCATCACAAAGCACTTCAGAGATAGCTGCAGGCTTCGGGGTAAGTGACAAAACTGTATTTATCAAGTTGAAGCAAATCGGGAAAGTAAAAAAACTTGAACGATGGCTACCTCATGCATTGAGTGAAGCGAACTTGCGAACACGCGCCGACTGCTGCTGCTGTGTTACTGTGCTCAGCCGACACAATGATGGAGGGATTTTAAATCGAATTTTTACTTGTGATGAAAAATAGATACTGTACGATACAACGGAAGCGCTCGTCGCAATGGCTGAACCCAGAAGACCCATATCCTGTCCTAAAAAATCCTGTCCTAAAAGTTATTTGTGAGTGTTTGGTGGACTAACGCCGGTGTCGTTCACTGCAGCTTTCTACCAAACGATTACGGCAGATATCCAATAGATAGTTCTTCCTTCATGGTCTTCAGTTGCTGAATTGTCAGCTGCTAAACAACCGAGATTGGCTCAAGGCTACTGCTGCTTCACGACAACGCAACACCACCACCACACACTGCACAACAAACAACCACTAAGTTAGATGAGCTACAATTGGAATTTCTGCGACATCCACCGTACTCCCCGGACTTTGCCCCAACAGATTACCCGTTAACCATACCGATTAACCATTTTTTCCGAAATTTGGACAATTTCTTAAAAGGAAAAACATTCAACTCCCATGCGGCAGTCCGAACCTCCTTCAAAGAGTTTATTGATTCCCGCCCCCATGGTTTTGTTAGTAAAGGGATCAATGAACTATCTATGAGATATCAATAAAAGTGCATAGATAACAACGCGGTGCATACTTTGATTAATTAAATATATTTTACAAAAAAAAAAAAAAAAAAAATCCCTCCCGTACAAAACGACAATTTCATATGTAAGGACCTAATATATAGATAACTCCAAATTACTGACATGTCTCGGCTGGTGTGAAGGTACAAGCCCAGCTTCTATTTCTACCGCTTTATAGTAATGCGCAAACATTACTGTGTTCCAGTTTGAAGGGAATATTAACTAATAAAATTACTGAGGTAACGAGACTTACCTTATTTTTATTTACTTCTAATTTATAACTTACTAATCGCTAGTATTAGATTTTATTGACACATGATGTACTCTGTTAAAGTATTGATGGATACAGGGGTTGTTAAATCAAATAAAAAAAAATCATGAGTATATCTCATCATCTTCAAAACGATGAATACAATGTGTTAGTGTATATCATCTTAACTAGCGCGAAGCTATTACGGACAGGTATATCATCATAAGCTGTTTATCTCTCTCTCTCTTGTTGTGTTTACGTAGGGGATGGTAGTAGAGATTTTCTAACAGGCCGTGGATCCAGGTCCACGCGCCCAATGTTAGATAAGCTGTAATAGTCGAATGGCTTGCAGCGCTGACGTCATCATGAATCCAGAGATTTTGTTAGTTATCATTCCTATGTAGTAAATCTGATGCCACAGTAACATTACTATGTTGCGGTCAAATTAGTCCATTACTGGACTACATTTTTTATTGATCATGACTTGAGGTTTGTCTCTGGCTGGACTATAGAGCTCAAAGATCACTGGGTTTATAGAGCGCTGCATCGGATGTCGCCTCTAAAAAATTTCTAAGAAACCTGTCAATGCTTTATGAGATAGACATAGCACGCAGAACCGATGAGATCTGGGGATTTTAAGTGCTAGATTCTTACCGTAAAGCCCAAGTTTGGCAGACCATTATGTGCCCAAATGATGAATGGATGGAGACACTGGACTGTGGAAGAGTCTATTTTGTGGAACACATTACGAAGGACCCACGTACAAATGTCCGTCGGTTGAGATGATGACGATGAACGTCCTGTTCGTATCATCTATTAAAAAATGTCTTTTTAATACAGGAGATGATGACACGAGATGCGCGAGACGCTCATCTCATGGTAAATGATAATCCCGCCCATAACTACTAGGCGTCAGTCAGGATGTTATACTCTGCTCTATATTACGCTCGTATGGCACATAAGATATTCATTCTCGTTACCCCAGTAATTACATTAGCTACAACGCACTCTAAACCGGAACACCGTTTGGTAGCAGATTCAGGCCTCCGGTAATAGTAGAATGATGCGACCTCCAAATTAGTTTGGGGAAGAGATGATGGTGAAAAATATATAGACAGGTCGGCATGGTGCAGTGTGTAATAAGGATAATTAATTATTATTAACTGTAGTGTAGTAAGCAGCAGTGTATCCTTGTCGCCGGGGCCGCCGGGGCCGCCGGTGGATCGCATGCGGCGCGCTGCGCATACGTCATGCGATTATCCAGCGTTTGTCGGCTGGACACTCAAAGGATTTATAGCGTAATAAATCACTATTTCAATATTAGACGCGGAGGGCGCGATTGTACGACAGCCGGGCCATTCGCACGCGACGCGACGGATCCGACACGACATCGGATATTAATCTAGCTACCTACTCATCTCATATTCCTATCGACAAACCGGTTTGAAGAGTAGCTATTGAAGATACTAAGGTAATGAGATTTAACGTCACCCTTACTAGCGCCGGGTTATGGGCAGGCGTATAACTTACCATCACGCAAATATCGCAAATAGTGGATAAACAAAAGCTGATAATGATGGTGATGATGATGACAGTTCAGATTTGTTAATATGATGACCTAAATGATGTTGTGAATAGAATCAACAAGCACCAACAATTGATGTGAAATGCACCTAATATTGAGTGACAATGATGAGGAAGACTAGTTGTCCAAAACTCTGGATCACAGTTACCAGTAAGATGCAGAATGCAATTAAGGTGAAAGCTTTAAAATATGAACATGGTCCAGCTGGCCAGGCTGGTCCAGAACCTTATTACCAGAATACAAACTGTCCATGTAGCCGAAGTCGAACCAGGGACTTCCGTGTCTCAAGGCAAAGGATGAACAGTTAGACCACAAAGGCATTTATATCATCTTTGACATTATAATCTAGACAATTTCTGAACTCTGACTCTTCAATTAGAAGTCAGAGTTAACTTACACCGAATTAGCCTCCATACTTACTGGAGATGTAACTTAAGTTAATATCATTATCATCTGATAGACGTCCACTGAAGGATATTGGCCTCCCCAAAGATCTCCACATACAATCAGCATAGCCTTCAGTACCGCTGGGCATTAGAGACTGTTGTATGTGGTTCACATGGGAGGATTTGGGCCATTTCCCACTACGATGGCCCAATGCGGGTTGGTGGGAGCCAGAGCCTCGTTTATTGATTATCCGGCTGCACCACGAACAGATGAGGTTGGCTCGGGTCCCGTGAATTGGTGTGCGGGACTCCTTGCATGTATGTACACAAGTTAATATAAGTTCATCTATTTAAACTGGTGCGTATTATTTACTCAACGTAAAGTCTTTATTATGAGGTACGACCTTGGGGTCAAAAATCCCCGCAGACCAGAACCACACGCTGACAAACCTGGACACATTCAGTCGGTACTGCCATTATTACCTATGGCCACAAGTCGTGCACTATAAATGTCAAATCTCCGTGACGTCTCCCGCTTGTATGTCACATTAGCGAAATGTAACATTATAAACTAAGATTTACCGAGTTCATAGGTATGGACATGCGTCTTAGTCCACGCGTGGGACGCCCACAAGATATATGCATTAAAAACATTCGGTGTGATGTAATTAACGCGCCGCTCCGCAGAAAGGTTACCGCGCCGATTAATAACGCGCGTTACACGCGAAACGCGGTGTTGCCCGCATTGTTGTACGTCTAAACCACAATAAATCAATAAAACTAATGTATAAATAACTAATCAGCATCCAGCAGACCATCTTCTTCCTGGTATCATCAAACAGAATACCCTACCAACTCCTCCTTAACATACTTCCCGTCTGACATGCGCTGCTTATACTCTCGACAGGATCTGCTTTTACTCTCCATCTCGCTCTATCCTGCTTCCTTTTTTTAATTAGAAAACAACGATACAAACAGCATGTTCTCCTGATGGTAAATAATACGCCTACCCACAATAATGTGGTATTAGTTCGGATGATATAGACAGCACCAGTGATTGAGACAAATTATATCTAATCTCATTGCCCCAGAAATCGGAACACAATGATGTATGCATCTAGATGGTCTCCGGCGACAGTGACCAACTACCAGTTACTAATGGTTTCCAAGATTTAGCACAATGTGATGCTGTGTATATCACCCTAATTTGCTCCATGTTATGAGCACACGCATCATTTACCACCAGGTGAACGTCTAGTATACGTGTGATATAATCAAGTTAGAGCCAAACGGAGAGAAGAAATCAGTCATGTGATAGAACCTATGTTAAGAAGTTGTTAGGTACTGTAAAGTACTTTCTAGAATAAAAAAAAATCAGTAGTTCCGTTCACCAAGTATCTGAATGTATACCAGTCGACATAAGATGTGTTTCATGATACAGATGAATAAATTAAATCAGTTGTAATCAGTGCACACGGACAGAGACACTGATTGATGTATTGCGGCAGAACAATACAGCATCAATGTTGATAGTTTATCGATTATCTCGAGCAGAGGAAGCTGGGTGCATGATTAATTGCTCAGATGGCTCAGATGGCTGAACGTTGTCAAATATAATTGAGCCGTCAGTTAGTTATTAGCTGGACTAGTGAGTTAAAATAAACATTGATGACTCCGACTAAAGTGAGAAAATATATATATATAGGAGTAAAGGGTCCCGGGAGACAACTCACGGGACCCAAGCCAACCTCACCTGCTCATGGTACAGCCTTTTAATCAATAGAGAGGCATTTGACCAGCGTGGTGGGAAATGGCTCAATTCTCCCCCTATGAACTCCTGTAACGAGCTCTAGTGTTCGGCAGTGTTGGAGGCTATGCTGACTGCAGCGTAAGACCGATGGATGTGGAGATTTTTGGGGGAGACCTATTACTAGTAATGGACGGTTATCGGCTGATGGTGATTGATCACATATATAGGAATAGATCAACAGCTTATTGGTGGCTATATCAAAGACAATCCACCAACATCACTACAGTCCCACTGACCTACAGATCATAGTAGCATAATCATAGTCTATCATTTATTGGGCTCCACGTGCTTACTGGTAGGTCTGCAGCTCCTACTGCAGCCGTCATATAGTACTGTGGGAACATTACGGTATTCCGGTTTGAACGGCGTTGCAGCTAGTGAAATTATTGAGGTAACGAGACAACGTATGTCTCAAAGAGACGAGTACAATTTGTTGCTATCTATATTATCTCAACAATGTAATGGGTACCGAGCCCAAGTCACCTCACCAGCACGCGGTGCACCCTGCTGAATAACAGACGAGCCTCTGACAACCCACCAACCGGCACTGGGCCAGCGTGGTGAGCTAAGATACCCTCAATGACCTCTATGGAAATCTTTGGGGGAGGCCTATCTACAGCAGTGGACATCTATCTTAACATCTTATGTGTTAGTGACAAGCTCAATGTGGTGATGTGTACGTCATCTGATCACCTGCCAGTTATATACCTGTTCATAAGAAGATGATGCTAGTTAGGATGGTATACACTGCACCATATTGTGCTCGTCGCCTTGTGACTTAACATGTTAGGTCTTCAAACCGGATCAAGTTCTGTTTTTTGGCTGCAATAGGAGCTGCGGTGGTACCAAGGCGGTCTGCAGCAAAAGGAACCTTTTAGTGTCGTACGCATCAGGGTTGCGGTACATCCGTCTGCAAGGTCTGAACATGGTGAACAATAGAGCCGGCCCTCACCTGTTTCCGCCGTCTGATAATTGTGTAAGATTATTATTAGACATGAATTATTGTCGCAATTAGAGGTGACAGGCGGGGGGGATGCGCGCCGCGCCGGCGGGGGTGAGTGTCGCAGGGAGACGGGTGGGAGGGAGCTGGTATAAATCAATCAGTGCTGACGCATCACATGGAGCAAGTGTTTGTTTTACAAGATTTAATATTTCTTATTGTATACCTCTCCCAGCCAGTTGATGGTGGTGTCTCCGTTGCCGGAGACCGTCCAGGTAAGTACCACACCAACGCTTCTTGCAGCCGACACAAAGTACTGTACTAACATTACTGTGATCCGGTTTGAAGGGTGCTATAGCAAGTGAGATTATTGAGGTAACGAGAAAACGTAAGTCTCAAAGCGACGAGCAGAGTCTGTTGCTGTCTATATTATCCCAACAATGTAAGGAGTTCCGTCCATCATCTTACGGAGCCTAATTCAACCTCACCAGCACACGGTGCAACCTGCTGAACAGACGAGACTCTGACAAGCCACCGACCTGCACTGGACCAGCTTGGTGGGCTAAGGCACAATTCCCTTCAATGAACTCTTTGGAGATTTTTGAGGGATGTCTATGTTCAGCAGTGGACGTCTATCGGCTGATGATGATGTCATCCCAACTAGCTCTCGCCCGTGTTTTTTTTTAATAATCATAAATTGTATTGTTTACAGATTTTCAGAGTTAACATTTAAGCTATATCACATCGAACATATCAATTTACACCCTCTCTTCTCTCCCCTCGACCTCCCCGCCCATAACAATCGGTGTCAAAGCAACGGCACAGAGACAGCGGGATTGTCGCAATTCAACCCTCGCAATTAGTTCCATGCTCACCAGTTCCGATATGATATACAGCCGGACGGATCAGCTAAGACATATAGATTAGTGGTGATACACACGGCCGCAGCGGATGATCGTTAGCGCATTACACTTTTGTACAACACACTAACGTTAATACATCATCATCATCAGCCGATAGACGTCCACTGCTGGACATAGGCCTCCCCCAAAGTTCTTCTTATCGATCAATCCTGCGCTGCCTGCATCGCCGCGGAACCATATGCCGTCGTATGTAGGGGTTCATGTTGCGTCTTGGGCCATTTCCCACAGCGCTGGCCCAATGCGGGTTGATGAGAGCCAGAGCGTCATTTATTGATTAGCAGGCTGCACCACGAACAGGTGAGATTCGCTTGGATCTCGTGAGTTGTTGTGCGGGAACCCTTACACCCCATCCATATCTCACACAGCTTCTCATTTATATTCACCATTTGTTAGGAATATTCCTTTTGCCTATTTGAAATGTTACCCCTAAGAGGGGTGTTAAAGCCAGCAAAGCGGGCGGGAAACAACAAGCATAGATAATAATATTTTTAATAATTTAATTTTAAAATTAATTAATTAAAAAGTTAAATTAACTAATAAATAAGTTACATTAAGTTTATGCTTGTATAATAGTTTAGTTTCTGTTACCGCGCATACGAGGGAACTAATCATCGGGATACAACGAGGAAGTAAGGAGGAAAGGACTCTTCCTTGTTATTGAAGACAGGACAAGTGGAAGCTCTCCAGGCATTAGGTGGCACAAGAAACATGAAAGACTTACTCTGATTTATTGTAAGATTCAATAAAGTATTTATACAAGTATCTCTTAGTGTTGCATCTCGTAACCCAGCATCGGTAGCTTCTACAGAATTAATGAAACTCTTTGGTGGTTTTTTCTTAATACCATTGCACCCTGAACTCGGAGTGCATCCCCAATAGAGGAGGCGCGAGGTGTTTAATTACAATATTTTACAGTAGTTATCTAGTCTGGCTGTTCGTTATGAATGCGCCAGACTGCAGTCTATGCCCTCTTGTGATGAAAGGTTTGGACTTTTATTATTTTAATGATTACAGGTACACTGCGCAGAGGGATGGAGAACGAAGATATAATTATTTTTTTCATCGCCCTTCAGCTTTCAATGATTATTAGACATGTCTTCATCTCCTTTTCTCAAAGAGAACTTGACACAAATTGACAAGTATTTCAAAGCCAGGCGATGACCAGACAGTATATCTTATTCTAAGAGTATCTTCATCCATATCTATCTGATACTTCTAAAATTGACTGATCATCATTTTACCTTAAATCTCATTACCTTAGTAATTTAGTATTATTTACTAATACACTAGAATAAAGACACAAAGTAGACTTCTGTTTAATGACCTAACCTAAAAGATCTTCGACAACCAATATTTATCTTTATAGAAAAATAATAAGGGCTAAGATAATGAGAAAAATCACTTAATTATATATATGTGTATCATTTATATACTTTATTAGACTTTACGGGAAAGTGATAAGATACATCATCAAATTCACCCCTAAATTTAAACAAAAATAAATGATGGATTTTACTATTACCGTCTTAGAATATTTATGTTTTGCTATATATATATATATATATATATATATATATATTATCCAATCATTATCGATTATGAAGAAAATGTTATTTCATATACATTTCATCAGTAATCAGATTTATAAATTTTGAGGTTACTTTTCAGAATACTTTATTTATTAAGAAACTTCTTTGTAAGAGATGACAACAGACTCATTGGTCTTAGATGACAGTTACTCTTCCGACTTACTTCCTGTGATCTTGGATAACTAATATGCAAGTAATGTTGCTGTCTGTGTGTACAGTGCAATAGTTACGCTATAACATATGCCAAATCCATGGTTTAACCATTTTGCATTCGGCTGCGGACTCCCTTTTGGATGACGTCAATATGCAGCCGCAGTCGGATACCGGTAAGGCACTAACTGCGCTCAGATGCGGCGGAGCAAAGTGAACTCTGTCGCGTTGAGGTACAGTGTATATTGGCGTGTGGGTTGGTTTGCTTTTAATCTGGCACACAGGACGTCATAGATTCGATGTCAGGTTGTGTTCCGGTGAAATATAGTTTCGCCTTCATTGAATCCGTGATAAATTGATACGTGTAGGGGAAGGCGGTTATTGAATAACAAGTGCGGTGTCATTTGTAAGCTTTGTCGGCGGTACGTGCACGGGCCGCGGAATGATGAATTCAGAATTGGAATTTGTAATTGCCCTAAACACCACCCCCGCCGCGTCCCCATCCCCATCTCCATCACCTCCCAACCCCCAGCAGTTAATGCTGCATTATTAATCAGCGCAACATTTGTTTCGTTCACTGGCACGTCTCTGTCGCCGGCGACCGTGTAGGTACCACCGAGGCTCCTACTGCAGCACTACGAACAGTGGTACGCAAACATTGTCGTGTTCAGGTTTGAAGGATTCTATAGATATTGTAATTACTGTGATGAGACTTAGCATTCTATATCGCAAGGCGAGGAGTGGAATGTGGTGCACTGTGTATCATCTTAACCAACAACATGTCATTATACGCAGAAGTATAGTATACCATATGAACGTTTTACCAGTCTCATCGCTTCATAGTAGTAGTGTGGAAACTTTACTGTGTTCCAGTTTATAAGGCAAAATTAATAGGGTAACGAGACTTAACATCTTTTTTTATACTAACAAGCAGTGAGACAAGCAGAAGGTGCATCTGATGGTAAGTTATACGTCCGCCCATAATAATTTGGCGCTAGTTACACTGTTATAGACTGCAGCACATCGCGCTCGTGGCCATGAGATATAAGATATTTAATCACGTTATCCCAGTAATTACACTAGCTACAGCGCCCTTCAAACCGCAGTATAGTAATGCATGCACACTGCTGTTTGACTACAGAAATCGGCACCGCGGCGGTACTTACCTAGATGGTTTCCAAAAACGAAGACTTACCAGCAGTAATTACATCGTCTTAAGGCAACGAGCAGAATATGGTGCTGTGTGTACCATTCTAACAAGCGCCATGTTGTTTATAGGCGTATCACTTACCATCACGTGAACTCCCGTCGCGTCGCGTAGAATATTAAAAAAAAATTGAGCGGTTCTGTCTCCCAGGCCGAACCGGGGCGGAACGGACCCGCCCGCCTTCCAAATGGCCGCCGTTCTAAATTCGAATTTCGCGTCAGGTTAAAGATTTACGCGCCAAAAGCCATTAGGCCGCGCGCACACGGAAGACCGTGTAATTCGTGCGCTATCTTCAATCTTGTGCCTACCGCATGCAGTCAGTAACAAACAACTATTGCGTACGGCGGGCATTAGCTACCCGAAAGCGTAGCACTCGTGACATCTAAATTTCGGCTAGCCGCACGGCCCGGCTACGCGGCGCTACGCGGAGCTACGAGCCGCCCGCAGCGCGGAGGCGGCCCGCTTCTATTACACCGCTCTCATACCAGTCCACTAGTACACCGATCAACTGCAAACTCCTCACAAACACACGACGTCACATCTAGTGTCTTATTTCATAATGCTTATTACTGCTTGTCTTTACTGGATACCTGCTGCTGCTGGCTGCCCAAAACACAGGACTTTTTTTTATTTAATTAAGGGACAATCAAGGAGACGTTTACCTGATCATAATTAACACGCCACGCTGGTTAGTATGATATACACAGCACCACTATGCGTTCGTAGCCTAAGAGGTAAGGTGTTGAGTATCGTTACCCAAGTAATAACACTAGCTTCAACCTTCTCCAAACCGGATCAAGGTAATGTTTGCGTAGTGCTGTCTGTCCGCTGCAATAGGCGCTTGGACGGCGACCTACCTAGACAGTCGCCGGCAACAACTACCACCACTAAAATCTTTTGTTATATATATATATATGTTTCTTAATTTCATTCGCTTATAATTAAATTGACAGTTCAGATGCAATACTATATGGATAATTAAAGTGATGATGGACAGGAAACATGATGATAGAAAAAGGGGAAAACTGATAGGAATGTACAGAACAATATTTATAGTAAACTTGATATATAGGGCAATCATCAGCGTTATAGACGTTCTTCTGAATACAGGCCTCCCCCAAAGATATCCATATCGATCAGTACCGCGCTGGTCGCATCCGACGGCTTCCCGCGACATTACTGTCAGCATGCCTTCCAGTGCCGCCGGACACTACGAGCCGTCGTCTGTAGGAGTAGATACGAGGGTATTTGGGCCATTTCCCACCACCCTAGTCCAATGCGAGTGGAGCCAGGGCCTCGTTCGTTGATTAGCAGGCTGCACCACGAGCAGGTGACGTTGGGTTGGTTCCCGTAAGATGTTGTATGGGACCCCTTAAACCTCACATAAGACAAGTTTACTATATTGTTCTCTACATACAACTGGTGGTAGGTCCACCGCAGTGCCTATATCTACCGATGGACAGTAATATGCCAACCTTACTATTTTCCGGTTTGAAGGGAGTTGTGGCTAATGAAATTATTGAGGTAAAAATTATATTCGTATGTATGTATGCGTATACTTCGTTCATCTACATTTATTTATTTATCCACGGTTTGAAGATTGGCAGCAGTGGTGATATAACATATAGTTTGATTGTACATACAAAATGTATTGTATATTGTTTTTAAATTTAACATATATGAGAATATTGTATAATATATATATATTAAATACTGTTTTATTGTGGTTTCGTAGCTGCAGTGTCGCTGTCCGGAGAGCTCGGCGGGCACGGCTGCGAAACGACAAAACATATCGTTCGGTTCCCGCCTGCCCGGGCCCCCACCTATCCTATAGCATTTACCTAAACTACCCACCAAATTCCTTTGTTTCAGACACTAGCACCGCACTATACCACACTACAGAGATATAACTGTAGCTAAATTTTTTCAGGACATAACTTATGCTAGAAGATATGCTATATTTTGTTCGTTAAGTTTAAAAACTTAACGCACAGCTCAATTTTGGAGACACAACACTGATCGTAGGTCTCTATTGCAGGAAGCTGTCTAAGTACCACCGCAGCTCCGATCTCTGCCGCAAGACGGTATTGTGCAAACGTCAGTGTTCCGGTTTGAAGGGCGCTGTAACTAGCGTAACTACCGGGGTAAGGAAACTTTGGTTACATCAATTAAACGTTCCGCACTTCTCGCTGCTCCGTTGAATAAAAAGGAAAGACTCCAGATTTACCCACATGGATAAAGTCTAGACTTCCTGCCTACCACACTAGATCACTCACCGAAAGCTGAAGTCTCTGGAGTTCGAACCCGTGTACTTTAGTGTTGAATAATGCTTAGTAACAAACTAAGTTATAACTGTTTAACAGTTATGAGCTGTAGTTGATAGTGATCTTATCATCTTAAGATTGTGTCTAGAATACTTTAGGAACTTCAAGATAACCTATCTGTAAAGATTTTTTAAGAGGCGATGAGGCGAGCAACACCTTCACCTGATGGTAAGTGAAACGCCCGCCCATAGTGCAGCGCTAGTAAGGATGGTATAATCTACACCACATGGTGCCCATCGCCATGAGAGACACAAGATGTTAAATCACACAAGTAATGTTTGCACACTACTATGTAGCAGAAATAAAAGTTGCGGTGGTACCTAGACGGTCTCCGACAATAAAGATCCACCACCAGTGAAATACAGTGATCCGGTTTAAAGGGCGCTGTAGCTAGTGAATTTAATTAGATAATGGAATTTACTATCCTGTCACGAAGCGACGAAAGCGATATGGTGCAGTGTATAGCACCCTAATTAACGCCGTGCGATAAGCTAAGCATTATGTAAGTTAAAATTTACGACACCTCTTTTTTTGTTTTGTCGGTTGAACGCGAATTAATATTTCTCATCAGGCGAAAAGCACAAGAGCAATTCATACTTTCAATATCTGTCGTAACCCTAAAAAGCTGAGACGGGCCCAAGTAATGGGATCGACCAGAGCCGGGCGACCAATAAAAGATGGCGGCCCCGATCCCATAAAACTATGAGGAGGAAATATGTCCTGGAAGGGCAGGGGGGATGGGAATTTCGTGGGTCCGCGCCCATTCGGCGAAACCCCAAATGTCATACCGATGAATTCATGTCCATCGTTTTTTTGCCGGTTTATCGCGTTTCTTTATTACGGTACCGGAATGTTTCGCGTTGGGGACGTCATATACAAAATACTGTGCAACATAGAAATGTTTGTATGTTTGTTCGTGTATATATATATATATATATATATATATATTTCTCTCAAGAACATAAAAACGATTAATAAGGTCGTCGACACACTGCACTTTCTCCAGCAAAGGTAAACATTCCCATGTAGGGACTAATGCAATGTGGTGCTGAATACCCTAACTTTAATATTTATGGAAAAATATATACATATATCTACTTATATATCTTGTAGTTTTGAAGTAAAATCCTGAAATTTTTATATATATTTATTTTAATTTTTTTGTATGTATTGAACACCACATAGGAACCAAAATTATTACAGAAGTGTTAGGTCTCTGCTAATAAAGGCCTTATAAGATATTACCGCAGCCTCAACTTCTACCGTCAAAATGCTAAAATTACTGTTCCGGTTTATAGGGCGCTGTGGCTAATGAAAATATCGAAGTAACGTGATTTTTTTATGTCTGAAGGCGATAAGTACAAGGTGCTGGGTGTATGCTAATAATGTTTTTTAGTCGGAAAAAAAATGTTTCAGGTCATAGATATTATATAATATATAGATACGATAACATAGACTATGTTTTTTTTTGTTTATGGTCTATGGTCTGAATTAGACGGAAGACTGTAACGTTCGCGCCGGGGGCGGGTAGAGCCGGGTGCGGGGACTAGTGCGAGCGTTTACGGCTCCGTCGGAGGGTTGACGTACAAAGTGCCGGTTTCACGAATAATTTGTTTATGGCCATCATATTGGATCACCAGCTCCATACTTCCAATAAACCGATGCTTTATTCCCTAATAACGGCACCGAGTTCTTCGTTTATTGGGTTTTTATTAAGCAATAACCACAATTGATGTGGGAGACATGGATCTCGTGGTAAAATTGTTTTCACCTACAGTACTACCTCTTCAAAGCTATAGAACTATGATGGATGTAGATTTGCATCCGGTGATCCTATCGATCCTTGTTAATCAAAGATGTAGTTTGATTCGTTATCGGTGATCTTTAAGAGGTATTTAAAGTATCAAGATTTTTTTTTTAATTCAATTAATAACGAGACAAGAGGGATGTTAACTGATAAACGTCTGCCGATAACAACGTGGCGCTAGTTAGAATGATACAGCACCTCTCCTCTCCTCTCTTGCGACATAAGATGTTGAGTCGTGTTACCCCAGTAATTACACTAAATAATTATAAAGTAATAACTCTGTAGTGTTACCAGCGTTCAATCTTTAAAAGTAATAAGACACTCTCTGTTATAGATAGATAAGACGGTATTGCCGTTAGCAATCGAGTAAGGAGTATGGCTTGAAGATCTGAGAAATAACAGAAGAAGATCCTGTGTTGGACAAATTGACTACCTGGTTAAGGTTAATAAGAACTACTGGATTGAAGGCGTTATACCGGATGCTCAGATTGAGGAGGTCGTAATTCATCTGGAATTCATAAATTAAAATCTTTACTATCCAAAGTATTTAATCTTGTGACTACTCTCTGGTCTATCTCTGCAATTCGAAACCCATTACATCAAAGCAAGATGTTCAAGTCATTGAACTACCCTAAGAAATTACATAATTATGACACTATGGGGTAAAAATGGGGACGGAATCCAATACCTCCAATAAGACAAAGCGGGCGAATACAAAGGACGGTATTATGAAAAAAAATGAATTGTGAAGGGTGCACTCAATCCGAGCACTTCCGGCGCGATCTCCGAGACATCCATTAGGTATTATTGGAGATTTTAATATCAAAAATTGACGGGACGATGCGGCGCCTTCACACCTCACGACATCCTCACGACATTTCCGACAAACTTACCATACAGATTATTTTGACTCCTAAGAACAGTAGAAACGGCAAGTCTCTTCAATTCCCAAAACAATGGTTGGTTATCTGAAATGGTCATCTACCACTCCCGCAGCATCAACCATGTCAAACTTCAGTTTCTTTTCATTCGAGCGACGAGTCGTCTGGTGGTAATACGCCTACCCATAACAACGCGGCGCTAGTTAGGATGGTATACACAGCACCACATTGCGCTCGTCGCCGTGAGAAATATATCAAGTCTCGTTACCTTAATTAAACGCCCTGTCAAACCCGAACAGCGTAATATTTCCACTTGACTGTTAATCAGCAGAAATAGAAGCTGTTAGACGATCTCCTGCAACAGTAGACTACTAAGAGTATTACTCAAAATACTTAACTAATATTAATTGTTGTCAATATTACCTGAATTTTAAAATGATAAGTTTTAAGCATTAAAAATCAAGTAAATTAAGTTAAAATTAAGTTATACTCAATAAATTACGAGAGAACACAGTAAAAGGATCCGACAATTCAACGGTAAGGAAGATTAAAAGTTTTATACATTTGTTGTTATCTACAAAGGAAGTTAAGTTACTGTATATATTTATTTAATACTCTACTACTTGCTTGGATGTTAAACAAATAGCTACTAGGATACATCATCAGCATCATCCATCAGCTGATAGACGTCCACAGCTGGACTTAGGTCTCACCCAAAAAATTCCCACATCGATCGTGTAGGGATTCATATGGGGAGAATTGGGCTATTTCCCACTACGCTGACCTAATGTGTGTCCACCACGAGCTGGTGAGATTGGCTTGGATCCTGCGAGTTGTTGTGCCCCCTACACCTCTATAGGATATATGGCTGTGTAACAATATGATGGTTACCTTACTGACCTGAGAAATCTCTGAATGTCTCATAACTATCATGACCACAACCAAATTAACTTAAGTTACCAAGATTAACATATATCGTGATCATCATTTCAGCCATTTATTATTTTTAGTCACCGAAGCGGCATGAGGAGCAGGATGTTCGCCTGATGGTAAGTGAAACGCTTGCATATAACGTGGCTCTTATTAGGATGGTGTACACTTCACCATATTATGCCTGTCGTCTCGATACATAACATCAGCAACAGAGACCTACTACCAACTGGCGTTGTGATCAGTACGTAAGAGAAGTAAATAAGTAGTAAATGACCTCTTATCTCTTGTTTTTATTGGACGTAGTGACGAGATGACCACCTGATGATAAGCGACGACTTATTATAACAATGTGGTTATTAGGATGATGGCAGGCCTCATGAGAAAACTCAGTCACACGGCAGACGATGGAGAGGATGATGCTCGCGGGTGACACCGCGGAAGGTCAAGGTCAGCGGTAAAGCTTTAAGAGCCACAAGAGTGGTGTGGCAATGGGTTTAAAGCAAGTAGAAGATATAGAGGCTGAGGAGTCAATGTACTGAAAAGCACAGCGTTGGCAAACCCTCTACTATGTAAACTAAAAGGGTCTTCGGGTTGTGGGCTTTGAAGCTGGGAATCTTCATAGTCCACTAAGCGAGCCAGAGATGGACGACCAGGATGAGGTGATGCGATATTTGTCATAGCAAAGCCAGGGTGCAGAGGAGGGTTACATTTCTCACTAGGAGGTGCTTAGGTGTAATGTAAGGAAGTACCGGTACTTTCCATAAGAGATCCCAGGTTTCCCCGCATCGCAGTGAGGATGACTACCGAGGGGATTTTTGAGCCTCCCCCCCCCCAGAAGCAGGTTATCTTTAGAATATTTCCTTCATAACATAAAAAGGTGGAGAAATTAAAGGAATCGCTGAAAGTGACTGGACTCCAAAAGCGCAAGTCAAATGTGGACGTCCAGCGGTTTAGATGATGACCCCAGTAATTTCAACGGCTCCATCGCCTTGAAACCGGAACGTGGTAATGGATGTAGGAGCTGCTGTGATACCTACCTAAACTCCTGGAACTATTAAGGATTCTTCATTCACTTTCAACATTATCAATAATAATATTGAATGTCGATCTGCTTGTAAGCTATCAGATCACCAAAGAATTCCCGTGAAGTATTTCTATAGGTCCCACGCATCTGTCTCCAGGTCCGTGGTCCACAAATCCACGCGTCTATTGAGGATTAAGTGGTAAAAAAAGCAAAGCTACGGATTCCTTAAAAATTAACAGCCGAATCGGACCCCAAGCTGCGCCACTCACAATGTATCGAGCCGTTTTGATGCGGCCGGTGTGAGACGAAATCATTTTTAGGGTCCCGCATTCCGCTCATGATAAACCACTCTTCACAACTCCACTTCACTGGTGGTAGGTCTCCATTCCCGGAGACCGTCTATGTAGCTACCACAATACCACGGTAGTTTCTATTGCAGCAGGCAGACAGTAGTCTGCAAATATTACCATGTTCCGGTTTAAAGGGACACAATGTGGATCATTTTATATTATCGTAACAAGCGCCATGTTGTTATGGGCAGGCGTATCACTTACCATCAGGTGAACATGTCACTCGTCTCGACGCTTCGTGGAACAATAAAAAAAAACCTTTCAAATCTTTCAACCCTGAAATGCTATAAATGTTGAAATAAGTACAGTCGCATTCTTTGATGGAAATTTTGTCCAGCAGTGGGCTACAGCTGATGATGAAGTTGAACATGACAGGCAAAGGATTATTTAAACGGCTATTTAATTAACATCCTGTTAATAATTTCCGTTGTAAATAACATTACAAACTGTTATTACCGCGATTAATATTAGTTGTATGTAGCTAATGCGGAACAGCTGACGCTGGCAACAGGTGGTAACAGGTGGCAGCACTGTTATACAAAAGTATTGCTTTGGACAAGCTTTTGGGTCACCATCAGTTACCAAGTCAGTTCTGGTTCAGAAGACGTTGGATGCTAGTGACGTTATTATTATATTGATAAGTGACATCTTATGTCTGGAGGAGATGAGCACATCATCTTAACTAGCGCCATATTGTTATAGGTGAGCACAGCGAGAGGCTGGTGGGGACTGCATAGAGCAGACCCTGGGGCGGACTGTCCCAGCATAGCGGTAACGAGGCCTTGGTTGTATTCCGAACGGAGATCCCGTGACTTCCCCAAACATCGAAGGTAACCACCGAGGTGTTTTTGTGCTCAAAAATTTCAACCTTACTCTGAATTCCCCCCAGATGACAGAGTATCTTTATGAAGATCCTCTCCCCCCCAACCAAAATAAGGTAAGTATAGCGACTATCTCATCCCTTCGTCGAATATAATAAAATAGTTTTCTATAGGTAATAACAAGAGGGGGCGAAGAAAAAAGTTGTGGTTGAGGAATATCAGGGAATGGACTGGTATATCTGGAACGTCCGAATTGTTCCACCGAAGAATAGATAGAAAGGACTGTACCACGCTGATCGCTAGCATTCACTAGTTGGAGAGGCACTTTAAGATGAAGAATAAGACATGTAATATTCATACGGAACCACGTCCAGCGCGGTTCACGCCCGTCGCAGTTTTTTACCCGGGCTAAAAAAAAGGCGTTCGCGATTCGACCTGTGTTTAACCGCTGTCAGGCGCTGCCAATCACGAGCGCACCGCCCCACACCCCCGCCCGCGGCCACCATCCCTCCTTCCACCTTACTTATTACTCCGCTTGTTATTTGATTTTGTTTGATGGACGCCTTCGCGACCCACCCACAGCATTCGAGGGTCCACTGCCCCACGATACCACGACCAGATCTGTTCAGCTTCTCTCGTATAGAAAAACGCTTTAATTGTTTTATTATACTTGCACCATTCCATTAAGGGGTGTAAAGGGTTCCGTCAAACATCTTACGGAGCCGAAGTCTACCTCGCCTGCAGACGCACCCTGCTGAATAACAGACGAGGTTCTGACCACCTACTACCCCGCACCTGGCCAGTGTGGTAGCTTACGGCTCAATTCCCTTTGTCCACCAGTGGGCATCTGTCGGTTGATGATGGTTCGTTTCCGGGAACCAATAGTTGATATTGGATAGTGGCTTTTTGCCGACCTGACTATCACCATCATATTGTGAAACAGCCGCCATAATACCATGGTTGTATTCCGCTTAACCAGCACCCATCACCATCCACTGTTCTATCGTTAATGATGATCATAACAACGTGGCGTTAGTAAGAATGATGATGATGTTCATCGCCTTAAGACAGAAAATGTTAAGTCTAGTAACCCCAGCAATTACACTAGCTATAACGCCAGTTAAACCGGAACACAGTAATATTTGCACACTACTGTTTGTCAAAATTAGATGTTGCAGTGGTGCCTGTAAGGGTCTCCGAGAACAGACCTGCCACCTAGTAGTGATGATATCAACGACAATGCGGCCATGGATGGTCAAGAATCCAGAGTACTCCATCTCTCATATTCTAACCGCAGCCATCTTTGTTTTATATTACTCCATTAGGATAACCCACTGGTGGTAGATCTCTGTTTCCAGAGACGGTCTAGGTACCACCGCAGCTGCCATTTCGCCGCTAAATAGTAGTCGACAAAGATTACTGTGTTCCGGTTTGATGGACGCTGTAGCTAGTGAAAGTAGTCAGGTAACGAGACTTACCATATATCTCAAGGCGACGAGCACAGTGTCTGGCAGTGAATCACCCTGTGTGGCGCCACATTGTTATGGGCAGGCGTATCACTTAACTTCGAGTGAATGTCCGCTCGTCTAGTCGCTTCACAAAAAATATATATAGACATAAGACGAATCGATTCACCAGCGTTGAGATTATGTCAAGTCAGGTAACATACCACCAGGCATAACTCATGCTGTACCACCAATTAGAGATCATTAAATCATCAATCAAGCTGCGGGCCCCGGAGGAGCTGCGTAATTGTGGGGGGCGTGTATTGATTCATTTTATAAGTCATCAGCGGACTCCGAGGTGCATTAGGAGTTGTTCTTCATAATCAGTGACAAATGGAGTCGGTGCGGAGTGATGCCGCGGCAGGTTCGATGCCAGTTCACTACCCTCGACAAGAGAATAGCATAAATAGGAAGAAAATAATATTTGCACACTACTACCATACCCAGAGGGTCCACTGAATCATTACTGCTCTCAAACATTAGCATGAAAACGTTACTGTACTCCGGTTTTAAGGGTGCTGTAGCTAATGAAATTACTTGGGTTATAATATTAAACATCTTACGCATCAAGGCGAGGACGACGTGTTGCAGTGTATATCACTTTAACTAGCGCCACGTTGTCATGCGCAGGCGCAACGACATACAGACCACCTATAGGGTTTAGATCTACCATTACTGTACTAAAAGGATATATCACTAGTAAATAAAAAATATTTAAGTAGTTATAAAAGAATAGTTTCCGTTGCGATACTAGCTAGTATTTTTACACAATACTATATTTTTTTTGAAGCGCTTTGTCCACTCATCCACTCAAAGCATCATGAAGACATACTTGACATAACGATTATCCTGAAAATGGAGAACATGTGGATACGAAGAGTTACGTGGCGGATGAGATTGAATGAGAAAAGTGGTGATAAGCTCTACACATTTTAAAGAGGAGAACCTGCCCCAATTATCTGTGAGGCAGATGGCATTTGACACCAAACTGGAGGAGGATGGATTCACATAGCAAGGGATAGGAAGGCGTGGATAAAAGGAACAGGAAGTCCATGCGTAAAAGCAGACACAGTAAGGATACAAATATATATAGATTAGCCTGTTCCCTGACCGCTTTACTAGTCTAACCTCCCCCAACCCCTTTTTGGAAGGAATTATGTAAAACCTACTCTTAGCTGATATATAAATGGCAGCAACAATATCGTCACTAACTTTTGAGTGTTTGCATCTAATAGTTTCGGAGATTTCGTGATGAGTCAATGGATCTCTGGATATCTCCTATTCTCCTTCTTCTTTTTCGTCGGTATCACTATTGACGGTGGGATCGAGGTCATCAGGTGATGGTGGCAATATATCTCCTGTATATATACATCAGACAATTGCACAATTTCCTTCACCAGGTATTTCGTTAAGTATCTCAACACCTAAAAGTAACCTTTCTGACTAAACTGTTTTTTTTTAAATAACAGGTGATATTTTTTTTATCTAATACAAGTATTTACAACTGGTAGATCTCTGTTGAAGGAAACCCCGCAACTCCTATAGTAGCCTTCAAACATTACCGTTTTCGGGATTGAAGGACGCTGTAGTTGTAGACTCGGGGAACGATACTCAATATTTTACGTTTCAAACGCGGCCACAATGTGGTGCAGTATATATGATACTAACTAGCGGTACGTTGTTATGGGCGGTCGTAACACATAGCATCAGGTGAACGTCCTGCTCGTCTGCTCGATTAATTGAATTAAAAAAAAAATCTGCTCCAAAGGATGCCGTGAAATTGATCTCCCCAGCACGTAGAGCGTGTAACAAAAGCCGCGCGAACCTTTATCGAGTATTACAAAAAATATCAAGTGTATTAGCACCTCTTATTTCCCCGAAATACTAGCCTGTGTACTCTTTACGATTTTGAGCTTTATTGTATGCGTGTAAGGATCATAACTGCTTGTGACTAACTTGACGTTTAACTAGTCTACGGATGATTGAAATTGGAGTTGTACCCAGCGGTCTGATGTTGATCCCGTGTTACTTTGTTGTTTGTTGTAATCGCTCATTGAAGAGTTACCGATGATGTAGAGGTCAAAAAAAAATTTTTGACTTCATCAGCTTGATGTGTATCATCATTTTCAGTCGATAGACGTCACGTGGATTCGTATATTTACAAGTAATAATAATAATTAAACTTTATCAGTCCATCGTTTTGGAGGCTGTATAACAGCGTGATCATCCGGACTGAGCTCATAGGTATCCTAACCTCACACCTGATCACCTACGGCTGTTCAATCATTGGTCAGCTGTCGTTAATCATACACACACATTGGCTGTATAAATAAATAGAGACATTACATGGTTGAATCCCACAAGTGGGCAAACGGTATTCGACGGGTGGACGAGAAACAATCTACATATTGGTTCTAACTTATTCAAAGGCCGCGATGTGGGGATCTTTCGTGTTTTATTTGCTCAGCGGATAGCGAGCCCGTCCCCGGCACAAGTCATAAGCTGATTATTAATGGAGTGCATCATACTCCAACACACGTGATGGTAAATTGTACATCATCACAAACATATTGGAAATTGTAAAATTTAATAAGGGTAGCAGTCGACTATCTTTTTACACTGCCGGAGCTTTTATTTCTGTCGTTAAAAGGGTGTAGTAGATGGTGAAGTTACCGAGGTAATGACCATTACCATCGTTAGTATCAAGTCCTCAAGCACAATCCTGTGCAGTATAAACATTCACACTAGCACCATATTGGTATAACCAGGTTATCTTTTGCCACTACAGCAGAGCATACAATGTGCGATTACCCTACAAAAACTGGTATCTTGTTAAAGCCATCTTATCAGTAATCCCCAGGTCTTATTCATCATGTCACTTTCTGAAATATAAGATCATAGTCATCAACTCCAAAAAAACTTCACATTTGTAGAGATTGACAGAGGGGGAATCTAATTCTTTTCTCACCCCCCTAACCCTATGCGTATTGGTGGGAGCTAGAGCCTTGTTCTTTGATTAGCAGGGTGCACCAGAGCTAGTAAGGTTGGCTTTGGTCCCGTAAGTTATTGTGTGGGACCCCTTTTACCCCCGAAATAAAAGATAGAAACTTATTTTATTATCTTCTAAAAAGAGATGGAAAACCATGAAACCGGACAGGTTTTTTCAACTATTGACAGATGTTCTTACTGTTGTATGTCATCATCATTACCTTTCTAGCTCATCGTTGTCCACTTCTGAAACTAGACCTTTCATCTGTCAAGCTTGCAGAAGAAAGTACTATTCGGTTAGTATATATGTAGTAACTTAATTTAAGTTACATATCAAGTTGTGGTCTATCAACCATGTCTTCTAAACAGGTAATATTTCTTTTCAACTATATTATATGTACTGGTATAAATTTATCCGGTTAAGCAAGGATATATTACAAATACAAACCCCTCCATTTTTTTTCATTCTTTTTAAAGAACTAGACAGATTTTTTTCTTCCAATTTCAGTGTATAGTCCTCGCTTGCACCGCAATCCAAAGGGGATGTCAGAACGGCCGTCAAACGTCATCGGCGTGGAAGACGGCTCTTCGGTTCTGATACACGTCTTATAAATATTACAGCCGCGCGCACGAGCTCCAGCGCCGGCAGCCAGCAGCCGGCAGCCGATTGTGCACTCTTACCGGTGAGCGGTAGAGCCGAGAACTGCTCGGGGGTGGCGCTTAATAAAAGAGGGCCAAATGTCAGCGGAGGAACGGCCAATTATGAGTCGGGTTTGATATTACACTATAGGATTTGATTTTTCGATTTTGTTGCTATCGGTTTGACGGGAACGCGTCGGTTACTTATAATTAAAATGGCGATTGCGTTTCTGTTCAGCTCGGAGGTGGTAGTTTTTTTTTTTTAATTCCCTGTCGATCAAACGTGCCCAGCGGATACGGTTGGTTAAAACCGCTGAGAGGTTGCACTCCGAGCTGGTGAGCCATGTGTATACCGATCGCAGACTTGTGCTATATCTCATTTATTTCAATACAATATTAGTTAACATAATCTTTAAGTAATTAATCTTCATATTTGATTATTAATTGACCTGCACCTGGTGTTAAATAATGATATGATGAACAGCCTATTAACTCTTCTCTTGAAGTTATTCCACTCCTTTGCTGTTCTTATTGAGATCGGAGTTGAACCTCTTAGTTCGCTAATAGGACATGTTTACAGCATGTAGATTCTGACTCGCCCCGCACCTGTTCATCTGGTGGTGAAGAGAGGATGAGAGAATTATATGGTGTAATTTTCTCCGAATGTATCCTATAGGATTCCGTGACATTTTCCACTGGTCGCTTCCTTTTAAGGCTGTCTATCTATGTCAAGTTACAGCCCTGTAGACTCGGGCTAGTAAGAATAGGACTAAGCTAAACCCTGCCTGTCGTAAAGGGCGACTAAAAGGGTCTAGGAGTTTCGCGGGTGGCTAGAGGATGGGGGTAATTATCGCACATCAACGAACCTACGTGGGCCAGCGTATGGCTCAGCGATGGTACCTAGGAGAGTTAGGCTCCTCCTCAGAGATGTGGAACACAAAGTGTAGAGGGACACCGGTGCGTTCTGCAAGAGATCCCGAAATCTCTCCGAATGCACTGATGCAGACCACCGAGAGGATTTTAGTGAGTATGAATCTTACATAACCCTGACTTCCACCAGAAACAGGGTATCTCTTGAACGTTTCCGTCTGAAACAAAAAAAAATGCTATAACAAGTTACGTCTCACCGTTATATAGTTCAAACGTTGATTAGTTCAGGATTTAGAGTTGTTATTACCAGATCTAGGTTTGAACCCGACGAGGCTAAACTATAACATCGTCAAATATATCTCCGGATGATTTTGTTGCGAAAATTAGTATAAAAAATCTATTAAAATTAGTATTTTCAGTAGCAATGTTTGTGCTTGAACAATGAAGAAGCAAATAAAAAGAAATCTTTAATTTCAATTGACTGTAAAGCATCGAAGAGACCGCCCGGACAAACGCACAGCTGGCCAGGAGCCGATACCCATTGGGATTACAATCGAAACAAAAAGACGAGACCAGGTTCATTATATTAATACGTCCCCGTGTACAGTTCTGAAGGCAAGTACAAGACCTACTTCAAAATAAATCTAGAATTATCAAACACTAAATATCATCTGTTACTTATCGTCAAAGTAACATGTACGGTGTCGTAGCCATCGACGGTCATATATCAATTCGAAATCATTGCACTATAGTGCAAAAAAAAAAATACGGTATAAATGATTAAAAAGAAGATGAACTTGGTGCTGATGATGATTATGATGATGATAAATGTCATTTTTTAATTTCTATTCTATAATCTTTGTTCAGAGAGCGTATGAAATAGTTATAAACATTTTTCTTCTCCAACAGCAACGTTGTGAGATTTCAGGCGGTTTAATTCTAGATTCTAGATTTTATTTATTAGTACGTTAATCAAGAAATACTAAGTATACAAATTTGAGAAGAATATTTAATAGTTTTTACAAATTAATCTTATATATATTTGAGAGTAATGAAACAATTGTATGTAGCAAGTAAATTGGTACAATATTGATGGTAATAAACAGTAAAATTAAAGTTAATTTTTCATCATCATCATCAGGGGATAAAGGTCCACTGCTGGACATAGGCCTGTCCCGAAGATCTCCACATACAGTCAACATGGCCTCTAGGTACTGCTGGGCACTAGGAGCTGGCGTATGTAGTGGTTCATATGGGAGGATTTGAAGTGGATCATATTAGAAGTGGATTTCACCTATATGTAAATAATGAATATATGTAATATATCATAAGCCAGTGGACGTCCACTGCTGGACAAGTGGTTTCCAAAAACATCAGGTCTCACACTTTGACCAGATAGTCAATCCGCAGCAGCGCCTCCAGAATTGCGTCTAAGACGACCTACCATCGATTTACCAATCGGCCATATCTCATTGAGAAATAACTTAAGTTATAATCAAAGTTAATATTTTTAAGTAACATAGTGAAGCTGCGCCGCCCGGTGTACAGCAAACGGTAGGCAAATGAGTTGTACGATGCCGATACCCGCGCGCTGCCACCCATTCTCATATTTGTCCAGCGCGATTGTTTATTATGCACCCAATAGGGTTGTCACTGTTTGCAAATTCAATATTTATACATATTTTTTTAATTCATATACACACTATGAGCTATTTTTAAAGCATGTTGTCATAAAATCAGGGTTGACACACCGAAAAAAAAATATAAATATTTTTAGTTCTTATATGATATATTATAACCTTAAATCCTGACTAATATGAAACTCACACAACTAAACCGCTTAGTCGACTATATCCATTTTTAGTACGGTGATACGTAAGGATATGGAGACAGTGATAGGCTACTATTTTTTAATATAATCTTAAATTTTTTTAAGAATTTTATTTTTATAGCAAATGATTAAGATTTTCATATATATCCTATCAAGATATTCCAAGTATGAAATGGTGGAAGAGACAGGAAATTAGTATTTTAATCATCTTCTACCCAAATGTCTACATCCAGCTCATCCAGAAGGAATGTCATATTCAGAATGCAGTAATGTTTTTATGTTCCTGGCTGTTGAGTCAGAAGTTTCTGGTAATATTATTGATAAGGAAGTCCTAATAGACGCTGCTTCATTATCCTCGCTGTGATTCCTTGCAAGTAGCATCATCACCAACAGACTGTGGCAGTCCACTGCTGGACTCTTCTCTTCCAAGGAATGCCAGTTAGCCTGATGTTATAAGTCTTGGTAATAATAGACGATCTTAATGTTTCCATCGCTGGGACCAGAAGCTGTCTTTCGTTAGGCCACCGCTCTGGTCAAGTCATACGAGGATCGATGGATGTCCATATCGACAATAGCGTTTTTTTTTTTTAAACATGGTGACTTCCTCTTGATATTTTCCTTGACCGGAAGCTCGCACTGAGTTGTGATCGAACCCTCGCCTTCTCGAACGCCTTATAAACTGAGTCATTACGGAATCATATAACTGGTGGTAGGTCTCTGTACTGGTGGTAAGTCTGGAGATTGTCTAGGTAGGTATGACAACAGCTCCTATATCAGTCAATAAACAGTAGTGTGCAAACATTACTGTGTTCCGGTTTGAAGGGGTTGTAGCTAGTGTAATTTACCGGGGTACCGAGACTCAACGTTTCATGTCTCAAGGCGACGAGCGTAATATGGTGTAGTGTATACCATTGTAATTACCACCACGATGGTCAGGTGTATCACTTACCATCAAGTGAACATCCCGCTCGTCGCGTCGCTTAATGAAATTAGTAAAAAAAAAATCGATTTTTTTTAATGAAGCGACGAGACCTGATGGTAAATGAAAAACTTGTTTCTTCTTCCAAAATCTCCTTCACAACGATTTTTCAGAGAAACTATTTTTTTTTATTTGAATAAGCGACGACAAGAGTGAGATGATCATCATCATCATCATGATTACGTGCCCTCGTCAAGCTGAAGTTTGGCGATCGGATTGAGAAAAGAAATTCGATCCTCAGCTGTTCTTTTTAACTGATGGTATTTTAGTGTGATGATCGTCTGATGGTAATATGCCTGCCCATAACAACGTGAAGCTAGTCACGATGGTATATACTACACCACAGCAATCTCATCGCCTGAGACATACGTTACCTCAGTAAATTCACTACTACAGCATCCTTGAAACAGGATCACTGTAACTTTTGCACACTACCATTTGATGGAATAAATAGATGAACCTGTCGAGGAGAGATGTTATTCAAAATATTCATTATGATCATCATCAGCCGACAGACGTCCACTGGACATAGTCCTCCCCCAAACCCCTCCACGTCTATCGGTCCCCCTTTGTTGCAATATTATTCCGCGCGTATATATGTAAAGGGACAACCATTGCCATATTGACGTCGCCATATTTATTGCTTACATTTTCGCCCGGGAATCGAATCCGGACAAGATATTCAAATTAAGCTGCCTATTGTGCAGTCCCCTTGGACCTGCAGCGGTGTACGAGGCAACGCACGCGCATGCGCACGCGCACGCGCACGACTTGTTAGTCGAACGGACGAATTAGTCGTTTGCTTTCTTGTTTGTTTCTTATTAGAGATGACATACGTCGGAAGCTGGACGGAGTTTATCTCAAAATGCATATTATAGACAAACTTGAAGTACAGAGACATGTTTATTACCGAACGAGAACTGTACAGATTAATAGACGGAAGAGCAGTCAGGTATATTTATACCTTCGTGTTTTTTTTGTTTATTTATTTCCCATTTTCCTGATGGTATTGTTCAGGGCTTTACCTTATTTTATTATTTACAATATATTCACATTTTCAAATATATATCTATATATTTTATTAAATTATACTTATGCCATCATCATTATCATCAGCCGATAGACTTCCACCGCTGGACTTAGACGTTCCTCAAAGATTCCCACACACATCCTGTGAACACAGGAATTACTTGAAAATTATTGTGTACACATTTACAAACGGAGTATAAAGGGATCCAAGCCAACCTCACCTGCTCGTGGTGCACCCTGCTAATCAACAAAGACTGGCTTCCACCAACCCGCATTGGACCAGCGTGGTGGGAAAGTGCCTAAGCCTCCCATATGAACCCTACAAATAAGGGCTTCTGGCGCCCGGCGATGCGGGCAGCACAGGACCGATTTATGTGGGGATTTTAGGGTGAGGCCTATGTCCAGCTGTGGACGCTTATCAGCTGATGATGATGATGATGATACATATTTATAAATTAGTATTTCCTTATCCTTATTCCTATTACTTACTAACTTACACATTTTTAATCAATAATTTATAAAGTTACTCCTAACTTATTAATTATTCATAATCTGGGGTAAATAAGCAGCTATTCTTAAGCCTGTCTCCTGCTCAAAGTCATATCTTAAGCATCTATGTAAAGGACACTCCGTCAGCACACGAGGAACCGTTTCCTCCACGGCGTCATCACATTTGCATACACGGTCTCCCGACACTTGAAACACTTCAAGTATTGAGAGCAGTCTGTATCTGGGTTACCTGCCTATCCCCATATTATGGGCAGGTCATCACTTACCACCACGTCTCGTCCATTCTTCTGTTTGCCTGCCCTTTTCCCAGCTATATGGGGGTCGGAAAAGTATGTACTTCTCTTCCATATCAGGATATCACGTCCTTTATTTGTAGAATATATTGATATCTTACAATTACATGTAATATCAAAATTTTTGTTTTATTTTTTTTATTTTGTAGTTCTACCATTTGTAAGGATATAATCCTTTTTTTTTTGTTAAAAAAAAAGCACCTTTAATTGGACGTCACGAAGGCAGGTCAACTTAAAGTAACACAGATAAAGGTTCGACGTCGCCATGAAAATATAATAACTTTGACGACTTGCTGTTTGTTTTTTTTTTTTAATTATCCACAGAGCGAGAGCGCGGGGCAAACAGCGGCCTAACGAACAAAACAATCCGGGAAGAAACTTTATTTTTTAAACACCCACTTAAAAACAAGACGGGCGGGGTGGGGGGGAAAAAAAAGCCGGCGAACTGAGTTTTAAAGCGTACGAAATAATTTCGGATATTCAACAAATGCTAACCACTAACGAGACATCGCGTTATATTTTGAAATATAAAATGTTGGGAGAGAAAAAAAAAGTGGGCTCTTTGTCGGGCCGGGGCGGGCGTCGGTAACTTTTTTTTTTAAACGCTGCGGTCCGTTTGAGAGGGTAAAGGGAAAAATGCCCGCTTACCCCCGCGAAAAACTTTTTTTTTGCGGTAAGAAAAGGTTGCTTTGTGAGCGGGTTGCGTTTGTTGGTCTCGGCCCACTCTTTTTTTTTTGTTGTTGTTAATTGTTTAACTGTTAATTGATCAAATGGTGGTGTTTTAACTTGACGTTTGTGTAAGTGCAAGATCTGGTCTTTCCAACACCCAGCTCGGGTCGCTTCTCCACAGGGTTGAGAAGGTTTCCCTTGCTGGTCCAAATTTGCTGCTGTGCAGAACCATGTCATCAAGTTAAAGATTGCAGTGTAATCATCTTGAGTTGAAATACTACACTGGATTTCTTCAGCAACTGCTGAGGAATTTTTAGTTTGGACCAGGTCTTATCAGTGATATACATTGTGAGGAAATAGAGCACCAAGGATAGCATTCAGGATATCCGCCAAGCAACACGTAATTATTGTGAGTAGACAAATAACCTCCAATTTCCTTGTAAGAGAAAATCTGCAATCCCAGCGGTGGGAAAATAAGATCTGTCTGTTATATATACTTTACAGTACATTAAACTTTTTATTATATATAGACAATATATATTGGTATCATCGTCATCATCATCAGCCGACAGACGTTCACTGCTGGACATAGGCCTCTACCAAATATCTCCACATGGATCAATCGTTGGAAAGTCTTTTGATATATACCAATATATATATAGCCACCTATGTAGACACTCATCACGATATCCCTGGGACCAGAAGGTCTGGAGACCTTTTGCAGAGAATACAGGAACTGAAAATAGATTTTACAAAATCCTTTACCTAAAGGAAGTTGCAGGTTACAACCAACAAAGAAGCTGGGGAACTGTAGTAGAAGAGTAATTTTATCTACATACAATAAGCCAATACTTAATTTAACTTCCACTTAATTTTAAGTGACGATGAAGCTATGGATAGTGCAGCGTTTCCGCCTTACTACTATGGCGTCAGATTTTTAATGTTACAAACGGAAGCTCCAATTTAATAACTTTGTAAAGTTAATCGTATGACACAGCAGTTGCTCCATTCCGTTCAGCACCTGGATAGCTCCCCCGGGCGTGTTCAGGTTCGAATCCTAGTTAGCCCGCTGACAATCGCGGTCGCTGCTGTATGACAACAGGTGGTGAAGCAGCACCGCGGTGTCGTGCTGCATTCGTATCGTCTAGTTACTTGACTGTCTAAATAATATAAGAGATAAAACAGACTTGATAACAGTCTCCTGCCTCTCTCAAAGATGTCCACATACAGTCAGCACGGCCTCCGGTGCCGCTGGACACTAGAGGCTGTCGTATATCGGAGTTCATATGGGAGGATTTGGGCCATTTCCCACAACGCTGGCTCAATGCGGGTTGGTGGGAGCTGAATCTCATTTTATTGATCAGTAGGGTGCATCACGAGCAGGCTTGGGTTCCGTTAGTTGTGCGGGACACCCATACACCTAACAACTATTATGTTAAAAAATTCTTCCAGTATCTAGAAGGGTGAAGGATGCTGTTGCTATTAAAATTACTGAGGGTGATAAACCTTAACATTTTATATCTCAGAGCGACTAACTTTAGTTCTTAGCAATATTCAGTCTAAGGAAAAGGATAACAACAAGTATCCGTTATAGGAGATTGTTTATCAGCAGACATGGGAAGTGAACTGATAAGAGCTGGAGATGATGGTGATGATGTTTATCAGTGGGGGTTGATTTTAATGTCACATAAATTAAATTTAGTGCTTAAGCTAGTGCGTCTGAACGGGGCGCGACAGACACCCGCACGCCGAGGGGGTGCCCGATGTCACCTCCGCACTTGTAACTTGAAACGGTTCGATTTATCCGAATTAATATCCGTAAGGGATTATACAGGGTGTAACTTTAACTGCACTTAAACTATAGCAGCAATTTATTTACTGTTAGATACATAGATATGTGTATATATTATAAAGGTATCAAACAATATATAGCTTATCACTTACCAGGTGAACGTCCCCTCCATCCCGTTGAAGTATACATGAAAAAAAAAATCAAGCATTCACTCAAAAACCGGTGGTTATTTCATTAATAAGAATCGGACGAACCTTTGAAAACACTACGCATTCGTATGAAACTTTCAAAACAACTGCACAAGTGCTGCAAACGTCGGCTTTATTGCAATTACATAAGGTCTACATTAGCATGGGCCGATCGCTAACGTTACTGTCAATTATGGAACGCGTTGTGCAACGTTAACAGTACGGTTGTTGACGACTTTATTGCTAATGCAATAAGGGTTAAAACCGCTTGTGTAGTGTTGTAAACAAAGTATGTTGTCACAAACTAATGAGCATTTAATAATAGAGGTTTTCTTTTTAAGCTTTTGTTCGACAAGGCCCGCGTGGATACGATGCTGGCGTGGCGCCCCGGGCGATCTCTTATTTATATCGCAGATTATACAGAGCTAGAGGCAGGTACTGGCACGGTGTGGTAATCACCGAGGCGGCAGACGATCAGGAGCTGAGCACCAGGTGAATACGAACCATTGTCCTTTAGTTATTTACCGCTGATTACTGTGATTCATCTTTGAGATGGAACGATCAGGTCAAAATGGCCGTATACGTATCCCTGCAGATATGCGCAACGACAGCAGTTGGGCAGGTATGGAGAGGAGACGCATAGAGCTGGATAACCACGGTTAATCGAGACTGTTACGGTGGAGAAGGAGAAAAACTGTACCCTTGGTAGAGCGGATGAGTTTATTAGGAGATCCACAAGCTTGCTATTTCACCACCATTCTGTGCAGAATGCAGCTTTATTTTCTGATTACTGGAGTGAGCTGATGGCCTACTATGTGTTCTTCTGTCTTCAACCTTTACCTATATTGCAAGTCGTTCCACAATCGGTCCAAAGAAAGTGAGATTACGACTCTGGGCAATGAGATAGAGAGTCTGTTTAAGCCATTCTTGAAGAACTGAGATCGTTTGGAACTGTGTCCAGGTTATGTCAAGCAGGCGTGACAAACACCATGATAATTCAATGCTGATAAGACAATATTAGTTAATTTTTGGTATCGAGAAGGAATCTTCGAAACCTCACCCATTAAAAAGCCTTCGGTTACCAGCGATTGAAGTGAATTTTTTCGGTACCTCATTATCAACTCCTCTCTGATCAATTAAAGCAGCTTACTTATGTTTATCTTAAACATTTACTGCTGGTAAGTCTCTGTTGCCGGATACCATCAGGATACCACCGCAGCGCCTATTGCAGCCGATATATAGTGCTGTGCAGACGTTACTGTGTTCCGGTTAGAAGGGCACTGTAGCTAGTGAAATTACTAGGGTAACGAGACTCAACATCTTATGTCTCAGGTGATGAGTGCAATGTGGTGCTGCATATATGATCTTGACTAGCGCCACGTTGTTATGTACAGGCGTATCACTTGCTATCAGGTGAAGTCCCGCTCATCGCGTCACTTAATTGAATAAAAAAAAACCTGTCACGGCGTATTGTGATGTTTTATAACATAGAGGCTTCCCACCAACCCGTATTGAGCCAGGGTGGTGGGAAATTGACCAATTCCTCCCCCCACCCCATATGAATCGTTATTCGTTTGTGTGGGAATCTATGAGGGAGCCCTATGTCCAGCAGTGGACGTCTACCAGCTGATGATGATGACAACACAAGGACCCATTGATGAGGGTAGTCGGAATAAATTCGTGGCTTTGTTATATAAATAATATATCTTAGGTGAAGTTATCGCCTCTGCGGCGGTGTGTTAGTCTGTAACGGAACCAATGCGTATACCTTTCAATCCTGAAGCGTTTGCAGCGTGTAATCAGTTTGATGCGCGTCCGCCGGGGCGAGCTGATGAGGCCCGCAGCGTCACGGCGGCCCCCGGGCGAGGTGCGCGGACCAAAAAAATACTTTTAATTGCCTCGTAATATTAATTTTGTACGCAAACCTTCACGGCTCTAATGGCCCGGAATGCCTCACCAGCTCTGTCTCAAGTTCGAGGTCAGAGGTATGACCCAGTTTTGACCAATCAATATAGAAGGAAGAAGTTGGAGACTTACACATATCTTAGACGGCTTTAATCAATATAACATATTATTTGTTGTTGATGATGTATTAGAAAAAATTATCTATGATAATAATAACATATATGGTGGCGATGGTGATGGTGATGGTGATAATAATAAAGAAGATCAGGAACCTGTTTGCGCTGAATATTCTGATCCTCCTATGAATACAGCGATGCTGTTATCATAGACAGATTTACAATACAAGAGTAGTTGCTTACTGGATAGGAATGAAACAATTTCCACTTATATTAACCTGTACAGTGAAGTCAGCTTCCTGTCTCCACATCGCTCTGTCCTCGACATCGACTACATTCAGCAAAGAGACCAGAAGAGCGAGAGGTTCAAGCGGTGCACATAACGTGGCGCTAGTTAGAATTATACATACAGCACCACGTTGTACTCCTCACTTCAGACATGTTAAATCTCATTACCCCAGTAATTTCTCTATCTACAAAACCCTTCAAACTGGAAATAGGAGCTGCGGTGGTGTCTAAGTGAACTCTGGCATCAAAGTCCTGAAACCAGTAAAATATGTGCTAGTCATGGTACCACGTTTGTACAGGTAAATTATATGGTGGAAACAAATACAATTTACTAAAGAATTATAAACGAGCAAGTTGATGTACAGAACAGTAGAGAAAGAAAGAGAAGATGGATGGATTCTGTGTTCAAAGATATCAGTGTAGAAGACGACGTTTGTGACGGTTGATGAGGAAATAGAACAACTAGACTTGTGTTAACCCTATAGCAGGTATGCTTGTCTCTTGGCACTGTATTTTTCCAACTTGTCTTTGATCTGACCTTGAAGAAGGGTAGCTGCAGTGTCAAATTACCAACCACATTATTATTATCAGCCGATAGACGTACACTGCTGGACATCGTCTAACAAAGATCTCCAAATCGCTGGGTCCACCGACAGTATGGCCACCGGTACCGCCTAACACTAGAGGCCGTCGTTTGTAGGGTCTTAACTTCCCACTCCACTGACCCAATGCGGGTTGGTGGGAGCCAGAGCCTCGTTGGTTGATTAATAGGGTGCACCACCAGCACGTGAGGTCAGCTTGGGTCCCGTGAGTTGATGTGCGGGACCTCTAACACTCCCTAAATTATTAATCAATCAAATTGTCAATATGTATAGATTCGATTTTCTAATTGTCAAGTCGCTTGGAACCAGAGCAGCATTACCGCTCGATATGAAGATCTTCAGGAGAGACCTATGTCCAGCAGTGGACGTGTACCAGCTGATAATGACAGTTTGATTTAGAGTTACGTTCATACGCTTATCGTTATGAGTGGAAAGCCTCACCTCTATATCGTCTACAAACAGCTTCCATCTCTCCTCCTCTCGTGTTATGGTGACAATGTGTTGCGATGCTGCTGACACAAAGTATGCGCCACGGGGCCGGCAGTATATCGCTACATTTGGCCCAAATGCAAGTGGGGAGTCGCGCCGCTATCGGCCGACATAAACCGGCGGCGGCGAATCCGATAATGTTCCCGTACAAAGTAGCGAGCGACGGTTGCCGCAGCGAAAAACCCATTTTGCCGCTCGATATACCAGCCGTATCAAGATGGCAGCAATTAAAGGTCGGAGCCGCGCGGATGGATGTTTACTGCGACGCAGTACACACGGATGCGGTATATTTATCACTCGAATACTTCTACGTACGAATGAACTGGAACACCTTAATCAAGTGGCTGTTCTTACTTCTGCCTGAATAAATTAATCGTTAATTAAATAGTTTCAATTAAATTACTTTAGTAACTTATTAATTATCTAACTTGGGAATAGTTAACAACAACCATAATCGTACAATAGTTATTTAATTAATGACTATGTATCGTAACTTTACGCCGTACCTAGTATTTATTGTGAACGTAACAGCAAAAAATACTTAGAATCTTATAACTGATACTGTTTACATAATATGTTATTTCCTGTCACAGCTGTATATATCACTTAACATAAATTATTGTTCCGTTCTGTATTTGAATTGTTTTAAATATGTTTATAGTAAATGCAAGGAATCAAAGCAATGGCTGATATATTTTATATAGTTATAGACAGATTTTAATAAATACTATTCAAGCTTGTAATGTATAATATTAAAATGAAATTTTAAATGCCGTGTCCTATTTTCATCGCGGATCGGTGTCGCCAAAAGAGAATTGCGCTCGGCGTTTTTACGGCGTTCGGCGGAACCGTATGACTAGACGCGCCGGATCATTAATCCGCGAGTTTCAGATGCGGCACGTTAAAAATTATACTCGCGCATCCGCCGCCGGTTACAACGTAACCACGTCGGGGTCTCGGCCGCGGGCCCCGATAATGTGCCGTGTCTTCGCGAGGAGTGCTCACACCGCTCAAGTAAATGGAGCGTACCCCGACAGATGCTGTACCGTTTCTTTCTAACCAACATTCGACATTCGTTATCGCGTATTAATCATATTCGTGATGGTCACGACCAGTTGTTTTTGGATTTCTTTCAACCTTCACCACTTGCTACAGCGCTCTTTAAACCTCACGACATTTAGACGTTACGGCTTGGCGACAAATGTGACTGCCTCTATTTTGGCACAATCGAACTCTTCTTGAAAATAAAGCTGAAGATAACTTTACACATCAAAAAATCTCCAAATACCTGAAACAACTGTCCTCTTTTTTAGCAATAATTATTAAATTTTTATTATAAAGTTTGATAAATAACTTGTAGCAGCATCCTGCTCTTAAAATTTCATCTTATTTATTAACACGAAGTACATATGACTCCTAACCGGTAGTGTTACTCCTTAATTATATTATGTTACTAATTATAAGGGGTGTAAGGGTTCCCTCACAACAACTCACGGGTTCCAAACCAAACTCACCTGCTCATGGTGCACTCTGCTTATCAACAAACAAGGCCTTGGCACCCACCAACCCGTATTGGGCCAGCGTGGTGGGAAATGACCCAAGTCCCTTTATACGATGGAGATGATTATTAAGCGTAGGACAGATCGACGTGGTGATCTTTGGAGGGGCCTATGTCCAGCAGTGGACGTCTGTCGGCTTATAATGATGACGATGATGATGAATATATTGAAAATATAGTTAATGTATGTAAAGTCTTTAAATGTATTATTTAATTAGATAATTTGCCTTTGTTTTAATTCTATTTATTTTAGATAGATATATTAAAGAAGATCATCACCCAATAAGTCAAATAGGTTTTAAATATATCTCCCTTCCTTTCTATTACTTTGGATAGTAGAATTTTAGAAGACTAAAGTGATCATCAGATCGCACTACATCAACAAATGTATACCCATTACAGGTTTAAGTTAGAGTTATATTACTTGAACCTGTTTTTATATGACAAATGCGATTACAATATTCTGTAGATAGACGTCCTGCAGCGGCTATTGTAGCTTAATATGGCAAGGTGTTTCATTTCGTCATCACTTTTATCATCATGTACCGATAGCTGTCTGCTGATGTAGGCTACCCTTCTAAACGATTTTCACACCGGTCACTCTTGCCCGCTTACTTTACTTTTGCTTTTCTGACTGTTTTCATTGTGTCATACATAAAGCACGCTTAATTTCAATGAACGTTTCAACATGACATTTATTATGGTGGAGCTGCTGCGTGGCGGCGGGCACGGCGAAGACATTACAGGCGACACAGCACAAAGCGGCCGCAATTAGAATATCATCAAACGGCCCGGCGAATGGCCAACATACCGGCGGCCACATGACCGGACGGTGATACTCATTATCCGGTACAAGTCAATCCTACATTCCGAAACTAGAGGACGCCGGAGAGCATTTAACTTCCCAGAAGCATACATAGTAGCATACATAGGAAGAGCTGCGGAGCCGCGCCGATCGCGCCGATGGAGCGTGAAGCCCGCCCGTCGCGCACGGCGCGCGCGCATGCGCGGCGGCGGCGCGGGCGCGAGCGAGCAAGCTAGCTGTCGCGCTCGCCCCGCCCACTAAAATCGATCTGATAATGAAATCTAAGACCGGTTCGGTGCGCGGGCGCATGCGATTTTTATCTCGCCGTGAGAGCGCTGCGCGGGCGCGCGTGCGGCTCGCGTCGTATTAAAATTATCTTTATTGCGCTGTACGTGCGAGAGACGGGTACACGTACCCAAACGTTACTGCCGAATGACTCATAATTACTGCACGACCTGGAGCCGCTCGTGACTCCTCTTCGGCGCGGTGATTAGTTTTTATCTTTTGGATTTCGTCGCTTTGCCAATTGTTATGTCAAGTTGAATAAATATTAAGTTAGATTTTACCAATTGTCTAACAAAATTACACATTTCCATCTTTAGGGAGACAAAATTCCCACCTTTACTCAACCTATTCAAGTACTTCGACATATTAACTGGCTATAGGTTTCCGCTCCAGGTCTCTTAGATTCCACTGCAGCTCCTATATCCACGCTAGACAACGTTGTGCAAATATCCGAAGCCAGTGAAATTACTGGAACAACAAGACTTAATAATGTCTCAAGGTAATGAGCACAAAGTAATGCAGTATGTACCATCTTAACTAGTGCGAAATTGTTAGAAGTATCACTTTATTATATTGTTATAAGTATACTATTACTTTATTATTACTTATAATACAATAATTATAAAAAAGATCAAAAACGTACTACAGAATATAAAAACACAACACATTACCTGCGGTTCCTCTTCACGGCTGTCGGACCATGAAGTCGATGACTCATACGTATAATATTTACTTTAACAACATCTTTATTACACAAAAACTTAAGTTTTATTAAATTTTTATAGCAGCAGGTGAGATCATTATTAGTGGTTAAGGTCTCAAATTTAGTAAGAACATATTCACTATACTCTACATGTACATCCACATTGTATACCATGGGAATACTGACGACAGCTTATCCAATCCTCGATCACATCATAGAGATTCAGAAATGTGATTGTTCAATCTTCATAATTTTGGAAGGCTCTGTCCTAGGTAGCTGCAACTTACCCTCACAAAAACATAGGTATTCAAATTATATAGGAATAACTTATTTCCGAGATACAACTACTTTGCATGTTAACATCTAGGATTATGTCGTTATTAACATTTAATAACAATTAACAACGCTATTCACCAATAGATGGCAACATGAGTGACTGGTCGAGCACTGACGAACTCCTGCGCATCTGGAAACGCCATCTATCGGAAGCATAACTAAAGATTAATGTTCATACATAACCAGCTTCGATGAGCTGTATCGTAATGCAACTTGTTAGTTGGAACGGTTCAAGTTATAATGGTTTAACAATAATTCGATTTTAATGAAAGGCAACCCATCCAAATATCGAGATCGTCCGATATAAGCACGCAATTACTTTTACGACGAATGATTGCTCGAGTGATGTCCGATAATTCGGTATACGGGTTCAAAGTCTCGGCCGATTATAACATTTCTTCGAATTTGTATACTTTGTTCTGTTTAACGTTTTAACTTAAGCACGAATTTAGCGGTTAAGTGGTTAAAAGAATAGTAGGCCATTAATACATCCTTAACCTTCTCAACTTACTTAATTTTAAGGATGCAACTCATCTGGTTCGTAATGTTTTCTTGGTGCTTACTATTCCATCAACATATCATGTATTGATTTATCATTTTTTTTATCTTTAGCAATTGCTATAGTTTTAAATTTCTCTTACAAACTTGATACAACAACAGCATCGATGTTCTGATTGTTAATTGTTAGTATCAAGTTCAGCTCAACTTAGACCGTAGCAGATAAAAAATATTAATTAAATATATTACTAGCTACCAAGAGTTTTCTATGAAGTTAAGTCCTCGTACCTATCATTATGATCATGAGATGCCTTCTTCATGGTAAAGCTTCGTCAGCTGTTCTCCAGACCAAACAACAGCAATAAGTTACGGTCAAAAGTATAATTTGGTTTGAGCTGTCACCGGCGTCAATAAGGGATTAGTTTGGGATACGGAAGCCGCGTCAAGTCATCGGCCGCCATGATGGAAGTAAAACTGAGGATATACTGTCCATTGCTTTCATTAAGTTTTATTAAAAAAAAATTATGATAAGATATATCATGTCACAGATCTTATCACTGCAATAGTTTTTTATCTAGTCTTGCGTTCAGTACCCCTCATGATAATTTATACGCCTGCCTATAAAAAGGGAAGGACTTGTTAGGATGACATACACTGCACCACATGCTCGTCACCATGACACGAATGATAGGTTTAGTTACCATAGTAATTTTACTAACTGAAACGCCTTTCAAACTGGGGTAAAATGTAGTGTCAACAGACATCTGTGAGTGCCAAGTGACTGACGGTGATGTCAAGGATATAGCGAAGGGGAGAAGAAAGCTGACCCCACCACCATATGGGATAATAACTAGGAAGATAGAGAAAGGGAGGGAGAGAAACTGGGACAAACTAAAGTTTGAAAGCTGCTAATCGGGGGCAGAGATACGAGCTGATGTGGTTACCACCTAGAACAGAAACCAACTGCTAGAGGAGCTTATTTCTGCAGTCAAGTATATTATTATCGAACCAAGATTTATCTGATGGTAAGTTGTTTGCTTTGCAGAAGAAACCATTAACAGCTATCATTACAAACATTTACAAATGATATGTTTAAGATAAAAGTTTATGATTTAAAATAAACTTTCCAACTCATCATCATCATCACAATCGACGGAGGCTAGATGGAGGATATCTAGATCTAGGTATAAACTGACTAGATCTAAGCTAAGCTTAGATAACTACATAAATACAGTTAAAATTGTCGCTCATATGCTCGCACCTTTATATCGCTTCTAAATCGCTTTGTTTTGTTTTGTATTTATATAATTCCGATCGGCTGCCGAGCTGATCAGCCCTTCATCAGCCGTCAGGAGATGAGTAATCGGATCCGTTGGCGCGTTGCTGCTGACCGTCTGGCAAATTACATCCTTAAGTGGCACTCTCAGGTTTGACAGGCGAAAAGTTTAAATTTAAATTGATGTTAAGTTTATAAAATCGACGAACGAGAAGCAGCGAAGGTTCAACGTTGAGCGACCTTCAAACCGGAACAAAGTAATATTTGCATACTACTGTTTGTCGGCTGGAATAGGCGCCGCGGCGGTACCTACACGGTCTACCACCAGTAAACTTTGTGAGAAACAACTAATCCTATGCAACTTCCATCCCTTCGTTCCCTCGTATGGAGCTCTTACTTCCTTTACTTACTGGTGGCAGCTAGGTCGTACCACCAGCGAAGTAATGTATTACAAAACTAATTCCAGATAATCCATGTCGCGATAACTATCACCAAATCACAAAGGAGGCAACGGCGCCGCAGAGAGACAATACACCGCACACCCACCACATCCACCAGCACCGACGCACGCGCCGGACAGCGCACCCGGACGGACGATCAGATCAATTTTCTGTTACATTGTATGCTAAACAGGAAGCGTTTAACTTAACAAAGAGTTCAAGGAGAGGATATTGTGCCCAACTTAATTACTGTGGTAATGTAGATCAAAACTTATTTAAACTTGAAACGGAAGTGTGGTGAGTCTACGATTGGATGGAAATCGTTTTAAACGATTTATTTAAAAGCAATCCGATAAGAGTCTCAGTATACGCTATTTCCGTTGCCGTTGTGGAGATTACCGTGTTCCGGTTTGAAGGGGGCTACAGCTAGTAACAATACTTTATATATGTCTTAGGACGACAGCACCACGTTGTAATTAGGTTAGCATTATGCTCGTGTCATCGCTTCTTTAAATAAAAAAGTCGTTTCTTATGTCTGACGGCGACGAGCACAATGTGGTGTAGTGTACATCATCCTAACTAATCCCACTTTGTTATAGTCTATACTATTTACCATCAGGAGATCCTCTTCGTTAGATAACATCAATTATATGCCTATTTATATCACAAAGTCCTTGTGTATGAACATTACCATGATCTCGTTGGTAGAAGGTAGTTATGGAAATGATGTGGGCTCACTTCACATGGCATGTGTCGAAGATGATGAAGGTTATGCGGTGTTGTGTAAACATCCTAGCTGGCTAATTATTCCGGAATATAACTTATTACCAGTAAACATAATTAATAGTCATATTAAACACAAATCCATTATTCAGTGTATTTTTTTTTATCTAAATTGTTAGTTTTTGTCCAAAGTACTCTGGTACGGATGAGTATGGCTGATCGAGTAATTGTATCAATAGCTGCGTAACGACGGCAGCACCTCAGCATCAGCTCCTCCCATTTAACCACGATATCGGAAACTGACCTTGACCCACTCATCTCGCGGAGAGATGTTGCATCTCTTTCCATCCTTTATAAAATGTATCACAGAGTATGTTCACCACCACCGTAGTAGCAACACAACGTCGAATGCAGTCCTCACCACGCCTATCTTTATGGAGTCTGTGGACCTCAGCGGTACTCCGATAGGGACCTTCGAGCTTCTTCGCTTACCACTTCCTCATAGGTCGGCAACGCAGCGGCCACCTCGCAGACTTTGCGACTATCTAGACGTCAGTGATCACTTACAATCACGTGAATTGTTCACTCGTTAGCCCACTTCGCCTGTGACATAACAGAAATCACTGTTTATTAAGTGACGGAACCTAACCAGGGATCAGTCGAGTGGTAGGTAGTGTATACCACTGAACCCTACCCGCTAGGTGGGACAGTTGTAAAATATAAATGAACATCCTAATTCCAGTAAACACCAATAGTGTGTGAGCGCAGTTTAAAAACCGCTCATCATTGACTTCCTCACGCGTGGGCCGCTGGGATCGGATTAAATTAACAAGATTAGATTGGGCTTAATGGCTGCGGGACTGGCGAGGCGTCGAACCCGTAATTAGTGATTCACACAGCTATCGGGTCACGAGGATGTTTTGGCTTAGATCAATGATGTGGTGTCGCTGATGGTAGGTCTGTTGAAGGAGACCGTCTAGCTGCTGACGCATCTCCTAGTTTTGAAAAATAGTACTGTGCAAACAATACTACGGAACGAACTGTAGCTAGTTACTGAGGTAACAAGAGTTAAGATTTTATGTCTCGAGGTAATGACCAGAATGTAGGGTTCAGTGTATATCATCCTAACTAGCGCCTTATTGTCGTGGGCTATTGTATTCTGGAGACAGACTTCCGGTACCATCGCCGTTAGTCATCCTATATTTAATATGAAACTTGTTACTATATACTATTTACTAGCCATTTCAGGAACAACTGTTCCCTCTCGCTTTGCTGGCCGTAACACCCCCACAACCCCCTTTGGGGAATCAGTTTTGTTCAATCAATTCTTAGCTGATCTTTAAACATTTAATAATATCAGAGAACTCCTGATGAATCAATGAATCTTCCCATATATATATTCTATGAGGATGTAATTATCAGCTGACAGACGTCCACTGGTGGACATAGGACTCCCCAAAAGATCTCCACATCGACCAGGTGGCCCGACTATCTGCTGAAGGTTGTGGGAAGCCGCTGGATGCGGGCAGTGCAGGATCGATCGATGTGGACATCTTTGGGGGAGGCTTGTGAGGGTATATGTTATAATATTTCCCGAATATTCTCTAAGGAAAAACAAAAAAAAACGGGAAATACGACGCCATTACTAAAACTCTATATTACGTAAAGGTCAATGAACAGGTGATTGTCTAGAATGTACTGTTAGTGTTAGACTTTGTCATTTGAAACTTTGTGGAGTAGACGACTTGGTGAACATCGCATGAAATCGACTCATGCGCATTGGGGAGTATGTCCAGCTGTGGAGATGATATAGTTTTATCTGGCGTTGTATATGAACTAGTGTCACATCACGCGCACCAAAATGTTGTAATTTAGATCCTATTTATTGGATGTTAGGAGTTTACAAACTTGTTTTGCCGACTGTACTAATCGATTATGAACCACTATACGAAAGATTAATCGTTGACAGCGCTCTCGAACTGAATGGTCGGCGCGCGTACGGCGCGGAGTGCAGAAAGCATTCATCACGGGTACGTCCTTAATAACTATTTAGCATATAAATCACGAAATTATAATACAGTTTGTGGATGATTTGTCATCGTGCTGATGATGCTCGCTCGTGACGAATAGAATTAATAAAATGACAAAAAGACGGCGTCAGCGGCGCGCCGCGGCCGTATTGAGGCGATGTGATGTTGACGAATTGTTCCCCACTCTCAATTCAAATATAAACATAGGTGTGGCTCTCATGGCCCCGGCTGCAGTACAACCTGATAATGGAGATTCATCTTGAACAGAATTACAAATGAATCGGTAGTATGGATGAGGATTTAATTCAGATGCTACATCCCATTATAAAATCGAATAATCTTATTTAAGTAAACGTACATAGCCGTATGAGTTGCACGGCGGAAGTTGCAATGGACGGTGCATATATCTCGTAGAAGTGATAGACGTTGAGGTTTTAAAATGCTGGAATGGCGACCCCGCACCGGAAAGTGCACCTTTGCCAGACCCCCAGCTAGGTGGACAGAGGACATAAGAAATCGTTGAAAGCCACTGGATTCAAATAGCGCAAGACCGTGGTTTGTGATCAATTACAAAAGACCTATGTCCAGCGGGGGTGTATGCAGGGGGTCCCGACAACTCACGGTACCCAAGCGAACCTCACCTGCTCGCGTTGCACCCTGCTAATCAACAAACGAGGCTCTGGCTCCAACCAACCCGCATTAAGCCAGCGTGATGGCAAGAGGCCCAGATCCCCCATATAAAGTCCTACAAATTTATAGATCCTTGAGGGAGACATGTCCACCTGTGGACCTCTATCGATTGAAATGATGATGATGATGATGAAGTAAACATTTCTACTTCCTATTGATCAAATAATAGTTTGTACTGATTTTATCTGCCGATTTTGATTATACTACAAAAAGAGAGTTGTAAGAAAACTCTTAAAGGATTAGAGGCGGCGACAGAATCCGTTTCCACAATAAAGTCACGGCTTAAGCATCCATTGATTTATGATTTCCATGCGAATAAAGCACCAGTGCGATAGAGCCTTATTATGCATCCGCTGCTCACTACCTTTGTGCTGGCAACTGGATGAAAGAACGGGCCAAGTCATCGGATCATGAGGATGTGAATGCACTGTTCGCTTTCAGACATAAATTATCATCAACGTGGAGGACCTGAGTTTAAAAACTAGATTATAAATGTGCAGTGACCTGCAGACCACACAGAAGTTATTGGTGGTAGGTCTCGATTACCATTTTTAGGAATATACGTAAAGTTGTTAAGATGTTGAGTGCAAACATTAGTATATCCTGCTTTTGAAGGATGCTGTATCTAGTTTAATTATTAGGAATGAAGAAGGGTGTCATTCGTCTCAAGGTCATCAGCGCAGTTTCATTATGGGAATAATACAACAGAGGTCTTCTCAAGTGGAACTTTACTACTAGGCTACTAATAAAGAGTTACTCTTTTTAAGAATATGATTATGAGGTGTAAAGGTTGCCCACGACGATTCAAGGACCTCAAGCTAACTTCACCTGCTCATGGTGCACCCTGTTAATCAACAGACGAGGCTCTAGCTCCCATCAACCCGCATTATGTAAGCGTGGTGGGAAATGGCCTGCCCCCCTCCCCCGTCCATATGATTCCCTACAAACGTGAAAGATCTTTAGAGGAGACCTATGTCCAGCAGTGGACGTCTATCGTCTGATGACAGTGAGTAGTTCACAAAAGACATGAATACAGTAGAATAATATTCTGTCTGAAAGAGGAGACAGTAAAATATATGAAAGTAAATTTAATTTCTCTCATCATTGTTAACATAAGTTACGCCATAACTTAAACCAACATTTGCACAGGAAACCAGGGTATTACATGTAGTGGTATACCCACAATGGTATTACGAATATATAACCTTATTGTGAGTTAGACCACAATGAGTTCAGTCAAAGAGAATAGTTGGCTATTAAAAATGTCCCATACATTGCTGCTATGGAATCTCCTCTAGGGTTGGGCAATGATGAGAGGAAAAGGATAGCCATATCAAGTTATTAACTAAATTATAAATACATACATAGCATATTTCTTTTATTGACGCTTTTCTGAAGCGACGATCGTCTTCCATCCTCAGCATCAGGCCCATCCTTAACAGCGTTTCTGGGAAACTCCCGCCGTCTACCTATCGGTCCGCTCGGGTATCGCTGGAAGGATGCCGTAGACCAAGGTTTAAGCAAGCTCCAAGCAGTGGACTGACAAGATGCAATGCGACCAGACAACGCTGGTGTTCTCTTGTGTCGAAGACCAAGATCCACTAGATCGCTCCACCAACGGAGTTAGTATACATCCTTTATTATCACTTAGAGATTAAGTGACTGATTTTCCTGATGTCAATTTTAGGGCTTCATATGGGGGAATTTGAGCCATTTCCCACCATGTTGGCCCAATGCGGGTTGGTGGGGACCAGAGTCTCGTTTGTTGATTAGCAGGGTGCATCACGAGCAGGTAAAGTCGACTTGCGCCCCGTGACTTGTTGTGCGGGAGCCCTTACACCCCCTACCTTACTCTCTTACTACTTTACTTTCTTTAAATCAAAGCAACTTAACAGGAAGTATTTAATCATAGCTGCAGTTTATTAGTTAACTTAAATCTCGGTTTACTTGGTATACGATTGTATTGTTGATGATGGACTTTGCGCAGAGCCTGATTGTTGGATTTGGTGATTTATTTCTCCCAAACCCTGACCTGCACAACTTTATCTATGGTACTTGTAAATCGGCACCTCAATGAGGAATAGACAATGATAATGTTTGGTCAACGACAACGAACTTTTATCCAAATCAAGTTAAATTTAACTTAGATTGGATTTTGGATTCTATGAAAATTGACTCTAATAACAATCATTGGGTTCCGTCTATCAAGCACAAAAGATTCATACCGCTGGATCTATTTAAGGTGGTACATTGCCTGCTGCTTTAATTCTTGCAGCAACGTTTACGCCTATATCCTTAATACTAGGAAATAGACTAAACCCTTTATTCGATCTAGACATTCAGACCTGATGTTCAGTAGATACGTTATAATTTATTAATAAATTCCCTCGGCGACAGTCCTGACGCCGCAGACCGCGTAGGCGACGACTCGGCGGCGCTCTACATGCTTTCTGGTCCTGAATGAGGTCCTTTACACCATCAAGAGTTCCCGCAGATAAAATTACCTATATATCGATTCATTTAGATATATCCTTTTTATATATATATATATAAATATATATATATATATATATATATATAAAATATATAACAACAATATAATAGGACGAAAATCTAGAATTGATATTAATAGCAGCTAGTAAGATTTGCTAAGTTTAACACACGTCTGCCCTTCTTTTTTGGTTTCGGGGGAAAACTTCGAAAAGACACTCTGCCCTCTGGGGGGAAGTCAGAGTATGTGGAGATTTTTACCCAACAAAACCCTCTCGGTGGTCACCTTCAGTGTTTGGAGAGTTCACGCGGTCTCCGTTAAGAACACAACCGTGAACACGCGGCTGTCTATAATAACCTGACACTAGTTACGATGACGAACACTACACCACATTACATTCGCCGCTTTAAGACGTAAGAAGATGTCTCATTACTACAGTAATTTCATTAGCTACAGCGTCTTTCAAACTTATTACAAAAGGGTTTAGCAGTGTGGTATATAATTTTTTTTTGATACTTTGTATATACTATCTGTTCCCCGGCCGGTTCGCTGGTCGTAACATAGACTTGAAATTTGTCAGAAATATTTGTTGAGAGCAATCTCAAATGTGTTTCTATAGCAACCGTTACCATAGCAACCGCATAAGTAATACTAAATGAAAATAATTATAAAAGTTAATTGGAAATAAAACGATGAAGGATCTATGAAATTCGAAAAATAAATATCCTGTAATCATCTACAAATCGTTCCGCGTCTAATGCTCGTGTTTCCAATTCGATACGTTCACTTGTTTTCAAGTGATTAGCGACCAAACAAAACCGATTTTCATTATATATACATATAGATATAAATATTTATGAGAGGTGGAATATTTTGATATAACCTCCTAAAAGACAAAGGTAAGAGAAATAATAAGAATTGATTTCTATGACAGAGATGTTATTTTTTTTTTAATCACATCATCAAAACATGTCCTCGCAGTGTAAAGGTCCTACCAGGAGTACCACAACATTCAAAGGCTGCAATAAATTAAAGCACGACTCGCGAACACACACACGCACTACGCGCATGCGCACAGTATCTACTAATACCAATTGTGCGCGTGATTGATTCAATTTCTCAGTTGAATTAATAATTCCTTTTACACTTTTTATTCAGTGATCCTTTGTGTTGTGTGTGACCTCGTGGACGGCATCAGAACCTGAAATTTTGACAGATATGACTTATGTCGCTTATTGTTTGTATAATAGAATAGCGATGGGCTGGGCGGTACTATCGTCTCTCGATTGTAACGCGAATACATATATAGGGGTGTGAGGGTTCCCGCACAGCTCACGGGATCCAAAACTACCTTCCCTGCTAATTAAGAAACGAGGTTCTGGCTCCCACCAACCCGCACTGGGCCAGTGTGGTGGGAAGTGGCCCAAATACCCCATGTAAATCCCTACTGAGAACCTTTGGGAAAGGCTTATGCCCAGAAGGATATCTGTCGTCTGATGATGATGATACATATATATATATATAAACGATTTTTTTTCTTTTAACTACTATTTAAGTTCTAAGTTCAAATACAAGTTTTATACATAATTAAAATACGAATTTGATAATATATAGGTTAAAAAGAAAAATATTTAACAGCTTTAAGTCTTCTTCTTCATCTTAAAGTTACTCTCCAACTAGTGAAGGTTGGCGATCAGCGTGGTACAGTCCTTTCTATCTCCGCTAAATAACTTATAATGGCCAATACATACACACATATATATATATACATCTAGGCAATTAGAATAGAAACCTGGAATGTGATAGGTCTCAAGCTTAGTAATAACGTTCAATAACTGAATAGACATCTCATGTCTTTATTATATTAAGAAGCGACAAGATCAGCGGGACCTTCACCTGATCTTAGTTAAGGTAATGTACACAGCACCACAATGCGCTCGTCTCCTTGAGGCACATGATGTTATCTCGTTACCCCTGTAATTTCACTATTTACAGCGTCCTTCAAACCGGAATACAGTAATGTTAGCACAGTGCTGCTCGTCGGCTGCAATAGGCACTGCAGTGGTACATAGACGCCATCCATCAAAAGAGACCTACCACCAGAGGGAGACGGGTTAGAATATCCACCACCCTCTATCCTTGTCGTGAATAACAACTAAAAGGAAACAACATCTGGAGAAGACAAATCACTTCCTTTATCCTTTTCTATACACCTTTCATAACATAACTTGCCAAATCTGGTGCCAATCATGACAAAATTGGTTATTACTTCCTCAAGTAAGCTACTGAGAAGATGGTGAATTGTAAGAACACCTCGTGGTGAGTACATGGTGGGTACTCTTGCCCATGACAACATGGCTCTGGTTAGCTTTAGACATAAGACGTTGTCTCGTTACCCAAACGATTTCACTGGTTACAAGGCCCTTGAAACCTGAAGACAGTAATATTTGCACACAGCTGGTTAGTGGTAGAGATATAGGCGGTGATACCTAGACGGTTTCTGGCATCAGGGACTTACCACCAGTAAACTGTGTATCCGGTAACAAAGAAGAGCTACCTGTTTTCATATATTATCATAACTAATGTATCTGTCTTCGAGATGACTTCGAGAAGAAATGGGTAGGCGTGATAATTTTTGTGTTCAGGAGTTATGCGCCGATGTGGTCTTTGTTGGAACCACAAGCAGATTGAGGTTTGACGTTCATTGTGAGGTCATCCATTGTGAGGATCTATTGCATTATCCTCCACAGCCTCCTATTAATTACGATCTTAGCTCGGACGAATAGCGGCGTGAATGGATCGCTTTGGATGAAGGAGTGAATATTGTTTGTGTGATGCTGTCACTGTGTTCCTTTGATATATAACCAACAGGGCAGAAGGAACTGCCTCTATCGCGCAGTGGCTAACCGCTTGCCTTCTAACACGTTGCTCCCTAGTTCGGTTCCAGCCTCACAATCCGTTCAATTGTTGCTAAGATTTTTTCGATCCTGCCTGGTTAACTATCATCGCTGCTGTGTTCCTGCTGTCAGGATTTGGGAACCAAAGTATTCTGGATCAACACGCTTCGTCGTCCACAGATTCTTTATCTCTTAACACCACGTAATATTGACGTGATCCAATTGTTCACGAAAATTGCAAGAAAGAGAGTTATCAAGATTTTTTCTTTGTCTATTTCCTATGCTTGTCTGCTACGTCATAAGCTGCTACATTGATCTACTTCTCTTCTTCAAATGGAAAATCATTTAAAATTGGAACCCTGTTAGGTTTTGGTCAGTAGAAATCTTTGAGATAGATTTTAAAATCACCGCTGAACTTTTATGTTTTCTAATTTTTAAACTTGGGTAAATGTTTGATGGGTTGGCGAGGGGTTGGCGAGGGGTTGGAGGTGGGGTGATAGTTCAACCTCCATCGAAAATAAGACTCGATAAGAAGTGCCCGTTTTGAGTTTTACGACGCATCCTTCAGACGGCCATCAGCGGATGTCAGCCAATCTAACTTTGTCGCGACTTAACAACACATTTGATGAAATTTACAGCTGCCACTTGCAATTCGATAGATCCGGCAATTCGCGAAACGTCCGGAATTAGAAATTAAACTTGAGAATCTATTACAACAGCACTTGATAGTGTAGTAACCATTGAAACGGAATATGATCATAATTTCAAGTGATAGGTTTTGGACAAAACCTCCGACAGTCATGTCAGCAAATATCCAAGTGACAATCTCTTGATCCGAACTCCTTGTTCAATCAATATCTTCTTACATCTTCCATCTTAAAGAAACTTAAAGAACTATATAATAACCTAAACAACGCTACTGCTTTTTCCCAGCAGAAAAAGGAAAAGTTATCTGTATGAATATAACTAACATAAGATAACACAGCCTCCACCGTCGTACAATCTGAAAACTTTTCTGTATTTAGATCTAAAACATCTCGACACTGATCACCTCAGAAGATGCAGTAATATGTTAATTTATACGTCTCTGAATAAATGTTATAACTCTTCCTCCATTCTGAACATTTTGCATATCCATTGTCTTCTTTCAAAGTTTCCATATCCATTGTCTTCTTTCGATGTTTCCATATCCATTGTCTTCTTTCGATGTTTCCATATCCATTGTCTTCTTTCGAAGTTTCCATATCCATTGTCTTCTTTCGAAATAAAAAAGCTTGGGGAGTTGACAGAACTCCGTACATATTTACTAAGAGTTCCACACTGACTCTTCAATAATTACTTCGTATAATTTTCATTACTTACGATATCCTACTCACTGCGCCATGTCGTGTTAGCAAATCTCCAAGTGACAACCTCGTCCAGATCCGAACTCGTTCCACATCACCACCATCATCATCATCATCAGCCGATAGACTTCCACTGCAATATCTCCTTACACAGACAATAAACATTAGTCTGTTGTCTTTCGTCAAAGGCTTCATTCCCAGATTTCCACTCGTCTCTCTATTTAGCTTGCGGAATTTATTCTGCACCAGCTACTTCCTCCGCATCATCTACTCTGTCTCTCTTTGTACTTGCTATCTCTTAGAGCACCATTCTTCTCTAATTTCTGTGTCCTGTCCATCTCCATTTTAACTGCTTTTAATCTAATTGGTATTAATTATAAATTTGTCCTAATACATCATCTGTGTCTTTCTGTCACTTAAGTACGAGTGCTGGACACATCACAGGCAAGTGATGCAATAACTGCCTTTCAGATGTTAACACGCTGGACGTTTCGTGAAACGCCTGCGTTGAACGCGCGACGGCGACAGGGTGCAGATAAGGGTTGTTTAAAGTTTTTTAATGTAATATACTTCGCCGAACTCGATCTAAGTAAATAATCTAGTGGTTTGTAGAAAATCAAAAAAATACTTATTTAAGTGACAGGTGACTTAAGTTATACGTCTTTTTTTTTGTTTCGGGAGGGAGATCTTCGGTGCTTCTGGGGGGAAGTTAGAGTTATGTGAGATTTTTACCCAATAAAACCTCATCGGTGGTTTGCATCAGTGCATCTGGAGAGGCTTCGGGATCTCTTACAGAACGCACCGGCGCCCCTCTACACTTTGTGTGTTCATGTCTCTGAGGAGGAACCTAACCCTACTAGGCACCATAGCTGAGTCATACGCTGTCTTACCACCTTTGGATCCAGGTCTACCATTAGTATAGTACAAGATCATACCTACCTACTAGTAGAGGCACACGAGACTACAGGTCTGTAAGATATACCTTTAATTACTAGATCACCAGCTAGCAGTGCTTAATCATGAACAAGGTTTTCCGGTTCCAAGGGTGTTGTGACTAGTGACATTACAGTGGTAGCGAAACTCGTAAGCGTCACATGTGCAGGTGACCGTCTCCCGCACCGTACCGGAAGACGCGGTATTAGCAGATCTCCTACTTGGACCGACCATCTGGTGAAGGTCGCGGGAAGCGCTAGACCGGTCGATGTGGTGATCTATTGGAAGACCTTCACCACTATCAATATCTATGTCCACAGCTGGACATAGATGTTGATGGTGGTGAATAAATTAGACAGTATATCTTGTTAGTATAACATCATCAGTAATATTCATATTAATGTTTTAAAGGGAATCCAGTAAAATTTTACTGGTGGTAGGTCTAGGTACCACCACAGTACCTATTTCTGCCGTCAAATAGTAGTGTGCAAACATTACTACGTTCCGGTTTGAATGGCGCTGTGTTTAGTGAAATTACTAGAGTAACGAGACTCGACGTCTTGTCTCAAGGCGACGAGTGCAATGTGGTGCAGAGTATCTTCTTGCGCGACATTGGTATAGACCTATGTATTACCATCAGGTGACGTCCCGCTCGTCTCTTCTCTACATAGTATAAAGACAATGTACATACAAAGCAATCGATCAAATGACATCCGCCATCTTGGAAATAGGAAAAGTTCTTAACAAGGTATCATTGCGTTCATCTCGCAGGCCAATAAAAGTATTATATTGCAAAATTAGGTAGCGATACCGTTGTGATGGCGTTTCCGGTTGGGGGGGAGAGGATCGAGAGGGAGAAGAGGGGCGTTTAAAAAGTTTGATTGAACTGCCGACCGTGCGGAACTTTTGATTGTATCCTGAAGGATTGGCGAAAACAAAGCGTTAATAACGCGGCGAATGGAAACGAGCAATTGGATGGAGATGGTAACTGTTCAGTCATGGATACGGTGGCTGCTTCTTTTATTTAATCAACGCTCTGATGGTTCAGTTTACTGTATACATACTAAATATCTGAACAGTGAAATGAGGATCCTATAATGTTGCCATAAGCGTCAGTGGTCATCAAGTCAGCCTTTAATTCTATATCCGTGGATAAGGACTGTAAGCAGAGTACCTATATAAGCTCTGATGAAGGATAAGAGGGGTACAAGATGCCTCGCACCTGCTTGTTGTGCATCCTGCTAATCGACTGGGTTAGCATGGTGAATAATGGCCCAGATGCCCATATATGAACCCTTACAAACGACGCCACCTAGTGCTGGACGTTGCCAGAGGCCATGCTGACTGCAGCATATGACCGAGCGATGTGGAGATTTTTAGGGGAGGCCTATGTCCAGCAGTGGACATCTAACGGCTGATGATGGAAGTATAAGAATCTCATTCAAATATTCTTAAAGACCTTGAGACATACATATATATTATATTCTTATCTCCGTCGACATATCCATATTTTCTTTTATAATAGTCCACGTCATTCTCCAAGTGAAGCTTTTCTACTTACGTTCAACTTCACACACAACAGTATGTGGTCAAGTATGTTAAGTAGACTACCAGCTGAACCATTCTGACCTACTCGCTAAAACCAGTAGCCTTGAAGAGTTAACACAACAGCAAACATCGTTCAGGTAGTCAGATATTTTGTGATCCGATATTATAAGGGTGTGGTCACAATGACGTTACTTTAGCGTTATCACAATTTTTTTTTCTTCTGATTGTAGATTAAACGCCTGCCCGTTATGTGGTGCTAGTTATGATGATAAACTCTGCATCACACCACACTGTCCTCCATTCAGATATAGTAAGCCTCCTTACACTAACAATCACACTAGTTACAGCGCACTTCGAACTGGAACACAGTAATATCTGCACACTACTATTTGGCAGTAGAAATTGTGCTGCAGAACCTAGACTCTAGTCTAGTCTATACGAGAACAGACCTACCACCAGTAAATAGCAGCTTTAGTATTGTTTTATTGAAGTCCTTGAGAAGATTCTCTTTTCTAGAATCTCTTCAATGACTCTTCTTCTCAACTCTTTTTTTTAAGTTCAGTATCAAAGTGTGATAAGTATGAAACGGAAACATTGGATTATTGGAAATTCATGATACCTAACTTGATTATTCGTTATCATCATCATCACCCGATAGATGTCCACTACTGGACATAAGCCTCACCTAAAGATCTCCACATACAGTCAGCATAGCCTTTGGTGCCGCTGGGCACTAGAGACTATCATATTTAGAAGCTCATATGGGGGGATTTGGGCCATTTCCCACCACGCTGGCCTAATGCGGGTAGGCGGGAGCAAGAGCCTCGTTTGTTGATTAGCAGGATGCACCATGAGCAGGTGAGGTTGGCTGGTTCTCGTGAGTTCTTGTGCGGGACCCCTTACAACCCTTGATTGTATAAATTATTACGACCATCGAAAACTATGTGTAGCACAACATACGCCCTCGAAACCGGAGCACAGTAATATTTGCACACTTAATAAACTCTCAGGTACATCCATATTCAAGTTAGCAGCGCTTGTCACATACGAAAACATTTAATGCAGGTAGCATCACTCCGAGAGGGTATTATGATTGTGGCAGATAAATAAAAAAAAAAGTATCAAACGCGCGTTAAATTGACATGTTTGATATTAACTTAGGATCCGATTGACGCGTTCCGATCCCGCTCGAATGAACTTGGGCGTTCGTGTGAAAATCCTATGTAGTAATCGAAAGAGACCGCTATGAAAAAAATGAAAATCAAATAACGACCTAATTATATAGAGAATAAGATTCAAATTTGAATGTTTATAGATTTAGTACGTGTAATGAAAATTATTGTAAAAAATATATTGACAATTTTATTTAGACCGTATTGTAGTATTCTGTATGCTTTATTCCTTTGGTTTAAAGACTACTTTCGCTTGATTTCAGTTTGTGTGATTGTATTTATAATATTGCAAACGACATGTTCGCTTTGATCCGACTTAGGTCCGGTAGCAATGCGCGACCGATCGGAAAGATGGGATCGTTAAAAATCAAATTCCGTATGTACAGCGTTGCGGACCAATGTGTTTGGACTGGCCCGTGAGGAGATATCGGACCATGCGAAGTGACAATGGGGCGCTGGACTCGACTCAAGCAGAACAACGGGCCCCGGGCTACTGGGCAACTGTTCACTTTGGTAGCTTAACTGGGATACACACCGTTGGCTGATCGTTTAAGTACAACTGCATCTGCGTTAGTAATATCGGTATAAGGCGACTAAGAGGGCCTTCAAGTAAGATGGGGATCAGTGCCTGCCAGAGTTTACTATAAATACGAGGTAGTGTCGTTTTTATCGTATCAAAGCGAGAATGCTGGGATATTTTTAGATACAGTGCTAGGAAGCACCGGTTCTTTCCGTCCTGATCCTTAAGGTCCAGTGATTCTTAGAGTCCAATATCATATTGAGAATAACCACCAAAGAGGCTTTAATTGGTATAAATCCCAAGTTACCTATCACTCCCCTGAAGCAGAGTACCTTTAGAAGATTCCAACACCAAAAGGATAAAGAGTTACAACTGCAACATCTATTTTTGTCACCAAACAATCAATGCCTTAACATACTTGTAGTCTGATCTCCAGGTGCAGACTCCACCAGTATTATTTACAAGTACATCTAAATCATCTTTAAAAGGATTTCTTCTAATTGATACCAGCTACAAATGTTTTCCTGGACGGAGTTATAGAACAGTACAGCCTGGACCATCTATGTCAATACAATTGAAGAGCTCTCATCTTAACGGTTCCTTACTTTCCTGCACACTACTATTTACTTTGACTTCTTGATACAACGGCCAGCTTCTTTATCTGGTCCAAAAGCGCAGTCTCCTCTTTCCTACCCCGATATTCTTCTCGAAGTTGCAAAGTTCCATTTGGATCTTATGTTCTCAAAAAGTTACTTCCTTCTCCTAATATGTTTTTCACAGCTGTATACAATAGAATCTAATTCCAGACCTTGGTCACTTCAACCCTGAAGACATACACCCCCGTTCAGCATAAGGCATTACAGGCATTTACAGTGGGTAATGATCAATTCACGATCCGGTACAAAGGGTCCGCGGTATAAAAGCGAATAATAAAGGATAGACAAAGGACAAATGGCGAGCGGTGACCACACCAGCGGCGGCATGGTGGCACAGTGACCTGCGTCCGATGGAAGTGGCATAAGAACGGTATTTATGTGAAATGATCCGTGCAGCGTCAAGCAAAGGCGGTATCACAAAGAAAACCTAGAGCTTCCCATTGTGTAGCTGGTGACTGCTTTATAAGACGGAAGTGCCAAGTTCGGTCCTCGATATATTCATATGAAGCGTCACGACGTGAGAGGTTCACTGATGATGAATGATGTACACAGCACCACATTGTTCATCATTTTAACACATAAAATGGTGAGTTGTTACCTCAGTAATTTTACTGGCTAAAACGCCATTTTAATTGGAACACAGTAATGTTTGCACACTACTGTTTGGGGGTAGGAATAGAATATGCAGTGGTACCTACCTTGAAGTCTCCGATTTACCACTAGTAAAATTTTTATTATATTCCCCTTAAAAATTTATTATTATTGTTAGTGATGATATTATAGTAACGAGATCATCATCATCATCATCATCAGTCGATATACGTCCATTGCTGAACATAGGCCTCCCCAAAGATCTTCACATTTAGTTAGCACGGCCCCAAGTACCACTGGGCACCAGGGGCTGCCTACATATGGGCCATAGATGGGGCATAGATTTGAGCCATTTTCCACCACGCTAGCCCAATGCGAGTTAATGGGAGCCAGATCCTCGTTTGTTGATTAGCAGGATGCGCTACGAACAGGTGAGGTTGACATGGGTCCCGTGAGTTGTAGTGTGGGACTCCTTAACTAGATATACTACCTAATCTATTCACCACTATGAATGTCAATGTCCACTGCTGGACACAGGCCTCCCCCAAAGACCTTCACATGGAACGGTTAATTAAAAAATAATAATTGCCGCATCTAGTGAAACTTTATGACTATTAAACATTAATATGTAACCTTTCTCTATCCGCGCTCGAAAGCGTGGGTGCCAAGAACCTGGTCCCAACAACCTGGCGCTGGCCCGGATAAATAATATGGCTCAGCCTGCGAGATTCATCTTGATGCATTAATGTGTGCGTACACTTACGACTGCGATGTGTATGTGCCCTTACGACGCGACGCATTTTGATCTTAGAGGAGGAGAAATCTTCAAACATACTGCTTATAAAATATCAGATTACCACTGAATACAACCTTGGTCTCTCTCAGTGCGTTAGGAAGAGCTCCGAGACTGTTTACACAACTACCTGGTGCGTCTCATCACTATGCCCAGAGAGGAGCAGAGATATCTCCAGCTCCATCGCCTTCAAGTGCAGGATCATTTTGTATATGTCTTCTGGAAAGAACCTGGAATAGTTCTGCATAATGGTCAATAAAGATTTCAACACGGACACCTGACTACTAATATTTAGAGTAAAGAAGAGAGTAGTAAGATGCTTATCTACTAGTAGTAGTAGTAGTGTCTCGCGCCTGTTGCAGCTGACACACCGTACTGTGCAAACATTGCTGTGATCCGGTTTTAAGGGCGCTGTAGCTAGTGTAATTACTGTGGTAACGAGACTTTACATCTTATGTCTCTAGGCGACGACTGTAATGTGATGCAGTGTATACCATTCTAACTAGCGCCACGTTATTATGGGCAGGCGTATCACTCACCATTAGGAGACCATTGCGCTTGTCTCGTCGCTTAATGGAATTTCTCAAGTCCCAGCAGTGGAAATGTAAACTGAGTTACGTATGTTATGATATCACCATCACCAGCCAGAAGTCCATTGCTGGACATAAGCCTCCTCCAATGATCCTCACATCAATCAGCACTGCGTTGCCTACATCACCGGGAACCAGGAACCGTCGTATGTAGGGGTTACATATGAGGAGATTTGGGCCATTTCCCACCACTCTGGCCCAACGCGAGTTTGTGGGAGTATTATGATATATAAAGTTTTATCATTTGATCTAAGGAACTTAATAAATACTTTGATTATAATAATATCGACGTAGACGAAAAAACATACATCCGCTGCCTTTGCGGCGGGTGGAGCTCCAAAACAAAATACCTGAAACGTTCAACAAACAAATAGTGACATTAATAACAGAAACTAATGACCCATAGAAAAAAAAAATAATGTTTAAAAAAAAAGCAATAAAGCACAGAAACGGATACGTTCGAGGGCCCATATAATCTATTAACACTTAAAAACGGTGGCCCCCGAACGGGCCGCGTATAGATTTTAAATTTATTCCTATTTAACAAACCGATCTCACAAACTTATCAAAGAACGATCGCTTAGTGCATCCCCAACCTTAACTTAAAGTTAACAAAGCACATAATGCCAGCAAATTAACTGTGCATCAAGTTAAAGACATTTACAAATACGAAACTATCGCGCGAACGCGATCGGCGACTGTCCGCTCGACTTTGACTCTTAAGTCTACGGGCAGAGGGTCCGGTTTGTGTCGACGGGGCGCTGGACCCGCGCCGCCGTTTTTGGAATCGGTCAGGTAATTCCTACGCGCGGAGGGTCCGTAATAAATAAATATCTACACGGCCTGACAAATGAGCGAACACTACCTTTATGGTGGCGGCTCGACTGGACCCGCGAGGGCTGCAGCGCCGCGGCAATTGCGTCCACATCGCTTCGAAAACGTAAAGAGAATCCTGATCATAATTTAAGTTTCTAGCATTGCTCTTAATAGATATGTTAATCAGTATCCAGAAGATTTTACCCATTTTACACTGAAGGATACTTCTTCATTTATTTACATTATTACTGACTTCATAACCTGAAGTAGTACACTTGAAACTATTAATACAGGATCTCTTTTAAGGTCTTTTACTCTTGACAGAGAACTTGTAGAATATGGGTTAAGTTAATTATTCACAGCAGAAAGCAATATATCTGTAAATTAATTGTATACGATTAAAAAAAATGAGTTTATAAACTTAAGATTGTCGAAAGGCTGTCGATGCGAAGCGACACTGGCGTCCCTGCCGACGCTGCAGACCCCGCGGGCAGAAAGAGAATATCAGATGGGTCCCGCTGCAGCCGCAGAGCACGCACAGAATGCATATTAGCCGATTAATAAATTCCGAGAAGTTGGAATAAGACATAAATTTTAATAAAATACACCATAACGCGGTATCGGGCGCGTGATCTGAACAGCGCTCCATGTCTTATTGTTCTGAAGCGACTTTTAGATGACGAGATTTCGTGACTCTCGGAGTAATAAAGTACAAAGATGCTGGTGGGTACCGGAACGCGGACAGGTGGGGTCGTTGACGTGTCGAATACGTCTCGGAATTTTCGCTTCGCTTTCAGCGATCTGGAGTTGCGATGGACTAGATTTCTTCTCGTCTTTATCTACATTCAATTGTTATGCGTGACGTATTCAAATCATCATCGCTATTATTAGACGTCCGCTCACTATGTAATAATTCAGTCGGGAACTTTAGCTGCTGTTGCTTTATCATCATCATCATCATCCGTAACAAATCTACTTCACTACACTACACACAAATGTATTCTGAGTGTCGCGCATCTAGCGTACTGACTCAGCTGAATAGTTACCAAAGCACTATAAATTCACCTGATCGACAATCATAACTGAGATTTATCAGGTCATCATCATCATCAGCCGATAGACGTCCACTGCTGGACATCGGCCTGTCGTGTAGATTTATCATATAGTAACAGTTAAAAATAATCAGTAAACAACAAAGTAAAAAAAGTTAAATAACTGTCGGATAAGTTGTCCGTTTATTATTCGAATCACACTCCGGCAACGTTATCGAAATCCTCACAATTATCATTCCTCTCGATTGGCAAACCTCAAGGATAATCACCATGATGAACCAACATTGGACCACACAGACACACGGACACACGGACACACGGACCTTAACAATCTGTTAATAATAAATGATAATTTTTTAATCGTTACAAAATAACAAATAATAGGTAAGCCTCATAAGGAACATCTTTTTTTTTTTTTTTGGTTAAATAAAAAAAAAATCTGAGGTCTACACGGCGCAGGCTGTCGTTGGTCTGTTGATTAGTAAAACCTTATTAGAGTCGGTCAGAACAAAAACCTAAGGAATTACGCGGAGACCCGAATCACTATAATTGACGGAATCCGCTACCAGTGTTGGTTCATCTCGTTCAGCCATCTCCCTCGCACCTATTAGTGTACCATCTCCGTCTCATTCCGCATTGATTACACTGCAATGTTGTGATGGAAATACACATCATGGTTATAATATTGATTTTGAATTGGCACGGGAATGAAGAATTCATCTCTGTCAATGTCAGAGCGTTGAGTGAGAGGAAATCAATCCCACTTATAATTACTCCTCCAGTTTTGGGGATTTCAATGGCAGACGATGATTGCTTATTATCATATGAGTCGATTGCTAAATAATCTGTGTTCTTCATGAAATCTGAAGTACTTATTGAATCGTTATTCACTGGTTCAAGATTCAAGACTCAAACTGTTGAAGTTGAAGCATCAATTGTTCTGTTTTGTAATACAAGCGATGCAAATGTTTATCTGATGATAATGATGCGCTGGCCCATAACAATGATGATACTGCATCATTATTGCGCTCGTCTTAACTTCGTTACCTTAGTAACTTCATTAGTAACAGCGAATTCTAAAACAAAAGTCGATGTGTATTAGCTTGACGGTTGCATCTACACGACCTCGTCATCAGAGGATCTCTATTCAAATCCAACCACCGTTTCGGCCTTCCGTCTACATCTCCGAATCCAATACAGATCAATAATTGAGGAATGAATCAAAACAAACAAAAAGTAAGTATTGATGGAACATAATCAAGATAAGTAACTTGACCATGTACACCACAAAGGCGCCGACGAAATCGACGCTCGATCTGACTCCCGGAGTTAATTCGACCGCAATCATCCTGTCCGATCGATTTAATTTTGATTTATCGCTTCTCGCCCGCCACCGGAACGATTTACTATTACTTCACACGACATACACCCCCATTTGCAGCTGGTTCAGATTTTTGATGTCCACGCTCGCTAAAATGACTTCCACTGTGGAGACTTACCACATTGCGCTCGTCAAAATGACATTTAAATTGTTAGTCTAGTTACTCCAGTAATATCGATAGCTATACAGCGTCCTTTAAACTGGAACACAGTAATATTTTCAAACTACAGTTTGGCAGCTCCAACAGACGCTGCTAACCTAACCTTGACGGTCTCCGGTAATAGAGACCTACAATCAATAATTGTTCATTATCAAAGCTGCTTCCAGATCATTGTAGTTTTGGACTCCACAAAAGAATCTATGCGCTGTGGTTGCGGCCGGGTCTGGGAACAAAAAAGGGTTTATTACGCGCTCAGCACGGTAGCCGGCCGGCAAATGGTCAGTGACACTAATAGATGGCGCTAGCTCGCCGCGCGGCCCACAAATTAGAGAGCGCGGGCGCACGCGGCGCCGCCGTGGCCGCCTACCCTGATTGCTTCGTAAACTTACAATAATTCTATCGCACCCTTCACACTGCCGACTTCTTCATAACACAGTATAAATCCCTAACTTCTATCTGTGTTGTTGTTTTCTAACGAATCATCCTAAATAAGTAGACTTAATAAGAAAAAACTTCATAATGTCGCGAGAAGCAGCTAAATGCAGCGTTGGACTGGACTGACCTTTGACGGAGGCCAACGTCCCGCAGTGGACGTTTATCCCTTGATGATGATAAAGACATCATTCCAAATGTGACAATAATTGCGGAGCCTAAAATTAAACTATACATTAAAAGAGATTCTTCTATATCAATGTATCTAGATTTAAATGTAATATAAACGGAAACGGCAAAAAAATCATGATATTAGCTTCCTATGGTCCTAATCTAGTTCGACATCTTTTTTTATAGCAATGTTGAGCAAACAAGCGTACAGTTTACCTGGTGGAAAGTGATCACCGACGCCTGTGGACAGTCACAACACAAGAGGAGTCGCGGCTGCGTTGGAGAGCTTTAAATCGTCATCAGCTGATAGAAGTTCACTACGGGACATAGGCCTCCCCTAAAGATCGCCACATGGACCTGTCCCGCGTTGCTCGAATCCAGTGGGTTTCCGCGATTGTCACCAGATCGTCAGTAGACCTTGTGGGAGATCTCCCAACACTACCTTTACCGGTACGTGGGCGCCAATCACATACCTATAAATATTCTCTACGATATATTCTCGAATGCTTTCGGAGTAGCCTCTCAGACAGATTGGACTTTATTGCTTAAGAACGCTATTATTACGTACGATTGCGTGCCGCGTATTGATTCCACATCCAACTTTTTATACCATAATGCATTCGAAGACCAATGAATCATTATGATTGACCCATCGACTTGCAACTGATTTCATCATGATCATCATCATTTCAGTCAATTGTTGTCTGATGCCGACAGTATCTAACATTACCCTGCGATCTTCAAAATTCGCCGTCGCATGTGCTTTGCAACTTTACTCCGTACTTGAAGATGAAGTAGACCTCTTGATAGTATTAGGGATAGAATATTTCCTTTAGAATCTTACCATCACCTCTGTTTTTCAAGAGATTGTTTAGGGACGACCACGATAGCCTTAGCTTTAAGACAGTTGAGGGTTGGATATCTTTTCGCTCAGCAAATAGGAAGATATAGTTACAGTTGCAGTTACAATATGAACATGTTGGAGCGTGCGTCTGCCTTTCCTGGCATTGATGGATATCATTGACCTACATAATGGATCATCGTCATCTACTGGAAAACACTCGCTGTTAAGCATAGGCTTCTATTAAGGATCTCCTCGCGGATCTATCTCGCACTGCTCGCATTCAGCGGCTTCCTGCGGCCTTCATCAGATCATCGATCTCGTGGGGACCTACCTTGTAAACATAATGGATGACTACTATTAAATATTTTTCACACAATACTCTTCCTGGGGTAAGATCATCGGGATACAGATCGGTTAAAAGTTTCTTTCCTATATCAATTCTACCTCTTTCTGGCAGTAATATAGAAATAGGTTTCAAATTTACCAATTACCAATAGAAACCCTAACATACGACAGCCTCTAGTGTCCAGCGGTACCAGAAGCCATACGATACCAGAGGCCAGCGGATGTCTATCGGCTGCTAATGATGATCAACTACCTTTAGGGAAAGAATGTTGTAACATCCAACCTTAGTTGACTTTTAAATGTAGAAGCAATATTATTATATATTTTGGAGATCTCGTGATGAGTCAATGGATCTCTGGAGATCTCCTATATACGTATTATTCCAGAACTATCGCTGTACTCTAGAACCGTCACATCATCGGTTCAAACAAGTTTCTCCGTATTAACCAATTTAATGTCTGCGTGGGTCAATTAACGATCGCTTACCACGATGTTCCTGCAACACGACACCAGCGCCGGGGAGTACGGATCGGTGCTCTATCGCGTGAGATGAAAAACACACACACTCGCCGCATCCGTCAGAAATCATCAAAGTGCGATCGTAAATCGTACGCCGGTATACGTTCCCGTTTTCCCGGTAAAGGCGTACGTACGTATGCGATAATTTATTGTATTACATGCGCGTGAGCATTGTATAAATCTTAACGATGCCCGCCATAAATCGTGTGCGGTGTAAACCGACAAAAAAAAAGGAGTTGTTTTTTTTTTCTATATCACCAACGTCTCATTACTCCGATATGGTCGTTTTACGAGCTCACCAGTCCAATGTGTTTCATTAATAGTTAACAATGTACCATTTGCCACTGTGTGGGCTGTATTCTACACTCTCTCCTGATTTTTTTTTTTTTTGTTAAACGAAACTTCATCTGATTGTAAATTATAAGTCTGACTAAAAAAGCGCTAATTAGGATAGTATGTATTTCACTATGTTATGCTCGTGCTTTGAATCAAAAGTTACGAAGTTATTAAGTCATCAGCCTAATAATTTCACTAGCTACAGCGCCCTTCAAGTCGGAACACGGTAAGACGTGCACACTACTAATTTTCTGCCTGCAATAGGCACTGCGAAGATGACTACCTAGACGGTCTCTGGCAACGGACACCTTTTTTTTATCGCGGGGTAAATCTTCTTAAAAGATACTTTACTTCTGAGGGCAAGACAAGGTTATGTCGGGCTTCTACCCAATTACCCCCCCCCCTTCGGTAGTCTCTCTCAGTGCATTAGAAGGGACGGACCGCACCGGAGCCCCCCTGCACTCTGACTAAAACATCCCACGGAAAGGCAAAACCCTCAGCATCCACGCTGTACTACGGCAAATACAAAACCATCATGCATTTGCCATCCTCCTAAGGCTCTCTTAATGAGCTCTGAGGGCCCTCACCCCCAAAATCGAGTCCGAGGACTCTTTCAGTCGCTTTGTACGACAGACAGAGAATACCTTAGTCCTATTCTTAACAGCTTGAGACTACAGGGCTGGGCAACAGACCCCTACCTCCAGTCTCTTTGTCTAATGGCCTGAGGCGGCTGTCAGCCAGCACGGTTCAAGTATCAAGTCGGCTCAGTGGATGTAGATTTATATGGTATCCTAGAGATCTACTACTAAATATGTTCAGGACATCTTGGTTGTAAGAAACTCGCACTACCCACAACTGTTTCCGTATCTTCTACACTTCCGGTGTAGTTTAGAACCGTTTTACTGGCGGTAGGTTTCTGAGATCAGATAAAGTCTAGGCACTACCGCGGCACCCATTTCTGCCGCCAAATAGTAGTCTGTTCCAGTTTGAAGGGTTCTGTACCTTGTGTACTTACGTCTCACGCGACGAGCGCAATGTGGTGAAGTACGTACCATCCTAATTACGCTACGCTGTTATGGGCAGGTGTATCACTTATCATCAGAACGTCCCGCCAGCGTTATCTGTCTGCCGCTGCCTTGAAAGTCCACTGCTTGAAGCTCACGTAGCTCGTGCTCCTCTGTACACTTCCAGCGAAAAACTTATCGCTTAATAGTATAAAAAAAAACCTCTATATTTATACCAACTACAGTTACCACAAGATGGAGACAGTAATGTTTCCACTTTACTACATGGCAGTAGATATAACGGCGGTGGTCCTTACAATGTTTACTATCATGAAACACTTCACATACAGTTTTTTATACCATTGTTAATATCAGTATCAATGGCACAGGTAATGGAACAGGTATTGTAAATACTCGAAGCGTATCCTGCGCTGCCATTGTTCAGCAGTCATCGGTATCGACGGATGGTGCGGAAGACCTATCAGGATTATAATCCTCTTAAAGTAAATCCATACACAAAGGGCAGCAGACAAGAGGCGGTTTTTACCCAGCGCCTATTGAATGGCGGTTGACACTGAGGTTCAAGTAAAAAATGTATAAGAACTGTTCATGGAGACTCCCACGATACGAACCTGCCTCCACACCAGTGACTTGGTGACGTATCAGCTGATAATAAGAATTTGAAATTGGAATACACCTTTTTTTTGGGGACTACTTTTAATATGAAAGTTCGTGTTACGGTTATGATAATCAGTGTCTCGGTACCGCCGCAGCGACTATTGCAGTCGGCACACAGTACGGTGTTCCGGTTTGAAGGACGCTGTAGCTTTAATCACTGAAACATCTCATGTATGAAGGCAATGAACATAATGCAGTATAGTACATGCCATTCTAATTAGAGCTACATTGTTATAAGATGACGTATCACTTAACATCAAGTGATCGTTCCGCTCGTCTAGTCTAGTCCATAGTATTTACTTTGCGTTGGTATTGTATTGAATCTTTAACTGACACAAGGTAAAGCGGCAATTAAACTAGAACATTACTTCTTCATAGTAATAAAAGGAATGTAGTAATAAATCTTACCGCAAGTAAACATGCGCTTGCGCCTCTCGGTCGCAGTTATCAACCGATTCTACCACGGAGGTCCCCGATTCTATTCTAGGACCACATGTTCTCGAATCTTGATGAAGGTAAGGATTCCATCCTCATAAGAACCTGCTGTGCCTTTGCTGAGTTTCTGCTGTCAATGTATAACAACAATATTTTAAGCGAGCATGTTTCATCGTCACTTAAATAAAGGTGACATGACATCTCTAACTTAACCGTGTATTCGTGTCTTATTAAGTTCGTATCTCGCTTTTGTGAGACAATATTTTAAAGTCAAACAAACGAAAAAAAAAAAAAAAACAATAACTTGCAAAACCAATTCACCACGAATCCGCAAATTGTTCTGAACGACCATGGGGATGATTCGATTGAAGAATTCTTCGAATCACCCCCCCTACGTCTTATGTGGGTGGGTTAAGAGTGATATTGCTGACGGCGTCTGCATCACGATCGCAAAGCTGCACAGTTATTCGAAAAGACAGAGGACGTCCTTTCATCGAGCAGTTGGATTCCGTGACAAGTCTTTGCAGCTGCTTAATTTAAGGTTCAAAATGGATGGAGAGGAACGTAAAGAGTACGCGGTTCCATGCAAAGGAGTGTCGCATCCATACCATTTCTTTATCAATCACGTAGACAGACAAAAAACGTCCGTACATCGAACGGAGCGTCACTTACATTAATGGAGGAGAGTACCCCTTGCCACATCGCAATACTGTCACAGAGTAAACAACACAGATGCTCGACTTCCGCACAAAACATTCTACGCTGATGACACACTGGTCCACTCCTCATGACTTCTTCAATTTCTTCATCCATCATCAAACGGAGAATGCTGTATAGATCATGACTCGTAACATGTTTCAGATATGTATATTATGATGCCAAATGAACAACTTAAACCAAAAAATAGGAAAATACGAATGATGAGGACACTCAGGATGAGGACAAGGATGAAGATTTTATTAAAAGAACAATTTAGGATGCGGATGTGGGTGCATTATAAGGAGGAGAAGGAGAAGTAAGCACCAACACAAATATTCTTTCGAGATAAAATTTATTTATTAAGCCTTTACGCTTACGGCAAAACCTTTTCCTCTTAAAATTGCTTTATATGAGGAAGAGGAGTCATTACCAACCCCATAATGGACAGGTTCGTTCCCTCCATCACGAGTCCTCTCACTTTATCCGACCATTGAGTGGGGCTGAGTTATCCCAAAAGACAAACTGTTCAAGATCTTTTTATTTGTTGTTTAGTATCATTAACGTTAATCATTGTAGGTACACCGCTGCTCATGGGTACATTGACCTGGAGATGGTCTCACCTTGGTCTAGTTGATTGGATAAATGGGGTGGGTTCTCTTTCACCACCTACTCTCTGTCCAATCGTCATCTGGCCGCATTAGCTGTGCTCGAATCATTTGCCGATTGTTTTCATTGTACAGTCGCGGGCGCGTCGCCGGCTGTTATTTGTTTTTTTTTTTTGTTTTTCCCCCACCCCTTTGTTTTTGATATATTGACTGATGGATGAGTTACACTACAAACTAGAGTCACTGTTAGTTCCACTAATTGTAGTATAGTAGACTACCTATAGCAAATGAGGATGTACGGCATCAATGGCATTATTAAAAAGTAATACACGTTTCATCCAATACTTTACCTGCTCCAGTAGCACAGTGGTTAATGACTTCTGTTGTTACACAGTCCTCAGTTCGATTCGAATGCCACCAGTGGACTTCCGTTGTCGATAGGTTTATGAGGCATATGCGTGGTTAACTACCACCCTCACATTGTACATCTGCCGTCCAACCACCATCGCTGGACAAGGACGCTTTAGTGTGGTATAAGCTGCACGACATTGTGTCCATCACTTTCTGACATAAAATGTGAAATTTCATTACTAGCTACAGCGCCTTTCAAACCGGAACACAGCGATGTCCGCACACTGCATCACAACACCTACCAAATCAGTGGTAGCTTGGTGAAGGTCTGTGAACATGGAATAAACATTTATTGAAGGTTGTAACACCGGTCCGACAATTTAAATAGACCTCTATAAGGTCAAATAACAATGTGCTATTAAATGACGTTTTTATTTTTGACGAATGACGCTATCGACCCTGGACAGCGTCAGCTATTGTGATACGCTCGGTGTCCCTGATGCTTAACATACGAAAGGTGCCAGGTTCGGATCGGTTACAAAGCCACCACATTTGTAACTGCTGCGTCCATTCTTTATGATATTCACGGCTATTACTCAATATCCGGGACTATGATGACTTCATATTATTTCTTATATATATGATGACTGCTCCTCGTCCGCATGCTGGCCGTAATACCCCCGCAACCCCCTTTGTGGATGGGATTTTGTAAAATCCATTCTTAGCTGATCTCTAAACGGCAGAAGCAATATCTTCACCAAATTTTGAGTCACTGATCCTGTGAGCATCTCTTATATATAACATAATATATATTAATAATTTACATGATGATGTTCATAATAAATAACTTAAGGATTTAAGTGGATTTTGTGGAAGACTGACGGCCCATGGGTCAATAAGGTCCTCCAGTGGGAGCAGCGTACTGGTATACGTAGTGTTGGGAGGTCCCCACAAAGTGGACCGAGGACCTGGTGAGAGTCGCCCTAAGACATTGGTTGCGAGCAACGCGGGACCAATCGATGTGGAAGTCTTTGGAGGAGGCCTATGTCCAGCTGTGGACGCCTTAACTTATTTACTACTTAACTTTTACTTAGAGCTTATTGACTTTGAAGATTCTCTATACTGAACTAGCTGTTCCCTAAACACAACTTGTTATTGGGAGTAACATTTTATAAAATCCCTTTATCATCATCAGCCGATAGATGTCCACAGCTGGACATAAGCCTCCTTATAAATCTCCACATCGATCGGATTAGCTGACCTGTAATCGGACATCAAGTCTCCAGGACTTATGGTCCTAGATCTATGGTCTTTACGATGGAGGAAATCTCTTACATATACATATATATATATATATATATATATATATATATATATATATATATATATATATATATATATTTGTTATAGATTTCCTATGTCCAGCAGTGGACGTCCATCAATTGAAATGATGATGATGATGATAGTTTACGACATTCTATTTAATGGGTGATGATAAGTCATTGGACATAGTATTGAATGATTTATCTCTTCCAAAAAATAAATACCAACACTATATTCGGCACTTTATATCACGAAAGACAGTGTAGGTGGACAAGGAGAACCTTCAAACAGGAAACGGATGCAGAAGATAATATACATGCATAGCACAACATTGTGCTCATTGCATTAAGACTTAGGATATTACCTCAGTAATTGCACTAGTTACAGCGCCCTTTAAACCCGAATAAGGACTAATAGACTATGATAAATAATTATATTAAATCCTATACATAACTTAATTTTCTTATCAAGTTGGGTAATACTTAATAAATCGACATAGCCGCAAGAATCAAGTAATCTAGGCGAGTTATCTACGCGCGATATAGAACCTTATTGCGTAGGCGATAAGGGCGCGAGCTGGTGGTGGTACCGCCAAAGGTAATGCCTAATAAAGTGTGGCCATCACAATCGATTTGTCTCGAAGGCGAACTTCGAAGTGACAATAAGGAATAAAAAAACCCGATCTCGGAGCGAAACCTTCCATCAAAATAATGACTTTATTTAACATTGACAATAAAATATCGCGCTGCCCATTGTGCTGCGCGCCGCGCTGCCCTGGAGGTGGAATTTGAAAAATTAACGAGGGTAGAGGATCCTGTCGCACTATACATCATTTAATATTCTTATCCGCCACGAGACGAGCGGAACCGTCGCCTGATGGTAGACACCTGCTGATAGCACAGCACTGGTTAAGATGATACCATGCACCACACTGCGCTCGTCGTCCGAGACATAAGATGCCAAACCTCGTTACCCCAGTAATTACACTAGCTACTTCAAACCGGAACACAGTAATATTTGGCGGCAGAAATAGGCGCTGTGGTGGTATCTACTTAGACGGTCTCCGGCAGCAGGGACCTTCCACCAGTAAAGCCTGATCATTACAATGTACCGCTAGTTAGGATAGTATACACTACATCAAATCGCGTCTCGTCTTTAGAAGTTAAGCCTCATTACCTTAGTAATTGCACTTGCTACAGCGCCCTTTACACCGGAACACAGTAATGTTTAGACGCTAATGAATCCAGGTGTCCTAACTAGACTGTCTGAAGCAATAGAGACCAACTACCAATTTTCATAATAAGTATGACCTTCAAATGAGGTCTATGAGCAATGAGCATCCAACAGCTGATGATATACTTAAACTTATGATGAGTGGTAGGAATTCGATGAACACTGTCCAGTTGCAGTAGATCCGTAGGATGAGAGCTAGAGTCGAGGTTGGAAGTTCTAAGAGGACCTGTGCGTTCAACTGATCAATTGACTGGTGTAAGGAATATTGGAACAGAGAATTCTTGTCATACCATCACAGTGAACAATTCACCAGATCACCTCGTGGAAAGTGATCACTGACGCCCATGGACAATCGCAACACTAAAGAAGTCGCGGCTGCTTGGCGGACCTGCAATGCAATATTCATCAACCGATAGACGTCCAGCGGTGGACATGGGCTTCCCCCAAAAATCTTCACATCAATCGGTCCTGTGATACAGTCAACATGGCTTCCGTCAACGCCGGGCACTAGGGGGCCTCGTTTGTAGGTATTAATATGGGGGGATTTGGACCATTATCCACTACCCTGGCCCAATGCGAGTTAGTGGGAGCCAGAGCCTCATTTGTTGATTATCAGGGACCACGACGAGCAGATGAGGCTCGGCTTGGGTCCCGTGAGTTGTCGTGCGAAGCTTCTTACACTCCTTTAAGGGAATAATACGCCCTTTACTCGAAGACCTTATCGTATTGGTTTGGGAATTAAATATATTTTAAGTTTAAGTTCAAATCTAAGTCAACACCTATAGTAACTTTACTACTTAATCGTAACAGTATGACAAATACTTTTTAAATAATAATTATTGAACAGCTGTGGCCCGCGACTGGTGCCGTTACCCCACACGGATTTGATACTCGGAGCTCCGGATGGACCGGACCGTAAGCCGACAATACTGATTGGTTCCAATAAAGCATGGCATTGAGTGATCCGTCATTGGCGAGACAATAGGCCGCGGGTTCGATCCCGGCCGGGATACACGCCGACCGGATTGAGAGCTCTAATCTCGCATAACCGAATTCATCTCAGTTAAATACGTACCTTTTGTGACTTGACTAACACGGAGGTCCCTGGTGAGGGTACTTCCAAATTTGATTATTAATTCTTATAACGAAGCTTTCAAATTACTTGGACAGTACTGTCACTGTCATACAGGTATTAAATCTCTCTCTAATGTATAGAAAATCCTAACCTTTGTCAGTACATATCATCATTAGCATCATCAGCCATTAGACGTCCATAGCTGGACATAAGCCTTCCTTGGGGAAGCCTTCCCACATCGGTCGGGATGATAGAATCGATAGGGATTCATATAGAGGTATTTGGGCCATTTTCCACCACGCTGGCTCAATGCGGGATGATGGAAGCCAGAGCCTCTTCTATCGATTATCAGGATGCATCACGAGCATAATATATGGTCATCTCAACCTAAGGACATTCGCTGTTAGACCTGAGTCTGACATAAATATTTTTTTTTTCTACGAAGCCATGAAACGAGATGGTTCACCTGATGGTAAGGGATATACAGCCTATAACAACGTGACGCCACTTAGGATATACACAGCACCATATTGTGCTCGATGCCTTGATACACAGGATGTTGTCTCGTTACCCCAGTAACTTCACTAGCTACAGCGCGCTTCAAACCGGTACACAGTAATATTTGCACACAGACGATCTGAAGCAACAGGCGATGCTGCGTCTTCCAATAAAACTGCTACCTTATTTCTAATGCGGATTGCTATTTGTACAAAAAAAAATGCTATTATTTCCGTTTAACCCGTAGTGAAGATATCAATCAGATTTGGTACTTCCTCACCAAGTTTCTGAAGCTGTACAGCAAATTTCTACACTACATCTATGTCTCTGTATAACCGGGTAGGTTCGTCTTAACCTAACCGTAGGTAACCACGCCTGTTCGAGAGGAGACCAGGAGGGTCTGCGGCAACAGAGAGCTAGCACCGGTAAATTGTATAACTATACCAATGTTTATTAACAGAAAATTGATCTTGTGTAAATATCCGAACCCCCAATAGCTATACCAAAATTTTAAAATACCTCACACCATTACATAAATACTTATAAATATATATATATATATATATACAAACTCTTTTGACGTAACTATGTATAAGTACAAGGCTCTGGCTTCCGTAAACCCTCATTGGGCCAGCGTGGTGGTAAATGGCCCAAATCCCCCATATGGACCCCTGCAAATGACGGCTCTTGGTGCCTAGCGGTGCTGGATGCCAAGCTGACTGGGGCAAGACCGATCGGTGTGAAGATCTTTAGGCGAAGCTTATGTCCAGCTGCAGACGTCTATCGGCTGATGATGATGATGTATACCAGTCAGGCTTGACAAACGATCCGTAGCTGTTACGAACGTTCGTCACCCATTCAAATACAATAAGTTTACTTCTATTTCACGATATGTAGTAAACGAGTAGCTGTATCGTAGCGTGGCGAAGGTGGTGGCATTGGTAGTGGCAGTGGCAGTGGTAGGAGCTTAGTTATAAATTAATGACGTATTAGCCGGCGGGCCCGCGCGTCGAACGCTGTTCGATTCCAAAGATTATCTATCAAAGCGACAGTATCGGGCCGGACGCATCTACCGGCCGCTTATACAGCGTGTTCCAAAATAATAAAATTATTATTCGACATTTTTTTATTCCCTAAGATATTAACATTTTCTTCCGCCTCCATCCGGTTTGTATATTGGAAAATAAAGGCTCCACATTCGAAGCCAGCGAACCCAAAAACCTTTTAATATATTATATTCTTACTATCCTATAGGTTATTAAAGTTAGATAGACGTCCACTGCTGTACATAGGCCTCCCCCAAAGATTTCCAGATACAGTCAGCATGGTCTTCGGTACCGCTGGATCCCAGGAACTGTAGTATACAGGGGTTCATATGGGGGATTTGCGCACTTTCCCACCGCGCTGGCCCAATGCAGTTTGGCGGGAGCACCACCGAACAGCAGTTTGCAAACATCAGCGTTCCAGTTTAAAGAGTGCCGTAGCTAGTGAAATTACTGAGGTAACGAGATGATATCTCATGCCCCAAAGCGACCACCAAAGTGTGGTGCAGTGTATCACCCTAACACAATAGTGTAACGAGGTAAACATCCTCCTTGTGGCATCGCTTCTTTGAATCAAAGTGAAAACTGAATTCTGGTCAAGTGCCAGTTGGTAAACAGCATATTCTTTAAAGCTGTTCTGACAACATATTGGTTTCCTCCACGTCCGTACTGAGCTACCGCTGGTTCACCAGTATTTTTTTATTGGAGTAAACGACGAGACGAGAGTGATATATACTTGATGGTACGCCCGTACATAACAACGTGGCGCTGGTTGCGAAGATATATACTGTACCATATAGCGTTCGTGGTACACCCTGGTAATCAACAAACGAGGCTTTGACTAACCACCAACCAGCATTGAGCCAGTGTGGTGGGTAATGGCCCAAGTCGCTCTATATGAGCCTCTACAAACGATGACACCTGGTGCCTGGCGATGCGAGCAGCGCAGGATCGATCGATGTGAGGATCTTTGGGAGAGACCTGGACATATCCAGTAGTGAACGTCTATCGACTGATCATGATGATACAGTGCTCATCACCTGAGACATGAGAGTCTCGTTACCTCAATAACTACATTAGCCATAGCGCCTTTTAAACCGGAACACGGTAATGTTTGCACAGTACTGTTGCATGAGGCACTGCGGTGGTACCCGGACGGTCTCCGGCAACAGAGACCTACCACGGGTATATCTCATAAGCTCCATTGGTTTCCCTCACCGCCTGTAGCTGGTGGCCGACCAGCGCCGTATCGCCGTCTCCATCTCGATCTCCCGGCCGAGGATAATCACTCCTTATCTCTGCATCGCCGCATCGCTACAACACTGATGGATCAACATCGGCAACCGATATTTGTCACATCCGATTTGATTTCTTTTTTTTTTTGGATATAAATTATAATCAAAGTCCTTTCACGAGTAAAGAACCGAAGCCAGTTATCCACCACGTTCGCCAAGTGTAGTTTGATGGATGTCACGGAAGCTGCAGTTCTTGATATGAAGCTCAAAGTCTGTTAGCTGTAGCTGAGCTAGCACTATATTATTTATCAAGTATTAATAACAGTTTCAATTGCGAGATAATATCTATAACAGATATGAACTCCTGTGGACTCATCACCATATCTCTGGAACCATGAGGCCTGGAAACTTGAAATTTGGTAGAAATATTCCTTTGTTTATGCCAAGTCTAGATCAGCTAGGAATATTACAAAATTCCTTACCTAAAGGGAGTGGCGGGGGTGTTACGTCCAGCAAAGCGGGCGGCACATGCATAGGTCATCAAGCAACTATTGTTATTGCCTAAACTCGAACTAGATCAGTTAGGCATTCCAAATTACAGAGTTTATGATAATTGTTTGGTTCTTTTGTAAATCTTGAAAGTTTAAAAAAAATATTACTTTACTTTCTAATTTTAATGTCTTAAATTATTACATCCCTCTGAAATGATAAAAGTTTATACTTCTCTTGATACAGCGCCCTCCAAACCGGAACGCAGTACAACCGTTTGTCTAAAGCAATAATCGCCTCGTGCCTATATCAGCCTGTACACTCACTGGTAAGGATAGACCTCTATCAGGGATTCACAAACAGATTCACAAACGGCAGAACTCTTGGATGGATTATCCACTAATAGGATGGTCAGGCCTTAGAACGTTTACCTGATGGTAAGTGGTATGTCTGTCTGATATTATATATTGTGCTTGTCGCTTTGAGACATAAGATGTTGAATCTCGTTACTCCAATTATTCAACTAGCCACAGCGCCCTTTAAATCGGAACACAGTAATGTTCGCACAGTACTGTTTGATACCTACTTAGACGGTTTCCTGCAACAAAAACCATCATCATCATCAGCCGATAGACGTCTACTGCTGGACATACTGTTGGCAGACCTCCCATAAGGTGGAGAGACGATCTGGTGAGAATCGCGGGAACCCACTGGATGTGAGCAATGCGGGACCAATCAATGTGGAGATCTTTGTGCGAGGCCTATGTCCAGCAGTAAATAACCTATTTACCACTAATAGTTAAAGTTTGGATGGAATTGTGAGGATGTTTGATGAATGAACCCCGCGCGCCCATTCAGCGGACGTACAAAAGGAAGACACTAAACGCTACCGTGCATCGGGGCGATTAATCAAATCGGTTCGAATGAACAACGACACCCGTGCTGACGCGGTGCACCCTATCCCGTTGCGTTAGAGTGCACATTGCCCTGCGCACGCCGCGGAGTTGTTTGCAGAGGTACCCGTACGGCTACGAATACACTTCCAAACGATTCCAGTCGATACAAATAAACAAGCAAGTCGATACTTCCGGCGTCCTTAACAAATAGTTTTTTTTTATTTTAAATATAATGTATGGATGATTTTTTTTTAAATTTATAAAAAAAAATTGAGAAGTTTAAGATTTTATGACGCAAGTTATATTTTAATCTGTTTAAAATGATATATAGTATTTACACGACTAATACGTATACCAAGCCTTCATCATCAGCAATATCCTAGTTAGGGATCACTTCCGCTGCAATACGGCATACAGCACTGCTAGTGGTGGGAGGTCTCTTGCTGAATACCGTCTTAGAACATCCGCAGCTCCCATTGCAGCCGATAAACGGTACTGTGCAAACATTACTACGTTCCAGTTTGAAGGACTTTGTAGCTAATGATATCACTGGTGTAATGAGGCGTAATATCTTATGTTTCAAAACGAGTGCAATGTGGTGCAGTGTATACCATCCTAACTAACACCACGATGTTATTTATATACGGGCGTATTTTTTACCATCAGGTGAATTTCCCACTCGTCCCATCGCTTAAAATAAAAAAAGAGATCGTGATGGTTTTAGGTGATCTGTAGTTAATAGAACTACTATAATCGTGATATGGTAACAGCCCGACTGATATATCCGGTCATCATCAGTTTCCGTAAGATGAACATCCTACATCCGCTACTACATTGAATATATATTAAAGAGTCATGGCCTATATGACGCTGCGGAAGAAGCACTCGCCTTGCAACACTGAGGTGACCAGTTCGACACCAGTTCACAAAACCATGATGGTGAATATACCACCATTGATATATTCACCAATTTCGATATAGCAACCAAAGCTGTCTCCCACCAGTGAAGGTACCGTCTAGGTCCACCGCAGCGTCTACTCCTGCCGCCAAAAAGTAGTATGCAAATATTACTGTGTTCCGTCTTGAAGGACGTTGTAGCTAATGAAATTATTGGGGTAATGAGACGTAATATCAAGGCGTCGAGCGTAATGTGGTGCAGTGTATATCACTTAACATCAGGTGAAGGTCCTGTTCGTCGTGTCGTTGGATGTGCGTGCTCTTTCTTAAGTGTTGGTGGCGCTGAGGTGTTTAATGGGCAAGGGGTGAACGTGAACGCGGCGGTGGGGGTGGGGGCGGTGCGCTGCAATCCGGTGCAATTATTGCGACAGATCGTCCATCAATTGATTTACAATCACCGCCTCTTATTTATTATCGGTAAATATTTCACAGCTCCAGCGGCAAAATGTTGTAACCGGAACAATACATATAACTAATAACTTAGATTTATTCATCATCATCATCATCAGCCGATAGAAGTCCACAGCTGGACATACGCCTCCCCTAAAGACCTCTCCTATATCCAACATATATCCTATATCCATATCCAGCTGTTTACCTAGATCTTTACCAGATCTTCGGACCACCTAGAGAGAAGCATGCCAACTCTATATCGTTCCGCCACGCCGTCTCCATTCGAAGACCTTGGTTCCTCATCGGCTGTCAGTAATTCGAACGAAGTGTGATTGTTTATTAATTGATATTTACAGCCAGCCTACCCTCAATAAGGGGTGCATTAAAATCCATTAAAAAAAAAACATTTAATAGTACATATAACTTGTAACCTTGAAAGAGACCAGAGGAAAGGCAAGAATTATATACACAACATCCTTGGTGATTCCGGTGATATATCAAATTATAATCTGAAGGATACAGGAGAAAAGACAGGATTTCACTGGTTTCAGGTCTCTGTTGTAGGATATAGTCTAGGTACCACCGCAGATCCTATTTCCGCCGCCATTCAATAGTGTAAAAACCTTACCGTGTTCACACCTGGTGAAATTACTGGAGTCACGGGACCTTAACATCTTATGCGTCAAGGCAACGAGCACAACATGGTGCAGTGTATACCATCATAAGTGGTAAGTTGTTCCAGGGGTATCAGCGTCCGTAGTGAATGTTATCAAATGTTAAACTAGTCTGTTCGATATATTAACTTTGGATATATATTGAATAGATGTTCCCCCACTCCCTTTGGGGATGAAATTTTGTAAAATCCATTCTTAGCTGACCTCTAAAAGGCATAAGCAATATCTTCACCAAATTTAGAGTGTTTACGTCTAACAGTTTCGGACACTCGTGATGAGTCAAGGGATCTATGGATACCCCTATATATACATGCTGGCCGTAACTACCCCCCAACCCCTTTTGGACAAAAGAATTTGTAATCCATTTTAGATGGCATCTAGACGGCAAAAGCAATATCTCTAACAAATTTTGAGTTATTTTTTTATTATGTGGAGACGAGCGGCACGTTCACCTGATGGTAAGTCATACGCCCGCCCATAACAACGTTGCGCTAGTTAAGATGGTATGCACTGCACCGAATTGCGCTCCTCGCCAGACACAAAATGTTGAGTGTCGTCAGCCCATTAATAACATTAGCTACAGCGCCTTTCAAACCGGAACACAGTAATGATTGCACAGTAACGTTTGGCGGCAGAAATAGGTGCTGCGGTGATATTTATCTCGACGATCTTCGGCAACAGAAACCTACTGCAGTGTTCACATCTAATGGGGAGATCTGGTGAAGTTTCACACACACATATATATATATACTATATATATAGGCAAAAATATTTTATATCGTTAAAAACAAATATTTGAATAACAAAATTTCGATTTACCGTACAAATGTGACGTCACCTGTTCGACAGACAAACATTTGCTACAACGTTGCCCCCACCACCGACACTACCTCACTAGGCTATATAGAGAACGCGCGGAGTGGGGACGCGCCTATTCGAGTTCTGCCCGCCGTACCGATCGGACGTGTTCCATGGTGGCGTTATCAGTGCGCACTACACCCCGCCCCGCCCCGACCCGCTCGTGCCCAGTGCGTGGCAATACGCTGCTAGTTCGGCTACCGTCAGCGCTCGCGTGTGCTCGTGCAAGTGCAGTGTAACAGTGCGTGTACCCAGCGTGCGAAAACTCTGCCGAAGCTTGGTTCCGGCACTGTAAGTAGCGTTTTTATTCGCCTCAGAGGCGTTAATACTATTACAGATAGGTCCTGTCGCACTAGGCGACAGATAGTTCGTCAAATAGGCACACATCCTCATATCATCAATAAAATGGCGGCCATGCCAATGGACGCCATGCTCGCGAAGTTTGCGCGCTTCGCGCGTAGACAGTTCCCAGTAACCTGGGAACAATTTTTAAACTACCCTCTCTCCATTCCCCAACGTCCGTGAATTTCGATACGGACAGCCCGGCGTCCCCGGACCCAACCCCCGCGAGTCGCGCGGCACCAAAACCGAGGGCCCCCGTGGCGGGGCCTTCTAAGCCCGTCCTGCCCGCCTCTACCGACTCGGACTCGGAAGTTAGCGGCAGCGACATGGAGGTAGAATCTCCACTATCCGAACATGTCGACGACGAGGGCTTCACCCTCTTCGTGAAGAAGCGCAAACGCGCTTCCAAACGCTCGTCCGAGTCCAACTCGGACCGCGCCTCGCCGACAAGCACGCCGGCGAAAAAGGCAGCGCCTTCCACGCACCCCGCCAACACCTCGGCCCCGCCCGAAAAACGTGGCCCGAAGCCACCTCCCCGGATTGTCCTACAGGACAAAACAAAGTGGAACGCAATTTCCAAGTGGTTCGCGGACCACAAAATCGAATGCCCGAAAGCGCAAAACACCGCGCAGGGCATTCGCATCAACCTCGCCACGGTTGATGACTTCCGGGCTGCTACCAAGCACCTGCGGGAATGCCGGTCTCGGCTTCCACACCTTCGGTCTCCCCGAAGAGAAGCAGCTCCGCGTAGTCATACGCGGAATTCCCTTGGAAATCGAAATCTCTGAGGTCATCGATGACCTCAAAAGGCAAAACTTCCCCGTAGTGGAACCTCGTCGCATGACCAACATGCGCACGCGGGCATTACTCCCGCTCATCCTCACCACCCTCGATGTTTCCCCGGATGGGAAAAAAATATTCGGCATCGACCGTTTGTGCAACCTCACTAGCGTGAAGGTTGAGATCCCGCACAAAAAGGGCATCATTGGCCAATGCCACAGGTGCCAATTTTACGGCCATTCGGCCCGTAATTGTTATGCCCGCCCGAGTTGCGTCAAATGCACCGGGGACCACGGGACAAGACTGCTCCGCACCGCGGAAGCGACGAACCCCCTGAGCTGCATCCTGTGCAAAGCCGAGGGGCACCCCGCGAATTACCGCGGGTGCTCCAAAGCCTCGCGCAGGCCCCCGGGGGTCCCCAGCGCCCAACCACCGCTCCCAAAAAGGCTGTACCGCAGCCCTCCGCCCCCACCCGCGCAGCCGGCCCCTCCGCCGGAGGTCTCGGCGTGGAGCAAACCGCTCCCCCGACCCAAACCCACCGAGGCTCCTAAAGCCGCCCCGTCGTCGGGGCCGCCAAAACCCCAGGCTGCACCCAGCCAAATGCCCCCCATGGAGGATATCCAAAAACTGATCAACTCCATTAAAAAGGTGAACGTCAAGGATATCCTGGTCTTCGGCGAAAAACTGCGAGTCGCCAAAAACTCGCAGGACAGGCTCAAGGCCTTCTTGGAGCACAGCGAAACTCTCGCTGCGCTGGAGGAAGACTTTAGCTAGCTTCCCCAGGGCTCTGTCCGCGACCTTTGGTTCTCTTTTTCTATCTTCGGAAATGGGTGCCAAAATCCTGGGCAGAATGAAACCCCGCTCTCTAACTGTCGCGTACTTCAACGCAGACGGCATCCACTCTCAAAAGGAGGAAATATGCCTATTTCTGAGGAACCACGACGTCGACGTCATGCTCATTCAGGAAACATTCCTCAAATCTTTTAAATCGCGACCCGAAAATCGCGAATTACCATACTTCTCGACCTATGCCAGTCTGCTATCCTCGCTGGCGATTTCAACAGCAGGCATAGCACCTGGGACGCGTACAACTCCAACCCAAACGGGCGAATTTTGTACAAACTTGCGGGTAAGCTCAATTTCAAATTGTTTATTGTTTGTTTGTTTGTGTGATTCATTAATTTCACGGTACCACTGTGATAATAATTAGTTAACCTTTCGAGTAAACAACCATCAAGAACGTAGTGTTGAATGTGAAGACTCCTCTTACACACAAATATATATATTATATATTATAATCTGTATTCATTGTACTTCTAGTATAAATTAATGTAAAGATGAAAATATAAATTGTTTTATACTTATGCAGTTTCCCGGCGGAACGCGCGCCGCCTAATAATATTATTTATACGGAGACGAATCGTGGCCCTCTTTCATGTCGCCCATGAATCTCCGGCGCGTCCGCCGCGGGAGGCGCTCAATTACTCACTCGCGTCAAAATAACCTTAAATCTCTTAAAATAATCGAACAGTGCATCGGCTGCACCGAGCAAACGACGGCGGGGGTTTTGTTTTTAATCGCAAGCACCAAGAGGAGCAGCACGATGTGCTCTGTTGCCGGAGACCGTTCAGATGCATACCACCGCAGCTCCTGTTACCGCCGACAAATGGTACTGTGCAAACATTTTCATGTCCCGGTTTGATGGACGCTGTGAGTAGTGAAATTACTCGGGTAACAAGACTGGAGATCTTACGTCTGAGTGACGCGCACAATGCGGTGCTGTGTATCAATCTAACTAGCGTCACATTGTTATGAGCGAGAATCACTTCACATCAGGTGAACGTCACACTCGTCTCGTCGCTTTGTACAATAAAAAAAAAACGGGAATCGAACCTGCGCATGACTACTGTATTTTAAATGGAATATTTATACAGATCGTTTTTGGATGGGAAAGTGGTTACTTTAACCCTCCTGTCCTCCCCCATTCCTCCTCCCACCCCCACCCTCAGTTGGTTGACACAGTTTGGGTGCAGTAGGAGCATTAAATCAAGTGCAGTATTTACAAAGGCAGGTCGCGGCGCCCACGCGCGGACCTCTGCAGTGGGATAAATAAAATCAAAATAAACAAACACTGATTGAATGGAGCGCTAAAATGGCGCAACAGTACGCAGTACGCTTATTATTATTTAATGTGTTTTTATTAAAAATTAAAACATTTTATTCAATAGTTACATTAATTATTCGAAGAGAAAAGCAAGACGTTCGTCTGATGGTAAGTAATATACCTGCCCATAATACCGTACCGCTAGTTAGAATGATATACACAACATTGTGCTCATCGCCTTGATACATACGATATTCAATCTCTTTACCGTAGTAATTTCACTAGCTTCAACTCGCCTTCAAGCCGGAACACAGTTCGGTTTGTCGATTGCATTAGGAACTGCGGAATCAACTGATCGAGCGACGTGGACATCTTTGGGGGTGACTTGTGTCCATCAGTGGACGTCTATCGGCTGATGATGATGATAGGAGCTGCGGTGGTACATACCTAAACATTCTCCGACAACGGAGACCTACCATCAGTACAATTTTAAGGCGACGGACACAACGTGATGCTGTGTGTATCACCCTAACTAGCGCCAAGTTGTTCGCTTCGCAGAATAAAAAAGGATCGACTCGGCAACAACTTAGGCGACTATTCACGGAGCGTATTGTCCGGATCGATGAGTTATGATCCGCGGGGTGAATGGGCTGGGCCGGCTTACCGTCGCCGGATTACCGTCCGGCGTTCGGCAGCCGTTGAAAGGTTAGGTCGCCGCCTAATTATGATTTATGGTCACCACTCGGCGGCCGGGCGCGGACCATCCGCGAGATCCTTTGTTGCCGCGGATCGATTGTACTTCCGGCCGGAGTCCTCCTCCGATCGATCCCCGAGGATTATATCAGCTGTTATAATTAAAGAGGAGGAAATCGTGATTTAAATCCTGACTAGACAATATCTTCAGTTCACCTCAAGTCATTAAAGTTACTAAAGTACCACATCGATTTTAAAACTAATTATCTTGATTTAAAACCAGCTGGAAATAAGTAGCTAAGTAAGCTAAGTATTTCCAGAATTAATCATCAGCCGATAAAAGTCCACTGCTGGACATAGGCCTCTCGGAAAGATCACCACGAACATCCGTCCTACGCTGCCCGCATCGCCAAGCAGAAGCCGTCGTTTGTGGGGATTCATATGACGGGGGAAAGGACTTTGGCTCTACCCACCACTGCTGATCCAATGTGAGTTGGTGGATGCCGGAATGGTTCCACCATTCGGTTCAGCCGTTTCTATTTACGAAATGGTCATTTGACTAGCTTACTATTACTAGACATCCACGAAACGTATTTATGCAGGTGTGGAGGATAAATGACCTTGATATTCTTTTTGTGGGAGAATGTCCTGAATCCCAGCAGTGGGAGCATTATCTTGGGTTGTTTAATATCTATGAGTTTCTACAAAATGTACAAAACAGTACATGAGAAAGTTCAGCTCTTAATAGTCGAACTTCACTTTTGTGTGGAGTATGAGGCTGAAGTTCAGTTTCTTTCTTTTCTAGATTTTAGATTTTCTGTAAAAGCGCTGTAATATTTTTTCAGTATCGGCTGGTCCGTTTCTCCGCGAAACTGTAACGCTTGGCATGAATGCGAATGAATGGGGGCGCGAACGGGGACACAGCGGGCCGGTGTAGGGTCAGCGCTTAGGCTAATTAATTGGATCGCCCGATGACCTGCAGCGAGATGGGAACAATTTATTCCCAACTCCTAATAAAACTACGAATACATCTGAACAGGGATGCAGACACCGCACGCTGTAATACGTGGAAGCTATTGTCTCCCTGATGAGCGAAGACGATAGTCGTCAAGTAGTTTTTGAAATTTCGCAGAGTAGCTATAGCAGATAAGAAAAACTACAAGTTGTATGTAGAATTAAAAAAATTATATAATAAAGAAGAAAAGGAAGGAAGCGGAAGAAAACATGTAAGCAAAAAAAAAATTTCATAAACTTTTAACAGCTGGGAGTCAAGCGTGAGAGAGGAATGGCGGTAGGAATTAGAATGTCGAATGAGAGAGATGGAAACTTTGAAAGAAGAGCAGAGCAGGAAAGAGTAGAAAGCAGGAAAGATGTGCAGAATAGAAAATAGAGTAATAAAGTACTGATGGTAAATGTTAAGTAATGTAAAGGAGGAGGTAAGACAAACGAGACCTTCAGTGATGAAGCGCCTGAAAGAGAAAGATGCAAATAATTAAGCATATAATTTTGAAAAAAAAATAGCAACATTGGGAAAAGTCTATAGCCGGTAGTGGATAAACAAAGGCTGATGATGATGACTACCATCTAGTAAGCCAATCATATTAAATCACATAAAATAGATCTAATTGTATTAGCAGAAGGAACTTACATTTGGTCTCTTCACAAATTTACTTGGCTACGTATGATGCTGCACGGTATCAATTATTTCATTCAGCTCATCGCTGTCAGCATATTCATCATCATTATCAGCTGATAGACGCCCACTACTGAATGTAGGCCTTCCATAAAGATCCACTCCATTTTATTAATAATAGGTCTTCATTGCCGAGGACCGTGCAGGTACCAACGCAGTTCCTATTCCTGACGACGACCAGTAGTGTACTTATATATGTTCCGGTTTGAAGAGAGCTGCAGACTGAAATTACTAGGCTATCGACACTTAACAACTCGTGTCTCACAGAGGATAATGTGGCGTCATCTTGACTGGCGCCACGTTGTCTTGGGGTATCATCATCATCATCATCGTTAGCAGATATACATCTACTGCTGGATATAGGCCTCTCCACAAAGCTCCCCACATCGATCGGAATTATGGGATTGATAGGAGTTCATATAGGGAGAACTGGCCATTGCCTACCGTGCTGGTCCAATGCAGGTAGGTGGGAGCCACAGCCGTGTAGTACCGGGCTGTTAAGAATAAGACTAAGGTTTTCCCTGGAAGTCGTACAAGGCGACTAAAAAGGTTCACGGGTTCGTGGGCTTTGGGGATGGGGGCCCTCGGAGTTCAATAAGCGAGCCTTAGGTGGACGGCAAATGCATGGTGGTCTTGTATTTGCCGTAGCACAGCGTGGGTGCTGAGGAGGACTTCGCACTTCCGTGGGATGTTTTAGCCAGAGTGTAGAGGGTTACCGGTGCATTCCGTAGGAGATACCGGAGACCCTCCTAATGGACTGAAGGAGACTACCGAGGTGGTTTTAGTGAGTAGAGAAGCCTCACATAACCTTGTCTTCCCCCCAGAGGCAAGGTATCTTTTAAGATTTCCTCTGCGATAAAAAAAGGTGGGAGCCAGAGCCTCGTTTGTTGGTTAGCACCACGAGCAGGTGAGATTGGATCCCGTGAGCTGCTGTAAGAAACCACATACACCCCTTTGGAGTATCACTTACTACGAAACGAAGGTCTTAATCATCATCACGCTTATTAGAATAAGAAAAAAAACTATAATTGCGATAGTTTTAGAATATAACAAGTACATGTACTTGGTATTGCTACCTAGTATATATTGAAAATATTAACGTTCAATAATCGCGCTTGCAGTGTGCAGCGGTACTAACCCCGCCAGTTGGAAAGCTTCCAGCAGCCTTGTCACAGTGACATGAGTCATGGTGCTCTTAAGACGTTTGAGGTATTAATAAATGAATTCGCCGCAGATTATAAAACATCTTACTGTCTAATAGTAACAAAAAAATTACTGACATCTGATATACGGCTGAAGTATTTTTTTATGTACTAACATTTTATATCATTTCATTCAACCATAAGTTACAATGACGCCGGAGATGATGAAGACTGATCGGACGGATAACTGTATTATGGAGCTGGTTGTCAATATGAAGGAAGTGAACAACCACGAGGGTTGGAAAGTATCTTGGAACCAATCAAAATCGTTTACCTGATGGTAAGTGATACGCCTGCCCACAGCAACGTGACGCTAGTTAGAATGGTATACACTGCTCCGCATTGCGCTCGTCGCCTTGAGACATGCGATGCATCACCAATTAATTACACTAGCTACAGCGCCCTTCAAACCAGATCATAGTAATGTTTACGCACTACTGCTTGGCGGCAGAAAAAGGCGTTGCGATGGTACTTAGGCGGTCTCCAGCATCAGAGACCTACCACCATTAACGATTTATATGTTCGACGATCTATAACATTTTCCGTTGACTGTTAACTTAATTGGTTACTACTGAAGTATAGTATCAGTATAGTCTTTACTTGGTAATAGTAATAATAACCAAGATTTCGCCGAAAATAATTCTTTACACTCTCTAATTGCTTTTTAAGAGCCGCAATAAAACGGACATAAAACATCACTCGCGAGAGGAGATATTTTCAGATGTTGTGCTTCCAATCTTTAAATACTAACGCGCGATTGTAACTGAACAGCTTGTTACTTCAGGAACATCGGAGGGCATTGATTTACAGCTTATACCATCATCAGCCCTTTGCAGTCCACGGCCAGACCTAAACTTCTCCCAAGGAACACCGCTGAGCTCAGTCTTTTTTTTATTTATATATTAAAAGGCACAACAAACGGGTACATTAATCAATATAGTTACAACATATCTTATTTATAACTTAACTACTTACAATGTAGCCAACACCGTTGTATACAGGTTTTAGGAAGTAATGTTATGGGACATGTAAATATTGTAATTAATGAAGTGATATTTTAATTATGATCTCATTTTGTTTTTCAATCATATTCTTAATATCTATTTCTTGTGTCGTATCGTAAGGTAAAACGGGTTAAATTTTAAGTAAGTGTTTTTTTTTTAAATAATTTTGCTGAATGACGCGAGCGTAATTGCAAAGATATCAATATCAATAAAGGAATAATCGTAGTGCGCCGTGAGTCGGCGCAGCGGCGCCCCACACCCGCGCGGCCGCCCGCGCTCGCCCAGCGCGCACGCGGCGCCGCGCATGCGCCGCGTGCGAGTCTCCCGCGCTGTCTGCGCTCTATATGGAATATGATGGCAAATTTGACATGTCAATTAATTACAATCATATTTGTTGTGGCAAATATTATTTAGGAGCTTTTGGTCCAAAAACATCCTTCTCATCTCGAGAGTCGGTAATGAATATTTAATTAACAGCGTCTCATATATTGACATAGAACGAAAACAACGATAATGAATTGCTTTTATATACTTACGTTGCATTCTCTCGATCCTGCTTTGATACACTGCACAGTGCGGGCTGCAGCAGTCGATGCGGATACAAGTTGAGAGCGTATCAAACATTTATGATGAGGATTTCTTTAAGGACGTGGATGTTCACATGGCATTCCCATACATTTTAATAACTTTATCAACAATGTAATTAATATGGGCATGAAACTGCAATTTGCTATCTATGAACAATCTTAAGTCCCTTACAACCGACATCTTTTCTAAAGAAGTATCACATAATAAGTAATTAAAGTTGAAATTGTAAATTTTTTTGCATTTGGGTAAGTTAAAGGGCACCTCATATTGAGGGTGGGCCTGTGCCCCAGCAGCAGAGATGCTAATTATCTGTTATGGTAAGCTAAGGTATAACTTATCATTATTGCAGTGGTTAGATAGCCGATTTAAGTCTTCCTGCAATATTAACCAATCTTCTAAGGAGTACTTTAACCAGTAAGAGAACTTTCTTGTTTCGATAACTTTAAGGGTTGTCTTAATAAATAACAGTTTATAGAGACTGCGGGTGTAGAGCGTCTGAAGTCGTGGGTGGTGTTCACAGATCAAAAGCCACTGATGGAATGATGCTGTGCTCTCCCGGCTCGAGTGGACAGTTGCCTGTATGAATAAAGGATATTACAGGCGCTGTAATTATAGCCGCTAATGAACACGCTACCACTAACACTCGAACGAAGAGACTTCCACCCATGCAGAGACTCGTCACGATATCTCTGGAGTCATGAGGCTTGAATACTTGAAATTTGGTAGGAATATTCCTTTTTTTTGCCAAGCTTAGATCAGGTAAGAATATTACAAAATTCCTTGCTTAAAGGCAGTTGCAGGGGTGTCACAGCCAGCAAAGCGGGCGGTGAAATTTGGTAAGAATATTCCTCAAGTCAAGTATAGGGTAGATACGAAAGGGTTTTACGAAATGTTACCCCTATAGGAAGTTGTTGTTGTTTGGGTGTTACTGCTGGCAAAGCGGACGTGGAACGGCTAGCATTTGAACATATGTAGTTAATGTGTTTTTTTATATAATTAAGCGTGGAGTCGAGCGGCATTTTGACCTGATAGTAAATGTTACGCCTGCCTCCATACCAACGTGGCGGTACTTAAGATGGTATTCACCTCACCACATGGCGCTCGTCGCCTTGAGACATAAGATATTAAGGCTGGTTACTTCAGAACTGGAACTTCAAACTGGAACACAGTAGTGTTTGCACACTGCTATTTCGCGGCAAGAATGGGAGCTGCAGTGGTACCTACTTAGGCGGTGACCGGCAACGGAAACCTTACCACCAATGGTAGTTTCTTTTGGGATAAAAAAAATAATCAGATAACAGATTCATGTTCAATGGTGACGTCTAGGTACCACCGCAGCTTCGCTATCTGCCGACAGACGGTAGTTTGCAAACATTACTGTGTACCGGTTTGAAGTCCGTTGTGCTAGTGAAATTACTGGAGTAATGAGACAACATCGTATACATCATCATCATCAGCCGCTAGACGTCTAAAGCTGGACATAGGCGTGCCGCCAAAAATTCCCGCTTTGGGTAGGGATTCATATGTGAGAGGATTTTGGCCATTTTCCATCACGCTGGCCCAGTGCGTTGGTGGAAGCCAGAGCTTCGTTTGTTGATTAGCAGGCATGCACCACGAGCAGGTGAAGGATAGCTTGGGTCCCGTGAGTTAGTGTGCGGGACCCCTTACTATACATATACACTCTTCATGTTCTGACAGTTGGATCTCCAGACTTTTATTACAAGAGAATCAAGGTCATTGACCTCTTTGTCCGAATGCAAGTTACCGGATATCATACTGTTGTCAAATTATATATATATGTATAGTATATAGTATATATGTATAAAAATCGATACGAAGATCTTTGAGAGAGGTTTATGTCCAGCGGTGGATTTTTTCGGCTGATGATGATATTTATTCGGTAACAATTCTTCTCCAAGTAAAATTCATAAAGGACTTGAATCACATACAGCTGATGACAACTCCTATTACAAACTTGACTTAAACTCACTTTAAGTTACCAATACCGATATTCCAGTGGTAGGGTCCATTATATCACTGAAAACGGCGCGATGTCATAATTTGCAAATACCCTCGCCAACAACTGCAGCGATTACCGACGATGTACCGATTCTATTTTCGAGGAACGTGCGGCTACATCGCTGGTAGGTTAAGGTCAATGACCGCTTAACGGTCACCACTTACGTACTGTGCAGAGATCCTAATGCTTGTTTGATGGTGGTGACAATGGGCACATGATATAAGAAGTTTCTGCAGCAGTTCCACTTGAAGAAGTAAAATCTTATCTTTAAGTAATTTCACTAGTAGCTACAGCCCCCTTTGAACTGATATTTAGTAGTATGCATACACAGCTACTTGGCTACTAAAATAGCTACAGCTTTGGTGCTTACCTGAATAATAAGATTATTTAAGTCACACAAAAAAAATAGGGTTTTGTTTTATTCAATGAAGCGAGCGACGAGACGAGCGGGAAGTTCATGGAGCCTGGTGGTAAGTGATACGCTTGCCTATAACATGGCGCTATATAGAATGATATACACTGCACAACATTGTGCTCATCGCTTTGAAACATACTGGTTAAGATGTCAAAGCTTCAGTAAAGTCACTAGCTACAACATCCTCCAAACCGGAACACAGCAATGGATGGTCTCCAACCTGTCACCTATGAAATATATTCTTGCAGACACTTTATATTCAACGTCTGTAAGAACACAACGTAAGGTATGTCGCGAATGAATTTATTGGCCATAAAAATTATTGATAAACAATTTCAAAATGGATAAAATGATAACTTGGTGTAACGAACTTAAGTCTAAGGTAAGCAATAACTTAAGCTGCTACAATTGTATGTCGGAGCGCGATGAACACGAGCCGATATAAAATAAACAAATGTCCGCGGCGCGCCGTCGTCTTAATTTGTACGGAGCGGGCCCGGGACCGAGTAAACAATGCTGAAACAATGAGCCGGCCCGAGCTGGTAATACCACCACGCCGTGGAGACGTGTGGTGGCTGCTTAAGAACCCACAGAGTCACCCGACTACCAACAGTAATGGGTTAAAGTTGAAACCACAACTTTTAACCCGCGAATCAAATTATCTCAAAGCAATGCAGATTCCAAAAACTTATTATTTTTATTGCACGAAGCGACAAGAGCAGCTAGACGTTCACCTGATGTTAAGTGATACACCCGACCATAACAACGCGGCGCTAGTTAAGACGGTATGCACTGCAGCACATTGAGCTCGTCGCTCGAGACAGACGTGGAGTTTCCTTGCCCCCTGTAATTACACTAGCTGCAGCGCCCTTCAAACCGGAACACAGTAATCTAGGTAAATCTAAAGTACAGCAGAAATAGGCGCTGCGGTAATACCCACCGAGACGATCACCTGCAACGGACACCTGCCACCAGTAGACAGGCAGAACGTAATAAAATCTATCTACTGGTAGGTATTATCCTCACCAATGACGCTCTAAGGCAATTCGAGCAAAAGACGAGCAAATTTTCATATGACCTTTACTAATGGACTGAGTTCAGTAACTCGCACACCAATTCACGAGTAGATATTACTCACAAAATCCGTGAGGCTCACATACATGGGCTGTCATGATCATGATGGGTACAATAGAGGAATTACTATTACTGCTGGTGATAGTGTCTCTGTTGCTGGAGACCGTCTAGGTAGGTACCACCGATGCGCCTCTTGCACCCGACAGACTATACTGTCTGAACATTACTGGGATCCGGTTTGAAAGGTGCGTAGCTAAAGTAATTTACTGGGGTACGAGACTCGACATCTTACGTCTCAACCCAGAAGCGCAATGTGGTGCAGTACATATCATAACCAGCGCAGCAAATCACGGGACTCGAGCCAACTTTAGCTGTTGATGGTATACTCTGCTAATCAAAAAACGAGGCTCTGGCTCCCACCAACCCGCATTCGGCCAACATGATGGGAAATGGCCTTAATCGACCTCTATGAACCTTTACAAACGACGGCCCTTATCTTTGGGAGAGACCTATCTCCAGCAGAGTACGTCTATCAGCTGACGATGATGATGTATCACTTCATCATCAAGTGGACATCCAGCTCGTCCCGTCGGTTACTTGAATAAAAAAATATATCGGGTGTACCACAAGGTCCGCGGAGTTCACTAAAGCATTTTAATGCTCCCTGTTCCCTCTACAGGTTCGCAGTCTACACGAACGCACGCTGCGGCAACTTTGACGTACACAGAAAAATCTCAAATCATAAAGCACAAACTCGGAGCTCCACAGTATCGGGTTGCGATTGCTCCTTGAATGCTAATCATCTACTCTCTCTTTCGTCCGCACCTGGTTTCCGGTGCACACTAAAACGCGCCTTATCACCGCGGCACAAGGCTCACAATCGTACAGCAGTGTGCGCATTAGCATCGCGTTCTTCAAACATATCTGCCCTCATCGGCAGTCAAGATGACTTTTCTATTAAAGGAACTTTATATCCTTGCGATTCATGTAATAATTTCCAAGGATCATAACATCTATCACAAATCTCAAGTACAATGTAGTCTCGTTAAGCTACACCGCTGTTTTACTAAGTTGTTCTATTTTTACTTAACAACGGACAGGGTTTTTTGTTTTTCAATATTAACCCTTGGGAACTTTGTGTTTGTGGTTCTGCGCTTCAATTCTGTCTTTGTTAGTTCTTTTCTTAGTTACCTTCTTTCTTAGTTTTCTTCTTTCTTTTCGTTCTTACCTTTGTTTTCCGTTCTATTTTATACGTTCTATTTCCATCTTTCATACATCACGCTTAAATGGGGGAGCCAAAAACTTTGTCTTGGAATATGACGCTGCTAGTGTGCCTGTTCGATCGATGAGGATATTAACTAATCTACATCTGGTTGGTGGTGATGGTGAGCCTGTTTGTTTCAATCAAGGTGTATCCAACCCTCATTACCACTACTGGTAGGTCTCTGTTGCCGGGAACAGTCTAGGTAGGAACCACCGCAGCGTCCATTGTTGCCGCCAAACAGTGGCGTGCAAACATTACTTTGTTCCGGTTCAGAATGAATCTGTAGCTAGTGTAATTAACAAGACTTGACATCTTATGTGTCTGGCGAGGAGCGCAATTTGGTGCGGTGCATACCATCTTAACTATCGCCACGTTATGGGCGGGCGTATCACTTACCATCAGGTATATATAATATCATTCAGACAAGTGCCGCGTTGTTATGGAAGGACGCGTGTTACTTACCATCAGATGAACGCTTGTCTCGTCGTTTCATCATCATCATCGTCGGCCGATAGAAGTCCACTGCTGGATATAGATCTCCCCCAAAGATCTCCACATGGATCGGTACAGCGTTGCTTGCTACTCGTCGTTTAATTAAATTAAAAAACCATTCGATATCTTCGACAACGCATTTCAATTCCAACTTCTAACCACACCATTTTGTGGAATAGCCTATTGTCTCCAGCATTTAAGATCTTATACGAATCAAGGGTCATTATAGATATGTTTCTCTCCATACTCAGCAGACCAGCAAATGAAGCTGTTATCTTTGTTACTATGACCGACGCGAGGATCATTTGTTTATATATAACATAAAATATATTTTAAGAAGTTTCAAAACGTATTTCGTATAGTGCCGACGTAACTGAGCAATTAAAACATAAGTAATAATAAATAAAATAGATATATAAGTAAATAGATAAAAAAATATATAAATAAATAATAGAGTAACGCAATGTACGTAAGGTTTAATAACGTTTCGGAGCGTTATGACGCATTACAGCAGTTCGGCATCATGACTCGCAGCTGAGAAGGAATAGCCATAGGAATAACAAAGACCGCACCAGCGTCATCGCTTCTCATTCTAATCTGATGTCCAATGCTGAAGTTACGCCTTCACGAGGAGAGACTATTGCCATATCCATTTTTTTATTCGACGAAGCGACCAGACGAACAAGTCCTGATGCTGTTACGCCTGTCCATAACGTGGCGCTAGTTAGCATAATATACACTGCACCACATTGCGCTCGTCGTCTTGAGACTTGCGAATTATGTATAGTTACCCCAGTAATTTCACCAGTTACAACGCCCTTCAAATCGGAAGATAGTAACGTTTGCAGAGCCAGCGTCAGAAATGGACGATCTTCAGCAACAGACTTTATCGCCTAGTACCAGTTGGCCATACTTATCTTTTCTGGAGTTTTATATAGTTATTTAATGGTTTTATCTAAATATATTTACCCGGAAATGAACTAGAGACTTCTGTTTCAAATGAAAGCGTTCATCTACAGCATCCTAAGCTCAATCAAGTCTAGTATCCAATATGGTAAAAATGAACATAGTACCGGGTACTGACGATCTATCTTCCTCTGTATCCGAGACGCACAGGCGATACAATCGACCTCGCATTCGAGTCCAGGCGCACTGGCGCACACATTTAGCTCGTAACTGCTTTATGGTACTTACAAAGTGAATACAAAAAGGTGTATGTACCCGCGGACGTTTAATATTTGCGAGACGCGAGCGCCGACCCATCCTAGATCAGGGACTGGTTTATGCGAAACCGAACTGTGAGCTGTAATCACTATGATTTTGCTGAACAAATCATACTATTACCCAAAAAATACCAGAAAATTAAGATGTTTTGGTTTGATTGGACACTATCAATCCAATAAGATCATAATGTTGGTGGATGACAGTGATCCGAACTCGCTAGGAATACTTCGGCTCTCAAATATTGACAGCCGGAACCCAGCGATGACGTTTGGACGGCAGATTTGATTTGATATGAGGTACCAACCACAACATATGGCCTAGGACTCGAAGCTGGTACTATGCGTGCTCCTATTACTACGCAAACGTTTAGCTATTGTACTATAGAGGTGGTTAAAGGATGTTATCTTGCACTTATTACCTTCAAGTGCGAGACCGGCTACAAGTCGCGATATCGCCTCTTCGTATGCGAGAGCGCGTCCCCTTCGAGGCGATGCCCATCACAGATGAAACGCAACCGTTGATTTCTCGCCGGTTGCCGTGAATTTAAAGCAGTCTTTCCCCGGCACTGGCCATTGCTATTCCCAACGATAGCCCATCGCGCGTGTGCGATAAATCCCATCAAACAATCGCCGACCGTTCTCTGATCGAGATGCTGCCTCATGCTAAACTAACTGGCGAAGGTATTTATAAGCTAACAGAAGAATGACCTTATCTCATCTTTAATATACTCATCTTAAAACTTATAACAAATCCTTTTTAAAGGTCGACGGTATATATCTGATAATCGAAGCTTTACTGTATAATGTCTTCTAATCCTAAATCCAAATTTTCAAATTTTTGGCTACTTGAAGAATTGTTGGTGTTTCTGTCTTCAGTAGCGTTAGATAGAGAATTTGCTCAGCATCAAGTGAATGATCATTTGTACGAAGGAAAGGTAATTGTAATTAAATTAGTATATACCAAAATTAAAGGAGATTTAAATAATGATAAATATATATATTGTTCGGTAAGCATAAAGAGCAGCGCGGCTGGTGACTTACCGCCCGCTTGGGCCGCGTCGGGCGTTTCTCGAAACGCATAACTTGTATATTTATGTCTTACTTTAGCCGGCTCCCGGTTCGAGGTTATATTACCGTCGGATCTCGCCATTGTTTACGGTCCACCTTCACCATCGATCGTTGCCGCTTGTAAAGTTATATCGGTGTTAAATAATATCGGTGGTTACAACTTATTTGTGTGAGATTTATCGACTCGTGGGGCTACCTTCGTGTTTTCGATGCTTATAAATATCGAGTACAAACAAAGTCTTCTTTTTTGAATTAATGAAAAATCGCTGTAGATATCAACGAAATCAACATCTATCATTATCTCAACCGATCCACCTCCACTACTGGACATAGGTTCTTGTATTGTAATGTTTCTATTAAACCTTGCCTTACTTGAGTCCCAGCGATTCTGCTAGATCTATAATCGAACGTTATCGAACTAAATCATCATTTTACTATCAAGAAATCGATTACCTATACGAGAAATTAATATGCACATACTAGATACCAGAAAATAAGTGATCTTCAAAGAAGTAATTAAGGAATATTATGTTGAAAGTAAAGTCCTTAATGAAAGTTTGCCATCCATTCATAAGGATTTTTGTTTAGTGTAATCAGGTCAATCTCTTGATTTTCTTCACTAGCTTTTGCTTGCAATGTATGCTTATGTATCATCCCTCAAATTATTAAAACCGTAGTAAATATGAGCAAATCTTCATTCCTTTCTAAATAGAAATATAACTTACCAATTCTCAAGCACTTGTCAAGTAGTACCGCGTTATACATTTGATGCATCACTGGAAGAGCAGAGCATTGCCGAGCCCCGTCCGAGTTCAAATTAAATATTAAAACGTGAACAAATTAAAGCCCAATGTCACGATCCCATAACTTAAACGGTACGGCCGCAGAACTCGCATAAGCTACCTAAAACACTGTGCCACAAATGACCATAACTTCTCTGAAGAGATAAACTTCGAGGCCAATTATGGCGAAGGAGCGGCGTTTCCAAAAATCCTATATACGCTTTTTTTATCTGCCATCAAACTGTTTGGTTGACGTGCTTGATACTATCTGGACGTTTGACAATCGCCCCCCTGCGGCCGACGCCCCCAGTTGTCGATACAACCGGCGCCTCTATTACGTTAACGTTAAGGTTCAAAATTGTCCAGTCCTCTGTAACCGGTAATTGTAGATCAGCATGGTTGTCTCTCTTAGATTGTTAGTCACGAATGAGATGAGTTTTCTGTTTACAAGTTGATATTAAAAGTTGACACGCCATTTTGATTTGGACAGTTTCTTTAATAAACACGGTTTCTCTATTTATTGTGTGTTTGATTAGGTGCGGAGTTATTAAACGGTGGACGACTGCTACTGTATACGTTAGTCACCAAAGTTAAGATCGAATTGACTCCCTTCTAGTTAGACTGTGACCTTTTTGATTGATAGATTTTATATGAAATGTAACTGAGGGATGTTTTTGGATAAATTTAATTTAATTTTGATTAATTAGCCTAAACAAAACTCACTGGAAAAATTATTAACGAAAGTGAAACGAAGAGATTACAAAAGGGAATTGTTGCACTGCTCCCCGATCAAAGTGAAAATTATGAAATGTTAAAAAAAATGAATAAACGTGAAACAAAGAACAAAGAAGCCTCCCGCATTCCGTTTCCATTCGAGTTTGAATTTTTCTTGGGGTCTCCGTAACCCTTCCTACTTGAAGGGAAAGGGAAAATCGTAACAATTCATATCCGCTCAGATTTACCTCTCGTTTAACTAACGTTTTCATATCACTACGGTGATTAACAATATTTATCTTAGTTTTTCATAAAATGCTAAAGTCAAGAGCAAAAAACTTCAAAAATGAACATAGTGTTTACAAAGTTATCAAGTATTAAGTTGCGTGTATCACGTGACATGGCGTATAAAGCTTGCTCATCTTGAAGGTTCTGATTCGTCCAATTTGCCGTATTCGTCGCTTAGTCTAACGAGAAAAAGTCTAGCAAGAAATTCAGATCTATGTGCTAGTCCTCATCAACAGGACATATGAGAAGACGCCAGAGCTCAAGTTGGATGGTTTGAACTTATAATGCTTAGAATATATGTTAGAACCGCTTTGTGGAGTCTGCGCTATCTCGCGCCGTTCGTTAAGTGATATTAACATTTATTATTCCGTTTATTTGTTTCGACGATGGAAATGAAAAATAACAGGAAGTGAATTCGAGGGTTGACAGATCGCCGCCGTCCCCACCCCCGTCCGCTACCCCGCGGGTCTGTAGTGTGTTAATTGTTTGTCCTTCATTATTTTCATCTTCAATTGCCCTTTTGTTCTGTCCTCTCTCCTCGCGTTCTCCATTATGTGCTACGCTTTCTTCCAACAAACGATTGTGTTCGTAATGTTTTTTTTTTTTTTGCAGTTCCTTTCAATTGTCTTCCTGTCTCATCATTAACTTGCCGAATTTTCATCGCGTCAATTCTTTCTCTGTCCACATCCGCGTTCCGGTTTCGTGAATGGGGGATGCGATTCGAATGTCGTCGTAATTGTTTATTCGAATACAAAGGGTTACGAAAATTTCCCATTCGAAAGGAAGGGTAGTCAAAATTTAACGTAGCTTTGTAGTAGTAGCTAGTAGTGTATCGGCTCTCGTATATTAACAGCCAGAAGACAGCAAAGCCGTTATTCTAACTACTTTAAACATGAAGGCAGTAGCTGATTCAGATGAGTTTTGAAGAACTTTACAACCACGTATGCGAGATTTTTACCCACTAAAATCTCCTCGGTGATCACCTTCGATGTTTGGAGAGGTCACGGGATCTCCGTTCGGAACCTAATAGCAGTCCGGCCCGGGGGCTGCTTTATGCAGACTATACCAGCTTCGTGAGTACTTCCATGACCGGAGACCTAGTCCAGCCATCGGCCTCCTCTGAGTCGTTTAGAAGGCGATGAGAACCCCCATCCTGATCGCCAACTACCCCAAAGTCCCTATTAAAATAAGGGACCGCCATTCACCGGTGCGTCGTGCACCGCGACGGCTTCATCTCCGAGCGGGATCTATCCTCTGTCGATCCCGCTCAGCAGCCTCATTCTGTACCATAACATATTCACCACATGAGGCTACGGCATAGCTGTGCAGGCTAACTACATCGCTACAGAGACTATTATATGTCAGGTCAGGGCGTCTACTAACTGTCTCTGGTGTGCGATACATTAATACTTACTCGATAGACGTTTACACTGCATACTAATAACACGGTCAGTTTTTTTTTATCCAACGAAGTGTCGAAACAAAAGGTACGTTCACTTGATGGTAAGTAATACGCCCGTCCATAACAACGTGGTGCTAACAAATACAATGCACCATATAGCGCTCGTAGCTTTGAGACATACGAAGTTGTCTCGTTACTCCAGTAACGTAACTAACTACAGCGCCCTTTAAACCAGAACACAGTACTGTGTCGGCTGCAACACGCGCTGCTGTGGAACCTACCTAGACGGTCTCCGGCAACTCAGACACTACCACCAGTGTTAAGGAATTAACAATTATTTTTGGTATATATATACTGGTGGTATATTAGATGAAGCCTGAAAGTTGCGCCAGTGACAGAGAAGATGAGGAGCAAGAAGTTAGCGTGGTACGGGCATGGTATGCGGAGGGTTGAAGGACATGTAACAAAGAATGTGATGAGAATGAATGTGGATGGTTATAAGGGTAGAGGAAGACTGAAGAAAGAGTGGATAGATTTTGTGAAAGATGATATGTGTGAAGAAGAGTGTGAATTTAGATATGACGGCTGATAGAGACATGTGGAAGAGAAGTACATACTGTGCCGACACCACGCAGAATGGGAAAAGGGCAGGAGGAAGAAGATGTACTGGTGGTAGGTCTCTGTTGCCGGAGAACATCTATTGCAACTGACAAATAGTGATGTGCAAACATTACTGTGTGCCAGTTTAAAAGGTGCTATAGCTGGTGTAATCACTGGGTCAACGAGACTCGACATCTTATGTCTCGGACCACGCACTGTGGTGCAGTATATATTATCTTAACTAGCATGTCGTGGTTGTGGGCGGGCGTATACCATCAGGTGAACTTCCCGTTCGTTTCGTCGCTTAATTGAAATTGAAAAAAAAACAGTAATTTCACTACTCAAGGCATCTTTCTAATTAAAAAGTATAAAGTTTGCACACTACAGCCTTTCTGTTAATAAATTGTCTATATCTGAACGTTCTCCGGCAACAGTTATTAAAGATGTTTACGCTGTCGCGAATCAATAGAAACGCCGCAGATTTAAGGGATGGATTGTGGAAGGTGAACGGGAGCGGGGGGTGGTTGCTTTCTTCAAACATCTAATATGGAAAACGTAAGACATGAAAGGGCATGCGATCCGAACCGGCCGTCCCAGCAGACAGACAAACAATCGCCCAATGCTGGGGGGCCCCCGCTTCTCGCCATTACCTTTATTGTGTACGGGCGGGCCGTTAAGTGCGTCCCTGGAGACGGGGCGTATTTGGCATTTGGAAAAATTGCGAAAAAACAAAATGGGAAGAGCAGCTAATCTAAATTAGTACGGTGCGCAGAACAGTCATAAAATTCTGATACAATCACCAGTAGCAGCAGTTTTACTGGCGGCAGGTCGGTCACTGAAAACAACTCGATCCGGTTCGAAGGGCGTTATAGTTTTAGAAATTATTGAAGTAGCGAAGCAATGTATTTCAAACGGCCGAACACAATCAAATGCAGTATAAACACCTCAACTAACTTCACATAATTTTGCGACTTCTCTCCTAAGGACACAACCTAGAGTTTAAGCTATAAATTCTATAGAACATCTAGACCTTAAATGTACTGTACTCTTTTCTGCTGACGGTACAACAATCAAAACCAATAGCGCTTCGCGTATTTTTAACAAGTAATTAGTATTAGTATGAGTACTCCATTAAGATTACACTGCTGTTCTTTTGTTTACGGCGACTCCTTAACGGTTAATTTTTTTAACCAAAAATTTAACTGTCGTTTCTTTAACAGTTGATTTTAAAAGAAAAGAAGAAGAGTCACAACTCATTATTCAGTTGAATACAGAAGAGTTTGCCTCATCTCTCTTACTGGATGTTAACAATGAGAGTGTAATCAGTGAGGCTGTTAAATTTTAACCAGTTACGACTCTAAAAGTGAAACTAACTGTGTTATTGGTTAAAGAGGTCCTTCGAACGCTCACGGGATCCAAGCCAACCTCACCAGCTCGTGGTGCAGCCTGCTAATCAACAAAGGCTCTGGCACCCCGCATTGAGCCAGCGTGGTGGGAAATAGCCCAAACCCTGCTACATTAATCCTTAGTCAATCGATGTGGGAATGTTTGAGGAAGGTCTATCAGTGGACCTCTATCGACTGATGATGAATTAATAGCAAGAGCTTTTTTTAATTTTATTTTCTTCTTTTGGCATATAGTGAGGTCTATGACCTTGAACATTACAGCCTTTACAAATATATTATTAAAAACTTCCTCTTCGTGCTAATATCTTTAATTTGTTCTTAATTTTCTAATTAATATCTATAATCGTAGTAATACTGATGGTAGATCTCTGTTGCAGTCGACAAACAGTACTGTGCGGACATTACAGTGATCAGGTTTGAAGGACCAATAGCGATTACTGGTAGTAGTGTTACTGTTGCCGGAGACCGTCTAGGTAGGTACCACCGCAGCGCCTGTTGCAGCTGATAAGCAGTACTGTGCAAACATTGCTGTGATCCGGTTTGAAGGAGTTGTAGCTAGTTATAATTCTGGGTTAACGAGACCGAACCATCTTGTCTCAAGGCGACGAGTGCAACGTGGTGTTGTGTATACTATCCTAATTAGCGCCGGGTGGACTTCCCGCTTGTCTTGTCACTTAATAAAAAAAAAAATTCTATATATGTACTAATTACTATTGTCATCATCATCATCAGCTGACAGATGTCCACTAGTGGACATAGGCCTCCCCCAAAGACGTCCACATCGACCGGTCCCAAGTTAATTACTAATTTCTTAACTTATGTTATATACCAAATACATAAATCATGATCATACTCTTAATGCAATTTTTTAATGACCTGATGGTAAACGGTACTCATGCTTATAATAACATGGTACTAGTTAGGATAATATACACTATACCACATCGTGCCCGTCGCCTTAAGACATAGAGTCAAGTTTCGTTACCATCATAGTTTCACTGACTACGACGCCCTCCAAATCGGAACACAGTAATGTTGGTAGTATGTAATGTTGTCGGCAGAGATATCAGCTGTGGTGGTGGTGAGATGGTCTTCACCATAGACACTTACCACCAGACAAGTATTATATATACAACAATTCATCAATCAAACAAATTACAAAGGAGAGTCAACTCATTGCGCCTTAAGGTCGGGCACGGTCGCGTAATTAATTAGGAAGTCGGAAATATCGAGCGTATGAAGTATCGGAGGAGGAGAGCCCAGGATCGATCCCTCCCGAGTGCCCTCCGGCGCATTACGGTGGAAAATGACAAGTGAAAAACAAACTGACAAGACGATCGGCTCCTTCCAATCATTACGTATCGTACTTATTTTGTTAAGAACATACTCTCGAACGTTTTTTTATAGAACTAAGAGTAACAGTAACAGCAGACGCATCGCCAGCGAGATGCTGACCCTGAAGAAATCTATTCACGGTCCTCTTAAAATACTACATAGTAAGTCTATGCTCTTAGAGATCAAGCACCTCATTTCACATATAAAATATCTTGACAAGAAAATATCTTTGGCTTTACCAAACCAGTGTGACAGGAAGATCAAGTGATGCTGCTGATGATGAACTGCGCTAAGAAATTCAATATAATCAAGTATTTCCATTGCCATCAAGATATTGCCATCGCCACACGTAGTGCTGACGGCTGGAGTGCCAATTGGAAAATCCTACAAATCAACTGTTGTAAAATTTTCGAGATCGACTGTAACAACCCTTTGCAGCGATGGAGGGCCCTCGGTGACCCTCTGGATGTCGCGCCGACGCTTCGAGTGGCATCCGGCGCGATTGTTTGTGCTTCGAGATTCCAAACACTATTGTTGTTTTATAAACGGACTTCGATTTCATACTTATCTTAATCATAATCATTACCAACTTCATGTACGCTTACTTCCAGCAGATGCTGTAGCCAGGTTGAACACAAGTTTATCAGCTTAAACACAACTGCTTCGTCGTTGCCCACATCAGACCTTGAAGATGAAAGTCTTAAACAACGACGACAAACGAACGAGCATACTGACAATGTGACTGCTCCATAAGGTCAGAGTTGATCAACCTTTCTCCAGTAGATAAGAATTGAAATGATGTAATCGGCCATAGAATCGAAGGTAACCCACATATTCTTCCAACTGAGCTAACTGAAGTCTGAGAAGAGTCTGCCGATGGAGTAGAGTGAAGGCCGTGTTTAAATAATTGCAGTTCGTGACCTCGGCTGACCATATCTGTGTAAAGCACCAGCTGCATTCCTATAGTTGGGTTAAGCCATGGACAGTCAATTATGATGGTGAATTTAAATGAATCCGACTAGTTTTCTTGTTGTAAAGGTAATCTACGATCAATTTCTCATGAGTATCTAACGAAACATGTTACAGTGGTTTGTCGGTGTGCGTCTGGCGGTAGTCCTCGCGTCCCCGCGTCCTCGCGTCCTCAGTATACCTGGCACCATCAGGCGAAACGGCTCATCAAAAGTAAATAAACGCGGACTGAAATGAACATCGCAGGCAATTTGTGGTCGTTCCGATCGCCGTTCGCCTGCCAAAATCAATTAGCTGCTTGTAATGACAAACGCAGCTCGCCACTGCGCCCACGGAACCGGCTCGGTGGTGAACTTGGCTCCTGTGCGAACGGAATAAGGGTCCGATAGGGTCGGCACACCCGCAGCGGTGAGCTGGCAAACGTATAATCGTAGGATACAAGTCGAAGAGGAATTTTCGGATAACGCAAAATGACTACCGCGGCCAAACACCCAGCTCACAAGCATTGCGATCGGGTTTTTTTTTTTATTTCGTTTTAGTTTTGGATAAACGAAAAAAAATGTATTTAAAATGACGAAGAAGTTACGCGATGCAATGACCGCGGCGGCGACATCAAAAGGGCTACTTGAAGTGCGCGGCGTCCCTCTCGCTCCGTAAGGGAGGGACAGGGACGGGGCGCGGCAAAAAGCCTTTTGTACGGAGCGGAGCCGACGCATTCGCGACGCCGGGTTTATCGCCACGCAAATAAGCGTGTGTGATGGCGGCGGCGTGGGCAAAAACATCTAATGTTTAACATGCGTCCGTCACGACAACGATATTTAAGTGTTGCGGGGCGCACCCATCCCCCACTCGCCCAACGCACAAAGTTGCAGACGTAGGGGGCGAATTATTTCGCAACAATTTCCGACTGACCTTAATCGCACCCCTCCCAACACTTAAATACTTTTACGTAAACATAGTTCTATTATTGATCCCACTGTTGGGGCTTGATCACATCTCTAACATATACAGATAAATTACGTACATTTTGAGGTTATGGCACTGAACACTGGTGGTAGGTCTCTATTGCCGGAGGTGGTTAAGTTGTGTTCCGATTTTAGGGGCGCTGTAGCTAGTGTAATTACTAGGGTAAGAAGACTCGACATCTTATATCTCAAGGCGACGAGCGCAATATGGTGCTGAGTTTACCGTTCTAACTAGCGCCACGTTGTTATAAACAGGCGTATCATTTACCATCAGGTGAACGTACCGCTCGTCTCCTTGCTTCATTGAATAAAAAAACAATAAGTCATTACTAACTTAGTAGGCACAAGGTATAAACGGAAGTATCATCATCATCATCATCATCATTATCACCAGCCAATAGACGTTCACTACGCGGCAATATTATCATGAGGGTAGATACACATTATATTGAAATAACCCTGATAGCATCGAAGGATTCGGTAGTTTGCTTCTCTTCACTGTGTTATCTTATGGAACTCTTTGTTTGCATCAGTTGCATAATCATTTTTATTTTTTCTTCTTCATTAACATAAATAGGCAAAGGTAATAAAAAAAAAACCATTATTTTAAAAGTCGGATTGTCGAACAAATGCAAAGGAAGGAAAACGCTATATTTAAACCCCGACACAGGTGAATGGGTAGATAAAAAAGGAGTAGCGAAATGTGGAAAGTTTTTTCGAATAATTCAACCCCTTCTCCTCCTCACCCTTCCCGGCTAGCCCCTCCGCTCGGTAACGAAGCCTGGAGGAATTAATTAGGGCCGAAGATCGTGATTTATGCTTTCATTTTTAAACTCGATGTCCCCGAGAGCTGGTGAGGTACCGCCGGTCGCCTTCTCGTTTCGATATCACCTGAGAAATACTCTAAATGACTAATACTGATACTGTATATGTGATAGGTCTCTGTTGCTGGAGACCGTCTAGGTTGCTATTACTGCAGATCCTCCTGCTGTCGTCAAACAGTAGTATGCAAACATTACTGTGTTCCAGTTTGAAGACGCTGCAGCTCATAAAAATTATTAAGGTATCAGGACTCAACATCCTATAGATGACGAGCACAAAACGGTGCAGTGCGTACCGTCCCAATGAAGGTGTCATCGAGGGAACATCTGAGTCATCTCGTGGCTTGGTCCAATAAATAAACTATAATAAGTCGTCGAGTTTGGATGGACAAGTTATCATCTTCATCGTCTTCCTACCATCAATAGAGTATCGTTGTATTTCAGTCATAATATATGTATATGATAACCATGACTTCTAGTGATGCTGTACCTTCGCTCGAAGTAATGAAAGCTCGAGAGTAAGTCGAGTTCCGGTAGTAGTACAGATGGCCCCTGATTAAAAGTTTCCCTGTAAAACCTTTTTTATGTTCAGAGAGCTAAGACGTGGAAGAATTCGCTTACTTTGTCATTGAAGGAGTACGGCTCCTTGGTGCTCAGCTCTACGGCATAAGCATGGAGGTGACATTCATCGCCTCATAGATAAAACGGCTAAAAAAATACAGTATCCTTTAGCATCTAACGAAGATCCTGATCATTGTCCCTAAAACTGTATAACAAGATTATCTTCCGCTGATTGACTGTGTTCCAGTTTTAACTGTTAAGCAGTCAATTCAATTATTTAGACTATCTCATCAGGCAGCAACAATACTGACCTTTGTACTATAGTAATAAATTTGACATGACTCTGGTGGAAGAATCTTTGCCTTCTACTTAAGCATACGCTGCGTCGCAGAAGTCGGCGTCTTCCCATATTCAAAGACCCTATAGTTACTGTAAAACAATATTATCACAATAGTCATCGATTTACTCTGTTCTAGTAAGAAAGCACTGGCAGCAGTAAATCACTTGTCAATATTATATGATAACGGATTGGATCAATTCCTTCGATGAGCAGGATGCATTGGGCGCACGAAGAGTTTCAATAATATAGATGATAACAGACAATCGGAGCGATCAGACTTTTTGTACAATTGTACATTTAGATTTACAGCAATCGACAAAAAACTTAATCCATCTCACACTCCAAGGGATGTCAATGTCCCGATGGAGAGCGGCGATGGGAACCGGCCGGCTCCAACCCACGACTCGGCGGACTTTTTATAACCAGCTGTGTAATAGAAAATTCGTCTTGAGATGAACCGACAGCCTCACAACTACTTCCCTTTCAAAACTGACCTTAAACCCAATCGGTTAAGGAGTCTACAGCGTCTTCGGATCAGATGTTAGCTCTTTGTGATCATCCCGTATGGATTAATGGAAATGAAACACTTTTAATTCGGTGCATAAAACATAAAATAGCTTGGATTGCGCTTAGACTTGAAGTTGAAGTTCAATGTGCACTGCTCGTGTTGACATTGTTGTCAACTGATGGAGCATCCGATGAGTTTCCATTCAATATAACTGAGCGATCAGTGGGTGGGATTCCCATTTTAAAGTTTCACTTGTTCTCATCTCTTTTTATTTATCTTCGTAAATCTCTCTCACAGTGGATTTATCAGTACTTTATCGGTTCGTTGATCTAGGACATATAAATTGATGTAGATTTTGTTTTACCTTTTGTTTAGTCTTCCTCTCCTTGTGCCCCTCCAATAAGTAAAGATTGGACACCAGTTCTGCGAGTACCTATCGGTTGAGCGGCATGGTGGATCAGCTGGGCGGCGCTCTGATGTTAGTCCACTTCTTGATGTTATCAAGCCATGATTTCTTTCTGCAACCGATCTTTCTCTTCTCGGCTAATTTCTCTATTATTTCTATCACCGAGAGACTGTATATAGTTACGGGCTATATATCCTAGAGATGCTGTCTTCTGCTTTTAGATCGTTAGGAAAAGCTCCCGTACCGCTCTGTAAAGCGTTTTGTTTAGAAGACTACTAAAGATCTAGTGAAGTCCAACAGCCTGATAACAGTGTAACTCTTTATCCCGAAGACAACCGCTTCATGTTTCTGTACTTAAGCTGTTTGTACTAAAAATGGAAAACCTAATCTCTGTACATGAACTGGTATTATTTGGGAGCATGATAGCAGTGTAACTAGTGGCGAGAGCCTATCATCATCATCATCGGTGCACAGACGTCCACTACTGGACATAGGCCTTACTCTAAGATCGAATGGTGAAGGGGAAATGGAGAGGTAAATCTTGTTTTTTTTTTTTGTTTATTTAACGAAGCGACGAGACGAGCGGCATATTCACCTGACTATAAGTGATACGCCTGCTTATAGTAACTTGGGGCTAGTTAGAATGATGTACACTGCACCACATTGCGCTCGTCGCTGTTGAGAGAAGATATTAAGTCTGTTTACTCCAGTAATTTCACTGGCTACAGCGCCTTCAAACCGGAACACAGTTATGTTTGCACATACCTACCACCAGTAAACGTTAAATTTCCGAATGGATTAGTTATTTTTAACTGAACTGTTATACAGCAATTTAAAATGACTAACTAAAAAGTTGCAATGCATACCACCTCTTCAAAAATGTGGTTAAAGAGTTGCCAGTTTCAGGAAACGAAAGCAATCAGCACATCAAGTGCTGCGCCGTCATCGGGAAATCATTAAGACGAAATTGGTAATTACAGTTAAAGGAAGTCCGCGAATTAAGGATCTGCCGCGGCTGCACAGGAGGATGTTGGTGACATTCGAACGTGGGTAAGAATATTGGAGACTGTTCCACATATAGTAATGTTCATTTTTATTTAACTCCTACGTAGTAAATAACTGCTACAAATTTCTTATCTGAATGCTCATTGGTTATCAATGCTTCTAGAGTTTTCTCCGTTTTTGTCTTCCGGTGTCCAGCGGAAGAATCCAGCGAATTATACCAGAATGAGAGGAACAACGTTAATGAGGAGATGAAGGGAGAAGTACACAAGGTAAGTGATTCAACAGGACCGAGTAGTTTTCAATATACCCACTGCTTGTGAGGAGAAATAAGCTGTCCCACTTTTACTTGAATGGTTTCTAAGGAAACCAAATAATAATTGGTAATGATGGTTTACCATCAGGTGAAACCAAATGATCCATAGGCTTTATCATAGAAAAGCATTTCTTTAAATAAATTCAGAGTGAAGACATTGAAATACCAGACCAGAATTTCAACACTCGACTCCACCGTCTACGATGCTGTCTGCTTAGCCGGAGACAGAACGGGATAGTTTAACATCATCATCCCATGGGAATCAAATGCTGGATACAGATCTCTTCTAAATAGCGCCACTTAGCTCGATTTTCCGCTATAACATATATATCTCAAAATCGTCATAAAGATAAATGTGGACACGATCATGATCCACAAACGTGATGATACGTCTTAAGATAATTACACTATATATATATAAAATACAGTTACCAGGTCGGTGTGTTGTACCTTATAGAGCACATTACCATTTACCATGAAGTAGATCTCTTAAAGTTACAAAGTAAGATCCACACATAACCGGCGGCGGGTTTGAGTGAAGCGAGTCCCCGCGCAGGTGATCCTGGGCGTGGGATGCCCGGCATTGCGCCGCCGGTTCCCACCGCTGCGCAGGCACGCGACGGCCCGATATAATTCAATCGCTAATTGCAAGTGTGAACGGGCCTTTTGATGTTTCGTCCAGCGCCGACCGACGTTTTTACATCCGTCGCGCTTCTAATGAAGTCGATACGCGAACGCACCGTTTCGGTTGGCAATTATAATTGATTAATGGCATCGTCAGCTCCACACCGAGAGGACCGGTGTGAAGATGAAGTATAGTACCAGCGTTGGACTTGTTATAACTAGACTTAAATGTCTATGTATTAGCCATATAAAAATATTCTCTGGAGGAGTGAAAGATATGATACAACTTAAGCTGATATAAACATGATGAAAAATCAACAAACTTAATGCTACAAGAGACATGTCCAGCTGTGGACGTTCACCAGTTGAGATCATGGTGATGTTCTTCATCGGGTACTGAAGCAAGCTCTGCTCGTTGTAACTCTACGCGAGCGAATTAGAATTGACATCCTTATGAAGAACTGAAGTCACCGACACAGTCCAAATGGTTCTTAGACAACTGGTGGTGAACAGGGCACATTACTCGTAATACTGACAGTCGATGAGCTAGTAAGGTCCTAGTCAGGGTCGCGTACAGATAGACATAGTACTCGGAGTGCACTTGGTGAAGGTCGCGGACAATCGCCGGATGAGGACAGCGCAGGTCCGATTGATTTCGAAAGGCTCATGCCAGGTCAACGCCCTTGAATCTCAAAATAGTAATATTCAGCGGCAGAAATGGGTTATCTGGTGGTACGTATACAGCCCCCAGCAAACAGATCTACTACCAGTGATCTGTAGTAAATAAATAATCTAGTAATTAGACATTGCTAAATTCGAGATGTACTAATAGACTGACCCAGTTACCCTGTTCCTAGAACACTCACCATCAGACCGCGGTAATTGTCTACGCGAGGTCACACCGCCCGCTTCCGGGATGTGAGGCGACGCCGATATTTTTTGGTGGCCACAAACCAATTGGCGACAATTAAGTGCATCGGACGCGTGACCTTCGGATAAATGAGTTAGGAATTTTAATGAGTCTACTGAAATAGCATTATCAACTCTTCGAAAGACCTACCAGGTTATGAGAGGAAAGACCATACTAACAATGTACTGGTGGTATGTCTCTGGTTGCCGGAGACCGTTTGTGTACCACCGCAGCTCCTCTTTCAGCCGACAAATAGTACCGTGCAAACAAACATTGCTGTGTTCCGGTTAGAAGGGTGCTGTAGGTAGTGAAATAAATGGGGTCATCATCATCATGATCAGCCGATAGACGTCCACTGATGGACATAAGCCGCACTCAAAAATTTCCACATCGATTGGGTAAGGATTCTTATGGAGAGATTTAGGCCTTTTCCCACCACGCTGGCCCAATGCGGGTTGGTGGGGACCAGAGCCTAGTTTGTTGATTAGCAGGCTGCACCACGAGCAGGTGAGGATGGCTTGGGTCCCGTAAGTATTTATCCGGAACCCCTTACAAGTAAATGGGGTAATCGAGATTTAACATGCTGTCTCATAGTGATGAGCAAGTGTGGTGCAGTGTATATCATCTTAGCTTGCGAGACGTTGTCATAGGCGCGTGTATCATTTATCATCAGGTGTATGTCTCACATCGCTTCATACGATAAAAGAAATATAGTGTTAAATAAAATATTTAAAGAGCCTTATTAACATTCCCACTGCTGGGACTCGGGACCACCTTTCACAAGACGAGAGTCAAAGCCATTTATCTGACTAAATTCAGGTTGATGGTAACATATCCTAGAAAGATGTTCTTCGACCTAAGTGCTCGTCTAAGTACTTGTGCTTCATCGGAAGCTGTAGCTCAAGAGGAACCGAACCCGCGTCTCTTCGAACTATATACCTACTATATTAGAAATTGAACTGGGACGCCTTCAAGCAAGATTATTGCTTATACCTTCGTATATATATAGAATAATGTTCAATACATATTTATCAATTATCAGTAATCATTGCTAATGTTTACAATATGTCATAGTCCGGATCTAAGGCCCTTATACCGGTCCGCACCGTGCAGTTTTAATGTCTAGCATAAATGATCTTAGACCTGACTAGGTACCTTTCAAAGTGTGTGTACGTACACTGTTGCGTGTGTGTGTGTGTGTGTGTGTGTGTGTGTGTGTGTGTGTGTGTGTGTGTGTGTGTGTGTGTGTATCCAACATGGCCGCCCCGCGACCCAAAGAATCCAGTTCGCCCCCCTGATTAATACAGCTATACGTTTTAACTAATAGCACTGTCGGTGCTAATTAACAATAGTAATTACAATAACTTTCCGATATGTTAACTATAATTAGAATATATTTCTACCCACATTTATGCTTATTCAATGTCTCTACAGATAAAGAGTCTATACTCTGACAGCTCGGCATCAAGCAGCGCTTATCGTCGTTTGGTGCAGTCGCGTGTCCTCACATTTTTTGGTCACGTATACCGCCGAGGAGAGATAGCTATGCCGTGGTCCAGGGAAAGGTTGAGAGTACCACGAAGATCATCTATGAGATGGACTGGCTAGATAAAAGCAGCAATAGATGGCCGATCATCATTATCATTACATGAATGCATAAGAAATGCAGTCATGAGTGCGTGTTGTGAAAGCTTGCCACCTAACACCCGAAGCGATGACCACCACTACTCCGTCAAGAGTGGTACCGAGGAAGAAGATAGATCAGTGACTAATACAATCGCCCTAGGTTAGAAGTCGCTTATAAATTATAGGCAGCTGCATAAGAGCTGGAGTATCCTAAGCTGACTGTCACAGTCACATAAAATAGTAATTACACGATAGCTTATATAGTATGTAAAGGATATATAGTCATCATCAGCAGCCTGTAGACGTCCCCTACTAGACATAGAACTCCCCTAAAGATATCCACATCGATCGGTCCTGCGATACTCTCATCCAGCTGCTTCTCTTAGTCAGCATAGCCTCCGGTACTACCGGGCACTAGGGTTCGTCAGTCGTAGAGGTTCGTATGAGGGGATTTGGACTATTCCCACCACCGCTGGCGCAATACGGGTTGGTGGAAGCTAGAGTCTCCTTTGATGATAAGCAGGATGCACCACGGGCAGGTGAGGTTGCCTTGGGTTCCGTGAGTTGTTTTGCGGGATGCCTTACATCTCCTTACTTTGTCATATATACAACTTATAAAGGTTTACTGATATAAGTCTAGAGTGTTTATAGCTACTTAGTAACTTATAACTTTAAGTAAATCAAAGCCAATGTTTACATAGATTATTCCAATCATCAATAACACTAACGTACGATATGATATCGTAGAGTTTTTACACTATTACTATGAGACAGAAATAGTCTCCTAGTAATGGCTTAAGCGTCGGGCTGAGGACGAGGAGCCGTTAGAATTTTAATTGAATCATTAAACTTTACGATCAGATCGCAAGGTCAAGTTTCCTATTAAAAAGTAATAAAAATACTTAAAAAAAATATTTTTAGTATCCAATTCATAGTGATCAAGTGACCACGCGGTGACCACCACATTTGCCTTTCACGTTATCGTCGGCAATAAAACCAAATCAAAGTCTATGAGACTATTAAAAACATATAAAAAAACGCGTCGGAATCGATTCAAAATTAAAAAGAATACATTACTAATCGAGATAGAGTAGTATCGATTATTATTTAAAAATCAACTCTTAATATTCCCACAACTGGGATTGGAAAGCTCAATCAAAAAAGAGTCCTGGTAAATATCACAAAGGCTCTTGGTTTGGAACATGTCGTTTTCATTAATATGTTCTTCGGTGGAAGTTGAGGGTTGATGAGAATCGAACCCACCCCTCTTCCTAACGTATCCCGAACGTTTTCTATACTAACTGAGCCATCACGGCTTCCATCAGTACATTCGATACTTAACTGTATCAGAATAAACATCAAGGCTGTACATCGTATTAGTGCGTCGAATACATTAATAGTCGACTAAATATGGTGTTAAATTGTTATTATACATATTAAAGATATCTCGATGTTAAAAAAAAAATGTAGTATTTTTTTTTTTAAATCAAAAATGATTATAGGCCATATATGATATTATCGAAGTACTAGCACAGTGTTTATTACTATGCTATTATATAACTTAGGTGATGAAGTAATTAATGGTAAAGCTTACCATCAGTGATAGTTCTGTCTGTCTGTCTATCAAGTGCAGTGTATATATTCTTATTGGTGTAGCTAACTACATTAATCCGTGTGCTTTCTAGTGAAAAATCAGCTGATAGACGTCCACTGCTGGACATAGCCTATCTCCAATAATTTCTTGTTTTGGGCCATTACCCACCACGCTGGCCCAATGCGGGTTGCTGGGAGCCAGAGCCTCGTTTGTTGATTAACCGGATGCACCACGAGCAGATAAAGTTCGCTTAGGTCCCCTGAGTTGGTGCGCGGAACCCCTCACACCCTCGTCGCTTCATTAAACGAAAACTGTTTGTTAGGCCATTCCAAAGTCTAGATGCCTACAAGCGTGTTGTTCCGTCCGTCGATCAATTACATGGATGCTGACCTAGGCCTTATCGGCACCAGCGGCGCGATGGATGGGTGCGCGTCGCGAACTCCTAAGTGACCATTTACAACTGAAGATATGAAGGCGACTGATGTCTCTGTCCCGAGCACCGCGCTGCATAAGTTACGTACACGCAAACATATGTTACATACATCAGCATCCAAGACTAAGTCACCAGCTGTAAGTTTATGCTTACTTATTATTATTAGTCTGTCGTTGGAGACCACGCTGGTTACACTGCAGGGGGTCCATTTGAACTCTGATTACACCACGACCATTATAAAGAAATCCTATTCAGTTTCTGTTTCACATCTTTAAGGTACATAGCTCGTTCACTGTACCTTTATCTGGTGATAGGTCCCTGGTCCTGCAGACAGGCCTGGTACTACCACAGCTCCTATTCCCACCGCTGAACAGTAGTGTGCAAATATTACTGTGTGTATTGAATGCTGTTTGTGACCAGCGCCGCGTTGTTATTGGCAAGCATGTACTACTCTCCTGATCCCTGTGATTTCATTAGCTACAGCATCCTTCAAACCTGTACAGAGTTATGTTTACGTACTATTGGCGGCAGAAATAGAAGCTGCGGTGGTACTTAGGCGGACCACTACGACTTTGTGCTTCAGTTTTACTGATGGTAGATCTCTGTTGCTGAGGACTATCTCGTTAGGTACCACCGAGCCGTCAAATAGTACTGTGTAAACATTACCGTCACCTGGTTTGAAGGATGCTGTAGATAGTGAAATTACTGGGATGATGGGACTCAACATATGTCTCAAGGCTAGGAGTGCAATGTGATGCTAATATCCTAACTAGCGCCACGTTGTTATGAGCAGGCGTATTTTTTACCATCAGGTGAACATGTCGCTCGTCCCGTTGCTTCATAAAAAAAAATCTGCTTTATACAAGCAATAATAGTAAAAGCCGTGAGAGCTTAGTTATTAAAGGAGTTGTACACGGTATACGACTTACGAGAGGCTAGGGTTCGATTCCTAATGAGCTTGGCATCGATACTAATACGACAGCTTTATAGGAAATGTGATCTCCACCAACCTGCAATTAACTCTCTTCATGAGTGAAGACCCCGAGTCCCACCAGTGGAAGCGTTTAGTGGGCTTTTTATTATATATTATATACAATATTCTCTCAGTTTTCTTTCTCAAAATACCTTTTTTAGTTTCGAGAGGAAATCTTCGAAAGATGCTTTTGGGGATAGTCAGGGTTATGTGAGATTTTTACTCAATAAAAGCTCCCTCGGTGGTCTGCATCGGTGCATTCGGAGAAGCTCCAGGATCTTATAGAACGCACCGGTGCCTGCCTCTCTACACTTTGTGTGAACACATCTCTGTGGAGGGGCTTAACCTTCCTAGGCACCATCGCTGTCCCACGCCTAGACCCTTTTGGTCGACTTCTACGACAGACCGGGCTCACCTCACTCCTAGTCTTACTAGTCCGGGACTGCAGGGCTGTTCTATAAATACCTACACGAAGTAACAAACTCCACTTGTTACATGATATTCATGTAACAAGTGGAGATGTAAAGTTCAGGTCGAGAATGAACACGGACATTTATCTCGCGTCTGATTATTTATACAAAACTCGCCACCCTCGGCGTACGTAACAAATCAATAAGGGCAAAAATTGTCCCCGCGCCCCCGAGACTGCGAGATTAATCGCCAATACAGCGCCGACACGGACAAACGGACGAAAGGACAAAAGGACAAACAAAGGGACGCGCGACACGACCAGCCGATATGCGCGCAATAACTTTACAAGGCCCCGCACCACCTACACGCAAAGTGCAGTGCTGCGGGCGACCATTCTGCAACTGTCCGCTGCAGCGGCAGATTCCGATCTTTTATAACCTTTACTGGTTGCAGGCCTCGACGATGGTTTATACTGCATACATTACGCTCGTTGCCTTGTCGTTTGCTAAGCCTCATTACTTCAGTAATTTCACCAGCCGCGGCACCCTACAAACCTGATGACTAACGCTTACACACTGCTGTTTGTCAACACCAATAGAAGCTGCGGTGGTACCTAGACGGTCTCCAGCAACAGATTAAAAGTCAAAGATAGCAAAGTCTCCGTATATAGATAGGAGACCTTAGGTCTTGATGCGACGAGAACAATGTAGTGTTGTGTACATCATCCTAACTAGCGCCACGTTGTTCTGGATAAGCGTATCACTTCCCTTTAAGTGAACGTCGCGCTCGTCTCTTCGCTTCGTTGAATAAAAAAAAATGTCTATGCTGTAAATCATCTTCAAAAAGATCCTGAATCAGTAAAACAAAAGTATTTGGTAAGTTTATGAAATCGCTCGATGTGGAGATTTTCGGGGGAAAGTTATGTCCAGCTGTGGACGTCCATCGGCTGATGATGATGATGACGACGAGGATTAGGACAATTCCCAAACTTTCATACAAAACCTTTTTCAAATTGATATATTCGTTTTCTCTTGCGCTATCATCATTCTCCATCCTGTGTATCTCTGTCTCTCTCTTTCTCTGTTTTGTCTCTTTTTTTATTAGCTCAAAAGACACTAGTTTCATATCGATAAGTTTGGTCTTTGATGTCGTTTAACTGATTGGATTAACTTGGATTAGTTTCGTTGAGTAGATTAAATGTCTAGCGGAAATGTAAAAGTCGTGTCCAGAATAATCCCGAAGACATCCTCACCGGCAGAACGGCGTGGCGTGGTCGCGACCTATCTGGCTTGAGGGATTGGCTGAGCCGCTCTCAGTAAATCAAACAGTCGATAAAAAGCTAAATGTTGTCCGATTGCGAGGCGCGAACTCTCGCGCATAAATCTCCGCGTCGCTGATAAATTAAGCGAAGCGCTCATGCTGAGTTATGGGCTTCGGCTCCGGCTCCGGCTCCGACCCCGGCCGCAGCCCTGGACCCTGCGCTCTTTGGTGTCGGGACCGTCCTAGGTGTGCAATTATTGCTACACACGCACAAGTTAACAAATCCATTTTGTTTAAATATCGACGATGAAGATCTCCTATCAGTACCTTATTAAGGAGACGAGCGACACATTCAACTGATGGTAAGTAATACGCCCGCCATTACTGTATCGCAGTTAAATCTTGTTAGTACAGTTGTATCACTAGTGACAACGCCTTTCAAACTGGGTAACAGTAATGTTGGCATCCTTCTGTTTGACTGCAGCAACAGGAGCTGCGCTGGTACCTAGACAGTCTTCCGGCACAGGGACTGGCCACCAGTAAATTGTCATGTTATCTTGGTTACATAGTGCTCCAATTTCTACTGATGTCTTTTTGTACAGATCTTTGGGTTTGTTTCTTCAAAAATTAAAAAAAAAATCGTTCTCATTCTATTGTACTTCATCTGAAGATATGATCTTTTGTTAAAAAGACCTTACTTTATACGGAAAAAAAAATCTAAGTTAAAACAAATGTATTGAGTAATACCGTTCTCCGCGCCCGCTGCAGCATCAGCACCAATTTTTAATGAGTGAGAGGATCGCCGATGAGGTGCGGCGCGCGCGCTTTGATTCCCCGATAAAATATCCCACCAAATACCGAGCAATGTATCCAAATTCGGCCTCGTCACATGAGAAATCGCTCAGGCTTCACCACCAGCATACCCTGCCGACAGTGACAAGTGCTCACCGTCCAACTATGCTACAGATTGTACGGAACCCAACACATACTAAATAAAGTTCTAAATATTTAACACCTAGTATTTGACAGACTGTCAAAAGTATAGAAAATGTGATGCAGTGCATGAGTGTCACCTTCTATGTCTACAGGTCGAGGATCTCGCATGGTCTACCGGATTAAAGGATCTGCGGGTGGTCATCATAGTCATCATGGTCTTTAAAGATGGTGGCCCCATTGCCATTGAGGTGGATCGTTCGTTGAGTATGACCACCACAGACTACTGGCAGGTTTTAGTATAAACCTCACATTACCTTCTCTTCAGAATCGGAGTAAGTTTTCGGATCAGGTTGGTTAACTACCTTCACCAGGTAGCATCAGCTGCGAGGCAAGGGTCAAGACCATATAACCATCATGTGTGAATTGGCAGATATGGCAAGAAAGCATTAGACATTTGAATACCGTTGGTTGCCTTTAGATCATTTCACCGGAAGCTCGGACTCGATACGGATCAATCGTGCCTTTAAGTTGGATCACTTTAAGTTAAGTAATGGACCACATTGTGCTCGTCGCCATTTTGATTATAGAGTCGGAGAGAGTAATGTATTTGTTTTAACATGGGAGTCTTACAATCAGTTCCGGTGCGTCATAAATGATATCCAGGACATGGATGGTACACGATAGATATTTGAAGGGTAATGCCTATCAAGTTACCACTTCCAGATGATAGATGATGTAACACTATTTCCTACGTGATATGAATAGATTTTCTCAGGATATGCTGTGAGGAGGAGGAGGAGGAGGAGGAGTAGCAGCGCCCGATCGACGTGAAAGAGATCTATAAATGTCAAACGAAGAAAATGTAAATTGGAGCGGAGGATATGTAAAGTGGTCGCGGCGATGCTATCTCGTGGAATACCGATCCGGCTTGATGCGGGCCACGGCGGCGCTGATAACGAAATACCGTAAAACATCAGTCGACCATCCCCTCCCACCGCCCCGTACACCTCGACGGACGGTACAAACTCGGATCGGATGCTGCAGTCTCTTGCCGTTCGGACTAAATAAGAATCCAACATAATCGAAATTTATCTTCTATATATATAGAAGATAAATTGGGCGAAGTCTATGTCCAGCAGTGGACGTCTATCGGCTGATGATGATATACATATATATCACCGCTCACGTGAAAACGAGTGAACGTGTCGACATAGGAACCTGATCATTCGACGCCGAAGGATCTGTAGATGGTTACAGGCTGTTAATTTTTTCAATTTCATACACTTTATCTTTTATAAACAATATCATTTGGTATTATTTATGCGGTTGCTATAGTAACGGTTGGTATAGAAAATCGCTAGCAGTCTAACAGACACCGACTTCGTACGCATGCCCATAATAATGTGACATTAGTTAGGACGACATACCGTCGCTTTAACACAAGTCTCGTTACCATAGTAATTTCATTAGCTGCAACGCCCTTCAAACCGGAACACAGTAACGTTTGAGTCGTTTTAAAGTTCTTGTAGATCGTCTTAAAGTATCATGACCATGGAACTGGAGATCGCATCAATTAATAGATAACACGTTCACGAGACTCCGTGATCTCCAGCTCTCGTGACCCAGCTGATCCATATCTCCTCCTCGTCACGTATGCTGAGTTGCGAACTTTACAAGTAACATACAGCATCTTGGTGGTAGTCTCTGTTGCCGGAGACCATCTAGGAATTGCTGCAACTCGTATTGCAGCCGACAAACAGTAGTGGGGAGAAATTATTGTGGTCCGGTTTGAAGGGCGTTGTTGCTAGCGAAATTACCGAGGTAACGAGACTTAATATTTGTAACAAGGTAGCGATTACAAGATAGTGCTGTGTAGGTCATCCTAATTAGCGTTACGTTACTTCATCTATGTTTTTTTTCGAGGTTTACTCTTCTGCTATGAGGTCCGCTGAAGAGTTATGTTGGACCATTGACGGGGGTGGAACTCCAAGAGGAACCGATCAACCCTTACACACACAACTATGGTAATAGTAATGTTACCGTATTATCTATACGTTCTTCGGGTAATGAGATGTACTAATATACTTAGTAGGTATTAGGTCTATCTCTGCTGCAGTGAGCTGTAGGTTTCATGGCTAGACTTATTACCTGTTACCTAGCCCCCCAGGCGTGTGCGAGGTGGATGATTTAAGCGGGGAGCACGCGGGACATTGTGCGCGCGCCGCCCACAGTAGCAACCCACGGCGGGCCCGCTAGATGGGCCCGCACGCCTTGACCGCCGACCTCGATACTATGGAAACGGCTTCATGCACTTCGAAACATTCGAAACAGACGAGCGGGACGCGATAAGATGTTATGCACTTGTCCACGTTGTTATCGTCGCGTTAGGACATAACATGCCGAATCTCGATACCCCTGTAATTACACTAGCTATAACACCTTTCAAACCGGAACACAGTAATTTTTGCATAGCACTGATTGGCAGCAGAGGCATCGGCTGCGGTAGTACTTGTCTAGATGGTCTGTAGCAACAGAGACCTAGCACTCATCATCATCATTATCAGCTGCTGGACATAGGCCTCCTCCAAAGGTTTCCACATCGATCAATCCTGCGCTGCCCGCATCCAGTTGCTTCCCGCAACCTCACCACATCGTCGGACCATCCGGTGGGCGGGCCTGGCAAGACTACGTCTTCTGCTTCGCGGTCGCAATTCGAAGACCTTAGTTTATCTTAGTGGTCCTCTAGCACCCATAAATCAAAGAAAATATTAAATAATATTTATTTAACCCTTTCCATACTTAGCGAGCGCTAGTTGGTCGGAGGTAATAAGTAAAGGAGCGAATAACAAATAGCGCGACATTCATTGAAGCATTGTATGGGGCATTTTAAATAACAATAATTGAGGCGGGGGACGTATCGGCGGACCGATCGGCGGACCGGTCGGCGGACTGATCGGCGGACCGATCGATACAGCTGCGGCGACGGCCATTGTGGCCGCGCCGTGACTTACCGCCGCGAGCCGACCCTAATTATGGACACACGTGGGTGGACTGCTCCGATGTCATCCGTAAGCCGGTGCTGGCAGAATCATCAGACAATATTCATGAAATCACCAACACTACAACAATACTATTAGTAAGTATACTAGGTACGTATGGAGGGACTATGGTAAGCCCTGCTGGTGGTAGGCGATACTGATGTTAGGTCTCTGTCGCCGGAGATCGGCTAAGTAGGACTATTTGTATCGCCAAATATGTGCGAATATTACGGTTTTCTGGTTTGAAGGGCGTTATAGCTAGTGACGGAGAAGGGGTAAAGAGACTCATCTTAAGTCTTAGGCGTCGAGTCTCACTGTCTATTAAGCGAATCCAGGGGAGCGACTAAAACGAGGTGGTGACGTATTTGTCGTAGCAAAGCGAGGATGCTGGGAGGTGCTTAGGCGTAGTGCAGGAAGACACGGATGCCTTTCGTAGTAGATCTCGCGACCTTCGCAAAGCAATGAGGATTACCACCGGGAAAGTATCAAAGGGTATTAATCTCATATAACCACGAAACCAGGTGTTAGTTGCTTTAGAAGAATACCCCCCCCCCCCTCTCCAATAACAAGAAAAAAATATGCAATATTACCGTATTCCCGCTTGAAGGACGTTGTAACTGCGTAACTGGAGTAAAACATCTAAAGTCTTAAAGCGATGAGCACAATTTGATGCAGTGTATATCATCCTAACTAACATCACGTTATAGATTTGATCTCATAGCTTCTGCCAAAAAAAAATATATTTAACAGCTTGGACTACTTTCATACGACTACACATCTCGAGGACACGGAGCATCAAGCCCACTGAGCATCAGCTTCCGGAAGTAAAATGTAAGGAAACGAACATATTCCGAGAACAACAGCTGTCTTACGCAATCATCATATACCAACTCACACTTGACCAGCGCAGAAATATTTCGAGAGTTGCTTATGTAGAGACCTCTGAGGTCAGAGGTCCTGCATTTTTTGTTTGGATAATTGCAAATTTGAACATCTGATGATTCCTCATCACATACATTTCAATGTTACGAGTTAGAACAGGACGTGGAAACCAGGAACCTTTTAAGATGTACCACCGGAAACTACCATCGACAAGCAGTAGTAAGCAGACATTGACAACCATACAGAGCAATGTTGCAAATAGAGAGTTGGTTCCGTATATTCTCTTAAACTATATACACAATCCCGCAAAACAACTCACGGGATCCAATCCAACCTCACCTGCTCGTGATGCACTCCGATAACCAATAAACGAAGCTCTGGCTCCCACCAACTAAAACTGAAATGGTCCAAGTCTATGTCCAGCAGTGGAACTCTATCGACTGATAATGATGGTACAATCATTACACTGATCTACATTTCTTTATGTATATGAGATATAAAGAGATCCATTGACTTATCATGAGATCTTCGAAACCATTAGTTGTAAGCAGTCAAAATATGGTGGAAACCTTCTGCCATTTAAAGGTCAGCTAACGATGGATTTGACAAAATTCCTTTCTTAAAGGGGATGTTCGTAACGGGAAGTTCCAGGGTGCGGCGGGTTGTCGCCGGACAAACTTCAAGTCTAATTCTATTTAGCGGCAGCAAGGTGAACGAGGAACAGCTAGTCCATAATAGTTTAAATGGGTGTCATCAGACCATGTTGCTTAATGTTCTAGTAGCTTATTCTTGAAGGCTTCCTTTGTTTCCTCATTTTCTCTATATATATATATATTTTTTGTATTACGAAGGTATTGTTGTCAGGGTGTGTGGTTAATTAGACACAAAGTGGTAAGGTCCCGCGCGATCGACGTGGAGCAACAAAAAAGTTCAAGTTACAAGACGGACAAATAGGGAGCCCGCGGGGCCGGGGTCCGATAAATCTCGCCCTATCGCGCATAATTCAATCGGACCTTTCGATTTTGGCCCCATAAATAACAGATTTTAACATTTTAAAAATGTAAAAAACAAAACTTTTAATATGCCGTATCGGATATAAATCACTCTAAAGTGTCTTATTCGTCTTTGGTGGTACACAACCGGTACGCCCAAGCTTCGAAAACCAACCTTGTTGCGTACAACATAAGCTCTAAAATTGTATACGAGCTTATTTACTGAATAACTTATACCATTGCTTTGTAAATTGAATCTTACGTATATAGCCATAAAGTGGAATTTTGATTGTTGTGTAAATTCTCATATAAATCAAAGCGGGATCTTCGATATCCAACTATTGATACGGCACCAAGGTGTTGTGGAGAGCTTGTCGCGGGTATAAAATTAGTGTTGTTGTTGTTGTTGTTGTCGGAAAAAAAAAGACAAACGCGAATAGACTCCGAACATACACTTGTTACCAACATAACATATGGAAAAGAGATTTACTCCGATTCGATTTTTTTTTAAAATCGATTATACCGGAACGATCAGTCGATGGCTGGATGATAGAACACAGCGTTAAAAAAAAATACAAAGTTTCTGGTTACTGGTGGTTCTGCTGAATGCTCTTTATTTTAGTATGGTGTAGTAATTATCCAAACTGGTTCGTAACCACTGCCCTCCAGCTCATACGTTGGAACCAGGTACATCCGTGGAAAGGGTAGCAGTTAGTCGTCACTGAAGCATCAATAAACTTGATTAGTCTCACAGCTAGGAGGTCATGTTGCCTAAGATCATCCAGATAACAACGCAGCTGATTTTTCTGCTGACAAACAGTAAGCAAACATTACTGTCTTCCGGTTTGAAGGGTGCAACTCAATATCTTATGTCTCAAGGCGACTGACACAATATGGTGTTGTGTATATACTAACTAGCGACTCGATTAGGACTGGTCCATCTCTTCTCGGTTGTTCGTTGGTTAGTAAACCTGGGTACTGTACAACAACTCACGGGATCCAAGTCAACCTCACCTGCTCGTGGTGCAGCTTGCTAATCACCAAACGAGGCTCTGGTTCCCACCACCCCGCATTGGACCAGCTTAGTGGGACATGGGCCAAATCACCCCAATATAAAGCCCTAAACATGACGATCTTTGGGGGAGGCCTATGTCCAGCCGTGGACGTTTATCGGCTGATACAATAGTAATAAACCTGAATCTCTCTAGGTCTAGGACTAGGTAGTCTAGGACTATACTGTCCTTTACTTAAAACACTTAGGTCTAGGAAGAAATTGTGACCTGCATGCGACTATAGGCAATTAGTCGCAACTGTTAGCTTAAGCACTATACATCTAGATATATATGTCTTTGAGCATTCGCAGCGGATCGGTTCTGTATCAATATTCCTTGGTCGGTTTTAGGGTTCCGTGCGAGTGGAGTGGAGTGGAGCGGCGGGCCGATGCGACAATCGCTCTCAATTGCCGAAGGGACATCGGCACGAGCATCCTCATTACGCGCCACCGCACTAATGGCGCGTTGATTATTAATTAAAAATAATTACGATTACGACCATATTCAATGACTGTGGTGTTGCGGCTGTTAACACTTTAGTGATGCACCTACATCGATAGCTGCATCGACACGTCGATATATCACAGTAGTTCTATAACGAAACGACGAACGGAGCCTCTAATAACTAGTTAGGATGCACACAGCACCAATGTCCTCATCGCCAACATCTTCGTCTTCTTATAATCTTCTTCCTCTTCTTTTAATCGTAGTAATTTCACTAGCTACAGGCTTTAAAATAGAACACAGTAATGTTTGCACTACAGTTCGGCGGCGGAAATAGCCACTGCGGTGGAACCTACTTAGACTACAGAGACCTACCACCAGTAAAATCCTCTAAACAAAAATATTTCTGTTCTCTTCCAACAGCCTCCGCATACACCAAGACGTTATACAGAAGACGAACTGTGATGTTATAATATTATCAAAACACGAATTTCTTTAAGATTAATTACCGTTCAGATGAGATGAAGCTGTGATAGACGTATCGGTCAAGCGCGGGTTTGATCCCCACTGAGATTTTAGCTTTCCATGTAGAAAAGCATCTTGAAGAAACCAACGTTTCAATGATGGCAGCTTTCTGTGACATTTGATATCCACCTACCGGATCTTGGTTAGCCTGCTAGAGGAATTATTTTGACTTTCCTTATGAGAAAAGATCCTATGTCCTACAGGGGCATACGCTTCATACAGGAAAATAAGCATTGCATTCCCTGACTCCCTAAAATTATTTCTTTGATAATATCTCAAGTTACTCGAAACTACGCATTGACTATTTCTAAATAGTTAAGTTTAAATTTAAGTATAGATAAGCACAGGGGTTTAGAGGGTGCTACTTGCAAACCGTACCCAAAATCTCTGTGAACGTATCTAATGTCCCAGCTATGCAAAAAATGATGTGAGCTGTATATTATTATTAACTTTGATATATGTTTATTATGTATTATTATATTTAAATATTGTTTATATTATATATTTATTATTTCGCCCGCCTTCAACTTCTCCACATCTCCCAAGGTTGGTAGTAGAGAATACCGTCTGGGCATCAAGCCGCCCTCTGTGCAATGAATGGAAAAGTATATAAAAGTTCGCTTTAGTTCTGTCGATACGTCATCGTATCGATATCCGATATCGGTGGTATCGATCGCGAGGACATCACTAAGAACAGTTCTAATTAAGGCATCGGCCGTGCACCGAGCGATGTTTTTAATCAAGCGCGCGCGCATGACGCACGCACGCACGCGCGCCGTCAAACTAATATTACACATTTTAATTTTATTGTTAACCGTATCCTGTATTTGTCCTTACTCACAATTATGGAAAAACCAATAACCCTCATAATAATCATTCTAGGCCTCGGACATTATCTTAACGAGATAACGGCGAGGAAATCCACTAAATCCGCCGAGTTAGGATCGGCGGACGTCACATTTACGGAAGCTGCTGTTGAAAAAAACTATCGGCTTCCTTGCGATGTTTTCCTTTACTGGAATCTCAAGCTAATCCTTTACACATAATTATTCTCAATATTGTTCTATTAATAGATCAGAATCGCTTATCTCTCTCGCAGCCACCAACTCTCAAGTATTGCAACTGTCTGTGGGCGTCAGTGATCACTTACCACCACTGTTTGTTCGTTTGGCTATTTTATCCAAAAAAATATATATAATAATATCTAACATATACACGAAACTGTGCTATATTTTCAATATACATAGTAAAGTTGCAGTGAACAGATCAACTTGAGATAAACCTGTGTGATGAATATAAATGGAGCTACTGGAACGGGAGATTTAACATCTTGTGTGCAAAGTGACGAGCCCATTCTGATGCTGTGTAAACATCAAACTTAATTGTTAACAACAGGCGCTTTGAGTTGAGCGTCCTGCTCGTCTATTTACATGCTGGTCTGTCTGCTGGTATACATTGTGAGATATTTTTCAGTTTTAAACATAGCATCATCATCAGCAGACAGACATAGGCCTCTCACAAAGATCTCCTCTCCGACCTTGACTTTGTTTGAGGTCTGCGAGCACTACGTCTTCCGGTACGCTATCGCCACTCCATAACCTTACTGCTTCACCAGCTGTCGGTTCAATCGATATGTTACATGGAGGATTTTAATTCTTCTACCGATTTCCTCATTTCCGCTTCATCGTGCATAGAATCTCCTGGCATCGTCCACTCTAATGTCGTAATTTATTTTCAACGAGGTCGATGAGCATCAAAACAATGTACCGATGAAATATTTGATCGTTTGCCCGAGTTTTCGCTAAACAGCACATTAACATTTGTGACGTCACTTAAGGTTATTTAAACGGCTATTTGTTAACGGCTAATCGATGCGCGGCGCCGTTAAATGTCGACACGTTAGCCAAATTCACGACTACGCTCATAAATAATTAAACGAAACAAAAAAAAAATACAATAAAACACATTAAAACAGAGTAGAAACGTTTCCACATATATCTAACGGTGTTGCTATCGTTAAATTTTATTTATCCGATATCAATTCAAGTGTGTATATCTTTAACGGGCATTAATGACGGCCATCTTGTGATACGGTTATGAAATGGCGTCCGAGTTCACCGTAGCCGTGACACGTGACCACGTACATACAAACAAACATCTGAATACATTTACTTTTATATTAATCTACTAGCTGGACTTCCATTTCATAGCCGTTTGAATTGTTCCGCCGAACCGGAGACAGAAGGGACTGTAACCACGCTGATCGCCAACCTTCACTAGTTGGTACTTTAAGATGAAGCAGAATCTATTAGCTGTATCCCGCCTGTAACACCGTCACAACGCTCTTTGGGGGTACCATTTTGTAAAAACCGGTTTTTAGCTAACCTGTACTCAGCAAGGTCGTTAAGGCAGTGGTGCCCGTGTACTGGTAGACGTAACGTTGGGAGGACTCCCACAAGGTGGACCGACGATCCGGTGAGAATCGCGGGAACCCACTGGGTGTGAGCAACGCGGGACCGATCTGTGTGGAGATCTTTGGGGGAGGCCTATGTTCTGCAGTGAAGCTCCATTGGCTGATGATGATGAATTCAGCAAAAGGAATATTCGTACCAAATATCAAATCTCCAAGCCCTTAATATGAAGATCTGGTATCTGAAGATAGTATCTCAGCTATATAGCTTAAATATATATATATATATAAGACGATGGCTCAGTTTGTAAACAAAGAATAATTTCACTATGTAGAACTTGATAACTTGAATTCATTTAACATGAGTTTGACATCCAGTGTTGGATATTTACTAACTGATGATTATGGTGATGAGTATGAGTTTCCAATGAATGAAAACGGCAAGGAATCCGAAGTGCTTTCGGAACAGCTTTCGTGACGAACATTTTTAAATTCCACTTGGCCAGCGTAGTAAATAGAGATTGGACTCTTTCCTTGTTACAGCTGCGGTACGTAGTATTGAGAGGACTGTTCATGTTTTCTTATCGTAAAGTAGTTACAATGACAATTCACCTGACGATAAATGATTTTCCTTCATGAAAGGAATAATACAAAACACCGTTGACAGAAAGTTAAAATTTAACCGTATTGGTTAGGGATATGGGAAATGTATGAATCTTCAAATATACCTCGGAATTTAGTTTGATAGTAATCATTTCATGAAAAGTCAAGGACGTCCACTGCTGGACGTAGATCTCTGGGTAAGGTATTCTACAAACCACGTTCTTGCGCCATTTGAATCCAGTGACTCCCAGCGTTTTTTTTGTCCTCTGTCCGCCTAGTGGGGGATGTGGTGACGCTGCACTTTCCGATACTGGGTCGCCATTCCAGCACTTTAAGACCCCAACGTCTAACGGTTCTAGGAGCTGTGTGCCCTGGCTATTGTCACTTCAGCCTCGTGACTCGTCGGGCTATGTCAGTGACGCTGGTTCTTCTGCGTATTTGCTCATTTTAGATTTGATCGCGTAGAGATATTCCAAGCATCACCCTCTGCATCGCCCGCCGTGTGACTCTGAGCTTTCTTATGAAGCCTAAAGTTAACGACCAAGTTTCCATCACGGGCAACACGCACTGTTCGAAGACTTTGGACTTCGGTCAAAGGTCAGGAATCTTGTCTAATTATTATATATTGACCTCTGTATTGAATGAAATGAGGACCGCGCACCGGAAGACGCAGTGTTGGCTGGGCCCTAACTAACGATGTTGACACCTTTTGGGATGCCTATGTCCAGCAGTGGACGGCTGATGAGGATGATTAACCTCTATTATATTATAAGAGAATTCGTTAGTGAAATGTTTTGGAACATTGTAATATAATCAATAATTCCAACATTAAGCCGCAGCAATCAGCTTAAAGTCTAATTTAAAGCGACGGAGGTCCCGGCGCGGGCGCACGGTATAAATACGATTAATGTTTATATTTCTGTTCGTTCAATCGTTAATTCCAATATAACGACCGATAATAACGATAACGATAAATATAACGGCGCGACGCGCCCGATACTCCGCGATTGATAGCGCAGCGTGGATACGCCGCTCTCTTTCCTGCGTTTACCTCAATTCAGAAGTAATTAATGTTCACTGATGGAGAGAGATGGAGTATTATTGCAGAGACCACAACTAATGTACTTCATGATCCATGACCACGACAACTCCAGGAGAGCAGGATTAAGAAGGTAAATGAATAAACGTTATATGATACCGTAACTAGAAACACTTAACAACAATGGTGAAGTTCATTTAAAGTTTCTTTCACATTTTAAGAAACGAAAACTTTCGTTTAGGTTAAAAAGGTAAAGGTAAATTTCTTACTAGCTTTATCTTTAGGTTATCAAGAGAAAATAAAGACTAGATTCAACTGATTACTGCTTCAATGCTGATAAATTAGAGGGATCATTACAGCTTACGTACCAAATTCAGAACTTACCTTCATCTATAATTCCAGTAAGAAATCACTTATATTTAAACCTATATTACACATATTGTCTTTACTTTATTTCGAGTGTACGGTCACTCGTTGTCACCGACACTCGTCGGTCACCTTGTTATCTGTGAGATATTAAAATGAATGTACGGATCCACTCTATTCCAGCGGATCTCGAGTTACGGCACCAATAACTATAAAGCAAATCAATAGAAACAATCATTTGTCGTATAAGCATCTCGTTTCCGAAGGCGGCGGAGATAAACCTTACGAAAGAAGACGTCCAGCGGCCATAAGGAAAGAGTTAAAGGCTTTTATTGGTGACCAGAAACCGATAAAAGCTCTTCGGGTTCGACTGTTAGCTTTTTGTTGTAATGCGCTTTTAAAGCTGTAAAGAAATCACATAACGTGGTTATTCACTTGTATTTTAATAAAGCTTTAAGAGCTTACAGCTATCTGACAATAGTCGTGATGACCAGGGTGGCTGCTTACCTATTAGAGCTTGAACTGACATGGTGGTGTATATAGTGACTGTTGTCGGCCGAGGCGTCTATTAGAGACACTGTGCAAATGCCCTCGGGGAAGGAAGACCATGCAAAAAGTGAAGACATAAGATAAGTTAACAAGCAGATGGAGGATGAATGCAAACGGAAAAGGATAAACAGCCGTAAAGAAATGAACTGGAGATGTATGTCCGAAGGTGAAGACAGTGGAGCTGATATAGATAGATATTTAGATGGTGAAATTTAACATGGAACTCGACTTCTCACATGTTGATAGCTGGACAACAGCAATAATATTGTTTTTTTTTATCAGCTACAACGACCTGGCAGCTGAAACGACGGAACTGGTTCAGCAACTTCCGTGTTACAAATATTAATGTAACTTCTTCGTGTCGGTTAAAATGTCCATTAATAAACCGCTTTCAATGGATGAATTAAAGTTTAACATACTGCAATCTTAAAGCGCAGTCGTGAACAAAAGTATCTGAGATTAGGCATCACAGCATCCGAAGACACCCCCGCGTCTCGCTCAACCCTTCAGCACATAAATCTTGGCCCTGGCCACCCTTTAATGGCGTGCTTTTTGTTGCGGCGTCGCGCCGATAGCGGCTCTTTAATCAAATGGCTCCCGTGCTGCTGCTGTTGTTGTTGTTGATGTTTGTTAATTACAACTGCAAATAAATCTAGTTATTTATTGGAGAGGATCAAGAGCAGTGCACCTAGCGGAATATCTAGGACAAACATCTGAAACCTGAAGCCTGAAATCTATGCTTTAGGATTTTATTAACAACATCTATCTACGTTTTCAGAGTCAACACTTACGATTTATATAACAACCAAATCTAAAAGAAAAACAACTTAATTTAAGACTTAAGTTTTTATTAATTTATTAAAACTTGATTTTGAATAAAAAGTAATTAAGTAAATTATTACAATATGTAAAAAAAATATTTAACATTTAAGTTTTAATATGACTTCAACTTGATAATAGCAAGCAAGCTTATTTTGTCATACCCTTATAAATAAGTTAGGTTTAATATATTAAAGGTACAGCCAATAAAGCAGACCTTCCATTAAAAATATTTACTTTAATAACTTTAAGTTTCAAACTTCTCATTCAAGTAAGGATATACATAAGAGTATAAAGCATTCTCTTTCCGTCAACTTTTCAGGTGGTGAAGAGAAAAACAATCGATTGAGTTGAAACACAGCAGAAGTAAAATTTTATATTCTCGTTTATTTGTGAGAGAACGAGATGAATACACTGTAGATGTATAGAGAAAGAGAGAGAGAGAGAAAGAGAGAGTGATCGACAACTTTTTTATTGATAGAGGAATGAACGAAAAAGAGAAAAGTTAATGCACTGCAGATATCAAACAATCTGTCTTTCTCTCCTCTTCATATGATCAACGTATACTGCAAGTAGACTAGTCTTCATGGTGTTCAGTCTGTGTCCAGCGTATACGAGGAGGAGACTATATATAAACGCTCTTCATCTCACTCTCTTACGGTTTAAATCCTATAAATACATTAACAGTTGTCTCTTTTCCGTTACACGTTTCCGTTTCATAAAATCTTATTTACACCGTCCCAAAAGTTCTATATCAGCGATAGAAAGCAAAGGTCTTCGGGATAGACCTATGGAGAGCGGTCTGTTGACTGATGATGATGATGATGACATAAAACATACATAAATATTAATTTTATTATATTCAATTAGCAAGCGACAAGACGAAAGGGATATTCACTTAATAGTAATTAATACGCCTATCCATAACAAGGTGGCACTGGTAAGGATGATGTACACCGCACTACGTTGCGAACGTCGCCTGAGACAGAAGGTGATGACACGAGATATAACGCCCTTCAAACAGGAATATAGTAATATCTGAACATTAATGTCTGTCGGTTGCAATAGGCGCTGTGGTGGTGCCTATACAGTCTCCCAACTACAGAGACTTATCACCAATAAAATTACTGGTAATATATTAAGATATTCATTTCCACATATCATCATCATCATCAGCCGATAGACGTGCACTGTTAGACATAAGCCTCTTACATTGATCGGGTAGAGATTCATACAGGATATGAACTGTTTCCAATCACGCTGACCCAATGCGGGTTGGTGGAAGTCAGAGCCTCCTTTGTTGACTAGCAGGCAGCACCACGAGCAGGTGAGGTTGGCTTGGATCCGGTGAGTGAATAAGAATATTTACAAGAATATTTTGTAAGGGGTCCTACACAACAACTCGTGGCACCCAAGCCAACCTCGCCTGCTCGTGGTGCAGCCCGATAATTAATAAACGAGGCTCTGGCTCTCATCAACCCGCATTGGGACAGCGTGGTGGGAAACGGTTCAAATCCTGTATGAATCTCTACCCGATCAATGTGGGAGGCTTATGTCCCACAGTGGACGTGTATCAGCCGATGATGATGATGATGACAACCAAACATCCTCTGTAAAGTGCCCGCCGCACAGGGCACCATCAACTCTGCGGCGGGGTCCTCGTAAAGTCGATGTAAATATGGAAAGGAATCGATTAAACAAATTTAAAATGCATTTAATTTTAATTTCATACATTCGTTTGTCTTCGCCGGCCCTGTTTATGGGCGATAAACGCGCAGTTAATGGGCCCCATGCTATTTATTGGGAATCGAACCGGCGGACCCGCGGCCTCTCCGGTTACCGCCCGCTAACGGGACGGTGTCGCCGCGCGGGACGCGCACACCCTCGCTCCGAACTGGACGGCACCGCGTACTCGACGACGGTGATCTTTTAACCGTGACCCGGAAACGTAGCTGACGACAAGTTTAACACGAGTATGCGGTGGAACCGTCGATTCATAACGGCTGAACCGGTTTTTATATAACAAACATCATCAAAACAAACTAGACTGAGCTGCTACCGGAAACCGTATAAAAAGATACCACAGCAGCGTCTAGTGCTGCTGCCAAAAAGTACTGTGCAAACATTACTGTTATCCCGTTTGAAGGATGCTGTAGTGTATAATGACTGGGGTAACGAGACCCAACGTTCAACATCTCAAGGCGACTAACATGTAATGTGGCGCAGTGTATACCATCTAATCTAGGGCCACGTTATGGGCAGGCGTATCACTTACCATCAGGTGAACGTTCTACTAGTGTCGTCGTTATGTTGAATAAAAATCATGATCATGATCCCACAGCTGGGGCTCAATTTAGCAAGTAGCTGAACATATCCATTAATGATGGGGCACCAAGGCCCTCGAATGATGATCCCGTACCGGAAGACGTAGTGTTGGCAGGACCTCCACCAGGTGGTCCGATGATCTGGTGAAGATTGCGGGAAGAAGCTGGTTTCGACCAGCGCAGGATTGAGCGATGTGGAGATTTTTGAGGGAAGCCTATGCCCAGCAGTGGACGTCTGTTAGTTGATAATGATTATTTATTTATTAATTTCCATTAAATATGGCCACTATGGTCACCATGGTAAATGAATCTCGCAAATTTACGGTCCATATTTAGCTTCCGTGTTGCATCGTTACCAAGTCGTGGCTGTGACTCACCCGCGGGGTCCCGGCGCAGGGTTCAAGCGATACGTCATCGCGCACCAGCCAGCGTAGGCAAAGCGCGCGGGAATCGAATCAATAACCCTTGGCTTAAGAACTCTCACACCACTTAACGGACGGGTCAATAGACACTAAAACATGCGACCTCGGCGCGGCCCAAACTTGAGACAATACTCCAACTTATGACGCGCTGACACACCGCACGGCACTTGCACGCGGACTTGGGAACGCCAACTGCCTTTCAGCTCGGCGGTTCACAGCTGGCTTTAGAGAACATCCTGGAGATACATGTGGTGGAGTTAGTATGGTCACAGGGTTTACCCGAATCATACACACTTTCCTACTGTTCCTGTTGCCAGTATATATGAGCGAGAGTATCCTGAGAGAGGATGCTAACTGACCTCATGCTTCATACATATATTTTGTTAGAATTCTACTTTAAAGACCTCTGGTTATATAATTTATAGTTGTGTATATATTTTATGCAATGCTTATTACCAATTAGTATAAGAGGTATGTAATGAGCTCATATCCCTCTGAAACAAGTTCTGATCTATGTACATATATACAGATTTTTATATAGTTAAAAATATATAATTAAATTAATTGTAATATTTAGATAAAATAGTTAAGCTAAGAAGCCAAGATATAAATGTATCGGCTACAATGTATGCGCGGGTGTGTCAACGCGCCGGGCGCAATTATTAATAGATTTGACCCCTACCATAGTCGTCAATTAGTAGGGGCTATAAAGCGAGACACATTCGAGTATCGCGCGTTAATTGCGACACGCTCGAAATTTAGTGCAAGAAAGGGTTCACATAATTACACCAGGAATTTCGCAGCGATTACGAACAATGCGTTTTTGGTGCCGAAGTGAGTCCATACGAGATTAATGGGGTGCCCGGAATTAGGAAGCTGTCCCGCGGGAAAGGATCGCCAGTAATTGTACAATATACGGTAATGGGCCAGCGTTACATCCGCGCAGGAGCCTTTCCTTCCACCTTGCGCACGAGCTCCCGCCGCTTACGGAGTTAACTGCCAACCTAAACACAACTAAAGAGAGCACAAGTTCAATTTGTAACCGATTCCCAACATTATAGAAAATCTGTCCTCATTCAGTCCTCATCTCTACCAGCCTAATGAAGCCCACAGCTGGACATAGGCATATTGATTAATGTGTTAAAATGCTCTCGATAGACACAATGAAAAACAGTTACAAAGAAGTCTAACTCAACGATATGAAGATGAATTTGGTTATGAAAGATTTAGGGATTCGTGTAGAAAAAAATCCGTCTAGATAGAATAGGATATCCGTACTACAATTCTAGTATCGGAGTATCATAAAAAGGATTTAAGTTTAAGGAGAGTATAATTCTAGATACAGAGCAGTATCCTTTTTTGTTGCCATCACTTCGAAGTTGCCGAAACGCAAGAGTGTGGTGAATACAAGGACCACCGGTGAATGGAGGTCCGTGTTTAATGGTGAACAGTGGTAGAATGTACCTGTAATCGGTATTTAACGCCAGGATTACGACGTGATAGTATCGTGAGGTGATTAACGCAGTTATAAATCAAAGCTCCGAATATTTCGTAATGAACTTGAAAATTTGCCGAAAGCGCGCGCAGACGCGTCGCCAGACTTATAAACAGAAGGGGTTTTGATATTTATCGCCTGGTGTTTATTACTATGGGAATTATACTCGTAATGACTTCCCGAACCTCCTCCCCCTGCACTCCTCCCCGGTGCCGGCGACAGAAAATCCTATTGGCTATTAACAGTCAAGGAGTGGTAAATTATTGCTCTCGGCGCGCAAAGTTCGGTCCCCGCAAACACCTTATGGTAATGCGGCGGCTCCCGGGCCGCGATAATGTTGCGCGCGGTGTTTCCGTTTTGTTTATTGCCGGTGTCGTCGTGTATCGGGGGCGCCGGAAACTCGAAGCCTGCTTACTCCATAGCCGTCTTTAATTTCGAGCAGTCCCCGCCGAAAGTTCCGAGTGGGATGTTCGAGGAGCTAAGAAATTTTCGGGATCCATTAACATAGTATTAAGTACTTAAAAGAGTCGAGACATCGAGATCGCGAGGATGGTATCGTCGGCGGACCTGCTGCCGACGGATCGTGTTAATATGCGAGCTACTAATAAATAAAAAAAAAGAAATCGATTTTTATCGCACTCGATCACACGAACTTAGATAAAGACATAAAATTTTATTGTTCTTCGAACCGTCGTCGAGATTTTTAACGTTTCACCCAAAAACCGAAAAAAAAAACCCGTTTCGATTTCGATAAAAATCGGGTAAGGAACCGATGCACGTATGCGCTTGCCTAACATTCCCAGAAGCGGCCGGCCCGCCCGCCCCGCGCCCGCGCCGCGCTCGCACCGCGCCTGCGCCGCGCCCGCGCGCCGCCGGAATATAAACAGTCGTTAATATATGTTGTTATTGCTTTGATAATTGACTGCGATTGCCCGCCGGTGACTTACTGAGGTGCAGTAATGAGATCGAATCGAAAAGCAGCTTCGTTTTTTGTTATTTTCACGTATATATATATGTAATCGGGCGCTATAGAAATGGGTCTCGTTGATTTAAATACTATATTTTACTGCCGAATTATCACCGCTTTACGTTTGAGTTTATACGAAATTGACTGTCAACCTCTGTTATTTTTATGGCCGTGTGCGGTATAAATTTAAAGAGACGCCTTCGCCTGGCGGTCGGCTGTTTAAAAAAAATTATCTTTTACCTTGTTTACATAATTATTTGGTTATTATTACGGGAAGAAAACCAACAAACGTTAACGCGCCAACTAATATCTATTGTTACCGCCGCCATATTGGAAGTCGGTGGACGGTCTCTGTCGCCGTCTAAGCAGGTGCCGACGCAGCTTCTGTTGAAGCCGATAAACAGTAGTGACAAACAGTATAATGTTCCGGTTTGAAGGCCGTTGTGCCTAGTGTAATTATTGGGATAACGAGGCAACAAATGATTCGGAGTGAAGAGCACAATGTCGTGCTACGTACATCATCTTAACTTGCACGTTACCGTCTACTGATAATAGGTCCCTGTTGCCGGAGACCGTCCAGGTAGGTACCACCGCATCGCCTATTGCAGCCGACACACAGTAGTGTATGCACATTACTGTCATCCCATTTGAAGGACCAATAGCTATTACTGGTAATCTTGTCTGTTGCCGCAGACCGTCGTCTATGTAGGTACTACCGCAGCGCCTAATGCAGCCGACAGACAGTACTGAAGATAACTGTGTTCCGGTTTGAAGTGCGTTGTTGCTAGTGAAATTACTTTTCTCCGCCGACGACTGGAATGTGGTGTTATTGTATTACATCCTTGTTAGCGCCACGTTGCTATGAGCGGGCGTTACGTCTGTATGTCACGCTCGACTCGTCTCTTAATTTTATTAAAAAAAATTGTATCGCTATATACAGGGTGTCCCGTGGCAGATTTAGGATTTCTTAATTAAAATAAAGGTGTTATTATTGTATAATATACATATATTTGTCATAAAAAGAAAGACGAGACATGCGGATTTTAATTTTTGAAGATCACTCCGTCCAAATGTTTCCTATCGCGACGTACAGACTCGCGGAATCATTGAAGAGTATCCCGAGTGTATCTCGCGAAGGAGGCGCATGGTGGCTCTTGCTGTGTCAGGCGTGGCGCCATCTTGTTGAAGCCACGTGTGAGAGCTGTTCGATGGATGTTCTCTTAGTTTCGGTATAAAAATGCGGCGATAGACATCACCATCAACAGTTACCGTTGCTCCACGAGAATTAAAATAAAAAAACGGTCCAATTACGCCATTGACAGAAAGAGACACCAGTCCACTGGCGACATCGTGACTGACCAATCCGCACAAATGCCGCGCCAAACTGTAACCCCTTCCCGGTCCCCCGCGCAACCGTTAGAAAAATATTCGAATTTCAAATCTGTAAATCTGCTACGGGACACGTATATAAGAGCCAGGGTACACTAGGTGTGCATGCTTCAGCACCTTCCTCATCACCGACATAAATAGTATACAGATTAAAAAAAAAACTATATCCATTTCAATACTTCACTCGCATTTCGACATTGCCGCATGACGTAAGCTGATGGTATACCGGCGGTGATGTTCGCACTTCCGCAAACCGAATTTCATCGCGAAACTTGTCATGCTGACATACCTTCAGAAAGATGGCGGCGATGCCGTCGCGGACCGTCAAATGTCACCAGCTGCTGCAGCTCGCCGTCCGGCCGCAGGTTCGTGTTACATAAAACACTTGTAACACAAAAATTACGTTGACTTCTCGGAACGGCTGCGGACGATGAGTAAGTCCAGTACGCTCGCCGACGGAAGTGATTTGTTACGAATTTTTTTATTCAATAAAGCGACGAGACGCGCCGGACGTTCACCTGATTATAAATGATACGCCTGCTCGTAACAGCTTGTCGTCTTAAGACTTAAGATGTTTAGTCTCATTACGTCAGTAATTTCACTAGCTACCATGTCCTTCAAACCAGAATATAGTAATAGTTCCACATTACCGTTTTGCGGTACAAATTTAATCTATGTACTGGTGGTAGGTCTCTGTTGCCAGAGAATATCAAAGTAAGTACCACCGCAAATCCTATTGCAAACAGTATGGTGCAAACTTTACTAAGTTCCGGTTTGAAGGGCGCTATAGCTAGTGTAGTTACTGGTGTAAAAAAATTCAATATATTACGTTACAATGCGATGCGCGCAATGTGATGCTGTGTCAAAATGTCTCTCCGATCTTCAATCATGAGGAAACGATAGAAAGAGATAAGTAAAACATTTTGCTTCATAGTTATTATAAGTACATATATGTAAGGAATGGGATAGTAATAGTTTACTGTTACAATCTATTAATACGAAAGAGAAGATGGCAATATATTACTGTATAAATCAGGGGTCGGCAACCTTTTTGTAAGTCTAAATCAACAAAAATTAAATATTTAAACAGACCTTGCAGTTACGAGGTACGTTCGTATTAAAAATAAAAACTTTACATTAAGACTGTTAGGGTCGTTTGAAATGATGGAATTGTGACCTGCAGGTCCGTGATGTAGCGGATCATTGGTACATATAAATAGCTCGCTGTAACACTTTCGTAGTGAACTGTACGCGATACATCGACACGTTCGCGAGCGCGGACACTTTCGAGATGCCGAAACTAGATAGCGTTACTGCGTAAGGCGTAAAATATAAGCCGCTTACTGCCTATACGAGGGCCCGCTGTGGGACTAAACGGACCTCAAGGGTCCATCCGCCGCCACCAGGGGCTCGCTGAAATATTTACATGACATTAAAGTACATATCTTTATAATTTCATATCGGACTAAACGGCCACAAGGCGGCGGACGGCGGACGGCGGAGCGCGTTCGTCCAGGACACTTTGCTCCTGACAGCTGATTTACAAATTTAGATAATCAGGTTAAAAAAGAAACCTTATCACCACCCAAACCCTGGGCACATGGTTGTGGATCCGAACCCAAAAATCTTCTCTGTCCTATCACTATTCGTAATAAGAGATAAACTCGTGATAGATCTTAGTAGAATGGAAATTATCAGTAGGAGGCTTAGATTAACTAAGGCTTGAAGGATTGAAGCGTTGTAAGTACCTTGCTACTAAATTACAGTGTTCTTCGAACTGAACTAGTTCTAAAGAGACTTAGAAGGTGTATGAAGAGAGAGAAAGAGAGAAAGAAGTAATTTGACCACTTATGATGAAAGAGCTTTTACATCAAACCTCATGGTCTCGTGTTCGCCTGTTCAGAAAAGAAATTAGTTGTGTTAAGTATATATTTTATTATATTGTGACTAATTCTAACTAAAATTAGTAGCTGTATAATTAGGCATTAGCTTGAACAGTCTAAGTAGTTTTAAGTTATATCTAAGTACGAACGGACGTTCCACATAGGATGTGCGTACGTTCGCTGCAACTAAACAACGTCTTCACTCCTCATTTGTTCGATAATTTATTTTTACAACTTCGCGGTGCTCACCTGCTGCTGAACTACTCCGACGATCGTCGGATGATCTGATGATCAATAAAATCTTTAACGAGCAGCTTCCGTAGCGTGTTCTGGTGGCAGATTAGTGATAAGGCAGTAAATAGGTCGGGCGGAGTCAAGAGAAATAAGGTTGAAGGTTTTTTTTTTTAGAAACAACGATTGAGAAGAACAGGTCATTCTAAGGACCTGCTGATAACGAGAAGGTATTAATTAGGATGTTCACACAGCAACATATGAAACTGTGTGAACTTTGCTCTCAAACTTCAAACACAAGTTCTTTTACTGTTACTTAGAGTTTGGATTTAACCGTTTCTGCAGTGCATCAGTGAAACTTTCTCCTTGTAATGCGGCATCTAAGATTGGAATCCAAAGCCCCGTGCCCAACCTGAACATCATCAGCAGTCAATAAATGACCACTGCTAGACATGGTCTTCCTTTATGCGGAACCTCATCAAATTATTAAGGAATCGAACCAACTACTTCCGTGTTACGTTCACGTTTCACTGGTGGTAACTCTCTATTGTCGGAGACAGTTAACATTACCGTGTTCCGATTAAAAGCACGCTGTAACTAGGGGTAACTATTACCAGGGTAACGAGAGGCAATGTCTTATGTTTCAAGGCGACGAGCGGAAAGTGATGCTTTATATGTCATCGTAACTAGCGCCACTTTAATATAGGCAAGCGTATCATTTACCATCAGGGGAACGTAGGCAAAATGAATAGTATCATCCATCATCATCATCATCATCATCATCATTCACATCAGTCTATGGACAGACATAGGCCAACCCAAATATCTCCACACTTATCAGTCCTTCGCTACTCGCAGCATCGTTTGTAGAGGTTCAGATGGGGGTTTTTTAGTCCATTCTTCACCACACTGGCGCAACGTGGGTTTGTCAGAGCCTCGTTTGTTGATTAACTGGATCCACTACAAGCAGACGAGATTGGCTAGGGTCCTATTAGTTGTTGTGTCCCTTATATCGATTCATTCGAATATTATTACCGGAAGCTTACTTAAGTACATAAGCATGTATGTAAGTTTGTAGGATAATTGAGCAGATTAATTAAGTTATACATGTAACATGTTTAATTAGTAAAAAAAAAATGTTTATTACATTGTCTACGTTAGTAATGGTGTTGAAGACGGTTGCAGTGTAATTGTCGTGCGGGTGGTACTTTGATGACGTAGATAAGTAGATAACCGGTCGCGATCCTGCTAAGTGATAATACACCGTGTGTTGTCGTTGTCGTTGTTGTGCAAAGTGCAACAGACGGACGCACGATTGCGTGCGCCGGAGACATTGTTTAGTATAATACCATTAAGGTATGCGCGCAGAGGAGCGCGGCTATCTCGAAAGCAATCGTCGCCGGCGGTGGCGGCGGTGGCGGCTGGCGGCGGCCGTTCGTAATTATTTCGAGCGAAACATTACGCGTTACATATAAATGTCGAATGGAAGCGACACAACGTCTATCTCATAGCGTGGAGGGCCCAGCTTCGATTTCGACGCCCGTCTGGCTAATTACCATCCGCATATTGTAAACCTTTATTTTTTTATCGTGGAGGAAATCTTAAGAGATACCTATAGATAGAGGGGACATAAGGTTATGTGGGGCTTCTACCCGCTAAATTCCCCTCGGTGGTCTCCGTTAGTGCATTAGAAGCGGCTCTCGCATCTCCTACGGATCGCACCGGTGCTCCCCTACACTCTAAGACATCCCACGGAAGGTCAAAGCCTTCCTTAGCACCTACGCTGTACTACGATAAATACAAGATCACCATGCATTTGCCATCCTCCTATTGCTCGCTTATTGAGCTCCGAGTGCCTCCACCTTCAAAGCTCACAAACCCGAAGCCCTTTTCAGTCGCCTTATACGACAGACAAGAGACTACAGGGTTGGCCTATTCTAAACCTACCTCGGAAACATGATTGCTGTTATGATTACCAAGATATAAAGAGCCGGAGTATTTCGGGCGAGTCCATTTCAATTCTCTTTAACTATCGATTTCTTTACCCTGTTCCACCACCCCAACCCCGTTTCGTGGTAACATTAATATGAAGAGCAAACGAAATTGAAGTTCATGGACGCGATTGCAGCGGAAGGAAGAATATAACATATTTAATTGTTCCCAAATATTCAAATTAACATACAAGCCCATGTTTTGTGACATAAGACCTATGTCCAGCAGTGGACATCCCTCGGTTGTAACGACAATTAGGTTTTATAAAACATTTTTAAGCAATTTTTTCTTAGTAACTAGACCGGGTGAAATGTGCTGAACTGGCTGCCAACCTTCGCCAGTCGGAGAGGCACCTTAAGAAGAAGTAATTATGGAGTTTGTGGTGCCTCAAAATGGAAGGTAGCCTTCTAACTGAAAATTTGTGAAATGAAACTTGATTTTGACGCGACCAGTGATAAAACCTGTATGATAAGTAACACAGGTATCCATAACAACGTGACGGTAGGATGATATACACAGCAACACATTGTACTGTTTGTCAGCAGGAAGAGGAGCTGCGGTGGTATCTAGACGGTGTCTGACCACAGACCTACCAGTAACCTCTGCGGTATTTATTCCAGCATATATCAAGAAGCACTATAAAATGAGTGAGTCGCATCCATTTCGACATGGTCCTTCCAGTTGGAGACGCGACGTTACTGCTTTGTTACCGTAATCGCAATTTTTACGTAACGGCGGCTGCGCGCGCTCCTATTGCTTAGATTGCGAAAGCCTCATCACTGCTCAGCATGAGAGCTGCTGACTTCAAGTATCAAGATTGCCGTAAAATTATCACCTTCTCATTATTATCAATACCAGTTGTTACCTAACCATCACTCGGTGGCAGTCTACCCCTGAACGTAAACCTCTTCCAAGCAACTCCATTTGGCCCAACCTTCTGCTGCTGCAATAGACGCTCCAGCAGTACTTACTTCTATCATAATCTATAATCTACCACCAGTATACCTCTCAGACATGACATCGCTTCATCGGACAAAGTGGATGTCCGATGTCAAATCTCCAGTACGTTATCCATTGTGGCCGGTAGATGGCGTTACGAGGATCGATGCTCGCAGCAGGAAGCGGGTCATTACTGCGCGCACGCACGGGCCCGCGACCCGAGGGTAGATTGGATCTAAACGGCTTCATATCGACGGCACCCGCGATTGACCGATACACATTCTAAATATAAACCACACCCCACCCGACACCACACCCCCATTTTAACAGTTCAAGTAATTAAAATTAAAATTTGAACCCGGTTTAAGTTTAACAGTAATTTTAACTTAACCACTAACTAGTTTTAACTTGGATCGTTTGAGTTTTAACTACGAATATTGTATGTATGTACGTACATAAATGTTCATCATCATCATCATCATCATCATCTAGAAGACGTCGACTATTCACCATGTTATCTAATAATTCATAAAACAATGATTGAGATTTGGCAAGATGGTATGATGACTTCACTGGTGGTAGGTCTCTGTTGCCGAAGACCATGCAAATATTACTGGTTTGAAGGGCGTTGTACCTAATCTAATTACTGGGGTAACGAGACTCGACATTTTGTATCTGAAGCGATGAGCGCAATGTGGTGCAGTAGATATCATCCTATCACAATGGTGTTATGGCCAAGCGTATCACTTACCATCAAGTAGACATCATGCACATCTCATTGCTTATATAAAAAAGAGATCATTGTCAAAGTTATAGAAAGATGATATCTTCAAAACGGAATGGACTTCCTCTTGGCTTCTTTCCTGGATGATTTGCTTATAGAGATAATAACAAGACCCCCACCAGAAGTTTTATTAAACCCACTGAAGTTATTCTCTTTATCAATCATCATCATCATCATCATCATTATCAGCCTTTATTTATTCAGTGCTGGATATACGCCTTCTCCAATGTCTTCCACCAAATGAGATACTCAGCTTCCCGCATCCACGCACTTCCGACCGCCCTGATGATGTCGTCGGTCCATCTGATGAAAGATGGACCTTCATCAATACAACAACGACGTCGAAGACGATGATGGAACAAAGCGATTCGGAGCAGATGATGACAATGAAGATGAAGAATTCTCAAAATAATCTCAGCATCCAAATATACTTAAGAGGCTTGTGACATAGAGATTTTAATACCTTCTCATCTTAAGAGTTGTGCTACAGAAGCTGGACTGTACAAGTATTATAATAGAAAGCTTCTTTTTTTATTGGAAAACCTTACCATTTACAAAGGGTAGGTTTAATGGCTATTGGTATCCTCTACCACCCAACCTTCATTGGGGTGAGATGGTAGGTGGTAACTTAATTGTACTTACTATAGATAAAGAAGGAACTGTTCCATAACTTTTGCTGTATATTGTTTTGTATGTACGCAAGTAACGCCTCAGGGTCTACCTGGTTGTGAAAGGCGAACCGCTGCAGCGTCATTAGGAGATGATGTGGAGTATGACGTAAAGTTCTTTAAACATTACATCCATTGTTCATACACAATTTCATAACATTGCGACCGACTCGTCGAGATCATACATTGTTTCCATACTATTGAATTTTGTATGGCGTCGTCGTCGTCAGCCGGTAGACGTCCACTGCTGGGCATAAGCTTTACCCAAAAATCTTCACATACAGACAGCATGGTCTTCAGTACCACTGGGCCGGGCTGTCCTGTGTAGAGGTACATGTGGAGGGATCCCAGCACTGTTGTACCTTTTCTTACTTAGCTACCAGTAGCCATAACCTAATAATCTGGTGAAAGTAGCGCACGGATTGGAACCCTAGTAGGACCAGGATATTTTCATGGAAACCTAAGTCTAAGTAAAACGATGATTGTGGTGATGATGAAATGAGAATACTAATAACAATGTAGTGATGATATATATACACATATCCAGAGGTTGTGGGGGAATTTAGGCCGTTTCCCACCACGCTGGCCCAATTGCGCGTTGGTGCACCACGAGCAAATGATGATGGCTCGAGTCCCTTGAGCTGTTGTGTGTCTAACAGTGGACGTCTATCGGCTGATCATGGTGATGATGACCCAGAGATTCATTGTCTCGTGACGAGATCTTTGAAACTATTAAACACTCAAAATTTGGTAGAAATATTGCTTCTGCCGTGTAGAGGTCAGCTAAGAATGGATTTTACAAAATTCCTTCTCCAAAGGGAATTGGGGGGGGGGGAGGTTAAGGCCAGCAGAGCGTGCGGTGAAGAGCTAATAATATTATATATATATATATATAATAACCCTTAATTATTGTTATGCGCCTGCCCATAACCATTATTATCGATAGGTGCATAACTTACCATCAAATTTAGGTTAAATGTTAACAAATAATTTTTTTACTATAAAAAATAACAATTAATTGCTTCAGTGGACGGTGACTGCTGGTGGTATGTAATATGGTGAAACTGCACGAACATCAATCAATTCATCGCGAGCCCCGCGATCGGAGCACAATGGAGTCGAACTTGTGAGCCGTGACCACGTTGCATTAACTGCGGAATAAATTGAATAGTACGCGGGTGCACGCATACACAAGCATTTGCTTGACGTACACACGTGTATGCGCACGCGCATGCGCACACGGAGCAAAAAAAATGAGGAAACGACGTGACAGACATATACCTGATCGTAACCGAAATTTCGTTAAAGGTCCAAATCCTGTCTCATGAACCCCTTGACATACGACAGCCCCTAGTGCCCAGCGGTACCGGAGACCATGCTGACTGTAAGTTGACATCTTTAAGGAGGCCTATGTCCAGCAGTGGACGTCTATCAGCTGATGATAATGATGATCATGATGAACCGTAATTCCTGCCCAAACAACATGGCGCCAGTTAGGATGATATACACTGAAACACATTTTTCTCATCTTACTGGTGGTACAACTGTGTTACCGGAGATTATATTAGCAGTATTTTTTTCGCCGAAGAGTAGTGTGCAAACAATACTATTTTCCAGTTTGAAGGGCGCTGTACCTAGTGTAATTACTGGAGTAACAAAACTCAACAACTTGTGTCTCAAAGCGACGAACACAACGTGGTGCAGTATATAATCTCGTTGTTATGGGCAGGCGTATCACTTACCATCAGGTGAGTCTAGCTCGCTTTACCACTTCATGGAATAAAAAAAAATTACTGCCTACAACGGCCTTCGAACCGGAATATAATAATGTTTGCACACTACTGTTCGGCGGCAAACAGAGGAGCTGCTGTGGTACCTAGACTCCAGCAGTAGACACAACAGACAAAGCACCAAGTCATGTGGTGATCAACAAACCCTAACACATCTAAATTTACACTTGCAACCTTAATCATAATTAAGATGTTTTACTTAACTGTTAAAGTAAAAAAAACCGTGTCCCAGTCTACATCCAGGCATGGAGGGCTCCACACGAATTGAATAGGTGGTCAGCGGCCGTCCACGCTCCGGTGGACTCCGATAATTGTCCGACTGATTGACAAGGCCCGAAGCCTACTTTATAATGTGAGAGCCGGCGCACACGCACCCCCCCGATGGCGAACTGGGGGTTCCATTATAGAAAATACTTTTTTTTGTGACTTCATCATCATTTCAATCAGTGGACGTCCACAGCTGGATGTAGGTCTCGTGTAATGTGTTCCACAAATCATGCTCTTGCGTTGTTTGAACCCAGTAGCTTCCAGCCTGCGGTCTGCTAACGCTGAGCTTTCCGATGAGGGGTCGGTATTCCAGCATTTTAAGTCCTCAACTACCATCAGTTCTACGAGCTGTATGCCCCGCCCAGCCGCGCGACTCGTAGTGCTGTGCCGGTGACCCTGGTTCCTCGTGACATACATCACGTCAAATGAAACTATTCCATACATCCTCTTCTTCAATTTTGACAGAAAGTATGTTCAAATACCCCCTCTAATATGAGTATGGTGATTAGGATTTGGGTTGCAGTTGCAGATGATCTTCACCGGTTCCTTATTGATCATGAGTCACCGATTACATTTTACTATATTACAGTATTATAAGCATACGTAGTTATATATATATATATATATGATGGTAAGTGATACGCCCGTCCATAACAACGCAGTGCTAGCTAACGTGGTAAACACTGGGCACCAGACATGAGATGTTGATTCTCGTTACATCAGTAATTATACCAGCTACAGCGCCCTTCAAACCGGACCACACAAATGTACTTTTTGGTACCCATCTAGACGGTCTCCGGCAACAAAGACCTACCACCAGACCGAATCCTTGTTGTATGATACTGTGGCCAAGGAAGCCTTAGAGATATGCTATGTGTGATAGAGCGGAAGCTGCGCATCCCCGGCGGCAGTGTGTCAGGTGGCGGCCGGGCCCTCCGCGCCGCTCGCCCGTGTCCCAGCGAATTGTTTAAAACATTCTGGTGGCCCGTCCGACATTCGTTGGTTGTTTTTTACAACCACATATTTACATTCCGCTCGCCGAGCACCCACCCACCGGCTTCGGTATCACCACAAGCTGTTTTTGTTACAGCTTAATGTACTTTCATTGCTTTCATTTTTTTTTACTATCCGGAGACCAGCGGAACCGTCACCTGGCGATTAGGTGGGATGAAATACACTCAGACCTTTAGTCTCGGGATAGTAAGAATAGGAGGACGGTAATCCCCGTCTCTCGTAGAAGCAGACTAAAAGGGTCCAGAAGTTTTGCGGGCCTTGAGGGAAGGGGCCCTTATCGCTCAACAAGCGAACCTGCGTGGGTCAGTGTATGGCTCAGCGATGATGCCTAGGAGGGTCAGGCTCCTACTCAGAGACGTGTAACGCAAAATGTAGAAGGGCACCGGTGCGTTTTATAAGAGGTCCCGGAGCCTCTCTGAATGCACTGATGCAGTCCACCGAAGGGATTTTATTGAGTAATAATTTCACATAACCCTGACTTCCCCCTCAGAAGATTTCCTCCCCGAAACCAAAAATTAAATTATGATATACACCGCATATATTCAATTTCATTTCCGCAATATTACATTAGCTATAGCGCCCCTCAAACCGGAACATAGTAAATTTTGCTCACTATATAGATGGTCTTCGTGAAGAGACCTACTATCCCCAGTAAAAAAATATTATTGTGGTGATGTCACAGAAGCGCTTCAATAAACTGTCGACCAGAACAAATAAAATTGGTGCTGATGATGTGCCAGTGAATAGCATAAACATTTCCACACACAACACAATTTTCTTGATCCTCTTATACGGATGTGTGAGCGGCTCCGTCCGTTTTGACACTTGACATAGAACTTTATCAGGAAGAAACTATGTCAAGATTAACAGACATAAATGCAACGGACTCATCATCATCATCAGTGAACAGACACCCACAGCTGGATACAACTCGCCGCCAAAGATCTCCATACCAATCGATTCTGCATTACCTTTATCCAACAGTAATCTTCACCAAATAGTCCATCTTCTTTGTAAGATCCACCACCACTACATCTTACTGTCCCGTTGGCCGACAGTACTTCGAACGATATGCCCTGCCAATTGACACAAGGCCAGCGATCGATGACATTATCTTAAAAAAAAACCTTAACTTATACACAAGTATCATCATCATCAGCCGATAGACATCCACTGCTGGACATAGGCCTCTCCCAAAGATTCCCACATGGATCGGCTGGGGATTCATATGCGAGGAATTGCCCTATTTCTCACCACGCTGGCCCAATGCGGGTAGATAGGGGAATCCTAGCTTCGTATGTAGATTAGCACCAAGAGCAGGTGAGGTTGGTTTGGATCCCCTGAGTTGGTGTACGGAAACCGTCCTAAAATGTATATATATATATATATATATATATATATAATTTGATGTTAAGCAGGAGTTGCAGCCTGCAAACACTAGACATCGTCATCAGGTTACCATCCCTGGACAAACTTCTCCACGCCTTTTGGAAGAACTTGCCTAAAGCGAAGTAACGGTACCTTTAGTTCTTTACGAGCGTCGAACCCACACTCTGGCTAAGGTATCTTAATCACTGGACAGCACCACGAACGCTCCCGGCAGTGGTTACTGCTCGCGTTTGTACTGCGACGCAGTAATAACACTTTGATGGACATTTTTTCTCAATAGAATTCAATAAAGCGCCTTTGTCGTAAAAACGTCGGCGCTGACGGCCGCCACTCACACCGACGCGCCGATATACAGCGAAGAGGTTATCTCGCATCACAAACTAATAAACATAAAGACAGACAATTTTAATGATATATCAGTATGTTTATATTAACATAAGATATATAAGAGCAGTTTTTGACAGGAACGTTCAGTCTTAGAACATCTAGATTTGCATTGAAGATTTTTTTGGCGGGTTAGACAATAGGAGATCTATGTCCAACAGTCTGTCAATTGATCACGATACTCCACAGTAATCTTTCATCATCATCGACCGCTAGAGATCCACTGCTGGACATAATCTCCACATCGATTAGTCCCGCGTTGCTCGCATCCAGTAGGTTTGCTCGATTCTTACCAGATCGTCGAGCCAATCGTCATGGCAAAATCGTCGTGGTAATCTTGACCTGTTCCAATCGTCAAAAGGATGACGATGGCATCAACATGGAGCGAAAGACATAACCGTGATCAGGTCAGCCGTCTCCCTTACAACTAACAACCCCGTTAAAACAAAAACTATCGCCTACTTTTGTATCGCGTTTTTTTACTACTACTACTACTACTACTACTACTTTATTTATCTAGAGAAGATACGACTACAATCAAACCGTATTGAAATCTTTAATCAATTTTTTTTTTAAACAGTCGCCCTGCTCGTATCGATTGCGATCCGGTGTGAGGGCGGGCCGTTTTTATTTAATGGCGTTTCTATTGTAACGCAAAATGCAAACGACAGGAAGGCAGACATAATTTGACGTTTGACATAATTCCGGCCATTTTATTGTGAGCGCGATATCTTGTCACTCGGATAACCTCAATGGGGATGGGGCAATCGATAACCAGACAATCCTCGTAACCTCACACCATCACATCGTGATCAAACATTAAATAATCTTATTAAATATCGCCAACAAATTCCATACAGACAGAATACAAAAAAAAATCATTCGAAAGTCCTCTCAACAAGACTCGGGACCTTTGTTGACATAGATATAATTTGACTTCTACAACAGCATCCTTGAGTTCCGGCATCAATATATTAGAGATCAAGTATTTTTGGCGAGAGGTGTAAAGGTCACAACATCCCATCCAAACCAACCTCACCTCGGCTCTGGCTCCCGTCAACTCGCATTGGGCCAGCAGGGCGGGAAATGGCCCAAGTCTCCCCATATAAATCCCTATCCGATCGATGGGGGAATTTGAAGTTAACAGTTGCCCTTTGCTTATCGACATGATCAGTTGAACATCTTGCTCGTTACGTAGCTTTGTAGAATATCTTATATTTATGAAAATCTCCTTAAATTAGGATGTTAGCTTTAATGACATATGACCTGCGCAATGGCACTAAAAATATGACAAAGTGCATTAGTGCGTTTTTTAAATTAAACGAAGTGATGAGACGTTCACGTGATGAGTAAGGGATACGCCTCCCCATAACGACGTGGCGCTAGTTGGTATGACACACACAGCATCACAGTATGCTCGTTGCCTAGACATATAAGATGTTGAGGTCTCGTTACCCTTGTAGTTTCACAGTCTACGGCCTCCTTCAAATGTTTGGCGGTGGAGATAGTTTTGTGGTGGTACCTACCTTTTTTTTCGTGGGTAATTCCTACATTGGATATGCAGAAGAGCTATGCCGGACTCTTACCAGCTAAAACCCCACGGTTTCTCACGCATCGCAATTGTCCGGAACCACGAGAACGCTTTCGCATACAACCGAAGTTCCAACAGCGAGAGGCCTTGATAAGATCACATTTTGAGATGGAGCTACTGCTCTCCATCCCCTATAATAGTGCTAGGCAGAAGTACCTCAGGCACCACCTCGAGGCCTTAATGGTACCTAGACTGTCTCCGGCAACAGAGACCTACAAGTAAATCAGTGATCTCTAATATAACTGAAAAAAGATCTTGAGTAAAAGTAATTCAAGAGTGTGTTCGTGTAACGTACGACATGTTTATATTAAATTAAATTGCGCCCTTATTTCCCACCCCATCCCATTGATATTTCATCATAACTTGGTAAAGCAGCGGATTAGTAGACGTCGTCAGCAGGTATCGCAATGAACACTTTTTTTTTTTAATTTAACTATTTTCCCACAAAGATACTCAGATGATACATCCGTAGCTCATGATCATCGAATTAACGCAATTTGCGGCGACGACCAGCTCGGCTCAGGTTGCGAGGTATCATCGTAAGTGGTGTGGACTCTGATGAATCAGAGCATCGAAGGTACACACAGAATAGAAGTATGTTTGTACGTTCGTAGATTTACTTATTTAGCAATACACAACTAAGACCTAGATTTCAAATGAATGCTCATCCAGAATATCCTGTCATATGAAAAGCTACTGGAAAAACACTAAAGCTTTAGCAGCAGTACCCAATTCCCTACTTTTTACAAGTGTATATATATCTCCTTTGTTTTATATATATATATATATATAAAATATATTTGCGATTAAGCGAGGATATTTAGTATCAACAAAAGCTGATGACTTTCCACCGCCATTTTGCACAATAAACCTTAACTTTATAATGTAAATATCAACTTAAAACAATGAACAGGTCATACCAGTAACAGTAAATAACTTAACAGTTATTCTGACAGACAAAGCTCGTATCAATTGGTGGAAGTCCTCAAGTAACCAGATATGTAAACATTGACCCTAAATGGAGGAACATAAAGAAATTAATATCTTCATCAAACTTGTATCCTTTCAATTATAGTTCTTTATCTGTTGGATTAAGAGTCACAGTTACGTGATCATGTCACTGTTGACCATTAGTCATGCGGTGTATCTTCAGAATTGTAAAATTGTCAGTTCCTCTCGAATTGAAGCCAATTTGCATCGTGGAAGAGTTCACACAGCGCAGCAGACGGCGGCCGCGCTGACACATCGCCTATTTGACCGAATTCGCCAATTAAAGGTAACGCATCGTTCATTGGATTAATTCTGCTGTTACTTCCTGTGTAAAGCTGCTAAATGGCGGTAGGCTCCTGATATATTCCGGCTGCTATTGAACAATTTTTTATTTGCCAAACACAGCGGAAAGTACTTACCTAATAATTACCATATTTTGACAAGGAGAACACGGAATAAATACTGCCAAGTAAGTGAGCTGAGAGTCTCGTTAAACCTGTACCACCATCCAATTATTTAATACCGCGAATACAACGATGGATCATCTCCCAGTTTTCAATTACAGAATCCTTGTTTTACATTAGAAAATAAAATTAATACAAACTATATTAATCTTCATCAGATTTTTTGAAATCAATCTCCAATACTCATTTTACTTTCTACCATCAATAAGCTAACATATTTCCTTATTTTAGTAACAAATAATATTAAATTAAATTACTTTAGTCATAAGTTGAGGTGTAAGTTAAAAAACAAAGAAATGCTCAAAAAAATCATAAAATTGAAACAACCAGTGTCGTGTATTCGAACCTATAAGCGAGTACTCGTACATTATAGTGGGGGGCGACACGGGCGGCTGCTCGCTTGGCATCGGCGTGATCACATAATGGGAACTGTCGCGACGCCATCGAAATGTCCCGCTTCCTTCCTGTCTGCTAAAAGATGCGATCTCGGAAACCCTGAGGAGGCACTCCGCGGGACTCCGCCAGCGGCGCTAACAGCGTTTCGGTGTCGTCCGCGATTACCGCTTTTTACTATTGCGAACGGAACGCATATTAAACTGATTTATGAGATTCCATGGCTACCCTCACATTGAGAATCAAATTCCAATGAAAGAGAATATCAACTTGATGTTACTCTCCATGGACCGATCAGAAACGGAATCCAGGACCAAGTTTAATAAGCAAAGAGTTACCGATCTCGTGAGAATCGCGGGAACCCACTGGATGCGTGCAACGCGGGACCGATCGATGTGGAGATCTTTGGGGAAAGCCTGTGTCCAGCAGGACGTCTATCGGCTAATTCAGATTAGGGATAGAAAAAGGTTCAAATTGAATTGAAGATTTCCATTCTAGAATGTTCGGTTTAGTGGACATAAAAGTAAGTTGTAAATTAATTTTAAAATTGGATTCTGTGTTTAAGATGTTTACATTGCACATATTAAGTTAAAACTTTTAAATCTCGTTAGACTTTAAAATTGGAACTTTCTTGCACTACACAATTGGAATATTTGTGCACTTAAAGTGAGTAGAAGTTGACGCTGTGGGTAATGGTATTTATTAAATAAACCTCAGAAACAGGAACAACCCCTATTTGGTTTGAATTGTCTCGATCGTAACATGCTTTTAGTTCCTTCGTCACAGAGGTACTATTAACAACAATACAATAATATAGCTTGGATGGAAAAAATCCTCAATTTCAAGTGACCAGCAATTGAAGCGATGGCGGGAGGAAGTGGTGACATGTGTCCATTACCGCGACCAACTGAGCGGCACCTGATTTGTGGCGCATCCTCAGTTCAGCGCACAGCACAATTGGGATCGTCAGTGCGGAAAAAATCGTATGCGTAATATATTTTAGTATCAGTATGAGGATACGTACTCCACACACCTATTGATCTGCTGATCTACTCCTTGATGTATAAACTTGATGGTTCTTGTCTAAATTGTATCCGGAAAGTATTCACCGTATGCTCGTCCACTGCTGGACATGTCATAGCTAATGGGTAAAATATTCTGTGAATATTCAATGGCCGGATGAGGTTGTTAATGTACAAGTTGGAAACGCGATACAGCGTCACAAAGAAGTAAATAGTATCACAGATTGTGATTTACGCTGCCGCCCCCCTTCCCTCCCATTTGGCAATACTTAACTAAAACATACAAACTATCACATAACAGCCTTCGCATGCGTTTATTGCCACGCAGTTCAGTCAATTGCAGCCTGCAACTCGTTCACAATACGCGCTTATTGACACCGTTCCCATTGCGCGGAACAATTGACTGGCTACCATGTGAACTGAACCTCCCTCCCCACCTAACCGGCCCTCCACCACTCCCACTCCTGATATTTGCATAGCGCAGTCCGATCAAAGCTCCACACCACCACTAACAAAACAAGGAAGGTGTGACTTTAGCACTTATGCCACCGGGTTTAGAGTGTGGCAACACACTTCGATTCACCGAATTTGCATCCGATTGTTTCAACGCTATGCTCGTCTACAAAGTTAGGTTTTGCAGTTAGGAAAATTGCATCTAGATCCTATTTGCAACCGCTATCGATGCTTTCAGATTTTCGATTACGATCAGCTCTGTCAACTTTACGTTTGCGCGAAACGGGATCTGTTCGTTTTATCGGCGTTGCAGTGAATGCGTCAGCAGTCGCAATGATTTGCAGGAATTTATTGGGCTTGGAAAACTCTCTTATTACCGGATCACCTGGTGCAGGTTATGCAGACGGTATCGATTTGATTGTTGCTTTGTCTTAATGTTTCTCCTGTTCCGGTTGTTTTATCATTGTGAAAGGAATACACAGGTTCCTATTTCAAAAACTTACTCAATACGAGATTTATCTCTCACAGTTTCGCATTGATTTGATTGTTATCGCTGTAATCATGACATCATACGTACATGATTACTAGTTTTAGATGTTTTGGTGCAACACCGAATGTTGAACTGTCATTAAACTTAGCATCAATATAAAATACAGTAATTCTTTAGAATAGTGCTTTTGAACTTACGTCTAATCATTTAAGATTTTAGGAGGAATAGAAGTTTCCAAGAATTTTGCTTACAGTGGCAACATTGCTAATTTTGTACAATTTTCTGCTTGGGGACTAAGTAATCTTACTGCTTTGACAAAGTTTACGTATTCAGTCGATAGAGCTTTTGTAGCACTACAAATCTATTGCAATCGTCATTTTGAGTAATATAATTTTTTATAACTTTTAGGGTTTAGAAATGTAATATCTTCTTCGTTTTTCATCAAGACCAAGCTACACAAGCAGCTTGCGATATAGACAGATCAGAGCATCAATGATGATGATGAGAGCAGAGTAATCTTAATACGTCATATCTCAAGACGACGATCACAATGTAACTGTATATTCGTCCTGATTAGCATGACGTTGTTATGGTAGCTTACCATCAGGTGAAGGTCTCGCTCGTCGTCCAGTTGTTTTAAAGTAACTCATTCCGCATACAGAATTTATGAAATGCGAGTTATTTATAAGATGGACGGAAGCGCGGAGTACTGCTGTGCAGGTATAGAGCGGGCTGCAGACGGCGGCCGCCGGCAAAGGAACAAAAGGAAACTTATTCAAATGAGGTCCTGCGATCGTTTCCACAGCTCGAATGTTTTGTACTGTAGGTAGGTACCACCGCAGCTCAGGCTATTAAGAATAGGCCTAAAGTATTCCCTGCCTGTCGTACAAGGCGACTGAAAGGGTCCTCGGGATCGTGAGCATTGAGGGTCGGGGCCCACAGATCACAATAAGCGAGCCTTTGGAGTACAGCAAATACATGGTGGTCTTGTAATTGCTGCAGCACAGCGTGGGTGCTAAAGAGTGCTTTGCCCTTCCGTGGGATGTTATAGCCAGAGTGCAGAATGAGAATCCGACCTAATGCACTGGCGAAGATCATCGAGGGAGTTTTAATGGCCCCTATTAAATGGGAAGCCCCACATAACCTCGTCTTACCCCCAGAAGCAGAGTATCTTTTAAGAAAATTTCTCTCGCGATATAAAAAAGGTACCCCCGTTGCGCCTATTGCGGTCGACGGACAGTACTGTGCATTACCGTGTTCCGGTATAAAGGCCGCTGTAGCTGGGGAAATTGCTGGGGTAATGAAAGTTAACATCTTAAGGCGACAAGCACAATGTGATGCAGTGTATACCATCATAACTAGCGCCATGTTATGGACAGGCGTGTTTTTACTATCAGGTGAATGTCTCGTTCGTCTCCTTGTTTTGTAGAAAAAAATGAAGATATATTGAAGGGAAAAAAACACAACGGCACGCATCAGCGCCCCCCTAAATGCTAATAGTTCTGAATCAATCAAACCCTCACCTCACCTCGCCGCCGCCGCCGCGGGTCTTAATGACCCGTGACGCGTAGTTTTGGTTAGTTTAACATCAATATTACTTCGGTAGGTGACGGGTTAACGAAGCGGCGCCGCCGGACCGCATTGTTACACGAACACCCGGCGCGCTCCATCGGACATCGGGACAATGCGATTGGTTACCAATTACTCACGTAATTAACCGTGTTTATATTGCAAGATGTGTGGAGGACATCTCATTATTTGTTTATATAGTTAATTATTTACCATACGGAACAGTGGGTGGACGTAATACCCAGGTGGCGGGACAGGTGTAATAAAAACCTATCATATAGAAAATGGCCCAAATCCCCCCATATGGATCCCTACCCGATCGATGTGGGAATCTCTAGGGGAGGCCTATGTCCAACTTTGGACATCTATTGATATAGAAAACTAATAATTTATTACCAAGTTATCAGTAACTGTTTGTATGTATATATGTGTTTTGATATTGAGGACGAGCGAGTCGTTCATCTGATGGTAACACGTCTGCCCACAGCAAAGTGGCGCTAGTTAAGATGATATACACAGCACCACATTGTGATCCGTTAGACATAAGATCTGAAGTCTGTTACCCAAGCGGTGATATTTACACAGTACGGCTTGTCAGCAGCAATAGAAGCTGCGATAGTAACTAAACGATCTCCAGCTACAGGTCTACTTCCAGCATTCCAACTATAGCTATACTTCTATTCTATTTTTTTTTTGTTTCTTCTTAAATAGGTTATGAAATGAGTGCTTATAAAAACCAAGGTTCAGCACTTTATAATAAAATAACTTTTACACTATTAACTTTTAGGCTTATCCTAAAAGCTGGGTAAAAGGAAAAGATAGCAGCTTTTTATATGACCATTATCAGTATACGCAAATGTGGTAACGGCTCTTTTAATGAAGACTGTACTATACCGAATTCAAAGAGAATTTCACTGGCGGTATTACCACATTGCCCTGTAGTATTGCGCAATTAAGAGTAGGACTAAGATAAGCCTTGCCTGTCGTAGAAGGCGACGAAAAGGTTCTCGCGTTCGTAAGCTTTGAAGGTGGGGACTCTCATGGTCCACTAAGCATTTCTGGAACTAACGATAAGTACGATGTGGTCTAGTTTTAGTCGTACTAAATCGAGGATGTCGAAAAGGGCTATAGCTCTTCCTAGGACGTGCCGGAGAGGACCGGTTTTCCACAGATCTCAGAAAAATATAATTTTACAAAAATATAATTTTACCCGAGAAGCAGGGATGTCTTTTTAGAAGATTTCTCCCCCGTATACAAAAAAAAGGCACCTCCGTAGCGCTTATTCCAGCCGCCGTACTGTGTTCCGGTTTGAAAGGTGCTGTATCTTGTGTAATTACTGGGGTAACAAGACTTAAATCTTATGTGTTAGGTCGATGAGCACAATGTGCTGTAGTGTATATTATCATAGCTAGCGCCACGCTGTTATGGGCCAGTTTGTCACTCACCATCAGGTGAACGTTGCGCTTTTTTCATCGCTTTGTAGGAGAAAAAAATGCTTGCGCGTAACATTACTATTACACTCTAAGCGAAACGATATAATAATTTCAGTTGAAACGACAGCTGAAAACAATAGGCAATAGAAATTACAATTTCCTTAATGCAGTTGATTCTGAATAACAACAATGGCGACGTCTCATGCCACAATTAAATATTGTAAATCGTGACGAACTAAATCATCTGCAATTACATGGGGTGAGCGTGGTGACCGACTGGATGGGAGCAACCTGGGCCTTTTACCAAGGGATAGCCAACATCCTAGAGAGAAATAGAAATAACAGTCGAGGAACTGAAAGAAGATGACGACAAAATGTACAAAGACGAAAGAAATAAAGGTGAAATATATTTTGAAGGTAGTGCAATATATAAATATGTAAAAATCAAGTCCGAGAGGTGATGTATATAAAAAGAAGAATAAAGAAATACAAAGAAACATCGGTATAGAAGATAATGAGAAGTATAAATGAGAAAAGAAAGAGGGTAGGCAAAAATCAAAAGTAAACGCCCTTACCCGCCAGACGCAGAGGACGCTTAAAAAAATACCGTCTAGGTATGCACCACCGCAGCTCCTATTTCCAGTAGTCTGCAAACATTACCGTCTTCCGGTTTGAACGGTGTTGGAGCTAACAAAATGACTGGGGTATCAGACTTAATGTCTTATGTCTTATATAGCACAGGGTGATACCGTGTAAAGTATACTAAGGGTTGGTATCATTGGACCATTGTAAAGTTTCCACAAGTGGAGGCAAGTCTGTAATCGGAGACAATTGAAGAGTTACCATCATAGTTTAAAACGGTATTTGTACATAGAAGATTACCGCAGTAACAATACTTACCATCTTTATGATATAACTATGTTTACACTTAAACTGACAGTAGCCGATAAAGCAAAGTAAACATCTTACTTAGGTCTTAAATTTAAAGACTAAATTTTTTATTTCAACGATGGCTCGAACCGTCACTTGATGGTAAGTGATAGGCGGCAAACACTACACCACATTGCATTCAACTTGAGACATAGGATGCTAAGTCTTGTTACCTCAGTAATTTTAGAAGCATACATAACTCCCTTCAAACCGGAACACCGGAATGTTTGGTAGCAAAATAAAAAATATAATCATATCATTCACTTCCATCTCATTTTTAAAGACTAAAAATGAATTTCCCTTATTTTAGGCTTTAAGTTCCTTTCTCGAATTACCTTTCCTACAGCCAGCTTCAAACACAACACAGTAATGTTTGCTTACTGCCTATGAGGCAATTAACTGCTCTGAGTATACTCATCAAGACATTTAACTAATCTGCAATTTAGGTTTAATATTTACATAAAAATTTCACATAATTTGAATTTAGTTAATAAATTTCAGGATCCTTTATTCGGCCATAAATCATCTGATGAATATCCTTCCTGTCTCGACATTCAACATGTCTTTCCTTACTACTAGTTGAAGACCTGATAACTATGCGATTCCTTTAGTAAATCTGCTCTCATTGGTGTGGACCCATTGTCCTCCCGGTGCCCGCTAGTGTGGCGCGATCCGCCACGTCAGTTACGCAAATCATCCGACTGTAGAATCAACGGGGACTGATTCCGTATCAGATACCCGCTGATCTGGCTCCGATACCGCAGCGGATACGCCGCCATTAAGTCATTACGCCATTAATTCAGTCGCGTTTAGCGAAATCATTAAAGACCCCCCCATTGTTTAGGCCTACAATGGACGTCTGCTCCGAGCCAAGGAATCATGTTTGACTTAATATCTACACACATGCCCACCTTGTGTATTCTTAACATTATCTTCTACCTCTATCTCTTTCCCTGTCTCTTCATGAAGATCGTCTATTATTATCTCATCAGGTTCTTTAATATTTTATCTGTGGGAATCAATAATGATTGTTAGCTATTTTGTTATTTATATATATATTTTTTTCACAGTAGATTACTTCAAAAATTATCAGTTGAGATTATTAGATATATATATGAGGAGGCTTATGTCCAGCTGTGGACGTCTGTTGGCTGATAATGATGATGTTAATGATGATATAAAGTTCTTCGTTTCTTTTCTAATCTATTCACCTTTTCGTTTATCTTCCACTCTAAATTCACATAATTTTGTAGGGAACAGTTCAGCTCCTCAACATCCGACAACAGTCTGATCCTACCATCATATATACAAACCTGACCGCTTGATTAGATCACCGCAAACAGCTGACCAAACGAATGACATTATCATGCAGATGAAGCGGCGCTGGTGTGGAGTGCGTCAGGTGATTCGATTGCTCGGCTCGATCTAGGCACCGCGCCGCTTCCTAGGCATCAACAATGGTATTAGCCGCGTCTAATCAGGATGCGATGTTATCAGTTACCGGTAGGCCGCTCGTAATTGTTAGTACATTCGTGATCGTGGACCCGGTTACGGCCGCAGTCAGCTCCGCTCAAACATTAACGCGTCTTATTCATTATATATGTTTATTAGTTTGTCCATCTTATCCAGCTGCCGAGCAGGATGCTGTTGCTTTGGTTTCTCTGAATAAATACTCCTGACTTTTAACATTAAATCGCTTCCTGGAGTTGGACGTGAGTTTGGTTAACTTTGTACTGTGGGAAATTTATAACTTCCTGGACAGAAGATAGTTGTATCTAGCATGTTACAACTTAATATCTTTCTTCTTCTTAAAGTGCCTCTCCAACTGATGAAGGTTGACGATCAGCGTGGTAGAGAAAATGATAAAAGTCAAGAAAAACTTGTTTTCTCTGCAGTGCTAAGTAAGATAGATAACGAAGATTTTTCAAAGTACCGCCGGGATATTTACTTACACAAAAATAATGGCAGGTTTATTACAATATTGAATATATGAAAAAAATATACTTAAAGTTTATGTTAAGTTTAAGTAAAATTAGTGTTGAAAATTATTTTAACCCTGAGACTAGTTCTTTCAATGAAAACTCCCCAAACAGTTATTGTAAAGGAAAATTTGCATAGACCGTATGCACCGCAACAGTTTTGATTAGCTTCCGTATTGACGCTAGCAATCAGATCAGATCACACACCATTCCGGCCGATGCGGCTAATCGAGAAATAATAGCAGGAAAATGGCTGGCAATTCTTGGCGAGCTGAACGCAGCTCACAATGTGGCCCGCCTGGGAACTGAACTGCGGCCAGATGGGGACGATACGCGCACAATGCGTGCGGCGCGTCCGTGAGACCGGCGCGGGCTTTCCTTTCAACAATTAACCTCGTGCTCCGGAGGTGTCAGCTCGGAGCTGGTGAAATTACTGCTTCTGCTACTTTCGATCTTATATAAGACCCTCGTGGTAAATTTTTCTTCGTTGCAGACCACGTAAATGATAATTTACGCCAAACCGACGCGATGAGTACGTTTTACAAGATGACAAGTAATACGCTTGCCTATAACATCGGGGCATTAGTTAAGATGATTACACTGCAACACAAAGTGATCAACGTTGTGAGCCATTAGATATATATCACATTGAAATTTGCTTCCTACTGCTGGTGCCTGGTGCAGTGGTATTGACCTGGGTCAACTCGTGTCTACGGCAATTCAAAAAGAATAAAATCCATTATGGGTTTGATCTCTATCAAGTCCTGTAGGGACGATGTATAAGTTGAAATGCTCAGCGTAATGTGGTGGTGGTGGTGGTGGGTGGTGGTGGTGGTGGTGGTGACTGGAGTGCTTATGGCGACAAAAAACAATTGTACATTATAATATGATGAATAGGAAATGTTAGCTCAGTAATTGCAGTCGTATGCAATGTACAATTCAAAAGAAGGAAGAAAAGAAAGAAAGAAGAGAATAAACGTTTCTAGAATAACAGATTTCGTGGAAATGTGGCATCAGCCAACCCACACTTGGCCAGCGTGGTAAATAAATAGTCTTGACTGTTAATGGAATATACGGAGAAGCAAGACAGTCGTTAACAAGAAAGTGTGCACGCATGCGCAGACAGAAACTGTGATGGTTAACTGTCACCGCTGTAAAGAACTGCGGTTTTCGAGAGAACGATATTCAGGGTAGAATAGTGCGGAAGAAGAACAACCGAGGAGAAAACCACGACGTTAGTAGGAATTAGCGGTGGAAAGAAGACTGATGAAGAGTAGCGTATGTGTTCACCAATTTTGTATCTTTTACTCCTAAAAGATTTCGATACGAAAGTTGAAAACTAAACGATTTGTTTTATCTAATCATGTTTAAATATAGCGTCTATAAAATAAGCAGTTCTATATCATTCAACTCCTGGAGATCGTCTCCAGCTCGCGCCTCTAAATCCTGTCCAGGCGTCCGTCTGTCAGCAGCCTAATAACTGATCCTAATTAAACGCGCGGCGAGCGCCTGCAGCCCGGCCGCGGCGCCGAATGATTTAGGGTTCCGCAAAAAGTTGAGGAGTTATTGCCATTTTCCCGGTAGATGAGGTGAACTGGTTACATCGTAGTTTACTCCGGGATTAATTAAGCGAATCGCTACATCGTCGTGTTTCCGGCACCGGTTAATTCACGCCGGTCAGCTGTTCCAGCGTTTGGATCTTGGTCCGCTGAGCTATGGATGTCCAGCAGTAGGTATCTATCAGATGATGATGTTTCCACCAATTTAGATTGGTAACACTACTATGTTCTAATATAATCACCACGTGACGAATATTTTTTATCAATTTTTAGTAAATTGTTTACACATACGTATCGATTGCATCTCCATCGTCGTCATCATCAGCCGATAGACGTCTACTGCTGGACACAGGCCTCTCCAAAATCTCCACGTCGATCGGTCCCGTGTTGCTCGCATCCAGTGGGTTCCCGCGAGGAGGAGATGGGAGGCCTCCTATCACCATGTGTACTGGTGCGCGGGCGCCACTCGAGGACCTTACTGCCCCATCGGCTATCGGGTCTTCGAACAATTAGCCCTGCCTATTGCCACTTAAGTCTAGCAATAACACCTTATCGAGATGTATTCTCAAAGACTACATCACGGGATCTGATAACGTATGCAGACGGAATTCCATCACCACCACCACCATATCGCTATGACAATATAACATAATTAATTATTTAGAGTATTTTTAAATTAACCCTTTGATCTTCTCTTGGCGCTAAATACTAATATAGTATTAACAATTTTAACTGTCAGTTAAAAGTCATCGTTAAACATATTTTCAAGTTAATTATGTTCGGTAACTCGTTAATTTTCAGATGTTTATGTATATACAGCAATGCTGTCACCAGCGTCCGCGTGCTCCGACCAGCTGGAGACGGATGTAAGGAATCTCCCGACGCACGTATCTACACGCATAAATCAAGATATAAAGAATTCCACAGTTGATACTAATATAGCAAATATATATTATGTTGTAATTCAAAGGGATTTGTTTAATGTTGTCGTACGGCAGTTCAAAGGGGCTGCGGTGGCGGGCAGTCCGAGGGTTAGCGTCGGTGATGAAGTGTAACCCGTGGAGGGTACACCGCTGGGTTTGCGGAAACTATAAGGCGCGCTCGGCTCTGCTTCAGCAATAACGAATACAGTACTAGTTATGTTTTTTTTTATTTAATTAAGCGACGAAATCGGTAACACCTGATAGTAAGTGATACGCTTATAACAACGTAGCGTTAAGATGATGTCTCCACCACATTGCGTTCATCGTCTTGAGATATATGATATAGTCTCGTTACCACAGTAATCACATTAGCTACAGCGCTTTTTAAACCGGACGACAGTAATGTTTGCACACTACTACCCACCGAGACGATCTCCGGCAATAGAGACCTACCACCAAGGGCCTCGTGTGGCGTTCGCGTACAAGTATACGTAGCGTTGAGAGGCCTCCCACAAGGTGGACCGATGAACTGGTGAGGATTACGGAAACCCACTGGATGCGAGCAATGCGGGACCGATCGATGTGCAAGATGTTTGGAGGAGACCTATGACCAGCAGTAGCTTAGTAGCTAAATATACATATTTGGTTACTAGTTGTGGATGAAGCGGAGCCGGATTCGATGCCGGGCCGCGGCCGCTGAGCTGGTGGGCGTCAGTCCCCGCGCGGATCCGTCGCCGCTGAAATAACAGCTGTTCACGTGGATCGTATAAATCCGGCTGCCGGTAGCGGCGCGCGCAAACTATTTCAGTTATGCGCGCTATAAGCCCCCCGTCCGCGCGACGCACCGCGCTCCCCGAAGCCCCCCACCAGATTACGGTTATTTTTTAACCGAACCCAGCGATCGCCAGTTAATTTATTACCATAACATTTCTCCACACACAAACACACCATCATTAACATCTCGCATCATCAGGATTAGTGGAATCATTTGTACATGACATTATAATACCTGCGATCCGTCGCTAGGCAAACAATCGAACTGTTATTGTTCGCGCGCACTCGAAATAACTTAGCGTTGCTTAGTTTCCATTTAATCAAGCACCGTCCTGGTTATACAGTAATCCAGAGGATCAGAGCCAGACGCTGGTGAGCTTGTAAACACAATTAGAATAAATATCGAAATATTTACACTATTACGAAGACGTCCTAAAGAAAGACCGGGGCATGAGTACTCGCAGCCGACGAGCATGCATGAAGACGCTCATGAAAGTGGAGGAAGCTAGAGGGATGTGCCAGGATCGCAGCAAGTGGAGAGAGCTGGTCTCTGTCTACCCCATTGGGAACGAGGCGTGATGATATATATATATGTATGTATACGATACATTCCCATTAACAATAGTGGTGGTAAACAAATGATTCGCTTGCCTGCCTAATTAAGATGATATACACTGCAACATATTGTGCTCGTCGTATTGAGGATATAACATGTTATGTCTCCTTCATAACTTCATTAGTGGTACCTGGACGGTCTTAGGCAACGGAGATCTACCATTAGTCATCTTCAAGTATTAATAGATCTATATTTAATAAAGAATGAGTAGAATATGATTTGAAGATAATGATGGAATGAAGGATGCTGGACAAGAAGATATGTATTACCGCAGCAGATAGCGACGAAAATTTCCATACCCTAAAGTGGGGGAAATTCGTTCTGGACTTCCACTTAAGTGGCAGACTTACAGCTCTCCTGATGTTCAGCAGTAACCGCAGCCACCAATAACACCAGAGCTGCTGACCCTGCAGATACATTTTCACACCATTTAAGAAGAACTCCATATTGTACTGGTTCTGTATTTTGCTGGTGGTAGGTCTACTCCAGGAGACCGACTTGGTGCTACTGCAGATCTATTGCAACCGACAACAATGGTGTGCAAACATTACTGTATTACTGTGATAAGATACTTAAGTATGTAGATTAGCACAGAGTGGTGCAGTGTATATCATCCGAACTAGCGTATCAAGACCACACAGGGTCAGCATCATCCCTGAGCAAAATGAAATGAATCTCACCATCACTTTCATGTTGACCGTTATTCTACAGTCGTTTCGGCGTAAAGATGGCGGCCGGATACGCTGTAACGTTACACCGGCTAGATCAGCGTTAGATCGCGATCGATAGATCGGATCGATCCGGCGACGGGAGCGCAGCGGCGCGTGCACGCTTCCTAGCATTGTTCTCATGCACCGCCGCATGCACCGCATGCACACACAACATCCTTTAGAGACGACTACATACACATTCATACAATTAATCCGCTTATTGAAACTAACACAGGAACTGTAAGTTTTTTTGTTTCTGACGTCATCATCAGGGCTTTACTATTCCTAAAGTATTTACACTGTATATATATATATATACACAACTTATATTCACATTATATATATACTTTTACTTCCGGCTATTCAATGCTGTCTTATTATCAACAGATGCTTAGAATATCGTTACCAAAATTTGAGTGTTTACGTGTGATAATTTCGAAGAGCTCATGATGAGTCAATGAAACTCTGGATTTTTTTTATTTAACGAAGTGACGATACAAACGCGACGATCACCTGATGGTATGTGAATCACCCCCCCCCTGCCCATAGCAACGTGACGCTAGTTAGGGTTATATACACAGCATCACGTTGCGTTCGTCGCCTTGAGACATAAGATGTTAGGTCTCGTTACTGCAGTAATTTCGCTAGCTACAGCGCCCTTCGAACCGGAACGGTGTAATGTTCGCACACTACTTCTGAAAAACATTTTGCGGCAGAAATGGGCGGTGCGGTGTTAAGAACATATCTTGATCTGTAGAGTCCATCATCATCATCATCATCAGCCGATAGACTTTCACTGCTGGACATAGGTCTCCCCAAAGATCTCCACATGCAGTCAGCGTGGCCTGGGGGACTGCTGGGCACTAAGGGCTGTCGTATGTAGAGGTCCATAAAGGGGACCAATGCGGGTTGACGGGAGCCAGAGCGTCGTTTGTTGATTAGCAGGCTGCACCACGAGCAGGTGAGGTTGACTTAGGTCCCGTGAGTTGTACTGCTGGATCCCTTACACCCCAGAGAAGAGAGCAGCCATCCAAAATTTGGTATCATTAAAAACGTCAACTTTATTACGTGTACAATGGTTTACTTATATAAACGATAGCTTCGTTCCAGCTCTTGATTATTTAAAAAAAAAAAAAAAACCTTACCACATTCTTACCTGCACGCATCACCGTCAGCCGGCCACACAATGGCGATCTATAACACGGTGGGGGGAATCAGGAATCATTTAAATTCCCATTACAGTCACACTTCAGTTTCACCATAAGCTACCCGAAATGAGTGCCGGCCGACGTTTACCTGCAAACGTAAATATATTGTCACCTTTTCGAGAGACAATCGGGTGATTTCTGCTATCACCATTCAACCTGTACCATCACCCCACTCCTTGACATCTGCAATATCCACTTTATCACCATATTCACAAAGTGCATGGACAGTTTTGACGGTTGAATCATAAATATGTGCGCAATACACCAGTGCCATATAATTTTAGTCTTTATTCTTCTCATGCAATAGAAGATTTTGTAATATCGGATGCTCGCGTTCCTTTACTTCCGAACGGTGCATTATTTACGACCCTCAAACTGATTTACAAACAAATTTGAACCTTATTCCATCGTGTTAAGGTACGAGGGCAGGTTACGCGGCTGCTCGGGCGGGAGCGGCAATCGCTCCACCTGATGATAATGACGTCACGGTGCATGACCGCCGCCATATTAAAATGACATTACTAGTTGTACGGAACAGTTATGCTGATAAATCACGCCTCCGAACTGTGAATAAAGAAGCTGCGCAAATGTGTAGAAAAAAAAGAATTCTACATCGGTTCAATCTAGATCTAAGCATGAAATTACTCTCGAGCTGAATGAAGTTAATTGGACTTCTCTCAATCGCGGCAGTATCAGTCTCTCAATGGGACTGATGCATCATTAGAGAATAGTCTAAAATTATAAGGAGAGACGGGAACAGTGTCACAGATAAAATAATAATGACAAATCATCTCCGTGTCCCCAATTGGCCTCAGCAGCTACATTTGGTGCCAATAATCAATAGCAATGATATTCTGTTTGTGTTTGTAAAGCAGCTAAGGAAACTTCTTGCTGGTCTCCGGCGACAGAGACCAAACCAGACCAGATATCTTCCAATTTCAATATGATGCATCAACCAATTTGATTATAGAATAAAAATTAATGAAAGAGTAGCAGCAGACAATGATTTGAAGAGATGTAATGAATAATGGTGGAAATGGCGAGCATTGCCACAGCTGATGATGGTGAAAATGTTGATGCTATAGAAAAGAGGAAAGTCATTACAGATTTATTAAGGTTTCATTAATGATAGATGTCGGGTCATGAAATTCATGTAGACACCGCAGCTTCTAAAGCAGCTAAAGGATAACTATTTATGTGGTAACTAGACCTGACATGACATCTGTCAAGATGAAGAGCACAATGTGAGGCAGTGTGTCCATCGAGTGAAAATCTCGCTAGTCTCTTCGCTTTTAAGAATATAGAAAAGTTTGGGATTCTATGAAGTCATATAATTCATCATCAGCCCGACATACGTCCACTGTTGGACATAGGTCTCCCCCAAAGATCCCCACTTCGATCGGCCCCGCGTCGTCGTCGACGATTTGGTTGCGATATAATTGAGTTTAACAAATTCATCACCTAAATCAAACAGATCATAGTTTTTTTTCCCACATCATGTCTTCACCTACTTCAAGGTTAGGTTTGGTCGTTGGATCCTCTGTCAGCACTTCATAATGAATGAACCAGAGACTCGCCACCAGCTTTGTGATTAAACGAGCCTTGTCTATAGACGGAGGAGGAATTTATCTTTAGCCACAACATCAAACTGCTCGCAAAGTGTGTCGCAATTTATTCTCACCTAACATTAGACCGCGGCTCCCATTCACCTTTGGCTGCGGCTGCGGCTGCGGAAGCTGCACCGCAGCCAACGGCTCCATCACACGTCGAAGCTTTGAAAGATCGATGTGCCGTATTGGAATCCAGATCGATCGCGGCGTTGACCTTTCGATGGGCTACCGAACTCCCAGTTGACACGCATCCCACTTCGGATCCGACTCCTTCCGACTGCCGAATATTTATTAAGCGCATAAAGCCTAAAAATACATCATCAATGATGCGCGCACTATGTGATGCAGTGTTGCGCGCGAGACTAATGCCACCTGCCAAGAGTGCGGCTTCATTAACATCAATAACTGTCAGCCTGTCTATAGGATAGGCAGCTGGTGATGAGCGTTGCACCGGCCGCGCGGACTCTGAAGCGATTCCAGCTGAACCGACTGCGCGTCAGTCATTCCGGATTTCGTCGCGTTTCGCGCGTAAACTGACCACCATCAGCTATTTCACAATACACGAGCTGTTGGCGTCAAGTCTTTATTAACGTGGTGTAATATTTTTATACTAACATAGTGTACACAAGTAAATTGTGTGTGTGTGTGTGGGTGTAAGGGATCCCGCACAACAACTCACACGACCCAAGCGAACCGCACCAGCTCGTGGTGCACCCTGCTAATCAACAAACTGGTCTCTGGCTCCCACCAACTTGCATTAGGGCGGCGTGGTGGGAAATGGCCTAAATCCCCTTACATGAACCTCTACATACGACAGCCTCTAGTGCCCAGCGGTACCGGAGACCATGCTGACCGCATGTGGAGACCTTTGGGGGAGGCCTATGTCCAACACTGGAGGTCTATCGGCTGATGATGATTATGATGAATTTTGTTTCTATCACTGAACATAGAATCATCTCTCACAAGGCTAAATAATCGTTGACGGTTGTCAGACATAAACGAAAGCTGTTTTTAAAACATTACGGTTTTCGCCACCGGAAACTGAAGCTCAGTGAGAATCGAACCCACGGTTCTAATAGCTTAGAAACTGAACTATCAGGGTTACGTAATAATTTTAATGTAAATACTGGTAGGTCTCTGTTGCTGGAGACCCTCTAGGCATCGTCGCTCTTATTCCTGCCGTCGAATAGAACTGTACCAACGTTACTATTTGTGAAGGGCGCTGTAGGTAGTGAAATTACTGGGGTAACGAGATTCAATATCTTATGTCTAAGGTGATGAGCACGATGTGATGCTGTGTATATCGTCGTAACTAGCACCATATTTTTATGGACAGCCGTGTCACTTACCGTCTGATGAACGTTTCGCTAGTCATGTCGTTTAATTGGTTAAAAAAATGGATGATGGGTGGATGTGAGGATACCTGAGAAACGATTTGTATGTAGTTTGGTAAGAAAGAAAGTTTGTACGGCGACGCGGGCCGCGGCGGATGATGCATCGGGCGGGGCGCGGCATCAGCGCGCGGATGATTTGTGGACGGACAGGTGCGAGACACAAATACATCGGCTGCTTCGGTTCCACGCTCCCGATTGGCATTTGACGGTGCTCCTCAAAGTTTGAGGACTTCACGGCTGGTTACCGTCGCGCCGACGCTAATTATCCACGCGACGCCGGACGGCCATAGGTAACGCGTATTAATGGGCAACGGTCACCAGCACACGCAAATATAAAAGTCCGGAGCGAGAACAAACGGAAACCAATACGTCTTGTAACTGTCTTCATTGTTTTTAATGATTTATGTAGTTTCATAGGAAAGAAATAGATTACTACTGAAGATGTTATTCCTTCATCTTAAAGTGCCTCTCCAACTAGAGAAGGTGGCCGATCAACGTGGTGCAGTTCCTTCTGTCTCTGGTTCGGCGGAACAATTCGGACGCTCCAGATATACTACTCCTTATCACATGTCTATCTAAACAATATAGATATAGATTTGTTCTGAAACAAATTCTTCTCGTACCTCATGAAGGTGGAATGATGTAGTCAATTAAAAGAGCTCAGTTTCTTGTAAATAAAGTTTTACTAAGTTTTTATCTAACACTTGTTAGTTTAAAAAAGGAATACAGATATAAATACAAGAATCAATATTTCAGTCTCTCACATCTAAAGATTGTCAGTATTAAGATTGTATCTCAAGCTGATGATCAGCTCGTACCTGCAATTAGATGTATAGTTAGCCTTAAATTGAACGCCCAATTGACTACGCAGTCACACAGTGTATAACCGGAAGCGGTTAAATAACGTCGCGCTGCCGCAATATTACGAATGTATATCGTAAAAGTTTTAGAAGCTTGTAAGTTCACGTCGCGTCGATAAATCTATGAAAATGAACGCCAGCTTAATGTCGCCGGAATGCTTTCATGATCTGATCCGCGCAGGGACGGACCTCCAGCTGACCAGTTTAACTAAAGACTCATTACTATACAGCAAACATATAATAATATACTATATTGGACCTGTACTCCCGCCAACCCGCATTGAGCCAGCGTGGTGAGAAATGGCTCAAATCCCCTTATTAAAACCCCTACTTCCGTCAGCCCCTAGTGCCCAGCGGTACTGTAGGTCATGCTGACTGTATGTGGAGATCTTTGGGTGAGGCCCATGTCCAGCAGTGAACGTCTATTGGCTGATGATGGTGATATCATACGGAACAGGATTTAAACTATATTTTATAACAACAATTACCAGTATGTGATTTAAGTACTAAACGATGCCTAAGCTTTTTTTATAGTCATCATCATCATCATCACATCAGTCTATCACTATGTGTCTTCTGCTTTGTTTATAGTATCCTAAAAATATTATCTGATCTCTTGTCGAGGTAAATCCAACAGTCATACATCAAGGTGCGTTCATACTCTCGTGTCGGAAGATCTCGTGTACCAGCTGTAGAATCGCGTGGTGGTGAAATGTACTAATAGTGAAGGTAATAAAATGAGGAATATCATAGATCCCGAGTCCATCCCTGCGGTCATAACTAACCCGACCGTCACGGATCGAAGTGCAAATGTACAAGTTGCTAAATATAAAGCGGGCACGGGCGCGGGCGCGGGAGCGGAGCCCGCAGCGGCCAGGAGCACCAACTACCGATCAGGACTGCCCGACAGGACATCGTACTCCTGCCGATACTATCCATTCGTACGTATACATGTACAAAGCTTTACTACAGTTCATTCGGTCTATATATGAAGCCGTGATAGCTCTGTGAAGCGCTTGTGTGCGATGAATGTTTCGAAGAGCCACGGGTTCGATTTACATTCAGCATGAGGTTTCGATGAAGAAGAATATCGTGAGGACACCGACATGTTCCATGAACAGCAACCATGAGCACGAGCCGCCAACACACACTTGACCAGCGTGACGGACAAACAGCTACGACACGCTCCTTATAAAAGAAGACTGTATTTTAGTGGAGGGAGCTTTAAAACAGCTCTATAAATTATTTACTTATTTTTAACTTGACAAATACTTGGTATACTTTACTTAACTGTATCACGTTAAGTTACTTAACTTGAAATGATCACAGTAAGGACACGTAGTAAAATACAATTTACTCAGCGATCCGATGTTCTTCGCAAAAAATTTGCGGCGTCCGTTAGACGCGGCTAAATTATTTCATAGTGCTTCCATAATACATACTTACGCAGCCGCCGGTCTAGGATACCTAGGCATAGATCGCCGAGCGTCCGCCGCGCCACCGCCCCGCCGCCCCGCCTCAGCGCCCCCTACACCCCCGGCTGTCGCCTTCAGATAGATTTTTCTTTTTTGCCGGGCGCAACGTACCCGATATTAAAGACTAGTTCGGACACCTTACACTACTTCATATATAATAAATGTACATTACATTATTTATTAATAGTTCAAGTTAATAGTTCAATATTATTGAACTTTAAGTTAATTTTAACTCAAATATTTTGAAGAGATCAAATCTTGTTCTATATATAATTTCAAACCTAAAAGCTAATAGTTAGATTTATTGAAAACAAATATATACACAGCATGACATACACTGCATTCAGAGCTCGACACCTTGGGATATAGTTGACACCTTGACAGTCGTAATTCTAGCAATTTCACTAACTACAACCTCCTTCAAACCGGAACACGGTGATGTTTGTAACACCACTGTTTGTCAGCTGCAATAGGCGCTGCGTTTATACAAGACGGTCAGTAGCAACAGAGACCTATATAGTGTTTTTTTTTTTAATCAACGGACCGGACGTTCACCTGATGGTAAGTGATACGCCTGTCCATAACAATGTAGCGCTAGTTAAGATGATGTACACTAAACCATGTTGTGTCCGTCTTGAGATATAAGATGATAGATCTCGTTATTGCAGTAACTTTACTGATTACAGCGCCCTTCAAACCGGAACAATATAACGTCTGCACAGTGCTGTTTGTCAGCTGCAATAGGAGCTGCTTTTGTACTCAAACGGTCTCCGGCAACAGAAGCCTACGGTTTGCAATACTTCATAGTGCTCATGTTACCTTCAAAGAGGATCCCTTTATGAGTTCCCAAGGTTGATCTGGAAAGGAAAAATTCCTGGACAACGTGCACGTTGACAGCGCAAGAAATATTTTGATGTCGTAAAGAAATGGAGCTGGTATACCATCAGATATACAATAGCTGAGGATCGAAATGGTTTTCTCAATCTGATCGCCAAGGTTCAGTTTGAAGAAGGCACCTGATGATTATGATATCGTTGTAGTACGTTCAGACGGACAGACGGACAGTTCTGGTCGTGCGACGGTGCCGGGGGATGGAGTGCAGTGGGGGCGAGGGGTGCGACTCCGGCGGCGCGATATTGCTACCTAGTTGGATTTCCAGTTAACTTTGCAGTTGAAATTGAAATTCCATTAAGTAGATTGCTTTTTAGAGTGTCGACTCCACGCCTCCGCATTTTATAACTGATAGTTATTCCTCGTTATCGCTCGTTATCGCTCGTTATCGCTCGTTATTTATCGTTATAGCTTATTTATTAAATGCAAGTTGGTGCCAAGTTTTATCATTACTTTAAAGACATTACCGTGGTAGTAAGGCGCACAGTAATATGATATACGGTAAATCTAGCAGTTGACATGTCTAATCGAATTTCATGTTATTCACTTTTATATTATTTATGAACTGTTTTTTTTTATTGCACAAAGCAACGAAACGATCGGGTCCTTCACCTGATAGTAAGTGATACGCCCGCTTATAACAACGTGGCACTCGCGGCGTGGTCTCGTTACAAAGTAATGTTTGCATGCAGCTGTTTACTGGCTTTAATAGTAGTTGCGGTGGTATCTAGACTTACCAGCAGTAAACATTTAAAGATAATTGTTGTTCTATAATATATACAAGTGTTCGACAGTTCAAATGTATGGAAAATATATATGTACAGTTACACACACGTATACACGAGTTGTCGTATACATGTACAGAGCGATGCACGTGTGCGTGTATCCGTTTCCCGGCGTGCCTACGTCGTATGTACTACGGAAAAAAAAGCCGATGTGGAAAATCTACGTGTGACGCACTGCCAATAGCCAATCGCGTATCGAACCTCCGTTTTCCGAACGACAAAACGGAAATGAGCCACGGTGCGTGCGGATACGGACCGTGCGCGGGCGGCCGACGGGCCACGGGTCGCGCCGGTGCGGTCCATGTTATACTGGCCGCCGCGTATCGAGAGCGCGCCGGCCGACCCGATTGGCTGATCGGTTCCACGCCATTGGGCTCTACTGCGCAAACTCGAACCGATAGCGCGCGATCGACGTCTCCGATACCGCCTTCCGCAGGCACACCGCGGCGCAGCCCGGCGAGCCCGCGTAGGCACCGGCGCCTTCCACTAACACTCCTACTCACGAGATCTCTTCATGTACTACTAATCTCTATGACTTCTTACATTGACTATCAATGAACTTAACTGCTACTAGGTCTCTTGCTGGAAACACCGCAGCGCCTATTGCAGCCGACAGACAGTAGTCCGTACTAATAATGTTCGCTAAGGTAATTATTGGGACGAGCACAATGTGGTGTAGAATATACCTTCCTAACTAACGCCACGTTGTTATGGGCGGGTGTATTACTTACCATCAGGCCAACGTCCCGTTGGTCTCATTGAATGACACGAAGAGCCTCAACAACGTTCAATAGTTTGACAACACGGCGGCCATTAGCAATTACTAAATATTTACAACAACAAATAATGTTGTGTAACAATAACTTTAATTACAATACGCGCTCCCATCCCCCCACCTCTCACCATCCCCCCGCCGGCTTTTAATAAACTAAAATGAATCTCGATTCAAGCGTCCGGTTGCCAGACGCGAAAAAAAATATATCTCGCACAGATAAATAAAAAAAACTCGTCGGCTGAATCGAGCGAACGTTCTCATCAACACTGCGGCTATTAATATTAAAAAAAAAAAAACAGCGGCGCGCATTCCGAGTTCACTGCTCACTAACTAATGTTTAACCGACAACAAATAAGGCAGACGTGTGTATGAGCTTTTCCGTACACATTTAAAAAAAAAATATTTTTTTTCCTGTTCAGTACTTATGACTGACCGTCCGATGGTCACCGCTACGTATATGATATTAATATTAAAAATGATATACAAACCAAACTAGAAATGTCTGCTTTACAAAGCAAGAGGTTATCCGCTGCGCCATATAGGCAGGTGGTGTCGCCGATTAGGAGCAGAAAAAGGTCAGAATACGCCTCATCATCATCAGCCGACAGCCGTCCCCTGCTAGACATATGACTCCCACAAAGATATCCACAGCGTCTGTTGGAGTTCATTGAGGGGAATTGGACTGTAACGCACCACTCTGGATCAGTGCGGGTTGGTGGGTGGTCAGAGCTTCTTATCCAGCAGGGTGCACCGCGTGCTGGTGAGGTTGACTTGGGCTCCGTAAGATGTTCAGCGGAATCCCTTACATCCTTACACACTAATAAACTTATTACTGCTTTAACTTAGATTGATAGTTATAAGTGATGATGGACAGGGCACATCGTTCGAAGGCAGTAAGGATCTAGTGTCCACGGAGTATTGGTAGAAATAGCGCTGGAAATTCAAAGGCGGGCCGATGATCTGGTGAAAATGACGGAGAACCCAACAAGCAACGCAGAACCGATCGATTAAATTGGGAAAGGTCTATGACCAATTGTGGGCATGTATCAGCCGACGATGATGATTACTTCGATGGGATATAAACTTAAACAAGTGAACGTTATTAATTGAACTAGGAACCAATAAATCGGCTGCAGCTACCTCCAGCTACGGAACCAAGCGGTGCATATATTACAATGCTATTCCTGACTTACATATATACATATATATATATTTATATTTACGTCATGCAGCACGGAGCCGAGTGCAGCGGCCGCTGTGCCCAGCTCCACTCGATTCCTCTAGAACATGCCAACGCTAGGGCATGCATATGCATCTATCGATGGATTAGTCCATACGTTCATCACTCAAGTTCCATGATGATGATCAATGCCGTTAATCATGTCACTTATACCGCTTATTTGATACTGGACTCTCGAACCCTGAGTCCTCGGCCTAAGCTATCATTAGATTTTTCCTTTCTGGTAATTCTGTTTTATATCATAGCAATAACAATTCTTCTGTTATTGCTATGAATTTACTTATGCAATTATGTTAATAAGTACAACGAAGTTACATATTTTTTTTTATCCTCGTGCCCTTCAGGTGACCGGTTATCCTTTGCCTTGTAACACGAAGGTCTCTGGTCCGATTTTAGGATCACATGTAACGAAGTTTGGATGATGATATTGGGTTTTCCCTCATGTATAGTCACAACCTTTGGCGAAGAGTTCAATGTGGTGCAGTCAGCCAACGGTCACGGTTCCACCACCACTGGACTTCATCAAGGAGCGACGGCGGCGCGCCCTTCACTGGGGCTGCATCGACCATTACATCCCGGAATAAATAGAGGGGTGCCGGAGAACATCTCCCGGACGCTGCACTTGGGATTTTTTACACAAATTAGTTCCGGCGCGCTCGGACGCAGCATCACTGAAATTATTTTACAGCCAACAAGAACACCAATTAAAAAACCCCATAGACCTACTTCCGCTTGACGCCAATCAGACTTGGCCACACCAAGAGTTTTCTACAGCACCCTATGACAATAGCATTAATAGTATACAACGATACCAAATAGTACTAAGCAAACAACGGTTATCCGGTTTGGAGGGCGCTGAATCTAGTAAGGTTATTAAGGTAATGAGATTAACATCTTATGCCTTACGATTACCATAATAAGATGCTGTGTTACCGTTGTAAGCAAGCGTATCATTTACCATAAAGTAAAAAGTCCCACTCATCTCGTCGTTTCGTTCAATAATATAAATCGACCGCCACTATCATTTCAACCGATGGACGTCCACTGCTGGGCATAGGTCTCCTCAAATGTATCCCACAAAACAAATTAATCAACATATAAGAGACGGATTAGTCTGACTAATCTGATTCTTCATCCACAGCTTCAATCTCAATGTCATGAAATTACATTCAAGGGTCTGTATTAATATTAGCAAACAACCCACTTAATATTCCCACTGCTGGGACTAGAGTACTCGCAAGAAGAGTGTTAAAGTCACTTAACGACTTTCGTTGTCGATCCATCAGCCGAAGCTCGAGCTCTGTGGAAATCGAACCCGTACCTCTGCTGAGACGTACAGCGTCTTTCATCGTCACCATCATCAGACGACAGATGTCCACAGCTAGACATAGGCCACACTCAAAAATCTCTACTTCTCTCGATCCCACGCTGCCCGCGACCTTTACCACATCATTGGACCACCTAGTGCTCAGCCTGCCAGTATTGCGTCTTCCAGTACGTGGTCATCAGGCGTCAGTCCGAGCGATGTCTCCTGCCCATTGACACTCGAGATTAGCAATCTTTTGGACACTTCGTCCACTTTGGTACAGCGTCTTTAGCTCATTGTAAATAATACACGAAGAGTAGTTTCTATTCGTGGTGAAGAGGTGGCGATGCCTCCCGGCGGCAGTGATGCCTAGTAGTTTCCGGTTGTGATCGATTCGCAGCGACGGAAGTGAACTTTTTATGGAGTTGATGAAGTGCAGTCGGCAACTTGCGGCGAGCTTTGCACTTTGATTTTATTTAAAAAGATGCGGATAAGTTCTCTCTTAGTGCACATTGAGGAGTTATGGCGCCAGGAGCCCGAGCAGCCCGTGGAGCATCGTCTAACCGGAAATGTATATAGCTACTAAACCGAAGAGAATCATTTTAACTTAAAATTGTGGATAACTTAAAGTTCATTCATTCATCACTATCAGCCTTTAGCTGGATATAGGCCTTCCACAACGTCTATTTTTCCATTGGGGAGTATTGCCCATAAGTCGGCACCCTGGGTATGCGGGTTGGCGACTGTAAGCTATTGGTGGGGATATGGAGATGTGGGAGGATTACAGACTTAAGAGGAATGTTGCTAAATTCATAAGAATAACGGTTGATGCAGGATGTTATCATTTGGAATATTGTTGGGGGAAGAATAGTAATAGCTGTGGTCTTCATTGGACAGATGAACCCACTGACAGGATGTGCCAGTAATGGTCGCAGAAATATTATGCTGACCTTTCTCTGGAGTTTTCCTTCTATAGTCGCCTTTTACGACGCGCTGAAAGTAGTATAGGAGTGGGGATTTTCTAACTCTTCTTCTCTTCATATATATCATTTTATTACCAGTGATCTCTACCAGGGACCGAGTAGTAACCATCGCAGCTACTATTGCCTGCCGCCAAATACTAGAGTAAGGGTTCCCGCACAAAAATTCACGGGATCCAAGCCAACCTCACCTGCTCGTGGTGCAGCCTGCTAATCAACAAACGAGGCTCTGGCTCCCGCCAACTCGCATTAGACCAGCGTGGTGGGAAATGACCGAAATCCCCCATATGATCGGCTCTGGTTCCAATCGGTACCGAACTGCTGCATGCTGACTGTGAAGAACATTGGCAAGGCGCCGGAACCCGGGCAGCGCAGGACCGATCGATGTGGACATCTTTGAGGGAGGCCTATGTCCAGCAGTGGACGTCTATCAGCTGATGATAATGATGATGTTGATGAAACAGTACTATACAAACTTTACTATATTCCAGTTTGAAGGGCGCTGTAACTACTAATGTTGGTAAATACAGAAAAATATAGTAAAATATTGTTACATTAATTATACGGTAGATGGCAACACCATGGAGCGCTCGTATGCACCAGCCCACAACGTGGACCTAGTTGAGATGATATACACTACACTATATTGCGCTCACTGCCTTGACACATGTTAAGTCTGGTTACGGTCACTAGTTATGTCTTCTTCTTGTGCCCCCGCAATTAATGAAGATTGGACACCAGTTCTGCGAATCCATTCACATCATCTTCATCTCAGTCCATTCGTTGACGTTGTCCAGCTTTCTCTTTTTTCACTAGCTACAGCGCCCTACAAACCGGATTACACTACTGTTTGCACACCGTTTGTCTGCTGCAATAGGGGCTGCAGTGATACCTGGACGGTCTCTGGCAATAGAGACCTTCCACACACAATGTGAAATCTGAGGAACATGTAAAAGCACCTTTACAATGAACTCGGAACTCATCTAGTTATGATATTCAGGAAAGTTTCCGTCAAAGATGCATCATCGTCAAGAGATGTATTAAATATACCGACTTTAATATGGGGGCGGGGTAGCCGGTCACGGGGTGGGAACACGTTGCATTTTAACAAGTTTAAAATACTTTATGCATAGACATTAAGGGTGGAGAGCCGTGGAAATTTCGCCGGATGTAAAGCAGCGCCCGGCGGCGGCCAGTGGCACATAGGAAGCCCGCTGATGCTTCTGATTAACTTAATATTACATACGCATACATAATGATATTTTTCAAACCATCGTTAACCGCTCGATGTCCACTGCTGGACGTGGGATACTTTTTGATAACCTCAACAATAAAATCGGGACTAAGGTTCACCGGATGTTATAAACCTACTAATGACAAAGTGGCGCTAGTTATGATATCCTCGTACACAGGAAAACTGGAAACACATCTCTTCTACCAGATACCACTACAAATATTACTGTATTCCGGTTTGAAAGGTGCTAGTGTAATAAGACTTAAAACTTACGTCACAAAAAAACACATTGTGGTCGCTTTGAAACAAGATGTTAAGTCTCGTTACTCACGTTTTTATATAAGTTACAACGTCCTTCAAACCGGAATAGTGTAAGGTTTACACACTACTTTTTGTCATCTGCAATAAGAGGTCCAGTGGCACCTAAAGGGTGTCCAGAAATAGAGACCTGGCACCTGTGCAATATATTCAATAGGACACAAGGACAAGAATTAAGTCGTTTATAAGTAAGAGTTAATACATATATTTAACTTAAAGCTTGAATTATATATAGATACAATTTAGCCTTTTGTTATATAAAGGAAACTAGATTAAAACAGTTTAAAATTTTAGTACCTATGTCTACTTAAAAGGTACTTAGATATACTTAAACAACTTTTGTTTTGATTATCGGTTAAATATAATACACAATACTAGTTTCAGGAAACTATTGAATAAAGGGTGATATTTAAGTGCAGATTTAAATGTAACATATGAAACGGTGGTGGGGAGGAACGGGGGATTAGGGACGGGATGTGCCTCGCCGGTGCGTTTCCGTTCCGTTCGCCAGTTACATCGAACATCCGCGGTTTGTGAGAGCCGACTTCGCTTCAGCAGCGCTCGTTGTTCAGCGTTTGCTGCACGACAGAGGGAATGCGATTAGAGATGAATTTCATGAAAAATATCTTCAGGAACTTTTCGAACTGATCCTTGCTAAACTAAAAGACATATAATATATTTATCATCATCATCATAGGTCTTTCCGAAATAAATCTCTACATCGATAGGTCCTGCGTTGCAGTCAGCATAGCCTCCGGCAACGCGGAGCATTAGGACTTGTTGTCTGTAAGGGTTCATATGGGGGATTGGGGCCGTTTGCCACTACGCTGGCCCAATTCGGGATGGTGCGAGCCAGAGCCACATTTGTTGATTATCAGGCTGCTCCACGAGCAAGGGAGGTTGACTTGGATCCCGGGAGTTGTTATCCGGGATAGAAAACCATAACACATTTAATACTTACAGTAGGTTAACTTTCAAACAAAAAAAAGGATATAACAGTTCGTTCATTCCTAGTGTTCAGCACAGACGTAGTCGCTATTAATCACCACTACAACCCCCCATTGATACCAAGCAGTGCCTTGCAAATATTACTGTGCTTCAGTTAATAAAATTACTGGAAGTCAAGGCTTAACATGCATCACAAGCGGTATTCCGCTGACGAACTGACGCGGAATATCTTTCTATGACAGATTATTACTTGGTCGTTGGAAACGTAAAATATTTGAATACACAAAGCCAACAATCGCTCGGTGGAGAGGAGATGCTGTGTACATCAGCACGCAGCTAAGATTCGACCAGGTTTATCTGAGGACAGTCAGCTTAAAGCAGCGCCGATAGCGGACACAACTAATAATGCAACGGCCGCTAGTTACAAATCGCAATACGTTGCACCTGGCCGGACGGTTGAAACGGTAAAGTGGGCTCTTGTCACCCACCGCCCACCACCACCGCCGCCCGCCCACGGCCACCCCGCCGCGGTGTGGGGTGGGCCCGATATCAACTCCAGCGGGGAACGTGTGAAACGATTTTTAAGAATATATTTTATTATGTACTGGGAATTCTTCGTGTGAATTTTTCACGTAGCTCGCACCGCGCTGGAACCCGCTCCTCATGGAAATTATGCTGCACGGAACATTTTAAGATTCAGCTTCCAATTGTCTACGTGCTCCGGTGTTAACTTAGCTAGGTAACAGATTTATTATAACACCTAAACCCTACACCAATTACTTCACCAATTTAGAATTAACTGCAGCAATCATATGAATAGGTATAAGTTCTATCGCTGCCTCTCTCCTGCATCAGTTCTCCTCTCTCGCCGTTTACCACACGCCGGAGATGAGAACTTTCTAGATCAAGGATACGGATCGGATGTGTAGTGTAATGTCCATCCTTACTGGTTACCTGGCCAGTAAAGACCGCTTGGACAGTTACTGTGACAATTACCTGCCATGAATCGAACACTATACTATAAGTCCCCACAGCTGTGGTGTCGGAAGCAGTGTGATGCTGTGTAAATATCCCGGCCTCATTAACACCAGTTCACCGCCTCATCAGTTTCTTTTTATTAAATGCATCTATTGATGACGACGTCCACCTGATGGTGAGTAATACGCCTGCCCAAGTGACGCTAGTTAAGTCTAATGTATATACTGCACCAGATCGCAATAGTCTCCTGAGACCTAAGATGTTGAGTTTCGTTAGCCCAGCAACTATACTAGCTACAGCACCCTTCGAACCGGAACACAGTAATGTTTGCACAGTACTGTTTGTCTGCTGCAATAGGAACTGTGGTGATACCTAGACGGTCTGTAGTAACAGAGACCTAACATCAATAAGAAGTAGTCTTAATGTTACAATTAGTTCAAGAACTTAATAGCTTCAAATAGATAATCAACTTCTTATATACTGATCCCCTTACCGCTGCACAGTATTCAGCTGCAGTAAACATCACCGAAGACGATATAGTAAATAGGTCACCGAGGAGTTACAGAATTTTCAACTGATCTTAATATTTGAAGAAAGTCCCAAAAACATTGTGGATGAGGTAAAACTCTCTGTTTCATCATAAAATAGAAACCAGTAGTAATAAATAGTATATGTAGTGTGTCACTGAGACTTCAGTGATTACTACACGGAGCCGAAATAGAGATTCACTGAAAGTTAGGTGAGATATGGTTATAGGAAGATTCGTTACTTGCTGGTGGTGGATCTCTGTTGCCGGAGACTGTGTAGTTAGTTACCACCGCAGCGCCTGTTGCAGCCGACAGACAGCACTGTGCAAACATTACTGAGTTCCGGATTGAAGGGCGCTGTAGCTAGTGTAATTGCTGGGCTAATGTGACTTAACATGTTATCTTGAGGCGATGAGCGCAATGTGGTGCAGTTACTATCTTAATCAAGCGCCATGTTGTCAAAGGCAGGCCAATCACTCAACATCAAGTGATCTACCTTCTCTTCTGGTTCTGTGTTGAATAAAAAAAAAATAATTGTTTGTTCAAAATTTAATAAAACATACAAAACTATCTGAATTATGTAATGAAGTTAGTTAAAGCATTAATTACATATTGTATACTCAATAGAAAAATCTCGCATCAGCACCAGGTCTTCGTCAACCGCTGTCTTCGCCGAATTCTCGGTATACACTGGCCCAGGACATCTCCTAGAGTCTGCGGCGGATCTCCAATCGATTTACAAATCAGGCGTCGCCAATGAAAGTGGACTGGTCATACTCTACGAAGAGATCCCAAGCAGGCGCTTGACTGCACCAGACAGACCTGGCGTCGCATAGTAGCAGACGAGGCGACGAAGATGGAGAGGAGTGGAACAAGAGAATAACTGCAGACGCCTTTTGCCCCATCTTGAAATTATAAGATGTTAATGAATGAAGAAGCCCAAATTAGTCAGGCTGTACCTTGGAGTCAGGTTCCACGTATGATGATATAAGGAACACATAACAATAAAAAATTACTTCCTGATTTATAAAGTACTTTAGAGAGTCTCGTAGGGTAAAAAAAAGGCTTTAAAATTTTGAGTGGGAGCCGTAACGCGTGTGGCACAAAGATGACCAGGGTGGATGGAGACAATGCGGGCTTTCGGCAGATATTTGTTTTAAATTATACCGATTCAGACAATGTTGCCGAGGGAAAAAACTTGGAGCAGCCCGGCCGGCTGCTGGGATCATAAGGCATTTTTCCGAACACACACGCTCCCTCCACTCCTCCCCTCCCCCCCCACCCACTACCCACACACTCCAACTCCCGCGTCTCCCACTCCGGCGCCCACCACCGATCTGGGCGCTCGATCTCGCAGAGTAGTCCGATGGGTGCGCGCAGAGGCTGACACACGACGCGCACTTTACGATTACGTCCGTATAGTCGTGCTGATGGTATTCAAGTGCTGCGCATAAGCTAGCTAATGTTACTTACCGATAAACAATGATTTTACTTAACACCATGTGACGTCATTTATATAAATATATATGAACAAGATATACTTACTATATAGGATTTAATATTTATGTATATTTGTAAGTTGATATAAATTGTTGAAGTTAATCTACTGATTGTACTTAAACAAACTTGAAGATTTTAATAAGTTTTCTTGGCTATTTTTATGAAAGAAGCGCGTATGTAACTAATATCGGTAGGTAAATGAATAAATTACAGGAGGGAGGTGTAATCGTTGTGTCTGCGCGCGGCGTGCTCTGTGCACACTCTTTGCTCCTTCGCCTCGCCGATAGCCGGCGATGTGTGCGGCTTCGGAACGCTGAAAGACGCCCTGTGACGCCGGGGCTTTCCTGAAAATGTGCGCGGCCACCACCCGCAGCCCGCACCCCGCCGCACAGCCACCCCTGCTCCGCGAGCGCACGCACACAGCGCCGCGCGAGAAAAAACGCACACCGAGAGCGAGCACGCGCGCGCGCGTGTGTGTGTGAGTGTGTGTGTGTGTGTGAGTGCTGAAAGATTACTCCTATGTAGCTGCGATACATACCGGCGCGGCGAAAGGCGGCGCGCGCGTGTGCGTGCGCGGCGCGCGTGTGTGTGCCGTGCGCGGCGTGTGCCGTGCGGGCGTGCGCGTGTGCGTTGTATTGACATTTTTATATGTGAACTAGCGGCGTCCGCTCGCGGGGCGTTGATGTCGCCATTCAAATTTCCATTTCTTATTACACTATTCAGATTATAAGCGTCTCGGAGAGCGCGCTTAATTCGGTGAACATTAAACCCTGTACCCTGGCCTCCGCCAACGGCATTACCGCCGGAACAACCAAAGCGGAAACACCTTGCAGAAAAAAAACCGCTTTACACTCGCAATTTTTTTTAAATTTATTATTGAATATCACCTATTTACTAAGTAACGATGCATAGTTTCTGATTCTGCAGAATCTCTTCATCATTGTCATCGGCCGATAGATGTCCACTGCTGGACATAGGCTTGCTACAAAAATCTCCACCTTTGTTGCGGTTGATATGAAGGGATTGGGCCATTCCTACCACGCTCGCCCAATGCGGGTTGCACCGGGAACAGATGACGTTGGCTTGGGTCCCGTGGGTCGTTGTGCGAAACCCTCTCCACCCCTTAAATGTATAGATAGATTATAAAAATTTCACGAAATTCAGTATGAAATACATTCAGCTCTGTTGGCTGCACGGTTGCACGGCTGCAGGGCTGCACCGCATTGCGAGCTGTTCCGCTTCTCCAATAGATGTAATTAGTTCGCTTCGAAGCAGCCCTGCGTACATTAATGAATGCTTTAGGACTTCAAGGTGTCCTCGATTCGCTTCATACATATTGCTTTATGTACGGGTATGTACCAGGGGGGATCAAAAGTAATGAGAATGAAATAGAGTATAATGACTATTTATAACTTAATCATTTATTTTTTTACATAGTCTCCGAGTCTGTCAGCACACCGAGTGGCAGCGCTTTGCCAATGCTTCAATCCATTTCACAAAAAAAAAAAGTTGTCTCAGTCCTGCAAAAAGCTCTTCACAGCATCCATCACCTCGTTATTATCTTCGTACCTGTTTCCCTTTAAGTATTCTTCCAATTTGGGTAACATAAAAATCGCTAGGCGCCAGATCTGGTGAATCAACCAATTCGAAGCCAGCTTGCTGAATAGCAGCCATCGCATCTGCCGAGTTGTGCGCGGGTGCGTTGCCGTGATGAAACAGCATGCCGCTTCTAAGTTTCCCTCTCCTTTTCTCTTTGACGACATACCTCAACATGGGAATTAAAGCTGCATGATATTGGTCTGTAATAGTGGTTCCACTCTCCAGGTAGTCAATCAACAATATCCCTTCTGAGTCCCAAAATATTGAGGCCTTGCCAGCCGATGCCACGGCACGAAACTTCTTCGGTGTCGGTGATGATGACCGTTTCCATTGCGAAGATTGCTGTTTCGTCTCGGAACCAAAATGATGGAGCCATGTTGCGTCCATTGTTACGATACACGACGTTTCAACATGGATTGAACACTTCCACATGAAACGCCCGATTCTTGGATTACGAGTAAGTATCTGATGGTAACTGTTCGATCGCTCAATACAATTTTCTCGACTTTCGCAATATTTCCTTGCGTGACTGACGTCGATGGACGTGGTGACGGCCGCAACGATGTTCGTCTTCCGTGCTCGTTTTTTCTACCTGAAATTGAGAAGCCCACCTTGCGACAGTGGAGTACGGCGGAGCAGACTCCCCTAATGTTGCCTCCAGATCGCAATGAATCTCTTGCGCCGTTAACTTTATTAAACAGAGCTATTTAATGACGGCTCGCACTTCGCCTTTCTCCATTTTCAGGAATGCGTTCCGACACCAAGCAAACATATGAGTATCGGAAATTTTTTTCATTATCAAAATTACAATTATGTATCTGAACTATACCACTATTTCTTTTTTTCCTCACCAAGGAGTATATACGTTGTTCTCACTACTTTTTGATCCCCCCTAGTATAACAAGTCTGCCATAAATACTGTGACATAAAAACTTTTCTTTTCTTCACGTTTTCAATTATTTTGAATTTGGAACACGTATATTATTTTAAAAACTTGTTCGATTTTGCGCTGTTTCACATATATATTCGTCATTACAATATCGAACGGGGTGGGGGGTGCTAAAGTAAATAGTATTGCAGCGATCGCCTTGCACAAAGTGGGTGCGGAGTAGGGAGCCGCTCCGCTCGCTCATATTGCAGACCCTACCAAAGCTGGCTATCAGCCCAGCCGTGTGTTCGTATCGCGTACTATCCATAGATACAACAACACTCACTCTGTCGAACACCAGAGAAGATGGGGGCGGCCCCGTGCTGCTAGCTGTTACAACTACAAAGGCTTATGGCAAGAAATAAAAATTCCTAGTATTAGGACTCCGTCGCGTATTATAAAACAAGACCTGAAGCACGGTGCTCGGTGCTTGTCGTCGATGTACAGGATATGTCCCAAATCAATCTTTACAATTAAATATGGATGGAGTGGATCGAAACGAACAAACCTGTCGCGGTGCAACAGGCTGGTGCAAGGCACGGAAATATTCTCTTTACTGATGGAAACATTAACACGATTGTAGCAACACCACAATAAGCAAAATGATAATGTGTACGCTCACAGGTCTAAAGAAGCTGATCAAGTGGTGGTGGTCGGAAAAGTACAACGTGATCATCGTCCTGCGGCAGTGATGGTTAGCGAGGCGTGTCTTATCAGGGAGTCACGAAACTAAATTTTTGTGAAAAAGGAATGGGAACTTCAGCAAAAGTGTACCAAGATGGAACATGTCGTGAAACCTCGCAGCAATATACTTTTTAAAAATATACCGTGGATTTTGCAGCAGGACTTTGCATCTGCACCTGGTCACAAGGCACGAACTACCCAAGCCTGGCTTGAAACCGACGATTTTATAAGAGCTGAAGACTGGCCCTCCATCTAGCCTAGACCTCAACCCGTTAGACTTCAACGTATGGTCAGTTTTAGAGGACATGGCGTGCTGCTGCTCTAAACGACACGGCGACATTGAGTCCCTAAAAAAATCTTTAGAGCAAGCAGTGGTGGTGGCGGTAGCGGGGGTGGAAATTTCCCTTGGAAACAGTGCGTAAATCCATAGATTCGTGATACGTGGTCAAACAGATTAAAGGCTTGTATAAAAGCCAAAGGTGACCATTACGAATAGATTTTTTTTTCGCCGAGTCCAATAAATACGTAGGAATAGTTTTCAATAACGTTACATTGCTTCTTTAAAAAATGCATTCTCATTTGTAACAGAAGTTAGGGCCGGACTAGGTATATATGTCAGCCCTGTAGTCCCAGGCTGGTAAAAATAGGACTAAGGTATTGCCTGCCTGTCGTACAAAGCCACTAAAAGGATCGTCGGGTTTGAGGGCTTTGAAGCTGAGGGCCCACAGAGCTAGATAAACGAGCTTTAGGAGGACGGCAAATACGTGGTGGTCTTGTATTTGTCGTAGCACACCGCGGGTGCTAAGGAGAGCTTTACCCTTCCGTGGGATGTTTTAAGCAGAGTGCAGGGGACGTGCCGGTGCGTTCGGTAGGTGATCCCGAGCCCCTCCTAATGCACTGAGGGAGATCACCGAGGAGGTTTTACTGGGTGGAAGCCCCACATAACCTTGTCTCCTCTCAGAGGTAAGATATCTTTTAAGAAGATTTGCCCCGCGATAAAAAAAAGTATTATGTGTGTGTCTGTGTGTTTTTTTTTTAAATACTTGATTACTTGTGATCTCCTGTTTTAGTACTGTGTTTGATTTCCAGGTCTAAGTTTATAGTAATGTTGGTCATTACTACTCAAAAATGTACTAAAATGATAACAGGAATAGCAACCCCGAGATAGATAAATTAAAAGCTGAAGTAGATGATATCAGGGTTGTTGGAGACAATCTGAGCGAGAGAAAGAGAAGAATAGAAACGGTCGGTAGAGGTCTGTATGCCATAAGACACTCTAACCCTTAAGCCGAGAATTATATTAAAGGGTTAAAAATTAAAAAAGAATGTTTATTTACTATTAGCAATAATAGGTTAAACATAACTGTGTTCCGATTTAAAGGGCGCTGTAGCTAATGTAATTACTGGGATAACGAGACTCGACATCTTATGTCTCAGCTGACGAGCCCAATGTGATGCAGTATACACACCATATTAACTAGCGCCATGTTATTATGGGCAGGCGTATCACTTACTATCAGGTGAACGTCCCGCTAGTCTCGTCATTTTGTAAAATAAAATAATAAAATTATTGGACAACAATTTATAAACCAATTACATTACCGCTGTAGACGACTGTACTATTATTATACAATTGCGCAATAAATACAGCGCGAGTACAGTCGCGATCAATCCCCCGTCAAATCCATACGCTAACAACCGTTGCAAATGAATACACCGCATTTCATTGACGTTGAAAACTAGTCGACCCGACTGTACTTCCGCTTGAACGGTTCGACGTGAGCGTTCGGAAAAAGTTAAGTACATTCGCGATCAATTTTCCGTAAAATCGATGACGGTACAAAAAGGTTATATGCATTTATTTAACGTATCGTATAGCCTGAGGCACTCTCATCAGCTTCAGCCAAACCGCATTGGGCCAGCGTGGTAGAAAATGGCCCAAGTCCCAATATGAACCCCTACATACTACAGCCCCTTGGTGCTCAGCGGTGTGGAGGCCATGCTGAGAGTGGAGATCTTTGGATGAGTCCTATGTCCAGCAGTGGACGTCTATTAGCTGATGACGAAGATGGCCTGAAGCATGCGACGCGGTAACAGGCACTTGGACTCATTTTTACTCGGTATTAAGTTACAATGAGGCTGTGTATGGTGTAGTGCGCTCGTCCATAATGCCCCAGCATCATCATCATCATATTTTTCTATTCTACCAAGAGACGACACAAGCACTTCACCTAATAATAAGTGACAGTCTTACCTATAATAATGTGGCTCTAGCTAGAATAATATACATTGCACCATACTGTTCTCTTCGCCTTAAGACAGAAAATGTTAAGCATGAGACTTCCTCCTCACATCTTTATCCCCAGTAATGTCACTAGCTACAGCGTCCTTCAAACCGGAAAGCAGTTACATTCGCACACTACTATCTGTCGGCTGCAATCGTCGCTGCGGTGATACCTAAATGCTTACATATGCTTCTGGGGAAGTCAAGGTTATGTAGGATTTTTATCCACTAAAACCCCACGGTGGTCCTCCTCAGTGCGTGGCGGGTGCTTCCCAGCGCTACGCCTAAAAGCACGTCCCAGAAGGAGTCGTAGTTATCCTCAATACCCTCGCTTTCCTATGACAAGCACCAGATCACCTCTCACTTGATGTACACCCCGGGCTCGCTTAGTCGGCGATGAGGGATTCCAGTAAAGCCCACGAACCAGAAAACCCTTTTAGTCGCCTTCTACGTCAGACCGGGTTCACCTTAGTCCTAATCTTATTAAAATGCTCGATACTACAGAACAAACATTAAAACAGATCTATGTCCAACTGTGGATGTCCATTGGTTGAGATGATGATGAGGAGGAGTTAAAGTGCAACGGTTTTCACGAACCCGCTTAGACCACCCTCATATTGTAAAACTGCTGTCAATATATGAGACAATCTGGTTAAGTTTATCGGCTGCAATAGGAACTGCTGTGGTCTCCGGCAACAGCTCACCATCAGCAGAACCACCGTCAGCAGAAAAGAAAAATTAAAAAAAAAAACATATCTCACAAGAACTTACATGGAGTGAAAACAGATGGAATTTCTCAATTATCACGTCAAATGAGAGCTGGCGAACGATCGGGATGTATGACACTACCAAACCCTCACCCCCAAGCACCCGCCGCGCCGCGCCCCCGCGTCCTTACGGCGGCGGCGGAAGCAGGGGAGAGGGTGGTTTGACCCATTTATCCCCCGCAAAGTAATAGCGTACTTGTAATATATTATTAAAATGCAAAGACCGTATCGGTAATCAGGAGCTTCCTCTTTAAGGACTCACGACGTAGACACTTCCGGTATTTATTTACCAAGCTACTAATAGTAGTTTTTAATGTCCAGCAGTGGACGTCTATCGGCTGATGGTGATGATGATGACGATGATACTAGTTTTTGTACACAATCTAAAGTTCGTGGGCTCCGTAAGATGTTGGGCGGAACCCTTACACCCCAGAATGACGTTCACTTGATGGTAAGTGATACGCTTGCCCATAACACTGAGGCGATAATTAGGGTGATATACAAAGCGTCACACTGCGCTCTCTTTGCTTTCAGACATAAGATGTTAGGGCTCGTTACCCTACCAATTACACTAGCTACAGCGCCCTTCAAACCGGAACATAGTTACGTTTGCACAGTACTGTTTGTCGATAGAAATAGAAGCTGCGCTGGTACTTAGAAGGTATCCGGCTATAGAGATTTATCACCGGTATGATTATCTTGACTCCACCATAAAAATCTTCGTTGTATCTTAACATCGTATATAATATTAAGGTCAACTGATAACAGATTGATAAGGAAAAAAATCAATTTTTTTATTCGCCGAATATATAAAAAAAATGGTAGAGAGACGCATGCGCTGGTACGGTCATATTATGCGAAGACCAACAACGTATATGGTGAGGGTAGCGCTGGACCTCGAAACTAAGAAGGAAAGCTCTGGTAGACCCTTGACTACTTGGTTGGCGATGAACAATAAAGGTGTAAAGAATAACAAATAGACAGAAGCTGTGACACAGAATAGAGATGGATTTAGAAGAATGACCAGGTCAACCTCAAGTTAAGATGGGACAAGGTCTAGTAAGAAGAAGTTGAATATATAATAAATGATATACACATCTCATTGTGCTCGTCGGTTTGAGATACAAGATGTCAAGTCCAGTTTACAGACAGTAGTGTCTCTGTTGCTGGAGACTGTCTAGGTACCGCAGCGCCTGTTGCAGCCGGCGAACAGTATTGTGGAAACATTATTGTGATCCGGTTTGAATGGCGCTGAAATTATTACTGGCGGTAGATCTCTTTTGCAGGATACCGTCTAGGTAGGTACCACCGCATCGCTTATTGCAGCCGACAAACTACAGCGAGATAATATTACAGTGTTCCGGTTTGAAGGGCGCTGCAACTAGTGTAATTGCTGGGGTAACGAGACTCATCATCTTGTCTCAGGCGACGAGCGCAATGCGATGCAGTGTATACCATTCTAGCCAGCGCCGCGTTGTTATGAGCAGGCATATTACTTACCATCAGGTGAACATCCAGGCCGTATCGTCACTTAATTAAATAAAGAAAAAAGCCATTCAATACTGCTATATTTTAAGTTTTAAGTTATATGTTTTTTATTTTAATATAACTTGTGTAAAACATTCGGATTCGAACCCGAGTGTGCGCTCGGGGAGGTAGACGCGGATGCTGCTCCGCCGACGGCTCGATGGTCCTCGAGGCGGGCACTCCGCGCCGCTGCCTCGCCGCGCCTCCAGTCACGTGACGCGTGACGTCTTACGCGTGCAAGACAAGCAGCACGAGGGGAGGCGGTGGAGGTGAGGATAGAAGTAGACACTAGAATCCTTTTCCATAACTGACTGTGTACTATACGTTTCATACTTCATTCTGTTCCGAAAGGCTACATTACTGCATTTAATAGGTCACCATCATCATCATCAGCCGATGCACATCCAACGATGAACATAGGCCTCGCCCAACGATCTCCACACTGATTGGATCCCAGCTGCCCACATCCAAAGGTGTTCCGTGACAGTAATAAATCCGTTGGTCCACTTTATGCAGCACCTTCCGGCATGAGTAATGCTTTAATCAATTATTAGTTTAAATATAACTTAATTCTAAGCTACCTAAGCAAGATATAAGTTGTAGCAGCGTATAACCCAACATCTGCGATCAGTGGAATCCGGCCGCGGTTCAGGAAGCGGCACAGCGGTCTAGCAACGGGCGGCAACATGGCGTCGCTCCCGACGCACGCCCGCTTGCCCGCGCTTCCGGTAACGTGGCTCCTGTAAGGAGAGTGTAAAGAGAGAAAAATCGCGAAGGAAACAATGGCAATTGTGAACCAGCGTGCGTTTTATCACAACTGAACAAAACAAAACAAAACACCTAGCGCCCGTTCCACCTAGGCACTCCTAACAAAACCTAGGAGCTGGCGCTCAAAGCGTGCGAAAGTAGAGCCCTCTTTATCTGAGAGCCGTCTGGGGGAGGGGGCGGCGGATTGGAGCGCGGGCGCGGGCGCGGGGTCGGAGGCGGGGGCGGGACGGGGATGGAAGGGAGGTTGGACAAGTGCATCTCAAAGAAATGCAGATTTTACACGTCGCTACACTTCGGATGTGTTGGATGTGTCGAGTTGAGATGTTTGTACGGTCAGCACAAACAACGCGCGGATCGGCCGCGTTCCCTTTCTTTACTACATGGCTACCGCATGAAGGTAATCCGCCAGGGTTAACACAGACATCTCTGGCGGATAACTATAAATACACCTCCACCAGGTCTTCCTACTGATCTAGGTACCAAGCTGTCAACAGCTTGCCTGCGTTACTGCCATAGGACTTGAAGGATCCTGAAGTTTGCGAATACATATTACCGTACGCAGGAGATGCAGCTATTCTCAAAGTTAACACAATCATCACACATGAAGAGAGGCACAAGAAAAAGTAGCTAGTGAAATTACTATATAAATATGGCATTAACTAGTGTTTACACTACAGAGAGCTGGTGGTCTAGTCAATTGAAAACACGAAGTGTTTGTAGCATTAACTGATTTTTATTCGACGTAACGACCGACTAGTAACTAACTAATTTTCTTGATGATAAATTACTTGCTATAATAATGTGGAGCTTGTTAAGATATTATACACTGCACCTCATTGCGCTCAGCGCCCTAATATGTGTGATGTTAGGTCTTACTCCAGCAGCTTTACTATCTACAGAGCCCCGCGACATACACAGTAATGTTTGCACATTACTGTTTGTAGACGGGAGCTGTGGTGGAGCCACCCTTTTTTATCGCGAGGAATATCTTCTTAAACGATACCTTACTTCTGGGGGGAAGACTAGATTATATCGGGCTTCTACCCATTATAACCCCCCTTGGTGGTATCTCCTAGTGCATGAGGAACGGCTCCGGGATCTTCTACGGAACGCACTCCTGCACTCTGGCTATAACATCCCACGGAAGGGCAAAGCCCTTAGCACCCACGCTGTGCTGCGGCAAATACAAGACCACCATGCTTTTGCCGTCCTCCTAAGGCTCGCTTATTGAGCTCTGAGGGCTCCCACCCTACAAGCTCACGAACCCGAGACACTTTTAGTCGCCTTGTACAACAGACAGGAAATACCTTAGTCTTATTCTTAATAGCTTGAGACTACAGGGCTGGCGGTGGTACCTGCCTAGACCATTTCCGGTTATATACAAGTTTTTGTCTAACTTTAACGTCTTGTATACAATAGTGTCCATTAAATTTACATATAAACTACTTGATGATAAACTGATTAAACTTTAATGTTTTTTTTTTTAAAATATACATCTCCGTCGGTATCACTCTTGGCAGAATGGTCGTGGTCATCGCTTCAGGTGTTGGTGGCCAGCTTCACAACACCTCGCACACTTTTCTCTAATGGCCGCCTTCTTGTACATTCGTGTAGTGATAACGAAGATAAGCAAAAATTATATATGTTATAAATATATATTAATTAAAATTCACCTGTCCTGCTGACGGTACTCGCCGAATATGACACTCATTATAGCGAGAAGGAAGGATTTCTCTAAAATATTTCAAACGTAAGGCGACACGACGCGATTCCCTTTCGTCTTACCCTTTGTGCAGTAATGTACGTGTAATATTAACTAACCTGACGGCGCCCTAAACATTACAACACACCCCCACCACTACCACCACCACCACCACCACCGCCACCGCCGCGTGTACACCCACCTCTGCAATACTGTTCCACAAATGACAACAAATACCTATTCAGTAGCAATGGGCAAGAAAGCGCAAATATTGAACAGCTGGTGGAGCAGGAAGTTCCTGGCATGGAGAACAGGGTATGGCAAACGCGTCGTAAGACGATCTGGTGATAGTACGATAGGCTGGTCGACAGATGACCTGGTGAAATTAGTAGTGTCGTCGGCTGCTGATGGCACAATGGAAATCGATTGAGAGGCATATAGATGAAAATGATGATGATCTTAATTCAATTAACATAAAGTATAAAAAATATAAATCTACGAGGATTATTGGAATAAAATTTAAGAACGACATCTAATTATCATCAGAAACAAAGATTGTTAACAATCAACTCTTGGACCACGCTGATGATGTTTAAGCCGACGGGGAATTCTTCTCGAGTAAAGCAGTCGAATCAAATAAAAAGACGACTACATCTCACGTACAAGCTAATTAATTTTATGTCATACCTCTTTCTGACCGGAAGATCAAAATGTGATCAAAGAAAATCATGATCGGTCCTCCATTCGATAGAATTTGCAACGCTATAATGTGGAAAAGGAAACGGGGCGATTTTGACATGGCCGCCGCTACCACGTCGGACGCGGACGTTGTCACAATTAAAAAGTTTTAATATGTACAAATTTGAATTTGGAATTCTTTTACCGCGCTCGTGTTCTTTTTCCCGCGCAAATTTCGATTCGAGCTCGGATTAGACGCTCCCCGACACTTCACACATTCAACCTAAGGGAAAGGGGAGAGTTCATCGGATTTTTGTTTTCGGCGTCTGAATGATCACCTCATCAATTTTATTTTGTTCTACGCGGGACGTTCACCTAATACTAAGTGACACTCTTGTCAATCGTAACGTGGCCCTATACTATGCTCATCGCCTTGAGACTTAAGAAGTCAGATCTCGCTACCCCAGTAATTTCACTAGCTACTGCGCTTTCAATCCGGAACACAGCAACGTTTGCACACTGCTGTTCCTCGGCGGAAGTAGGAGCTGCAGTGGTACCAACCTAGACGCTCGCCGGATACAGAAATGAACAGAACAGAAACGTATCATCAGCCATTAGATGTTCACTGATACGTATACCTTCCCATAGATCTCCGCTGCAATCGATTCCTACAACCTTCACCTTGCCGCCGCTCCAGGGCCAAGAAAGAAGACAGTCATTCGAGCAGTATGCCCTGCCCCTTGCGAGAAATACATTTAGAAAATGATGATTAAGGATCGGATCGGCAGTTATTACAATGTTCGGTAAGCAGACGGCAGCGGGGCCTGATCTCCAATAACAGTGAACGTTAAACTTGGCACATTACATGATCGTAATGTAAAACGATTAAATGGAAACTTTTTCCGAAGGGTGTACGGTACAGTGGCGGGCGCGGACTGCGGAGGTGATGCAACACCTAAAAACGCATTCTTTTTTCCTTCACCTGATGGTAATTGATACGCCTGCCCATACACAACATGGCGGTAGGTAATATGATAGATATAAAGTATCGTTACCCTAGTAACATCACTATTTATGATGCCTTTCAAACCGAAGCACAGTAGTGTTTGCACATTTAACGGCAGAGGTAGACGCTGAGGTGGTACCTATCTAGACGGTCACCAGCGACGGAGACCTACGATCAGATCTTCGATCATAAATCCTTTGGTCATTTACAAATAAAACCCAAAAGCCATTTATAATTGAAACTATGACAAGGAAGAAGAAGTACAAGTTAAAACGGATGTAGGGGTAAATAATGATCTTCTAGTAAATGTTTGAAGGACTCCTCACTGACTCCTCTTCTATGTCTGATAAACCTCCACACAAAGGACACGACCGATCAAGAGCTTGTGAAAATAAAATTCCGAAATTCAAAAAGTACACTTTATATTTTTCCGTCTTAGTTTTTGCTTTTTTTTGTCAGACTTAACTCTCTGTCTGTTCTTTTTCCATGTGATAAGTTACCACTTTATTGAAAAGTCACGGTTTAACTGAACAAGCCCGGTTGGAGATTCCGCCGCTGTCACACTGAAACGTGCGCTTGTCACACCCGCGCGCAGCTCCGTGAATTTGTACAATTAGACAATCGGCGCATCGGCGGACCGTGAGCCATTAGGGTTTTAATTGAAAATAGCGTAAAGACTGTAAATTGTACGAGTGCACCCCCGCACGCCCCCGCACGACCCCGCACGCTACCCCCACTCGCCCGCTGCAATGTCTCACTGTCCTCTTCGATTTAATTATTGCGCGGTCCCGCCGTAGCCGGTAATGAACAAAGTCCGATCCTCCTGCACCGGATGCTCTCCTCCGTAACTCCTTGTTCCTTTAACAAACACATTTTATATATAAAAAAAAATGACAGCGATATTCACAAGTACATATAACATGTTATACGATATATTAAAAGGATGCGTAAAGCCGAAGATCAGATTAAGTGACTTCCCTTGGGAAAGGCCTATGTCCAGCAGTGGACTACCGCGGGCTAATGATAATAACGACGGATTGAGAGGCTTTCAAGTGAAGAAACCAATACGTTCCAAATAATCATCTAAACCATGCGACATCGCCCAACCTGAACTAATCCAGCATGATCAATAGCTTTCACTCCCACCTTATGAGGAATGGCCCCTAATCCTAGTAGTCATATTTATATTATGAAGATACTGAAGGAAACATGGGGTCTAAAGATATATAAATGTGAAACATCCAACTTAGGACATTAAAGAAGCTATCCACAGTCAAAGTTAGCATCATTATCTAGACCGTAATAGGTTCACACAATTCTATTAATATGCCCACCAACGGTATCCTAGGTCTATTTCTCATAAGGATAGACATCAAGACCAACGGATTGGTCAAGTGTGAGTAGGCTGGATGAAGGTCTAAAAAATTAACAATGCCTGACATCTCATTTTAACCATTAACGATAGGTCTCTCTGGTGATATGTGCCACCTACTGATCCGGTTTGAAGGGCGCTGTAACTAGTATAATTATCGGTGTGACGATATTTAATATCTCATGTCTCACTGTCCAAAGCGGTTGGTGGGAGCCAGAGCCTCGTTTGTTGATTAGCAGGGTGCACCACGAGCAGGCGAGGTTGGCTTGGACCCCTTTAGTAGTACGGAAACCCTTACACCCCCAGAGATATCCAAAGTACAAATAAATAAATATACAATTCAATACTATTTTATATATTAATAAATAGGCCCCAATTAGTTGTTGAGCCCGCTATACGGTTGGCCGCCGGTGGTGGTGGGCCGGGACGCACGGACGCCGAAGGGCCCCGGCTCAATCGGCCGCTATCTGCCGACCGATCTGGGTTCGATTCCCGCGGGTTGTAATTAGATTGTTAGTCGCATGCGATATTAACGCGTCGACCGCCGCGCGCGCACCTTCTTGATACTTCACCACTCGCCGCTCCATTATCAAAATCGGCGACATCATCACGTTTGTATGAAGCAGCGAAATCACTGCGACCACTCCCACTGTCACAATATAGATATTTATAAAGGCTTATACGCACTAGAGTGTTTCTAATTTATCCGAAGGCACTTTTACTGCTGGTAGTGTCACTGTTGCCGGAGACCGTCTAGGTACCACCGCAGCGCCTGTTGCAGCTGACAAACATTACTGTGTTCCAGTTTGAAGGGCGTTGTAGCTAGTGAAATTAATGGTGAAATCGCAGTAATGTATGCCGTCCGAATTAGCGCTATGTTATGAGTAGGCGTATCACTTACCATCAAGTGAAAGTTTTTTTCATCTCGATGTTTCGTTGAATAAAAGAATACTGTTTTTTGTATGAGGATAAAATATTCCAATAGATCCCCTCTCTTCCGTAGGGGAAGTCAGCAAGGTTATGTGGTAACTTCTCTCATCCTCACTCAAAGCGGCCTCAACGTCTGTCGGCAGTACAGTTGCACTTAAAAGCGTTCCCATGGCCTTCTGCAACAGACGGTTGTCCTGTGAAGGATTAGCTAGACTAGGACCTAGTTTTCTCCTTACTATGGAACACAACTGCAGGCAACCTAACAATGTCTCAGGGTCTTTTGTATGTAGACCCCAGCAACCGCACAACTGGCCAAAATGACCGGAGACAACATCCAGATTTTGTGCAAAACCTCCTTGTATATTTTCAACATCCAATTTACGTCCCCACTGTTGGGGCGCAGGACTACCCTCAATATGAAGGCGATGGACCATAGTCACCATGCGGGCCCAATGCGGATTGGTGACTTCACACACACCTTACAATGAACTCTAATTCATGTGCAGGTTTCCTCGCGATGGTTTTCTTCACCATTTGTATTTCGCTGTGGTTACTTAATTTCACAAAAGTACGTAACTTAAATATTAAAGTTATCGGTACACGCCGAGATTCGAACCCGCGACCTACGGAATGAAGGCCGCACGCTCTAACCACTAGACCAGCGAGCTACTTATATACAGTAAATGTAAACTTTAAAAACTCCTTTCACATATAAACTCCCTATAGGGTCAAACTTAAATTTATAGTTTAAGGATACGTCAAACCGTATTATACCTTATATAGGCACCAGTAGAAGTCTAAAAGATAGTTGTTTCTTTTTTGTGACCCCAACGCCCAGGCACCCGCGGGATACTTAATGAGAAATAACGCTTTTAATGGACATTACATTCGTACAGACAAACACGCAACGCGCATTTATCAAACGCCAAGTTTTTTGCTTCCACTTGCACCACCATCAGGGAAAGCGTTGCAGTGTGAACTCCTCAACCCCCTGACAATGTTGCCGCGCGTACTATGTTGATATGTTATTTATGAAATATAAATACTAGCCTGTTATGTTTTGACAATTAGTATTTTTAAAATGTAAATAATAACTAAAGGGGTGTTAAGGGTTTCCGCACAACACCTCACGAGACCCAAACCAACCTCACCTGCTCATAGTGCACCCTGCTAATTAACAAACGAAGCTCTGGCTTCCACCAACCCGCATTGGGCTACCGTGGTGGGAAATGGCCCAAGTCCCCTTTATGAACTCCTACAAACGAAGGTCGCGGGAAGACGCTGGAAACGGGTAGCTCAAAACCGATCGATGTCCAGCCTATGTCCAGTAGTGGCTGATGATGATGAAATAATAACCCACTTAAAGTGCCTAGTGCTAGAAATCGTAGCTTTCTTTCAACAGGAGAGAGATAACTATTTAACCACCACCTTAAACAAGCGTGGGTTGGCGGAAATACATATCCATGATAGCTATCTGATCTTGAAATAAATCCGCTTCCTCTCTATGTTAATCACTCACTGAACGCTGAGTTGAGGATCGAACCTGTGCTGCCTTGTGTTGTACCGCGCATACAATCACATAGACGTAAAATATGAAGTTTTGCTACCCTAGTAATATTACTAGCTACATCGTCATCAGAAAGACAGAAGAGACTGTATCACGCTGATCGCCGACCTTCACTAGTTGAAAAGGCACTTTAAGATAAAGAAGAACATCGTCATCATCCGATAAAGGTCCACTGCTGAACATAGATCTTCCCCAAAAATCCCCAGATAGATTGATTCACAGTCAACAAAGCCTCCGGTACCGCCATGCCCTAGAAGCCATCGTTTATAGGGCTTCATACGGGAGACTTCAGTAGGAGCCAGGGCCTCGTTTCTTCATTAGCTGGGTGCACCACGAGCTTCCTCTGTACTAGTCACAGTGACCTTCAAACGGGACCATATTAACGTTTGCGCGCTACCGTTTGGGGGCGGAAATAAAAAGTGCTCCCCGTTCAAGTATCAAAACAGTGCAGCCGCGCTACAACCGCAGCTCGACGTCGATAAGAAAGTCAGTTGAGAATTTAATATACATAATTTCTTTTAACGTACATCGGGAGCGGTGGCCATTGCTGTTAAACTATTACTTTTATTACACATCGGCCGCGCGCCGCCGGACGCCATTGTCTGTTGGCGCGCGCGGTGCTGCCGGTGCCGCGGGGTGGGGGTGAAGAGATTGGGGGGAGTAGGGGGACGACAACCACAAGAAACAAATCAACATGGCGACGTATTTGAACAGGTGTCGCATTAAGATTAAATTCAAACTTTTTCAAAGCGACTGCACGAGTGACACGTTTACCTGATGGTAATTGATACGATCGCAGCGCTAATTACACACGGCACAAAGCACCACATTGCGCTCGTCACCTTGGGCCATAAGATATTGAGTATCGTTACCAAAGTAATGTCACTAACTATAACTCCCTTCAATCCGGAACACGGTAAGTGTTACCTACCTAGATCGCCCCGCCAAAATCCACCACCAGGAAATTTAGTCATAGACGAATCATAACTATGAAGATCTGACTGGTACTAGATCAATAATTGACTGCAGTTTCCTGAGTGAGGTGACTTCGCAGATGATGGGTTCATTAGACGTCATCCAGAATACGCCAGCGCTAATGTATTGACAGCCGGAACTCGACGATGCACGACAGCAGATTTACAACAGGATGACGGTAGCTAGACAGACGGGTTCAAACCTTAGCACTACCCAAACTCCTCAACATCATCATGTCAACTGGTGGAGGTCTCTGTATTGTTTTTCCTTTGCCTGCTAGTAAGTCGGAGACAACCGCAGCTCGTATTCACACATTAGACAATAGAGTGCAAACCTTACCCTGTTCCGGTTTGACGTGAGTTGCAGCTAGTGACATTACTGGTGAGACGTGACTTTACATCTCATGACGAGCACAATGTTCTGCTGATGAGTAGAGGTATCTGTTACTACCGGGTGAACGTCACGCTCGTCTCGTCACTCACTCTCGTGTTAGCTTAGAAGAGTCCTTCCGTCCAGATATGCCGAAGGAACCTTTAAGAGAAGAGTAAATAGGCTTATTCTGAACTAATGCGTTTTACCATCAAAGGGTACCATCAGGAACGGTCGTAGTCAAGCACTAAAAAAAAAATCCGGTATAAGACTCAGTTGCTGAAGACGTATCTATAGATACCGCAGCTTTTATTTCCACCGCCAAAATATAGTGTTGTATTATCTTAATCCGGTTTGAAGGGCGTTGTAACTAGTACAATTACAGGGACACTTGACACCTTATTACTCGGAGCGAATATAATGTGATGCGGTGTATATCATCTTAACTAGTGTTGCATTGTTATTTGCATACAACTTACCATCAGCTGCAGCCTAGGTCTTATTACCACGAATATATTATAATTATAACACAATGACTAACACTCACTTAATGGTAAGTGCTACATAAGAACTGTAACTTTAAGACGTTACTACTTATTTGGTGATTACGGGTATACATTCCTAAGGGTTCACAGGTCACCAACCACCAGCCACCAGCCACCTTAACCAGTAAATTGAACACTCATTATAACATTTGTATTGTCGGTTGGAATCGAACCTGCAACCGCGGGCTGCGGATACTATCGATATGTTACAATTATAGCCTCTAACCGGGGCACCTTTTGTCCAAACTTCCTGGAGTCGAACCGCAGACTTTCTTATTCATCCGTACGCACACATGCACACTCGCAACCTCTAATTACGTTCATATTGGTGACCACCTCAGGAGGCGACCAGCTGGCCGTGACGGGCATCGGTGATGCGGAACGCCAACCGAACTGACAACTCTACTACTATTGGTATAAACATCAAATTCAATCGTATATGTTTCAAGGATAGGTGAGCACGCGTATCGATATATAGGTTCTATTACTATTAACATAAAGTCGATAATCGCCGGATCGTTTTCGGCGAAGCAATGACATCACATTTCACTAACGTAAGGTCAATACCATGATAGGTGATTTCGCGTCAGTTATATTGGCAGGTCTCACCGACAGACTTAACTTAAACTTATATCTTACTCTTCATTTTGTTTTATTCAATGAAGAGGCTACACCATGAAGACGTTCACCTGGTGGTAAGCGATACACTTGCCTATAACAAGATGGCGTTACTTAGGATGTCGGACACTGGATCACGTCTAGTCGCCTTGAGACAAGGTATCAAGTTTTCTTACTCAGTAATTTCACTAGGAACAGCGACCTTCAAACCTGAGCACAGTACTGTTTGACGATAAAAATAAGCGCTGCGGTGGTAACTAGACTACCACCAGGTATTCAAATGATCAGTCTATGAACACCAGCATTCATGGTTATAACTGAAAGTTCCTCTCCTATACGAAAGCAAGGGTACATTCAAATAAAGAAACGGAACACGGTTATGTTTGCAATTTTTTTTTTATTCTACGAAGCGGTAAGACAATCACGACGGTCACTTGATGGTAAGTGATACACCTGCAGACAACAACGTGGCGCTAGTTAGGATGATATAAATAGCACAGCATTGTGTTCACCTTGTGACATAAGAGGTTAAGTTTCGTTAATCTTGTAACATCAATCGTTGCAACGTCCTTCAAACCAGAAAACAGTAATGCATTCCAGTTTTAAGGAAACTTTTACCAGTGGTAGGTCTCTGTTACCGGATACCGTATGGGTACGTACCAGCGTGACGCTTATTTCTGCTGCCAAGTAGTAATGTGCAAAGATTATTATGTTCCGGTTTAAAGGGCGCTGTAGCCAGTGAAATTACTAATAATAAGGGGAAATGAGACTTATCATGAGTTTTTTTATTTCGGAGGGGGAAAATCTTCTGGGGAAGTCAGAGTTATGTGCAGATTTTTACCCACTAAAACTTCTTCGGTGGCGACTTTCGGCGTTTGTAGAGGACCCAGGATCTCCGCTTGGATCACAATCGCGCTTCATTAATGCTTTGCTGAGGTAGCCAGTCCCAGGGTCTGCTTTATGCAGACCCTACCAGCCTGAGTATGAGTACTACTTCAATGACCGGCGACCACGTCCAGCCATTGTCCACCTCAGAATGAGACTCATGATCTTGTGTCAAGATGACGATCACAATGTGGTGCTGTAAATATCATTCTAACTAGCGTCATGTTGTTTTGGGCAGGCGTATCACTTAACATCAAGTGAACCTCACGCTTGTCTTGTCGCTTCATTGAATAATAAAAAATAAGCTTACACAGTAATGTTTAGAAATAGAAGCTGCGGTGGTACTACTAACTGTGCTGTCCAGCAATAGAGACGCACCAACATTGACGAAATCCTAAAATGGCCGCCGTTAAGTATAACGCCGTCGATCTGATGACGATGGCGGGAAAACGTCGGACGCGGCGCAGGCGCAGGCGCGGGCGCGGGCGCGTTCGGCGCGAAAAGCTTTGTGTTCACATCACTAAAAGCTGTGTGTTCCGTTTTAGTGGAGCGCTGTGCACGTCGGCGGGCATCGAGACGTAACGCGAATCGATATATTAGCATACATCGATACGATCGGTTTGTTAAAAACTGACCGCGGTAATTAACAAACCCCGTCGGACACATGTCGCGAAACAAAGGCGCGCGCGGGGAACTAATTACACGGGCGCGCGTGCGAGCGGGACGGCGACACGGCGGCACGGCGCGGCCGGCGGGTGCGAGCGGGACGGCAGCAGCGCCTAGATCGGAAACAGATTGGTACGCACCACTGGCTACGGACCGAATATCTCTCTCTTTTTTTTTCATATTAATTAAAAAGCAGTCGGTTTGATAAATGGTGAGCCGGGTCGATTTGTTTAACTGAGTTTCGAGGTCGCAAGGGTCCCGGTTAACCGAGTAGGGGATTAACTGTTAGTTCAAATTCTACGTTTAAGTTAGAAAACTTTGTATGTAAGGCTAATAGTGGACTTTGTATTGGGGTCAAGCGAAAACTGTCCACTCTTGCGCAATGTAACCTTTATGAGTTTTTATTCCACATTTAGTTCATTTCAAACAATATACAGCGCTTAATATTTTAACGTTGTAATGTACTAATAATATTAATAATTAGCTGTTTCCCGCCCGCTTTGCTGGCCGTAACACCCCAGCGACTCCCTTTGGGTAAGGAATTTTTAAAATCCATTCTTAAATGACCTCTAAATGGCCGAAGCAATATATCTTCATAATTTTGAGTGTTCACGTCTGATATATATAAAAGATTACAGCTAGACTAGCGCTTGTTTTATCACATGGCACTTAAGCCATCCTCACAGCAGTGCTGTCAGGATAGCTTGCACAGCACCGCACGACATTGCTTTCGTGAACCTATTTCAACAGCAACTTATTCCACATCAAGGCTGTTACGATCGCTCCAATGTCGGACGTATTGGGAGATTAGAAGTGCATTTACATGTCAACCATAAATCTAGAAAGGATTGGCATGAAAAGTAGATAGTAAATCACAATTATGCAAATCTCTACCCCCCTCGGTAACCATCGAGATCCGAGCGACAACCATAAAATAGCTCTCGTCACAATAATGCGTGCATTCAGCAATAATATATACAAGAGCTTAAAACCGACGCCACTTACGGCTGGATTGGCTTCGGCGGCCATTAATGAGCTATTGAAAAATGATGGTAAATATAATTCGCCGCGTGGAAATTATCATAAGCCATTTGAGGGTTAAACATCTTTTCCCATGATCCAACGAGCCGGCACGCAGCTAAAATCAACTTTATCACGATTACATAAGGTCTAATTTCGCAGCCACCCGTCACATTCAATCAGTCAAAAGAGCATCAAAGATTTTTACATTGGAATACTTCACACAACTAACGTGTGATAGGAGAGTCCAAAATCGCGTGGACTTCTGCGTGAACAGGGTATGGTAATTCCTTTTAACCCATTAATGGCGTATGCAAATTTAGTCGGTCTGTATGCGCGTGCAAGGATTCGGTCGGGAGGCCGGCGAGGGGTGGTGCAGCGCGGCGATGACAGATGCAGGAGATGTTGGAAAACATCGTATCGCGTTACGAGGAAGCTGCTCCGATAGGGGCCGGTTGATCATTCAATATTTGTTCTTCTCACGTATTAATATGGTATTAATGTCTCAGTTTGGATTCCGGGCCGTTATTTTTCTATTCCACTAAGCGACGAGCGGTATGTTCACCACGTGGCGCTGGTTATGATATACACTGCACCTCATCATGCTCGTCGCCTTCATACATAAGATATAAAGTCTCGCTCCCCCAGTAGTACTAGCTACAGCGACATTCAAACTGGAACACAGTAATGTTTGCACACTATACTTGGTCAGCTGCAACAGACGCGGCGGTGGTCTCCGGCAGACAGAGTTCTACCACCAGTGAATATTTGTCGGTGTTTAAATGATAAACTAAAAAAATTGCAATCGACATCGATGTCCTTAGGAGAGGAACAGCGTTCGTATCAGTCAACTACATCCATAGCTAACTTTGATGGTGACTTCAGATAGTGGTAGAGTTTTTCCACCATCACACTGTCACCCTGCTGTTACTGTGTAAGACAGATTATCCTCGGTGTTATTGTCACTTGATATCCAGTCACATTTAACTGAAACATTACGTACATCCTGCGCTGACCGCATCCAGCTGCTTCTCGCAACCTTCACCAGATCGACGGAACATTCGAGGACTTTGGTGCCCCATCGACATTCAGTCCTTCGAGCGATGTGTCCTGCTCATTGCCACTTGAGGTTAGCAATCTTTTAGACGATGTCGATGACCTCAATTCTCCGGGTCGATGGGATTTTTGGGAGAGGCTTATGTCCAGCATAGGACGTCTGTCGGCTGATGATGATGACAATTAAGTATATATTGGATCAAAAAAAAAAAGATACCGGCAACTGCAGTTTCTAATAGTAAATCCTTACTTAACATTTAACCTTACTTATTTTTATGATAGTTTCTCGGTGCACGGCTGGTGTATTAACTTAATTAAGTTATGCTCTTTAACGGCCACAACTTTCCCCGGACGAGCCAATGAGCCGATCAGACCATCGATCCAATGAGCCGATAGAGTCATTACCTGGCACCAGTAGCCGGAGTCCGTTGCAATCCCTCCGCCGAGCAGCTGATCGTTAATTTATGGATACTATTTGTGCACCGACTTTATAATCCAAAGTCCAAAGTAAAGCTAAAGTATTTTTTTTAATTAATATTGTTGGCTAACTTAATTAAGTTTTGACTTGTATCGACCTTCCAAATTTTTTTTTGTCGTTCAAGATTAGTGAAATCTGGTGATGCGGCCATATGGACTAATAGAGGAGATCACCAAGACCGTCGTCCAATAGTAAATGCTCATAACCACTTGGTGCTAGTTAGGATGATATACACAGCACCCCATTGTTCTCGTCACTAAGATGTTAAGTATCATAAAATGATTGAGGAATAATTTCACTGATTACAGCGCCTTTCAAACCGGGTCAAGTAATCACATAAACAATCTCGCGCAACGAACATCTACCAGCATTATCCTTTCCTTCGAGAGGTAACTATATGGGATACCTCTGGACATTTTTGTGACGGAAGGTCAAAAACGAAGACTGCTTAAGCTCGGGAGTAGTTGTGTATACATTTTAATTAACCCTTTTACTAGGAGCTGGATTATAAGTTATCATGTAAATAATAAAATAATAATCACCTATGGTCACCTTTGTTTCCGCTTTCCAATATGCATTAAAAAAAAAACTCAAAATGCAAATATAAAGCTGTCGACACACTAGAGTGGTTCGCTCGATCAAGATTGTCGGCAGGTGTTGCTTCATCATCGTCCCTCACCTTGACAGAACACTGTACATGCATAGAGGTTATCACGAACAACTTATCATACAGTGGTCAGATATGGTTCTGGACCATATCCTAACTTGGATAAAGTTGAAGTACTTACTAATAATGTTGATGGAGAAAAGAAACAGAAGGGAGTGAAGGTTGAAATAATGATCGATGACAAACACCACTTGAGGAGTGAAGAGGAACAATTGTGGTCTCTCTTCTGGAGCGATGTATTGTCTTTTTTCGAAGGTCATCAAATTATCATTACCATCATCATATTACTGTGAAGAGACAGACGGACAAAATAATTAGAGCACTGATGGTAGGTCTATAAGTGTTCCCACACGACAACTGACGGAGTTCAAGCCGACCTTACTTGCTTGTGGTGGAACCAGCTAATCAAGCAACGAGGCTCTGGCACCCGCCAACTCGCACTGGGCCAGAGTGGTGGGAAATGGCCCAAATCCCCCATATGATTCTTTACAAATAACAGGGGACTGTAAGGTCGCGGGAAGTGGCTGGATGCAGCAACGTAGGACCGATCGATGTGGAGATCTTTGGGGGAGGCCTATGTCCAGCTGTGGACGTCTGTCGGCTGATGATGATGCTAGGTGTCTATTTTTACCGTCGACGGCGACGGCCTAGTGAAATTACTGCGGTAACGATACATCTTGCGTGTTAGCGATTACCGCGTGGTGCAGTGTATATCATCTTAACTATCACTACGTCATCGTAGATAATCACTTACCATGAGATAACTTCTCTACACTTCGACCAATAAAAAAAATTGTCAATGTTGCATACAGCTCTATGTAGTGTAATCATTCTATCAGTAACAGTAATTATTGATTCGTCGATGGGCTAATGGTTAGAGCGTGCGGCCTTCATTCCGAAGGTCGCGGGTTCGAATCTTGGCATGTACCGATAACTTTAATATTTAAGTTGTGTACATTTGTGAACTTAAGTAACAACAGCGAAATACAAACGGTGAAGGGAACCATCGCTAGGAAACCTGCACATGAATTAGAATTTATTCTAAGGTGTGTGTGAAGTCACCAATCCGCATTGGGCCCGCGTGGTGACTATGGCCCATCGCCCTCATGTTGAGGGTAGTCCTGCGCCCCGACAGTGGGGACGTAAATTGGCTGTTGAAAAAAAAAATCATTGATTTATCGTTAAAAAAAATATATCACAGTTTCTCTCGTTACATTTAACGTATTCACCTTACAGGGTCCACATTCGTTTCCGGTGCGAACGGGTTACGTACGAGTATGTAGATTAATGATCGGCTAACCTTGTTGACAAGCAGATCGCGGTTCGAATCCGTTCGATCCCGTTCGATCATCAATACGCATTACACGGTGCTGCTGCGTGAGCGATGAATCTGATGCTAATGATGCCTCGCCTCATGTACGTCGCCAACTTTTTTTCTTTCTTCTAAAACTACACAGCTGCCCTAAACATCTGACTAAGATAAGATCATGCGCACTGCACGCATTTCCTGGGAATCATCTTCAGTAAACCATTGACGGAAACTGTCCAAATAAAAAAAAAGCCCGCCATTTTGTAACTATTTTGCTTAGAATACTCTGGTTTTTTTAAAACAAAATTACGAGACGATCGAGACGGTCACTTGATAGCAAGTGATGTGACTGTCCATAATAAAGTTGCGTTAGAAAGGTATACACACTGCACTACATAACGCCCGTGGCCTTAAGACATAAGGTGTTAAGTCTTATCACCCCAGTAATTTCATTAACTACAGCGCCCTTCAAACCGGAACACGGTAATGTTCGAATACTACTGTTTCGCTGCAATAACCGTAGCGGTGGTACCTACCTCGACAGTCTCCGGTAACAGAGACTTTTTTTGTTATCCCGAGGGGAAACCTTAAAAGATACTTTACTTCTGGGGGGAAGAGAAGGTTATGTGGGATTTCTACCCACTAAAACCCTCGCAGTGGTTTCTGTTAATGCATTACCGGCAACAGAGACCTACTACCAGTAATCCTGTCTCACAGGCGTACAATTTGGTGTTGTGTATTTTATCCTAACTAACGCTACATTATTAGAGGTATGCGTTTCTTTTACGAACAAGCGCACGCTTTTCTCGTCTCGCTAAGAAAAGTAAAAAAAGAATCGATTCACAAACGTCACAGATACATCACTAAAAATAGATACGATTATTGAAAACGCACCTCGCCGCCTCCGATCGGAAGTGTTATTATTAAAAAAATAAATAAAACTCCAACATCCGATTCGAAATATGAATTGATGAAAAAAATAATATTCAAAGCAGCCATCAATTAGAGTAACCCGATACTGTGTCATATTCAAAACCGTCGAGCCGCTAATGGAGTTCGAAATTTGAATTACAAATGCGTTTCCAATGCTTCGGCGGGACAGCGCGCCGTCTCTCGCCGTCCCGCTCCCTCCCTGCGCGTCAGACAGGGACGCGACGACATCTTATTCCAATTGTGTTGCACTTTTGTATGTTTCATCTGTACGAATACATCAATAACTTTTAAATAACTATCTAAAACGAGAAAACTAGATTTTCTTTTGCATGAAATATCTAAATTCAGAGCTTCTATTTCTTCCGCTAAACAGTAGTATAAAAGCATTACCGTGTCCCGGTTTGAAGGGCGTTGTAGCTAGTGAAATAACTGGGGTGACGAGACAATGTCAGGTTTCAAGGCGGCGAGCGAAATTTAGTGCTGTGCATACCATCATAACTAGCGTCACATTGTTACGAGCAAGCGTATCACTTACCACCAGGTGAACGTCCCACTCGTCTCGTTAATTAAAACCTGATCATAATAAGTCTTCAGGACTGTTTACTCGTTCTGCATTGGTCGGGTAGTGACAATAATTATAGAGCTACAGGTGCTCCATGATATGGAGTCAGGACATCTATCAATTCAATCTTATCCTGGTCAATAATTTTTTTTATCCGACAAACCGATGAAACGAGCAAAACGTTCACCTGATGGTGAGTGATACGCCTGCCCATAACAATATGGTACTATTTAGGATGTTGTACACTGCACCACGTTTTTCTCATCACTTAGACACATTAAATATTAAGTGTCGTTACCCAATAATCACACTAGCTACAGCGCCTTTCAAACCGGAACACAGTAATGTTCGCGCAGTACTGTTTGTCGGCTGCAGTAAGTGCTGCGATGGAAGCTAGACTGTCTCCAACACCAGAGACCTACCACCAGTGAAGTAATTAAATTAATGCTATGATAATGACAAGCTTTATTTCTTTTTAGTAGGCCTCTGGAAGGGTCAGCCCTGCAGTCTCCGGCTAGAAGCCCTGCCTGTCCTAGAAGGCGACTGAATGGGTCTAGGAGTATTGCGAGTCTTGAGGGTGGGTGCCCTTATCGCCAACAAGCGAACCTGCGTGGGACAGCGTATGGCTCAGCGATGGTGCCTAGGAGGGTTAGGCACCTTCTTGAAAACTTCTCCACATAAAGTGTAGAGGGTCACCGGTGCGTTCTATAAGAGATCTCGGAGCCTCTCCGAATGCACTGATGCAGAGTAAAGAGGTGGTTTTAACGAGTAATAATCTCGCATAACTCTGACTTTCCCCCAGGAGCAGGGCATCTTTCGAAGACTTTCCTTCCGAAAATAAAGAAAAAAGCCTTCTTGAAAGGTTAACTCTTGACATTAGTTATGTCAAAGCGGTAAGTGCTTTGTAGACACCCTAAATGGGATTAACCAGGTGAAAGTCTCACTTGTCTAGTCGATTATTCATCTTCTATATATGTAACGGAAATGAGTTTTTTTTGTTCGCCAATCACGTGAAAACGAGTGTACGTATCACGGAAAGGTGAGCGTTCGCGCACGAGCATTTATATTTCGAATTTCATACGTCCTTAATAATTTTATTTCCATTTAAAGTTTATAAACATTTTCATTTGGTATTATGTGTACGGTTGCTATGGCAACGGTTGCTATCGAAACTCATTTGCCAGCGAGGCTAGTGTATACACACCTCCCGTAGGCTGCATATTTCAGTAGTTACATATACAGATGGCAATAAATATGAAGTAGATTTAAATACGCAAGAAACAACCGTGGAATTCCTTATCAGCCTGGTGAAGTTTAATGTTGCTGATAGTGATGTGCCGCGGCGTCACTAAACGCGGAGCTGCCGACCTTACACTCCTCAATATCCTGTGCAAGCATGGATTTAAAAATAAATTTAATAAGTTTCATCCTCTCCAGTAATTTCTTAATTACCTTTGGGACCGATCAACGGTAATATTTGCAAACTTCAGTTTGATGGAAGATACTGACGATGCGGGTGTGCTGATCAGTCTCCAAGTGTGAGTCTTACTAGAAAAATATATTGCTGATAGGTCTCTATTGCTATATACTGTCTAGGTAAGTACCTCCGCAGCGCCTGTTACTGCCGACCAACAGTATCGTGTTCCAGAGTGAAATTACTGGGGTAACGAGACTCAATACCTTATGTCTTAAGACGACGAGCGCAACGTGGTGCTGTATACAATTGTTATTAGCGCCGTTGTTATGAGCAGGCGTATCACTTAGTATCAAGTGACCGATCGGCCCGTTTCGGTAGTTCGATGAATCAAAAACAAATGTTAGTGTTAAATGTTTTTAATTTGTGTGTATCCGACCGCAGAGCGCGGGATGTGATCAGTGGAAATGAGAGGACGCTTTAGCAGCACTACGCGGGCGCGACGCCCACAGCCAAGCAAACAGACAAACCGATCTCGTTACTAACAATGCGCCATATATTACGACGTTTCCGGTGAGAAATGCGCGCGGCCGTACCGCCGCCCCGCCGCCCCGCTGCACCGCGCACCGCGCACCGCCGCGCAATCACTACGACGCATCAAGATCATTAGTAGGCGATACAGTGATTTGTATTGTGTGCGTGTGCATGCGCGCGCGCGTGTGTGCGTGTTCCTTCCTTCGGCCGCGGGTTCGATTCGCCAGTACAGTGTTGCCCGCCCGAGTTATGGATCATTGTGCCTTATTTGTGCACGGCTTTATTGTCTGTCACGTCGTAGGCAAGGAGAGCGATGCTTTCATTTTGTTTATTTTTTTACCTTCAAGCGACGGATCGAGCGAGTCTTTCACCTGATAATAAGTGTTACGCTCACCCGTGACAACGTAGCGCTAGTTAGATTGAATACACTGTACTATATTTACAACTTTAGATATTAACTCTCGTTATCCTAGTAATTACACTAGTTACAGCGCCCTTAAAACCGGAATATAGTTATGTTTGCCGATAGCGGTGGTACCTACCTATACGGTCTTCGACTAACAAAGACTTACCATCAGTAAAATAACTTAATTTTATTGTTAACATTAAATCTGATTAAGGAGGTGGTGGGGTGGTAACTACTTCTGCCGCCAAACGGTAGTGTGCAAACATTACTGTGTTCCGATTTGAACAGCGGTATAGCTAATGTAATTACTGTTATAACGAGACACGACATCTTAATCTTAAGTCTTTACCATCCCCTCGTTGTTATGGGCAGGCGCATCACTCACCATCAGATGAGAAAGTCCCGTCCGTCTCGTCGACTAATTGAATTAAAAAAAAAAGGTTATAAAGCCGTATATAACATTAAACGACACAAACGCGACGGTTATAGAAAAGGTGGATCGGTAAAAAAATGCATCGCGGCGCACAATGCAACGCGCCCCGTTCATATGCAAACCGGCGATCGAGGAATTTTGACACAAGCACAAAGGTCGGGCCGCGCGATCAATGGGACCTTCGCCTCACCAACATTTAAACAACGAACCAAACATCTAAACACACATTCGATATTCGAAAATTATTGTTCCGATTTTTTTTTATTTAATATCCATTCTTTATTCGAACGCAGCGCGCTGGTTGACAGGCTGTATGCAGATGCTGCCTTTGTCAGCGCTAATGTAAACCAATTCGAGTTTTAAAAAATCGATTCGTACCTCGACGAATTTAAACATTTATTCTATCAGAGAAGAATGAGAAGATTATTTGAAGTGATGAACACGATCACTCTGTAAAAAGTGATAGCGATGAAATAGAGGAAATCTATTTATTATAATGTTTACTAATTAACTTAGGATATATTAAATAATTATTAACATCACTAATGCTCTCTGTTGCCAGAGATCGTCTAGGCTACTGTGATCGAGTTTCAAGGGCGCTGTAGGTCATGAAATTACTAAGGTAATAAGGTATAACATGCGTCAAGGCCATGAGCACGATGTGATGCTGTTTATATCATCCTAACGCCATATAGTTATTGGCAGGCGTATCACTTACCATCAAGTGAAGGTCTAGTTCATTTTTTAACATAAGATGGTGGACAAATAAGCTAGCGGCTTATTTGGTAGCAGAGTATTACTGTCGTCCTTAGACAGTACAGAAAAAGTTAGTTGATACTCCAAACCTTCTGACCCTATGGTCGAGTACCATCAAGTGATCACCAAGACGGTTACCTGGTGATAAATGATTCGCCAGTCTATAACAACGTTTCGCTAGTTATGACACACTGCATCACATTGTTCTCTTCACCATGAGACATTAGATATTAAATCTCCTTATCCTAGTAATTACACCAGCTACAGCGCCCTTCAAACCGGAACACAGTAGCGTTTACACACTACTGTTCGTCGATGTACAGGTAGCTGTTGCGGTTCCAACTAAAAGAGACACTTAATCCTACAAACAGTAAAGTATGAAAAAATTACTTTTCCATCAGCTCTAACTGGTGAAAGTATCCGGATTCAAAGAAAACATATAAAGTTAAACAGAAATACCGGCAACGTGCAGTTGTGTATATAGTTTAACTTATATTTACAGCCAACTCTATTGTTTATTAATTAGTAAACGAGACCTGATGGTAAGTTGCCATCCTCCTCCATAACAACGTAGCGCTAGGTAGGATGATATACACAAAGCACTACATTGCGCTCATCGCTTGGAACAAGGCGTTGAGTCTCCTTACCCCAGTGTTGTCAATAGCCATAGCGCCCTTCAAACCGGATCACAGTACTGCTTATCAGCTGCAACAGGCGCTGCGGTGATACCTACTTAGACGGTCTCCGGCAACAGAGACCTACCGACAGTAATCCACATTACAAGAACACATCTTGTTTGAAGGCTGTTGAATTTAATGAATTACCGAGATAATAAGATTCGATATGTCTTAAGGCGGCGAGTTCTATGTGGTGCAGTGTATATGATTCTATCTATGGTCACGTTATGCGCAGGCGTATCACTTAACATCAGGTGAACGTCTCGCTTAACAAATCGCTTCGTTGAATAAAAAGTCTATTTATCAATTAGTAAACAAATTAAGCGATTTATTGTGTTAAGTCCTCCATTGTACTTCTCTTAAATAAATTTAAGTTATAAACTAAAGGGTGGTAGGGGGTGTAAGGGGTTCCCGCCCAACATCTTACGGAGCTGAAGTCAACCTCACCTGCACGCGGTGCACGTTGCTGAATAACAGACGAGGCTCTGACCATCTACCCACCCGCACTGGTCCAGCGTGGTGGGGTAAGGCCTGATTCCTCTCAATGAACTCTCACCAGAAGATCTTTAGGGAAGGTCTATGTTCAGCAGTGAACGTCTATCGACTGATGATGATGATTGGTGATAAACAAAACAAATCAATTAGGATCGATAAAAAATGCACACACTGTTGTTTAGGTTATTTATTATTTTATTTATATTATATTTATTATTATTTATTACTATTATAATGATAAATGAGGACATGTAAAGGATTTTAATTGTATCCTTGTTAAATACAATTCACGTCACTGTTTCGCGCCAACTGACACATATTTCAAAAACGGATCGGGCAAAGGTACACAATCGTACGTCCTATCGAACCCTTCCGACAATGGACTCCGTCATTACCGGATTTGAATAACAAAAAAAAAACAACTAGAGGGGGTAGGGGAAAGGGGGGACGTGCTCGCTGTTGCATAAGTAATTATAACAATTATTTTTTGATAGATAATAAATTATTCCTGACGGGGCGTCCGCCTGTAGCGGGCCTATTGTCGTTTCGCGAGGTAACGGCGTTATTTAAAAAAAAAAAAGTGCAGTGTTCACAGATAGAAATATCTGTTTGAGATAACAGATAGAATATTATGATATATTATCGGATATTAAAAAATATAAATAACAGTAGCGGGTTGTATGACTGTACTGCGTTTTATAATGGACCAGTCGCTTATAGAGTTGCCTGGTGTACTGGTGTGGTGGTTCCTTGTTTCAGGAGACGGTCTAGTTACCACCGCAGCTCCTATTGCAGCCGACAAACAGTACTATGCAAATATGATTGTGTTCCGGTTTGAAGGGTGCTGTAGCTAGTGTAGTTACGGGGGTAATATGATTCAATGTCTTGCGTCTCAAGGCGAAGAGCGTAATGTGGTGCTTTGTGTAACATTCCTAACGTCACGGTCTGAGCAGGCGTATCACTTACCATCAGGTGACCGTTGTGCTGGTCTCTTCGCTTAGTTAAGTTAAAAAAAATGTTAAATCTCGGTACACCATTATTAACTAGCCACAACGCTGTTCAAATCGAGACCGTAATGTTTGGGGGTGGGAATTGGAGCTGCGGTGGTGCCCCGACGGTCTGTAGCTACAGGCACCTACCAGCAGTGAGTTGTAGTGCTACAAAACTACAACTCACTGCTGGTAGGTCACACACTGCGACCGTACCGTTTCCGTTCACTTGGACAGCACTAAGATCGGTGCAGTCAAACGTTTCGATCTCGGAGACGTCACAATGCGCGCGCGCTCCCCTCGCGACGGGGCTGGCTTTTTTATTGTACACCACCGCAGCCTCGCTTCCTCCCATTCTCCGGACAGATGTCGCCCTTTCACATTCAAATCAAGATGTTATTATATTTAGATCACTCTATTTTTATCATCACAAAGGTGGTAAAAAATGTGAGGAAACAAAGCTCGCCTGTTTTAACAGCTGATCCAAGGGGACGTGTTTGCGTTCACTACTTTCGATTTGTGATATTTCATTTCATCCCTTAGAAAGTGTGATTTTATCAACATTTCTTTTATTTCAACAAAGCCCAGAGACGAGTAGCACGTTCACTTGATATTAAGTGATACGTCTGTCCTTAACAAAGTAGTGTTAGATAGAATAGTATACACTGCATATCACACTCGTCGACTTAAAACCTAGGATGTTAAGTCTCGTTACTCCATCAATTACGTTAGCTACAGCGCCCTGCAAACCGGAACACAGTAATATTTGGCGGTGGGAGCTTATTACAACTCTTAATGTTTTAAAAGCGTAATGAAAGTGGTAGCTAACCGATTGGGGTTGAGGACACCGTACCACCTTCCAAACTGCATTACAAAGTGAAGTGGTGCTGGTGCATGGTGCAGCGGGGACTACACGGGGCGGACGGGGGTGGTGGCGGGGTGGAGCGGCGCGCATCGCGAGAACAGTGCGCCCGCATCATCAACTCGTAATTATTTCAAACTCTATACTTATCATAGACACAGCAACATTCAGATATGGCATCAATAATAATTGACCTGTCTGCCCACTGCGGTTCATAGTTCAATTCCGGAGCCATGTGAATAAACAAGTTAGAACGGAGGTACAGATCCTGCTCTCCCTTCTCTTCTGCTGGTATCATAATATTAATATCGTCCTACTTCTAGGAGTTAGTAATATTAGAAGTCCCTCTCTTCTAAAACTATTAAAATAATAATTTAGTATTTTCTGTGATATATTTTAATGTAGGTTTCGATGTGGACATCTTTGGGGGGGAGCAAATCCAGCAGTGAACGTCGATAGGCTAATTGGCACGATGACAATTTTTTCTATTCATGCCGTGTCTATCGCTTTCTATGCCTGCGGCGGGCTCATTTGAAATCGTCACTACTGTTGCATTTGTTTTTTTCGTTAAGAATATAATAACATCGATTAATTAACAATGGGCCGGAGCGCGGTGCGGGGTGGGGCTGGGGTACGTGTGTGTGTGCGCGGGGCTGGTGGGGTGGTCGAGTCCCGGTGGTCATGTGGGCGCTGCAGCTCGCGCATTGTTTCCCGCCAATTGTCGCAATTGACATATTTAAAAATGGAATTGCAATTTCTAATTTCAAACGCACGTGCAGCAGTTCTCAGAAGAAATGACATCACGCCGATTAAAGAGCAACTAGCATATCTTGGGCCCGTGCGGCGTGGACCCCTGCAGCTGGTCGCGATTGTCAAGATAAAGAAGACGCACTGGCAGACTGGGTGAAGTAGTTACATGGAGAAGTGGCGACTGGAGCGACGTCACTCCTTGTTACTTTTTTATGTAATTAAGTGGACGTTCACCTGATGTTAAGTGATACGCCTGTAACACATTACGCTCGACCTCTTGAGACACGAAATGTCGTGTCGCGTTACCCCAGTAATTACACTACCTACAATTACCTTCAAACCGGACCACAGTAATATTTGTCATCAGCAATAGTCACTGCGGTGGTACTTACCTATTAGGTCTCTGTTGCTAGTGTAATTACTAGGATCTATGAGACTGTACCCTTCACATTCGCGATAAGCACAGCATTAGAGGCAGGCTGTGATCGCTTAGTGGGGGAACTGGTGGGTGAACGACACGGTATCGATGACGACGTGTTCCTCCCAACGGGCAGCCAACCCGGCGACGTGACGCGGCGCGAGGAGGTGTCGGAGTTCATAAATTATTTAGAGGTCTGTGCGCCGGCGGGCGGCGGGCGGCGGGCGGCGCTTTGATCTCCGCGACTCGTGTGGTCTCCGGCTGCTGCTTGTGCTGGACACCCGTTAGCCGGTGATATGTCTATAAGCACTATTGTGTATCGGTGTTTAATTTAATGTGTATATATATGGCAGTGGGCACGGCACGTTGCTACAAGGTCTGACGGATGTGGCAGTAAGGTCCTCGAGTGGTGTCTGCGTACCGGTAGATGTAACGTTGGGAACCCTTTGTCAAGGTGTACTGACGATCTGGAGAGAATCGCCGGCAGCAACTGGATGCGAGCAACGCGGTACCGATCGATGTGGAAATTTTTGGTGGAGGTATATCTCCAGCAGTGGATGTCTATCGGCAGATGATGATGATATTTCCACATATGGAGAGACTCATCACGAAATCTCTGGAAACATAAGGCCTGCAGACTTGAAATTTGGTAGGAATATTCCTTTGGACAGGTATAGGGGAGTTGAGAACGGATTTTACAAAATGTTAGTGCCGAAAGGGGTTGCGGGGAGTGTTGCTACTTGAGGAAGGGGTGGGAACAGCTCGTATTGAATGAAATGATAATTTAAAAATAATAAATGAATTATAAACTTTTTTTTTTCTTGGTAACATTTGAAAGCGAGAAGTGCATTGTGTATCCGGGCCGCGTCCAGTGCCGTTCCCAAAATTAACTCTATTGAGAAGTAACAAAACGGGAGCGGAAGCAGCAGCAGCGAACCCTTCCGCCGCCACCCCCGCGCGGCCACCCCCGCGCCCACTAATCCCAATTAAGTTTTATAGAATTTTTCATAACTCGCCCGCCGAGGAGGAAGCGCCGGCTAATAAATCATTTGCGAATTAATAATTAATAAGGCAACACTCGCAGCCGGCGGCGGCTTCCAATCAAACCTAAATATCCGAAAGGGTGATTTGCATAAGGAGGGTAGCCGCCCACGGCACCCACCACCTTTTTCATTTAAATTTTTCTTTCAAAAATATTAACAAACTTTGATTTACTTCCAAGATTCCATCATCAGCACCTCGTGCGTCGCTACTTGCTGCATCCGATAGTTCATTTGTCAGAATATGAAACACACCCTTCCACCGCCCCTAATGTTTAAATACTACAGCAAAGTTAAAGCTAATTCAATGTTGTATTTACTTAATATAGTATCACAATTTAAATATTGATTTTTTAAGTTTACTTCTAAGTAAGTAACTAAGTAATCGATTGTTAAACAATATCAATGTTAATTGTATGCGATACTAAAGTAAATTATTCAATCTATATGTCCGGAGATGTTAAAGGGTGAATTTATTACCATCAGTTGATATTTGTTGACGCCGTCATTCGATAAAGGTACCCTGCTTCTGGGGAGAAGTCAGGATTATGTGAGATTTTTACTCACTAAAATCCCTTCGGTGTTCTGCATCAGTGCATTCGGTGAAGCTTCGGGATCTCTTATAGAACGCACCGCTGTCCCTCTACACTTTCTACTGAGGAGAAGCCTGACCCTCCTAGGCACCATCGCTGAGCCATACGCTGTCCCACGTAGATTTCCTTGTTGAGCGATAAAGGCCCCCACCCTCAAGACCCGCGAAACTCCTAGACCCTTTTAGCCTGCTTCTACGACAGGCAGGGCTAGATCGAGACTACACGGCTGACATAAAACAAGGGTTAGTCTAGTCTATATAATATAGGTAAACACTCAAATTTTAGTAAAGATATTACTCCTGCTGTCTAGAGGTCAACTAAGAATGAACTTTACAAAATTCCTTTCTTAAAAGGGGTTGCGGGGGTGTTAGGACCAACAAAGCGGACCAGAGAACGGGTAGTATTATAATACAGATATAATAATTATCCTAATTAATTCCAAATGTATCTGAAGTAAACACAGCCTATACTTATGTCTCGATCAGCTAAAATAATTAGTAGGGTTGTTTTTAAAAAATTAAGTGTTTCTAGATTACTACATAGTATTGTTCTTTAAACACTATACTAATCTAGAAGTCCACCCTTCAACACAAGAAGATACATCACACACACTACATATAATTTTGTCCAGCTGTGGCGCTTCACATACAGAGCAAGGAGCCATTGTCAGGTCCTGTATATCACAATGACTCCGCCGGGCAGGAAACTTGGAAGGTATGGCTACCAGGTGCATGGGTACCAGAGCCGTAAGTACATTATGTGGACGCTACAACAAAGCAGACAAACGGGTGGACCAAGGTAGAGATGTACTAAGCATATAAATGGTGTAGAAGAAGACCTTAAGTGAATGAAAAAAATTACTTGATGGAGGAAGAAGAGCACAGAGTCGCTACTTCCGGAGAAGAATAGTATAGGACCCACAGAGGGTTGTAGCGCCGTAGAGTAAATGCATTTCAAACTCTTACGACGTTCGCACAGTACTGTTTGGAAGCTTAAATGACTGATGGAAGGTTCTGATTTAAATATCCTTTGGCCATAGGAATCTATCGTCATATAAACTTAAGGATCATAATGATCGCTATCATTTTTGATACCTTAAATCCTTTTTGTTTTCATCATATCCGTATCACGTCAATATTTAGACTGCATCCCTTTGAATAAACAAGAGCGATGATCAAGTCGACGGCGAATGGACCACATCCAAAAGAAGTTCACATTCGAAGCAAAAACTCAAGTAATAAGTTATTTTAAAGGAAACTACTTGATGTATAATTTATCCCAATTTTTTTTTATTTAACAAGACGACATTCACCTGATGGTAAGGTATACGCCTGCACACATAACAGCGAAGGTGCACGAAGTTGTGCTCGGCGTTGAGTCATAAGATGTTGATTCTCATTACCCCAGTAATTTCCTTAGGTACAACGCCCTGCAAACCGGAACACAGTAAAGTTTGTTTAGCAGATTATTTCAACAGAATCAGTGTTTTTACTACACAGTATTATTATACAGTTATTAGTACGAAAAGACAGACAGATCCTCCGAGATGTTTGATGGTATGGTCCTGCGAGTAAGACTTGTTAGGAACTTATTTCAATAACAAACGGTTAAGTTATTGTTTAAATAAAACTTCTTAAGTAAAAATATGTTAAGTTAGAAATATAACACTAAACAAAAAATTACACATCTTATTAATTCGTTATAACTTTAACTGAATAGATACCATCACTAATTACTGCCACCAGACACGTTATGTATACCACCCTAACAATAATTATAGGGGCAGTTGTGTAAAGTAACAGCTGGTGAAAGTCTTCATCAGATCTTTTTGGTTTAAACGCAGTTACAACCTCGTACTATAAAGCATTCCTCCTCCTCCTCCTTCGAGTGATATACTCGTCTATTTCCACTTAAGGCAACCGTGTGGACTACATAGATAACCTAAGGTCTCCTAAGGACTTTTTATCATCAACTTTATTTCAATAACTTAATTTATAGACAATGGCATTAAGTTCAGGACAAAGGATACGAAGCGGCATACATCAATTTGAAGGGAGGAATGATACAACAAAATTTTTGATGGGAATTTAAGATAAAAATAATATATTCGCAAATGATTTTCGAAGGGTGTACCATTTCCGTGATTGTATATAGATATAAAAGTGGCACACTGCAACCTGTGTAGTGAAGAAAGCGCTTCCGCTTCGGAAAATCGAGGGAAAACTACCCGTAACGCCATCTAGCGGCGAGAAGCTGTGGACTAAGAAATAATTTTCTCCTTTCCCAGCGCCCGCTTGTAGTAACGTTGTTTCCTTTATATTTCTTTTTAAGGTTATATTATTATTATTATATATGTATAAATTTAAATTATTTATTGTGTTTATCTCTATGATAATCATTTACAATGTCCGAGTGTAACTTAGATGTTAATAAGTTGTACTGATGTACGGGTAAAAGTGTAATTGTAACGTTATCGTTTTGCAACATTATAAAACTACTTCCGCTAATAAAACTTTCTCGGGATGAAATAAAAATCGTCTCCGCCGGATCTGGACGCGGTCCAAGTGAGATAAAAGAGAAATAATTGCGCGTAAGTTAACGTATCATTTAGCGTCGATAATATAAATTAAAAAAAAATGAAATATTGCCTGTGGAGAAGTCTATGTAAGTGTAGAGGCACCAGGGAGTCGTATCGGGGGGAAGGAGCCGATCGCGACGCGTACAAACCTAGTAACCGAATTTTCGGGCGCGAAACAAAAACTGACCTACATCCGGTCCCCGGCGCGCCCCGCGCGGAGACGTCGCCCTGCGCGCCCACCCTCCGTGATTGGGCTCCTGCAGTTGCTCTCAGCACTACTGCTGTACTTCTATTGCATCCTTCGATGCAAGATATTTATATTATATTAAATATTGTTTTTGCGTAAAATAATAATTCTTTTACTCATAGAATAGAGTAAGCATTTTATTAATTAATCGTTTAGGTAGATTAAATAATTAATTTAAAATATTTAACAGGTAGTAGGTGTCTGCTGACGGAATCGCTTAGCATCCGGTGCGTTGCAGTCGCGTGAGCGTTGTGTTCGTCTGGTAGCTGTGTTCAAAATAAAAAAGCGCATCCTATTATCGACTACAACAGAAGGAGTTGTGCAGCGATACCTAAGTACACATCTCGATTCATCGTCTCGACTCGATCCGCCGAACCGATCCCATTGGCGCGCCCCACCGCCGGCGCGCGCGAGCGGGACGCACTGCGCGCCGCGCCGCGCGCGCGACCGGGACGGGCACGGTCATCTTAGCCGGCGAGTGGCGTCCCACTGGGCGGGGCCGCGCCAAGGAGTGAACCTCAGATGCGCGCAGTGCCGGCGGGCTCCCGGCCGAAGGATCGCACTGCAGTCCACCGACGCGCCGACGACGCGCGCCCGCGACCGCGACCGCGACCGCGCGCCACCGCTCCGCGACCGGCTTACGTAACGCGCGACCGCGCACCGTGCACGCCGTACACACCGTGCACACCGTACATACCGTACACACCGTACACACCGACCGGACGCCGGACGCCGGACGCCGCGTGTGAACTTGCGTACGAGTGCTTCATTAATTCGCAATCAACGGATCTGTCTGCCGGGCCGGAGGCGGCCGAGCGCCCGCTGACATGTTGTTGTTTTGTTCCGGAACGGAGTACCGAGAGCGCGTCCGGCCGGACGCTGTGTGTTGAACTTTCCAAGTTTCACGGCGGAGGCGCCTCCTCAACAATATACGTACAAAAATAAATAAATATATAATTTAGTTGTTGTGTGGAGTTGGACTTTGTGTTATCGTGGTGGTACGTTCTGAGCTGTCGCTCGAACAGGCTGCATCACACCCCGTAAGTACTCCTCCCTACACTACCCTGTTCATTGTTATTTTTTAATTTTAAATGTTATTGAAATTAATTCGAAAATTGCGGAATTGATATCTATCAGTTCCGGCCCCAAGTTATCTTAACTAATAATGCTTACAAACTTTATAATGAAATTTCCATACACAAAAAAATTACTACTGAATAGGATCTACTTCCGTCGTGTTCTTATTGGAATACAGACATAGTTCAATTGGTGATCACTTCGTAACTATTAAAACATTCTGACTGTTACGGGCAGTAATAAAATTAATAATGATGTGTTAATAATTATTAGTGTTAGGACGGTGAGGTAGGACGGTGGATGGTGATGTCTGTAAATAAATAGAGTGCAGGCGGATCCCGCGGATTGAGTGTCGAGTGTCGAGTGTCGCGTCGGATGCTCATCCTATGCCGCGACACTCGAACAACCGTGAGGTATTCAATCGGTGATTGATCACTGTCAATTAGGGGTGCTTTCACCCCACTTCGTAACTGGACGAGCGCGATCTTTCACAAATACCGAACGGTTCCGTGATTGCGTCCGATTAATTACCTTCAGTCGATGGACCTAACAAATGGAATCTTCATTAAGTCTAGATCTATTTATACAATCGTCTATTAGTATTCATATAGTTTTATTAATGAAGACTATAATTAGACGAAGTTAATAATAATAGTTTATATATAATTAGTTTCGAATACATTTGTCTTATAAGATCGTCGTTAACCAAACAGTTATTTATACAGACCTAACTGTCCGTATTACATTAGAAACATTTAACCATCAGAAATTGTTATTATTTAATATATTATTAATAATAATATATATATGAAAATAACATTATAATAATATTCATTATATTATCTATTATTTTATTAATTAATTATTATCAAAAAGGTTATTATTGTAATAATTAAATCGTCTGCAACATTTAGATGCGCTTAGGAACTGTTGCAATTACTTGAATAGTTGTTTAACCTTTCAAAGTTAATTGTTAACTATCGTTTTTGTTAATAACATTCAGTTGCAAACAAACGTTTTTTGTTATTAATAAACTAATTAATCCGTTTGGTAGATAATAGATTTTTCGCGAACAAATTTTCAAGGAAACTATATATTTTTAATAATATATGTTTATTGCTGATTTAATTAGTTAATAATAATAGGAAATAGTTTCATTAATGTTCTTGCTTTGAACCCTTATGAGTTTATAAATTTTTTTAATCAACTTAATAAGGACTTTATATCTTTTTTAAATTTAATCTGTCGAAATAACTTAATTATTATAATAATAACGTTAATAAACATTTATAATTAATAACTTGAAAATGTTAAAAATGATCGATGAAAAATTTTAAAGTTAACATATATAAACATAATACTTAAAAGACGTGAAGTTATTAAGTATTTGTACTACGGCGATATAGATTTGTTGTTAACTTAATTATTTAAAGGTTCCGCGTTGTATTGCCGTGAATAACTTGTTTGTAACTTAAATGAGATTCTCTAAAATATACTTATCTCGATACAAAAGTGTATTTCCAACAGTTTACTATTGTGAACACTCGGCGACAACTGTTCGGCTGCGTTAAATATAGATTCGATTGTGCTGATAACTTACTTAACTTGAAAATATAAGTAAGTATATGTTTTAATATGAAATAATCTATTTATACATATATACAAAAAAAATCTCTAATAATGTATGTCGTATTACAAATATATTAAACTTTCTGATAAGATTCTCTGAGAGGAGCCTATGCCCAGCCGTGGGCGCTTAGCGTATTTTTGAACGGAAACAGTTTTTTTTTACGTAATATTTAAATTAACTAAATCTCATAAAAATGTATAAGATTTTTAAAATTTAAACAATTATATATATAAATGTAGGATATATGTAATGCATTATGACAGAGGGTTGAAAATATTAATCTCACCATTTAGATATCATATTTACTGGTGGTAAGTCACTGTTGGAGGAGACAGTCTAGGTAAACGACAAAAATTACTGTGTATACATTGCTATGCTCCGGTTTAAACGGCGCTGTAGTTAGTGAAATTACTGCGGTAACAATACTTTACATCTTACGTGGACAACGCGAACATTATGGTGCAGTTGATACCAACCCACCGACACATTAATTCAATTAGACTGTAATTCATATATATTTTTTTTATAAATCATGAAACAAGCGTCTCATCGAGACCACCCATCGTAACACCATTGCATAGTTTTTATATTCAACCCTTACATAACTGTGGGAAACGTTAGTTTAACGCGCCTTTGTTTACCGACAACACATGCGAACGGTTCTCGTCGAACCAATAAGAACAGATTAGAAAAAAAATCGATTGTAAAATCGATGAAACGATCGAGATATAAATCACAATTCCACCATCAGACGACCAGACGCTCAACGATTCACCACCGATACATTAAAAACCATCACCAGTTTAAAGGCAAGTAAGTTTAACGCCTAGTTATTTATAACAACGAAAGGGGTAGTACAATACTACTTCAGGTATTCAATTGGGGAGAAGCTCGCTTAAAACAGATAGGGTCGTAATCAAGCATTTAGCTGATAGACCACAAGAAAACTACATGTTTTGGCTACAGTTAATAATTAATTAAAAACAACCGCAGTTAGTTAAACGTGCCACGCTAACTTACTACTGACGAGCTTTAAACCGAAAACCCGAATAAATTATTTATAAAAGGGGGTAAAAATAAAAGGGTGTAAGGGTTCTCGCGTAACAACTCGCGAGATCTAAGCCAACCTCACCTGCTCATGGTGCTGCCTGCTAATCAACAGACGAGGTTCGGGCTCCCACTAACCCGCATTGGGACAGCGTGGTGGAAAATAGCCTAATGAATATGAATCCCCACCCGATCGTATGGGAATCTTTGAGGGGAGGCCTATGTCCAGCAGTGGACGTCTATGGGCTGACGATTAGGATCTCTATAAAGAATGAACAAAGTTAAATTAATAAAGTAGACAGAAAAATCATCATCATCATCCTATAGATATTTACTGCTGGACGTAGAGTCCAAAAGATCACATCGATCGGGGTCCCTTGATACGAACCCTAGAATATTTTCAAACAAAACGATTTCCACAAATTTAATTATACATATTTATATTTTAATATTTATATTCTGTATATAAAAAATTTATTTAACTAAGCAACGATACTTTCACCTGATATTAAGTGACACGCCGGCCCATAACGTTCTAGTTAGTATCATATACACTGCACCACTGGCATACTCGCTTTGAGATCTATAATCTTAAATCTCATTACTCCAGTAATTACACTAGCTACAGCGCCCTGCAAACCGGAACACATTAACGTTTGCACAGTACAGGTGTCCGCTGCAGTAGATGCTGCGGTGGTACCTAGACGGTCTCCGGACAACAGTGACACTACCATCAGTATATGTATTGTAAACATCAGTTTGCCGTCAAAGACGTTCAGCTCCTCCTTAACAACAGTAAAGGAGAACAGTATGAGTTAAGGTTTTCAAGAGAAGACCGAATAGACTGTCACTAGTTCAGGCGTTTTGCCACCACATGCAACACCACCACCAACTACCAGCTCCTATATCTCATTTGTGAACATTGCTCATACATAACAGTAACTCGTTCATGTTGTTTTGTTGTTTCTTTTTGGAGCAAGGGTTGTTCAGAGCCGTAAACAACAACAGGTTCAATTACCATCATGTAATAGGTTTAATGGTATAGTCTAACAGTTAGTTGTTATTATAATTGTAAACTGCAATTTGAACTGGCTGTGGTGCAGCGATTGCCACCTGCACCGCAACCCGGAAACCCCTGGGTCGATAACGGATCAAATAACAAAGTCGTACAGGAAGATTTAATTATTGTGTATAGAGACGCGTCACCATATACTACTTTCATCTAGCGATGATCACCTGATGGTAAGTGATACTCCCACCCATAACAAAGCAGCGCTAGTTAGTATGTTATACACTGCAACTTATCGTACTCATTGAGACAAATGATGTTGAGTCGCATTACTCTAATAACTTAACTAACCGCAGCGCCCTTTGAACCGGAACACAGTAATGTTCGTCGGCTGCGGTGATACCTAGACGGTCTCCGGCACTAAAGACCTACCACCAGTAAATTAACGTTATTTATATAAGCTTATTGTATATAATAAATAAACACTGAAATGACGATGAGAAATCCAACTACAGAGCCCCTCAGTCCCGATCATCAGCTCTATGAACTGCTGCGGCATAGAGAACTGTATAAATCACTTTGATTATTTTTAAACTGGCAATTACGATCATTCGATGTTGATAACACATGGCGTTAACTGCTCCACCATATTAACGGGCCGATGACTTCCGCAGCCGTTTAAAGATGGCGACCGCGAACTAACCGAACGCAGCAGCCGTCCGGCAGCACGCTCTCCATTCCTTTGCCTTCCCAAATCGTGGTGAGAGGAGAAAAAACTAATCAGTCATAACTACTATTTACCTCCATTAAAACTTGAGATAAGTTTATCTTTACTTTGCGAATGAGGGATGTTAACACACTTTAACTGGTGGTAAGTCTCCGTTACCGGAGACCGTCTTGGTGCAAACGTTACTGTGTTCTGGTCTGAATTGCAGGTTGCCAGTGTAATTACTGCGGTAACGAGACTTAACATCTTAAGTATCAGACGACGAAGCGCAATGTGATAATGTATGTCATCTTAATTAGTACCACGTTTCTACGTGCTGGCGTACTATTTACCATCAGGTGAACGTCCCGCTAGTCTCGTCGAATTGAATAAAAAAATCTGTTCCCAAAACATAATTAATTTCAAACGCAAATCAACTTATTTAATTATTTACAGTTTTATCAATTTTATGACATTTCGTTAGATTGTCTATACAACGATTCATTATTAAGAGTGCTCTTTAATTGCTAATAGAGCTATAAAAAAAAAATCACACCGTTTTTAATGTTTAAATAAAAAACTGTTTTGATTAGTGTTTAGTTTTATCGAATACATTTTAATATTAAATACTGTTCACTGTTTGCTTTATCCGGTTTTTTAATAAGAGTTAAAGCAAAATTGATTATATATGTTATATTATCTGTGCGATTGTGGTTTCGCATTTAGTTAAGTTAGTCCGTTTTAAAGGTTTTACAATCTGACAACATAAAAAAACATTTATTTTACTAATATATGACTTTATTTATTATTATCCTTGCGTGTAATTCACTCCGTGATTATACAAACAGTAGTATATTTATTTCTATTAGTTCCTGCCGCGGCCACAAGATGGCGCTGTTACACAGAAATCTTATCTTACCGTTTTTGTACGACGTAACTTATTTGCATTTACAGCGAACTTAATAAAGGTCTTAATACTTAAAGTAGAATATATACATTAATAAGTACATTTTTCTACGAAGCGCTGTGACGAGCTGAACTTTGACCTGATGGTAAGTAATACCCGGAAACAACGTCGGGTCAGTCAGGATACATAGCACTTACATTGCGCTCGTCGCCTTGAGACCTATGATGTTAGGTCTCCTTACCCCCAATATTTTCAATAGCTATAGCACCCTTTAAACCGGAACTCAATAGTGTTTGGACAGTACAGTTTGTCGGCTGCAATAAGAACTGCGGTGATACCTAGACGGTCTTCGGCAACAGAGACCTACCACCAGTAAAAAAGTTCGAAAGAGACAGTAGTCAAATGAACAGCGAAGGAAACGACAAGATTTATGGACGGTGGTAGACGTTTATCGGAGCCGGCTGGTTAGCTACCATCACCATACTGCAGTTACTGCTGTCCTTAAACTTCGTCATCGCGTCCTTATTATAGATAACATAATTATCACTTAGATTTAAGTAATTAATTACGGCGACATTTTGTTGCTAAAAAAATGACAAGAGCTGGACGTTCACATGGTGGTAAGTGATACGCCCGCTTACAGCAATGTGGCGCTAGTTAGGATATTATACACAGCACCACATTACGCTCGTCGCCTTTAGACATAAGATGTTATCGTTACCCCAGCTACACTAGCTACAACGCCCTTCGTACCGGAACACAGCAATGAGTGCACAATACTGTTTGGCGGTAGAAATAAGCACTGTGGTGATAGACGGCCAACAAAACCTTTTTTTTGGTTTCGGGGGAGGAAAACTTCGAAAGATGCCCTGCTTCTGAGGGGAAGTTAGGGTTATGTGAGATTCTTACTAACTAAAACCCTAGGTGGTCTATATCAGTGGATTCGGAGATGCTCCGGGATCTCTTATAGAACGCACCGGTGCCCCTCTACGCTTTGTGTTAGTACGTCTCCGAGGAGGAGCCTGACCCTCCAAGGTACCATCGCTGGAGCATACGCTGTCCCACGCAAGTTCTCTTGTTGGCAATAAGGATCCCCACCCTCAAGGCCCGCGAAACTCCTGGACTCTTTTAGTCGTAGTCTACGACAGGCAGGGCTTAACTTACTCCTATTCTTTCTAGCCCGGGAACACAGGGCTGCGACCACAGAGAATCAGATAAGCTCATAATCGTTAACTTTATACATCATATTTCTACTTATTAATCACTTTAAGTTGGGTGTAAGTGACACGGGCATCTCGATCACAGTTCGAAGAAGTTCACTTAACGATCATCGAGCTGCTCAACCTCCGCAATTAACCTTCAGCACCTAAGCCAGGTAGCTGCACGAGAGAGTGTCGCCGTGTCCGATAAGCCGTGGGACACTTCCGTCCGGCCTGCTCCCATATGATTCGATTAATCGTGACGTCACTATTGGCACTATTTATACAGGGTGCTACGAAACCTCTCCGCAAGGTTATCAAGTAGAAACATCCTTATTTATGTATCTTATATATAGATCAGACTAACAGTAGTTACTTAGTAGAGACCTATGTCTAGCATTGGACTGCCGTGGACTGATGATAATGAAGACCAGGTGGCAGCAGAGACTGGCTCAGTACCGCCGCCGCTCCTATTTCCGCAGCCGAACAGCAGTGTGCAAAAATAACTCTGTTCCGGTTTGAAAGGCGCTGAAGCTAGGAATTCACTTAAGTAACGACGCATAAATGTATAGCTCAAGATAACGAGGACAGTGTGCAGTGTACATCATCTTAACCAGCGCCATGTTGTTATATGCTTACTATTAGGTGAACATACAACGTAGCGGCTTATGTGATGGTAAGTAGTCACCGTCGCCTTAGACAGTCGCAACACTGAAAATGTTAACTTAGATTCCTGTTCTGCCAACCCTACAGCCGATAAGTTGTAAAGTTATTCAATTGACTAAATGGTCATTATGATGATGATGGGTGTAAAGGGCCCCGCATAACAGCTTAAAGGATCTAAGCCAACCTGGTCTGCTCGTGGTGCAGCCTACTAATCAACATTCGAGGTGCTGACTCCTGCCTACCCGCATTGGGCCAGCGTGGTGGTAAATGGCCCAAATCCTCCCATATGAACCCCGACATACGACAGCCCCTGGCGCCCAGAGGTACCGGAGGCCATGCTGACTATATGTGGAGATCTTTGGAGGAATCCTGTGTCTAGCAGTGGACGACTTCATTCCTCAAGACCTATCTCCCCCATTTATATGTATATATATATATTGTAGACGGGTTTCGTTTGTTCGCCGGTCACGTGAAAACAAGTGAACGTATCGACATGGGAACCTGATCATTCGGCGCGGAGTGATCTGTAGATGGTGATATGAGTTTTTTTTATTTAATTTATAATTATCTTTTATGAATAGTTGTATTTAGTTTACGCGGTTGCTATGGTAACGGTAAAGAAAGTCATTTGCGGTTGGCGGTTACTCTCAGGGAGTGTTCTAGATGACTATACAAGGACAGTTGGTAACTGAAGAAAAAATTATGAAATACCTTCATTTGAAAAAAAAATAGCTGAGGATGGAATTGGTTTTCGCAATCTGATCGCCAAGCTTCAGTTAGATGAAGGCACCTGATGGTGACGATGGTAAATGTATATGTATATGAATGGAAGGGAACACCCTGTATCCGATGCAATTTGTTTACGATTTGGGTGCTATCTAACGAACGTATTGTAAAACGAAACGCGCCGAGCGCGCACACACACACACACACACGCACACACACACACACACACACACACACACACACACACACACACACACACACACACACACCTGTGCAGTGGTCATTTGTTAATTAACACTGCTAATGTTAGTGTTCATTTACTATTAAATAAATAAGCACTAATAATTAGCACTTAACGTTGTAACCGATTAATAGGATACCTGAGAGACGGTGACACGGAAAGAAAGAAAGGAGACTGCTGGTAAGTCTCTGTTGTTGGAGACCATCTAGGTACCATCGCAGCGCCTATTGCCGCCGACAAAATTACTGAGATCCGGTTTGAAGGACCGATAGCTATTACTGGTAGTAGTGTCTCTGTTACCGGTGACCGTCTAGGTGGATACCAGAGCAGCGCCTGTTACAGCCAACAAACAGTACTGTGGAAACATTACTGTGATCCGGTTTGAAGGGCGCTGAAGCTATTAGTGGTGGTAGGTCTCTGTTGCCGGAGACCGTCTAGGTAGGTACTACAGCAACGCATCTTGCAGCCGACAGACAGTACTGTACAAACATTACTGTGATCCGGTTTGAAGGGCGCTGTAGCTAAGGAAATTACTGGAGTAATAAAACTTAACATCTGTCTCAAGCTGACCAGCGTAAAGTGGTGTTGTGTATACCATTCGAACTCGTGCCATATTGCTATGGACAGGCGTATCACTTAACATCAGGTGAACGTCCCGCTCGTGTCCTCAGATCTTTGAACTATTGGATGATCTCTGTTCTACGTATGGCGATGGGCATAGATAGCTGGTGTAGCGGCATGAGAAGCAGATCATTATTAAGGAGTCACCATCAGCACCGAGGTAATGACCTGATGAGACACAGAGGGAAAGAGGTTTTTATTGCCGCGGTGGTCGTCTAGTTACGTCCGACCGCCGTATTACTGCTGCTTCTGTAAATAAAATACCATCACCATATCTCTGCAGCCAGAAGGCCTAGAGACTTGGAATTTGAGAGGAACAACCCTGCAGCAGCTAAAGACGGGTCTTAGGAAATGTTACCCCAGAAAAGGTTTGCGGCGGTGTCACCGCCAGCAGAGCTGCAGGTAACAGCTGGTATCTATATGTTGTGGTAACCAGCTCCTCGCCACCTAGTTCTAGACTTTATGTTATTAATTAAGTGCATACTGCAAGAATAATATTCCATTAATTGATACACAGCGCCATGAATATTGTTTACCTTACCAATGTTATGATACACCACACGCCGCGGTGTGAGTCACGAGCGAATCGATCATAATAAAAAAAAGAAAAGAAAAAGAAAAGAAAAGAGCATATTCTTACCTGAAGGGTAGGCAACGCACTGGCGTCGCTAGTGACGTGGGCGGCGGTGAATCACTTACCATCAGGTGACCCGTCTTGCGCGTTTGCCTCTAATTTACATAAAAAAAAAAAAATTTTAAACAATAAGTCACCTAATATTAAGTGATATGCCTGCCTATAACAACGTACCACTAGTTAGGACACAGTAACTCGATGCACTCGTCACCTTCAGACGATGTTGAGTCTCAATGCTCTAGTAATTATAATAGCTGCAGCGCCTTCAAACCGGAACGGTACGAACCGATATATAGATGGTCTCCGGCAACAGAGACCTACCACCAGTAAAATTGTTATATATTCCTCACTACATAAGAAGTCAGTATATAGTTAGTATTATATAGCCCTATATACTTTGATAGGTTGTGATGTCCGTGAGGATTCATGTCTGTGAGCTGATGTTACCGAACCACTAAAGCGTTGATGACGTCACAACCTTCAGCAACGAAGAGCACACGAGTTGTAGTACTAGGCTGTACCAGCTTATACTAGTCATTAACGTGTTAGACAAGAAAAATAAAAAATCTTAATCGCTTATACCTTGCACCGTATGTATTACTCTATGCGCGTGTATTCAATTATGAATCTAATTACATATACAAATAAGGTTCAAGTTGGTGCGGGCGGGGCGTGAGAACCCGCGTCGCGCCGCCGCCGTTAGTCGATAAGGGCGCCCGATCGTTGCAACGCGAGCAGGACGTTAATATTAATTTTTAAACTATTTTTCTCAGAACAACGCAACAGCAAAATAACTAACGCTGCTAAGTGTACATCATCTGAAACTTCAGCAGCTGACACACTTTAAGTGTTAACTTAACAAGTCGCCTCGACATACTTTAAAAGTGCCGCTTAAGTATAACCGGAAGTCTTATTCCTTACCTCAAAAATGTAGTAAGACTCGATATCTTTGTATATGTCTTAAGGTATTACACAATAAGGGGTGTAAGAGGTCCGCCCAACGTCTAAAGGAACTAAGTCAACCCCACCTGCACGCGGTGTACCCTGTGAACAACAGACGAGTCTCTGACCACCCACCAGGCAGCACTAGGCCAGCGTGGTGGGGTTAAGGCTAATCACTCCTCAATAAATTACTGCGGGGCATAGGTCTCCCTCAATTCTCAATAAAGAGCCTATGCCCAGCAGTGGGCGTTGTCCGGTTGATGAAAGCCACTTCGTTATAAGCAGAGTTATCAGTTACTATCATATATCCGTCGCGCTCAATTTTCTCAGACACCGCAGGCTCTGAAGACAGAAGTCTTCAACTCGTGCGTATTACCCGTGCTGACACACGGAACCGAGACCTGGCTCTTTACTATCAGCTTTATAAAAAAGCTCAAACTCACCCAAAGGACTATGGAGACGGATCAGAAATCAAGAGATCCGCTGTAAAACCAAGGTCACAGACTTAGCCCAAAAGATTGCTAGGTATAGATTAGAAGCGGGCAGAACACTTTGCTCGAAGAGCTGACAACCGGCTGGATCAGTAAGATTGTAGAGTGGCAGCTGCGTGCTGGTAAACGTAGTGTTGGGAGTCCTCGCACAAGGTGGACCGACGATCTGGTGAAGGTCGCCGGAAGCTGTTTTTTGGGGGAGGACTGTGTCCAGCAGTGGACGTCTGTTGGCTGATGATGTATAAAATTAGACAGTTAAAGAATTATATTGAGTGGGTGGATGCGAGAAGCTGAGGATTGTATTTGGTGGAAGACATTGGGGAAATAGCTTGCAGCAGCATAACACGCTACACGCGGACCGGAATAGCATGCGAACGTGCGCATGCGCGGCGAGTGCCGGCGCGGTCAGCACGCGACGGCGCAGCGGCTGCAGCAGCACCGCGCCGCAGCATGGAGCGCTCCAACGGACTTTTGCAATTGGAACTAATTATCACCATGGTGGTAAGGTCTCGGTAGCCGGAGACCACCTGCAGACAGACGATACTTTTCAGACATTACTGTGTTCCGGCTTGAAGGGAGTTGTAGCTAGTGAAGTTGCTGAGGTAACGAGATTCAATAAGCGTGATGAGGGGTGTAAGGGGTTCTCACAACAACTTACGGAACCCAGGCCAACCTCACCTGCTCGTAGTGCATCCTGATAACCAACAAACTAGGCTCTAACTCTCACCAACTCGCATTGGGCCAATGTCCAGCTGTGGAGGTTTATGATAATGATGCTGAAACTCAACATTTTATGTGATGCAGTATACATCATCCTAACCACATTATTATGGGCGGGCGTATCACTTACTATCAGGTGAACGTCCAGCTCGTCTCGTCGCTTAATTGTTTAAAAAAAAAAAAAAGTATTGACTTAATTCTTATTGACAATGAACTGGACTTCAATTGCACGGAATATAAAGTGACAGTAAGAGTGAGGATACCCTGTTCCGGATACCTCGTCTCCCATATTTACAATATAAGAAGCGAGGGGGAGCACGGAACGTTCACCTGAAAGTAAGTGATACGTTTGCTTATAAACACCATGGCGGTAGTTAAGATATACACAGCACCACATTACCTTGTCGCTTTGAGTCATAAGATGTCGAGTCTTGTTTCCCCGCATTACAGTAGCAATCGCGCCCTTTAAACCGGATCGCAATAATATGCGCATACTACAGTTTAGCGGTACTTAGACGGTCTCCGGAAACAGAGACACCTACTACCACCAGTACACGGTTACGGATAAATCATACATACACATGGGACCAAAGTCGAACTAAAGACTTCCGCGTTACAAGGCAACGTTAACCACTGCACATGCGCGTCCATTGAGAGGCCCTTCTAAGCAAAAGAGTAATGTGAACCGATGGTAACTTAAGTGCTCCGTAAGTGCGAGGTGCGAAGGGTAAGAGCTGATCTCCGTGCCGCTGGGCAGGCGCGCTGGACGCCCACAAAAACAATGGCGCGGTTACATTCACCCCGTTTATTTGCCCATAAGTCCCAGTAACCAATTTTATATCCATCAAAGCAACATGTGGCGAAATCGCTGCTGGTGGAAAAAAGAAGAAGTAACACGCTGCATCCCCCTCTGTCGTGCGAGCGCGTCCCGCTCGGGATGCACATGTGTTGCCCGAATGCGATCAATGGATATTGTTTTTTTTTTTTTTCCTATAATGATATCAACGGGTTGTGTTGTGACGCCCGTATCGGGAACTGATGCTGCTTCTCTCGCCGACGAGTTTCTTGGTTTTTTCATTTATTTCAATACAACACTACAGTTATACTGGTTGTTCCCCGCCCGCTTTGCTGGCCGTAGTATACTATTAGGCGACTTTCTATAGCAATCGTTACTATGACAACCGCTCTCAGTAATTACAAATAAAACGTTGCGGTATGTACGAAATTATAAAAACAGATAGCCTAGAATAATCTACAATTTATTCCGCGTCGAATGATCCCGTCTCCTTACGGTCACTTGTTTTCACGTGAGTGGCGAACAAAGGAAATCCATTTTTCATTACATATACATATGAGATAAAGAACAAATCTCAGCATTTGATATTGTATGCCAAAGCATGAGGGTATCGCGGACGCAGTAATTATGAGCACCGAGTGCCAGTAGATCCCATCGCCCTGCCTGATACTCTTGCCAAATCGCCAAATGCCATTGCCTTAACGCATCTGTATTACGTTTACACGATCGCCATTACAAATCTTTATTTCCATCATAAAGTAAATCCAATTCGCCAATTGGAAACATGGCCGCCATGGCCTTTGTCTGAAACTGCGGCCTCATGCCATGCAGCGCGTCGGATGGAGACGCTTGCCTACAACCAGCTGGAAGAGTGCGTGTGGTAGCTAGCTAGCTTCATGGCAGCTCTCTGGAGACTGTCTAGATAGATCCCCAGCATATATTTCCACCGCCGAACATTGCTTTGTTTCGGGTTTGAAGGGCGCTGTAGCTAATAAAATGACTAGGGTAAGAGAGACTTAATACCTTATATCTCCAGGAGACGAGCTCAATGTGTATATCATCCTAATTAACGTCACATTGTTATGGGTAAGCGTATCACTTATTATCAAGTGAATGTCCCTCTTGTGCCGTCACTTTGTAGAACATAAAAAGGAGATGGCTTAGCTGGTTTGGGAAAACCGTATCCTCAACTAAACTTCACCAACAGGGAGCCTCGAGTCCCAAAGCAAGCGCCCCTGCACCGCGGATACAGTAAAATGACATTAAAAAAAACACTGGCCGTACCGAATTGCAGCATTAAAAAAAATATATCGACGTGTCAACAACCCTAGCGGCAATTGACAGGTGCAAGACAAGGACGCCGATACGGCGTCGCGGCGCTGTCGATAGGGACGGGGACAGAGCGCGCGGGCCGTAGCGCCAATATATATAGGACGGCGTTTGATCTGCGCGGGAACAGGTGACGCTCGGTAATGATGGACTGCATTGCTTTGTGCGCTCTAAATCTGATTCGGGTGATGTGCGGGCGCGTTGACAGCTCACGATCCGGCGCCGCGACGACCCGGCGACGCGACGACGCGACGACGCGACGACCAGCAACGCAATTATACATTACTGTAAGAGAAGGAGTAACTACAACTCATGAAACCCAAGCTAACCTCACCTGCCCGTGGTGCAACCCGCTAATCACCCAACGAACCTCTGGCCCCCACCAACCCGCATTGGGACAGCGCGGTCAGAAATGAGTCCAAATTCCCTCGTGTCAAACCCTAAAAACGTGTCGATCTTTGGGGGAGGCCTATGTCCAGCGGTGGACGTTTATCGGGTGAGGTAATAGTTGTAAGAGTTCTGCGTGATACTTTTTAAAATATTTTTAATTTAAAAATGATGATAATGAAACCAATTCTTTTTATGTAACTAAGCGACGAAACGAGCTTGACGTTCACGTGATAGTGAGTGATACGCTCTGCAAATAACAACGTGGCGCTATTTAAGACAGTGTGCACTGAACCACATTACGTTCGTCGTTCGAGACATAAGATGTTAAGTCTTCTTACACCAATAATTATACTAGCTACAGTGCCCTTCAAACCGGATCACAGTAATGCTCGCACAGTACTGTTCGTCGGCTGTAATAAACGCTACGGTGATACCTACCGAGACAGTCTCCTGCAACAGAGATCTACCGCCAGGCTAAACTAAACAAATTATAATGACGCAAATGATTATCACAATACAGAACTTTAAAAAAAAACCGTAACATTCCAACCCCCACTTATTTATTCCCGGAATCGAACCTAGAGCCCTTCTAAATACTAGAACTAAGACCTATATCCCCAGTATGCAATTACTGTTAAAGTTTTGCTTTTACCACATCTATATATATATCAATAATAGTAACGTTAAATATCTGTGTAAATCGATTTGAACAGCGCCTACGGTTAGGGAACACCTCTTCGACACCTGAATGTAAGTGATTCACAGCAACCAACCAAACTGCACACTGCCTGTACGCGCGGCGCCGGAATCGAAGCTGTACTCGCCGTGCTGCGGGCCACGGTAGCCATTGCGCCGCGGACGCATTCGTATGATCACGTTCGCTCCCCCGGCCCGCCGTGAGCCCGCCGTGAGCCCGCCAACAAAGATGGCGCACATCCCGTATTGTTGCGTGACTAAGTATTAATATATATCAATTGATATTTCAACAATCCCATAGACAGCGGCCCGCGGCTGAGTCGAATTCAAACCGTGCGATCGCCCCCTCGATACAATAAAAAACATTCAAACGTCAAATTTCGTTAGCCGATGTCTTTTTCGGGCTCCCTCTCTCCTCCCACATCCCCACTCCCCCACATTACCACTCCTCCCCACGACGGTAAATCGAATAGAAAACTATAGTCGTTCTGCATACGTATACACACACATACTTTTCATGGTGAAACAGCCTGAACAAACATTGCCGTGTTCAGGTTTGAAGGGCGCTCTAGCCAACAGCAACGAGACTTAATAGTCTCAAGGCAACGAGAACAATTTGGTGCAGTATATACCATCCTAGTCGGCGCCACCTTATGGACAGGTGTATCACTGACCATCAGGTGCACCTGGTAATGAAATTACTGAGGCATCAAGGTTCAGCGTCTCATCAGTATGGTGTAATCCTAACTCGCGTTACGTAGTTGCGAGTGAAATGTACAGAACCCTTGCTGCTGCATGTAACACAACTTTATAAGACTAATACAATGCGTTCACGTACCAACTAGTATCGGTCCGTGTATTTAAAATAAACAATAAATAAATTGTTTTAATTTTTTTTATTTTTAATACAATGCGTTCACGTACCAACATGCGTCGGTCCGCGTATACTGGTGGTGTCACCATTCTCTTCTTCGATCATAAAGTATCTATTTTTTTCCGCCGGTGCCTTTCCCGCCCTTTTTACCCGCCATAATTATGTCATCTCGCACTGTTTTAAATCCCTAATGAATTATAAATTGTCTAATTATTATCCCCGAGGGTGCGCGAGGTGCCCCCGCGATATGTTCGTGTTTAGTTTAAAAATAAACCGCACACTATCTCGGTTATTTATCTACGGTTAAGTCATAACCTATTTGATCTATGGGAGGATGGAACTCGATTACATTGAAAATGGAGGGGCGGGGGGGCGCGCGCAAGGTTATTGAATATTCATGTACAGTACAACATACAACGGTTTTTGGAAATTAACCGGAACTTGCGCAAGAATGTAAAAGTTCGTTAAAGCTGTTTATACATAAAACTATTTAATTTATAGCTTTATTAACAATTATAACAACGCAACACATTCCTCCATTTTGAATTAATTAAAAAAAAAAACAAAAAGACGCACTATTAAAGTTTCATAAGAAACATGACTTACTATTTTAAATTACGCAGAAAGGAGAAAAATGCGACCGTGTGTAAATATTTTATGCAGTTGATCATTTTGTGGGGGTGTAAGGGTACCCGCACGACAACTCATGGGACCCAAGCCAACTTCACCTCCTCGTGGTGCAGCCTGCTAAGCAACTAACCGAGACTCTGGCTTCGACCAACCCGCATTGAGATAGCGTGTTGGGAACTGGCCCAAATTCCCTCATTCAAACCCCAACCCGATCGATGTGGGAATCTTAAGGGGAGGCCTATGTCCAGCAGTGGACGTCTAGCAGTTCATGAGGATCATTTCCCTCGAAAAATAAGTCAATTGTTAACAGTAAACAGCTGCGGTGATAGATTGTAGTATAGGAATAATCGCAAAGTTAATAACGAACTCATATCAATACAGAATAAAATATATACACAACTATCTAATTACTACATTAATATTCAATAAAAGACACTGCCAAGGACTTTCGCATTCAGTTTTGTGGACAACAGCTGATGTAATTGCGTGAACAAAGCAATCGAAGCAGCGAGGTGCGCGCATCGATACGTCCTAATAAAGTCACAACGGAATCGATTAAAAACATCGAGTTTACCGAAATCGACGATATCAATTTGGCTGCGCGGGCGCAGACGCAGGCGGTAGTTCGCCATCGCTCGCCGCGCACGACCGGCGCCCGACAGGAATACAAACTGTCGATTATCGATTAATTGAATTCGGAAATCGCATGTCGGACTTCATATTTTTTTAATTAGGCAGGTGCCTTCGTCGATTTTGGGCTCGCAGCAGACCTGATGAAGGTTTAAGGTCAATTTGAATTGATGGCCGCTGTACTGAATTTTAACGATCGGTCGCAATGACCACCTCTTAGTATTTAAACACTTTCAGGCAGCTGAACCGCTTTTAGTGTTTTTGTTTGAGTTCCCAAAGAAGGCAACCCTCGCGTCTCACGGCGACAAGTACACTTTAATGCGGTCTACATCATATTATCTGGAGCCACATTACCATATACGCATATACACGTAATTGACGTAGTTTTTTTTTTTAATCAATATGACATCGAAGAATTGCTAATGAGACATTGCAAACTCTTTAACGGATTTAAAACAAAGAATAAACCAAAAACTCCATCAATCAAAGAAGTGAAATGAAATAATCCAATTCGCGATGGCGGGGGCGCGGGCGCGGGCGGGGGCGGGGCCGGGGGCTGCTCAAAGGGTACGAACGTTTGCGGAATATAGCCAAACAAAACTGAAAAATATTGCTAATATTTGGCGCAAGGTTCGCCGGTACTCCTGCAGCAGGAGGCTAAGGGGTAGCTCACAATAATCTTTAATTTTATACAATCTCTATTTATAATGGGGTGAACGGGTCCCCGAACAACAACTCACTGCGTCGAAATCAACGAACGACACCCTGGCTCCCACTAACCCTTGTTGAGCCAGCGTAGTGTGAAATGGCCCAAATTCCCCCATATGTACCCTTAAAAACGACAGCCCCTAGTGCCGGCGATACCGAAGGCCATACTGACTGTTGAAGGCTGCGGAAAGCCGTTGGATGCGGACGGTGCAGGACCGGTCGATATGGAGATCTTTGAAGGAGGTCTATGTCCAGGAGTGGACGTCTATAGGCTGATGAGGAAGAAGTATTTAAAATGTATATACCGTGACACCTGCAAGACTTGTCGTACCTAGACCAAGGTTTGAACATAGGTTGTTCCTCACCACTCCAACCTATCATGGAACGAATTACAATTATGTAGTACATAAGAGTTTTACACAAGAGAACTGTAATCATTTATTAGTATTTTAAATGTTGTTATTTTAACTTTTAGTTATAAAACAAAGGAATTGTTAAATCCTTTTGTAGCGTAGAATATTACTTATTAAGTTTTACCCTTTTAATTAAGTATTTATTTAAATATCTATGTTAGATATCTTAACATCTACCTATGTAATTTAAAAGAGTGCGAGTTTGCTCAACAAAACAGGGACTAGAAATGTCCGGGTACAACCGCTTCCTAACCAAACAAAAGGAAACCGGGGAGGGGGAAGGAATTCAAAAAGGTGAATGCGAAATGCCAGTCACGGTTGTTGTATGAATTGCAATTTTTGATCTCTCTTATCTCCCGATCGTTTGTTATTGACAAATTCTTTGACGATTCCACTTTTTCCCTTTGCACGGAGCACGGAGCGGCTCCATTTCCCGCGCTTTTAACTTTTGACATCGAAATGTCAAATTTGGCAGAAGGTAGAACTTGTTCTTCTTTTCATCCCTAATAGGAAAGACAAATGACTTAAGACCTTGCAGCCAAGTCTCTAGTTGGATCCCACTACTTTGTCAAACTATGAAATATTGAATAGAAAATATTTTTCAATAGAGAATAATATTTTTAATATTCAACAAACCCTCGCAGAACACCGTTTTTTTCTCGTCCTCTGCTAATTTACAGTTTTACAAATAACGTAACTATTGTATTTGCCAGCGCTAAAAATGTAACAGCTATATTGTCGTCGAAGCTAAATATTAAAAAAGCGGCAGTCACTTTCTCCCCTCTAATAATACGTCAGGTTATTTCTACTTCAAAAGGTCTTTTCATATATGTATATATATATATTTTTTCGTCGTAAAATTGATATATAAAGTTCGCATGGAAATTAGTAATTATGAGGAAATATGAGCCGTTAAAAACACCGAACGAAAGACATCGATTGAAAGTGAACTGGCAAACTTTTGTCACGAAACCTATATTTCAATGCACGATATATTTTACTGCCATTTTGATGTTGCGCGCCCTCCGGGACAAACTTCACATTTGCGTTCGCGCAAATTAATTATACACTTTACGTACCTGCGATACGGTCTTTAATGCTGTTTTGTTTGTGTAGTAGTAATAAAGTCGGCTTACGAAATAACAAACATATTTACGCACTTACAGAAACAAATCTCGTGCGAACTTGAACTCTACGCGGTGCGCGCACGGGCCTCACGCGCACGCGCCGGCTGCACGCGCGCGCCTGCTTTCTTTAATGCGGTTAAAAATATTTACGTGTGAGGGTGTCTTAGTTTTTTTTTTATTTATGGCAGTGATAAAATTGTTTGCGGCCATGTTCAGTTCGTTTAATATCGAGCACCTGTCTATTTTAAATTTTATTATCTGTTATCGGGGGTTGGGAATGTTGGAATAAATCACGCGCTGACCCCCGCCCGGTGTTAGGGACTAGACTTGCCTGCGTCGTTTGGGGACGTAACATGCACGTGGATTGTGGCTACACAGTCACAAATAGATTTTAGAATCCATTAATCAATCTAGTGATAAAGGATTTATATTGTATCCTCAGTGCCAGTAGATCACAACATTATACGAGATTATTGAAGCTGTCTCTAGACGGGAAGACGTACAGGTATGCAATAAAATTGAAAAAGTTTTTATATGACACAAAGTTGACATGTGCCGTTCGTAATGTGTGGTGGAGTGGGTTCGTCAGAGGTCGGGGCGCGTCCGTATGCATGTCTCGTCACACTCCACCGGTGAACAAACATCACGTTTTCAATAATCCACGACTGAAGACATAACGCGCGACCCACAACCAACCAACCAACCAACCAACCAACCAATCAACCAACAACATCAGATCAATGTGTCTAAATCACGTCAGCATAGTGTCGCGCTTTATTTCTACCACCAGTTCAAAGAAACCGTGATTTGTACCACATAATTAACAAATTATAAATTTTTCCTTTTTATGTAAATAGTATATTGTAATAAATAAGTTCAATAATATTGACGTTAAAACCATAGACAAGGATATAATCTTAATACATGGATGTAGTACGTACAGCAATCAAGTGACTACGTATTTGAAAGTGAAATAACTATTTTTAACCTCATTGTTTCTTTATTAAGAATGAAGCAAGGAGTTCACCTGATGATAAATGATTCGCCCAATCATGACAATATGCCACCAGTTAGGATGATAGAGATACTGTGTACAGTAATGTTTTACAAACTACTGCTTATCAGAAACAGTTCCAGCATTGTAATCTTCGAAAAAGAGACACACCTTTAACTCGCAAAATTGAACAATCGTCATCTTGTATCTGATGAAAGAGAACTCAGTAATACTTGTTCCAGTGTACAGGTATTTTAAACTGGCATAGAGTATATATTTGTCGGTTATATAAGATGCAGGAGTCCCGGCTTGTAAAGGATGTTATTATTGTTAAAAATTGTCTATGCTTACAGTGATGCTGTAAGGCGTCCCCTATAACAACTCACGAGACCCAAGGCAACGTCACCTGCTCGTGGTGCACCCTGCTAATCAACATATGAGGCTCTGGCTTCCAACCTCTCCAAATTCCCCCATATAAACCTCTACAAAATTGGGAGAGGTTCATGTCCAGCAGTGGACGTCTATCGGCTGTTACTGATGATGCTGATACAGTATTGATTTCTAATGAAAGGCCCTTTGTAATACGATTTGACTAAGTATAAAGTTGTTAAGATATTTCGGTTGATGTCGACCAACTTGCGGCGCTCACGCGACGGCTTCCGCATAGATCACTATCAATAACCAATTTATAACTACAACCCGGAAACGACGTTGCTCCCCAGAAAAGCAACCGTACTGCAGTCAGCATAGGGACTACACCATCGGCCAAAAGTCACGAGTTTAAAGAAAGTATAAAGTGGACTCTCCCCCTTAGACGTTCGATTTTCGACTTGGCTTTTTTTTAAACAGTTATTTCAATGTTCGCGTTCGATTTTTGAATTCCGTGTTCTGTCGGAATAGACAGGTGAATTCGATTTTTTTTTTACACTCGCGAGTGCAGTCGTCAGGTTGACAGCGATGTTTTCGTTTGGATGTTCCGTTTCGCGCCGGCACCGGCACCGCCGTTTTTATGCCGACGAAATTAGTACAATTAAAACGGAGGAGGCCCTGCTTCATAACATTCAGGTTAAATTCATAGTTAAATATATTTGACATTTCTATAAATGTAATTAATTATCTTATTACATAACAACATTATAATCCTTTCGTGAGATCTTTGTAGAAGACGCGATGGGAACTACTACTGGAGATAGATTAAATATATAAATGCAAAGACGATCTCAATGAGGCAATTTCCAATATATACATATTCGACGAAGCGACGAGATGAATGAGATGTTCACGTGATGGTAAGTCATACGCTTGCTCATAACAACGTGGCGCCTATTAAAATGGTATATATTGCACTACGTTGCACTCGTCGTCTTGAGACACAAGATGTTTCATTACTCCAATAATTATACAGGCTACAGCGACCTTCAGATCAGAAGACTAATGTGGTACCTAGCCTGTTTCCGGCAGCAGAGACTTCTACTACCAGTTTATAGAATTTGCAAAGTCAATAATCAGTAATCAAGCAACGCTTAGATTGTTGGTGTGTCCATATGGTTTGGGTCCGAAGGTGTCGTCGTGGGCACCGTGCGTGGGCGTGCGTCGGCGGGCAGCAGCAGCGGCGCCAGGGGCCCGGGGCCCGCCTCACCTCTTATCCGCCGCATCTGGCCTCCCCCTAATGAATATTAACTAATAACAAAACTGCTGTGCGAGGCGAGGCGAGGCGAGGCGAGGCGAGGCGAGGCGAGCGGACTGAAGTGGGAATAATTTCTATTTCTATGACTCACTGCCGCTTACACATTAATTTGTTAAAAAATATATAACACGTAATTTACAGTGGGGGTTGTCAAATGAACTCCCACTGACGGCAGTGTATTGCTGATCCTTACGTGGAAGTTATATTGATAAATATAAAATAACTTAAACCTATATTTGCTTGTTTATATTTCATTATGGGACGAGACCAGCGAGACGTCCACTTCATGTTAAGTGATACTCGCGTCCACAACAGCGTGGCGATACCTATAATGGTATTGCACCACACTGCGCTCGTCGCCCTGATACATAAGATGTTGAATCTCATTACCGCAGTAATTATACTAGCTACAGCGCGCTTTAAACCGGAACACAATAATGTTTGCACAGTACTGTTTATCGGTTGCAATTGGCGCTGCCGTGGTACCCATCTTCATGGTCTCCGCCGACAGAGACTTACCAATGAGACCGACTACTTACATGTCCTTCATTAAAGTCAACTGTTGCTATGACGACGGCGCGAACAGAGCCGTAGTGGATGAAAAGCCATGTTCATAACACTATCTCTGTTAGTACAGAAATAAAATGACTGCTCACGTCTCAGATCGCGGTGACCTGATGCTTGAAGATAAATTCTGTAGATCATATTTAGGGAGAGATATTACCATTACATGACGTCTTGGTGGATGTCGCGTATCTTAGTGTTGTTATACTTCAATATCCTAAAGGAGCTATTTGATGACGGAAGCTTAAGTACAGTGGTGTCCGCACCTTCGCATCTTCGAGCTGTGCATCTATATCTAAGTTATCCTTTGGGAGTGCTGCTCGTTTCAACAGTTTCTCCTGGTCGCGATAGGTGGTGTCGATGTGGAATCTGTTCGCTGGGCAGGTTGGAGGGCGCGGAGGTGTACGGCGTGGTGGGTCAGGGGTAGGGGGCGGCGGCAGTGGTCGTTTCGTGCGACGCGCGCCCGTTTGCATGTCGCCGCACGAAACTCGCACTTATCATGTTTATTGATTGACACGCCAGTAATTCACCGTTTCAAAAGCGCCGGTCACGCGGCCCCAGTCATGAACTCCAGCGGGAGCGGCTTTCACACAACAAACTAGATCAACCACCAGATGATAATTGACAGTCTCTCTATAATGCAACGATGCTCAACTGTTAATGAAACTGTACAATGATAAAAATATCTCGTGTATCTTCAACAGACGTAGGGATCTGTTCCCGCAAGGCGGTAACATAGCAATAAGTTTTTGCCATTTAAAAACTAATCAAAATTTTATAATATCCACGTAAAGATGTTCAAATGAAGTGAAGTTGTTAATCATCATGGTTTCTTGTCTACAATATAGTTGCATGATACACAAAATGTATTGTCTAAATATAAAGAAATTCATCTGACTCACATCGTCAGTAATATAATAAGTCATACTTTATACAGTTATCTTAATTATATCAACTATAAATATTGTAAATATAAACTATTTCATAAGATTGTAATATATATGTTCTTGTTAATAAATTAGAACTGCATCAATACAGAATATATTAATAGTTAATGATATAACAAACCGCTATCGCTCGCGAAATGGAATGGACACGAAAATTTACAAGTCCCGTGGTTTACTGTTCTTTGTTTTAGGTGGCGATAAGTCAGTTCCTGGGCGTTGCGACGCTTACCGTGGGGTCCGGACCACACGCCAAGTGTCGAATGCGCTCCGATCAGTCCGGAAGCGTGCATTAGAGCCACCGAGCCATACCACCAGACCCACTAGAACTAGACCGTAGCTAGCGTAACGGCAGTAACTATACTATCTGCAGACCCTATAAATAGAATCGTAGTAAATTACATCGTAGCCAGAGCAACAGACCCTGTGGCGAAAGACGGACAGTCTCTAACAAGAATTAAGTTGAACCCATGTTTATAAGATTTGTCTAAGGCCGAGGGTCTTTCATTTTAAGTTCTGTCGAATTCTTTCTACCCCCTGAAAGTTTATCGAGCATCGAAAACAAGTAAATTAGTTCTGACACGAACCCTGCAAGTGGCCGATTGTCTGGCACAATGGAATCGATACAGAAGTTCCCCTTTCAATACAGTTTTTCTTTTTCAGGTCGCCGGGCAAATCACAAGGAACAACGAAGACAAAGGGAAAGGAGCCGGTGCACGCGACGCGAAAAGAACAATCGATCCGACACGAGCGGCCGGCCACCGCTGCCGGTTCTGTCTACGGCCCATTCTCAGTTCAAAAATGGCGCGATTCGATTTTGAAATTGGAACGAGCCGGACGGCGTGAGGGGTCACTATGCGCCGGGTGTGATCGCGGCGCGGACGTCCGGATGCACCCGACGGGCGCGGCCAGCCTGCCCGCCGCACCGGAGGCGGAGGTGCAAGCTATGCACTCGATGGACTGGCTCTTCAAGAAGGAAAGGATATATCTCCTAGCGCAGTTCTGGCAACAGGTACAACATACACTAAGCACATTTACTACAACCAACTACTACTTGAGGGCTACACAAGGTCGTTGGACGCGAATATCCTTGATCAATCATTGATCTCTTTAAATTGACCAAATATAACTTAACATAAACACAAGTTAAAATACACAACCAAACTGATATAGATATAGATAGAGATGATAAAGATTTATGAGTGACCGACATCAAATCAGGATACAGACGAAACACTAATTCACACAAACGAAGGCTTTGTAACTGAAATACGAGATAACGATTACACGGGCTACAGCATCGCAGAACCCTATAGAGAACAAAGCGACTGAATCAATTATTAGTTTAATATAAGGCGCAATTAACCTGTAGGGGGAGAGGTGGGGACCGATTTCCGACCCCAGCTCCGAAACAATTACATCTATTGTTGCAGCACCCGCGATATCAGATCGACGTTTAGTTCCGATAATCCAGCGGAGAATTCCAATTTTGAACGGGTACTGTCCGGCTGAGCAACTAACGGCACCGTTGCAAGTTTTACAACTTAACTATTGAACGTTTAATGCTAAACTTAGTCTTAACATAAATAATGATAAAATCTAAGCTATAATAGAGTTAATCAATAGACAGTTATTCAAGTTACATGAAGCACTAACGACACAGATATCAATTGTTGGGTGCTTCAAAGGCATCAGTTATTATAACGGAGTCTGATTTATTTTATTCACCCCAACTTTACACGATGTTAAGTAACAATCACGTCAAAGATGATGAGGTTTAGCATACCCGAATTCTGATTACTATATTAAATTCTCTAGATCTGATAGGCAGATTGCAATGGAAAGAGCTATGCTCGGGGTTCCTCTGCGCGATCGAACCAGTAATATGAAGATCCGCAGAAGAACTAAGGTCACCGACGTAACCCAAAAGATTGCTAGATTTAAGTGGCAGTGGTCAGGGCATGTAGCTCGAGTGGCGCCCGCGTACCGGCAGACGTAGTGTTAGGAGGCCTCCCACAAGTTGGACCGACGATCTGGCGAGAATCCCGGGAACCCACTAAATACGAGCTACAGATGTAGAGATCTTTCGGGGAAGCCTATGTCCAGCAAGGGACTTCTATTGGCTGATGATGATCGGCAGATTTACACAATATAAAGAAACTAGGCAATTAGGCTTAGGAAAATTTTAAAACTATCCGAACCGACATAAAATATTGCAACTGGACTGAACAAGGGTCTACTGTATCATAAGGCGAAGGGTTAGCTGGTGGGTCGCGAAGGCACTCACAAAAAATGTAATGAAAGACTTTGACATTCCTGGTGATAGGTCTCTGTTGCCGGAGACTGTCTGAGTAGGTACCACCGCAGCGCATAGTGCAGCCAACAAACAGTACTGTGCAAACATTACTGTGTTCCGGTTTGGAAGGCGTTGCAGCTAGTGTAATTACTGGGGTAACGAGACTCAACATCTTATGTTTTTATGGCGACGAGCGCTATCTGATGCAGTATGTACTATTCTAACTAGCGCCACGTTATTACGGACAGGTGTATCACATACAATCTGGTGAACGTCCCGCCCATCTCAATGGAATAAAAAAAATTGAGATGATGATCTTCTTCTATTATATTTTCTTAACAATATTGTCGTGATTTCGTATACAGAAGTATTCTTCTTCTTCATGCTTAGTAGCTTCTCTTGAAAGAATTCTGCCAATTTTGTTTCAGTTGTAGGAGGGACAGTAGAATATAGGAGTCGTATTCTTCAAATCATCACATCTATTAAAGTAGATGCTAGTTGTCATAAATTGATATGATGCAGTTGGCAGCAATGGATAATTATTACATAACAAAGATGGCGGCGTTACAACGAGTTAAAGTGTTATTGTAAGCCTGAAGTTACTGAAACAGCCGATAATCTGCGGGTAATTATAATAAGTGCATAGATTCGTATCGGCGTTGCGCTGAGACGCAGCCGGGGGTGGGGGCTGCTAGTGAGGGAAGGTGGGGGGATGGTTAGTTGTGAAACGCGTTGCCAAAGTGTTGGAAGCGTTCTAATGGCTCCTATTGAAATTTTCAAGGTCCGAAGCGATCGCGCCGCAGTTGCAATACCGGTACCTCGCATCCTGAGGTTAACTTAACGATTTCTTTATAACCCGGCTTGAAGAACGCTACCATCATCAGATGGTAAACGATAAGATATAATGAGGCGATGATAAAGATTTTAACACAGCACTCCATTGCAGTTTCGGAGCTTGAGTTACATCTACGAGTACACGCTGCAGTAATGGTAGACATTACAAGTACATACTGCATGAACGTTGCGGTGAAAGTTAGGATATTTGCATAGTTTATGTAGAAGCGGTGTTAATGCAGTTATACGTGCTACACGTGCGCAAGCAGTGCGGGTTCGATCCTCAATTAACTTCCTTATACATGAGACATGCGTCACGGCACGAGTCCCATCGGTGGGAACATTGAGTTCACTTCACATATACATAAGTCATTTCTGCCTCAGCACGATATCTCTGGAACCATAGGACCTGGAGATTTGAAATTTGGTAATAATATAAATAGGAATAATGGAAAAAGTAGCCGGAAAGAAAAAGATTAGCCGCAGAAACAAGGCATGGCTGGACGACATCGAGGAGTAGACCACGACCAAGAACGCCGAGCAGGTGATCCACCTTGCGCGCGACAGGAATGAATTCGCAAAACTGGAGTCTTTCGATAATTGGAGAGGCACAAGAAGAAGATGAAGAACATTCCTTTAGCCAGGTATAGGGTAGCTCAGATTTTATAAGATTCTTTCCTCGAATGGAGCTGCGAGGGTGTTACAGCTAGTGATAGCCAAACAGTCTGAACCACCATTTACCTGTCGAATGCAATTAGGTTACAAGCAATTACGTTGACAATAGTGAAGGCGGGGCTAATGATGCACGATCTATGACACTCGATCTCGCGGAGTTAATAGCTGGTGCAGTCGACTGCGGGCCTCTCGGTCGCAGTGTCAATGCATCTATACATCAGTGATCGGATAAAGTTATTCAAGTCAATAATATTTCTACTTACGGACATTAACCTAAGCGGTCGTCGGTCAAAGACTTTACCTAAATATTAATTTGGAGAAGAAACAGATGTTAATCACGTCTAAATTATATGTGAACATAAAAAATTAAAGCTAAGCATGGCTTGTGTATAAACACGAGCCGCTCCCAGGGTATACCGCCGCAGACCAGCGCAGTATTATATCATAATAACGACAAATATGAACAATGGCCGCGCCGTACTGAGCCCAGTGCAAATAAATATTCATTCGCTTTGGAGTAAAGAACGGGAGTCGATTCGTCCCGTAGATAGGCCACATTTGAATGTACCGGCCCCGATAGTATTGTGCATGGGGCGCTGCATGCCTTTATATTGATTAAAAAGCGTACTTCGCATGATATTTGCATAGCTCGTGCACCGAATAGAACTTATCGATACGCGAGCGCGGCCGCTTACCAGGGACCTTCTACTTTGTACTTGCTTTGTAAATGATTAACAGGTTCACAGAGAGTCTTAAACTGTCTTCGCAGCGTAATAGATTACATTCCCTGGTGGCATAAAGGTCCCAGGTTCCATTCTAAGCGCACGTATTAAACGGTTTGTTTGGTGGGAGGATTTTTCGAATCCGTTTTCCTGGCTATCATCCTCATGCCCTAAATGTGCTATCACGACATTGTCTTATCACGTTTAACTATCTGTCTTATTTTCACTTAACTCTGGGTGAAGTTTAGATTAAATATATATAAATACTGTATTAACACCTTTTAGGCAATAGCCCTGCGGATATAGGTGATTACAATAACTATAAGGTACTATAATGTGGTTTGTTAAAGTAACAAAATAGTTATATTGGAAATGTAATGTAACGCATCAACTTACTGGTAGCGGGTCTCTGATGTTGAAGACCATGTATTTCTGCCGCCAAACAGTAGTGTACCAGCATTACTGTGTTCCAGTTTGAAAGGCGCTGTAGCTAGTGAAATTACTTGGACAAGGAGACTTGATATCTTATTTCTCAAGGATCCAACACAATGTGCTGCTGTGTGTATTATCCTAACTAGCGCCACATTGTTATGGGCAAGCGTACAGTTTACCATCATGTGAACACCACGCTTGTCTCGTCGCTTCGTAGACTGAAAAAATATAACGTCTATATATATACGGTTAGTGTTATTAACTTACTAGATTAACAACGATTAATATTTCAAATTTGGAACATCCGCTACAATTGACACAAGATGGCGGCGCACCAGCTGTCAGCGACGGCGGGCGCGGCGAGTGCGGCGCGCGGCTGCGATCGCGATGCGTCGTAAAACCGATATAATGCCATTCTATCAAAACCAATACTAATAAATGCGCTATTAGCCCCCATCTCGGGCGAGGGCGGCGTTTAAAGCAACATTAAGGCTTCGGCGGAGGCTCTCCGATTGCGCCCGTTAATAAAACTAACAATTAACGTCTATAAAACGAGCCGTCCGGAGCGATCTCGCGCCGGCGTCGCTTGCGGCGGACGGAATACGGACGCCGGATTCGATCGGTTTTACGGTTTATTATCGATAATTGTGTTTGTTTGATTTATTTAATTAAGGAATAATCGTTGGGCTAAGGCCGCAAAGTTCAGCTTTGAATGGGGGCCATTCGAATACAAGACTTATTTCCATACACTACTAACGCTTTGTTCAATGTAAAATTATCTAACATAATCAGATAATTTTGCCGTATCCAATTATAAATCGAATACCAAACAGTTTATAATTTAAAAAAGCGGTGGTAACAAACAAACAAACAATTAAACACGCCGTATAAAGTATCTAGAGGCTATCACCGACTCCGCGACACGAGCGAAGGTCGCAGCGGCCGCAAACTTCGGTAATTAATCGATGCGAACAATCCGATCGTATCGGCCGAGATTATCCTACGAGACCCGGAATGCGATCGGTTCCCACGGCCTTTGAGTCCAGGAATCTGTGCCCAGGTTTTCGGAGCGAAAAAAGTTTGCATGCTTTCCCATGGCTGCAGAATAGTCGCAATGGGAACGATCTGCCGAAAGTCGCCATTTAAACTGGTTGGAAATTATTGAAATTTAAAAAAGGAACACACAAACTTCTCATATTTACATACACTTATTTACTATATTTAGCAATATCGACATGTTTCGGTTGGTTCGCGTTATTCAAAGAAATACATAACCGCAATTAGGGTCCGTTAATTATCATTTTAACAAAAAAAAAATAATAAACCGTGGAGCCGAAACCTCGAAGGCCGACCTCGCGGCGTGCAAACCGAAAAAATCCTTAACCTGTATTTAAAAATCGATTGCGACCAAAAAATTGTCACTGACAAATGATTCGAACGGCTTGCGGTCGAAATTACGAATTCAAATCTTCGAGTTTCGAACAAAAACCGCCATTAACGGTCGGCGTTCAGATTTTTTCGGGCTGTCGATTTTCGGGGCTAATCGTGTTTTTTGCCGATTCGTCTGCTAATCGATGCATCGGGTGCGCTAATTCGATTTGCGCCCCTCCCACCGCATCTATAAGTGGGCGGCACCTATCGATCTTCTATCTGAATCATTACCCGCTGCTGCCGCAAAAACTTTACTTATTAACTTTTTAGTTATTTGTTCTGCGCGCATTCAATTTACTTAGCACGGACAACGGACTACGGACTACGGACTACGGACTACGGACTACGGACTACGGACTAAGAAACATAATTAAACATGTTTATTATTTGTAGATACGTACAAACATATTAAGTAGAACAATATAACCTCAAAAATGTAAACGTGTAATGTTTGGTGTTAACCGATACAAAAACAACTTGTTTGACACGAGTACACGACAAATGTATTGTATGGTGCGTGTAATAATTACATTAATGAAACATTGAGTGCATCAGATGACGCACCAGCACTCTCCAGCCATTTTCTAAGTCGATTCCACGCATAATCGAGCGTGAGCTTAAATCTACGGCAAACGCGTCTCGATAATTTAATAATACAGATTATATAACAAAAAAAATATATAAAATCGATTGCGGTTGATGACGGCAACACTGGCACAGTCGAATCATCAAGCGCTGATGGTTTTTTAATGATATTTTTCACAATCGGCCTGATCATTGATGGTTATTAGGTATAGGCGACCGCCTTAAGACACGAACCTTCCTCGGCGGCTTCACTAAATACATCTAGACACACCGCCGCACGACTATCGATCTTATCGCTATAGTCACAAAGCACAGAATCCCAGTAGATGCAGTTGTAGCTGTTAACCGAGAAAAGTAGTTAAGCCTACATGCAATTATTATTCTTATTGCGCGTCCATTATGCCGATAATAATTTTCTTATTGTCCATAAATAATATTTGTCTGTCGTAAACTACAAATAATAGCATTTGATAGGTCTTAGATGCGATGTCGCGAACGAGATGTTATACATATATACATATATATATGTATATACATATATATACGCAACAATATACAAGTATGAAACAATCTCTCTGTTCAGTCTGAAATAATAAATATTACATTATAGCAGTAACAGGGCTTTAGTCGATTTTCGAATAGTAACTATAGTACTAGATCGAAGCAGTTAGGATTTACGATATCACAGGCACAGATAGAGATGTAGATAATAATTTAACTTGAAAGGTGCCCGTCAAGTGGTCTCGTGGCGAAATTCTGACCGCACCGCACCGGAAGCATCCCGCGCCGCGGCCGCGACGGGCGCAGGGTGACGGGGGGAGGTGGTTAGGCAATTAGCATAATCTTAGCCAGTCGCGAGGCTAATGCGCGCCGTCGCGTGCCCGCTCTTTGTTTGTAAACAGTTTTGTGAATGAACGTACTTTCTATTCTGTGCAGCCATAGGAATTATATGAAGGGTATAAGAGAAAATCCTACAACAGTTATGTTATACAGCCCGCTCGATATAACAAGACGTGTCACATGATACGCCTGCCCATAACAACGCGATGCTAGTTAGGATGACACACACCAACACATTATGCTCGTCGCCTTGACACAAGATTTAAACTTTCGTTACTTTATTAATTTCACTAGCCACAACGCCCTTCAAACCGGAACACGGTAATATTTCCACACTGCTGTTTGGCGGCAAAAATGAGTTTAATGATTTAATTGGTATAGTGAAGAAAAATATCTTTTTTAACAATCTATATAATTTAATATTGAACTAAACATGATTTCAATACATTTTCTCTATAATATTATTATAATCATCATGATCAGCCAATAGACGTCCACAGCTGGACATAGGCTTCACCAAAAGATCTCCAAGTTTGTAGAGGTTTACACGGGGGTAGTTAGGTCATTTTTCCTCCACGCTGGTTTAAGGGAAGTTGGTATCATATAAAACAGCAATTCATTTATTATGGTAGATATAACGGCCGCCATTTTGATTAATAGTATTAAAAGTTATAAGAGTTGACAAATTTTTCTTTAATAGATATTAAAAAAAATATTTAGATAACAGTTTTATTAAAAAAAACGATCCACGTGTCTCGTTATTTAACATATCAACGTAACCGTTTTAGCATATTTTAATATTAAAAGTATTTATGAGGTCCCACAGAGCAATAGTTTATATATCGGCATGTTCCTTATTAGCATTACATATATGCAAATGTATATGTTGACATATAGATATATATATTAAAGAGAACAGTTCCGTCGGATAGAAGTTCATTAAACTATAAACGTTTGCTACGGCTTTAGTTTATATCAAGTATATGTTACTGAACACTGTTACCTTTACCTAGTATCGGAAAACATTCGCTAATAAACCTGTTCTGTAGAAAATCCTATATAATCAAAGAAGAGGAAACAAGATGTCTCGCTTCTTGGGGAATGGTTGTATGAGATTTCTAATTAACGGTCGCCATCTATGTGTACCACTCTGCTGTATGTCTGAACCCATTCTGCAAGGTCCCTTTTCACTCCAATCGGAACTCCCTTTAAATTTATAGAAACTCCCTTCATAAGAAACTTTCATTATATAAGTAAGACTAGTTATAATTAAGTTAATATATTAACAAATGAAAGTATTTCTTAAATATTAACATATTTACGATCTATTGCCAAGCCAAAAGGAGACGACTTAGCTGATCCTGACCCGTGCAGCAACTCCGATCAGTTCCTTTTCAAAACTGAATCAAAAACGGTTAAGTAATTTAACACGAGGAAAGGAGACCACCGATATCTACACACAAAACGGAAACCGCAATTTTACATGAACCTGTGTATAATTACGACACCTCTCGTTTAGTGTTGTCGGTAAAAAGCGAACCGTCACAAATTGGCGGCAGTGCATAGCTCGTCGTGGACACGAACTTTAAACTGGAGCTGGACTAACATATCACGCGATGTATCGATACATCGAATAAATATGATTAATCGCACACAACTATCGAATTATTACTCGTTTCACTTTCTTTATTGACTGTGTTTTTTTTTTCAATTAATTTATAGTCATTAACCTTTATTATATTTAATGGTAACGTTTAACGGTTTCAAAGTTATTTCATTGCTGTCATTAGAAATTACTTTCTTTTTTTTGTTGAGAAATACGAACGTTGAACTGTGCATTCATCCAAATCATTTATGGATATTTTATTTTTTTTTTACTTGTTTCAGTACATTTATTGTAACAAAAACTTCTTAAATCTTTCTTCTTTTTAACTTTATTTAACTTTTTCTTACGCTTGTAGGTATAATATAAACAATGGTCTTTGATCAGTTCCAAATAGTCGTAAATAGTTGGTCGATGGCCATAGGTCAGAGCATCATAATTTAAATTAGAAGCGAATTATATTATTAAAGTTATTTGAGACGAGATTAAAAAATACTATGTGACAATCAATTGGACTTTAGGAAGCTTTATAAATGGTGGCTTTTACTAAAAAAAGAATAATTGGATAGTGGAGAATTCCGTTGACTGCAAAGAAATACGCGGCCGCGCTGCGCCGGGACAGCATCGATTAATTATCGATCGATACCGATGCATCGCGGGCGTGTACAAATGGCCGCCGCGGCGAGCCCGGGATTTACGATCGCATTACCGTGAGCGACGTTAAACCCGATGTCACACGGACTTAAAAGGTTAATTAGGAACATCTTTGGGCCTAAAATAGATCGCAGACCCATAAACTTACAGAATCGTACGCGCGCCGTTTTGACGGACACGCGCCCGCCGCCATTTGTAACCAACCAACAACCGTTTTGGCGCGAAAACATTTTTATCTATACTTCGAATTTATGGAGAATATTTACAACAAACTATTCAATAATTTTGTTCGGCTGTGGGCTCTAATCGGCTGATGAAAGGTGATGATGGTTCATTTCAATTATTTATAGATATCACAGGGAATATTCAACTATCATTACCAAATATAAAACCAGTAACAGATTTGAATTCTCCAACAAAGAGGTTGTATATAAATATAAATCCTAAACTTTTCGTTAAGAATACTTCATTAGTTTTTTTAAATGAGAAAAGATCGAAAGTCAGCGAAACTAGCGGGAAGAGTTTGCGTTATTGCTAAGAGGTATCAAGTTCTTTTGCATGCAAATCGCCTCTTACCACACAATAGTCGATCTAACCACCTCGCTTTAGAGCGAAGAGATCACGAACTGTCCTTCTTCTTCTCCCATTGCAAATGTAATCCCGCGGGCCGGAGCGCGAATGTCATAGCGAGTTGTTTGACTGATCTCTATCGAACTTTGAGAGGTACCGTCCGCAGACAAGTCAATTGGATGAGGCTTCCTCCATTTATTTTATTTAATTATAACATGCTTGACAGTTACGCAAATCCATTTGCTAGATACAGCTCTGTCGATCTTACAGTAACTACAACCAAAACATCTATCATTACTATATGTTATTTTATCATAGCTCGTTCTTTTTTAAGACCATAAAAATACTTTAACTCTTCGTAAGTATCTTGATTTCTAACACACCTGGTGGAGAGTCACCGTTGCTGCAGACCGCCTAGGTAGGCACCACCGCAGTTCCTATTTCTGCCGACAAATAGTACTCCGCAAACGTTACCGTGTCTCCGGTAACGACACTTTGTTTTTGTTTATCAAAACAACGAGCACGTGTGCTGTGTATATCATCTTAACTAGCGTCACATTCAGCATCAAGTAAGCGTATCACCTACCATCAAGTGAACGTTTTGTTTGTTTCGTCGCTGCGTAGTATAAACAAAGTAAATCAATCCGTTCTAGCTCGGGTAAATATAGTACAATGCGAGCTTCTATGAAACTATTCATAGTTCAAACGTTGAATTATAAATGGTTACATTGAAGCGATTGCGGCTAATTGAATAATCAGTTCGGCAAAGTGTTAAGACAGTGGCGGCAAGGAAACGTTCTCTAAACGGTCGGTTAGCGCTTGTTTTTCTGCCGACCGTACCGCCCGCGTGCGGCCATTGTTCCCCGATGATACGCATCGGCTTGAAATTGCTCGCACGCTTAGCTTTACAAGCTGCTTGCGTCTGCTCCGGGACACGAACGACTCCATAACAATAACGGTTGCACAATTTAAATAAAATAAAAAACTTAAACAGTTATAACAAAAATTTCCCTCGCAATCGTAATGCAAATATTTGAAAGTCAAAGTACTCTTTGTCTCTAAACGGAAACTGCTCTCGATCGATCTGACTTAGATTACGACAAACAAACTGTCACACGCAACAATAATACTAACTGCGTCAACGAAGTTATGATTATCTTCATTCACTCCGCAATCATACTTAACTCTAGTTCTAATCTCATGCTGTACTAAACTACTCCATCGGAAGTCTAAAACCAAACGTCTCCCCGGAGGCTGCCTGTACTGTGTACAGCATCATTTGTTTGTACGCGCTGCACTATTCGGCGTGCGATAAAGATTCTTCTCTATTTCCTCTGTCAGTGTAAACGCTGAGATAATGCCAATTCATTAGCTAGTTTTATTTGTTGTAAAGTTTTTATTTCGTTAATAAAATTTGATGTGTCAGAATATGTCTTGCGTAAGAGCACTTTTATCTCGACATTAAAAAAAAAAGAACGGATTTCCTAATTCCCCCGCCATTGACGCGCCGCAGCAGCCGTTCGAATATCGAAAAACATTTCGTATAACGGATTTAGAATGCGCATCCCGAAAACTCTTTCTAGCGCGCAACGGAATCGAAAACAGCGATTAGTTTTAAGTGTCGTTCGAACTTTAAAAATATGTCGCCCGTACGGATTCGGTTTTTAAATATAAACGCGGGAGAATGCGTTCCGTTTCGCCGACATTTTACGACGTTTGTCATTTAATGATTCTAGTTACGAAACTGTCCGGTGCGTCGGCGCAGCGCGACCAACTAGCGGCTCGCCCCGGCGTTGTGCGCGCGCTGTCCGGATCGAAATACTTTATTAGTTAATAATAAAATAAATAGGTTCACAAAAAAATTATAAAAAGCACGACAAGAAAAATAGGATCCTTAGAACCTGCTTATTTTTCTCTTGAGAACACCAACATCTAAATATATATAAATATACAAGGAAAGTTTTATTTCATGGCATCTGTTTAGGTTTTTGTAATCTGTCTGCTATTCTCATTCTACCCGCCCGCCCAATCTGGGGACACGGCGTTAAAGGTAATTTAATTGTAATTGTGTCTCGAAATAATTTAATGTCGTATCGCAATGTCAGATGAGAACGGGGACATCGTTATTTAAATGATCGGCGAGTTGGGCCTGAGGAAGGTTTATCTGCCACAAGATCCTTCAGCTCGGACATTCGGCTCGGACATTTTAATTCCGATCCCGATGCTTTTGACAGTTTGTGAGCCGCGGATTTGTATCGGAGACGTTTCAGTAATCGGTCCGGACTTCGAGACCGACGCGGATGGCTCTCAGCTCTCATCACAGCAGCGATACCAATTAGTTGTTATAATACAAACTTATTATACAGGGTGTCATGCAACGGACGCAAGTCTAAAAACTTATTTTATTTAACATTCATAAATATTAAGTGCTTTCGAAAATTTGAATTTCTTACTCTTTTGTCAATTATTAACATATAAGTAATAAGTAAGGTGTGAGGGGTTCCACAGAACAACTCATGGGATCCCAATCAATGTCATCTGCTCCTCAAGCACTCTGTTAATTAACAAACGAGGCATATGACCTTTACAAACGACGGTCCATGTTGACTGTTGAAACCACTGGATACGGGCAGCGAGGGCCGATCGATGTGGAGACTTTTAGACGAGACCTATGTCCAGCAGTGGGACGTCTATCGGGCGCTGATTGAATATATAAATAATATAACTTTCCTACAACACCAATCAAGAAAGGCCCGTGCATAAACAGCCTAAAAGAGATGATTCCTTCTGAAATAGCTTCGGTGTAGTCTGTGCAGCAGCAGCGCGGGGAGACGAGGAGGCAGAGGAACCAAAAGTATAACGTCACCTGCAATAAAACATCATCCGCGTATTGTTACACAAGCAGATTAGGCAGCAGGTATTTTGGGAATACGCGGGCGCTTCTAGCGTTTGATTGAAATTAATGATTGTACAGTGTTATCGCATTCGGCGATTTATCACCGGTTTGTTTTTAGAAGACAATAAAGAATAAAGGGGGCAGTAAGATGTTTACTGGTGGCAGTTCTCTGTTGGCTGAGACCACCGCAGCGCCTACAGCAGCCGACGAAAAATATAGTATCAATTTACTGGTAACAGGTCTCTGTTGTCGGACCCCGTCTAGGTGGGTACTACTGCACCTAATTCGGCTGAATACAGTAGTGTTCAAACATTACTGTGTTCCGGTTTAAAGGGCGTTGTAGCTATTAAAATTACTGCGGTAATGTGATTACATCTGATCTGAAAGCGACGAGGGCAATTCGATGCTGTGCATCATCCTAACTAGCGTCACTTTGTTGTGGGTGTATCACTTACCATCAGGTGAACGTCTCACTTCTCCCGTCGCATCGTTGAATAAAAAAAGATATTGTATTGTAATAAATCGTGTTATTCCATTGACACTTGGCACTGGTCTGGCGGACGGAGGCGGCCACATGCGACGGCATGATTAACAATGTAAAGTGTCGTTGGTGATGGTGGTACACCACCACACTAATGGATGTGAGAGTAAATAATCATTTTTAATTTTGTATACTATTGTTGTCGTTGTATTTACTGAATGTTGTTACAATAACATTGAAAGCTACGTGAAATGATTTGAACATGATTGTGTTCAGTAGACATTCACATTCTTCGCGTCTACTTAGTAGGCGTACACCTGGTGGTGAATGATGCACTTGTTCATAATAACATGGCGCTATTTACATGAGCAAGACAGGTTATGTCGGACTTGCACCGACTAAAGCCCCCACGATGTTCCACCTTCATCGCTGTGCGGTAGAGCCACGGGAACGCTTTTGCACACCTCCGCGACCCAGCCAGTGCCGGCTGCACCATGCAACCCCACCTCGGGAGATAAGCCCCTCCTTTCAACCTTTGTAAGAGCGTGCTGAAATACATGGCTCCGTTCTCTTGGCATTGTATCATCGCATGGGTAACGGATCCTGCCGAATCCTCTCTGTGGCGGATCTGGTCTTCGGCTCCGCCGCTAACCGTTATAAGGCCGCGTAGGACAGGGAGAGCAGCGAAATGTTATACCTATACTCCTCGCACTTCGCGACTCCACCAAGCCTGCCTTCAAAGCCCACCGGCACACATCCGGAAGAGCTTACGGAGTTCACTCGGAGTGGTCATCAGTGGTAGGTTCCTCTTAGCTTCACCGTGAGTGAACAGGCGACTAGGCGAGAACCTGTTGGTTGGACGGCAACAGGGAGCTACCAGCAGCGTAGTATAGTATCAGTACCTTCGTACATTTCCAGTGCTGTTGTCGCTGCATCACACTGATAGCGCGCGAGTCGATCAAGCGGCTGACAGCTGATACAGCCGCACCGATGTATTTATTACTCAATTAACAACTACTCAAGTATTTAGGTTGCGTTTTATCGCTATTCACAGGGTGTTCGCGCGGGCGTTCGGGCGCGGCCTCCGACTGGAGAACAATAAAAGAGTCCATTAACGCGGTGGAGTTCGTGAAGGAGGTTTCAATATATAATCTGTGCGGCGGGTGCGCGGGCGTCGCCGGGCGCGGAAATAGCCGCGCCAGCTGAGCGCCGCCGTACTACTTCTTTATTTTTTTACAGCCGGCCCCGTGTTTACGAGCGCCGTACGAATCAGTTCTTATAGATTCCATTCTCCCTCATATCTAATGAACCTCGCCCCCGCACGCACCGTCCCCCGCACCACACCCCGCGCCCCGATCCGATACATTCTTCTATTTCTGATTGGAACTGTAAGCAGTTTATATTTAGTGTCAACGTTTTACGACGTCCGAGGCGGCCCCGCTCCCGCCGGCACCTCTCACCTACCAATTAAAATGTTTTATTGTTTTTTTTGGTAATACATACTTTAGAATCTTTATCTCTATGATCTTGAGTGCATTAGTACACTTTAGATCCAAATTCGCTAAAGAACTGATGTCTTTAGCACAATTTTAAGATCATCATAATCGGACGATAAACGTACACAGTACATAACTAAAATTCCCACATCGATCGGGTAGGGATACATATGGTCAGCTCTGTAGTCTCGGAGCGCCGAGTCTCCATATGCACTGATGCAGACCACCGAGGAGGTTTTAGTTAGCAAGAATCTCATATAACTCTGACTCTTCCACAGAAATAAGGTATTTTTCGACGATTTCCCCCATGAAACCAAAAAAAAAAACGGATACATATAGAGGATTTGAGCCATTTTCCATCATGCTAGCCCAATGTGGGTAGGTGGGAATTTTATGGTAATAATACAACAATTAATTTCCCTTCTTCTCTTTTGAATAGTATCCTTTGTACAAATCTATTAAAGCAAAAATCACGAAATAAAAAAAAAGCTGTTACAAAAACATCGATTTTATAATTACGCATGTTAATTAAGATGAAACGCGACCATTTGTAAATCTAACGCTGAGATTAATAGTTCGCGCTATCTGAAAACATGAAAACTCGCGGACTCTGCAGCGGCGGCACTCGGACGATAAACAAACACACATAAATCGAACGCGCGCCACTTCCGGCCGCTTCGAGCCGGATCCGTTTAATTGGAAACTTAAGCTTTTGATTGGATCATTCAATTGCCGATCGATAAAATAAGCTGGATCCTTTACTCCAAACGAGGTCACTTATCGAATGAATCTATAATCAGAAATCGGAGAACGGCTCCTTTATTTGAATTACCGATCGGATTCCCCGGGTTCGAGTCTCGCTCCTTTTTATTAATATAATATGAAAATAACAAAAAAAAAAACAGTTAAGAGATCCTATTCGAATGGTGAACGGAAATCAGCCGTCGGGAGCGCTTGTACCAAGTGTGAAAAGATCGATTCAGAATGGGGCTGGTTTTTTCTTCAGCTCCTGTTTATTGACAAGTCGTGTGTTCCTTCTTTTTTTACTCTCCCTCGAACAATCGCCATTGTTCTAACGAGGCTGGACGGTAAATGCATGCGGAAATTGAATATTCACTTTAATGCAAATCGTTTGCAAATATTTCTTTCATTCAACTCCCAAACTGTACCTCAGCCATTGAGCATTGCGTTCTTGAAGATTTCACTGGTCCATAGCTCAGCCACCTTTAACGGGAAGACTTTATAAGATACATCGTAGGACTAAAATGCCTGTGTACATCAAGACCGTGAATGTTTCCAGAATCTATCGTAGAATCTTGCAAAGTGTGACAATCCGCGCATTCCGCGCATTCCGCGGATTCCCGGATACACGAGCCGTGAGTCCGATAAAGTTGTCAAAAAAGCTAATAGCGTAAACATCATGCACGAAAAAAAATGTCACTGTCGATGGCTGGGCGTCTGGTTTGTCTACTCAATCTGTTCCGTTTCCTCCGTCTGCTCAATCTACTTTGCCTGTTCCATCTGCTTCGTCTACTCAATCTGCTCCGTTTCATCAATCTACTCCGTCTGCTTCATCTGCTCAATCTACTCCGCCTGTTCCATCTACTACGTCTACTCAATGTACTCCACCTGCTTTGTCTGCTCCGTCTGATCCATCTACTCCGTGCCCGTACCCGTGACGTCCCCAAAACCGAACAAGCTGGTGGTATCTCGAACACGTTTTACGAGCAATGTTCGGGCGGGCACCGGCCCGTTCCACATTAAGGATGTCGAGTGCCGCCGTTGACATATGTAACTGCATTCAGACTCTCGCATTTAATATTCCACATCCAATTATAATGGCCGATGAGGATTCTTCTGGAGCCGATACAGATAAAATATAATTTTATTGTTTCCCGAGCACTTAATGAAGTCAAATTAGGCATTTCCAGCTTCACGTAGCCGGATCGTAAAGCGGCGATAAAACGGTTGGTATTGATCACCGGCAGAGCAAGTAAACTATTTTATGTAGTTTTTATTGTTATTTATAGTGGAATAAAAACATTTTATTAATGTCATCATGTTCATAAGGAGCGGGCCCGATTTCGGGTTGAATTCATGTGAAAGGCAATTAACGAGGCTTTTCCATTTAAATCGGACGCGCAAGGGTCACCGGATGCTCTACATAAGTTTCGTGTTTTAATGCGCGATCAGCGCCAACCGAACATTTGTTTAAGGGAAACGTATTTATCCGAAACGCACATTCGGTGCACCCACTGCCCACCTTACGGCGGTGATGACCCACAGCCGTGCGTACCATCGCCGCTGCAGCCGCTGCAGCCGCTGCAGCAGGGCGGAATGTACTGCCACATCCATTATATCGATATTTTCAATTGAAATTTTATGTAGAGCATAAAATAAACTCAAAGGACATAAAGCGAGATTAACTTTACGGTGTTAAGTTTATACTTTATCGCCGCGCCCGCATTTCGTACGAAATCGTAAGCATCGATATTAATTAGTAAGAATCGTATTAGTTCACTGGGAGGCAGTCATCAGGCAGTAACCATTTTATGTGTTTCCCCAGGTAATGCGGACCGACGCGGGGGTGAGTCCCATTGGCGGGAACACGTATGTCACATACTATTTTTTTTTACATTTCTATTGGAGACAGTTGTCAAGTTTATGCCAGTTTTTTTTTAATATATGAGGAGTATAAAGAATCCCGGATGTTTACCAGTACTGAAAACAGATCTTCCGTTTGTCAAGGTAGTAAAAGGAAGAACCATTCGGTTAGTAGATATATGTAATAACCTTTATATATTAAACGAATTTGGGGTGGTAAGGGTTCCCGCGCAACAACTCACAGGATCCAAGCCAACCTCACCTGCTCATGGTGCACCCTCCTAATCAACAAGACGTAGCTGTGGCTTCCACCAACCCGACATTGGGCCAGCGTAGTCGGAAATGGCTCAAATTCTACTATATGAATCCCTACCAGATAGTATGGGAATCTTTGGGAGAGACCTATGTCCAACAGTGGACGTCTATCGGCTGATGATGAAATAAATATTTAAAGACTTCATGTTTGAAGTTTGTGTGTTATTTACTGGTTATCATAAATATTGCAATTTTCGGATCTTGGATGCGTTTATACCAAACAATTGGTGTTTCTCATGATGTTGAAACCAAATCATAACGCAGCTTCTAATTATTTGAACATTGCCGTATATTTCTTACCAAACCATCAGGGGTCACTTTATCATTAATTTAAGGTAAATCTTCAACTCTTCAAAGAGGTCACGATGATGAATTTCGAAGATATTCCTCCTACCGTACTGTGTGCCGTGTACCGGTGCAGGTATCCGGAGAGGGCGCGAGTTTGCCGGGTGAAAATTAATTATTAATCTGTTGCCGTTGCCCGGGTCTCCGGGGAGACGCTCTGTGCTCTGTGCTCTGTGCTCTGTTGTCTATTGCCTTTTTTTAATTTTCAATTTATTTTTTTCCGCCTCAATAAGGACAAGGGCAATTTGTGTCAATGGTTGCATTTAATAACGTTTTCCATTAGCCACCAGCGCAGGATAATTATTAACGCTTTCACAAATTAACCGGCTCCTCTTCTCTCCTTATTGATCGTTCGTTGCTGTTAGAGGATATCATTTGAAAGTCTTTTATTTATTTTAGGTAGTGTTTCGATTATTGGATATTGATACGACATTGGTGCTTCATCATCATCAGCCGCCAGACGGCCACTGCTGGACATAGGCCTCCCGCAGAGATCTCCACATCGATCGATCTGCGCTGCCCGCTTCCAGCTGCTGCTTTGTTTGCTTTGGTGCTTAACATCTTGTAAATCTAATTATATCCATGACCAAAGCACTCTTTAAGTAGTATCTTAGATTTGTTTGTTCACTATTTAAGGGGTTGGAATAATAAATTTGTGCCTGTATATCCGGCAATAAAGATCGTTCCGTAGTCTACAGGAATGAACCCTTACCAATAATACTTCGCCGTGAATGTCCTTGCCATAAAGTAATAAAAAACTTATACTAGATTGTGTGATGGCAACATTGTGATTCAGGCAGTGTCGCGACTGCCTCTTAAAAATTGAGAAGGAAGGAAGTGTAACGCATCCGAACTCGGCTCACTCGATTTAGCCCCCGGCGGGGCTGTGAAACATCAAAAGACCGGGGTAATAGTAGTTCCAAAGGGAAACCAACACTTTTTTATTGACACGGTGTGGGATCTAACATACACAGGGTGTTACAATTGTCATATGAAAACAATCCTTCTTAACTACTTTTTTTTGTCAAACATCCCTTTTCATATAAAACGTATTATAATCAATACAAACTAAAAAAGTTTCACTTAGGTTATCTCATATCAAAATGTATGGAAATTATTTTCATACAATTGTAGAAGACATCACAATCATACGCTGAACGCTTCTTAATGAAAAACGCAGACAAAATTCTAGGTAATATAGACAAATGCTAAAAGGTTATTAGTTTTCTATTTGACATTTTATTGACCGGCACTAAAGATGAAGGACCTTCGCTCAGATCCTAATGAAAAATCCTCTCCCTGTATAAGAACGGCGCGGTGTGAACTTTGTTAACATCGACGTGGTGTCAAAATCTTGTCAATATCGAAAGGTGCACCCTCCGCCCTCCGCCCTCCGCGGTGAAATGAAGAACGCACCAGGACTTGTTCCGAATTTAGCACCTCATTCCCTCTCCCGAGAGACCATCTCTAAGTATTATCAATACAAGGCGACACAAGAAAACACTGCATTTCATTTGTCTCAGTATAAAAGCTGATGCACGCTGATACTTGACATCTCTTTGAGGAGAACTGGTGGTGGAGAAAACATGGAAACATACAAAATTAAACGGTACATATATAAAACTATCAGTATTTCTATACCATGAACTATTGAGATTGATATTTTTTTTATACGATGCGATGAGACGAGCAGTACCTTCACCAGATGGTAAGTGATACGCTTGGCCACAATAATGTGGCGCTAATTAGGATGATACACACTGTACTACATAGCGTTCGTTACCTGACTCGTAACATCTTAAGTCCCGTTACCCCAGTAATTCAACTAGCTACAGCGCCCTTCAAATCGGAACACAGTACTATGTATCGGCTGCAATAGGCGCTGCGGTGGTACTTACTTAGACAGTGTCTAGGAACAGACTTACTACCAGTATTACCTTCGAAGTTCCGGCTTCTAATCAACAACATCGTCAGCCACGTTGCCACTTAACAATGTATATAACCAAGGTCAAAGATTAATAAAAGGTGGACCGTGGATCTGGTGAGGATCGCGGGAACCCACTGGATACGAGCAACGCGAGACCGTTCTATGCGGAGATCTTTGGGGTAGGCCTATGTCCAGCAGTGGACGTCTATCTGCTGATGATGATGATGATACATTAATACCTTGTAGATAAGGTCTCACAATGTCCGAAGTAGGCTATAACTAGGTTTATATCTGTCCAGACGGGTGGTTGTGTGCGTTTTGTGGAAACCCTTAATTGCTCAGTAGCGCGCCAGATTTTGCGCACAGAATGCGCGTTTTACTGTCCATTGCGGAAGTTTAATGCGCGTTCCGGTATTCCGTTATCGAGTCTTAATTACTTCGTACATAAAGGGAGTTTTTAAACGTTTCTATTAAACACGTGCTGCGCCGGCGCACATCGTTTATATATTTTAAACGTCCGCTGGCACTCGAGGCCTCGGACGAGGTGAGTGTAAGAGGGAAGCAATTCGCACCCTTTAATAAATTGCGACACCAAATCTGTCGTCCGCTTCCTGAACCAATTAGAGAATGATAATAAAGCTCTCATCGAATTCTAATTTCCCTTTAACCGCCACTCGCTTGAGGGTAGAAAAAAAAAGTGACTTATAATTAAGAGCGGCGACATCGCGACCTTCAAACTTTCGGCCGTAACAAAGTCGGCGAACAAAAGGGAAGGCAAGCGGTGCGCCCCCCACCCCCGCCCCGGCGATGTCTTGCAAGGGATGTTTACAAGCTGAAAGGAAAACTCGCGAACCCCACGGAGGGTCCCGGACACAGGTAAAGAGGTGCTTAAGGTGATTTTTTTTTGCTTCGCAAACCGATCACGTCCGATGTCCCGGGCTTAAGTGAGCCGTCTTTGTTACCCCGGCGCACCCCCGACGCACCCCTGCCGCGATTTGCGCGCGGAGGTTTCGCTAAGCGCGCCATATTGATTCCCGCGCCCGTTCCGAATTCAAATGCGTACGTTCATTGATAAGCATTCGAAATTGGAATCGCTGCGATAACAACCTTCTCTTTGGCCGTTTGCATTCCTCCTCATTAAATTAACTATCGAAATGTAATTCTTCATAACACACAGCCATTTACTTAAAATCCTTTATAGTCATAGATTATTTAAAATCTAGTTGTTCCTCGCCCCCTTTCGCTGACCTTAACACCCCCGTAACTCCATTCGAGTAAGGAATTTTGTAAAATCCATTTTTAGCTGACCTCTAAACAACAGAAGCAATCTTCTTCTTCTTCTTCCTCCTGCCCTTTTCCCAGCTATGTAGGGTCGGCACAGTATGTACTTCTCTTCCATATCTTTCTTTCAGCCGTCATATCTAAATTCACACTCTTCTTACACATGTCATCTTTCACACAACCATCCACACTTTCTTCGGTCTTCCTCTACCCTTATAACCATCGACATTCATTCTCATTACTTTCTTTGTTATATGTCCTTCTTCCCTTCGCATACCATGCTTGCACCACGCTAACCTCTTGCTCCTCAACTTCTCTGTCACTGGAGCAACTTTCAGACTTCCTCTAATGCACTCATTTTTATTTTATCCATCCTCGTCACGACAAATGGAAAAAGACTTCCAGCAAGTCTCGTCGCGAATCATAGCTTATGGACATTTGCGACATTCCCAAATAACTGGAAAAGACAGCTTGGGATAGGATCTGTATATTTGAAGTTAATTACACAGATAAAAAACAAATTTGCTTCAGAAACGTATTTTTTCACAAACACAACATAAATGTTTACAAGTTAAATATTACAGATAAACCAGCGGTTAAACTGATGTATATTTTATCTGTACGTATCTGAAGATTACTGCTTGTTACCTATTAATCATTGACGTGAAGAAGTGTGACCATCACGTGTGATCAAATTTGTGATGTTTTTATTTTGTATTATTACGAGTATAAATACTAGTAATAATAACTGGGAGCAGGTACCTCGGTCCGGACGAAACGGTTCCGCTAAGGTCACTCGGCGCGCTCGTGATTTGACCCACAGGAGCTGCACCGTCAATTGGCCGTCATCATCAGATAATACAGATCAATCCGTTCTGATTGCATAGCCAATCGTTAGCCAATTGAGCTCGATTCAGACGTTTCGCCGGCGTACCCTTTGCGGAGCCAATTTAACTGGCGCACTGCGCGCGCGCACACTCGGCCCGGCGAACGCGCAGCGGGCGCGAGAGTATACACGCTTGTTGCCTCCTAACCCTGGAACGGCTGTACCGATTTTAAAGAACTATTGAACAGAAGTAGTTAGGACCTTGGTCAACAACTCTAAATACACAAACATGACCGGAAATTAGGTCAAAGCTATAATGAAGTTAGTATTTTATTATAATTATCAAACGCTAAGTGCTCTTCTATGCCAAGGTCCATAGTTATATTGATGTATTAGTTATATTAATTACTAATTCTTTATTATTGTACTAAGGCTATATTCATAGAGTTATACTGTAATTTTTTTTTTATTTTCATTAACTATTGTTGTTTATCTGCGTGTTGCGAAAAAAAAACCGTTTGAACTTCCTCAATGAAAACACGCTTGCCTTATTCGATGGTTAGCAGTATTATATTGTAAACTTGTTAATTAAGTTTTTTAGTCAAATCAAACCACTTTACGCGTGGACATGGTGTGGTGAAGCAAGTAATGTTTCAAATTTAGTATCCTCCGTCGCGGAGCCATGGACTTGAATTTCAAACGTTTCATCAGCAGCCCGCGAGGCGAGGCTTCGACCAGCTCGACGCGAACCAATTGTCCGGGCGCCACGTCAGCTGCCTTTGAAGTGGGCTGAGGTAACGCCGGACGCGTAAACCAGCGTACAAAGAAACGTCGGATATTTTAATAAAGGCACATAATTACTAGTGCGCCATTAAACCGGACAAAAAGTCCGATCGGGGAATCGTACCCGCGCTCCGGAATCCGAACGCCGTGTCGCCGGCCGGCCGGCGGCGAGATCAAAGCGCCCGCCGCGCAATTTTGACAATTAAAACGCTGGGCATCGCGGACATTGTCTCCCCAGGGCTGCCCGTGGCCTTGGCAGGAATTTCGAGCGCAGGGCACAGCTCCCGCCCGCCAGAGCACCAGCACACCGGCACACCAGCATTTCATTTCACTGCAAACTTGTATCGTTTGCTTATTTTAATAGTTCCTCTTTTTATTCAACGCTGCATCGAAGCGGGCGGACGTTCACCTGATAGTTAGTGATGCGGCTGCCGTAGCGCAGTGCTAGTTACGAACATATTCATTGCATCGGATCGTGCTCATCTCGTAACACGAGACTTTAGGTCTCGTTACTCCAGTGCATACACCAGCCACGACGCCCTTCAAACCTGAACACAACAATGTTTACACAGTATGCTCCCGGCAAAAGAAATATCCCATTATTGTATAATTCACATTAAAATGTAATAAATGTTTATGTTATCGGTAAGAATGCTGAATGATGTCATTCATAGTAACGTTGTATTTTTTATAGGTTTGTTAGGCCGGCTACACGAACACCCGCCCACCCAGTGCACGCGTTACGACGTCTTGTATTTATAAAATCATTCCGGCTAATCCGATGGCGGGCCATTAAAAAATATTTGTGTTTTGTAGTTAATTCCTTAATATCGGCCCCTAATATATTAGAAATCGTGAGGCGCTGGTGGATCGTTTAAGGTCAAAAATTGACTTTAAATTAGAAGTATCGGCCGTTACATCGGAGTTAGAGTCGGTGCGCGCGCTGGAGCTGATGCCCACAACGACCCACCCCGACCCGCCCCGCTCACCCATAAGTCACAGCTTTATGGGGGCCATAAAGTTTTTCAACTCATCGGTAGTTCGGTGTGGAGCTCTTTGTCAAACGATCGATTTTATAAAGGAGTCGAGAGCGGAATGGTCGAGATACGGTTTACGACTCCAAATATGGTCGTAATTATAACAAAAAAATATATATAAATACAGGCAGACATTTTTTTTTCCACCCCAAAATGAAAACATTAAGTTGCCCATCGACGGACGAGAAATCTGAGGAAGTATTCCTTTAAAACTGGATAACAGGAGTTTGGTTCATTTTAAGGTGTAAGGGGTCTCCACAACAACTCACGGGACCCAAGCCAACCTCACCTTCTCAACCTGCTAATCAACAAACGAGGCTCTGGCTCCCACCAGCAGGTATTGCGCCAGCGTGGCCCAAATCCCCTATATGAATGTCTACATACGACAGCTCCCAGTGCCCAGCAGTACCGGAGACCATACTGACGTCTATCGGCTGATGATGATTTATTTTAAAAACAATACTTCAAGTTGGTCTTAGGCACTAAATCTAATTTACTCAAACTCAACAACTTTAGTTATATAGTTAAACGTAATTCCTTTTGTTATAAAGCATAACTAAATGCTATTTATCAGCGATCTCCAGGAGTCGAAGGTTAGAAGTATTTCATTGAAGAAATCGCATTTTACGTAATAATTTAACTTTATCAGCGCCAACAGGCCCGAGGCCAAACATCACCATTGTCTGAGACCTCGGGGTGGATTGCGCCATTAAATCTATTTCATAGAGAATTTTTTTATTTTATTATTTATCTATAATTGGCCAATTACTTATGGAGTCCTCAAGATGAAGTTTTGTTCACCCAGGATACTCAGCTGACAGCCGGTACACAGCAATACCGTGATGGCGACAGATTTATAATACTAGTTACTATTCGCCCGCTCTGCTGGCGGTGACACCCCCTCCAACTTCCTTTCGGGAGGGAGTTTTGTAAAATCTATTCTTAAATGACCTACACTCGTCCAAAGGAATATTCCTACCAACTTTCAAGTTTTTAGACCTTATGGTTCCAAAGATATCGTGATGAGTGTCTACATAGACAGAAATCTCATATATGTATATAATGAAAATGGGTTCCCTTTGTTCACCAATCACGTAAAAACTAGTGAACATATAGACACGGAAACACAAGTATTAGACGCGGTATGATCTGTAGACGGTTACAGGTTATCTATATTTTGAATTTCATAGATCCTTCATCGTTTTATTTCTAATTAACTTTAAGAAACGTTTTCATTTCGTATTGTATAAGGTTGCTATGGTAACGGTTGCTGTAGAAACTCATCTGCGGTATAATTTTATATTACTGCCAGTAAAGCGGGTGATGAACAACCAGTGTATATACATATATAGATTAAACGAAGAAAGAAAGAGAGAGAGAGAAGTGGAGTAGACATAGGTAATAGTTCTGCCGCGACGTCCGCGGATCTATGTTAGCGTGCGCGCCGGCTCGGCCGTGACCTCGTGCGCGCGCGCAGCCGTCGCACGGACGCGGGACACGTGGGGAGTGAGGTAGGTGGGAGAGGGGATTGGGTGTTTGATCGATCTTCGCCTCGGATGCAATCGCGGGCGGCCGGCCCGCGACCAGCACGCAACAGCACCGCAGTGCACAGATTACACAACGCGCGCGCAAACAGATTATATAACATTCGCCTATTGCTGAATGATGCGTCTGCCAATGGCAGCGGAGGTTCAGCTTTATACACAAAGTCAGAGGAGTATTTTATATCTGATGGTATGCAACAAGCCGGCCCTTAACGAGGCGCTAGTAACTATGATATACACTACACCATATTGCACTCGTCGCCTCGATACATAAGATGTACTGTCGTCACTGCAATAATTTCATTAGCTGCAGCGCCTTTCAAACAGGAATACAGTATCATGTATGGGCTGCAATAGGCGCTGCGGTGGTACCTACACGGTCTCCAGCAACAGATACACTACTGCCAGTATCAAACTTTGCGGGATATCATTATGATCTAGGTTTTGTATTTTGATAGAAATTGATCATATCCGTAGTTTTCGTGTACAAATATATTTCCAAAGGGTTGCAGGTTATTGTAATTATAAACATAATACAAGAGATGATTCGCCACCGGAATGTCCCCCGTTCATCAGTCACGGCGAGTGTGGGACATTATTTTCTGTTTTAATCTCGACTAAACTTATTACACGTGTTCAAGTGCGGGCCCTGGCGCGGAGCCCGCTGCTGCGCGGGAATAGAGGTCACAATGCGAGGTCAGCGGCACGCGGTGGCGGTGGCGGCGGCGGTGGGCGCGGACGAGGCGGCCGCCGTCCGGGGCCCGCTTTTTGCCCGGATACCGGGTATTCTACGTGACGTTCCCACAGCATCCGATCGCTGGACCCTCGGCGGAATTAAGACGGATTCCTTTTCTGAATTAGCGAATCACCTGTCTAATTACCGGGCGGTTTGATTTTGTATAATCAACGCATTCCCATGACGATTGCTTTCCAGCTATTTACACTTGCACCCCCGCTGGCAACACTCTTGCCTCCTTACAAAACACGAATGCTTCACACATCAAATCATCATCATCAGCTGGTAGACGTCCACTGCTGGACATAGGCTTCCCCAAAAGATTTCCACACCGATCAGTTCCGCGTTGCTCGCATCCATAGGCTCTCCGCAGCTCTCACCAGATCATTGGCCCACCTTGTGGGAGGCCTCCCAACACCATGTTTACCGGTACGCGGGCGCCACCCGAGGACCTCACTGCTCCATCAGCCATCGGTACGCCTACCAATGTGCTCTGCCTACTGCCTCTAAACTCTGGTAATCTTTTGGGCTGTGTCGGTGACCTTAGTTCTTCTGCGGATCACCACATTAATCAGCTTATAATTATGATTATTAGTTACTTCATACGTAGAACTGAACAGGATCCTTTATTTATCTGAGAAAAACAGGATCCAAACTATCTGCACTAACACCCCTCTTATAAAATAATCTCACCCCCGTCTCCTCCTCTTGTTAATAAAATTGTAAATAACATGTTAGTATAATCTTGCAGGATTTGTTCAGACTTTGATAATAATTGAACTAGTCTCTTCTTCTTCTCTTCTTCAGCGTTGCACTCTTAACTGCATTCACACAGTACTTAAGACTACAAGTGTGAACGTTTAGGTCTCTCTTGCCGACCTAGCAGTTTATTCATAGACAAATCTCTAATAGCTGAAGAGTATAAAATGTACTAGGTTCCATTTGAAATACTAACTTTATCTACCAGGCTAAAGCAGATAGCTGATGTTGAGAGCTACACTTATTTTGGATATTTAAAGTTGCATTAGGGTTGCTTGTTTGGGGAGGTCGTTGCTTAGAAAAACATTGGAGGGAACAAGTTGTAAGTTCGCGCGTATGCAATGTATATATACAATCTCATAAGCGGAACACAATTGGGGTTCCGCATTCCGCGGTAACCGATTTGTCGAAGTCTAAGGAAACAAGATATTAACATAACAAAAGTGTCGAACTCTCTCCGACAAATTTGCGGCCGATCGCGTCGCGGGAACTGTTACGCATCTAAATTACGGGCGAAGGGGCGCTCCTGTGGATCCTGCTTTTTTTTCTCTGTACCCTCAGCCGGAAAACTTCCGCCTATTTTCCCGCTCGTCGCATCCACGGGCGCCGTTTCCGGTCGTATCGTTCGGAAATCGGCGGGGCTCCGTTCGCCTTTTCAAAGTCCTCGCCCCATTGAACGCGTGAGGATGCGGTTGTCTGTCATCTCAGTTTTTATTGAAATGGATTTATATGGCAGCGTGCAGTGTTATTGTGACATAAGCCGACGGAGACCCGTCAGGATATTTACACAATCACATTTCGCATGGACCATCAATAATTGACGATTCTCTATAGCTGATTGACTCCTCTAAGTCCTCTACTGTTTGTCAGCAGATATAAACCCTGAGGGTATACCTTTACGTTTATTAGAAGAGTAAATAAGTATGTAAACAAACTATTTAGTAATAAGAAACTCTTACAATATTATATTTAATGTTATTAATTAATCCAAACATACCCCCGTGTGCCATGCGGTGTTCCCCGGTAAACGTCCGCTGGACCCTGACCGCACTGCTTAGGATTCGAACCCGGCGCCGCGTCGAGGGCGCGCGGTGACCGCAAATCGCCCGCCCGATTGTCAGATATCGACGGTTAACTGGCACGCCTTGATTACGGCAATCCGAACGTTAACCGATGACCTTACACAGACTTCAGTTAAACCAAACCTGGAAGGAAGCAACCAAAGTGGAAACCGTATCGTAATACTGCTAATGGCTGAATAGATTTAATTTCATTTAATTCAATTCGGTTTAACCGTTTTAAAGTTATCACAGATACCTACATATAAGTTTAACTGGCAATAACTATATGTTATTATATGTATATTATCTCCTACTAAACCGCATTGGGCCAGCGTGGTGGGAAATGGCCCAAATCCCCTATATGAACCCCTACTTACTACAGCCCCTAGCGCCCGGTGATGCGGGCAACGCAGGACCGATTGCTGTGGGATTTTTGGGGGAGCTCTATGTCCAGCAGTGGACGTCTATCGGCTAATGATGATGATGATAATGATGAACTATATGTTGCCGGGGGCTGTCTAGTTACCACCGCGGCTCCTAGTCCTTAAGATACCTCATAGAAGGTGAGAAAAAACGAAAGAAAGGGCAGAAGGAAACTCCGACAAACTTGTATCATGTAAAAACTATTTGTGGGTCTCTGTCATGCGTATGGCGGCGAACAGAGACAGCTGGTGTAACAGCATGAGAGGTCATCATTCAGGAGTCCCTACAATCAGTACAAAATAAATGATGAGAGAGAGAGAGAGAAGCCTTTATTGAGAGCCAGAGTTGTCGTCTAGTTACGTACAACCGCAGTACTACTGCTGCAATTTTTTAAATTGGCAACGTTAGGTTAGGTTACGATCCCACCTGATGTTAAGTGGTGATGTGGTCATGGCGGTTGGTGGTGGTGGACTGACTTAGTAACAGCCCATTCTTCTCCCTCTTCTCTTGAAGACACCCGCGAACGACTACTGCAAGTTCTTTCATTCTTGCTGACCTTGTGAAAAATGAAGAGTTGAACCTGTTTGTTGGCAAACTGGAGACGTCCGCAACATAGGGATACTGACTCCGCAGCTTCTATTGCAGCCGCTGAACAGTAGTCTGCATGCATTACTGTTTTTTGATTTGAGCGCTGTAGCTACTGTAATTACTAAGGCAACGAGACTTAACATCGTACGTCATACAATGATCGTAATGTGTTGCAGTGTATATCATCCTAACGACCACGTTGGTATATTAGTTACCGTCAGGTCAACGTCGCGCTCATTTCAACTAACTGTATTATTACTACTTGATGATAATTAAAACTTTCCTCAGCAATAGCGAACTCCACTTCCAGCGAACCATTGAATGATGCAAACCTGCGCGTGCGTCGCCGCTCGCGCCACGTAAATACCCCGGGCGACGCCGATGGCGCGGCGGCGGCAGATGCGCCGCGTAACTGTCGGGCGCGGGTTTGACGCCCGCCACCTGTTGTTTTCGAACGCTCACGATTGCGCGCCATTAGCGCCGACACTCGATATTCAGTAATATTGAGTGATGGCCGGCAACTGAACACTTGTTATTGCCGTCCACTCACACCCGGCTACGAATGTATAATGTATATTAGTATATCTCCATACTCTATTTTTTTAATAATCTATTTTGTTTGATTCATCATCATCATCTTGGTCAGGCCATAGACGTACACTGCTGGACATAGGACTCCCCCAAAGATTCCCACACGATCGAGTAGGGATTCATAAGGGGAGATTTGGGCAATTTCTTACCACGCTGGCCTAATACGGGTTCTTGAGAATCAGAACCTCGTTTCTTGATTAGCAGGGTGCACAGCGAGCAGGTGAGGTTGGCTTGTATCCCGTAAGTTGTTGTGCGGGACTCCTTCATCAATACATTTTTTTATACAATGACGCGACGTGACGAGCAAGACGTACACTTGATGTTAAGTGATACGTCCGCCAATAACAACTTGGCGCTAGTTAGAAGTTTAACCCTTCTTGACGCCATCGCTGGGCCATACGCTGTCCCACGCAAGTTCGTTGGTTGAGCGATAAAGGTCTCCACCCTCAAGGCCCGCGAAACTCCTGGACCCTTTTAACCTGCTTCTACGACAGGCAGGGCTTACCTTACTCCTATTCTTACTAGCCCGAGAGTGCAGGGCTGCCAGCACAGAGACACTACCACGGATAAAATAAAGATTAACAAGATGGCGTCTGATACTACGCAATACATTAACATCCATGTATTAAATTATCCTTTGTGTAATATTAATGGAAAAATATAATTACTACATACTAAAATTGAAAAAGTCCACACTTTACTATACAGTATTTATCTTAAATACAAACGTTTTTAATTATTATCAACAATTAATGTATAAAACAATGTCTGTATGTTTCCCTTGTTAATTATTTAACCGCCAACTTTAAATGACAAATAAACGGGACCTCCGTACCAATTAACAGTTACTTTCACATATAAAAGTTTAATGAAAGAGAAAGTATATTTATCAATTATATTAAGTTACAAGCCCTTGTAAATCAATCAGTAAAGTCGTTAGCCGTGACTAATTAACCTAAAAAAGAAACTGTTACGATTACTAACTAGATAATGATAGAAAAACAAAACCTTCAAGTATACAAAGTTGGAGTATTTATCTACCCCATAGATCTATAGCAGCGGAGGGGGCGCACTTCTTAATAATATACGAATATTACTAATCTTTATTCATGTTATAAAAAAACCCCTGTCCCGAATTACAACATCAGCGCGTGCAGCAAACGGATAGATAAATAGATAAGCGGTGCGCTATCACCACTTTACTTTCCAACGAAAACATTTCTAGTTCCGAACACCAATTAAACCCGCCTCAGCACCTTTCCGTTGGCTAACAGTTAAAATTAAACTTTAACAGTTAACGTTTGGGTGTAACGTTAAACGCGATGCTTATTACTAATATAACACCTTTCTATTGAACATGACGGAGGCGACGCCGACGCAGTGTGCACCTTGCGCCCCGCGCCCAGGGTGGGGTTTGGAAGGTCCGCCGGGAACAAAGGGCCGATAGCCAAAAGGGTCAAATACTTTCGGTCAGCCGCAGCTCAATAAATACTTCATAGTATCGGTTAGAGGGCGACTTGACCGGATGTCCGGCCTTCGATCTTTCGCCCTCCGGCAGGGCCCGCTACGGGGGAGTGCTCACATGCGATTTGAATATTTCGAGTGTACTAACTCACAGTTAAGTTTTATTGTTTTAAGGGCGATGAATAAACAATGCGGCGACAGCGTTTCTACGGATTTAACTTAGATATCATAAACCGGTTATATTTTAAACTTACTGGACATATTTTAAAAAAACTTAGTAGCTGATTAATACATTACGTCAATTTTGTTAGTAAAGCTCTACACGTACAGGATAGATCATCACCTAGTTTAAAGGGTTAGTTAGTCTAATGAAATATGAGCAATAACTAAACTTATCATCTAGTATCGTATCTGAGAACAGCCAACATAGTACGGTAGACACATCTTACTCAGCACCATTTTAGTGTCATCATCATGATCATTATCAGCCTTTGTTTACTCACTGCTGGATCTATAAAGGCCTAGGCCTTCCCCGATTTTTTGGTGGATGAAATTGGGGAAGAACATTTTAGTATTTCACATATGAAACGTCCATAATTAATTGGATAAAAAAAAGGGTTAAAGATATGAACTACTTATTACTTCCATTATTATTGTCTCAATACATAACACAGAGTCCTTTTAAACTAAAAAGGAAATTATTATATCAAGGATAAACATACACTTAGACAACTGTATGGCTTAAACTAACACCAATATATATTCTTCTTCGGCGAAGGGTTAAACTCGTAAGTTACTTTAAAGTAACTTAATGATATTAATTGCTTATCGATTGCCGGGACCGGAAGCCGCCGGGGTCAGCGGAGTGATGTTTTATAAGGATAATCCGGGATTACTTCTGTATCCTGTCACGGTCGAACGCCTTAATTAGGGTCGATAGTTTCCCAGTTAACTAGCCGTTCGCTTACTTTCGAACTTGCACGCTGGCGGCGCTGAACGGCGTTTACTGTGGAGAGAGACGGAGATAGAGATAGAGATAGCGCGGTCCATTGAATCAGCAACAGGTGGCTCGAATAATTGCAGCCGATCGAACATCATAGATACGCTTCACTGTGTAACCCCGTTGTCACTCAATATCATGTGAATAAAGTGTTGGTCCATTGCTCCAAATCTTGACACCAACCATCTCATACTCTTACATTCCACTACATATTTAATCACTACAAGAGAAATATTTACACATGTAGTTATGAAAAGCTCAAAAAAGCTCTCCCCATCACTGCTTCAATCTCACAGCTTTTATATCGGTCAGATTACTCCAAACGTCTTGGCATCTATTGGTCCAGTACCTTTGACCTTCTAACAGGCCTGGCTTACTGTATCGTAACCTTGACTCTCCTCCTGATGTTATCATTTCTGATATACACATCCGAGGAAACCTCGAGCATATTTACTGTTCTTTTGTTTTGTTCGATGAAGCGACGAGATGAGCAGGACCGATCATCTGATGGTAAGTGATACGCCTGCCCATAAAAACGTGGCGCTAGTTGGAATGATTATACTCCAACATATTGCGCTCGTCGCTCGACATAAGATGTTGAGTCTCGTTAGCCCAGTAATTATACCAGTTGCAGCTCCCTTCAAACCGGAACATAGTAATGTCTTTCGGTTGTAACAGAAACTACGGTGATGCCTAAGCGGTCTCCGGCAACAGATACCTAACAGTGGTAAAATATTCGACGATGCTCTTTTCAGTTTTAATGATCATCATCAACACGCTACAGTCCACAGCTGGATATAGATCTCATCCAGAAGAACAAGTGCTTTTATCCTTATAATCACAGAAACATAAAAATGGCTACTTTATAAACAGATGTATTGTAAAACAAACCATAGCCAATATCAATACCAACGATCCAATCCATCGACGTTACTTACCTATTAATATCATCGATGCTCGTAACAAAAACGGTCGCTATAAAAAAAAACATACAATAGATCATTTGGATTATAAACCCTCCGCCATTTTGTTTAGGGTCCGATTCGCGGCGGCGCACGCGCAGTCGGTACGAAAGGTTAACGGATATTGCTTATTAATGCTCCGACTATTGCCAATAAAAAAGATTGAGCCGGCCATAGACTAATGCGCAGATAAAAAATCTCAGGCGTGTACGCGTCACGTGTCTGCATGCAATTCTAGATTTAATTCATCATCATCAGCCGCCACACGTCCACTGCTGGACAAAGGCAATCCCAAGATCTCCACTTCAATCGGTCCTGCGCTACCCGCATCTAGCGACTTCCGGACCAAGTGCCGTCGTTTGTAGGAATTTGGGTCATTTCCCACCACGCTGGCCCAATGCGAAGCCAGAGCCTCGTTTGGTGATTAGTAAGGTGCAACGGCAGCAGGTGAGGTTGGCTTTGACCCCGTGAGTCGAGCGGGACCCTTCCCCCCTCTGGACTTAATAGTGATTTGGAATGGAAACATCACTGAATACATTAATTGACTATATCAATAAACGTCAATTAATTATCACATTGCATTAGACACATATTAGATATGCAGGTACGCGATAATATCTACGGTGTAGATATCCTGTTGCAAGGTGTTTAGCCACGCCCGAAGTCAATGTTTGACGAAAGGTGGCCTTCGGGGAAAGTAAACATTACCCTGACAAACACTACATCGCCACTTAACATTAAATCAAATCGATATCGAGTATTAGTCACCTAGTATATTACTTGACTAGTATATACGTGGCAAATATTTTAATAATATTTAATTGTCACAGGGTTCGGGAGCAGTTATAGATATGGTACAGGATTTGAACACTAGGAAGTCGAGTATATATACTATGTTGGGAAGTTCTTCTATCAGGTGACCACTTCCGTTTTAGTTAGCCGTGAGATATTAGCGCGGTCGTAACAACTATGATAGCATGAACTCTCCTCTACATTGTCTGTATTAGTATTTAAATACTAGGTTTTTGCGTTAGTAGAGTAAACCGGGTATCTTGTCTTGTATAGTAATACTGTTATCGACTGTATATGAAATTCAAAAATTAAAATTATAACAGCTTGGTCTTCGCTTAATAAAGCTTCTTTTAATAATAAGGTCTGTATAACTTAATAGTAATTATGTCCTAAAAGACTCAATATCATCATTACCAAAGTAATAGTTACTTAATGCTTGCTTAAGTCGGACGACATGGATAGATATTATTGCTTGATTATACACACAAGGAACATTTATGTGCCGCAATAAAATACTACCCGAGCAGTGAACTAATTACTCACGGAAGTCTCCTTCAATATCACCATAGTTATTTTATTATAAATAAATAAATAGCAGAGAAACAGAGATACATAAATATGGACGGATTGAGACGGCACGTGCACGTGCACGTTCACGCACGTGTATTTACGTGCGTGCGGGTTGGTCCGAGGCTGTATGGGGATGGCGCATAAAATTTTCAAATGAAAATAATCGTTTCGTGTAACTATATCATAACAAACTGCAGCCGAAGCGTTGACGCCATATTTTGTATCCGTTACGATTTATTTTTTTATTTACGGCTACCCTCGTAGTGATGAGCGAAGCGAGAACAAGATCAAGGCTTAGGACAATCTTGGTATTGGTGTTGGTCTTGTCTGCTCTCTTTTAGTCTTGCATATTCAGTATTACAACAAATTAAATATTTTGTTTCCAGAAGTAAAGCACATGTTCGTCATCATCACCAGCCGACAGACGTCCACTGCTGGATATAAACCTGCCTTACAGATCCTCACACCGATAGTACACACACATGTCCAAGTTATGATAAATATTTTAATTCATCATTTCAACGGAATTTTCAGTTTTTCGTTTACTCTTGCACATTTGGTCTTGGTTCTGGTCTTGGTCCTGCTTGCTTTACTCATCACTAGCTCCCCGCCGCGCCCCGCCGCGCCGCACACAGATAATTTATTAAAAATTAAAAACCATAAACCTGCCCCCCGGCCCTTTTGGTCATTTTGGCCGTTTGTAATCTGTGGACAATTTCACTTAGACTTTGTGTACATGTAAATTAATTGTAATTATTTCGTAATTAATTTTTGTTCGCAATAAACGTACTTACTTCTCTTGGGATACTTAATAAAAAAGTTAAACTTGTTTTTGTAATTACTATATTTGGATACTAATTTGTAGTTATTAATTTCGTGTTTACCCACCACAGACCTAAAAACGTTTAAACATTAAGTTTATTTTTTTATTTGCAATCGACTGACATTTGATTATCATTCAAGTGGCGTTAAGTGACATTGAGGTCATTGATGAACTTGACAGAGCACAGTCAAGCAAAAGTTGGTCTGACAGGAATGTAAAAACCTTACATCCAACAATACTGCACATATGGCTCCGGGATCGAACGGGCGACCAAGTATAAGACATTATACACTGCGTCACTGAAGTAGTTAGTGTTATTAATATTTTTTTGAAGTATAACTAATTTAAATTCTGGTGAAATATCTGAATAATTTACATTCAGTAACTTAACAAGTATGTGAATATTTAAAGTAATCTAAGTAATGCATATTGCTATTCAATTCAAGCACTCAGAGTAATTTACAATGGAAGGATATGTAATAAACGCGAATATGAATTTTTCGTCGAATAAAGTCATCGGCCCGGAGTTTCCTTTATAACTTAAGAAAGAAATGCGCGGACATCGCAAAGAAGGCGCTCGTCTTCGTCTCCCGACAGAGATGCATATACACGCGTTATGTGAGTGCGAAGGGGACAGAACCACCTCCGATAACACGTCAATACATTCCTCTTCAGCTACCCATACGAATATATACTTTATCACAAGGTGTTAGAGTCTAAGTTAGACTGAGAGCGTTAATGGAAAACCGATACAACATCAATATGTTTCACAGCGGATCGTGACGATTCAATTTCAGTTCTACGACTCGGCGTTAAAGTCGACGTTAACGTGCGTGGTGTTTTTAAGAAGGCGTCCTCGATATCTTGCAAGATAGTGAGGGCGTTCGGAACCGATCGAAGACCGATAACTGTTTATTGGAAAAACACCTCTATTCGATACCTCCGGAAGGTTACCGGCGGCGAGGCGTTCCCTCCTGTGGGCACGCCCATGTCTTATGTGAAAACGACAACTTTTTCCAACGAATCCCAGCGATAACGCTCATATCGACTGATATTTTTTTATAATTCCCTGCCTTTATCTCGCGATACCAACAATACGTTATCTTTCAGGTAGGCGCGCCGCAGCCCGCTCGCAGCGGCCTGAAACATTTCTTTAATTTAAGCCTCCGACACACCTTTGTCACTTTTTACTTTTATCCGTTTCCTTTGTGTTTACTGTCAACAATCCGAATTGCGAATGTCATGTAGAAGTCGCACGTTTGAATAACCTTCGTTAGCGATTTGTTTGAACGTACTGCATTGTACTGTGCCCGTAGTTTTGTTCGGTTTTAATTTTTCAGAAGGGTTGACAAATCAAATCGGGTTCCGTTAATTCGTATTGAATTACACTAGCCGGTATAAACAATTAATTTAAAAAAAAAACAATTGAGGGCACGGGCGAGGTGAAAATCGATTCAGCGCGATTCCATTTGCGGCGGAACGAGATTCAAATTAAGGGCTACCACTGTTCCTCGACTAGTATGGAAAAATAAATTATAATTTTTTTTAATTACTAAGTTTAGAACAAAGTCTATAAAGCTTAAGCAGAATACGCTTGATCGATTCGGACTTTCTTTTAAATTAAACAATAATAGCCGGCGTTTGAGATAATAATATTAAAATTAAAAAATTACGCCAATAGGCCGACAGCCCTGTTCAGCCGAAAGCGAGAGTGAATAAAAATAAATAATAATAATAATAATCGGTAAGCAAATGAAGTGAAAAAGCTCAATCAACGGACTAAGCAAAGGAGCGCGCGTTCATTGTGCGTTCGAAATTTAAAACAATGCGGCCATTCAGCGGGCGGGCGCTGAATGCGGCTCCTGACGGACAGTTCCGGAGTCACACCGCCTTTGGGGGTTTCGAATTGGAAAAAAAAAAATAAGTGTCGCATTCACTCCGACAAGTTTACACGTGTTGCTAAAAAAAGGCAACGTAAATAATAGTAACGGCAGAAATCAAAAGAAAAAAGGTTTTATAGTTTTTCTTGCAAAATTGCATTTAATATAAAAAATAATTGCAAGCGGTGTAAGGATTCCCGCACAACAACTGAAGAGATCCAAGCCAACCTCACCTGCTTGTGGTGCACCCTGCTAATCAATTAACGAGGCTTTGGCTTCCACCAACCCGCATTGAGAAATAGTCCCAATCCTCTTATATGAAACCTTTCTCGATCGTGTGGGAATCTTTGAGGAAGGTCTATGTCCAGCAGTGGTCGCCAATGGGCTGACGATGATGATGATTAATTGCAACCCATTTTGTTGGTGGTAGATCTCTGTTACTGCAGATCGTGTAAGTAAGTACCAGCGCAGCGCCTGTTGTAGCTGATAAATAATAATGTTAATGAAAAATTACTGGGGTAACGAGACTTTACATATTATGTCTCAAGACGAAGAGCATAATGTGGTGCTGTGGACCAGGTTGTTATGGGCGAGCGTGTCACTTACAATCAGGTGAATGTCCCGCTCGTCTCGTCGGTGCGTTGAATAAAAAGAAATGACTACTATTTATAAAGTGTATGGAAATAGATCGATAGCCTTAATTTGTTCGAATTTAAAAAAAAAAAAAGTTTGAACAAAAGGTCTCTGCGGCGTTCGGTCCCGCGGCCAGCACCGCGGCGCCGCTCCCACAAAGGGCAATTTGTTGGTGCGGTGATTGATTCGGTCGATACATCACCAACGAGTTTTTCTATGAAAAATCGGTGTAATCGACTTAAAAACTCATTAAGGCCGAAGACAAAAATACCTCCGGACCGACAGGCGTCCGATTCGAAGGGCGATCGGAACGAATCTCGGATCTTGTGCAGCTGGGGAGTTTCTGTGTACACACACAACCAGGACCGGCGACTGCTCGGTCTCTTCATCTCTTCAGCATGACTCTTAGCGAAACATTTAATTAATTCCAAAAAAATTTGTCTATAAAGATATATGAATTAATTAGTCGCGTTTATATTATACTTCCTTATTTTCATACATTTTTGCATCCGGAAGCGGAGGGATTTTCGACAAACAGTTCTCTGTATGGGGATTATATCTGCTCTATGACCTCCTTCAGTACTTCTCGAGATCTACCACGTAAGACACTAACGGGTGAATGTAAATCCTTTTATTCAAAAAAGCGACGAAACGAGCGCGTTCACTTGATACTAAGTGATACGCCTGCCTATTACAACGTGGCGCTAGTTAGGATGGTGTTCATAGCACCGCAGTGCGCTCGTCGTCTTGAGACATAATATCTTGAGGCTTGTTACCCTAATAATTTTACTAGCTACAGCGACCTTCAATTCGGAAGACGAGCTATATTTGCACACTACTATTTGGGATGAGAAATACAAGTTTCCGGCAATGGATATCTATTAACAGTGCAGATCTCATCTTCAATTTCTTAATAAAAATTTTGATATGATAACAGATAGCAATGAACACGCACCACAGAATCTCTTTGACATTATCAAAAGATATTTGATTAGATTGATGATTGAAGCTTACAAATACACGGACGGCAGGCAGAGCGCGCGGCGACGTGCGCGCGCGCACATGTCCTACATCATCGGCGCTATGTTCATTGCCGCTGACAGCGCCGGAAGCGGCAATGCAGCGCGCGGGGGACGCGAATCATAAACAATATTAATAAATTATTCCTTTAAAATAAAATGCTTCCAAATTTGAATGCGCCGGACGATTAAAGGTGCGCTGCTATAGGGGAGGCTGAAAGAGATCCGGTGACAATGCCTTCGATAATTCCGTCGGGGAAAAAAAAGTTTGTCGCCGTCATTCAAATTAAACGACGAGTTGTTGTTGTTGTTGTTGTTTTTCTGAATATGTATCGGCGTATTTGAATAAGTGTGACATTAATATTCTTTTGTGATAATTTCGAGTTCGGAACGCCCACGCCCGGCCATTGTCTCGCGGGTTATTGGCTCATTAGTCGACGCGACGCGACGGACGCGACGCGACGGACGCGGCGCGACGGACGCTACGGGACGGACACGATGCGACGGACTCGACGCGACGGACGCGACGGATACGACGGACGCGACGGACGCGACGGACGCTCGACGTGACGGACGCGAAGAACACGACGGACTCGACGCGATGGACTCGACGTGACGGACCCGAAGGACGCGACACGACGGACACGACGCGACAACAACGACGCGACGGATACGACGCGACGCGATAGATACGACGGACGCGACGGACTCGATGCGAAGGACGCGACACGACGGACGCGACGCGATGGACTCGACGCCACAGACACGACGGACGCGACGGATTCGACGCGACCTACGCAACACGACGGACACGACGCCACGCGCGCTCGCGGCCGATTTAAATGTTTGATTTTAAATTTGGAATCTATCGATACACCAAATTAGAGATGGGAATATTATATTTTTGTTTACACACAGACAATTGCATTTAAAACTTCATACACGTCATCTTCCTAAAACAGTTTAGATCGAACGCGTACCTAGATTACATTAGCAAGTACCAAAGCATCAGCTCTGTCAAGTTCATCACAACGAGGTTTCGCCGGTGGCTTCCGTGTTACGTTATCCCGGAATCAAAACGCGATTCCGCCGGGCACAAAGGAAGTGGAATGATATATTTGTACAATAAGAGAGCGAGCCTCACCCACGTGCGCCGCGCCGGGTACAGATGCGCCCACAAATTACGTATGCTAATGCGGCTCGTAATCCTTTCGTCGGACCTCCCCCGACACGTCACGTCGTCCCCGCATCAACGATCGACAGCATCACTCGATTGTTCCGACTACTCGATTACTTCATCGGTGAAACTTTTCTCACTACACTACAGATTACATTTTAGTGTTGTGACGAATTACAATAGTTTTTATTTTTAATCTATGAACACGTGTAATTTACCATAATGTACCGGAAGAACACATCTCCAAAGCTCGTTTCGCCGGTTTTAGTATTCGTTAATGTCATTCGAGATAACATTGTTTCCGTTGACTCGTAGCTGTCTCTGAGGCTGACGAGGCAAATGAATTTCTATGAAAGTTGACAGTTACGATAGTCAAAGGTTAAACTTCCTATCCGGATAAACCTTTCCATTTTTTGGTGGTAGGTTTCTGTTGCCGGAAGACCATTTGGGTAGGTACCACCGCAGCATCTATTACAGTCGACAAACAATAGCGTGCAAACGTTACTGTGTTCCGGTTTGAAGGACGGTGCAGCTAGTGAACTGGGGTAACGAGCCTCAACATCTTATGTCTTAAGCTACGATCGCAATGTGGTGCTGTGTAGGACATCCTAACCAGCGCCGCGTTGTCATGAGTGGACGTATCAGTTATCACCAGGTGAACTCCCGTTGGTATCGTCGCTTAATTGTTTAAAAAAAATATAGCGGGAACATTTTCATTTGTTTTATTTATTTTAATTGATTTTCTTTGAACTGGCAACAAAACAAAGTTCAATAGTTTTTATATTTGTTAAAAATTTCCAATAATTTAATAATAACCGAGTAGCTCGCTGGTGTAATGGTTATAGCATGCGGCCTTCATACGGAAAGTCGCACGTTCGAATCTCGACATGTGCCGATAACTTTAATATTTAAGTTATGTACATTTGTGAACTTAAGTAACAACAGCGAAATACAAACGGTGAAGGGAAACCATCGCGAGGAACCTGCACATGAATTAGAATTTATTCTAAGGTGTGTGTGAAGTCACCAATCCGCATTGGCCCGCGTGGTGACTGTGGCTCGGCGCCCTCATACTGAGGGTAGTCCTGCGCTCCAACAGTGGGGACGTAAATTGGCTGCTGAAATAATAACCGAAACGATTTAAAAGTGCGTCGAACGTAGTTCAGCGAAAAAAGCGATAAAACTGCGCACCAGCTAATATTAGTACAATTGCACACAACGGCCGGCCACAGGCCATTATCGTCAAATTTCCGTTCAATATAATAGCGCGGCTGTAACACAAAATTTTATCTATCGCAACACTGCGTGCGATACTTCGCTTGAAATTAGAATCAGTACCGTATCCGCTTCCGTTCGATATTCGAACGCGCGCTCGAATTAAGAACGCGCTCCAAATATGATAGCGGCCGATAGATACCGCCTTAGTGGTGAATACTGTTAACGGAAATGTGATGTGTTATGTGGTCATTGGTGTATGTTTGGTGGGAGACATCGCAACCGGATCTATCCATATACAGGGGGCGAGGCGGGGTCCATCGGCTGAGGTGACATTCATTATGAATTATCTAGTAGTGTTAAAGAGAACATTTTACTATGGGCCTCATAAGAAACCTAATCACACAGAGGGCGAAGGAAAGGGCGATGGCTGGAGTATCTCATCATGATCATCATCAGCCGATAGACGTCCACTGTTTGGCATAGGCCTCTCCCAAAGATCTTCACATACAGTCAGCATGACCTTTAGGCACTGGGGGCTGTCATATGTAGGCGTTCGTATGAGAGGATTTGGGCCGTTTCCGATTATTAAAAACGTATAAATCTTTAGGGGAACTACTAAATTCTGATTGCACCGCGTACCCCACTTTTAATTCGGGGAAACGTTTTGCGAAACGCGCGATGGAAGAAATCTGATTAGGTCTGATGATATACCGCCGGCGGACCACCACCACCACCACCCCGCGCTCCGACCCCTCCGCCGCGCCTCATTTGAATATTAGACGTGTTATTGAAAAGAAAACTTCGCGAACGGCCCTCCGCGAGCTTTTAATGGTTATTGCCTCTTCCCTAGCTATCGCGTTTCCGGATCCGCCGCCCGGTTCAGGTGTTCTACGGCGGTTGTTTTTTTTTTCGCGAAATCTATTTTCAAATATCCTATTATATTTTCTAATGAGAATGCTTTTTATATTTTTTATTGTGAATTACATTCTCTTTGAGAATTTTTTATTATCACCTCTATCTTCTAATGAGATTGCCTCCATTGGCACCACTCCAGGGCGGATGATTCTAATTTTTTTTTAACAAATAAATTAGTTACCAGAATTGTTTTATTACTAATAAATGAAATTAAACGCTATAACGGAAACCATAAAAAAATGTTTCCGCAAATCTTATCGTGAACATATTTAACACGCTGGTTCTATTGAACTGAACTGTAGTGTTATTTAATCTGTAGCATTGTGCGACAAATGAGACAAGAGTGATCTGTTTGTTCAGCCGTAGTAAGAATCGTCATCATCAGCTGATAGACAGCCACAGTTGATCCGGCTCCACGAGCCCCGCATGAGCTGTAAGAGTCGCTATGGCTTTCAAGCACTTACATAATCAGAATCAAGAGATGTCCACTGCTGGACATAGGTCTCTCTCAAAAATCCCCACATCGATCGGTCTTGCCTGCACCGCCGGGCACCAGGGTCCGTTGCTTGTAGAGGTTCATATGGTGGGATTTAGACCTTCTGCCACCACGCGTTTCCCACACGTTTGTTGATTAGCAGGATGCACCGCGAGCAGGTGAGGTTGCCTTGGACCCTATTTATACTAATTTATACATATATTTTTTTTTATTTCATATGAATTTTCGATATTAAGTTTGTTTTTAAATCGATTACTGTAAAATCTGCTTTTGTGCGGCAGATAGGGACCGTTTAGAAATGACACAAAACTAGTTGCACAAACACAAAACCGCACAAAAACAGGTTTCCAGAGTCTGTGTCTAGAGTCGCCTGTCCCCGGATGGAGTGTGTTACGCCTGTAGACATGAGACATTAAATATTTAAATTCGAGCGCGGGGCAATATCTCAGGCGTAGGGGATGCGCTCAGATCCCAATACACTCGGGCGCCGTAAAAAATAATTTAAATTGCCCGATGCAGTGTCTCGCTATCGCGGCAGACATTTGCATACTGAAGTAATGCAAAAGTGTAAGCGCGGGCGCGGCCGGTGCGCGGCTCCATTGCACCGGCACGTCGGACGGCGACTGACGGCACCTCAAGAAATATCACCGTCCAAAGCCGGAAGCTCAATTATGAAGTAAACATCCACCAAATGATCACACACATCTGTAACAAAAACATGAGATATAATATACTATGAGTAGGTAGGGGTGTAAGGGTTCCCGCGCAACACCACACGGGGCCCAAGCCAACCTCACCTGTTCGTAGTGGTCCCTGTTAATCAACAACCGAGGATTTGATTTCCACCAACTTGCTTTGGGCCAACGTGGTAGGACATAGTCCAAATCCCTCCATGTGAATATCTACACGATCGATGTGGGAATCTTTCGGTGAGGCCTACGTCCAACAATGGACGTCTATCGGCTGATGATGTTGATGATGATGATTATCAGTAGGCAGCAGCAGGAATCGTTTTTGTGATTGTATGAAACAACGATACAAGATAACAATGTGGCGATAGGTAGGATGCTGCACACCGCATCATACTCTGCTCTCTTCTAGCTAGAAAACATGATATGAGACTCTCTCTCTCTTGCCGGAAACCCCTAGGTACAACCGCAGCTCCTATTCCCAACGCTGAATACCAGTATCCACACGTTAATGTGTTCCAGTTTAAATTGTGTTGTAGCTAGGGCTAGAGGCTAGAGGTCACCAACCCTCGTAGACGGGTTGGTGACCCCTAGCCCTATGGATGGCTCGACGTGGTGAAAAATGGCCTAAATCCTCCCATACGAACCCCTACAAACGACGGCTCCTGGTGCGCACGGCAGATAGATGGAGAAATGTTTGGGACAGGCCTACGTCCAGCAGTGGACGTGTATTGGCTGATAATGATGTAGCTAGTGAAGTTACTAGCGGTAATCAAACTTGACATTTCCTCTCGAAGCGATGAGCACAATAAGGTGCTGTGTATATTATACTATCATGTCAGATATCGAAATAAAAAAAACATTATTATTATTAGCTTTTAAGCTTATAATATAACAGTTTGCCAGAACGGACAGATTGCTTTGAGAAATGTTGATGTGGGAAGGGTTTTTGTTCAATTAAGCGACGAGACGAGCTGGACGTTCACCTGATGGTAAACGATACGCCTACATATAACAACGTAGCACTAGTTACGGTGTTATTCGCTTTGCCTGTGACATAAGGTGTTGTCGTTACCCCAGTAATTACACATGATGCAGCACCTTTCAAACCGGAACACAGTAATGTTCGTCGGCTGCAGTAGGAGCTGCGGTGGTAGCTAGACGGTCTCCGGTGAAGGAGAGCTACCTGCCAGTAAAATGCGACCGCAGCAGGGCGGCGCACGTCGCCGGGTGCAGCGGAAACGCGCCCCCGCGTTAGACGCGTGGGGTAAAGGAGATTTTATGTGCTATTTTCTTGTTGTTATGAAATATGCGCGCCGTTAGGTTATTTATGGCCTCAATGGAGGTTATATTTCGGGGAGTAATGAGCTCCGGTTCGGGAAGGGCAATCTGAATGCGCTTAGATTGAGTCGTTGGGGCGCCGCGCCCGCCGACGCGCCCGCCGGCCTCTTGGCGATCTCCTCGCTATCGCAGCGCTAAAATGCTGCTTAACTTAAGCACCTCCGAATGCAACGGTAACAAATTAATACCACTTTCTATTTTGAATGCAGCATTTTATTAACTTTTGTTAAGAGTGCATCTAGAACTAACGTGATAACCGAAAGCTACGTGTTACAAAGTTAACAAGTCTAGTACTTAGACAGTAACTTTTTAAACCTAATTCACTTTTTAGACAAATATATCGCGTACAGACATCGAACTATATAGTAAAACTAGCTGTTCCACGCTCTGCTGGCCACGACATCCTCGCAAGTTTTGAGGAAAGAATTTTCTGAAATCCATTCTTAGCCGATCTTTAAATGGCAGAAGCAATATCTTTACCAAAGTTAGAAAGTTTCGGAGATCTCGTGATGAATCAATGAATTTCGAGTGAATATCCTACATATATAGTTAGTTACTTTATCTCACATTGTCTACTTATATCCGTGTTAAATCTCTGACAACTCTTTTTAAGTGTTAGTTAAAATGGTGATTGTGTGGTAACAAAGAACATTCAGGTTTAGAACCTAGTGCATAGCCTCCTGTTATATTGTATGGTGTGACGTCACGTGTGATAGACTACGGGAGAACATTCGTATGAAACAACCAGCTTTTATATGAGTAATGTTTCTAATGAACGTCACTATTAATAAAAAATACTTATATATAGTTTTTTTTTATTTCTTAAATAATGATATCACGACGTATAATTAAATAGATAATGAATATTGAAACGAGAAATAACTCGTGTACAATGGGACACGGTTAATAAAACACCAAATAACACCGCCGTGCGGACTGCGCACACGCAGCTAAAGCCTCGCACACACTGTACGTATATAACACTTGGGGTCCATACAAACTGTATTTATACGATAATTAGGTTTCATGCACATTATACGTATATGACTATTAAGCTTTATATAAACTATATCTATGCGAAAATTAGGTATTGTATACATTATAGATATAATAAAACAAAAGTGATACGCCTGCCCCTAACAACGTGGCGCTAGTTAGGATGGTGTACACGGCACCACATTACGCTAGTAGCTTTGAGACGTAGGATGTTCAATTTCGTTATCCCTGTAATTTCACTAGCTGCAGCGCCTTTCAAACCGGATCACAGTAATTTTTGTACAGTACTGTTTGTCGACTGCGGTGGTACCTACTTAGACGGTCTCCGGCAACAGAGATCTACTATATATATATATAACTTAGGCTTTGTTTACACTATGAGATCTAATAGTAAGTTAGGTTAGCGAGATATTTAAGCACCAAAACGTTTCTTTTATTAGTGTTAGTGAGTAATCTGCTGGAGTATGCTGTGCGGTACGCGGGATGCCTTCTGCGTCAGTTGCAGATGACCTTAGGCCGAGGCTGATGGACGGCTGAGCCAGCTTGCTCCTCCCGCGCGGACCCCGGCAGCACTCGCGCGTCTCGGTTGAGCCGTTATATTTGAGCCGCTGTGAACGCATTATTAATTATATTAATTAAACAATTAAGCATCGGTGCGAGTGCGGCGCGGTCATTGAACCCGCGCTGCAACCTGCACACAACAATTTTTCACCCGTTTTATTATATTTTTTGAATGTGTGCGAAATTAGGATAAACACTTTGGTTCCGTACCTAATACACGATCCCTAATCTATGGTCTTGTTTACCTGTTCCTCAAATTCCGTTAAAAGAAAGCATAGTAACCAAACCCAAACATTCAGAAAACAACAGAAATGTACTGATACCAATCCGGACATGATTGGTGTGGTGATAGTGGCGAATGAACTGGTGGTAGGTCTCTCTTGCCGGAGACCGTTTAGGTAGATACTGCCGCAGCGCCAATCGCAACCAACAGACAGTACTGTGCAAACATTGCTGTGTTCCGGTCTCAAGGATGCTCTGGGTAGTGTAACTGGAGTAACGACACTCAACATCTTATGCCTAAGGCAATGAGCGCAATGCGGTGCAGTTCGTACCATCTTAACCAGCGCCATGTTATGAGCGAGCGTATCACTTACCATCAGGTGAACGCGCCGCTCGTCTCATCCGTTAATTAAATAAAAAAAGAGATTAGGTTGTTTAATGTTTATTTAATTAATCGTATGAAAAAGCGGCAGAGAAACCGATCAAACGATCCGTTTCGAAGGCGGCTGGCGGCTGCCGACTGGCGGCGCCCCGTTCGTAATTCGAACGCGTACATTTGAATTAAAGTTTACGGCACCACATTTAATTCTAAATTCAAAATTGTATTAATACGAACAATAACCGTGCGCGCACTCGCCGCGTCAAACAATCGCTCCGCACATAAAAACCCCCGCGCACGCGCCGTGCAACAATCGGCTCTAACTGCGGCGACGTAAGTCGCAAAGTCGCGCGACCGCCCGCACGCCGCGCGCGATCATAACACTGATAAATGATAATTAATTAAAAAATATGTATCCAGCATGGCGGACCGTTTCCAAATTCCTGTCCGTGTCGGCGGGTCGTGCGCATCAGCTGTGACGCTCAGCTATACTCGCGACTGCAAAAGTAAAACTTGCTTTAATGGCTCAAAACGATTGCCCGGCGCGCGCATCGATTTTAACTCGCGTCCTCCCCCTTCAATAATAGTCGAATAAAATTGAAAAAAAAACATTTTGAATTTCGAAGTATCATCAGGGCGCGGTGAAATTTTCTTAAGGTACGTCCACACTAAATCAATTTATTTATTATTATTAAATGACGAAATAATAATGGCAGATAAGTTAACGCCCACTACTGGGCATAAGCTTTCCTCGATGGTCCTCATTGAGGCGGAAAGGATGTAACGGGCTCCGCTCAACATCTTACGGAGTCCAACTGAACCTGTACACGCGGTGCACCCTGCTGCATAACAGACGGGGCTCTGACCACCCACCAACCCGCACTGGGCCAGCGTGGTGGGACTAAGGCCAATTCCTCCCTTAATGTTAATTAATAAATTTCACTAACGGTAAGTGTCCCCTGTCGCAGACTGTCTAGAAGTACCTGCACCCAGCATCTACATCGTAAGAATAACATTGAATAAACAAAAATATAGATTACCAAGAAAACTTTTTTTTTTTTTAAGTAATTAAGCGACGAGACTAATGGCACGTGCACATGGTGATGTGATGGTAAGAGCCTACCCATAATATTGTGGCGCTAGTTTGGACGGTATACACAGCATCACATTGCGCTCGTCACCATGAGACAAGGTGTCGAGTCTCGTTACCACAGTAATTATACCAACTACAACGTCCTTCAAACCGTAACACAGTAATCCTAGTGCACACGTACTGTTTGCCAGCAAAAATATTCGGTGCGATGGTATCCACCTAGACGGTCTCCGGCAACGGGGACACTGCCACCACTTAACTTTATTTACATCTACTTAAGAATATTCTAGACTTTATGATCTTCGTTATTCGGAAAGCTGCGTCTGGATGTAGAATATTTTTTTTGTTCAGACTGTAAGCGGAACCATCGAGTATAGATTCTAAAACATAAAATCAGGGTTTGCCAGTAATCACAACTTATTTTTCTGTAGTCACATATGACTACAAAAAGCACATGTTGCAATCTTACTGATATAACCGGATACTTAATATCTTTTTTTTTTGTTTTATTAAATAAACAACAATCGTTTTTACAATAATATCGATTTTAGTTTGAACTCGTAACTACACGATTTCGATACAAAGGTATGTAATCTAGAAATGGAGGCGCGCCGAAGGAACGGCTCTCCGTGGTGCGCGCGCGCAGATGCGGCGGATGCGTTTGCGCGACGGAAGCGTTGCATCCTATTAGGCGGCACAAAGCGATCCGATGGTGCGTTAAACAACAGAATCACTTTCTCACCGATCGCTCGCCCGTCAGGATGCGATATGCAAATGCGCGCCATCGAAGGATCATAAGGCCGACCCTATATAGGTCAATAAATTAAAGAAGAGGAATGTTTCGCGCATTATGTAAACCAGTTGTTACGATACGATTGCTTATAAATCCTTCACCCTTCACCCTTCAATTGTTTAATGATTTATACGTCTTGGAATCGAACCGCGTATGCTAATGCGCAGGCCGCCGCTGGGGTCCCGCCGTCCCCAGCGGCGGCCTGCCTCTATACATCTGCTCGCTCCGGCGCACCATTCCGCCCAGGTTCACATTTATCATATAATTACCACTTTAATACTTCACACGTATTGTCAAAAATAATATGTTTTGATACTAGCGGAACAATATTAACTGTTACGATACGAAAACCTGTGATTTTATATAGCAACGCGGGAAGAACAATAGGAAAATGCATCTGCAGAGAGAACTGGATTAACGTCGAGAAGAACAGATGCAGGATATAAAGAATGATTTAGATATTAATAATATTTATATTTATACAGTTTAACGTTTAACTGGGGTTTGGTTTAACAACATTTCCGTTAAGATGGCGCGCGGACGCACGCGGCCCCCATAAGAAACGCGCGGGAATATTAATTCGTATAAATTATGCGCAAGCGCCGGATTGATCGATATAAATTTTGTAATTATTCGATATTATTCTAAACCGGTTCACTTCGACTGTTTAATATGCGAATAATAATTAAACATTTACTAATTTCCTTGGGTGATTTCTTCTCACGAGAGGGTTAGGTTCCGCCACCCCGTGCGATAATAGTGTGATGTTAATAGGTTTTTCCCGTTTGTAGAATAGCATTACGGCAACAGCTGGGAACGTGTCCACTGATGGGAATATCCGTTTGATATCCTTTTAAACATCTTTACTACGAGGACATATTTATTATTAATGAAACATTTGATGATGAATTTAATGATGAAACATTTAATGATACGTTTACTTAAAAAATAAGAATCGGTTGCAGGGTGGGGAGAAATCTTCGAAAGATACTCTACTACTAGGTGGAATTCAGGGTTATGTGAAAGTCTTACTCACTAAAACTCATTCGGAGAGACCCGGGATCTCTTACAGAAAGCACCCTTCTACACTTTCTGTTAAAACGTCTCTGATGAGCGTAACCCTTCTAGTCATCATCACTGAACTATACGCTGACCCACGCAGGTTCACTTGTTGAACAATAAGGGCCCCCACCCCCAAGGCCCGAGAAACTCCTAGATCCTCTTACTCGTATTCTAAGACAGGCAGGGCTTACCTTAGCCGTATTCTGATCAGCCCAAGACGAGCTAGACCTAGGAACACTGCAGTGTTAGCACACTACTTCATATCTGCAAACTAACAAATTGCATTAGTAGATGCCAAGAAAGCCGGAAATAGTTATTCTCTCGTAATACCCGCTGTAAACAATTAACATAAATGCGATTTCACTTCACTTAGTGCAATATGTATCTTTTTCTACGCATACAGTTTTCACTTATGTTCATTAAATAGAACTTAACAATTACTTCAACAATACATTATTACTTATATCTACTGATTCTGAAACTGTAGTTGTATGTATACTATAACTAAGTATTCCCCGCCCGCTCTGCTGGACGTAATAGCAAATTAGACCGCTAACGATTGTCTATAACTACCGTTACTATAGCAACCGCACAAATGAAAATGTTTACAAAAGTTAATTAGATATAAAATGATGAAGGATCTATGAAATTAAATAAATAAACAGCCTGGAACTATCTACAAATGATTCTGTGTCGGATGATCATGTTCCCGTGTCGATCCTTTCACTAGTTTTCACGTGATAGGCGAACAAACAGAACCCATTTTCATAATATATATATATGGATGTACTCGGAGTCAAATCGGTGAAAAAGACGTGTTCCATTTTCAAAATAAAATATGGCGCCAATAAAACTTCCTTCGTGTCATTGAGCGATTTTTTATTTTTAATTGTTTGTCCACGCATGCATGCAGTAAGCAGTATGCGTATGCTTCAGTTAAACGAATGACATTCATGTGTGTTATGGCGACCTTCGAACTATATTTTGGAGAGAGGACGGAAGGTGCGGATGCTGTGCAATGGTTTTTTCATCGACGCACCGCATTAGTCGGGGACAATCGTAATCGGCTATTGATAAATGCTTTCACAGGCCCGAGTGCGCGCGCGCACTACAAACAACCCATTCCGCGTATTCAGGACGGCCCCCGTGTCAATGCGCGCTGACATCTGGCCGCCCGGGGCGCCTTCGCCCCAACCTATCGCATCGATCACAAAGGCGCGCCGGAACCTGTTCCGCCGATTGATAGCTCCGATTCCGATTTTTAAGTATCGCTGGATGCGCGCATTTGCATATTCCTTTGGCTATGCAAATGCGCGCCGGCATGGGAACCCGCGCCTCTGCCGCTGCGCCAGATAACGCGCCGCTGCGGTTATCTCGGCCGCCAGTCTCTCGCGCGCCGCCTCGCCGTCACCTCGCCGTCATCTCGCCGTTACCTTACCGTCACCTCACCGTCACCGTCCGCGGCAACTCTACGCGTGTGCTACGGATTACAGTTTTCCGGTTATAATCGAATCGTTTCAAAATTTAATTTTTAATTTAATTCCTCAACAATGGTGACGTGAACGCTCGTGATGAAAACAATAACAAACTTTCTTTGATCAGTTTATTTTTTTTTATAAACATATAGACATGTGATGAATGTGCGCACGGAGTCTCGGGGGCGGACTGCAAGCGGAATTATGAAAATCGGGAAATACTATTCGGAGGTAAGGGCTGCAGTTAAATATGACAACTTAACCCATAATATACTTTTGAAATTATTAAGTTGCACTCGTACAGCGGTCGGCGCAAGTTGCGCGCCGCCCGCCGTAGCGGCGTAGGCGCGCCGAGCGGCGGAACCGGATGCATCAAGTCTGAAACTTATTTAAGACTCTAAAAGATATTCAGTAATTAAAATAAATTAGAGCGATAGAGAACAAACTTACTATGTGACACTATTCCCTGCCCTCATAATATCCTGTCGAAGGATGTATTAAACAATCGAAATAAACAATTTTTCTATAACAGTGTTACATTGATTAATAATTAATAAATTTGGAAAAATATAGTTAACAAGTTATTCAGATTTTCTCTTCATAATGTAAACAAGTTTTAATTACAAATTACTTGATTTTATTAACAGGTAAAATTAAAGCGAATATACGGGAAACGTTAAACCTAAATATAAGTAGTTTTTTTTTAATTTTTTTTTTAAATCTGTTCACATATTATGTAAGGAACATAACTTGCTCAATAAATTATAGAGTTTATAATAAAAAAAACACTACTCTAAGTGCATGTATTGCGTTGTCGATATTTTGTTTATTTGTTATATTTAATGTATACGTTAGTGTTGTTGGAACAGACTGAAAGTTTGCATTTCTTAACTATATTAACTTAAACGCAATTCAAATGCACCGCATCCGTGCGGTGGGTAGCTCCCGGTAATTAAGAGAGGCGCAAATTAGCGTGCGGCGGGGGTGCGACGGGGCCGAGCGGGGCGCGGAGCGCGGGGTGCTGGTCGAGGAGTGCGTGTGCTGACGAATGTTTCTCTTGTGCGGCGTCTCCCCGCGCCGCATCCATTCTTTGCGGTTACTCCGCCTCGCGCCCACCTCCTTGTTCCGTGGTCGGAACTTTATTTTTATTAAGGAGAACACAAACACACACACACAATCCTCATATTAATTAAACAATTACATATATATGTACCTGTGGTGCTGTGCAGTGTTGCAGTGCTGAAAACAATACTCTGTTCCGGTTTGAGAGGCGCTTTAGCAAGAGAAGTTACTATGGCAACGACACGGCGACTTGTATCATAGCGAATACAAAGTGCATGCACGTTGTTACGGGCGCGCGTATTGTCACTTATCATCAGGTGAACGTCTCGCTTGTCTCATCGAATAAAAGCACATACACACACATCATTTGATATATCAATCACAACGCCTGTATATGTAATGTACTTACAATAAAAAGTATTACATTACTTAGTTAATGATGATAATTAATTGGATGAGAATTTATTCATCCATTTTGTGTTCATCCATTGACACCTCACGAAATGTCTGAAACTATTACAGGTAAACACTCAACATTTGGTAGAGATATCGCTTCCGTCATTTAGAGGTCAGCTAAGAATGAGTTTTACAAAATTCCTCCCCCAAAGGGGTGCAGCTAGTAACATATATAACAGTTGGTCATTTACTTATAAAAGTAATAATTATCATATGTCCACCGCCGCAACGTCTTTTGCTGAAGTAGTTAACTAAAGTAACGAGAGTAAAAGTATTGCTGTGTAAACATCCCAACTGGCGCTGTCGCAGCATCACACTGATGCTGTATCAAATAATTAAAAACAATTATTGAAATATAAAAAATAATAAAAGTGGTGCGGACCGTACCACGGCATTAAAATTGATCAACACATAACGACGTTATTCACATAATGCGGACCCTACTCAGCGGTCACTTCGACAGCGGTTGCCAACCTTTTCCCAATCCTCTCACCCTCCCCTTCCCCCCCCCGTCCGTCCGTCCGTTCACTACCACCACCACACACACACCCTAATTTTCGGCCCACTTTTTACGTCAATGTTTTTCTATAGAAGCCACGCGGTATAAATGGACGTCGGGGGATATCAAAACATCTCGTATCGGAGGCAGTGGGGGAGAACGGGGGTGAGAGGGGGAGTTGTCCAAGGTTTTGCGGAAAAGGATTAGGCGATACAAGGATGCTTTTAATGCCCGCCACCGTGCGCAGCGCTCGCCGCGTCTTCTATTTTTGTTTGTTAAATTTCCACCTGTTCATTTACTTAAGTATGTCTAGGCAAAACTTGAATGGGAGCATGTTAACTTATATAGTATTACTTACCATCGAAACTATCACTCGATGGTGAGTGATACCGCCGATCTTGAACGGTGGTATTCATTATACATGTCATTTTGATTTGGACTCATTTCAATAGACACAGCGTCCTTCTAAGTCGGAACATTGTGATATCTTCGCATTTATATTGATACTGGTATTAGGTTACTTACAACTTACTTATTAACTTAATTTATTAGGAAGTTAATAGTACATTATATATATGTGTATGCCATATCTGTACGAATTAATAATGTTACATGTAGAAGAGACTGTAAACAATTATACATAGACGTTTAGCATTTTTCGTTCATATTAATTCCTTCATATTGACGTACGTTAAATTCGCCTCCGGGAATGGGGTGTCAGGGGGTGACGGTGGTGTCAGGGGGTGACGGCGGAAGCAGCGGGGAGGGGGAAGCTGTTAGATAACGCGGGAGACATAAAGCGTAGGAGATCGCTAATTCATCATAAGTTAAAGGGGTTTTTATGTACGAGCTCTCGGACGATACTCTTTGTACGGTGCGCAAAAAAAAAACGGTTGCCGATGTCTGGAGCGATAGCATTCAGGAGTCGGGAAAAAAAAATGGCGACGCCTCTCAAAGCCAAAACATGGATGAGATATTAATTAACTTAAAGGGAATTTTTCACTTTCGCTTTTAAAATGTTACCTTTCATGATCGCCATTAACAAAAGTGTATAATGATTTTGTTAAGCACTCTGCTAACTCGACTAAACTAAGTCTAGACTTAGGTTGGGCTTTAATTATCTACTTTAAATTATACACACACACACACACACACACACACACACACGCACGTATATATACCATCAGCTGTTAGACGTCCACTGCTTGACATAAGCCTCACCCAAAGATCTCCATATTTGTAGATGTTCATGAGGAGGAATTTAGGCCATTTCCAACCACGCTGGCCCAATAGGGGTTGACGAGAGCCAGAGCCTCGTTTGTTGATTAGCAGGCAGCACCAGGAGCAGGTGGGGTTGGCTTGGGGGTTGCAGTGCGGGTTACACCACAATGTTAATCTTATACAACTATGTATCTTAGTCTTTTGCGTCTTAATTCTATACATGGTGTACTCCTCTTCCTCATCTCATCCCTCTTCTCACAACCCTTTTTCTCTAACATCAACTTTGTCTAAAAACATTAATTAATATATTACTTTCTTGTATTTTTTTTTATTTAAAGAAGCAGTAAAGTAACACGCCTACCCATAACGTGGCGCTGATGATGATATACACTGTACCACGTTTTAATTTTCGTAAGACATATGACGTTAAATCTTCTTACATCAGTAATTTTAACTATAGAGCCCTTCGAACCGGAACACAGTAATATTCATACAATACTGCTTAACTGAAGAAATAAGAGCTGCGATGGTACCAAGACGTCTCCTGTGTACCAGCAGTGATCGGTGACTATTTTGGGTTTTTTCTCTATGTGCGTGTGTGTGTGTGTGTGTGCGTGCGTGTGTTTGTTTTGCGCGCGGTACCCGTGCCGTCCGCCGTCCGCCGGCGCGGGTCCAGCTGACCCCCGTCGGGCACAATGAGACGGTACAATACGTATGAATTAAGTAATTAATTGATTAAAAAGGGCTCCGGCGACGTTCGTTACAAGTTTTTCCACGCGCCGGTCCTCCGGCCGCCTCTCACGACGGGCCCAAATTGATTTAGCCGGGAGGGACTCTGTGTACTTAAGTTAACCCCTCGATGATCACACGTCGGGCGGAAATTGAGAAAAAATGTTTTTTTTTTTGAAAAATTGACATCGATGCAAAAGTTGTGCGGCAGCGCGCGCACGCGCCGAAAAGTTTGACAAGCGGCGAGTGTTTCGGCTGCAGGTCGCGCGCTCGCAACTCCTCGAAATCAGTCGGATCGATTCGCAACTTTTCCAATTTGCATGAAAATAAAAGAAAGCTCCGGTTTCACGTGCTTCAGCGGCTGCCGCGGCTTCGAGTGACGCGCCCCCGCACGCCCCCACTGCGAGCACCGACGCACGTGAAGCTTTTCAACTTGTTCGCGTGGATCTAGTTCGGGGAGCAATTTGATCGTTTACCACCGAACGCTCCCGGCGTACCTTCACATAACTTCAAACGCACCACACCCCAAAATTACCACTACCCACTTTCGTACCCGAGCCTGGATTTTCCACGTAGTGTTATGAACATATTAGAACTGAACAAACAAATAACACGAAAAATATTTTTTTAGGTAGGTACCATCGCAGTGCCTGTTGCAGCCGTGTTATTACTGTGATCCGGTTTGAAGGACGTTATAGCTAGTGTAATTACTAGGTTAAGTAAACTCAACATCTTATATCTCAGATGACGAGCACAATGTGCCTACCACCCTAACTAGTGTCATGTTGTTATAGACAAGCGTATCACTTACCATCAGGTGTCGTCGCTTAATAGAATATATATATATATATATATATATATATATATGGACTTTAACCTTGTGGTACGCCTGCTTATAACAATGTGATGATAGTTTAGATGATATACACTGCATTGTACTCTTCGCTTTCAGGCACAAGATTAACTTACTCCAGTAATTTAAGCTGTCGATACTATGAAGAATATCATTAAATGTTTTTCTTTCAAATTCCATATATATTTGATTATTTTGCAAACTGTTGTCACGTAGATTCGCGTGCTCCGAACGACGAAACGCCGTCCAACCGAACGACTGCTAAAGCTGAGCGGCGAACAGTGCCCCGAGAGCGAAACTCGCGCGTAACTTGATCAATATACTATTAATGCAATTACAAGTATTTTGTTATTTTGTTAAGAGGGAGGGGGCGAGGGCATTAATAGGGATCGATCGGATTAGAACTGAAGTTAAGGGATTGTAGCGAAATGGAATTAATTGGGGATGGATCCCGTTAAACGGCGCGCCGGTTCTCTTTTGGAGCGTTTTGTTGGATTAACGCGCGGCCGCATTAATCAACACGCTAATAAGTATCTCGACCAAATAGTCGACTATTTTAATATCAAACAGGCCCCATTGATAATCTACATTATATGTGTATTAATGAAACTTGGTGTACGAATATGCAGTGGCATAGAGATGAGATTCACTATATACATATATAAGAGGTTTCTACCTATGCAGATGAGGTGCAAGGTGTCCCGCACAACAACTTACGGGACTCAAGCCAACCTCACCTGCTCGTGGTGCAGCCTGCTAATCAACAAAGGAGGCTCTGGTATTCACCACCCCGCGTTGGGCCAGCGTGGTGGGAAATGGCCCAAATCTCTCATACGCACCACTACAAACGTCGACTCCTGATATTCAGGAATGTGGGCGGTACAGGATTGTTCGATGTGGGGATCTTTGCGGGAGGCTTATATCCAGCAGTGGACGTCTACCGACTGATGACGACACCTATGTAGACTCATCACGATATCTCTGAAATTACCAGAACTGGAGTCTCGAAATTTTGTAGGAACATTCTTTTTGCCGAGTATAGGGCAGCTAAGAATAGGTTTTACGAAATGTCACCCCCAGAAAGGGTTGCGACGGTGTTACGGCCAGCAAAGCGAGCTGGGAGCAACTAGTCTCTCCTATAGCTGAAGACTGTCCAGGTTTCTTCTTATTTTATGTATCCTGCATATATTAAGTCCTAATGGTTTCTTATTATCCTAGGTCCTATTATCCTTTTCATATATAACTAAACTTTCACTTTTCACTGGTGGTAAGTCCCTGACACGGGAAACCGGCAAATAGCAGTGCAAGCATTACTGTGTTCCGGTTTGAAAGGCGCTGTTGATAGTGAAATTACCAGAATAACGAGACAGAGAGTGTCTCAAGGCGACGAGCGCAATGCGATGCAGTGTATAATATCTTTACTAGCGCCACGTCACAGGCAGGTGTATCACTCATCATCAGGTGATACTTCCTGTTCGGAGTCGTCATTTCCTTCAATAAAACAAATAGTAAATGACATAGCCTAAAGTTGTCGTTTGATACCTATAGGTCTTTCTCGAATTTGGATACTGGGCTCGTTAGTGTTGGATCGGTTCCACCACCACCACTACCACCATCCACAATGTTTACACTTCAAATAGTCAAAAAGGTAACTCTTTTTAATTTGGTCGGATTACATTCGACCGGTTCCTACACTACCACATCCCTTATGTTTACCGTTAAGCAGTAGTATCTAAATATTACTATCTTATAGTATACCATGCAATGAGATAAACGAGACAACGCAGTGACAGGATGATGTACACTGCACCATATTGTGCTCATCGCGTAAGACATGTCTCGTTGCCTTAGTAATTTCATTAGCTACATCGCCCTTCAAACCGGAACACAGTAATTGCACACTTAATGCTTGTCGGCAGAAAAAGCTGCGGTGGTATACGGTCTCCGGCAACAGAGACCTGATACGGAGCACCTAAGTTCACGTGTTACCAGGGCGTTAACGTCGTGAACGTGGTATATAATGATGAACACCCTGTATATAAACGTAGGTGGGCGGGTGCTTAACAATGCAGTGTGCGTTCGCGGATGTATTCCGGTGCATCAGAATCCGTTTCCAATTACGCGCGTACCGTGCACCAAATGAGGTGTGATGAGGAGCAGCACGTTGAGCTGCACTGCTGATGTGTTTAATTAAGGGTTCCTCAGCGAGGTGTCGCCGCCGCTCCCGACGCAAACTTTAACAGACGACATCCTCTATGCGTATGCGTTCAAGAACATCAGCGATAGCTATGGTAAATGTAAGACCTCCTAGGTATCACCGCAGCTCCTATTTCTGCTGACAAGCACTAAAGTGTAAACATTATTATGTTCCGGCTTGAAGGACGTTGTTTCTAGTGAAATAACTGGAGTGACTTATGTCCCGCGGGACGAGTATATTTTAATTAGAGCCATGATGTTGTATGCAAGCGTCGTGAGGTCTCATCCACCATCAGCCGATAGACGGCCACCGCTGGACATAAGCCTCCCCCAAAGATCTCCACATCGATCAGTTCCGCGTTACTCGCATCCAGTGGGTTCCCGCGACTCTCACCAGATCGTCGGTCCACCTTGCGAGAGGCCTCCCCACACCTCGTTTACCGATACGCGGGCACCACTTTAGGACCTCACTGCCCCATCTGCAGATGCCCCAGGTCTCATTACTTCATCATGTACAAAGAAATCGTTATCAATATTCACTTTCGTTCTATTTGTTGCTGCATCGATTATTTCCCAGCTTTAAGGATATACTATAAAACGTCTCACTACTGAGAGGAAGTTTGTTAGATAAAAATCATCTATGTCGTATAAACAGCACCGGAAGTGACTCAATTTGTAATCGAATCAAGTGTTGCTTCCTCCCCCCCAAGTTCAACCTCCCAACAGATGAGGGGTGCCCGAGAAATAATTAAAAGGCGAACGTTAAACCGTTGAGGAACTTAATTCCGATGCCTATTTGTATCTCATCGGGCCCTGTCGAACTTCGTCCGACTCCCGCCAAGTTTCGTCCGAACTTGCCGCGCCCGACTTTCGGGTGTGCTTTCCTTAATTTATAATTGACACTAATTGGTTATCTGTACCATTTAATGCTCACATCTTATAACCAGATTCGGTGTGATCATTTCTTATTCACCTTTCACGAGACCTGGCTAACGCGTGGCACAACTTCTCCCCGCCGAAAATTTTGGACAGATTCCAACACTTAAAAATCAGTGTCAGGTGATTGTCCGTTATTGTGTTTTTTCTTCAATCGATCTTCTCTTAAACATTCATACTACTCATCTTATTAACTCTATTTCTTTCTTTTAGCTGGTGAAAGCTCTCTGTTACTGGAGACCATCTAGACCACCGCAGCTCCTATTGCAGCCGACACACAGTACTGTTGAAATATTACCATATTCCTGAAAGAAGGGAGTTGTAGCTACTTAAATTACTGACGTAAAGAGACAATATCTTATGTCTCAAGACGACGAGCGCAATGTAGTGCAGTATATACCATCCTAACTAACACCATGTTGTTATGGGCAAGCGTATCACTTACTATCAGGTGTATGACTGGTTCGACTCGTCGTTTAGTTAAATTCAAAAAATGTATATAGCTAAACAAACAAATCGTAATTACACGGCACCGTGTAGTTGGCCCCGCAAACACGGCATAATGTATCTCATAGAAGTCTTCCCATCTTTCCAATACTTTGTATTGTAATGGAAATCGATGAACATTTTCGCATTCCCATTAAATTGTAGAAACGTTAAAAAAATAAATAAAAAGCGAGTGCAATAATTGCTATGGCAACGTTATCGCGTCAGGACGTGGATAGAGTTTACCATCGCACAATCAGTTGGATTTACATCCTCTCGATGCGATTGCGCATCTAGTCCACGCGCGGGCAACGTTTAAATGCTACAACTCAGATGGCTATCTGTCTTCGCGCGCATTGTCTACGGTACCGTTGTTCCTAAATCACCGCTCACCATCACACACACTCCGCGGCACCACTCCGCGGTTGGACCATACACAAGTAAACGGCTCAGTCTAACTGTTCTTTATGTTTCTAATCTCGCTGAGCATCATCTCCGACTTCATCGCGATTTGTTTACCGGAGACCGTTAGGGAATTGACTGCTGCACAGTGTCATCATCAGCCTATAGACGTCAACTGCTGGACATAGCCCTCCCCAAAGATCTCTACATACAGTCAGCATCGCCTCTGGTACCACTGGGCGATAGAGGCTGTAGTATGTAGAGGCTTATATGGAAGGATTTGGGTCATTTCCCAGCACGCTGACCCAATGCGGGTTGGCAGGAGCCAGAGCCTCGTTTCTTGATTAGCAGGATGCACCACGAGCAGGTGAGGTTGGCTTGAGTCCCGTAAGTTGTCGTGCAGAACTCTTTACACCCCAACCTACTTTTTTTACCCCCTACACAATAACAGATACTAACAAGCATATGCTATTTTTTATTCGATAACGACGAGATGATCATCTGACGCTAGTTAAGATGATAGACACTGCAGTGTTTTCGTCGTTCAAACTGGAATATAGTAATGTCTGCATACTACTGCTTGGTATGGTGATGGGAATAGGAGCTGCTGTGTTATCTGGTCTCCGGCAACACACTTCACACTAGTGCCACTATATAATGTGACATTGAGTAAATATTTTAACTACTGAATCATTCTATTGGCAGGTATTGACTTGTTAATAGATAAATGTTTAGTTCTATGAAAATTGTTATAAAATAAACAAAAATAAAACTTTTCATTGCTCCTCCGACCCTGACGCAGCTCGCGCCACGCCGTGCAGGAAGCCAATAAAACAGCCGCTGAACAGGGAGAGCATCGAGCCGCTCACAAAGCACACGCGTCTCGAAGTTCAACATAACAAGCGAATAAATGTCCCGCGGAGGCTGCGAGCCGGCAATCGGAGCGAACAGCGATTCCCAAACTTTTCCCACCCCATGTGGGTACAGATCAGGAGCTGCAACAGACGGCGCAGCACTTACGAGTGGGCAGAACCTATCACTATAGTGTCCTTTTTTTGTTTAACCATGCGACTAGACGAGTTCACGTGGTGGTGTGATACTCCTGCCCACAATAGCATGGTCATCTCTCTGCCGCTAGACGCTTTCAGACATAAGATGTACATGACATGATTAAACAATAGAAATCCCAAATGAAACAAAAGAAAATATTTTGTTTATCTGTGGCGCACTCGTGTTGTCTCTCAGAGACGTTCCGGCGTGGGGCAGTCCCTGAGGCTGCGGCGGCTCTCATCGCGGCCCGTTGTCGCGGCAGGTGCGAACTCTGCTTAGTTTTACGGAGCCGCCGACTTCCGCTAACTCAATATTTGCTTGTTAATGCTCTGAACGCACGGCGGCTGACGGCTTTGGACCTTCGCGGAGTTCAGACCCCTGCAATCTGGATGCTCTCGATTGAATCAAAGTTTTGTTCATCAATTCTAACTTATACGATTCCGCTTTGTTACGTCCCGTCGCACGCGAATAGGGTATAGGAAGTAACCACTATTAGTTTCCCACAACTAAGTTCAAGTTTCATTATCATCAGCCAATAGACAACAACTAAGTTCAAGTTTAATTACCAATAGTTGAGTACATTTAAAAGTGACTAAAACAATTACATTTGTATGTAAAAATATTAGAAGACGCCGCTCAAGTGTAATTAATTATTTTTAAGTTAATTTCCACCAGAGGCCTATGTCCAGCAGTGGACGTCTGTTGGCTGATAATGATGATGAAGTTAATTTATTTGAAACTTAATGAACTTTGCTTATTAAATAGTTATTGGGTTTCGGTTTTCGAGCAAGGACTGGAGTACGTATGGACTTAAGACTGTTCGAAAGCCCTTTACAAGGTGCACCGACAACCTGATGAAGGTAGCAGGATACCACAACGACCTTTGGGATAGCTTATATTCAGTGTATCGGTTAATAATGATGAAATGTTTCGGTAGACAGGAAACCGCCATGTTAACTGTCAACTGCATCTTAGTGTAATTGAGTTCAATTAAAAAAATATATTTCCGGTTAAGCCGGCTGGCACTATTGATATAATTAGCAACTTATTAAATTTAGTATTGAACATGGTAACACTCGTTCGTGTATCAAGTGTGAGTGACGCAAGGTAGACAGATAACGTAGCTGTTGAGCGCGACGTCCCGCAGCCCGGACAAGTGGCGCTGAGCACACCACTCCCCGGAATCGCAGGAGTGCGCGGCTCGCGGGCAGCTCGCGGGCGTGCGGAAGCGGATGTGGAGCGACGGAATCAGCAATCGGATTATCGTTCTACATGTATAAAAGACGAAAATTCTCGCGCTTCGTTCTTAACCCACCCTTCATTCAATTCTCTACCCGAAAGGGGTGAGCGCGGGTGGGTAGCGGCGGAGGGGCTGAGGGGCTGAGGGTTGAGGAGGAGGTGGGTGTCGGCTAATGGCAGCACTCGGATTCATTAGTAAATTAGAAAGCGGATGAGTCCAAAGTTACGAAAATTCAATATCTAATAATGATTAGCTACGTCCTCCTAATACCTGCCTCCTGTCTATATTCGATAGAACTTTCTGGTGGCGTCGCTTGAATTTGTCAATGCGGGACGGAAGAGGGGGAGGGGTTTCAACGGTGAGGAGGCAGAGGGGAGACTGAATTATGCCGAATTGAATTATTTAGTTCGCCGATTGGATTGTGTTTGGATACTCGTTAAAGGTTTTGTGTTTGCCGTGTACCTGCGCGCCCACGCCCCGGGAGCTCCGCCCGCCGCCGGGAGACCTCGCGCTTTGAGCTGACCACCGGTCGAACCCGCAGACAAGTTCGCGACCTCCGGTGCCCTATTGATCTGCCTTTGATTTACTCTGCAAGTATCAAGTCAACGATACATATAATTGTGTTTATGTTCCCAAGTCTGATGGCCAACCTCTAATGGAGAGGCAGTTTCACGAAGATACCTGAAACCAATCAAAACCAATCCAATAAATAAATAAAACTGCTTAAGTATTTGTTAATAATATGTACAGCTTCATTATCCTCAGCCGATAGACGTCCACAGCTGGACATAGGCCTTTTCTAAAGATCTCTAAGTCGTTCGGCCCCGCGTTGCTCGCATCCAGTGGGTTCCCGCTATTCTCACCACATCGTTGATCCACCTTGTGGGAGGTTTACTATCACTACTTATACCGGTTCGCGGACCCCACTCGAGGATCTTACTGCCCCATAAGCCGTGGGTCCTTCGAACAACGTGGCTTGCCCACTGCCACTTAAGTTACAGCTTACTTACAAACAAATACATGAAATTTTGAAGCAAAAGATCTAAAAATTTCCAACGGATTCTGATTCAGTTGTACCAATGTAGGAAAAGTGAACAGGGAGAGTGTAAAGGGTTCTGCTTAACATGTTACGGAACCCAAGTCAACCTGACCTGCGCGCGGTGCACCTTGCTGAACAACGAGGCTCTGATAATCCACCAAGACGCACTAGGCTAGCGTGGTGGAGCTAAAGCCTAATTCCTCTCAATGAACTTTCAGGAGATCCTCGAGGGAGGGCCTATATTCAGCAGTAGGCATAAATGTATCAAGTGAATTATTGAGATCAACTTTACATTCCGCTTGACACTAATATTAATATAAATATTCATAACAAATAAAAAAATAAGTAAATATATCTTTAGATAACTTATCCTTATAAAGTATTAAAAAGAATCTAAGTAATTCCCGTTGGTGGTATCGCAAGCTGTTCCGTCAGTTCGGGGTCATGATGATGAATAAAGCTCCTGCGGAAGCGCTCGATGCGCACGGAGCCGCGCTCCCCGGGGTGGCAAGTGTTCCCCAGGTTCGATTCCCCAATTATTTTCGCGATGAATATATATTCTTTTGGACTCGTCGGCTGTCGAAACGCGTTTCCTTGCCTCGTCCCCGCGCCCGTCCCCGCGCCCGTCCCCGCGCCTGTCCCCGCGCCCGTCCGCGGGACGAACTTCCAAAATAAAACTCACGGAAGGTAATTCGATGCTGGCGGCAAATTAAAACTGACATTGAGAGATTAAGAGCTCGTACCTTGAGTGTGGGCATCGGCTGAGGCGCGGGGGGCGGGGAGCGGCAGCGCGAGCACAGTCGACGAGGGGGGGGAGCGGGGGAGAGCGGGTGCGCACTACACAAACACACTTTTTTAATAACGTCTAAATTGTACGTAATTTGATTAAGCGCTTCCTATCACCTCCCCCCTCTAAACTGTTTTATGGGAAAACGACGCCATTACACGACTCCATTTATTGAATATTTTTTCCGACGACAAAAACATTCAACTGAAGGTGGATGTCACTTGCCATAACAATGATCAACTACTTAGGATGATGTACACTGCACCAATGTACCTGTCCGTCGCTAGAGACTCTGAGTACATACCACCGCGGCCCAGCTCCAACAAACAGTCCTGTGCAAACATTACTTTGTTCCTGTTTGTAGGGCGTTGTGCCTAATGAAGTTAATAGGTTACGGGACTTACATGTTATGTCTCAATGCGTCCAGTACAATATGGCGTTGTGTATGTTATCCTAACTAGGATTACGTTTAGTAACCATCAAGTGATCTACTCGCCCGTGTAGACGTTTCGTTGAATAGAAAAATCACATCGCCCTGATCGCTTTGACATTTAAGGTGTTATCTAACTACTCCAGTAAATTAACTAACTAGGATGGTGAGACCTTCAAACCGGAACACGATAATGTTTGCCAGCTACTGTTTGGCAGAAATTGGAGCTGCGGTGGCAACTGGACGGCTCCGTCAATAGAAACGCTTCGTCATAAGGAACAATAACTGTTAGATATTTTCAATATGGCTGCCGTTAGACCCCAAAGGGAAACTGCCATCAGCTGACAATACAATGGCAGTGTAACGCAAACAGTTAAATTCTATTTGAGTATTTAAAAAAAAAAAAGTTGACTCACAACAATCGGGACCGTTCAAAGGCCCTTTGTCCGCGGCAGTCTTAATTGTAATCAAATAATAGGAATAAATCTGGCAACACCGGAGACGATACAGCGGCGGCAGGGGCTAGGGGCGGGGGCTAGGAGCGGGGGCTAGGGGCTGCGGCGGCGGGGCGCCCAGACAAGGGACAGTACACGTAAATAAACTTGGCGAAAAATATTATAGCATTAAAAACGTACAGACACGGCGATATCAATATCAAAGTAATACTACAAGTATTAAGTAAATATAATAGGTATTTACATATCATAATATTATATTCGGTATGTATATTAAAGATATTGATGAGTACAGTTGTTTTTATAGAAGTTTCAAGGCGGTACTTGTACTGCATACTCGAGATGAGGAAATGTACGAAGTATAATATTCAATATATTCCTTAATCTGGATATTGGTTAAGATATCCCCACTGCGACTGGATGTTATGTAAAAAAAAAAAAGTTCGAATACCGTTACAATATTTTATTTGTGGTGGGTATCTTGCAGGAGACCATTTAGGTACCACGTAGCGCGTATTCCTGCCAAACAGTAGCAAGCAAACATTGCTATGTTTCGGTTTGAAGGGCGCCGTAGCTACTGTAGATGCACAGTCACAACTATATTTTAATATAAAGGGTGCACTAGCTTATTTCAATATAAATTATTGGGGTAATAAAACTAAATCTTACACAGTAGTAAATACTGGTATGCGATGCTGTAGACACTAAATGGATGATGTTAGGATGATATACACAGCACCATATTGCACTTTGAGATATAAGATGTCAAGTATCGTTACCTCGGTGATCTCACAAGCCGCAGCGCCGTTCAAACCGGAACACGGTAAAGTTTGCACACTGCTGTTTGCCGGTGGGAATAGGAACTGCTGTGACAACCAAACGGTCGATTATCATTTTTTTTATTTTTATTATCATTATATTATAATAAGTTATCCTTTGCTTTGTAATTGGAAATGTGAAGTATGTGGTAGGAAGCTAAGGTACGATCGTTTCTTCCGCCATCGCCCGGCCCCCTCTATCCGTTCCGAAGGCGCGGGGCCCGCTAGACCGGAATCAATCCCTTAAGCCCGATGCCCGATCCTGTTCCGATACCTCTATTTGTATTAAAATCATTTCTTGTCCTCAAAAAACCCCCCACCCGCAAATTACCACCGCGAAGTAAATTTGATCCTGTTATTGTCAGTTAAGTTTATTGCTTGCTTTTAACTTACACAAAACAATTGTCCCGTTTGTTGAGTTATTAATATTATAATGATATTAACATTATTTAAGTTATTATGATAACATACAAGTTAACTCTTAACCGAGGTCACATCAGCTCTCGTCTTCGTAGTTTTGAAATTGTTTACAATTTACTGATGTTGTCTACGCTTCATGATCATCATCATTATCAGCCTTTGCTGGATATAGGCCTTCTGCATTTTTCCCCAAATGCGACCTCAGCTTCTCGCATCCGCCAGCTCTCGACCACTCTGATGATGTCACCGGTCCAACTAGAGGTAGGGCGTCTTACACTACTGGGACCTGTACGTTGCCTCCACTCCCAAGACTTTCGTCCCTCGTCGGCCCACATCTACACTTGTTAACAACTAATTTCTACTTAACTTATTTTACCATTTTCTGTTCAAGTAACTAAGCAACAATTAACAGTTAACTTAGGATGAAATAATATCAGTTCATCTTCACACCAACAATTAATCCAAATATCACCAGCACAAATTACATTATTTGTAGAAGTCGATACTGCAACTGCTTCGGCTTTAACACTCCAGATATTGCACCTGTTTACGAGCAGCAGTGAACACTTAGAACAACGTGAACCGCACTAATGCATAAAAACAAGTTCTGATAGGATGGATCCACCTGTTCCACCGATAGGGAGGTCGGAGGCGACATTAAGGGCACTAAGCGGGGAAGCGGCGTGATTCGGTCACATTTGCAGGTGGAACTTATCGGGCGGCGAAGAAAAACGAATTTAATTAACAAGTCTCGGATATATTGACAGGCGATCCCCCCGGCGGGCACCCCCGCAAAAAACAACCGCGTCCCAAAGCCGCCCCCTGCCGTCCTCGCGCCCTCGCGCCCTCGCGTCCTCGCGCCCTCGCGCCCAAGGAGACCCGTCCTTTATCATATTTATTTTATTTCAATTCCGTACGAATTTAATCCTTTTCCATTAATTAGTGACCGCTCCCCGTGTAATGCGAGGGATCCTCGCCACCCCCTGCCACCACCGCCGACCCCCGACCCCCGAGCCCCGAGCCCCGCGTGTGCGGTCATTTTTCTTGGCCGGCGCGGGTCCGCCCGCGGACTGCCCCCAACGTTTTTGATATCACGTCCACAGTATTGGAGATAACATTAAATTTTAAACAGTACCCCAGACTTTTACATCATAGAAAAAGCAGATAAAAAGGTTGTAAAACTATGTATACATAATTTTGTATATATAATTGTAATTATAAGGAACCTTTACTTGAACTTATTGTGCATGTGATGATGAAGAACGCAAGGATTTAAGTTGACCAAACAATTGATGGCGCTAGTACTTCCGTCCAGTTATAACGTGAGTAAATCATCGGTTTTCAAGTTTGTGCTCTTTACGAGCTAAAACCGCATCGACACTGAACAGTAGGTGAAATAGTGGTTGGGTTATAACCTAGATAAATATAGACATTAAAAAAAAATGAAATGCACGATTGTAAGTTATAACCAACTGCAGTTGCAGCGGTTGAAAGCAGTCACCGATTGATCCTTCGCGCGGGGCAACGTTCGTGTATATTGTGCCGATTACCCTTAGGGAGGTGTGAAGGTGAAGGTGGGCGAGCGGGGGTGTACGTCAAAACCTAACTGTTAATGTGTAATCTCCGAAATCGTAACGCTCGAAATAAAAAATTAGGCTTAATTAAGAGCGATGTGAAACGGGCAATTAATGCGATACGCGCGTATGAGATATTGTTGCGGGCTGTGAATGCTCAGCGGGCCCCGGGCACCAGGTTCCGTTTCTAAATCATAATAAAACGATTAACGATGTAATGGAGGTGCCTTCTGCCACGTGGAGCCCGTGCTGCGGGGGACCGGCGGGGGGCCGGCGGGGGACCGGCGGCGGGCTGGTGAATGCGCGGGCGCACGGCCACGCGTAACATTTTCACTTCTGAACGGCACCCGAGTTGAACAATCGCGCAATAAATTAATTCAAAATTTATGAATAGCGCGGATCTACATAAAACATTATACATATATAGTTACAGAAAAAAAAGCGTGATTTCATATATTAAAAATTATAATGAGGTTTCTTTCAAATTACAGTTTAAATTGCCGTGATTAGTGTTAGCGAGGTTGGTGTGAGTAAGATATCATAACAAAATCAATTCTCAACAACTGACGATGAGAAAATTATATCCTCAGATTGCCGAGAGCTCATAGTATTCATTATAAATACTTGTATTGTAATTCTAGCACTAAGATCATCATTTCCAAAGATTATTGCGAATATTATCTAAGGAGCAATGTTTCGCGGAAATTCCAAATCGTTTAGTAGATTCCGCGGCGTATCTGCATTGACTCATCAGCTCCTGTGCCGTTGCCAATTTGTCTACACGCTGATTCACAACAACTTCACAATTCCTTTGTTACAGTTGAAATACCTTCGTCGTTATACCTACACTTAACGCATCACAACTTTCCGTCTCTTCAATAACTTGAAGTGGAAACTGAAATATACTTTCAAAATATCAACTATTTCTTATTTAACATTCAAAGTAGCAAATTTTGCTTTAAAATGTTCCTGTCACTGACCTTGCTGTACAAAGTCTTTCTCAGATAGAAGCATCATCGGAATTCAAACATTTTGGAAAGAGTAAAATGTGGATGGAAAAATATTCATGTATCCAATTGATTATAGGTTAGAGAGTAAAATACAGTTGCGTCTAAAGTAATGGAAGAAGCAGCAAGGGAACCTGGCGCCGATGTCGTATTAGTGAGGAGCCACGGAGCAATTAAAGCATCAGCGGATCCATTCGCTGGTCACGGGTGGTAACAAAGAGCTGTTATCTATCGGAGCCATCGGAATCAAAATTCTAGTTTGTTTGTGCAATAGATTAAGCCGATGTTAGGAGGCTCTCACGGGAGCGGTGATTACAATAGCGGTAAAGGTGGTTAATGATTCAATGAATTTGAATTAAAAGCCATTTGCCGAGTAGGTGCCGTTCCGATGGCTACGTCCGCCGTTGTAAACCAGAACCAGAACCTCAATTACGAAGTAAACACCATCCAAATTATCACACACAACTCTTTACATAGAAAAACAATAAGAGTGAATGTAGACAAAGTGCGACAAAGAAACGGGAAATAGGATACAATGAGTACAAAAATTATTAATAAAGCATCACATTAAATATTAAAAAACGTTTCAAAAGGTACATTGAAGAATGCTAAATTAAAAGCAAGACCTGATGAATCACAATTTCCCATCTTGAGCGCAATAGGCATTTCAAAAATCTATCTAGATAATTTTTGTATATAAACCAAGGAGACGCGTCATTTTATTTTCATTGATTAACTACTTTTATGTCCAGCAGTGGACGTCCATCGGCTGATGATGATGATGGTGAATATTCCCGAGGTTTCTGCATCATTCAATATTCCCAATATTCTCGAAGGTTCTACATTTTTAAGTCACTTGTATATACTTTGTACCTACTTTCTTTTTTCCTCTCTGTTGTATATATTGAACTTAAATCCGAGTCGTGGATGTCGGAGATATTAACAAATTCCGTCAGATCTTGGCCGGATTTTATTAAACAATTATCGATTTTGCTGATGAAAGGAGAAATTAATAGCGTAGCCCGACCGGATGCGGGAGGCTGTATTGTTTTCAAAATCGACATTGTCTGAGACAAATCGAGTTCGATTTGTTTTTCGCTTTTGATTTAATGCAAAGTTTACAGTTTCGATAAATTTAATACATTTCGCGTTTCCTTCGCTCGAAAAGTTTTGTTGAATTTAATTTTTTTGTTCTTTTGTATCTAAGTTAGCGTGATTGTTCAGTTTGTTAGGTTTGTTAAATTTCGAATGAAAACCAACAAAATCCAAGAATAACAGCTTTAGTGGACGTGTGATTTTCACCAACATTTTCTTAACCAGCGTAGTAGATGATTGAATAGAGTAAAGAACCTTATTGTGAGAGAAAGCTTTGAAATCTGTTGATAGGATGAAAATTTAACAAATCGGTAAGACGACATGCAAGCAGGGCTTACGTGAGTCCTATTCCATACTACAGAACTGTGGGACTGATTGTCTAATGCCTAGTTCACAAAATGTACATTACGCACTTACTAGACTTCAGTAATAACTGTAACAGTTGGCGTGCGCTGATGACGGCCGACGTTCGCCTACGTTGTGTCGCTTCGTTCTGCTGTAAACTTGAAGGAGATGCAAGAAGCATTATTTCCTCTAATTTGTCTTAAAGACATGAACGTATCAATGTCGCGGCGATCGTTATCTAAGCTGCTGGAACTTTCTAAACGACATTGTTCAAGTTTATTCTCACGTCGAAATGCATCGCGGTGCCAATTATAAAAAGATTTCCTCTAATATTTTTAATGATTCAAGATGTATTATAGAGTTTCCGTTTCCTTGGCCCGCTTCGTATTCACACACGACGGCCCGGCCGATCTTTCCGTATTTAATTGAATGGTAACATTCGTTTGTTTTTAATGAAACCGCGTAATTATTGTTTGGGCTCTGGAATAATCTTCCAACTTTCTTGTTGTGCACATCGGCGCGGCCGACCGGAAACCTAAATGCTCATTTTACTTCCTAATTTTCATACAAACCAACGGCACACTTTTGGTTTAATGCCTTCATATACATAATTATTAATTTTCATATAAGATTTTTGCGTTTCGTTAATTCAAATGATTTAATAACTGATTAACATTGACTTATCAGAATTAATTAATTACTTCATTTAAATACCCTGAGAGTCGTGTTACTTTGATTTGTTGATAAACTTAATGCAATTGTTCCATCTCATGATTTACTCATACAAAGCTCCCAGGTACTGATACCTACTTAACTATTCTCCCAATGATTAATATGATTGTCAAACTAGTCCAAAGAAAATGCTAGATAATATTTAATTTGCAACGTATGTATGAAGCAAAAAGTTATTGATAGCCTGGGCTATTTTCGTCTACAAACAGAGCGAGCGTTACTAAGGTGATAGAGCGTTTATTGAAACCTAATTCGTGTCGCGAGCCGCCGCCGGCTGAGTCACGGGCAACACACGAGCGTGGCGATCAATCACGCTCAATTGAGTGTATGGCACAGATCAGGCATTACGTAATCCACGGATGACAATTCCACAGAATCATCCAGCGGCACTGAGGTGACGCGTGGGCGGCGTCCGGGGTAGGAGATGGCAACGAAGACAAATGTCTGCTTGTTACCCACATGTCGTTAATGCGGCGTGGCCGGCGGTGGTGCCATGACCACAGCATCTCCCCATACCCCACCCGAATATCAACCTATTTAACAAATCTGGACATACATTTCATGCCAATATCTATCTTTAAACCGACCTACCTGAAGTAAACAGATGGATAAACCAGCTCATCACTAATTATATCATATCTACTTTAAATCATTTTGTACACTCCGTCTGCGGAAATAATGTTTTACATAAATAAATATATTAATCAATTCTACCCTCCACATTCATTACAGCTTCGATGATTTTAAAACAAACACTTGTAGTGAAATTATGATTGTGATACGTATGTATACACTATACATCCTGTGTGATCTCTAACAATGTTTCAACATGCTAGTAATGTTCTCGTTGTTCAAACTAATCAAACAAATGAAGTGCGCGATACCGTCGCGAGCGACGCGCCCATCGGAGCTGGTAATCCGGCAATCGGCGATTTCATCGAGAAACTCCAAGTAAAATATGCGTACCAGAGAACGTACCGTACGGTACGATACGATAGGCGGACGGTACACGGCGTGAGCACGACGTGAGCACCACATCCTCCACCGCTGGACATAGGACATAGGACATCGTTTGGATGTGTCACACAAAATACGATCTTGCGCTGCATGGGGCCAGTGAGTTGCACTGATATCTTGAATAAACTATTTCAAGTAAGACAATGATTAGGACTTCCCATAAAACTTAGATTACTGTCCGCTGTATAATCTACGAGAACGTTATGACCAATTTAGCAAGAGAGGTGATCAACATGAGAATGACTTATCTCCCACTAATGTGTATGTAAACAAAAATTAAACATCGTTTACATTCAGGGAATACGTTGGAGATTGATTTATGCAGTATAAGTTATATTAGCTTTGATGGAAAGTTGGTCGTCTGCCGGCTCACGTCCGCCGGAGCCTTAGTTTCGCAACCTGCGTGTGTTGCGTTGCTGGAGACGATGTTATCTGGTCATGAGGCGTCACGACACGCAGCGCGCCTCGCCGACACCAACTACTTCTTTTACTTTCCTCCGTCAAAGAATCGAAGCACTGGAATCGTTCACATGCGGAGATGGAACATTGATCAACATTAATATTAATCACATGTGCCACATTATTTAAGCTACAGTTCCAACCCAACAGTTCAATCAGTACTTAATAGTACAGCTGATTATAGCGATGAGTTACCAGCCCCTCAATGCTCTCATCTCCGTTAATATTTTCATACTCCTGCTTGGTGACCTCTCAAGACGAACTCCGGCAATAAAATCTCCTATTGAACGATAAAAAAAAATCAAAACAAAATGTTCGCCCTAATGACATCCCTCCACCGTCTGATGACACAATGCACCTAACACAAAGACATCGCAAGACGCAATTAAAAATGGCCATTCAAAAACAAATCCATCGACGATCTGAGAAATAATTCTACCGCTGCACCCAAGATAATGAGAGCTTAAGCAATCATTAACGTGGAGCAGACAGGGTTCTGCAAAAAGCGCACGAGTGGGCCACATCGCAAATGGAATCGGCCGGTCAATAATGAACTATCGCACATCCGTTTTAACCGATGATCGCGCCGATTAGATCCCGACTGAGCGAGCGCGCTGAATGGCACAGGAAGCTCACACAAAGCTACCACGTCACCGGGCAAAAACAAACACCATGGGAACTGACAATTAGATTAAACAACTAAACGAAGTGGAAATCGCGGTCAGGTGTTCGTGTATCGATGTTTCCGCAATTAAACATGGCCATTGAGCATAGAGCAGCAGCAGCGCCATTCATACAACTGTAGCCGAATTATCTAACCAATCATTATTTCAATCCAAATTCATTTAATGTAAAAACTCTACATTTTGATTAGTAAACTATTTAAACTAACAATCACGTTTTATTTGTTACAGAGAGCTACCCTGGCGGAGAAAGAGGTCACCACGCTCAAAGAGCAACTCGCGACCACTAGCCCAACGCCTCTCCAAGCTACAGTGCCTCCGAAAACAAATGGATCACATATAGAATCCACGAGGGACCAAGCCACAGAGACCAGAATACCAGAAAGATTAAGTCCAGACATCAAAGAAGAGAAAAGAAGGTCGCCCGAGTTTGATGAGGATTTAGAGCATAAGATAGAAATGGCAGCCACGGGACGAAGCAATACCAACTCAACGCGAAGCAGTCCGGTCGTGAACCAGGGGAGCAACCTGGAGTTAGAACTCGCGGCCAAGGAGAAAGAGGTAAATATACTTCCGGCGCTCGATCGGTGTCAAAGTTGCATGGAGACGAGTCTCCGCGTCGGTCTATTGGCCGACCCATACCGCGCGCGTAACTGTGAGGTCACCCGGTTAACTGGAGAATTACAGTTAAAGGATGCAATAGCCTTGCGGTTAACTGGCGGTGCGGCCGGCTCCTATCGAATGTAACGTACGATCAATAAATCAATTACATGCGCGGGGGCATCGCTGAATTGGATTTGACAGTTGGCTAGGTCTAGGGACGCGCCAGCACCAGCTCGCTGAGCAACTCCTTATAGTTAAACAGTTTTATAAAAATATAACCAGCTTCCTTTAAATTCTGCCAGATGAGAGACCAAGCCTTATTCCGCTGGTAGAGTCACTGTTATTTCTCCAATCAATGCTGGTCTGATGGTGGATAAGAATAGAAGCATTTGTGGACATGCTTCTATTCTTATCACCTGTCGGTTTCCACGAGATGTTTTTTTTTCATCGTGTCACTAACCATCATATGGATTTTCTTCTAGTTTTGAAATTTAAACCATCTTCTCACAAACTTTAAGTTAATTAACTAATTAGTATCAGCCATATTTTTAGTGAGTTCTGGTAAAATAATTTTACAAAATGTCTTCACTGTTTCGTTTGACATCAGAGCTAGATATCGAGGAGTGTGTTCAGCATTAAGTTTCCTCCAACCAGTCTCGCTATCATCAAATATAAATCTGCTGTTACAACAGCATTTCTGTGTACCGGCTGTAAAGGTATGAGAGCAGTAGTGTTTTGCAAGAATACTTTAACGGCATTATTGTCTCTGAACATCATCGTAAAATGAGGTCAACTGTAAATAAATTGTAGTATCGACACATTGACCTGGTCAGCTGATCGGACGGGCGCAGCACTAGCGGAGGGAAACAGGATACGTTCAATGGAATGATTGATCGGCACCGAACGGCCGGTAATCCTTGCACTAAATAAATATCACAGTTTACGAGCCGAAGCTGCGGCCCACTTCATAAATAATCGCTTTACTAAATAGAAGCTCCATCGGAATGGGGACTGTGCGGCGATACCACCCTATACGACGCCAAGGCACGCAGGTTCGATCCCGTTGAACTTCACCCCCCAATGAAGGTAAATATCATTAGAAAATGACTGGCGTGGTAAACACATGCCCTTGACTCCATTGTGGTACAAATAGCACAGTATCAGCATTGAGCAGTGAGTGAGGGGTGTAAGGGATCCCGCTCAACAAATCACGGGAACCAAGCCAATCACACCTGCTCGTGGTGCACCCTGCTAATTAACAAACGAGGTTTCAGCTCCCTCCAACCCGCATTGGGCTAGCGTAGTGTGAAATGGTCTAATTCCCCCTATATGAATGCCTACCCGATCGTTTGGGATTCTTTGTGAGAGGCCTATGTCCAGCTGTGGACGTCTATCTGCTGATGATTGTGATGATAATCAGCAGTGAGGAGTTAAAGAACGCTAGGTATATTGTATACACGTTTCATCTGTTTTCTTGTCGTATTATCGAAGTGAAGCTGCGACGGAATGTAGGACTTTACGTTCAAGTTATTCAGTCTTCGAAAATCAGCACAGACATCAATCATTAAACAAATCCTATTCACACGAAAGTGATTCCTTTTATATTGTCTATGCTATGTCAGACTTCAGACAAGGTTATGTTGGCAATATATCAAAACTCCATCTCTCGTCTACTTGGTACATGGACATGGTCATTATCTATATTTCACATGATAACGTTTGTACGTATTTCCAAATGGAAAACTTAAAGCCATCGCCGTGATGAGTAACTATCGTATCGATTCCTCTTAATCGATATTGATTGGCGCAAACCGATCAATCAATCAATATTGTCGATACAGTCAATTAAGAGCGACCGGGGGCTCGAATTGAACAGGCCGTGATGCAGCACTGGATCAATTTAGTTTGTTATTCGGTTCGGACACCGAAACGCTGACGCCCACCGCGACATCCTCTATGATGTCATAGGTATGGATCGCCAGCTATTACACTCAGCGTTTGACGGTTTGATTGCCACTGACCAATTTTCAGCAGTTAAACTGATGGAACGGCTTTCCTCTGACCGTCGCGTTAATAGCTCTGTCTTTGTGATTTTGTTGATATAAATAACTAAAACTCTGAATTTATAACGGTTAAAGATAATAGCCATGAGATAATGTTTGTCGTTTAGCCGGCTGACATCTCGTCAGATGTTGGGCTTGCAGATCAAGAATCGACAGACTATATCTAGAGCAATAGATTATTAATAATTTTTTTTATATAAAACCTGAATTCAATGATTTGCCTTGCGTTGAACTTAATGAGAAACGACTCTACGTTAAAAGATTCATTGTTAATAATCTCAAAATTTGTTTCTAATTATATCTGACGATGTTTGTGTAATTAATGATTCTGTAAGAGCTAAAGTAAATCCGTTGACGAGCAGCAGTTGCGTAGTCAATCATGAAGATTACGAACGCATCTCTCGACTACTGGGAACGAACAGGGACTTCCCTTACGGTATCTCGCGCGCGCGCCTCGGAGAGCACAAAACCGTCGAGGCGCCCAAAAAAAAATTAAAATCAGATGAAAAGCGTAATCTATAACAAAACGGTCGTATCCGTGAGTCGGCACCAGCACACCGGCGCACCGGTACAGCAGCACACCGCACGCCGGTAACTCTTCAAATTTGGAGTTTCAATGCACTAATGGGCGGGCGGCGCATGAATGAATGCATTTGCAAGAACGCTCCGCCGTAATTCATCTTTCAAATATATCCGCATGCAAAAGCCTGATGAGAGCACCACTTGAATAAGGATCGACTCTTTTTCCTGTTTTATTCCGTTTGCTCTTTGTGAAATAGTTTTTATTATGACGGCGCGGTCTTACCGCGGAGAGCAGCTCGCAGCCGCTCCTTTATTCCGGCGCACGTTTGATCTGCTGCAGCGCGGAGCTGGTCTTGCATCCTGCGCTTATGTAAAGCCCCGCTGGGCTGATCGCTCAAGCTACATATTATGAGGATAGGAACGCATGTTTTAAGTCCCTCTCTAGGATACTGAACAGCATTACTATGTACTCTTCACGTGAAGTACTTGCGAGTCAGTCGTTCACCAATTTATGATTTATGATTATAGATAACTCAACTAAGATTAATTAAATAAACATAATGGTGCTGAACATTAACGTTATAGTGCGTAGACATTTTGGAGTTATTATCAGTATCCGTAGATATTTGATTCTAATCTGAAGTCCTTTCTGATACAAAATTGTGAACTGCTGCATGTTACACTTTGAGTTAATCTTTGGCTACCATCGTCAGAGAGAATAAGGATAGTTTATATAAAGGAGTTGCAGCTGATGTTAACCGGAACGCGCCATTTCAATATTACTTCCCTCGAAACGCAATTCAACGAGTTCATGTTAAATTTCAGCGATCCATCCGGAGGCGGTCGGATGCGCGGCTCTCAGACGGTTATTATTATGCAAATGTCGATCCTGAAGAATACTCGAAACAAAGCGCGTTGACTGAAAATTTAAATACAGTTAAGACCGGTCTATCGCCGTAATGGAAAAGTATATTGGCTGCATTAAACTGCACGTTGAGAACTATAGAAAAGACAGCTTACTCTTACAAATCTCATGTACCCTCGTTTGAAAGACGTCCAAATTAAGCGTGTATACACTTCGTTCGTGTCAAATGTTCGTATAATAGTCAGAGTAAATTAGAAAAACAGTTCAATATGTTTTTTTTAAAAATCGTGTACATCATCACATTGTACCTGTTCATCATTTATATGTTATCAGTTGAAAATTCCGCTCGTCCCGTTAAATATCAAAAACGTAAAAATTATCTCTTTCCCGAAGCGAAACTAATCCAGTTAATTTTCGGCGACAAATCATCAAAGCCATCAAGATGAGTCGGCTGCGCTCCAACTGCTTTGGAGATATTCCAAAACGTGTAATTCACTGATTCCAACGTTTGATTACTAATAATTATTACTGCTTTCATCACCGTGATGTGTTCTTTTTTATCTCCCGCCTTTCAGGTTCAGAAAACTTCTACACTATTCATGTACTCATCTTCTTAAACCAAGCTTTCTTTAGTAATGCAACTAGGTCTTAGAAATCTTCAATTTGAGATAAACCTTGCCTTTATGCACTATAATTTTGTGGTAGATCTGATTTGTTGGGATGTTCACACAGCAAGTTTGAAGTCAGTTATCACTACAATAGTTTAGTTTACAACCGGTAACACGGTAGTTAATACAAACCATGTAAAATAGATCTATTTATCTTCAGTTACGAGATTTTTACTTTTCTATTTGAAAATTCCTTTACATTGAAAATCTTTCTGAAATTACCGCGAATGTATCAAAACCGACTTCCATAACTTATTAAATTTGTTGAAAGAAAAGTCACCCCGTGTTTTTCTTTCTTCGAATTCTTTTCGCCGCATCTCACTTCTTTTAATTAACTTTGCATGGAAGGGTTGGAATGTTATTTCTTTTTGATGACAGCCGATAACCGATTTCTTTTTCTTTTAACAACTTTTCTGATTATGCCTTCGCCGAATTGGTTTTGATTTGTGCTTTCATTTCGAGCGAAAGATTTCTTTATAAACTTAAGTCAATCATATTTAAGGAAGGGGTAGAATGGTTGAGTAATTTTTTACTTTAATAGCCACCCCTATAATGACGTAATAAAATGTAGAATTATAATTTCTTGATTATTATAAGTTCTATGTATACAATATTTACGTAGCTAATAAACTACCGAGGAACTTTTTGAAATGCCTGTAATGGTTAACACGATGTTAGTAACAGAATTTTGATTACATCAATGAAAACTTTTGGTAATATAATTAAAGCTGTAGCCGTAGTCGTGATCTTTTGATGATATATCCTTTCTCGTCGTTTGTGTAGCAGTTAAAAATAAAACAAACAGGAGAGCCTGTCCATTCGTAGTAACGGGAGCGGCCATTTAATTATCGGGCGCAATAATAGCCGCCCCCGTAAATCATAATACACCTTTCTTTTCAGCCATAAAAGTACCTTTCATGTATCATAGATGGCGCTGCAGTAAATCCCCGGCCGCGGCGCGGCGTCACTCCCGCGCGGCACATGAAAGAGTGTTGCTGCTATTTTTATATGCACCAAAAGGAAAACACTCGAAATTAGTTTATGACGACTGTCTGTCGTTCGATTTATTTTAATTTTGTTATTTTGGTTCGTCGCACGCGTTCCTCTTGTTTGGATTTAGCCGGCGCGGGGCCCGCGACTGCGGCGGAGATGAGAGATATCTCGCGGGATGACGCTTCATGATGCCCACGACGAACCAAATGTTACAAACTATCTTTTCTATAAAAAAATTTAATTTACATTTTATTTTATATTAAATTTATTCATATCTTGCTACCGACTAAACGTTCTATAGATCTATTTTATATTGTTGTGGATTAAACTTTTCAATAAATATATTACAATTGAACTCCTCGAAACGGTTATACTAAGACGACGCGTAATCGGTTTAATGCAACGTTTAATTGACTAGTTAAGTTTATCTAAATGGATACATGATTTTGCTTCTGCTTTTATGTCCGCTGTTGATATTTTTGTTCGACCTCACGTAGATGTCAAACATGAGCAGCTCCGTCTAATCGCAGTCAATCAAAGAGAAAGCATATTCGAAACGTCGACAAGAGAAGCAATCAGATGCCCCATCAAAGGCGAGCTATCATCTCCACTGAAATCGGCACGCACGATAATTTAATAACAAAAAACGCAGCAGCGGCGCGGCCGCGCGGAGCTGGACCCTAAAGCCACCGCCGTAAGGGGGCCGCCGGGGAGCAGCGCGGCCGGTAATTACGGCCGAAACACGCAAGCCGACATGAAAGCAAATGTCAAACTCACATATTTATTTCCAAGTATTGAATGTTGGGGCTCGCTTCTCGGAAGACACCGCGTAAACATCATCGTGTCGATGATGAAAGCGACGTGATTCTTTGTACTCAATGCTGATTAGTCTAATTTTGGTTCGCTCCAACAGATGAGTGTAATTTTGTGGATACCGTGACAGCGGTCTAGCTTGTGGCGTGACTGAACCAGTTGTCAATAAGACACTTCTACGCACGTGAAAGTTACAAAGGTGTTTTGATACTTTTTCTTTACTTACTTGCGGTTACATAAATACTGGCAAATATTACCTACATCATATAAGCTAATAGCAACATATAAATAAACTTTATCATTGATTACTATTTTATTAGTGCAATCGCTCACCACGCCGATGTAAATAATGCCAGTACTCTGACAGCCGCGTGCCTTCAATAATCTCATAATTAACTACAACACAGCGGTACTCGGTCCGGACTTGCAAGTTTATTTATACATGCACCGCGTCGATATTCAGAAGCGGACTCGATAGATTCATAGCAGCCGACATCAAAGACGCTACATTAATCATAACGCGCATCAATCGCCGGTGGTACAGTTCTGCTTTTATTGTAGATCAGTATTAAAAAGCGTCAGCGCGGGCGTATGAATCAAGCGCGCGCCTCCGGACGTCAACGCGTGCGATAAATTCGTGAAACGTAAACAAAAAAGCAGCGGGCCGATGCGACCACCCTGCGGCACACCTGTTGAGTCCGTCAGCGCGCCGGGCCCCGGGCCCCGGGCTGCGGGCCGCGGGGCGAGCGCCCGCCGCCGCCGCTAGATAAAATCGGGTGCGTCCGTCGCCTCACACGAAACCGCGTGTCGTGTATCAATTCCATTCCGTGCGCTGACAAAAATCCCCGCGATCGATCTCGTCCAAAGCTCCTCTGAAGTCGAGATAGCGGATCAAACGAATGGGCTCCCGCGCAAATTGCCCGTGAAGTTCCGTTTTTAATTCCCCTGCAGTGAGTACATCTCCGCGACGCCGAACTAATAAAACTACACTTCCTAGGACGAGATATTTACGCGTGCACTATGCCTGTTTTCCATCTTTTTACGATCGTCAACAGTTACATATTTAATGTTCGATGTTTATCAACATTTCTTTCTTATGCAGGTTTTAGTGAAGCAATAAATTAGTTATCTTCAAAGAGTTGCTTATTTTCGAGCTTTTGTTTCTCTTGTACAGTAATTCTCAGTTTTACAACTGACGTCACCGCCATTATTAAGTAAACTGCGCGCGATGTACACGGGGCCATGAAATTACTTATGCCACCTGTCGAAACATCTCGTGCCGGTGTACGTCACAATGTTATTCTAATAAGAGCCAAAGTGGCCCGCCGTCGTTCGCCCGGGTCGTGATATCTTGAGTATTAAATGCGCTTAAATTACAGAGATAATGCGGAAATTGATAACGGTTTCGACAAACGAGAAGCTCATCAAAGAATCCGAATGATATCATTAACGATTCCTCAGTCACTTGTTAGTCAGTAGTTTACATAGTTGAGTCAGTCCGAAAAATCTGAAACGGTGACACATTGCCGAAGTCCACGTAAATCGTCTCACGATATCCGAATGGGAGACATTAGTGTCGTCACCTTCGTTTCAGATGGGATTTAATAGCGTTGTCTCTGTCTCTGTCTCTGTCCCTGTCTATGTCCAGCCCAAAAGCGTCTATTTTTATAAAAATTCTTACTTTAAAATGGATTTTACCCGTCGTTACGATATGACGAGTATTATACCACAAAACGATTATTAAAGACGACACTTTGATCATTTTCAGGTTTATCCTGTACACATTATTTTCAATAAATATGATAACCAATAATTGAATTATACTTTATCTAAACAATGTTTCGAATATTTCTGCAACATATAGTAGGTATAACTATACACGGCAGTAATGTGATACAAGGTGATACAGTAATAAGTCTATCGATCACTGTAATTATTCAGTTTAGTAAACGTACTGAAGTACAAAAAGGTTCGATTAAAATAGCATATAGATGGCTCACTTCCGTCGGAAATACTAATTAGATATATAACGCTTGTATGCGTTCCGATCCCAGTCGGATCCCACTTCGGATCGTTATAATAGCAAATTAATATTGATGGACTGATCGCACTACGCGTCGGAAGTAATTGCGGTCACATACAAAACACTCATTTCTTAAGCAATTACTGACGCAGGGAGAATAAACTAAGGATTTAATTACATGGATGAACATACCCGCCATTACTATGCATCGATCTATATTCATGATAGGATTTTTTTACCTTACCTATCAACTAACGCGGAATAAAAACTAAGTGAAATTACCTCAGACGTCTATCGATTGATGATGATGAAGAAAAAACAATTTAACATAATTCCAGACTTATTTTGTACATACTATATTGTATACTTTGGGAAACGGAAACAGTAGCTAAGAACAAGACAAGTAATAAGAAGACAATTTCGATGTTGTCGTTAGCTCCAAACAATGTTGTATGTAATCTGTTGTCGATGTTGTCTATACGCGTACGTGTATGAGTTTTGATTACAGATAATATCAAAGTTAATGCAGACGATGCATTGGAATCGATTAAACTAACAACCATTTCGCTCATTACAACCTCTTATTAGAAATCGTGCGCGGCGACGGCGACGCACCGCAGCTAAACCACTCGCGAGACCTTCGTCAAAATCACTCTAGCTGACTTTCTAATAAGAACCAATTTCCGATAATTCTAGATAACCGTCATGTGGAGGCTGCGCCCAGATTAATCCGACCTTATATTTGTCAGTGCAGAGTCGCAATTGGCGTGGATGCTGTGCTGCAGTAACCACATGTCCCGGCGCGTTACCCTGTCGCGGGTAACACGTGTTCGGAATATGTCAATTCATTATAAACTTTGTGTAGCGCTGAAGATGATTTGTGACATATTATCGGTATAAAGAGCTATCTGTTTCCGCTCCGACATTGAGGGGTATTGTGGAGTCGGCGATGAGTTCTCAGTAATTGATGAATTACCAGCACTTTGTTTAATAGCTACCGCGTAATGTATTATCAGCTCCAGCTCGTGTAATATATTCAATAAACATAAGATAGAGTTTACGTCAATTTAATTTGAAATTAGGTGACTAAGAGATCGTAGATGGTGAAGCGTGTTTACTCAGAATACTGCCGATCTCATATGTTGTTGGCTATCACACAGCTACGTTGGTATGATGGTTATCAACATGAGTGTAGTATCGAGCCGGGCGAGTTCCAAAGATCCCCACCATCAACCCAACGACTTACGGAACCTCCATAACGATGTTCGGGTCCTTTTGTTTTCATCAACTTTCATTTCCAATTTCAATTTTTTTCCACAACAACAGAAAATTATTTTATTGTCTCATCAAATTTTGCATATTTCTCTATCAAAACTTTTTCTTTACCTGAATAAAAAAAAACCCTCGCTCCCCTAACGCAATTAGGACGTGTCCAAAACAACCGCGACCATTGTTTTTATTGAAATTAATGTTTAAATCAATCAATTGAAACTTCGCCCCCTCTTTCAATTTCTCCTCGACGACGGAGCATTTTTCTTGGCGAGCCCCCCAGCCGCTGAACAATAGGCGATGGTTATTAATATTCCAAAATAAAAAAAAAACAATGTTGCTAAACAATAGGTGCTGTTAATTTACTCATTACGGATTCACGGGGTGTCCTGCGCTGGTTAGGGGGAGGGCGGAACTGTTACCAAATTTGGAATAACGGAATCCTTTGCGTTGTTTCACGATCTGAACTCTAAATTAGACATATACCGCGACTTATTACACCATGTAGTCTATTTATTAGAATTTTGTTGTAGATCATACACCCATAACGATGCTACACTAATTAGGATGCTTACACAATGCTACATTGCTATAAATTTCACTCGTACCAGCGCACATTGTATGTTTCGGCAGGGGTATATGATGCAACATCCCGTACACTGTAAAAAAATATTTTGATTTAAAAATTGTAAATTCTAGATTACTGTATTGTTAGTTTAAATATAGGGTAATATACCATGAAGGTACATGACCACAAGAGGGGACCACTATAAGTAAAAAAGTTTTAAATCGGTATTATGATGAAAATTAAATTGATCGGTGAATGGAAAATCAAAATGTGTATAGCGTGTAGTGACGACTTGAAATGGTTTTCCATCAATTGCCTACGGTGAGGAGGCAGCTTTCGAGCATTCGATTATCCCTTGGCATCCGAACGGCGGCTCCGGGGGCCCACTGATTGACAGCAACCAGCTGCGCATTGACAGCTCGAAATGAATGCGCCAAAACGCGGCACGCGACGGCGGCGCCGCCACACGAAGCGTGGCCTCACCACCTACTGCACAGTGCAGGTCATCAGGACCAATGGCAATACACAATGCAACAATTGGAACACGAATATATACAATCTGATTGCTGTAAAAGCATTATGACGTAACTACTGCAAGTACTAATTACTAAAGAAGAAGACACAAACTGTAAGGAAAGACAAGATAGCGGTCTACTGGATAATTAGTAAGAAAATTTCATAACAGGAAATAGAAGAGGAACGGATAAACTTTATGATAGAGTTCTAAGTCTTTTAAATTCTGACGTTCCATAATGTCCGATGTGGAGATCTGATTCCAAGACTAAAAACAGCGAGGTAACATTGAGATGTATCAATGTTTTCAAATAACCTTTTTTAGTAATACCAGCAATAATTTAAAAAACTACGTAGATATTTATAGATTATCCTCACATGTATATACGGTACAGGATACCTCATCCTTTTTACGAGATCATACAAGAAAAGTTTTGCCTTACTGTTAGTTGTGGCGACAGCGGAATTAAGATGCTACCCCATCAGTCTAGTCAACTATCAGTAAATGGCGAGTAAGAACAGTAGTTTCCTTATACATTTAACCTTCCAGTTGGTGAGCCTCCATTCATACGGTGATGGTGTAATAAATACGTAATGGCCTTTAAAAAAATGTTTAATCGGAACAAATTCGAAAGTTTGTTAGTATCAGCTGCTGCAGTGTATAAATTATCACATAAAGAGCACAATGGCGACACACGCGGACAAAACAACCGATAATTTTAATACGTCGAATGACAAAAAAGCCCTGACCACGTGTTGGGGTCCGAGCTGGTCCGAACCGGTTCCTAATAAAACTCCATTCAATCGAACACCGTACACTACGCGCAAAAGGTTAGCACGCCAATTGGATGTTCATCCTTATTTGCATCTTTCGGTCTATGGAGATAAAGTCGACTATTGATAAGTAGTTGCACTGCAGCGACAGCATCGCGCCGTCCGATTGATCGCCACCCATTGAGGAGATAAACAATGTAAATTCAGATTGTCCAGCTGCCCTTAATCGCTCCGGATCTATTGATAGAAGATATTTGATGACGAATCGCTTATTAGATAATATGAAAGAGTTTTTTTTATTCGCTACAGCTTTATGAATGGTATCAATGGAAACTACTGCGCGTGCGTTACAAAAATATCCCCATTTTTTATTACGGCTACTCTAAAAGATGAATATTTGACAGCATTTGATTGGGAGTATTCTGTTTGTGGACACAATACCACGGGAGATACAGTAAGGTAAGTTTTAAAGAGTTTACAATTTACCTGAACAGGCATTAGTTAGTTCCTATTAATAAATTTGTCTATGACTACGATCAAACACTTGGTCTAAAGTAATGCTTTAGCTACTACAACTGGTCTATTATCAAGAGTCACTGTCTCTGTGCTCGTGGTTGTAATCGCAACAGCTGTTGTCTAAACATCCCAACAAACTCCTCATTATATGTAATCATTTATCAAAGTTGGTTCTGTTATTTTCGAGGACATATCGATAGTAGAGCATAGATAATGACAGGATGTTTTTGAATCTGCCCGACCATCATTCATATCAGTCTCATATTATCAAGTTAAACTATTCACAGCTTGATTGTCACTTCACATCAAGTGAAATCGGGGTCAAATTTCAACATTTAAACACAAGGAGACAGTAATTCGATTAAGTTAAATATTCGCAAGTCCCCGCGCCCCCCTCTCCCAACCGGAGGCGTCACAAAGAAATGTCCCGCATAAATTATTCCCCTTTTTTTTCTCGGCGGCGCGCACTTCATTGTGCAGGATATCGTTAATATTAATTTTTTGACACGGAAACAAACGGACGGTTTAATATTCGCTGTTATTCATCCCTTTGTTATTATAATGATCGCCGATACCGCCGCGTCTTCGCGCCGCATACCATTACACCCCCGGCGCAAGCCAACAGCCGATGGTCTGATCGTCTAACTACCCTCTCCATCTACCTGCTTGATTAAATCAATAGGCGCCTTCAAATTACTACTTAAATGTTTTGTTGCTGTAAAGTGCCTTTTGCTGACCGTACAGGTACCACCGCAGCGCATATATCCACCGCCAAACAGTAGTGTGCACACAGTAATGTTCCGGTTTGAAGGCCGCTATAATCAATGAAATCACGAGTATGATGTCTAATATTTTGTTATCATCATAAGGAGCGCTATCTTGTCATATCGCTTGTAGTCTCTATATTTAGTCAAAAGCAATAAATATAATTCGTCTCTTATAACATTTAGGATCTTTAGGAGTAGAAGTGGACTTGTTAATAGGCAAGCATGAGGACCTGAATTCAGTTTAAGTTCAAACGCTCGGGTACACAACACATTAGGCTCAACATCTTGAACCTGAGACTTAAGATGAAGTGGTCTTCATCTTGAGTCTTAGGTGTATTACAATGTATATCACTTTGCTACAGCTGCAGCGCCCTTCAAATAGAAACAGTAATGTTTGCACACTACAGTTTGTCGATTTCTTTTTTTTTAATTCCCCTTGCGTGTTTTGGGGTAATTTTCAGTAATTTCCTATTTACTCATACTTATATTTATTTATCTCATATCATCTTTTACTGTCACACTATTTGTCGGTTACAATAGGATCTGCGGTTGTATCTAGAAGGTCTCCCGCAACAGAGACCTGCCACCAGTAATATGATTGGGGGCAAGTAGTAGGGGAGAGGAGGAGGGGGTGGTAAGGGTGACGGTGACGCAACGGCAACACGCGCCAGTTTAAATTAAACCGATCGCCGATAGCCGCGTGCTCTCGCGAAAACAATGTCAACGGCCCGGCTTATCGACACGGGGTCAAACTTTAACCGCTCCTTCAAAATCGTCGAACTCTGTTCCATTTGACTGTATCACGCTGTTCTCAAAGTTCGGGAAGCTGGATGACTGCAGGCATGCTTAGTTAAGTCCGGAAGGCTTCGGTATCTCCCACGGAACGCACCGGTGCGCACCGCGTGCTACACCTAACCACATCTCGGAGAAGACTGTAACACCTAACAACCTTTCTGTACTACGACAAACAGCAGACCACCTGGCTCTGGTCCTTCATCTTGTGCTCGCTTAGTGAGCAGTGGAAGCCGCCACTTCTAAAACCCTAAAGCTGATTTGTTGACTCTTCTTCGACAAGCAGGGCTTATTTCAGTCCTACTATTACCAGACCAAGACTGCGGGGTAGATAACTATTGTACACATAAACTACACTATAGAATTTCGATGGTAAATAATAATTTATTTACTGTCATCATCATCAGTTGATAAAGGTCCACTGCTGGACGTAGGCTTCTAGAAATTTTCATGTCAATTGTTTTGACACTGCTCTCCTTAGGGATATTAAATTAATAGAAAATTTACGTCTTACTTCTTAAAGCGAAGACTTTAACGAATTGCAGTGTAAATATCTTAAGCAGAGGCACACTGTTGTCATATCGTTTGATTAAGTAAACATCTTTTTCGTCTTCTTAAGATGCCTCTCCGACTAGCGGAGGCTGGCGGTCAGTTCACCATATTTCGGCCGGTCTCTTGCGAGGCGTTACAGTTGGGCGGCAGTCGCAATCCCGATGTTACGCAGTCACGATTTCTTCCGAAGACCAACACCCTTCTACGTGCCACTTACTCGTCTGATCGCTTAAAAAGAATATATAATCCAGTATCTATTTCTCCTCACGCTAGGAAGTCGGCGGCAACTGTGTCATCATCATCATCAGCTGATAGATGTCCACCAATAAGTCTCCCCAAACATCTCCACATACAGTCAGCATTGCCTCCAGTACCGCTGTGCACTAGAGACTGTCGTATATAGGGGTTCATATGGGGGGATTTAGGCCATTTCCTATCATGCTGGCTCAATGCGGGTTGGTGGGAGCTAGAGGCTCGTTTGTTGATTAGCAGAGTGCACCACGAGCAGGTGAGGTTGGCTAGGTTACACCCCGGTAGCCGCGTAGCCGGAACAACATGAACGCTATAGTTTGGGAAGCGTAGGCTAAAACATGATCGATATTGACCGATAGGTATTAGTTATTTATTAAATATAACTCGTGAAGCGATAACGGCGATTACACAATTGTTGTTTTTTTTTTCGTTATATTATATTTCCCGTCAATTTGGTGCGGCTGCGCGCAGATACGGCGCGGCCATCGGCAAGTGATGCCCGCCCGTGGGCAGTGGGCGACGCGGACGGCGCGCTGTGAGTCCATTTTGGTTTACTTTGTATCCCAGCTTCATATCAGCTTATTTATATCGACTCGCACTTGGCCAGCTCCGAGGATAAACGACCTTGACTCTCTTCTTGTGAGAAGGTCCCGGGTGTCAGCTACGTGAACCCATTTCTGATTAATATTCGGTGCAGTAAACCTTTAAATATTTTTACTGACCACAGTATCCTGGAACCTTGGAGATATCGGGATCCATATTGTAATATTTAAACTGTTTCCACCTCATCGTTCGTTAAGGTGAGTCTGTCACCATGCGCCAGTTTCTTCAGCATCCATTTGTGTGATTTGTATTATATTTTATAAATAGTGTAGTTATATTATATTACATAAGCGTCAGTGTAGCTCATTCAAAAGTTTTTACAAATAACGACAGCTATCATCGTTCGCTCTGTACATTTATCGCCGGAAGTAATGTCAAATAATTATCACATTTGATTAAAAATATTTAAATAACTCTTCAATATACGTAATCCTTCACAATCCTGTTGTTTAGTGCATATCTAGTACAGAGTCGTAGGTACAAACACGTAGCGAACCTATCGCTTATCTAGCTGCTAGGGGAAGCTTAGTTTAAACAGTGATGCTGTAGGTTACGCGCTAATGTTGAGAATATAATGTATATAACAAACAAATAATTAATAAACAGACAGACAGACGTATTGTTTATTGAACGTAGCACCAATTAATTGATTCCCATTTAAATATAATTTACATTCGCGCATATAAACATCAACAATGCTCGCTGATGAGAGACGACACAAAACCGTCCCCGCTGAACATCCGCTCTGAGGACGTTAAGCAATTTACCTAACGCCACGCACCAGGCGACACTCTGCTCCTCCGATCAGGAGATAAGATCGACATTCAATCGAACTGCTGCGCAACTATTTAGTTAAACGTCTCAAGATGCGCGCGCACTCAGTCCATTGTGGACCGTATCGCCTCCGTTTTGTATTACTTACCGTTTGCGGGGTGTCCCGGATATATCCGCAATCTATCGGAATAGTTCCCCGGATACTGACTAGGTATCTATCTAATGCCCTGTCGTTAAATTGATGCTAGGATTTATGGTGGTCGGATTGAGGAGGAGGCACAGGAACTGTAGTACACAAGCGATTGAACTTAAGCGGAATTCAAGTCCTCATTACCCATTAACAAATCTTTAACACGATGACTTCTACTCCTAAACATCCTAAGTAATAACTTTTTTATGAGATAAAATGATGACGTAACCTATTAAGTGTCAGCCCCAGTAAATTCAGTAGTTACAACGCCCTTTCAACCGGAACAAGGTAACGTTTGGCTCGTACTGTTTGGCTGCGGAAGTTGGAGCAGCGGTGGTAGCTAGACGGTCTCCGGCATCAGGGACCTACCATAAGTAACTAAACTGCCAAAGTATATTTAAATGTAAAAGTGGAATTAACTGACTCATAGACTGCTCGAAAGAATCGCTGGTAGGTGTCTGTTGCCGCTGATGAATGGTAGTGAACAAAAATTACTGTGATCCAGTTTGAAGTGCACTGTAGCTAGTGAAACTGCTGAAGTAATGAAACTTAACACCTTGTGTCTTAAGGCGAGAACAATGTTCTGTAGCGTTTATCATTCTTCGGGCTAGTTAGAATAAGAGTAAGGTAAGCCCTGCCTGTCGTAAAAGACGACTAAATGAGTCTAGGTGTCGCGAGTCTTGAGGGTGGGGGTTGTTATCGCTAACAAGCGAACTTGCGTGGGCCAGCGTATGGCTCAGCGATGGTACCTAAGAGAGTCAGGCTCCTCCTCAGAGACGTTTACCACAAAGTGTAGAGGGGTACCGGTGCGTTCTATAAGAGATCCCGGAGCCTCTCCGAATGCACTGATATAGACCACCTAGGGTTTTAGTTAGTAAAAATCTTACATAACTCTGACTAACACAACACCCCTCCTCGCCGCACCAATGCGGGCTATCTTTGGAAGATTTTCTAAAGTAAATATCATTCTAAGAAGCGTTACTTCGTTATGGCCAAGTGTATGACTTACCATCAAGTAAATGTCATCAATGAAAAATGATTAGTTATAACTTATTTAAGCAAAAAACTCTGATTATTTATATAAAGAAATGATCCAACTGGACAGACGCTCGTGTATCGGGCGCCACGCTCTCCGCTCGTCACTTGGCCGCACCGTTACCGGATCCCACGTTTAAGTTTTATTGATTGATGTCTTACAACACAACAATGGTTTACACTTACACTTAACCGCCGCACCAACTAATCGGTTAACTAACACTGAACCGTATACGTTTATGCTCCAGCTTCCTTCGACATGTGTGATTACTATTAAATAGTTTTTTTTATACATTAATGCTATAACCAAGCCGGAAGTGCATCAAATAGCGTCGTCACGACATACTTCTATCACAATGTACAATGCCACGATAATGAGGGACGCTACAGTTAGGGGTGTAAGGGTTTCCGTACAACAACTTACGGGATCCAAGTCAACCTGCGCATAAGACCTTGATGCCCTATCGGCTGTCAGCCCTTCAAGCAATGCCCTAATTATTGACCCTTAAAGTTAGCAGTTTTTAAAGCTATGTATATACAATATCCAGTTCGACTATTTTCTTCTTTCGTTTCATTAGATTGTCTTCTTACAATATTATCTCAAGCATAAATAAGCTCAATTATCTGACCTACATGTCAATACATATATATATATCATCATCATCAGCCGATAGATGTCCACTGCTGGACATAAGCCTCCCCCAGGGATCCCTTGAGGGTACCCCTTGGCACTAGGGGCCGTCCTTTGTACTATTCTCCAAAAACATTAAAGATTTTCCATTGAAAAAATATTATAAATATTCATATTACAACATTTTACTAAATTGATCCAGCACCAGCATCATGTTATAATATAACCAAGCAATGTCCCCGGAAGGTCCGGGCTCTCGATAATTATTGAGAGGAGGAGAGAGGACACCCTCCGCTAATACCCTTCGATTATTTATTTAAGACTTTCGCCACCTGAGCCTTTGAAAAAACAAGTTAAGTATTAATTATTACCCGTTAGCAAATTTAACTTACTCTCAAACCTTCCACCGCGAGGTAGGGTCCATTGTCGTATAGCAGCATCCCCTGATCATTTACAGGGGATTTGTTTCCTAATTTTGTAAGAAAAAAATACTTTCAAATGCTTCCCCTTTTAATAACTTTACGACGAGCAGATTTATGTTAGCTGTCATCAAATCAATATTAGTTAGTTTATAACTGAATCAATGACAAGACTGAGCTGATGGATATCCTGACCTGATAGTCATCACGGACCTACTAACTCTTCAATCATTGTCCACAGTTTAATCTACACTAAAAAGCTCACTGTGTTTTGAGATCATTTACTGGTGTACTTGGTGCTTGATTTAAGTTCATTGATTATGGGATCCTAAGCTGGTGGTGTGGTACTCAACCATCATCTCTTGAAATTAGGGTGTTTATAATTTCAATAGTGTAATGTATTATTTTGATAGAAGTTCGGGTTTGGCAAGGATTTGAGATCAGCTAAATTTATTGTGTACCTTCTTTGTCTCGTCGTACCTCTTCATGCTTTAAAGTGAGCTGTCTACGCCGAATACAGCCGGATCTCTTGCTCAAGGTGGGAAGGATCCTCAGTGGATGTACTGCCTATCCACTCCCATAAATAACTTATCCGCGCCGTACTTCCGTCTGTCGGCGCGTCTTTTGCCGTTTATCTTTGTTCATCGAGTATATCAGTATATAATAAATAGTTAAATAAAAAAATTCTTTAAATTTATATTCGCGTATATTTGAGAATGTGCATGTTATACAAAATTCGACTTTAAGTCATGAAGTCGTAGACGTTAAGTTCGCTTGCGTGGGAGTTTCCGTTCGATACTCGGCAAGGCGGCGGCCGGAGCAAACCGATACACAATTAAAGAGGAAAACAAGGAGACTCGTAAGTACTAATGCTAAGACGAATGTTGCGGAAAATCGAAGCCTCCCCCTACCCACAATCACCCTCCACACCCCTCCACAGGCCCGCGGGGACGTCTGATTTACGATTTACACCCGAACGGGGATTTTGTAGTTTTTAATTCAATTTTTTTTTTAATATATACCATTTGTTCGTTGAATATGCATTTTGTATATCTCTCGTCGTGTATTGCTTACTGCTTTACAGTAACTTGTACTTTATTAGTTGCATAGGAATTTTAAGTAACAAATTCCTACCAATATTTATCTTAACAACTTAAAATGACATCTTCGTGTTATTTTTATTTACGTTTATGTTCGTTTATTTACGTGCTGCGAATATTATTGCAGTGATAAGAACTTCTACAGCTTTATGCTGGCAAACAGTAAGCACACATTACTGCATCCAGTTGGAACTGCTGTAGCTATAGAAATAATTTACACAACGGAAAGGGTTGTTATCATAAAACTTTATGTGTACAAGGTGGTAATGAAAAAGCGTGTAGAAACATCTGTTACGAAGATCATACATATATCCATTAGTCTTCATACATGAAGAAGTTAAGAGTCTATCCAATTCTCCTCTCATCTCATCTCCTCGGTCACGGAACCACAGATTTCCTTTGCATTATGTGTCAGCCCTGCGCGGAAACAGTTGGACGTTTTCTTTTGCCGATATAATTCTATCGCGATCCCTCATCCGGTTTGTTCGCCTAGAATAATACAATTAATATCCTTACACGGAGGGCGGGGGGGAGGCCCACTTACAAATTTCTTAGGCGCAACCCTTATTATGTCGTTTACAATACGTCACATTACTCACGAATTGAAGAGACGGAAAATTACGCAGATTTCAGATAATGTTCGTGTTGGCGAAATTTTGGCGGATTCGCAAAACTTACCGCTTATCAGTTTCGGTGATACCATAACGAGCTGCTGCAGCTGTTCTGTAGCTAATAAACGGAAAGCAGCGGTTTGATATAATTTTAGCCAATATATGTATGCAGCATCATAACTATCGAACAACTGGACTTATTTAGATCCATTTATTGTATGAATATTCGAGAGAGACGGCAGCTGTTGAGGAAATTGTTCTCTATGGAAAATTACAGCCATTTCTACCTGTTTATATATTTTTATTTAATATCATTATTTCCTTTACAGGTAATTATCATGGTGTATATCGAAAGCCGGAAATAAAATATTTGTAAGTACTTTATGCATGTAAGTATTTATTGTTGAAGTAAATGAAGAGTTCATGATCTCAATTCTATTGTCACCGTGAAGCGCGTTATAACACGAGCGGATAGATTAATTGAGGCATTTAACTAGAGTTTTAATAATAATCCCACTATTGTATGTAAAACCATCGATTACGATACATTGCGTGTTACAAGCGAAGAATATTTATATCATTACTATTAGAAAATCAACCCCCGCAACTCCTTTTTTGGAAGGAATTTCGTAAAATCCATTCTTAGCTGACCTCTAAACGGTTAAACTAATACCTGTGCCAATTTTGGAGTGTTTACGTGTAACAGTGTCAGAGATCTGATGAATCTACGAATCTCTGGTATCTCCTATATCTCTTGCTGAAGACCGCCTAGGTAAACAAAACAGTAGTGTATATAAATTACTGTATTCTAGTTCGAATGTCGTTGTAATTAATATAATTAATGGGTAACGAGAATTGGTGTGCTGCGTCAAGGTGACGAGGAGAATGTGGTGGTTTGTGTCATCGTCGTAACCAGCGCCACGTTGTTATGGGCATTGTTTCAACCAGACGGTCTGATTAGCACAATCTAATCGATTGATAAGGCGACGCCACGAAACACCTCGGGAGTCGGCCGACCTGAATGTTAATGGTCGAAGCTGGTCGATTATCAGGTCAATTGTTCCTAATACCGGCATTAATACGAGTAATCTTCAAACGTCAGACGTCGAGGTCTCGTCGCAGGCGCACTAAAAGGGACCATTTTTAAGTGGGCCTCTATGGTTTAAACTGCTGTCACAATTCCACAGATAAAATATAACCCTCCGCAGCTTCCGCTGCCGCATAATCTATCGACATATTTCATTAAAATATTTAATGCGTTTATTTATAAACTATTAAATTCGGAATGTTTATTTACTATATAAATTTACCATTTCCCTTATCTCAATTTCAGACTTATTAAAATATATTAACGTTAAAACTTACAATTTTTGTTTGTTGTTTTTTTTTATTGTAAAAAAAAATCATAAAAGCGTCAGTAGATGGAATCAACTCAAAGATATTTCTAAATGTTGCCTGCTAATTGCTGGAAATGTGCTCGAAATAAATAAACCAACGAATTAGTATTTTTCAGTAATGCAACGTTTTCAGATAGTTATGGTGATGAAATTCATGAGTTGAGAAAAAAAAAGAGAAATAAAAGGGCAGCAGGGCTGCGTCCAAATCCGCACGGAAGCGGCGCGCGCCACTGAAATGGCGAACTTTCCCGTCTGAATTATCGAATTATATTTAGAAACTCATTTGCTGTTTCCGAACCATAAACTGTCAATAAAAGAAAGCGTAAAGCGGCTCCGTCCGCATGTCCCCGTCCCCGTCCCCGCCCCCGGCCGCATGTCCGCCCGCCCGCCCCCGCCGACGACGGCAACCAGCGCCGCTCACCAATGCGCAACATTAATAACCCGTTCACTGCGCGCCTATTTCATACTTCCGCTTCAAGTCTTGCCGATTCATATTCTCTTTTTTTTCAAGAAAATCACCACTCGACAATTTAATTACGCAATACACTCTGTTTTAATTCTGCGTTAACTACTCAGTGTACCGTTGGTTGTTACACAATGTGCCGAACTGGAGATAAACAACTAAATTAACAATTTCCGTCCTCAGTTTCATTTAACGTCTACAATAATATATATATATATATATTACTGCAGCATTTCACTATCTTGCTAGGCACCACCCCAGCCGAACATTACTGTGATACGGTTTGAAGGGCGCTCTAACTAGTGACATTACTGTTGTAACGAAACTCAACATGTTATATTTGTAAGGGACTAACACAATGTGGTGCAGTATAACATTAACTAGCGACATGTTGCTATGGGCGGGCGTATCACTTAACATTAAGTGAACGTCCAGCTCTAAGAAGAAATTTATCGTATATCGTAAGATGAGTGCTAAGGGAACACACACATATGCAAGTGTTAACAAATGTTTACGTGACGTAACGCGTGGTGACGAGATACGATTCCGTAGCGATGTATCGAGCGCGGAGACGTTAATCGATTTCACATTATTACAGCGCGACGTCATTAATAATTTTAATTAATCACTAAGGAACGGTGCACACAGCCCGCTGTTGTCAAGCGGCGCGTCGGATGATTTATGCGCGTTCCTTTACACGCATCTCCTACTATCGCGCTGTGACGGTACATTGATTTCTGATGAGTAAGAACTGGTCCACGTTCGCATACATGTTGCGCTCCACGGAGCGTCCTGTGATATTATTACTTATCAACTTAGGTACAATTAGGGTACGAGGTACCGCACGACAACTCTCGCCACACTAGCCAACCTCATCTGCTCGTGGTGCACCCTAGTAATCGAGAAAAGACGGTCGGAATGCCACCAACTAGGATTTGGCGAGAGTGTTGGGTCAAATTCTTCCACATGAACCCATACAAACGACGGCCGTGGTGCCCGGTGGTGCGGAGGCCATGCAGACTTTGATGAACGTTGGCAATGCGCAGGACCAATCAATGTGGAGATCTATATCTAGCAGTGGACGTCTATCGACTGATCACAATGATAATTAAGGTATATATACTTTTTTGTATATATACTACAAAGCGGCAAGGCGAGCTGGATGTTCACCTGATTGATAAGTGTTACGCCTGCACATAACCAAATGGCGCTAATTAGAATGTTATACAAGATGTTGAGATTCGTTACCCCAGTATTTTCACTTGTTACGGCGCCCTTAAAACCGGAATACAATAATGTTCACCCACTACCGTTTGGTGATTGCAATTGGCGCTGATGTGGTACCGTACGTCATCAGAGACTTACAAACAGTGAAAACAGTTACACAATTTGTATATATTTATTTAAGACAACAAACTAGGCTGTACGTGCGAAAGGCTTTTGCCTTGCCAATAAAAAAATTTAATGTAATAACAATATATATCGTTAATAACATAACGCCTGACAATGACATAGTAAATGATTTAATTATGCTTACTTTTAATATTCAATAAAAAGTCGTTATTTTTTTGCCACCTCCATATTAAACTCCGGTAGCCATATTGGAATGATTAATTATATACATTTATTAGTAAAATTTCGGCTCCAATTCAACGCGGGGTGAAGAAAGGGTTAGTTTAGCGCGCCGTGCGTGTGTGTGTGTGTGTGCGTGTGTGTGTGTGTGCGTGTGTGTGTGTGTGTGCGTGTGTGTGTTAGTGTGGCGGCATTAATATTTATGGCGTATACATAAGTTATTTTATAGCGCGGCGCAGGATCAATTTAACTTGCACATTTGAAATACAAATTATGAAAACTGCCACTTTATAAAATGTGTCCTGTAGCTCCATGTGATTAAGTTAGCAAAATCTAGAATATTATAATAGTAATCAATATTTTTATTATAAATCATCGCGAAACACTTATTGTGTAAAACACAACACTAATCTACTGATTAATAGTAATACTAAGCGGTGATATTTAACTTCGCTGTAAGATATAAAGAGGAGCTGGTTCAATCGATGAGCTTGAGCTTTCGATGAATAAAAACTGAAATGTTCAAAGGCCAACGTGGTAGATTATGACCTTTGGACTCTACTTTCGAGAGAAGACTCTTTCCAGTAGTGGGAATTATGCGGGCTTTTATGTTACGTTGAGTTGTAGATACTAGGTATAAATACCACGTCGCTTTATAAGGTCACTAGGGTAAGGTCAATATTTTTAAAAGAGTAAGAATACAGTTCATATACAACTTTGTTTTATTCAATTAAACAACGAGACAAGTGACACCTTCACTTGATGGTAAGTGATACGCCTGCCCATAAAATATTACCACAGTTAGGATATACTGTACCATATTGCTCATGTCGCCTGAGACGTAAGATGTGGAGAATCGTGAGCCCAGTAATTACACTTGCTACAGCGCCTTTCAAACCGGATCACAATAATGTTAAAACAGTACTGTGTGTATGTTGCAATAGGCACGGCGCTGGTACCTACCTAGACGGTGTCCGGCGACAGAGACCTAGCGCCAGTAAGCCAACATTTAGACGGTCTAACATGCAGGCTCTTATCTTGTCTATCTCTATATATATATATATAAAAAAGTTGATAGAGTAGGCGTTGCTGACAAACGGACTCCAGCCCCGGCCGCGCCCGCTTCGGCACCTGGTACATCCAGCGATAACTTCGGGAACATCGCCGGCGCGGAGGTTGATAGCGATCTTTAATTGCGCCGCCGAAAATCGCACCGACGCGTCGGCGCTGCACCGCGCTGCACCGCACTGCACCGCACCCGGGTTCGAATCACGCGACCGCACACGACACCCCCACAACCCCCGTCACGCTGGAAACCTGGAAATATAGATAAACATACAATTTTAAAAAAGAAAACTATATTTTTTTGGAAAGGCTCCTCAATTTCAGCTCTTTTGATGATGGTTAAGCACCACGCCCGTCCATAACTTACTACCACATTGTGCTCGCCTTGAAACAAGCTCCGTTATATTAGTAATTTCACTAGATACAACTCCTTTACACACTAGCGGTGCAATGGGTCCCGCACAAAAACTTACGGAACCCAAGCCAACCTCACCTACTCGTGATGCAGCCTACTAATCAACAAACTAGGCTCTGGCTCTCGCCGACCCGCATTGCTCCAGCGTAGTGGCAACTGGCCCAAATCCCCCCATATGAACCTCTACAAATGTGGAGATCTTTGGAGGCAGCCTATGTCCAGCAGTGGATGTCTCTCGGCCGATGGTAATGATGATGATGATGATACACTAAGGTTTAGACATTGCTGTAGAACCTATGTGGTAGTAACAGAAACCTACCATTGATGATTCTTTTCGTTGTTCATTATCAGGGCGTAAAGAGATGAGCAGGAGATTGTCTATGCTCAAGTACATCACACAACGTCAAGACAGCACCACCCTTAACATTCAATTTGTGAACAAACTGATCCAACTCCTACATCTTCATAAGAACAGCAAAAGAGCGGAACAACTTGCCAGCGTCGCTCGCTGGTGAATAGTTAGTAGGTCAGTTCGGCTTCCGACCACGGACCACACCACCACTGCGCATCAGCTAGGATTGTGGACTAGAATTTAGTCCATTTAAAAAAAATAGGATTTGACACAATACAAATATGAGCTGGCGATTTAAACGATGAGGTATTATTAAAGTCGCAAATCATTGTAGCGACCTCGCCGGAGAGCTACAGCAAACAAAAAAAAGGTAGCCAAAAACGAGGCGAATTAAACTACAACTGCAGGTTATTATACGGCGACATGCGATGGTGGGCGGCGGCTGCACCGGAACTCAACGACCGTCCTTGATTCCACCGTCGACACCATCAGCGCTTTTTAGTAATACGTTAACTATCGCCTAAGAACGTCCAAGTACCGCCGTAGTTGAAAACATCACTGTGTTCCGGTTCGAAGGGCGCTGTAGCTAGTAAATTAATGGGGCAACGAGACTTTGTCTCAAGGCGACGGGAGCAATATAGTTCAGTGTATGCAATCCTAAGTAGCTTCACATCGTTATGGGCAAGCGTATCACTCACCATCGAGTGAACGTGTTCCTCGCTTCATAGAATTAAATATATATATATATATATATTTAATTCTACTACTATATACGAAGATAAGTATATATATATATATATATATCTTCCTATGTGTATGTCTGTATGTTACTCTAACATCATTTTTAATCAGTTAACACGAGCTGCGAGACCACCTACTTGCATTAGATACAATCGGCGGTACCCTCTTGCAATATTTTAAATCAACCCCTTCCGTGTCACCCCTGGCCGCAGCGAGATCAATCGATGTCCACCCCATTATGTACTGATTTGCTTTATGTAAAACTAAATGTTATTTTTCGTTACCCACCCCGCCATATTTGCACTTAAAACACACATGGAACAACTGCGTAACTTATTTAATACAACATCGAATAGAGTTGCACCTATTAGTTCAAGATACTTAGTGAAGTTAGTTTATATATCAACAAAGAATTAAGTAGTAATAGAATCCCACTATAAAGTATTTATATTAAGTTAAATGTAACTTAACAACAGCAATAAGTAAGGGACTAGCGCTTCAAGAGAACGAACAGCCGATCCGCTTGTTCGTGTTCTAACTAAAATTACCAATAAGAAACAAAAGTATAAGTTAAAGTATAAAAACCAATTAACTAGAAAAATCATTAGTTTTTAGTTTGTCAATTAAAAAAAAGTAATAATATATCGCACAGATTATATTTTTTAAATGTTAACAATCGCAACGTCGCCGCAGCAGCAGCAGCAGCACCCGCAGCCAATCGAACGCGGAGCCGCCGATCGGCGCCCCACTTATGTGTCTCAAAAGTTGACCCCCTCCCGACCCACACACGCGCAGCTTCGATAGGGTTCAATCGAGACTGATTTTTGAACGCCCTCATCTCGAAATTTGGTCCCCAGAGCTTAGACCCTTACCAGCAAGATACAATGTAGTTGAATAATATATACATTCGAAATTACAAGCGCCCATGTAGACACGACTCGCTCTCTAACCAACTTTCACAATTTGCATTCAAAAATGCGTATATTATTCAGCTGGTGGTTAGGTCATGTAGCCGCAGACCTCTGGATAGGTAACATCATGAAGCTAATTAGAGAAATAAGTGAGACCATAGACAAATGTTTAATATCATATAGAACAGTGATTCACTAGGATCCTATATAGTTGTAACGGAGATGAAGCTTACGTGACACAGCGCACTAGTTAAACGATCCTATTAACTGTAATACTTCCGTGTCACATCAAGATGAAAACATTGAACGATCAGTTCTTAAGAAGATATACAACCAAGGCGATCAATTTTATCTGCTATATAAGCTGATAAATTTGGGTAAATTTTGTGACAATAGCTCCATAGAAACCACATTAAAAAGTTTCCTCCGATCAATGTTTTTGTCAAGGACATTTAGCAAATGAACATAGAAAATGAAAATCACGCGATATCCAGCTTAAAAGAAATAACTTGTCCCGTTGCTTCAGAGCATTTCTTTCTTATTTTATGTAGAGAAAATCTCATAGACCATATGCACTGCGCTGGAGTAGGTACCTTCTTACTATTTTCTTCTATTAAGCCACTCTACAGGTAAACAGGCACCCTTCCACAGCTACTAACGGTTACCTAGGTAACAGACTTCCCGAACATAACATCCAGATGCTTTTGGGAGTAACGAGCCCAAACACATCCACTTCCAACGGATCTGAACTTGAGTCTCGCTACGGTGCCAAGGTACTACAAGCCGAGCTACACCACCTAACCTAACAGAATTATTCGGAAATAACAATGTAACATGATGTGAACATCTGTTTGCAAGCCAACGTTAAATTTTATTATATTTCTGCGAGGGCAACACTGCTCTCTCTTGTATTGGATTCGAAACAAGCCGCGCGCAGGATCTCTCGCGGACCTTCTCATTCATCAGCTATAACACGGCGCGAGGTTACAGCAGAATCTGCAACATGTTAAGTTTAATATTCGACACAAATGAAAGACAACAATGATAACGCGACGGCGGCGGAGCTGGATCGTTTGAAGTCTGAGGCTCGTGGCGAATAATTGAGCATCAAAACGACGCATATCCGAAGCGCGGCGTCAAAACAAACAATGTGCTGACAAATTTCGAAGACACGGCGCCGCAGAGCGATCGCCACAAAGCGGGCCGTAGACGACGCGAGGCATCCCTTTATAGCCCGAAAACAGAGAAAAAAACAAAGGCATTTCAGACACGCAATACCTCAAACGAATCGAATATATACACAGTCATAATCACGCCAGCGGCCTCTGTAATAACCCTTTCGTATAGAATTAACCCTTTCGCAATGGCAAGGTGAACAACCCTGTTAGAGAGGGCCCTCCCAGCCCCGCTCCGAGTCGCCGGAAGACGGCGTATTCCTATTGCGGCGGTCTCTTTTAATTTGGCTAAGTTCAAATCATCAATATTAATCTGGTTTTTTTTTATTTGTTTAATTACAAAAAATGTATATATATGTATTCATATTCGAAATTTCACCCTCTTTGACCACATTATGCGCACAAGCATGTAGTAAACATGGCACAGTTGTAATTTAAACAAAGAGGAAATATTAAATTTTAATAATAAACTGTGAATATATAGTACATGAAATTAAATTAAACAAATCACTAATTAGTAATCAATATATGTATATGGCACTGATAAGATATAATGAGAAATTTATATGTTTATATTAATAAAATATTAATGAAGTCGTTCGCAGGCAAGTCTAGGTAGCTCTGATCTTCTAGCTATTATGTTTTGTGAAAGAACGTATTCGTGTTATACTTTCGATGTACCTGATTGGAGCACCGCTTCCGCCTGTGCCCGACGACACGGGCCAGGGTCGGATCCGCAGGGCGACGCGACGCGTGAATTCGAATATTCATATCGCAATATTTTTCACGAGAAAGATTCGCTAAAAAATCTGGATCGACTCCAAAAAAAGGCAATGAGAAAGTTTCATTAGTTTCGACGTTGGAAACTCTTCATTAAAATTGCCATATATCAAAACGCAGCATTAATATAAATTGTTCGCCGAATGAAATAAACGTTTGAACTTTAAAAACTATTTTTTTTTTCAAATTAATAGCGATTAAACAAAAAGTTTTGATATTTTCATAACTTTCCCTCATTAATACCATTCCAATTTAATTTATTTCGGCATTTGAATTCTCCTTCATGTTTCCGAACTGTGGAAATTGTTTGAAAATTAGTAGTGTAGCTCCTGTGCAAAAAATACATCTCCAGTTCGTATATACACCACTACATATCACTGGTTTCTATAATTGTGAACAAAAACCCCTTCCCCGCCGACTTCACACAGAGAGACGTCAACTGGAATGGTTGTAATACGAAGTGTCATCTGTCAAGACGTGTAAATGCTTTCAACAGGGCTGGCCTCCACCACTACAAAGTTAAGGTTTATAAACTTAATTTTTATTTATACTGACAACCGTAAAAATAAACACGGAGCCCGAAGACAATGAATTTAAATATATGAAATGTTATAACCGGTGTCATATATTTGAACAAAAAAAACCAATTATGGATGTGATTTAATTTCAGACATTCCATTTCAATGTACAGGTAATGAATATATGTGTATAAAAGCGATAGAACCGGTAAATGACAAGTGCGCAGCCCTGCACGGCGGATGACATCTCGACATTTGACTTTGACAATCAATTAATGATGGCGGACAACGTTTTGTAGCGCCATCTTCACAAACTCCGGGGTTGCCAATTCGATTCTAAGAGACGTCAATCAAACGGAAATAGATGACCGACCGTCTACTATATTTTAAATTTTACTTCTTGATATTTTCTGTTTTACATTTGACGAGTTACAAATATAAAATGTGTATGTCGTAAAAGTTAATTTCACATTTAATGAGTTCCCAGAACACGAATCGGACGATGCATCGGAATATGTACTTTCAATACTAAATAATTATTAGTTTGTTTTTCTGACAATCTACTTCTAGAACAAAATATTTGTATTACTTCACTAAGTACAACAAAATATAGATAAGTTTTAATGACAATAAACGAACGTATAATTATGGTGAAATCGTAATATCTGATCGGCGGTTGGCAGGCGCTCGCAAGACCTGCCTGCGTGTGATGGCTGAGCGGAACGGGGTCCAAATTAATTCCGTACCCGGAACAAAAAACAAATGGATCGCGCCCGGAACAATAAGACGCGAGTTTTATGAAAGGAAACCTCACATCCTCCAGGAGTATCGCCTCACATTAATTACGTCGTGCCGAATCCCGAGCGGTTCAAATGCTAATTGTGAAGATAGATTAGGAAAAGATCAGTAAACAGGACACAAGTACATAAATTTAGGGTTTATAGGTTGCACTTGGCGAGCCTGCCGACTGGCCTGTCCGATTGCTTAACCTTAAAGAGAATCATTCGCACTGGATGAGACAATACTACTCTTACAAAATAGTTTCGCTATAAATCTATTGAACAATGGATTAGATTATTACAGTCAGATTGTATCCCTCCACAGTTAGGTACAGCTCTTTCCTAATACCTTTTTTATCTGCAATGGATAATTATGCAATCTCAATTCAACATGATGTTAAGTGACAATAAGATCGTGGATGACGAAGTATGCTTACTTTAAATACTCCGGCTTTCGTGTATCGACAATTAAAACATATCAATGGTATTAGATTTAGAAAATTAATCTTTCGGAGTCTTAATTTAGACAGAATCAAGATCGACAGAATGTGTCCGAATCTGTATGAACTGAACCAAGAATCTCCAAATTCCTCAGCCATTGAGCTACGGATTCAGTTATATATCCTATGTCAATCTAAGTTAATTCAAGTGTTTTTAATAATGTATCAAACTTGTATCTAACAACGCACACATTAATCACACCCTGTGGGCTCCGCGCCGAGCTCTCACCCTGTACGCGCTCAGCAGCTCTCCTACAGGAGGTGCACACAAAATTTTAACGAAACTCATGCATATTTATAAAGTAAGCGTGTATATTATTTAATATTTGTCTGTGTGCGCGGGGAGGGTCTTAATAACAGATATTCAATCAAATCCAACCCCTTCCCCGTCCGATATCTTTTGCCAGCGGCCTCTCCCCCTTGCGTTTTGTTTTGTAACGCTCGATATGTATCGGGGTGACGGTGACGGTGACGATGACGGTGACATGACGGATTTTAGTATTTCTTTACGGGCGTACGTATTTAAAAAAAAAAACTAGTTCACCAAGATCGCTCAGCTCTGCTCAATGTCTGCTTCAGACTAAATCATACAGCTGCCACGACAGAACGAAGAAAGGGAATATTTATACTAGGAATGATTTCGTATGATGAAGATAAATAACTCATACGAAACGGATTTTAAGAATATATTGTGATCATCGTTGTAATTATGTCATTTTACCAATTTGATCGTCAAATGATAAATATATTGTAATTTGTGCACATTCTCGGCAAGTTCTTCAAAGAACTTTGAAGAAGAAGAAGAAGTTAGCTTATTGAAAAGCTGCTACAACCATATCTGGAAGTTTAGTACATAGCTTAACTTATATAATAACAATAAAGTTTGAAAACTAATAAAAGTTATACCCCAAGACCCTTTAAATGTGGAAGGTATAAATAAATAAACAAATATGTACTTCGTATGTCTAATTAAAAAAAAACCGTAATGGCCAATCGAAATGATAAATGTCCGAGAATGCAGGTCATTAAATTATAACTAGTGCCCATTTATACACCTAATAAGGCTAAAGCGAGTTTTGTAAGACTAATACTTAGGTTTAAAGTTACCTTCACGGTACATAATTACGACCTTAACTTGTAAAGCCTTTTAAGTTGACACGGTAATTAACAATGACCACACTACGGTGTTAATTTTAACATTAGTAATTTTCACTTTAAAGCTCTACACTTATTTTGTAACAGTTACTTGGTTATTCGCTTTAAAGCAATACTTTTTTTACGAAAAAAAATATATAAAACCTCTTTTATATTCTTGCTTTTCCTAATATAAAAATAATTAATGATAAAATGTACATGTGTTAAGTAACTCCTGGCTGTCCTCGGGTAAAACTTAGCGCTTTGAACAGTTGCCTTTGAAAAATCTATTTCATAAGTAATAGTTTAGTTAACAAAGAGCCGGACCCTTTCAAATGCAAATCGCATTCGAACATAAAAGATTTAACCCGACAATCTTTGAACCGGGTAAGTTCTATTCACGGATAATCATGGAGAACTTTTTGTTTGGCTTCCTTATTCACTGTGTTTAATAATGGCTAAACTCTTAGCAACAACAGAGCAAGTCTTGGATCTGCGACTGCGACAAAATTAAAAAAAAAAAAACAGTTTTTTGATGGAAACAAACTGCAAACGTCTTGTTTTTCTGTACAACTAAAATGTAATATTTAATTAGGAACCAATATAACACATGATAGTAAATCATATTAATTGTATTCAAAGTTAAAAGTTACGAGTAAGGCACAGACCTAATGACGCCTGCTTCTAATGATCGCATGTCATTATAAATATATTCAAAGCACAACGATGTTTATAAGCAACAGAACACATTTATCACCCTCCGCCCCCAAAAACAAATGGCAAGTATTCTGCAGCGCAGTCCGGGCTGTAATTAAAACCTCAAAATCGCTCATCAATATTGCAAATATGATAGCTGAAACAAAAGGGCAGACCGCACAAAAAAAATATAATATAGCGTACAACGGAACGTTTAGACGGCACCGTACGTGGAACGGAACGGGCTTGTAAATCTTGCGCGCGGCTGTGTGCGTTAGTCTGGACCTAACTCCGCTCCATGTTTATGTATAGATATTTAAAATATTCCCTTTGATACGAATGATAATTTTGTTTGCAACCCGACAGCCGGAGTAGCATCCACACAAAAAGCTTGTTCATGCTTAATCATGCGATATTCGATTGTAATGAGGAAACTATATGTATTGGCGTTTGCATGTTATTGCGTTTGTTTAATACCAACGCTTCATGGGCCGGATGTTGCAAAGGCACGGTATCGAACAGAAATTAAAAAATATAAAAAGGTGTTCTTTATTCGAAATAGTATATTAGAAAAACGCACCGACACGTTGCAAACGCAGCGAGCGAGTGCAGTCGGCGAAGTTCGCGCGGCCGGCTCCGTCGCGGAGTTGGCCGCTTTGTTCCCGGCAATCGGTGTTTTGTAAGGATGCACTGTTCTGCCGACCGTACCGCGATCTCCGAACCGCTTTGATTCCAACTTTTGAGCGTGTATCTGCACATTCAATGCTGCATTTCCTCGTACCTTCTATTAGTTTGGTTGCAGTTCATACAAATTAGTTTTCTATTACTTTATAGCGCGACGGGTCCTTTATTCCGCATGTTATGAAAAGGATAAACGTGGTATACAATATCCACGGAACCACTTTTATGACCTTAAGTTCCAGCATTACTTTGAATTGGTTATGTGTGATAAGATTGGTTTGAGCACATTTACTGCTGGTAGATTCCTGTTGCTGGAGACCGTCTAGGAATCACCGCCGCGCCTACTTCTACCGTCAAACAGTACTGTGCAAACATGACTGTGTTCCGGTTTAAAGGGTGTAGTAACTAGTATAATTACTGAAATAAAGAGGCTCAAAATCTGAAGTCTTAGGCGATGAACGCAATGTGGTGCTGTGTATACCATCTTAACTAACGCCACGTTGTTACTAACGTATCACTTACCATCAGATGAAAAAACTGCTCATCTCGTCTCACCTAAAACATATAACCGTTATGGTGAACAGTACAAAATTAATAATTGTGTAATATACGTTATAAAACAGAGAAGTGTGCACGAATGTAACGCCATGAATAAACCTGGCAACACCGATAAATGTTTCCGCGGCACAAAAATGTAGCGGCGCGGCGATCGGCCCAATAACACTCAGTTCCTAGTTATTCCCATTGTGTTTGATCTCACCCCACGTCGTCGACCCTCCGTGAAAAAATAATAAATTATTTTAGTTAGTATGCAAATAAGCCCGTACCGATATTTTAAGCACACCCCATTGGCGTCGCGCAATTTTTTTTTATCTATCCTTTATGGATTGGAAGGAGAGCCTCTTCCCGAACGAGAGTTTGAAATGTTATTAAATATTTCTTTTTAATCATTCATTCATTTTAAGTAAACATTATTATTTTTTTTTTATTTCACGAAACGAGCAAGACGTCCACAACGTTCAGACTTTGTGACATAAGCTGGTATTTGTCATCAAAGTGGGAAATATAGAACTAGAAAGTAGGCACTGCCATACTACTTAATTCAGCGACCTCCTAAATAATGAAATAAAAACGTTTTAAATATATAAAATACTTTTCATCATCATCATCAGCGGATAGATGTCCACAGCTGAACATAGACCTTTCTCAAAGATTCCCACATCAAACAGGTAGAGAGACATGGGGGGATTTAGGCCATTTCCCACCACGCTGGCCCAATACATTCTGATAGGAGTCGTGTTTGTTAATTAGCAGGGTGCAACACGAGCAGGCGAGGTTGGCTTGGACGCTCGTAAGTTGTTATGCAGGAACTGTTACACCCCTAAAAAAATACTTTTACAACAATCAAAATACATAACTTAAGAAAGAGAAGTTATTACTCAAGCATCATAAAAAAAATCATCTACTTAATACATTTTGTTAAGGAGCCAATTTGTTAAATAATTTCGTAAAACAATTATGAATCCCTCACACTCAGTAGTAAGGACACGCCGCACTTACTAGTAAGTGATAGAGGGAGTAATACGAATTCCGTGTGTTTACCGACGAGAAAGTCCCCGCGGCCATTATATTTGGACCCCCTAACATTAATCTAGATCTTAAATGTGTGCCCAACGCGCCTGTGTGCGACGGGGCAATGATATTTAATTCGAAGGGTAGAATTTCTCATCGATTTTAATTTTATGCGCGCATCCCGTCTCCGCTTGTATTATTTGTTTTTTATGTAAATAAAGCGGCGATCTCGCGCAGCTTGCGGCTCGTCTGCACCGCCGCAGTGCCGCAGCGCCGCGAGAGGAGTCCCGTGTATTCACCGCACGCGCCGTCCCAGGTTCCAGTTGACTTCCGCTTTTAACATTTCATCGGAAATATATATCTGAAGTGATGTATTATTAGCTTACATAAAGTTATATTGTAAGATATTTCAGCAACAGCTCAGATAGCTAGTCTGCCCATAACAACTTGATGCTACTTAGAATAATATATATTACACCATGTTTTGCTCGTCTTGAGACATACGACATCAAATTCCATTACCACAGTAATTGCACTTTCTACAGCGCCTTTTGAACCGGAACACAGTAATATTTATACGATACTGACTGTCGGCAGAATATGATGCTGCGGTGGTACCTACCTAGACCGTAACTGCTAACAAGGACCTATCACCATCATCATCACTATCAGCACAGACGTCCACTGCTGGCCATAGGACTCCCCGACATCGTTATTGGAGTTCATTAAGGGGAATTGGGCCGTAACCTACCACGCTGGCCCAGTGCGGGTTGGTGAATAGTCAGAACCTCGTCTGTTATTAAGCAACGTGCACCGCGTGCTGGTGAGGTTGACTTGGGTTCCGGAAGATATTGGGCGGAGCTCGTACACCCCCACCTACCACTAGTAAATAGAAACCATAACCTTTATTACAAAGTTATATATATATCATATAAGAGTTTTTTCGCGATTATGAACAAACTTTAGATTAGAGGTTTATATGTAAGTGACACGATGTTCAGTTCATTGACCCATGGCTATCATCTACTGCTTTGTGTTGTGTACGTTTGTTTATATGCATATGCACGTAGACACGCCGACCCCTACAGTTCGACACCCGCAGAATTAATACAGCCGAGAGCGATGGCAAAAATCATTATATTTTATGAGAGGCCGAAATAAATGGCGCTTATACGTTGCCGGTGGAAAGTTTATATTCAAATTTTGCACGGTCCGGCCGTCCGGCCGTCCGTCCGTCCGTCCGGCCGACCGACCGACATCTCCGAGGATCAATTTACATATTTTCACAGGTTACTACGCTCCGCACGGGAAAGCGGGACCGGAAGCGACGGTGACGAATACGCAACGTATTAATGATCTAATCATCTAGTTGAAATATCATTAAGATTGCTTCATGTCGTTAAATTAAGAGTAGAATAAATCACCGTTCATATAAAGAATATCACGTAAAGACATAATCTAAGATTGTTTACAGGACTAACCATTTCGGATGTTTTATTTAAGTGCTCGGACAAGTTACACCGATCTAGAATTATAAAAACTTATTGCTAAACAAACATATACATAGACGACAACAATTATTAAAGATATTACAAGTATTTTCATTAAATAAAACCATCAGCAGGATATAGAACTAACCTGACCTTCCGGATGAAAAAAATCTACAAGACGAACCTCGCATACCGAAATAATAATTACGAATGATTTAAAATACATTTTCGCAACGAATTACCAGTAATCATCAAGCGTAATATCGGTGCTGGGATACATCGAAGTCGATAATGACAATGGTAATGGATTTTTTTAACCGCACGAGACCAACTGCGGCGACAGCGACACACCAGCCGGGAACAGGAGCCGCTGCCGCTAATCATTCTCTCCAACGTACAAATTTACCGTTTTCTAATTACACGTACGCTCCTAACAGTGAAAATTCCAATTAATTCCCACGAAATGACGCACCAAATAATGAGTGAGGATCGGATCGAGTCGCGACAAAGGACACACGCGAAAATACAAACACCCATTTGAAAGGTGCTCGTAAATATATACAAAGGAAGAAGGCGTAAGTTTACGTTTCGCGACAAACACGAGTACGAGTACCTGTCGCGGTGTACATGCTTTAACGAATGACATGAGGTATTGTAATTATGTACAAAGCAACCCTGGTGAGACGAGCCGTTCAAGTACATAGGATGATTCCCAAATAAAAGCTTAAAAACCTTAAAATTATCTATTCACTTCTGGCTAGGTTAGCACAGTGTAATAACTATATAACATCTAGACAGACAGGAATGAAGCGCTTACCCACATTTAAAGGAACTCTTACTTGTCGTCGTAGTCTATTTTTTCAACAGGCATAACTATAGGTCTCTTTTAAAGAGTTCGTCAAAATACTGATTTGCCTTCTTTAGGTCAGGTGACGCCCAACGATGTTTTGAACATTGTCTGCGTACATAATTAGTAATTGTAGTAGATATCAATTGGGTAGTGGACCCCGGGTCCGGGAACACAGTGTCAGATGAACGAGTCGAAAATGACTAACAAGCGATACACATCTACAGAGAATAGAGCAGATTTTATTTGTCTACTAACTCGCAAAATAGTAATCTAAACAAAGCTGAAGAATAAATGGATCCAACAAACACAAAAGAAACTCTTCATAAAATTGAAAATTTGTTTAAAAAAGAAGTTAATGTTGCTCTACGTATATCTAAGTACCATGTGGATAATTACAAGTATATATAAATTGTGGTGGAACTACCGACCCCCCCGGCGCCCAGCGCGGCCGTCCACCGGCCGCTGGAGCTCAAAACTCAACAAAATCAATTCGCCGACACGAGTCCGACGCGCATTAATATTACAAAATTTGATTATCTCATAAAAGATTCGCTCCATAAAACTCTCTAGTTGCCATAGTGTGCAGCGCCGAACCTACGAATTAGGAACCCTTTTGATCGTCTCAACCCCCTCCCCCCGACACCCCATCCGCCGCCGCCACCGCCGCCGCCGCCGTCCCGCCGCCCCGCCACCCCGTTCGCCTGACATTCATTTCATAATAAAATCGCAACAAACGGTACAGGTAATAAAGTATGGAGAACGAATTAAAATTTATATGTACGCAAGCTACGTATGAACACGGGTTTAGACATTTCTATCTACGATTAGTTAAGTTGCAATACTCCGTAAACCACTAAATTTATAACCGAACCAACAACTCATCTATATATATATGTATATATGTGAGATTAATTTGATTTAGTTTAATACTTTCCTCTATAACTTTGTTCGAGCTAATCGAAATAAGTAACAACTTGGATTTTGTCCTCCCATTTTAATATTGCGAGTTACCAAATTTTGCCAAAATATACAACATTGTTTCACTGTAAAATGTATGAGCTTATTTACTTATATTTACTTCCATTTGTCTTGCTTAACCCTATCCACACTGCACAACACAACGGCGAAGGGCCCAATCAATCTGTCTGTATGAGATGAGATACAAGCTTCTAAAATCTAACTATTGTTCACGAATAGGAAATTTCCATTTGGATTTATTCATTTGTCTAACTATTGTTGGAGGCTTTGCTGTTTCGGTCCAACCTTCTGAATTATGTATACAATTTAGTTTTAACTACGTTAACGATTGAACTAAAAAGCTGATTGAGTTTAGGATAAATGGTAATATCGTATTCATGCGATTCTATTATAGATGTTTTACTGTTCGACTCCTTGGGCAATTCCCGCCGAGGGCTTCCCGTTCCACGTAAAGAGGATAGGCGGTTCCGTGACAATAAATTTAACGACGAATACCGATAAGAATCGAGTCTCACAGACGCAATTTTCATAGATATGGCTCAATTAACAATTGGTTTCAATCGTGAAGACGTTCAGGATATAATAAAGTGCCCCCACAGCCCGGGGTGGGGGGCCCGAGCCGAGCAATCTTATTTCTGTTTGGAATATTGCGGTGTCAATTCGCATATTGAAGTGAGTACGCGAATATGAAATCTGTTGTTGGCTGCCGCACAAAGCTTTCATCTGGTAGAGCTTGTCAAACTTTGTTCAGTACCATTGCTAAGTACATACAGGATGGCACATATTAAAATATTTTTAATTCTAAAACAAATCTGTATATTCGTATTAACAACAGTACGCTTAGATAAAAACGTATTGTCGTAAACAAACAATTTAAACCGACAAATGAACCGTAAACCGTAACAATGTACGAATAAAATCGACAAATCGACAACCCCTAACGACGAAATCAAATCAAACATTCAATAAACAAACCTTTCGTACACAAATAAAATAAAAAAAAAATTGTCGATAATGAAAAGCGACGCGAACAGGATCACCACGGCGAAGTATACGCATTGTGTGATGAAGAATTACACACAATCCAATTGTGGTGGCGACGGCGATTGGCATATTGAAAAAACCACCACCCCACGGCATTAATATCAATATATCAATAATCCCCAATGCAGAGGCGTGATCTATTGATCTCCCGCGATAGTTAAAAACTTTATTTTTTTTTGGGGCCCCCCTACTCGATAGTGGCGATGATTAGCGATCGGTTCCGGCTCACTGTTTTGATTGGGACCGTGATTTATAGAATTGAGTTGTCCGCTTGGTGCTACTGTTTAATTCAATTGAGCACGGTTAAGAGGATTTATTACCAAGTCTCTTTTATTTTGTAGTACTGGTGCTTGGGAAATCATTGAAATCGTTTGAGGGACATTACTTGTTATACCTTCTTTATTTCGACGAGCAGAACGCTTACCAGTATTGAGCACGTTACTTAGACACATAAGTTGTTTCATTACTGCAATAATTCTCTTAGTAACAACATCCTTCAAATCGGAACACATTAATGTCTGCACACTACTGTTTAATGACAGAAGTACTAACCGAGGTGATTCTTACACAGATGTGGCTAGTAAAAGAAGGACAATGGTGTTCATAAAGTCACGATTGCTACTCGATTTGCAATATCGCAGACATCACATGGTGCTGCCACTTTCCAATGGTGTACTGTAAGTTGAATCTCTTAATATTAAGTATTTACATTGTGATAAAAATTAACTTAATACGATGGAACAAAATTTTGGTTTTGACAAATAATATCAGATGTGTTTTTTCTTATTTGTAATTTTAGCTGTGAACGTTAACTTTACATATTATATTAATAAATTAAAAAGATATTTATGGACACGATTGTGAGGAAGTTATTATCTGTACGAACCATGGCAACCTGACACGTTGTCATCCGTCCGATTGTCTATCGCAAAGTAGTTAGCCCGAGATCCGTCACTCAACTTATTAATTTCGATTCCGCACTCTGCTCCGCCGGCTCCAGTTTTAATCGCGAAGGTTTTAAACTCCATTACTTGTCGTCCCCGTGCTCGCAATCCACATGTACTTAATTACACCCGGCAAATACAATGGAGCTGCGACATTGATATCTATAGCGCAGCTCTTGAAGAGGGGGCGAGGGTAGATAGGAATCGTATGTTTTCGGATTAATTCGTTCGTAAAATCGTCTCCGCCGATAAGAATGGCAACTGCTGTGTACTAATTGAATCTACAATTGCGTCGGGATGTCTGATTTCATTAGGCGGCTGTGTGTGAGTGGGAGGTGGGCTGTGGAGGGGGTAAACACGTATTGAGAAATGTCGCTGCCACCCTCGACTCGGAAGAAAAACTGTTTGCGTTAGAAAGCGTCATGAGTGGGAGGATTGGGAAATGAATCACCAATTAAATGTTTATAGTGTTCCGGTGCGGGTTCGATCGGGCCGCGGCGAGTTCGAAAGAGATATTGTTCGAATATTCATAAGACAAGAAGTTCCTCCGGAACAACACGGCGGGGGCGAAAATGTGGATTGTTTCAGAATAATGGTATTTATACGGTACATTGGTTTCAAGGGAAATCACTCCGAGCCGTCCATAACGTCTGCATCAGAGAGCTGGGGCTGGGGCTGGGGCTGGGCGGCGGCGCGGCGGCTCCTACGACCTTTCGGCGTTGGCCGCGGTTGAATTCGATATTACTTAAGCTCGTATTGAAATTTCGGGGAATGGGTGGAGGCGTCGAAGATTTGGTGGAATATTAAACATTCACGTTTATTAGTTTGTCCTCGGCGAACGTATTTGGTAGTCTAAATGGGGTAGTTTCGACGGGGAACTTGGAAAGTGTGTTAACGACTGCGCTCGATGGATGTAGTTTATTTTGCTAATGGGGATTACATTAAGTCGATTGAATTGATGTCTTTGAAAGAAATCATATTCAAGTATTTTGTGTTCTTATTAAATATTATCACCACTAATGTCTCTTAAGATGATATGCTTCTCCAATTCACGTATATAAATAACATATCCTCAATCAGCTTTTACTATGTGTTTTTCTCATTATAACTTAGTAACATATAGGATTCAGGTCTACATTGAAATCGCGCTTAACGCTATCGCTCTAAAACACCCGCTTTTAAAGTAATGCGTACGTATTAAACTGATTAAGGTAATGTTTAAAGAAATTTCAATATTTCGCGATAGCAACATTTGAAAAGGCTCACCGCCACGGCGCCGCATTACCAGCTAATGGAAAAACGTTGCAACAGAAAAAACAACACTGCGTCTCAAACAGCGAAGTCAGTCGACTATGCTCAAAGAGCCGATACTGAGAAGAGCTCGATGGGCGCTTCAGAGGAAAAAGCTGGAAGAAAATTGGTATTGTATGGGATTTTATATAGATAAGTAAAGGGTCCCCACAAAGGCAGCTATCGGAAGGAAAACGAAAGGGTAATGCGGGCGTAAGACGCGCATCGTCACACACGGCCTAATCACGACATCGTGCCTCCCCCACACACCCTCAACACCCCCACACCGGCTCAGCCACCCCAACTTTTGCATATTGCCCAAATTGCCCACGCTTCCCCAGCGAGGGCGAACATTTTTGCTGGTCGGATACTTCTACACACGATTTGCCGTCGCTCCACCTTAATTCGTTCGAATTTGTGTTCTCCCACACAAACAATAGAGTCCCCCCCCTTGTCCCCACGCGCGCCGACCGTCCTGCTCGCGGCTCATTACGATTTTTGCTGTCAAATCGCCGATTGTCATACGAATATCACCCTAACACGGCGAGATTAAGGCCGCGGGCGCGCCCCCGCCCCATATCAGAGTGTTGCGACATTTGAGGGATGCGTCTTAATTGTAGAGTGCTCTGTTATAGTATTGATTTTTTAATGTATCTTCATTGTATGAAACTTAAATCCATTAGCCGAGAGGCATTCATCTCGGAACGTTTTAGACGACGTATTTTAATTCGCTACAACGAGATGTTTCGGCGAAGCGGCGACGGGAAATTAATAAGCGCGCGATATGGCGAGATGCAAACACGAGATAATGGAATCGCAGACATAAATATGCGGCCAATAAAGGACAAGGTTTCTGATAAAAGATACCGAGATGTGGCCGCCGATTGCGGTTGATTTACATGACGAACCGCCGGCCGAAACTGTACCGCGGCGAGCGGCGGGCGGCGGGCGGCGAGCGGCGAGCGGCGAGCGGCGGCAGCGCCCGGGGACCGCTACTTTTTTAGCGAGCGCGGCTCACGTCGCGCCGCCGCCATAAAACCCGGGCCGCGACAATCTCCATCTTGAATAATTATAATCACCGCGCGTTACGTTACGTTACCTCGGCTCGCGCATTAAAAGGAATTATTTCTAGAAGTCGCTAACCCACTTCGCGGAGCCGTACGGGCGCAATTAATGTCAATTTTGTTTATAATTACGCGCTGACCGCGGGCGGGAATTCGCGCGGGGGAAAAAATATTATATGCAGGGGCCGGAGCTATGCGCGTGTCAACGTGTCCGAGCATTAGCTGGGCCCAGCGCTGGAATGATAACAGCACGGCGGCATGTTTCTAGTGCAACCGCCGCCCCGCCTCCTGCACCTCCTGCACCGGCTCGCAGCCGCAGCCGCAGCCGCACCGATTACCCCACGTCTATCTGCTAACGAGTAGCTTATTAAAACTATCGCAAAAAATTGGCTCGTGCTGTAACATTTCTCATCGGATGAGGCGACGCAGTATACTCTGTAATTTTTTATTACTGCTGTACATTATTTAAAAATGTCTAGTCTAACTCATTGCAATGAGTCCAATCTAGACCGAGGGATCTCATTTCATACTACTGAATAGATTTTTTTTTCCACTCGAACTCTTTAAATATCCGTGACATATTTCACTTGCATCCTATCAAAGCGATTATAAAGTAATAATCGTTTAATTTACTCGATTAATATGTTTCATATGAAAACTACACTAGTGTTTAATAAAAACAACAACAAATAACTGCAAGTGTTAACCAAAAGTTATAAAGTGGCTGCAGACGTACAGCGCCACAATCAGCAGACAGATATACATTCGTGACAATTTTCTCCGACCACGACTTGGCTGCACTTCCTAGTCACGGAGTCCCCGGTACGTGGCTGCCATTGTATTCGCAAGGACGACTGAGCCGAGTCAATTATTGTCACAGGTAATGATCCTCTAATTGCACGCTAACGACCGCCTCACGCGGCCATCTTGCATAACATCGTATCGATCTAATCATGATCAGCATAACGCATAGCGGGCTGGGGACGCGCCGGGGACGCGCCGGGGACAGCGACGGGCTCAGCGCGCCAAACAGAACAAAACCAAAGCGTTCCATTTTTGAATTTTACTTAACTATTTAAGATTTAAAATTGCCATTTTAAAAAATGTTACGATTAAAATTAACTCCGTTATAACTGAACTGCTAAATTTGGTGAGTGCGCTATATTTCCGCTCCGCTATGTGGCTCATATTTATAATCTTATTTTGTCGCAGTACTTCCGTCCGTCGCATGGTCCTGCGCTCCGTGTCTTGTCGTACCGTACTATTTACTTACGGAACTTGCATACGGGCAGCAGCCGTCGCTCCAGCACTGGAAGTGGCGTCACACCATACTAAAAACAAGTTTTATTCTTCTCCAACATCATCATCAGGAAATTAACGTACATTACTGGTATAGCCTTCTCCCAAACATATTCACTCGGTAACTTTTTTTTTTCGGTTTCGGGGGAAAATCTTCAAAAGATACCCTCTGGAGAAAGATGAGTTATGTGAGATTCTTACTCACTAAAATCTCCTCGGTGGTTTGCATCAGTGCATTCGAAGAAGCTCCGGGATCTCTTATAGAACGCACCGGTGCCCCTCTACACTTTGTGTGATACACGTCTCTGAGGATGGGCCAAACTCTCCTAGACACCATCGCTGAACCATATTCTGTCCCACGCACGTTCGCTTGTTGAGCGGTGACTCTCACCCCCTAGGTGCGCGAAACTCCTAGACCCTTTCCGTCGCCTTCTACGACAGGCTGGTTTTATCTTAGTCATATTCTTACTAGCTCTAGGCTACAGTGCTCACACCGACATCTGTCCTACTCTTATACACGAATCTGTCCAACGTTAATTTAATTATAATTTACTGCTGATAGGTCTTCGTTCTCGAAGTACGACCTTGGCGCCTATTTCTGCCCTCAAACATGCGGACTTCACGATGCGACTACTGGAGTAACAATACTTAAAATCTTATATCACAAAGCGACGACCACGCTGTGCAGTGTATATCATTCTAACTAGTACCACGTTGTCATGGGCATGCGTATCACTTACCAGCAGATGAACGTCCCGCTCCTCTCAACGCTTTGTAGAAAAAAAATATAGTTGGTTAAATGATCTATTCAGTAATTTCAAACTGAATACCCCATCCACAACAATTGCTTTACAAAGCTATATTTTGTTTTTTGTTTCAACCCCATCGTACCTTATACAATGCAATATTACCCTAACCTAAAAATTACATAGATTAAAATTGATCTAAGCTAGCCTAAATTCGCCAGTCATCATATCTTTCGCGAATATGGATGTTGGGTGCGTTGGAGACATTTTGTTGTGATATCACCAGTGATAAGTCTTGCTGCTGTTTCACATGTAACTGGTAAAAAGCGTTGCAGGTAGTAAAATTAGTAAGGTGATTATAATATTAACACAGTCATCATCATCATCATCATTAGCCGATCGACGTTCACCGCTGAATATAAGCCTACCCTAAAGACCTCCACATACAGTCGGCATTGCCTCCGGCACTACTAGGCACTAGAGGCTGTCGTATGTAGGGGTTCATATTGGGGGGATTTAAGCCATTTACCACCACGCTAACCCAATGCAGGTTGGCTGGAGCCAGAGCCTCGTTTGTTGATTAGCAGGGTGCACTATGAGCAAGTGAAGCTGGCTTGGATCCCAAGAGTTGTTGTACGGGATCCCTTACACCCGTTTACTAACAGTGTAACACTATAAGTCGTGTATAAAAACATCCTAATTGGTGTCTTATTGCTACAGTCATGCTTACCACTTTCTAACCTTAAATCACTGGACCCATGCCAACCTCACCTTCTTGTGGTGTACCTTAGTAACCAATAAACGAGGTTCTGGCTCCCACCAACCCGCATTGGGCCAGCATTGTGGGAAATACCCTAAATCCTACAAACGAATGTTACGGAAAGGATCGACGTGGAGATCTATGCAGAAGGCCTCTGTCTAGCAGTGGATGTCTATCGGCTGATGATGAATCTTACATCATGAACCATATTAAGACGAACCGTTTGCCGCCTCCAGCGGTGCACTGGATCCGCGACGCGCTCCCCTTCCCGCTCTCTATTTGCACAACTCCTTAATGCTTTATTTCGTCTATTTGCTTAGTCTAATTAGAAAACTCCGCATCGGCTAATGGTTAATATTGAATTTTGTCTTTCACTTCCATATCTATCGAGTGAACCCTCGTGTGTCTTCTGTCACAATCTCTTAAGTACTTTATACTATCCACAGACTTAAACAAAAGTGAAACTGTCGGTAGCTTAAAAAAATATATTACTTAAAACGAAGGTAGTAATGGTAAGGAAAACAAAACCCTTTTTCATGTATAGATAAATATTCATCATCAGCCGATAGACGTCCACTGCTAGAGATAAGCCTCCCCCAAAGATCTCCACGTCGATCGGACCCGCGCTGCTCGCATCCAGTGGGTTCCCGCGATTCTCACCAGACTATCGGTCCACCTTATGGGAGGCTTCCCAACACTACGCCTACAGATAAATATTATTAATATATAAATATATACAATCTAGTTTAATATCTTTCCTGTAGCTTGAGGCTACCATACCTCCTCTGATGGTTATCTGCCGAGGTGGGCGAGTCTGCAAATCTATTTAGCGGTATCAGGCCGCCGATCCTCTCCCAAGGCGGCGTTACTTCATTTGACGAAATGATCAACCATTAGTCCGCGCATTATCCTAACCGGGACTCCTGGTTCCTCCGTGATACGAACCCGTTATTTCATCAATCTCCGGAGGTTCGCGATCCCTCTCAGCAGGAGGAAGTCGGACGTACGCACGGATGGCGAACGCGAAAATTGTATTTCGCCGTTGCGTAAATAAACATGTTTAGTTGGAAATTCAAAGCGCTCGGATTACAATATTGAATATAGCATAGCATAAACGATATCAACTTATCTCAACAACAGGAAAGGGTAAGATCTTTCCTCTCTTCAGATTCATCTCACTTTTCTTTAAACAAAGTTTTGTATTCTAATCATGTATCCAGCCTTGCTGCACCGTTCAACGTGAGATAACTAGTGTTCTTAATTTTGGTAACCTTTTACCAAAATTTCCAATTTCATAGGATACAATTTTCTTAATACTCCTGTATGATTAATTTAACTTATTAATTTAGCCAAAATAGCTACAAACATACTTTCAGACGCACGGATTTCAAATAAGTGTATAAATACTCTCGCTTTTGATCTTATTTTAAAAACAATACTAGAAATGAATGTTTCCGCACAAAAATTCACGGGATACAACCCAACCTCACCTGCACATGGTGCACCCTGATAATAAACAAACGAGAGTCTGGCTCCCACCATCACTATATCGGCTGATAATGTTGATGACACAAATGAAGTGGTGCCAGGAATATGGGCTAGTGCTGTTAAAGTCACATTTATCGCAGCAAAAACGAAAGTTCAGAATTTTGGTTCATCGGTTAAACAGAATTAATTTACAATTTTCATTTTAAACATAAACCGGTGTAATTAAACTATTAGCGTAATTATTGTATCTGTTGACCAATGCAGCATAGCATACATGCAATAGGAAATGATAAAAGTTTAACAAGGGCGAGCAACCTCGAGCTTTAACAATTCCCCAGCGAAGTAGTTTTAAAGCTTTATCTAAAATGAACTGGAAATTTCGATGGCAAAGGAATGATAAATAGGAACTGAAAGTAAATTAAAATAATTATCTAGATTGCTTGCATCCGTGCGGCGCGCAGGCGGAATGGCCGAATCGACTGTTCTTCGGCGCGCGCGGAGATTTATTCTTTTGTGGAAATTCGGAATTGTATTATTTCATACGAAATACATATTAAGCTCTTGATTGCATTAGTTGCAGCCGGATCGTGGGTATTCCCAGTTATTTCGTTATTTAGCTGTCTCCGCTGCGAGTGCTCTCTTTGATTTATGCTTTTCGGCCGAAACGCGCGGTTCGGTTTCGGCGGCGCGGAGATTTACTCCATTATCATTTTATCTACGCTTTACTTTAAAATATTTCTTTTCACCTTCCGCATGAAACATTTATATTGCTAGAATATAACATTAGAAAGTATATAACCCGGTAAATGGTAATGTGGAAGTAAAATTGATATAATTACAGCGTTTGCGCAAAATGCATAAGCCATTTTTAATACGGACAAGGAGGAAACGCTCCATAAATTAAAGTTTTTTCTTCGCCAACAGCCAATTCGCCGCGGGACTCGCCGCTTTAATTGCTGCAACAAAACATTATTTTATAGTCAACCTAACTGCAGTTTTTTCGGCCCGTGGCAGGGTGGCCGTTAGTCAAAATTATCTAGCGAGGATATCTTCGCGAGCGCCCGGACGCGGCGATGCACCGCACCGACCAAAACGCGAAACAAACAAATCGCACTAAATAAATTTCGCGTTTGAACGTAAAGTATGCACACAGCCACAGTGCGCTAGGGCTCCGACCGAAGCCCCGCTTACTTTGCACGCCAGTTTTAGCTGACCGTTAAACATTACGCCTTCCACCTTTTAAGAAGATCTATCAACCAAATGTAATTGCAAAGCAATTGGCATCGATCCCCAAGAGTAGGGTAGTCATTTTTTTATTTAACTAAGCGACGAGACGAACGGCACGTTCATCTGATGGTAAGTCTAATTCCTGTCCATAACGACGTGCCGGTAGTTAGAAAGTTATAGATTGGAGTCGTCGCCTAGAGACTTAAGATGTTAAGTCACATTACAACCAGTAATTATACCAGCTATAGCGCCCTTTAAACCGGATCACGGACATAGGCTTCCTACAGAGATCTCCACGCTGGCCCGATGCGAGTATGTGGGAGCTAGAGCCTCGTGTGTTGAATAGCAGGGTGCACCACGAGCAGGTGGGGTTGGCTTGGGTCCCGCGAGTTGTTGTGCGGGGGTGCCTTTATACCGGCATTAAATGATCTAATTAAGTAATATACTCGTCAAATATATTTATCGATTCATAATGAAATTATTCACGCAAAGTGATACAACAAACGCTCATAATTTCCCGCCACTTTGGCTGTCAACGCTAACGGATGTCACATCCGCTAATGTCAAGTGCGAGCGGCGTTTTAATTTTAAATGTCATTTGCAGTTTTGGTTCCATGACGCGCGTCAGGCGGACGCCGGAGCGGCGGGCTCGGCCCTGGCGCTGCCGGTGCTCACGCGCTGCTGCAGCATCACATCGCCGCTGTCGTTGTGAATATTTATGAACGGCCGACACGTCACAACTCGTTTTAATGCCCGATAAATTTCCGGTGTTTTAATTCCAATAGATGCGCCGTCTGCCGGCAAATGCCGTTTGGAATGAAACGTAAAACGGATGAGCCGACATCTCTTTCGGGGATTCGTGTCTCGTGTCCGGCCGCTCAATCATTCACGTCATTTATCATTTTTGCCCAAAATGAAACTCCCGCGCCAAACTATACGGCGCCGTGGACGCTCCAAAAGGAACAACTGGCTCGCGTAGAAGCCAACCGAACGTCTTTTTGCTTTTAGCAGTTGGCGTGCGGCGGGACCCTGGCCCCGCTCGCTGGGCCTCCACGCCGGCGGCTCCGGGGGGCTCGTTTAAATTTCGTCGGCCAGTATCCTCCCGTGTTTGACCAGTTTGACAGATCGCCTACATGAATTCCACTTTGTGACGGGAAAATGGCGTATTATGCGTTTTTCATTCGCCCTCCTCTTGTCTTTCAGCACTTCTTTTGTGATTGAACCCTGTACAAATTTATGACTGCGGACTGTCAGCCAGCGAATTGGATTTGAATTTCGGTCTATTGGTATTGACGGTGCTCTCTCTTCGTTATTTCTCGCTTTGTTTCTTTTGTTAATATCGGTCGGTCCCTCTGTTCTTCCCTGCACTTCTGTACACTCGAACGTTTTCGCGTTTTATTTGCAACCCAATTACCAGCGCAAACTGTTGGGTTGGGTTGGGTTGGGTTGGGCAGCCGTTTCATTTTCTACTTTTAGAAAGATTTTAACTCGGCGATATTTACTTTAGCCCGGGTTTCAATACATCAAACATCAAAAATCGCAATCTATCAACGTATTAGTATCAGAATTAAGTTTCAATAGAGTTTATTCACACTATTAAAACGAATGTGAATCTGTTCTAACTTTATTAGGTAAGGTATTCTCATCATTTATTTCGGAGATCTGGCGCATGCCATGATCCAGAGACGTAGGAATTTAATCATAAATCAAAAACTCACTAGGCACCTGCTTACTCCATCTATCGCACATGCACAACATACACATCTCCAACTCCATGGTTATGCTCGTTAGCTTTAACTTCACACAGTAGCGCTGGAACGCTCAAGTGGTATCGAGGAGCCGCCGCGATAAAGGACCGGAGACATTAGCGGCGGATTTACGAGCGGCAACACTTCAACTATTTGCATGCGCCGGTCTCGACCGCCACCCTCCTCCTACCCTCTGTAGCCCCCGCTGTAAGGGAAAGAATGAGCTCAGTCGGCCATTTTTCAGCGCGATACGCATCGGAAGTTGTCGCCGATGCAATAACATGCTATATTATACTGTAATGAGTCGGTATGTATACAGTTATATGTTTAACTACCATAATCTATAATGAGTCTTCATTTAACTGGTAAAGCCGTTTTTTGATCAAAGTACAAGATATAAAAGTATATCTGCAACAAATCATAAATTAAGATCCGCAGACGAACAAGGGTTACCGACGGCCACGTGAGTCGTGTGGCCGAAGGGACAATGAGTACACAATGAGGGCACATAGCTCGTAGAACTGGACGTTGGCAACTTTAAAGTGCTGGAATTGTGATACTGCATTGGAGAATGGATTAGCAGACCTCTCCTCCAGATAGACAGACAACAATATCATCACTGGTAATAAATTACCAGATCTATGTCCAACAGTGGACGCCCATCGCTTGGGTTGATGATAACAAATACTTCACTGTATGTCCAACCGTCTTTACATAGTTTAAGTAATATATCATCAACAGCACACATACGTCCAATGCTGGACAAAGGCCTCGCCCAAACATTCCCATGTGATCAGGTAAGGACTCGTATGGGGGATTTGGGCCATTTCCTACCACGCTGGCCCAATGCGGGTTGGTGGGAGCCAAAGCCTCGTTTGTTGATTAGCAGGCTGCACCACGAGCAGGTGAGGTTGGTTTGGATCCCGTGAATTGTTGTGCAAGAACCCTTACTCCCTAGAAATATATGAGAATAGATTAAAAACTAGAGCTTTGACCTTAGGTTGTATAAGAAGCATTTCCGTTCATCATCGTCATCTTCAACACCCTGCGACATTCTACTGTCGGCACTGGAGCGCCGCAGGGTGTTGAAGATTGAGGGCGCAGAAAGTGTTCAATATGTCCAGACCCAGGCCCCTCCCAAGAAACGTCACTTATGTCAACCTTCGGCTATACTGTACTCTTATCGGTGTTTCCGTTAATCTGATCAAATAGTTTGGTAATGGACATCGTGAAATTGAAGCTGGTTAAAGTTTTACATCCGCTTTGTTACCATCACAAATCAGCACTACACGATGCTTGAATAGATATTACTTTTATCATTTTACTTATTACTAAGTAGTAATTAATGAAAGGTGATCAGCTCAGTAAAACTTGAATTTAAATAACTATTTGTAACCGAAACGTGTCTAAGTAGATACCTTATCTAGCGACCTAACAGTAGTATGCAAACATTACTGTGCTTCTTACTGTTGGTAGTGAAATTCTCCAGGTTGTCATTTTCATCATCAGTCGATAAACCTTCAGCGCTAAACATAGGATTCTCCAAAATATCTTCTCACCAATGGGTCTTGCGCAGCCTTCATTCCTGGGGTAACGAGACCTAATGTCTTAGATCTCAAGGCGGTAAACATAATGTTGTCCAGTGTTTATCATTCTGAGAGGCTGTATCACTTTACATCGGGTAACGTCGTCGATGAATAAACAAAGTCAATACACAATTGGAATGAGAACAAATCTAAGGAACTAGGAGCGAGAAGATAATGAGCCCTCCCGTCCCTCACAGGCGGACGTCCCCGGGGTTGTAATTAAACTAAAAACGTTCAGGCTCCAATAAAAACCTGTAGCCGTAGCGGTCGGTGGTCGAAAACATAATTGTCCATAGTAATGATTGCAGGTAATCGTCCGGGCCTACCCTTTAACCCTTCGCAAGGAACCCTTAGCGGGCGCGCGAGTCACAGGATACACGCCGCAGGATATACAGTACAGAGGACCCGGAGAATTAGATAGACTAGCCGTCATCATACAAAAAACATTATTACCAGGACGTTCACCATCAGGTCCACTAGAAGATAAACGATGCCCCGGCCTACAATAAAGAGGCGTTAGAACGTTTGTACAGCGTGAAGTCGTGTAGATCGTTTTAACGATGGTACATCATCATTCCACCAGCTACAGCACCTTTTCAACTGTAAACCAGTATTATTACATAAGTAATAAAATCGAAGCAAGTGAGACGTTCACCTGATGGTGATACGATTGCTCATTACCACGTAGCTTTAATTAGAATTTTATCCACTGCATCACATTCTGCGTTCCCCACATTACATGATTTAAATATTATTGTGGTAATTCATCCACATTTTCATCTTTCTTTTCTTCTTTCATCGTCCTCATCATCAGTCACTAGACGTCCACTGCTGGACTTAGGTCTCCCCCAAAGATCTCCACATCGATAGGTCCTGCGTTGCTCGCATCCAGTGGTTTCCCGCGACTCTCACCAGATCGTCGGTCCACCTTGCGGGAGGCCTCTTACTCTCTACTTACTTAGGAAAATCAAGTGAAAATTAAACAAAAAGGGCTGGCTGGGAGAGGCTCCACGATGATGACATATATACTATCCAATATCTAATTTATGGTAGTATGTGGTCTCCAAGTCGCTTCCGCTAGTGGCTTGGGGCGGCGCCCCGGCGTCGGTCAGCGCGCCACCGAATTAAGACAATAATTACCCGCGGCTCTGTCCGGGGTGAAATTTCGTTTCGGCTAATACTTTTTATGTCGTCGAGCACCATCAGGACCGCGCCGGTGCGGTGTGCGCGTGCGTATGTTTACACGACTTTTATAGAGCAACTTTATAGGGACGTTACGGACGTAACGCTTGGTACTGAGGGCTCGCGCGGTTTGCGTTACGGGCAATTGTCGGCCTCCTCCATTCTGGGTATCACCGGTTCCAACGTAAACCACCGTTAATATGAGGATTAGGTTTTGCGGCATCCAGCCTGTACCCATTAAGCCGTCGAAACAGTTACGTCTGACTTCTTATTGCTGTTCGTTTGCATCATTCATCAGAACTAAGCATTACGGTTTAACCTGCATAAAACATACATAGATAAATACAGAAAAAAATATCAAAACTTGAAGTTTAATAATAAATTAAACATAACTTAGAATAAAAACTTCCTTGTCTACAGCTTGATGATATTATTTTGGATTCATGAAAAACTACATAGAACAAACGGTGGGAATAATCTGCCGATGAATCCTTCAGAGATAACGTGGACTTCTTTGGCACCGCCCACACGTGAAGTGCAATCGAAATCAGACGCCGGTCTCCGTGTATTTAAAAACACTGTTATAATGGTTTTAGTAAGTGTATGCGATGTCTAAAGTACACGTTATACCCCGTTTATAATTAATACGAAGTTGTAATTACATTAAACTGCTAATTGTAGCTATTTATTACTCCTTATAAGCGCTGTACAAAGATGTCGCGGAGGTTTATCTTTTTACATATATAGATGTGTATTTGCTATGCCGTACATGATCTTAACTAATTAACAATATCATATACGAATTCAAATAAAAAGTTTAGTCATAATTGTTATCGCGAGTCTGTCGCCGGATGTAAACGAGCGCATAGCTCGGGGATCAACTATAGTCACCTATCTATAATTATAGTAATTAAGAGCGTTTGATAAAAATCCCACTTTTATGTATATTTACAACGCCATTACATATATATAATATGGATCATAAAAATAAGTTTTAAAAAAAATTTATTGCCCGTATTTTACCGCATTATGTCAAACTCTCAAGGCCCTGTCAAAGTGACAATATTTGCTTTGGCATTTAACACTAATATGTGCCAGAGATACAGGTGTCGAAGTCGCTCGATACTCGACCTTAACGCCTTGCGATAGAGTCTATAACAACCGTTGTAAATTCCCCGATTTCTTTACAATACACTATTGTGTACTTTATCATGAAGAGAATAGAGCACAGTTTGTATTGTTCGCTGATCACCTTGTCTATCACGAAAATCTCATTGTTGTAATGACGCCAGCAATCACAAGAAATAAACGCACTAATTACAATATTATTCGCCGGTTAAATACGATTTTAAGGTGATGTTTGAACGCAGCACATATACGGCGAGTTTTAACTGTGCAGTACAACTACAGTTCAAATATTAACTCATAAATACCGCGAAATTATAGTTGAGACTAGACAACGATAAAGGCGGACAGTGTGCTGACTCATTGTGTCGTAAGTGTAGTACAAGTACCCCCTCGGAAAAAGAAGTCCACCACCTTTACAATACTTTTAGGTCTCTCTGTTTATTTAAGTATATACTTAATTTTTTTTTTTACTTATTAAAACTAGTAAAACACATATTTTAAATAATCTTTACATTAGCCGTACCTTCATCAAGATTGTATTATATTCGTCTGTACAGATCAATATGCAAATGGTTACACCAGATAGTCTTCAAACTGGAATTCAACATTGTTTTTACAGTAATACAAGGTGATAAAATTACTGCGTTGGTACTTGGTGTGTTCCACCACCGAAGATCGCCAGCATTTATTACATAACGATACAACAAGAAGACGGTCAATTCGATTGAGCTTACACCGACGGGAACAGGATGTGTAAAGCCGATGATCGGGCCAAGTCTAGATCCTTGCGAGATGCCTGTATCCAACAGTGGAATGTTATCAACTAAAGATGATACTTCTTTCATAAGGTTGAAGCAAATTTCTTTTAATATATCTGATGCAAACTTGGCAAGTTTTATGCTACTTTAAAGATATAAAGCGTCTGATGCATCGTTCTAAGCTGTGAGGCGACCGGCACACGGACATGAGCGATATCTCTTGATATCCGCTGTATCCATCTTGCTGCGATACGTATCTCCACGCCTCAGCGCCGGCAACACTAGCAACAATTGATATCTTCCGAAGGTCGACAAATAATACGCTTGCGAGGTCGTTGCTAAGGCAACGCCTAACCTCAAGTGGAAGCGATTTTAACAAAGTACACCTTAACAAAAGTGATTCAACACTTGACTAATACCTTCATTTATATTTAAACTATCTGTTAAAGAAACAGAACTAAATAGTCTACCCTGGGGGGAATAAGGAATGATTCGGAGGCACTGCCTTTGTGATCCAGTCACTAAACGCTTCCTGATTTGATTTCCTGGTTTTATTTCCTAACCATGTATGGTGAACTTTGGTTTAAGTTGTTCAAACCCGTCTGCCTCCATTGTATATTAAAATAAAGCCCATGTTCATTGACACAGCAAATGTAGCGAATATTAACGCTGGCGCTTCTGGCGAAGTCATGAGCATCATCACATTCGATAAACCTTGCTACGTAAATGTACAAAAAACTTCAAGCAAATATGTCCTTTACCTTTAAGATTTTAAAGAACAAAATCGCGTGCAAGCAATTCATTGCTACTCAGGTATTAGATCGATGGATAAAACCGATTTTTACCGACAAAGTAACGAAGCGGAAAAATTAAGAATTAAATTGTGTTTTTTTTTTCAATTATTACCGTCATTAATATTCATTAATTGTTTATGAAAACTTTTTGCAAGCGATTATTTACTTAACCATAGTTACTTTATAATTTACTTTACCGCCTTAAACATAAAACTTTCATTGCAACAAACGTATAGAAGAATAATTATAAAAGAAATATAATTTAATATATAGTATGAATAAACTGAAATAATAGTTTAATTAACAGTAGTTTCAGTGTCCCACTGCTGGGATTCAAATCTTATTGTTACAAGATTTACAATTCTCAAAAAAAACACACATATTAAATATATATATATATATATACTTTATTCTATGTATCATCTGGTTCGACAGTATCATTAATGAGATGATTTGTTTAACAGATAGCGCAGCTGGTTGAGGACGTGCGCCGTCTCCAGGCGTCGCTGTCAGCGCTGCAGGAGGCGCACGCGCAGCAATTGCAGAGGCTCGAGGAGCGGCTAGATGAGAAGAAGCAGCACATCGCCCGCCTCGAAGCGCGCCTCGACACGCAGCGCGACTATGACGACATCAAACGGGAGATCAGGTACGACATCCGGCACGAAGGACCTATTTATATATTAAACAGGCCTTATTTACACTATTTAGATTTTAGATCTTTGACACTGCTATCATTATACAATAGAATGCTTGTCAGGATGTTTCAATCAATCAATCATCAGCCGATAGACGTCCATTGCTGGATATAGGCCTCCCCCAAAGATCTCCACATCGATCAGACCACAGTCAGCATGGCCTCCTGTACGACTAGGCACTAAAAACTCTTGTTTGTATAGGTTCCTATGGGGGATGTAAGACATTTCTCACAAGGCTGGTCCAATGCGGATTGTTGGAAGCCAGAGCCTCGTTTCTCGATTATCAGGGTGCACCACGAACAGGTGAGGTTGGCTTAGGTTTCGTGAGCACAGGAGACTGCCGAGCGGGATCGAAAGGACCCTAGGATAGCGTTAGCCAGGGTGCGGTTGTGTTCCAAACGGAGATCCCGTGACCTCTCCGAACGCCGAAGCTGACCACTGAGGGGGTTTTAATGGGTGTCAATTTCCACATGACTCTGACTTCGCCCAGAAGACAGAGTATCTTTTCGAAGATTACCCCCCCCCCCCCAAAAAAAAGTCCCCTGAACTGTTGAAAGGGGCTCCTTACACTTAGTCTGATATTTACACAGCACCAAATTGACTCCATCATCTTGAGACGTTGTAATATGCCCATAACTCAAATAATTTCAAACGTTTAAAGTAACATAATATCTGCACACTGCAGCCTTTTGTATCATCATCATCATCATCAGCTGCTAGGTAGTAGCCGGTTTTTGTATAGTCTGTATCATTTATGAATTATCGATACATTAAATTTATTTCATCTCTCATTAAGCTAATGATTAAACTTGACGCATTCATATCTTTGAGGATAGAACAGCTTTAAGCTCGTTAAGCTGAATATCTTCAAGGGAGTATTTACTGAAATACTCAGTTCAATATTTATATTAGATCGTGAAACAAAGGAAACGGATATCGCGTTTTCATTCTACAATGTTTTCAGAAGTGTATGTATATATTTATTTACCGATACGAAACAATTTAACAGGCGCTAGGTCTCTGTGGCTCTAGACCGTCTAGGTACCACCACCGCAGTGCCTATTGCACTACTGTGAAAACATTACTTGATCCGGTTTGAAGGACCAATAGATATTACTGGTGGCAGGTCTCTGTTGCCGGACACCGTCTAGGTAGGTACCACCGCAGCGTCTATTACAGCCAACAAATAGCAGTATGCAAACATTACTGTGTACCGGTTTGAAGGGCGTAGCAGCTAATAAAATCACAGAGGTATTGAGACTTAACATCTTATGTTTTAGCGACGAGCACAAGGTGATGCTGTGTATATCATCCTAACTAGCAGCACATAGGACAAACGTCTTGTTCACCTCCTTTACTAGATACAAACATCCTTAAGATCTCACTGATTGATCTGGCTAGATGAAGATAAATTACCCCAAAACTTCCCTAGCTGCAGCCGTTTGAAACTGGAACCCAGTAGTATTTGCACACTGCTGTATTAAGTTCAGCTCACGTCGGTTTAGTGGGGCAAGCCGGGCTTTCCTTGTACGGCGGCAGAACTGCTCACAACGAGTGCCAGGTTTAAGATTCCATCACACGCCTGTTCGTAAACTTGATAAGGCCGCTATCAGGCCGTTCACCCAGCCTCTGTTTGATGTAGATTACAGCTGTTTGCTCGTTGCCCAACCGAGCCTTGAATGTGGTCGAGGAACTTACGATTGCGCACCTATTGAATCAGAAAATAAATCAGTGATTCACAGCCTCCTAGATGTTTGCTGCTGGTAAACAATGAGTTTCTTAACACGCATCTGTATCATAGAGCTGTTCTTTGGTAATAGATTATCGTCATTGAATACTTTATCAGCTACCATACGTATATTCGGCGATCTGCTCTTGTTGGCCTGACCGTGTGTTAAACTCTTTAATCATCATCATCATCAGCCTGTAGACGTCTACTTCTGTACAAAGGGCTACTCCAAAGATCTCCACAAAGTTAATTAAGGGGAATTTGGGCCTTAGCCGACCACACTGGCCCAGTGCGGGTTTGTGAGTAGTCAGACTCTCGTCTGTTATTCAGCAGGATGCACCGCGTGCAAGTGAGGGTTGATTTGGGCTCGTTAAGGTGTTGGGCGGAACCCGTTACACCTCATAACTGTTTAGTCCTGCTTTTTTTATTTAAAGTATTTATATAATCTGGGAAAGTTGAAAGCTATGCATGAAAAATATTCATCTTCTTGTGTAAGAGTATCTGCCTTTAGATGTTTAACCACCTCCATGATATAACAACTTAACACTATGCACTAATATATCTAGAAATATAGACTGCACAGGTAATAAATCGTCAGAAATTTTGTCCTCCGTTTGGACATCTTTGGAGGAGGCGGTTGTCCCGCAATGGATAATCAACAAACGGGGCTCTGGCTCCGACCAACCCGCATTGGGCCAGCGTGGTGGGAAATAGCTCCAAACCCCCAAATGAACCTGTACAGACGACGAGCCCTAATGCCCGGCGGTGCCGCAGGCCATGCTGACTGCACCGCAGGATCGATCGATGTGGAGATTGGGGGACGCCTATGTCCAGCTGTGAACGTCGATTGGCTGATGATGATACAGCATATTTATCGGAAATTCCGCCATGTATAGGCTTTTTAATTTTTTTATAGAGAAGCTTCCATAAACCTCTACTGCGAGGAGAATAGAGGAGTTGTGCCAAACTTACCAGCTAAACCCGTACACGCTATTAACGCTTTCGCACGTATCCGTATCCTTTACGTAGAACTACATTTGATGTATACTTTGATATTTTTAATTATGACTGGGGACTACTTACACGCGTTGGGTAGTAACTACGTTATCATGTTGGCTTTAGACTTGTACATCTTTCGATCGGCTGCTGTGAACTCCGATTACTTATTGGCTTGCAGCGGGCGCACGTAGTTGCACTCGCCCTATGCGTTGAACTTGGATGTGCACTCCAACGAGGACGCGTTTCAAAACAATCTAAGTAATCTTTACACAACGTCGCCGCGTAGAGCAAACGAGCGCTGTGTGCTCGGCGACGCTGTTTGCCTACACCACCTTTGACTGATAACGGCCTAGGCGCCTTGCTGTGTTTCCTACTACCCACTGACTTTACAATGCATCCATCATACTTAACTAATCATTTTTTAACGACTACCCCACCAACAACATCCTCTCTTTCAATCTAATGGTAGTGATCTGGAACTACGATTGTAACTTCCGCATCTATTAGAAACACCTAAAACTATTTCGCTTGTTATCATCGTATTTGTTTGCTGCACTTGAAATGTGAAATAAACATTGTTTGTGTCAAGTTAGAAGCACTTAAACTTTACTAAATATCACAGATACAACAAACCGGCCGCACTCTGACCGGTAGTGCCGTGCCGCGCGTCCCATTGGTCTAAGCGAATGCTTCTGTAGCGATACAAATAATAAAAAAAAAATTGTAAACCCATCGACAACCCACAAATACCGAGTAAAGTGTAAAGGGACCGAAACTCACGAAGGAGGTCCCGGCCTTCTTTTTTTCTTCTCTCTCATAATCGGTACGAAAGCGACACTATCCCACAAATTTCTCACATCTACCCGCTAAACGGTTCGAGATACGGAATTTAGCAGCCTCCCCCGTGTTTGTACAATATATTGGTACAAAAATCGCTCCCTGAGAACCTCTAAACGTCTCTCTGTATATTTTTTCGACTTCCTGCTTAATCACTGGGAAATATAAACACGATTATCGCTCCACGCTGATCGATGTATCGACTTTTATCTTCATCATGTAACGAACAAACCAATTATTAATAATTTAATAAACTATCATTAGTTAGTGTTTTACTTATAAATATTTGAAAAATGCAATATCTACTGCACTTCTGTGTTTAATTTTTCACTTATACTCATATTTGTTATCTCTATTATATATATGTAAGAGGTCTCACACAGCAACTCACGGGACCCAAGCCAACCTCACCGGGTCGTGGTGCATCCTGGTAATCATCAGACGAGGCTTCCTCGTAAATTTCTTTAGGAATCTCTACCCGATCGCGTGGAAATCTTTGGATGACAGTCCTATGTCCAGCAGTACGTCTATCAGGTGATGATAAACGATGATAATGTATTATATAATAGTTCTAAGAATTATCCTAAACTACACAACAAGTACTTAAAGTTCTATTTTCTTTTGAAGGTCGATGACCATTATAGCAGTCTCGACTTTCGACTACCTCTACGCAGGCAGAATTTTTTTTTTTTAGTTAGTTTAATAAAAACAATATTGTTTGTCTATGACTAGTGACGCGCTGTATCTATGGCGCGACGTTTGCGAGCCGTATCTCCCGCCATAAAGTCACATTCATTTCGAAGCGGTCAAATCACTTGTTGTTTCCTCAGCCCGCGCGTTTCAAAAAAAAAAAACTTAATAACTCAAACTGTTTTGTTTGAGCGACCACTTCCTGAATGGTCGTTCACGTCAGCGTTTATTCCGTCTCTTTGAAAGGGTTAAGTACGTTTGAGACGTCAAACTGTTTACTCCTTACGTCAAACTGTTGTCTACGGTCCGCGCGAGTGTCTGTGCTTTCCCAGTTTGTAGTGTTTTAAAGTTTAGTCTATGATGTTACTAAGAGCTGTCACTGCCACTCGTACACAGGAAGTATCACGGCACTTTGCGAGCTTTAAGGCTACATGACAGCCTGTCACCATCGCTATTGCTATAGTTCAATTTTGATGCCAACTAATGGGTGGATTTAGATGATAGACACGTCCATTTGATTGCTACTTTCTAATTACCACCTATTATATAATCTTCAACTACAAAACCATTGCTATATATTCGAAAGTCACATATAATTTAGCCAGAATATTCTGGTTGACTACGGTTTGCCATTTTTCGTCTCAATGTCACCTCACCTGATGGAAAGAGACCCACCAGCCCGTAACGTAGACGTCGCCGCTCCCGGTATCGATTCCGTAATCGAACAATCAGATCTATGAATAGAGACATCGATTCCGCTTTAAAGAATCCGTGTTTATTATGTTTGCACAGGCGTAATTTTATGTCGCGGCGCGTCGGCCCGCCTGCGACCGGCCCTTTGATGGTGGATCAAAGGAGCCGCCCCACGGTCGCCATATTGGTAAAAATAACACCATTAAACCATAGAAAACATCGGATACACATCTCGGGGACAGCTTCAATATTATGAATTACGGATTGAACATTATGCTATAGTGATACATGATGCGCAGTGACGTACGACCACGTCGTTATTATTACAGGATATTTATGTCCACAGCTTAAGACAGCCCCAACTCGCACTTGGCTTAGTTCGCGTCTATTTCTATTTCCTTCAATTACAAACAATATCTAGAAGATCCTTGGAATCGATGAAATTTGGTGCACGAATAAACACCAAATTTCCACTGAAAGTCTAGTAGTCCTTCATCATCATCATCATCCTTAGGTGCCTTCTTCAAACTGAAGTAGTCCTTGCGACTTTTTTTCTGTAGTTGCGCCGTAAGTTTAATTTATCTGTTTGTTTAAGATAAATTTTTCTTAATTCGATTAATCAACTTCTATGTATAGAACGTTGATTGATACCTTCCGCCGTCACAACCGGAAGTCGTGAGAAATTGTGGCTTGTTATTAATGGTGACTTTATTAGACTTGCACTATATAGATTAATAATGCATTATTTTATCAAATGGATAACTATATTATACATATAGTAACTTACATACGAATAGGAAGTGTTATAACAAATGAAAAATTTTGTTTTTAATCTACAATTGGCTAATACTTGATCACCTCAATTATTACAGGAAGTTCAGTGACAGACAATGACAGACGAAGATGGTGAGGCATATTCTTCTATAACCAAAATCTGAACGTTGGCGGTAGATTTCCAATAAACAAGTGAGGTGTCTGTATATTTACCTGATACAAAAGGAATCCATATCAATTAGGTGGATCGATAATGAAACATCATAATTTGTCTATAAGACAGTTAAACTATTCTAAACTCAGTTTACGTGTTTTACAAAACACTCCCCTCAATAATGTGATGTTGGGATATTAAGAAAAAGCTTTCGGGATCATCGAAAGCACGACCGATAGATAAATAAGTCGATGACAATAGCGGCGGACCCCTCTCTTCACAATTATTGCTCCGGACACGCGAGAGCAGGAAAACACTTGTCTTTTCTCATACACCGTCTAGTATTTCTTTCGTCTTCCTCAACACGATCCTCGAACAAACGTTACGACGGTAACCGGTAATGACGTTTAGTAAAGTGCTTCATCCATCTCGATAACTGATCCAAGATCTTTTTTGACGATTAAATAGACCTGATAGTGTGAACCTGTGCCAGTAATGTAGCTCTAGTTAGAACTATATACACTACATCACATAACGCTCATCGCTTTGAGAAGAGATATGAAATCTCGTTACCTTAGTAACTTCAGTTAGCTTCAACGCCCTTCAAACTGGAATACGGTAATGATTGCATACATCATTGCATTGGTATTATATTGAACGGCAGTAATAGCAACTTCAGTGGTATCCATGTAGACGGTCTGAGGGAATAGAGATCTGCTCCTAGTAAAGGTGCTTATAAAACAACCATGCAGGCTTCTTAAAAGATGGACCGGCGCGTTCCGTAGGAGATACCGGAGCTCCTCCTAATGCACTGACTGAGATCACCGAGGGAGTTTTAGTGGCTATAAGCCCCGCATAACCTTGTCTTCCTTCCAGAAGCAAGGTATCTTTTAAGATTTTCCCCGCGACAAAAAAAACATCTTAGAAAATATTCCCGCCGCTGTAACTCTTAAAAAGTTCGTCCAAACTGATTGTGAAGCTTTAACTAATAGTTGTTACCATTGCGGGTTAAAAATTAAACTATTAATTAAAACTTATGTATATACGTACTCTTTATATTTAAAATATCTATTTTACTTCATTATTATTACAATGTATATGACTGAAGGCAAATTACATCCGTTAAGAGAAGCAAGTTAAAAACCGATAAAACTTACCTGATCGCCCTTCACTATACTGAAATAATCCTGTATAGTCCACGCTCCATAACTGTTGGGAGCACCTGTAGCGGTTTATTGCTTATTTATACCGCGCCTCGACTCCGGATTAAGTTATAGCCAGCCTCCCGAAGATTAAAGCTTAATAGGGGGACCGAATGGATTGATTTCTCCAAGGCGCCGCGGGAAAGCTCCGCTTAAAGCGGTATCAAGTGGCGTTAGGTGGAGCGCTGCTCGATTAATTGGTGACGCCGCGCGGCGTGGCCTGGGGAGCCTGCCCAGGAGCACATAGCGCTTCTTATACCATCGCTGTACCGGCTAGAAATATCGCAACAGAAAGTCAAACTTTGAATACGAATTTACTAAGAGAAATACATAACAATGTTAGATAAGTATAACAAAATATTGGCCCGAATAATTATATCCCACTCACACAAAAAGCTAACAACAAACTATACTTTTTTCATGTCAGCGAAAGAAAGAACGGAATCTAATTTACACGCGCCCAAAGCATATTTACTGTGTGACAAGAGCGTTGCTATAGATACCGAATGACAGACAGACATACACAATTACCATTCCATGTTTACAGAGCATAAGAACTATAACAGTGTGCATGGTTAGAGTAATCAAAAATTTAGTGGAACAACAATGTTGACGCTGGGCCCGGCTCCGAAATTAGGAAAAAAAGGAAAAGTCAAATAGAGGAATCGGGCTTATCTGTTGTTTAATTAAAAAGCGAGCGCACACACGATTTCCATGTCCCGGGGACGACAAACAATATCGCATAGTGTACACACGCAGGCTGCCCTCCTGCCATACACACACCAATAGGGGGCCTGGCCTATCTTGCCCACCTGTCTCCATTTGCTTAGGCGCTGTTTGCGTAACATTTAACGAAACTTAGTCGCACACAAATTATCAACTAATTTACGCGCCCCGACATTTTTTGATGCCATAAAGTGGGAGAATGCGACGCTCCTAAGCTTTTTACGGCGGCCTGGTGTTGACACGCGCGGCTGGCGCGGCCGGCGCGGGCAGACCAGAGCCTCCTTCGAATTGGCCGGAGGCTGGGAAACGACGCCTCGGTCAACATGGCTCTGTGTTTACAGGCGACTTGTGCGAGATGCCCGGGCTGTGCGAGTTGCGCGAGTTGTCAGGTCGGCAGCGACGCCCGCCTTCCGGCGGTGGTGGCCGGTGCCCCGATAGGCGTCGCTGCGGCGCGCTGACCAATCGATCGGTCCGCGATTGGTCCGGCGCCCGCGGGGCGGAGTCCCAACTTATCGCCGAACGATCGCCGCGCTGATAAGCTCCGATACTGACGTCACACGCATTGTTCGAACGTGATCGGCAAAACGCGATCACAAGCTTCTCCTCGCACCCTCACTCAGCATCGCAGGTGACAGACAGCTACCTTGTCATGATCTCAAAAATGTGTAAATTTTAAGGACTTTTCTAAATCATTGTTAATCAATATATAGATAACTTATTCCACCTGTTGCTTTCCGATATTCTATATTCCATGTTGTATATGTAAAATAATCTATTTGAACGCACAAACTATATATTTCACCAAAAGCTAATAAACATTCAGAGAATTGTTCAAAAGTAAAATCAATAACTTAAATTAACTGTAATATTTAACGTTAATTAGAGCAAATATAACAAGTGTATTATATGTTGATTCCAAAGATGTCCAGAACTGCTCGACTATATTTTCTATTAAGTACAATGTGTTCTCAAGATATTGAGCGCTTGAAAGACATATTGACTCTTATAGCTCATCTGATGCTGGACTCGTAGACCAGGACGAAGGCCTGATTGGCTACGATGTATTTACGGTATAACACCTACGAAAACACCAATTAACCTCCGTCCCTGGTTCCATTCCGTGCCTACAAGACTTCAATCAAGTCATCTTTTAAACACCACTAAAAATTATTGTAGCCGTTTGACAGTTCCTATACCGACATCCATATAGTTTTGAACTTATTATGTAACGCGACAAACATAAACTCCGCTTTATAAAAAAAGCAGTAGTAAGAAAACAGCTTTACAAGAAGGCAGCTCATTTAATGTGTCAACGAACATGCCGAACCTCAGCAGCGGCTGCAGCAACACGGCCCTAGTTAACATTAAAGGCGATTAATTGGAAACTCGTTGCCACCGCCGGGGCTCGGTGAGCCCTTCTCACTGAAATATTCAGTCGCTTACAGTTCCCTGAGAACACCACGGCTCAGTTCCAGATATACTTTAAAGGATACGGAGTAGCGAGATGTACGACCCTTAGTCGCAACACCAACTTGAAGCAAACAGCTACGAATGTAACGATCCTTCGTAATCGTGTCCTTTGAAGAAGTCGTTCATGTGTAATGATTGGAAACACTTCTTTGTATAGAGAATAAGAACCGGTAACAGGTCTTCTGATGGCGATTGTTACAGTTAGCAGCATCCATTACTGTAGCTATGTAGTGTTGTAAGTATATGGTCTTAAGCTTCAGTGTGATGTTTCGAATTAAACACACTGTTTACGCGAACAATAGAAACAGATCGCCGCAGCAATGCTGCACACAGCGGCGTCGCCGGCGACGGGCCCGGGGGCTCCGCCCCGCCGGGGACGCAGCTCGAATGTTTAACGTGAAACTATAAAGTGGCTCGTTGGTTGCTTGCGAATGTGCAGTTTGCGCGACTAAATCGCGTCGCACGCCCGCCGCTCGCAACTTGTGTTGGTTACGGCGGCGTCTGAATTTGGCCTCTTTGTCCCGATCAACGGGCTTAATTGGTGATATATTAAATTGTAATTAAGGGCTCCCTATTGTCGGAGGTGTGGAAATCTGGCGCTCCGGGCGAATCGATACGAGTGCCGCCTGTTGCGCGAGCACTCCGCCGATCTCGCAAATACAACGCTTCTAATACAAACTATAGTTATCCATGTCGACTGACTCCGGAAGTTAATACAAATTTATTAGGCTGTTATAGAAAAGAGCCGTGTTATAAAATCAAAGCGATTGCTTTCGTGTATACATGTCGCATCGAAACTCACAAACAAAGCAGATAAAGTTTTTAACTACATAAAGAAAAAATCGGAGACTTAACGTCTTAATATGGCAAGCGCCAGGTGAAGCTGCGCAAGCCCTAACTTGCTTAAGTAATACTCATATCATGTACTACTTAAAGGGAAAGTCAGAGTCGAGTCATCGTTTGGTTGACGATCGAATGAAATGTCGACTAGAAGTTTGCGAACACTCTTTAAAACATCATCAGCTCGGAGCTTCGGATACGTTAAATTAACATTATCAGAGGAAGCAACGAAAGGAACCCTTATCTGTTAATAGCCCAGCAAGGAGCCCCCTCAAAGGGTTCAATCTCAATAAATTTATGAAAGGAATATTGCCAATAAGGACACCGGCATATCCTATTAATTAAAATACTTAATTAATTCACCTGGAATGGGTTTAATCAATTCCTTTGCTCTCAATTTATTAAGGGACAGCTATCGGGTGACCTCATGCTAATTACGCTTCGTTTCTTTATTAATTCGAACTCAACTTGGTGATACCTTCCATCCCTTCACTTTATTATTTATGGCGAGCTTTATAATTATTATGTCCTTTTTGTAAGATACCCCTTCTGCGTAAGATAACAAGCAATCCGATCACTGATGCATTGAGATCTAAACGATTAAGTAAATTGAAACATTCCGGCAGGACAGGCACGCGAAGTGAACTCTTCGACTTCATATTCAAGGAAGTATATAGCTCATTAACTATCCACTACATTCAATTGTAGCTTAACGTATTTTCTACATTGTAGTACTGTAAACATAATAATTTTCTCTACGTATACTCACTGTACATCACAACTGATAAAAAAACAATACTTTTTAATAATCTTCTTAAACATTGTTTTACAGAATAAAACATATTTTACCAAAGGCGAATGAAAACTGTGATGTTTCTTATAGCTTCATACAGCGAAGAGGCACTTTGATAAGAAGAAACATATTTAACAAAAGTTTATTGTTTCCAGAGCAATTTAGGTTGATGCATCTGAAATAGCATAACAACCGAATAGTTTTAATGTCTATATGCAAGTTTAGAATGTTTGTTCCTCTTGTTGCAGTATGCTCCGGTCGCTGGATCTGAGCTCGGAGCGGCCGCTGGAGCGCAAGCAGGAGCCGCTCAGGTCCCCGGCGGCGCCCCGCGAGGAGCGCGTCTCGGTGGAGCGAGACCGCGAGCGCAGCACCGAGCGACGAGACCCAGGTAAGTAACCTACCACTTGCACTCACTTAGTCACCTTCAATCGCTGGATGTTGGATTACACAACCCCATGCGTTTGAAGTGACGCAGTCTCTCATCTATTCAGCCCATCGTTACACGTATTCGCTGGTGCATCATCAAAGTTGTAAACTTGCACACTCTATTATCAACTCCCTCGTTCTCATGTCAATTGGTTGGTTTTATTATCTTCTTCAATGATGTAACTGCATGATAATACAGCTCTTCCAAACAACATATTTATACTGAAGCCTCGTTTCCTTCAGCTCAATGCACTCCTGCGACGAAATCCAACCCCGGTAAAGCACAAAGGTTTACAGAAACACGGAGCAAGCCCGATGAGGGCGTTAGCTTCACCGTTCTGTGAAAACAATTCGCGTATTAGCTAGTCCGTGTCCGCTTCGCTTCTCTGACAGACGAACGGAGAACGATAGTATTAACGCGCGGAGTACGAGGAATTCCAGTTCCCACCACCTCCACACGGGCGCGCGTAACCGTCCGACGCTCGCTTAGGACTTAGAACTCTGGATGCAAACACTAAGGGCGCCGATATCTCATTAATTCGTGTACCGTTTGCTGAATGATTGCGACGCTTACGGGCGTGCGTGAACCGTCCCCCCGCTCCTCGCCCACCACTGCCCACAACCTGCCCTCCTCCTTCCGCCGTCCCGCCTCCTCGTGTTCCCGCGTAACCGTGCTCTCACCGCAGGTGGCGACGAGTGGCCGAGCACGCCGCCCCCGCTAAACAACAACACGACTCACCACAACAACAACGGCCCGCTGCCTCTGCCCCTGCCGCCACCGAGCCCCTTCCGCTTCGAGGAGCACCGACCTTATCGTTTCGCCGAAGACATGGGTCCCCTACCGCCGGGCGCCCTCGTCGGAAGACTTGGAGACTCGCTCATACCCAAAGGAGACCCGATGGAAGCGCGGCTGCAGGAAATGCTGCGATACAATATGGACAAATACGCTAACACGAACCTGGACACGCTGCACATAAGTCGAAGAGTGAGAGAACTGCTTTCGGTCCACAATATCGGGCAGCGGTTATTCGCAAAGTACGTCCTGGGGCTGTCGCAAGGGACGGTGTCGGAACTGCTCTCTAAGCCGAAGCCTTGGGATAAGCTGACTGAGAAAGGGCGAGATTCATATCGGAAAATGCACGCGTGGGCGTGCGACGAGGCCGCCATCATGCTGCTCAAGTCCCTCATTCCTAAAAAAGGTATTGAAACAATTCTCATACGCTTTGCAAATGAGCTTCTACCATTGGACTGTTCGGAGATCAATTCACCATTAACAAATCTATTGCACGATAAATATTGACTCGTTGACGAAACTCTTAACCCGGACTGATCGCGAGGAGCCACTGGCAGCAGCTCATTCCGCCGCATGTTTTGACACCGGAACATTCCGTTCCATCAATTCAGCCCCTCTAGTCAATCTTCCGAACGGTTTGGCACGCCAGCCGTTATCAGCGCCTGTCAAGTCATAGGGCACATCAATCACCGGAGGAGCCCAACGATAGCCGGATCGAGCACGGGCACAGTTAACCGGTTCCCACAAAGGATATTTTTGGCGGGGCACTTCGGAACAATTATGTACTTTGGCGCTTAATACGCTGCTTCATTTGACATTTTCGAAGCGACAGCCTCCTAATCGATCGTTAATATCCCGATCATGATTTTGTCATTAACATTTGACAAATGTTCAAAGTTATGCACAAGACTTGTTCAACAATTACCCAGACCGCAACCAGTCGCCAGTCACCAGTCACTGTGATACACCGAATGGTACCAATGCTGGACAGTGCAACAATTGTTGGGCAAGTCCATCCGTACATGTTACATTTTGGAAAGCTTTTTAATATGAAATCACTTAATTAGCGCGCGACGTAACGCTTTTAGGCAACTAAATGTAATATACTAACAATGTCGAGTACACCAGGATATGTCATTGCGACCAAAGCTCGAAGGCCACGTCTCTCTTCGCAAGCACTTTGTTTAACTACTCGCAAATCTAATTCCGCACTTATTTTAAGTTTTAACACAATTTTTTTTGTTTGCTCCTGACCTCATCCCGTTTCCCGCCATTACCCTTTCATCCCTTTTCCTGTCGCGTGCGGAAAGTGAAGGATTCTCCCCGCCCTTGGATATTGGATGGGACATGGTCAAGCCAGCGCCCCAGTTCATGGTTACACCGATAGTTCTATATCAACGTTTTCCTATCTGTTGAGATCCACCATTTTGTTTTGATTTATTTTTTGTTTTTAAGTTAAAGTATTTTAGTAAGTCTTTTGGTTAACTTACACGGTGTGATGCAGATCTTTTGAACAAATATTACATTCACATTTATCCCCGGAACTGAAACTGTTGCAAGTGAAATAATCGCCTAACGCAAATCGCCAACTCATTATTCTCTGATAATATATATAATGGTGGACTCGCAGACTATAAAATTGTCAAAAGAACAATGAGAAAGGAAGCGCACACGCACCCAGCTGGCCGCCGCGACCACCGCCGCCATTACGTGTAGCAGTCTCTATTAAAAAAAAAAAGTAAAAAAGCAATTGTTTTCTGTAGATGCAGCCAACGGTCTAGCGGTTCAAAAATTCCGAATTATTTTATCTTATTTCTTTCGTTTAATAACTGACCATCCTTTTCTTTCATTACTTTTCTTTTTACGCATCGCTTTCGTTTCGGCAGTTGTAACAGCGGAGTTTGCGCGCCATTATGCCGCGAACGGACGTTATTGGGAGAAATTAAAAAGGGAAACAACAGGGCGCCGTACATATTGCTGACGCTGACAGAGCGCCACGTATAAATCGCGGGAGACAATGGCGCTGCGAGCGTTAGCCCCGGGAGCAATGTCCATCGATGGGACTCCGCTCGGATTGGAACCGCGATACCGCCCCGCCGCAAGGGTCCGCTGCTTCTTATTACAGACTGTACGCAGCTTTTGTTTAATCAAACGGAAAATCCGACGGCCTCCGTGGCGCAGCGGCTGGCCGCCTACCTTGTAACGCAGACGTCCCCGGCACCATTCTGACAACACTCGGAGTGGACTTTGTATGGTGATACGGTTTATTCGAATCCAGTTGACTCACTGACTGATAGATACCCTTTATATCGTAAATCATGAGAGGCAGAATAGTTCGTAGCAATCGTTACAACTTTATTATTGTTTTCTGCGATGATATCATAGCTCACACTTGCATTAACATCATAGCCCACGAGGAGGCGCCGCGGACGGTCACCGTCCATGGTAATGGCCGGTAATGAGCGGGCGGACGGTCGCGCAACGCCGGCGCGTGGGAACCCGCCGATACCGCTCTTTGTGTCTACCGATAATAAAGCAAACGGAACCCTAATTATTTGTCAGTAATGCTAAAGCTGATGCCAATCACTTGAACTATCCTTTACCTATACATACGCAGTCCTAAGAAACATATCCCCGAAACATAGGAGGGAGCTGCTTTGCGTCATAACTCTTGACGAAGATCATCCGGGTTAAATACACGAGATAATCATTACGTATATATATCAATATGATAACAGCAACTCATTATTATGGTCCATTCGATTTACTTTCCACCAGCTTCACTCTTGCTCGTCTCCTTGTCGTGTGGACAAATTATTTGAAATAAACGCGGTGTTAAAAGTGGTTTCAAATATTGTAAGATATCTTCATGTCATTTGAGATAACTTCTTGTACTCTACCTGCTTCCATCGGGCTGTCCACCTTAAACACCCCGCCCATCAGAACTGTGCCATTTCCATGTTTATGCACATTCTCACGCACAGTACCCGCCACTGTGCCACGACTCTTGCGGAATTCTCCCACGGTGCGTAACACTGGACCTGGACCTATTCATTTAAATTTGTAATGACAATAACACGTCAAGTTTTCTTTACACTACCAAATTGGCGAACAAGTCTTCCTGCTGCTGAGAGGTCACAGCAACCTGTGAAGGTCAGTTTCCCAGCCCTGGGTATCTCCTACAAGTACTCTGATGTAAATGTGTGTAAACATGAAAATTTTTACAGAAATTCATAAATAGTAGAGTAAGCTTTTGTAAAGGAAATCTTTTAGTTATCCTAATGTCCAGATGATCCAGATGTCCTGCAGCTTTAGCTTAGTTAAAGGACAATGTTAGTATCTAAGCAACATTTGTATCCTCTCGTATAAGGCACTCATAATGTTTATTTATCTTTTTTTGGGAGCTTTTATCTCGTAGGGATATGTCAGCTCTTATTTATGTTATTAAGATAGACAACTCTTGACGACACCTCGGTTACTTAAACTTAATTTGCGTAAGATATTTGAACACAAAGTATAAGTTCGAGTATAACTAATCTTTTTATAAGATTACTCTCCATAAAAATGTATGCAAATTTAAAATTAAGAAGTGACGTAAAAAGTTTAATGTTTTAAATATATATATATATATATATAATGAAAATGGGTTGCGTTTGTTGGCCAATCACGTGAAAACTAGTGAACGTATCGACATGGGGACGTGAGCATTCGACGCGGATTGTTTTATAGAACATTTTAATTTAGTATTGTTTACACGGTTGCTATGGTAACGGTTGCTATAAGAAATCATTTGCGGTTGCGGTTGCTCTCAGGGAATATTTCGAATATTGTTTATAAAAATTAATTAGATATTAAATTATTAAGGATCTATGAAATTCCAAAAAATATATCGCCTATAACCGTCTACAAATCATTCCATGTCGATACGGTCACTTGTTTTCACGTGATTGGCGGACAAACGGAAACACATTTTCATTATATATATACACCTTATGATTATGTTAGTTCCGTCAACGCATCACGCACAACACGCCTTAACTGTTCTGTGTAATAGTTTTTTGTATAAACACCCCTTGAATGCCCCTCCATCGAAAGGTCTCCGTACACGGCGCTTTACACACTTTCTACTTCTGACATGGAGTGGATGTTCTTTTTTTAAATGACATGACACGACTCGTCAAACTAGTGATGTTCGTTCGGTGTTTTCAATTTTGGTATTCGCGCGCATGCGCGCCGGTCGTCACACTGTGGGCGCGCGTCACACCGCCATTCGCACTTCGTCGCGGCGGAAATTAAAAGCTTTTAGTTTTTGGCGTTGTCGGGCGGACGGCGGCGCGCAACGAGTAATTATTCATTTACTTAATCCCCCGCTACCCCAATTAAGTGTGGTAATGGCTGTTTCTTGGTGTGGACACGGCTCAGTGAGCCGGCGACCGGACCGCGGCCGCGCAGCGTCCGGCCGGGTGTCGCCGCCGCGATGTGAACTCAGTCCACCACGCGGTAAGGTGGACGTAACCCTCAACGACACCGTATTTACCATTTACCATTAAATAAAATAAAGACAACGGAAGTGCTGGTGGTAGGTCTTTGTTACCGGAGACCGTCTACATAAATACTACCGCAGCGTTTATTGCAGCCGCCAAACTGTGATCCGGATTAAAGGGCGCTGTCGCTAGTGAAATTGCAGAGATAATGAGACTTCACGTAAGTCTTCAGGCGACGACTGCAATCTATAACATCCTAACTAGCGTCACGTTGTTATGGGCAGGCGTATCACTTACCATCAGGTGAACGCCTCGCTTGGCTGCGATTCATCCTTTTAAAAAATACACAACCAAACCATTTTCTACCTTTTACTTATCCTTTCGAGATAGGATACGACACAGATAAACAAAAGAGATTTGAAACAGGTTACGAACTGATAACAGCGCTTCAGTAAACGTAAACAGTTAAAAAACATAAGGACGTTCAGCTGGTGCAGGATCAGCGGAAATTGGAGCGTCAATGTTTAGACGGACTTCCCGAAAGCGCCCCAATCGTAGCGTGAAAATCTATTTTCAATGGGCCACTATCGGCCGGCGGACACCCGTCAAGGCTTTATGTACAAAGTTGAACGTCCCCGATGCTCCTTCGCCGGGCCCCAACCCCTCGCGCCGCCACCCCCGTACCGGCTCTTAGTTTAGCGCTAAGCAAATTTTAATATTCAATCGGCCCTTTGTCCGCGTCCGGTTTGTTTCGGAGTTGCGCTTTGCGAAGCTGAATGCACTTCGCATCGTGTTCGTTGTTCGCAAACTATCCAGTAAACGTTTAATTAGCTAATAATAGTAATAATAAAATCAATCCCCTTTTCACCACCGTACGACCAGACGCAAGGAGAATTGACATGAGAACAAAGAGATTCGGCTTCTCGTTCTTCATGAAAACAGCAAAAAAGAGCAGCTTGACGGCGTCGGGGTTCTCGTCCAAATACGACGTGGATGTCTTCGAGAATAGAGCGAATAAGCTGTTACTAGGTTATTGTTACCACCACATGTCATCAGGAGGAAGCATGGTTACGCGCTAACCTTGTTGATTTAAAAAAGAAACAGCCGACCACGCTGCAGCATGATGCTGCAACATATCACACAACTAACCTGTAATATACATAGATGTCATAAAATCAGATCTTATGGATTCCTAAAGTTCTTGCCGGTAAACTACGATCTACTTAATGACAAAATCTATTTTTAGCTCTTAACAGTGGTGTTCAAATATTACTGCTTGACAGTGAAGGATGCTGAAGGAAATGATCATGAGTGTAAACATTCTAAATAGCGTATAAATAGTCAGTGCAGCCTGTTGATCTAGACGCTTGTCATTATATTATGCTATTAATTGATGTTATTATATATATATGTAATGTTAAAGGCAGTAAAAATCAATATCGGGTCATGTTCAGATATTGACAAGTGTCTGAAGTTTCAGAGAGAGGTCTGCAAGTTGCATGTCCGCGGTACACTAACCAGAAATAAGCTCAGCGACGACGGTCTGTGCTGAGTGATCAGCTACTTTTTGCGTAATCTGATTGCTTAAGTTTAAAATATCTTCCTTTTAATCCTCAGTTTAAGTAGAAGAAGGTTATGAATTTGAACCTAGATCGACCTGAACGAATGAAACTAGATCTATCGAAGCTGTTTTAGTTAGAGTTCAAACAGTTTGGTTAAGCAGATTGTAAACTGTTCCGAATTGTTGCGATAAAACATTCCTTGTCATAGAAATGATTTCGCAATATTCCGGCCTACGTTAGAACGGATAGTGTTGGTTTAGGAAAAGTCATCACATGAGTAATTAATTATGTTATCAAGCGAGGTGCCGATGGCCGCACGTAACAACCTTACCCGGCTAAGTTGTTAACCCCGGAGCCGGCGGCGCGTGCGGACGCGTGCTGGAGTACTGAACAAACGGGCTCGATACATCATAAATCAAAAACTTGATACAAACACCAACACCGACATCCGAACGCAGAATAATCGCCTGATAAATTATATGAATAAATTTAAGAAAATATAATTAGCGCAATGATTGCGTTTCGCTTTATATTATAAGATATAATTTGATGAATCACTTAAAATTACAATAGCAATTGACTATCATACTATCGTTCGTTCTGATTTATTCTCTAAATTGTAAACGATAACGCCATCTTGCGCTCAGGGGACGAACCAGAATAATAACGTAAATAACAGATGAAAGTGAGTGCGTAAGTCTCACCAGAGCGTCGTAAGCGAGCGCATCTTGTGCGAACAATTATGAAATTACAATGACCGGTACAGAGATTTAATTTACGACGTAATTATAACTAAATGCATATACTACTACAAAAGACATTCCCCGCAAAAAACTCCTGACGGCAGCCACTTAGAAAGCGCCTTTGAAAAACTAAATGGCCGTTTAAGAGCATTTACACAGGAATAACTCGAAAAAAGGCCGGCGCAAAAAGTTCGGTATGCGCGCAACAATGTACAGGTAACGCCATCTGTCGGCGGGTAGTGCGCAGCGCCGGTGTAAGGGTCAAGAAATTATTTCGCGAGGAATGTCCGGCGTCCCGCGGCCGCTTTGATGGTTTCCGACGAAGCAATCAGACCTCTTTACGGGTATATTTACGATTATAATACCGTGTCTCATTATATACTTTATGATTTTGTACCTAACCGACCGTGCGGGATAATGGCGGCAAAGTAATTGTTACAGATCTCCGCGTAAACGATTCAGCGCGAAAGGGACGGAGCGACGGGAGCCATTGCTCCACCGGCTCCTTTGTTTGCTTGTCGTCCGTCGTGTTCAGTCGGTGGCGTTTTTAACGCGAGTGTTACACGAAGTACACAGCGGCGCTTAACGCAGAGGCGAGATTTGCATAATTGTTTATTTTGTTGTTGCGCGGCCAATTAGTTGCAATAATGTCCAATTAATCGCGCGCAGACGGCTATCTGAGCATGTCCTGACATTTAAACGGCTAAGATTATCAGAGCCTCCGCCGCTAAACGACTTCGGATGAAATAATTTTCGAATAAACGCTCGGCAACTTCTGCAGGTGTTAAAATTTAAAAAAAGTTAAGGTAAATAGTCCCAGTAGCATTTACCGTGTTATCTGATCACCTTCGCTTAAGCTGTTTTTGTTTGTGCCATGAATAAGCATTCACTGTCCTCTTATATTAAATCATAAAACTACTATAACAATTAGGAACTTTAGAATCACATTAAAAAATAAACATTAATGAGAAAACATACGTCATGTATTAAACAGGCATTGTGTTCTAAGTGCTTTAGCCTCAAAACACTTGTCGTGGAATTCGCGCCAATAAAATGGTAACGACGGTAAAACAAGCGCCATTTTCCCTTAATTTATGGTCCGTGGAGTTTGAAAACACGAATAATCCGGTGACGATTACATTAAGCCACACGCGCGCGCGCACCATGACACCGGACTGCAGCGCGCACGCTAAAATAAAACAATTAATTAACTTCGCCGAGGTGCGGACTCGCGGCCGTCCGACATCTTGTGTTGCTTACAGATCTCTTTAGCACGCAGTTAGTGTTGCAACGTTGTAGATTGCACGCAGTAATACGTACGGGCTGTAGACTATAAAGCGGTCCATTTCTTATCTATCAATCAAGCGGTTTCTCTTACACACCGTCCGCTACGTTGAAACTATTAGTACGATGTACCCTAACATAATAATGCAATATTTACGAAAATTTATTGATAAAGTGGACGAAAAATTGGATAGAAATAAACCACGATATAGAAACACAATGTGGTTTAATTTTAACCTGAAATGCAACACAAGACAGAGATCAATGCGCTGTTTAGTTCAAATATTTGTTAGCTAAAAAATATTAAAATCTTATTGACCCATTGGCCAATAATGTAAAATAACAGCGACTCCTCAATCAGCAGCAGAATGAAGCAGTCGTACAAATAAACATGACAGCTCATAACTGAAAGACGGTCAAGCGCAGTTCATATAACATCTGATAGTAAGTTTCTGTTATCGGGGACTGTACATACCGTCGTAGCTCATATTGCGACTGACAAACAGTAGTGCCCAAACATTACCATGTTCCGGTTTGAAGGGCGATATAGCCAGTGAAATTACTGGTGTATAGAGATTTAATATCTTGTCTCAAGGTGGCAAATAGATCATCAATGCAATGTGGTGCAGTGTATATAATTGTAAGCAGCCGCACAGTACCTACGATCAGGTAAACGACTCGCTCGTGTTGACGTATAAAAAGTTGTTCCATTTCCTAATCATAATTTTGCCATATTGTGTGTGAATGTAACCTCGTGCATATTACAGGAGTATAGTTTGCCATTACTTCGTGTAAACCGAGCACTAATAATAGTTGGAGCGCGGGGGCGGCGGGGCGTGCGCCGCGCTCGTTTGTAACTGTCTTTTTATAAGTTTCGTCTAATAAACGACGGCGTTAAGGCGTGACGTCCGCTTTGTGGAATTTAAACCTTACCCCATTAGGCGGCCGCCGCGCCACGAGCGAACAGCGCCCAGTTAACACACGGATTCTGCATAACAACCCCACCACCCCCTGCTCACCAACAAAACTCTCCGTCAAAATGCGAACAGAGTTATGCGATAGTTAAGGATAACGCGTCGACTATTCGGTTCGAAAGATGAAACTGTGATATTGCAACGTACTGACAATTATCGTCTTCAGACACTCGCAGTCTAAACAATTAACGCTGAATATCAAAAACTAAACTAATTTTAAATTCACATAATTGTTAATTAAATTTCTAGTCAAACAGTTGAACTAGATGCAAATAAACATCAACCTGTCAAATTGACCGACAGTCGAACAACTACATCCGGTTTTAATTAACACATTGGCAAAAATTTCAATTGTACAAAGTATTCAATATTGTATCTATGGAATAATGATAGTAGTGTATTCAATTTGTAACCGGAAGCAATCAAACATCCTTAAGCTCCGGCGCTGATCGTGCGCGGTCGCCATCTTTGTTTTACAAGCGTATCGCAATAGGAAATAATTGCGGGTATTCACATATTATTTGTAGCAATTAAAAGGGCTGATGTCCTGGCGAGGGCGGCGCATAACTCAGGGGCCCGTCGGCCGGACGGACGGGCGGCCGGACGGCCGGACAGCCGGACGGCTCCACTTGTCAGTTGGTACGCGATTTGTGATCGCGCAGTTCACCTCCTCGCTCCCCGTCTTACATAATTAGTTAGGATTAATGCGCGAGAGCGGATGACTTAGGTGCACTAGATTAGACGCAATTAGAAAGACCTAGGACCAACGCATATGTGGTTTATTTTATGAATATTTTAACGCAATGCTTTTTTTATCTACAATACCACAATCACATTTAACAATTATAATGACACCGCGGATGGCCAAGCTCGTCTTGAATACTCTGGTTCCCATGTATTACCGGAACTGATGCTGTTACAATACGAAAACCACTTTATTAGTCAGTATACTCTTTTTACAATAATACTGCACAAAATCTGACTCCAGAATCGAACCAGAGAACTCCGTGTTAGTGACAAAGTCCATCAGAAATAACTTGAATCATGGAACTATTTGTCTCTATATCGATCATATAAAGTTGCACTAACAAACAAACAATCATTTACCTGAATACATTTTTCTTCTTTTATATTGATAGAATATTTCTTTTCTAATGGCAAATTTCCGTTGCAAATCATTGCTGGATGGGTATCTTTGGCGGAGGCCTGTGTCCAGCAGTGGACGTCAGTCGGCCAATGATGTCGATGAATCAGATACTCTTACCAGCGCAGAGCTTATTTCTGCAGAACAATACGCGTTCAATCCTTTGCCTTATTCCATTAAAAAATGTTCTAGCGAATCAATTTAGTGCGGTAACGTGTAAACAGGCAATCAGTTTACCACGGCACAGCAGGGACGCTGTAATTAGCACCCAATTGTCAACTTAAAGGTATAAAATGAAATGTCTGATCGTGTACGAGTGTAAAGAGGTCGGCGGGTGCCGTCCGGCGGGCGCGGGTGCGGGCGCGTGCGCGGGCGCTGGTCCGCAGCCGGCCGAGGGCAGCTCGCGTGCTGCGCGCTGATCAATCGGCTTCCACAATCAATAAACAACGCCGCACACAAATCAATGCACCGCCGTCGTTACGGACCATGGAAAGTTGTTGCATACTCCGCTAGTCATACGCTGCAGCCGAACGACCACTATAAGCGGAGCTATAGTAAACTAGCTGCTATTGCACTAACTTCATCAGTCTCTGTGCCATTAGGATTTTAAGTTACGATGGCCACTTCAAGAATTCACACAACCAAGTACTTGTGCTTTTAAAATAGATGAAAGTAATTATATTTGATATAAAACAAAACGAAACGTGCAGATTCGTCCAGAGCGAACAATTAGTGTTATCGTTTGAAACGATTTCTTCCAGATAACCTTTTAATATATTATTATTGATTTCGAAGCCGTGCTCTTTATTCTTTTCTAATTTTTCCTTCTTTCAATCTCTCCATTAACCTGGAGATGATGCTGAGACAGCATGACTACCTCCACTTCTATGCTTAGAATATATTACTACGTTTGCCATATTACTTTCTGTTTTTGTTAATAAAAATCATCTTTCAACCTTTTTTATGTCGAGGGGAAAATCTTGCAAAGGTACTCTGCTTCTGGAGGCGATAGAGGCGGGGGGGCACAGGGTAATGTGGGATTTGTACGCAGAGAAACCCCCTTGATTGTCATCTTTAGTGCATTGTGAAAGGTCTCGTGATTTCCAACGGAACACATCGGTGTCTCCTTGCACTGCGCATCAGCACGTCTCAGAAAGTACCGTTACCCGTAACATTTACTATGACACACGAGACCACCTGGTACTTGTCCTCTACCTCTGGCTCGCTTACTGAGCTTTCAGTGCCGCAATCTTCAAAGCCTTCATACTCCAAAACCCCTTTTAGCGCCTTCTACGACAGGCAGAGCTTACCTTAGTCATATTCTTCGTAGCCCGAAACTACAAGGCAGAAGACGTCTTTCAACTTTACGATCCTTTAGATATGGTGCAAGAGAGTCACAGTTCAGGTACTGGCTGCGTTAATTGATTACTGCAGCAGCAAGCAGCGGACGGACGATCAGCGGCTAAACGCATTAAGCGCGTCTCGCAGCGGATTTGGTGATTGCGTTAAAAAACTTTGTCGCGCTATCGTTAAAAGTTTCAGCGGACTCCCGCGGGTCCAAGGCGACCGACACATTCATAGTCGGGGGTTCCCGACGAACTTTTTAAACCCCTGATAATGTAAAAAATATGAACCACTCCCTCACTGAACATAGCTGAAAGCCGTAGAATGCGAAGTCGCGTGCGTGACAATAAAGTCCCTAGATTATTTCTAAGCCAAAACAAAATCTGTGTTTTGGCTGTTAACGTACAGGAGCCAGAGTTTCCACAGCTAACACCCTTCACAGTCCTTAGCCTCACTGTCACTTAACTTCATGAGGAAATGAGATCAAGTTTCAGGTCATTATTAAAGCCCATCATAGATAAGAAAAAGATGAGATTTATGTTAGGCCATGGGTGACGGATGTGAAGATTATAATCATTATTATTTGTTACTCACTAAAATTTACTAACTTTGATGTACGATGCTGAAAAAAATGTACGAGATTGTTCACGTTCATTGCCGAATTTAGATGTATTCATAACAAGCTGCTTAGAATCATGAACCGAACCCTAACCGTGAGAATGTCACTCTTTGGATTTTAATTCGAGATAGCTCAAAGATGAATGCTTCAAATGGAAATTAAAATTGAAAATTTTAACTCCCTTAAGGTAGAAGGAAACTGCAACTATGGACGGAACCCGGCGGAGCGCAGCGCAAAATTGATTATTGAATCTAGTTAGGAAACTAGCGACGTCCGCACTTGCGCTCCACGCGTTTTTACGTAGCCCCCGCGCTGGGGGGATTCCGGGGGAGTGACGAAACCACGCCGTGTTACACAATAACTAACTAACACTGTGATTGTGTAATTACTTTTATACTCTTTTCAACTCAAACCTAAAATGACAGGTATTATAAGTCCTTGACATTGCAGCACCCTTAACACGGAAACGATTTTCATCTAACTATCTTTTCTTGGTGGAAAGACAATTGACTTGATTGTATCCGACGTAAGAATATAGGCTTATCAAGATTCTGTGAAATAAAATCAACTTTCATTCCAAAGACGGTTATAGCATTAAAGGTCGGTATTTAAAGACTAAATCCTAGATTTTTTCAAACCAACTTTAATCGTATAAGAATAACTAATGAGCTTAGTATTCCAATTTATTTTAAGGGTATATTCTTGTACATAGCATACAAACTTTTATATTGAGTTTTGAAACTCTCAATAAGTAGAGGGTCAGACGTCAAATAACGTTTAAGTTATAAAGAAACTCTGCCCCACAGTAATTATTGAATTGATCCATCGGTATTTGCAATCAGTACATCAACTACGTTACTATTACACATCAATGTAAACGTATAAAAATTCACAAAGTATTATAGATATCGATAAGGAGTCACGATCCTCAGCATCGAGGAACCGACTTAAGGAGAGAGAGAGACTATAGATATGATCATACTTGTTGAAGAACTTTCATGCATAACATAGGAAATATTTATGATCTGCCGAATTTGCCTCTTTCTTTGCTAGAGTCTCTGTCTCGTATCTAGATATTTAGCGCGGGTATTTGATGATGAGGAGAAGCAGCTCCGGCGTGTTTTTGCGTCGCCATCACGCGGCCTCCCGGCGAATCAATTGCGTCCGCTGGCCGCCGCTGATTGCCGTCCGACACGCGAACCCGATCACCAGCGCACGCCACCCACGACCCAACTTGGTGCGGACAAAAGAAATTCTCTCTCTAACAAACATTCAACAATCGTAAATTGTTTAAATTGTTCCTTAAATTATACATTGGAATGTTCGTCTCAATGCTAGGTGGTTTAAATCGATACTGTTTAGTTTTCTACATTAACCTCTAAAGCATCTGACATCGATACGAAGAGTTTGTATTACTGCATGATGAATAGAATACGTTAACAATCCTAAATTTGTATAATATTCGTTATCATCTAGACTGCCGTTTACTCTACCGCAAACACATTTCTCCAATTCAATGTCGCGCTATAATATTTAGCGTATATTTTCTACTGCAGCGTTATTCGATGCAACAATTTCTTTTGCATGTTATTAACAATTCAAATGCGGCCATTTTTTCGCTCCCCACGACACTTTCAGCGACCCTGAGGTCCTGACGTCCGTCCGCTCGGGCAGCTCGAATGCAAATCAGCATCGATTCCTCGTGTGACTACCGTCGCGCCCTTCTCACCCCTTTCTTCACCAACTACCCGCTGGATTTACAATCCCGGATACGCATACCCTATTAGACATATACGAAGGTAAATTACTAGCGTATGTTTTAACTGTCACAATGACACGGTTATTTAGGGCGCCCGCCTTTACTTTCCAAAGGCTTTGAATATTCATACGACATTAGCAATCAATAACAGCTACAATAGCATAGTTTTCGCGTGCACGCACGCGACGCCGTGTCGTATAAACAAATAATTTCTCCGCTTTTTATTGCCGGTGCGTTATAAAAGTAAAGGTGCGACCTTAACAAGCATAGCTGGGTACAACCGGATGAAACGACGGTTCGACATGAGCCACGATGGAAACAAATCCTTTATAATGCACCAGCCAACATTCCCCTGTCATTGTAAAAAAAAGCGCTCGCCTTTCTATTGAGCGCCGGTCCGATAAGCAAAACTTCCGTGACCGGACGGCATTAATTGAGTGCGTTTTTTTATTTGGAATATCAATCAAAAATGCATATCATAATGGGCAGCAGCAATCAGTTAAAAGTGATAGTATCGCTTCACACTTTACAGTTCCAAGTCCCACGATAAGAAATGTAAATGTGGGATCGATGAGGGAGAGGTGCGGCTCCGCAGGCCGCCATGTCGCGGCGCGCTCGCACAAAATGGCGCGCGTCGGTAACTGCGTCGGTAACTGCGTCGGAACGCAACAGTGCTTACATTTTTCGACAATACATCGAGACACGTTTCGGTAATTGTCCTCGTGCCGCACTCGGAATAACAAAATGTCTGCTGAAGATCAAAGGCAGTAATAGACGTGTGTTGAAATTTATCGATGGTTTGTATATCGGAGAGTGAATTTGTAATAAACTAATTGGTTATCACGGTCGGAGGCTACGCGGCGCGTACACGACACACATTTTAATCTACGTACCCTCACCAGTTATTGACATAACTGTTTTATTTTTATAACGCGACGATCCCTACGTGAGTAAGTTTCGTTTTACAAGAATACAGTTAAATAGATAAATTAAAAACCTCGGCGTAAACCAACGCCGAATATATTGACGAACGTCTTGGAATACTCGCATAGAAAGAATGTTGTTTTATCACTAACACGATGTTTATTTAACACGACACTGATTATAATTTCTTACAGAACATATGTTTATTTTTATTCATCTGATAAACGACAACGGTACGATCAAAGAGCAACGGGTTTTTTTATCGCATTGCACGTAAAATTATTCAAACTGGACTTGATTGATTGTTATAACTGACTCGATTATTATACAGACGGCGTACTGTCGAACACTACGGGGTTAGTCATCTCGGAATTCGTTTATTAATTGCCCAAAGCAGACACATTAATAAAGCACTGAATCCACTAAGCAGATCGAATACAAAATTAATCTGCATATATTTCATATTTAAAAAAACGCACACCCTATAAATACCTTAGCAGTATCTCAAAATGTACTTCCAGTGAAATGGTCAGTTCCCACTTAAAATATAAAAACTATTAAAAGCCGAATGCCCAATTAGGTGGACATTAAGATGTGAAACTCGGCAATTATAAAACCAAATCACGTATATAGAGTTATTGTCTAACATTTATGAGTCGGGGACCCGTGAACATTATGGTCATGTAGCGATGTAATCGGGGGCCGTGACGGCCATTTTTATAAATTTATTTGGATCACGTTCTTAGTCATAAGTCGTTAAGTCTGTGAATGGTGATTTCACAAAAAAACACTTGTATACAAAAAAATATAGCGTATAGAAGGACACGACTGTGTTGTTTGCATACCTAACGATTATCAATGTGGAACGTGAGAAAAAAATCTATTTCAGACTCCAATCTCCTTTGTGTTGCGAAGTCACAAATGACATAGGTTCTTGAAGGTATACTGACAAAGTATTTCCACAAACCTGTACTTACACATAGTTGAATATATTTACAAAGATACTGCTTTAAAATTTAGCGTGAGAAAATTTAAATAATCAACTACTGTCACACTTATTCGATGATTTCTTTCCCCGTCTTCATATGAAGCGCACATTTACTATTCACGTTTTGTTTTGCGACTTTCACAACTTTTCCACGGTTATAAATCAACACGCACATTATCCTCTGTAGGCATCGTTTCAATTATCATTATAATTTTAATAACCCTTGTTATAATTTTAATTTTGACCCACAATACATCCAGCTATATTGTCAGTTAAGGTATCTCTCGATCAGAGGCGATAATTCTAAAGTTTTTTTGAGCTGTCTATACTGGCGCCAATAAACTAGCCTGCAGGTTCACCTTTCATATATCGTTTTTTTTTACAAGTTCTTATGCGAGTCAAACTTACAAACAATTTTTATACGCTCACCAAAGTTTATTCTTGTTAATTTCCTAACTGACAGAAGAGATAATAAATTCACATTGTTACAACAGTTAATTCCATAGATGCTTAATATTACAACTCTGGACACGCACTCACAAAGGTCAGTAGACATTTTTAAGCACAAACTGCTTTTACACACTTTCTACTCTATATAACTACGGTCAACACACATAAATTTAGGTGTTTTATGTACATCATTTTATTGTTTGTGTATCAACCCTCATTCGCACAGACATATAAGACAAAATACGGCTTAAAAATATAAACTATTAATGTTGAACGTAAACCCTTATGATTGCGGTGTGAAAATCGTGATCGTTTTGAGAAGCTGCTCATCGGTGTTTTGTTTTTAAATATTAAGCGTATTTGTTTTTCAAAATAGGATTATTAATAAAAAGACCAGCTTGCAGTTTATTATCAGTTCAGACTTTAAATATTGGCGACAGTAAATACTATCGTCGGCGACAGGATGCGTGCGGTCCCCGAGCAGCTCAAAGGACAGCCGTATTGTTCTGTTTTAATGCGCCACTTCATCACAAAGACACTCTTTACGGGCTTAATCCAAATTGACGGTTTTATTTTTCAATAAATAAAATAAAACACGGTGTTCGTTAGCACTTAAACGATAACGCGCACAGCAATATGCATTTTATCGAGAATCCACGAAGGCGCATTTCGCCCTGCTGCCTGGTAGATCTTAAATACAAAGAAAAACATGAGGAGCAATTGAGGAACATATTGTCGGTTTCAAAATTAAATTTAAGAATGCAATTAAGTCTTTGTGATCCTTGAAAATGAATACGTTCGCATTTCGTCGCTTTCCTGTCGTAAAGCGACCGCAGAGCAAATATTGTTTTTTCCAAAAGCGCAAAAGTGTTGTGTCGGAAACACAATATCGACGAAAACGAAACTGCGCTCGCGCAGAACATACGGAAACGATACGAAACGAAGAATATGCAAATCCACGTTTCCTTACTCAGAAATATTATTATGTGAATAATCTATACATAGACAAATGTACAAAAAAAAGTACGAATTAGAGTATCATACATAATTATAAAGTATATATTGAAATGTTAGATCATTAACAAAAACTCTTCTTTATACGGAATCGAAATTGTAGACAATCCACAGTTTTCTAAAATTGGCACAAAAATAATTGTCTTGAGATCGTACGTAGAGCGTGTTAAGGGCACTTCATCACCATTAAACTCAAAAGCATGTAAAATTAATTACTCCTTTTAATTAGAACAACACAGTGCATTTGTCTGTATCTAAATAGTGACGTTTCAATGTGAAACCAGAGACAATATGTTGACAGAATGAATGACCACAACACGGCGTATGAGTTTCGCGCGTAACTGCGTTTGTTTATGGCCGCGCGCCCTCATTCAGCGATCATCCCGCGGGCATACGTCGCGCTGTTGTCTTAATGACCTCGCTAATTTCAATTGTACCAAATATAACTTCTGTATTTATCACTTGGCAAGAGTCTTGGCGGTTGATGCGGCGGCGCCACGAACTATGTACCGAAGCGCGACACAATTTAAACGCAATTAAAATCGCTTTTGCGATATGAAATACTGTTATAAATGGCGGTTAGAAACTGCCACGAACAGAAATAATGAACTCGAGATTCTATTACTTTAATTGACGCACTACATCACATGCACATAAGATTTGAGCTTAACGGAACTTTTTCTCTATCTCTATAATTACACCTACCACTGTAATTACTTTTATAATAAATATAAAATGTCTTTCATAGTTTCAATTTTAACCAAAATAACAATACATATTTCATTTCCAGTGGGAACAAAAGATGGAACTGTCGGTCCAAATTTCGGCAGGTCCGAAGGGGAGGGGGACGAGCGCCTTGTTCACATCCTCAATGAAGCTTCTCACATGATGAAGACTCCTACAGGGCAAGTCAACAACGATGATTCCCGAAGCAATGAGGACTCTAGTTCGCCGCGCACCCAGTGTCCATCCCCATTCTCTAATAAGGTAATTTTTATATCTTAATTATATATAAATTGAACTTTTTGAGCTTCTCTATTCTCTATCTTTGGATTTTCCATTAGTTGTAAAAAATTGCAAAACTAATCTCAACACTTACCTTTATCTTTAAGTAAAATTATATTGTCTAAAATATTGCAGGACTCAAGTCAGAACAGACGGTTGAAGAAATACGAAAACGATGACATTCCTCAAGAGAAGGTTGTCCGCATCTATCAAGAAGAGCTCGCTAAAATCATGACGAGGAGAGTGGAAGACATGAGACATAACCGAGAAGGATTTCCTGGGTAATTTGTTTGTCTATTTGTGAAATTGTTCATTACAGAAATCTACATGTTTCGTGTATCTTCAATTCTTACATTTTGCTACATATATATTTATATTATAGTGACTTTATAGTATATAATTTTTAGTGCTATAAACTCACTAAACAAGGACATTATTTAGGGACTTTATGGAAAATATGCATGTTTAGTCTTTTTGTTTTCTTCCTCGTCAAGAAACAGGAAATGAATGTTGTTAACAATATTTTTACAAGTGCAAACAAAACAACTCAATTGTCGTAATTTAAATGAGAACAGCAAATCTAAAACTAACATGTAGCATGTTTCCTCCATTTTTCAGCGGAGGAATGCCCCCGCACATGGAGAGGCCACCTGAAGATATTCGCATGGCTCTCGAAGCATACCACAGAGAATTAGCCAAAATGCAGCCCGGGGCTAATATGCCTAACATCCACAACCTTCCCGCCATGCCTCCATTCCCAAACCTCCTCGCGCTACAACAGCAGGCAATGCAAGCCAACCAGCATTTAAACGGTTCAGGCGCTGTGCAAGACTTATCGCTTCCCAAAGACAAGCACGCCAAAATAAACGGATTGACTGATAGTGATAAGGACAAACCCATGGATGCAGAAGAAGCGATACGACACGCAGGAAGTGCTTTCTCACTCGTACGACCCAAACTAGAACCTGGACAGTCCACTGGTTCATCGGCCTCAAGTCCCTTAGGAAATGCTATACTGCCACCAGCGATAACGCCCAACGAAGACTTCAGCAACTCAGCGGCGGCCAGTCCTTTACAAAGGATGGCGTCAATTACGAACAGTCTAATTTCCCAACCCTCTAATCCGCCTCACCATCCTCCTCCTCAAAGATCAATGAAAGCCGTTCTTCCCCCTATCACACAGCAACAATTCGATCTTTTCAATAATTTAAATACTGAAGAAATCGTAAGAAGAGTGAAAGAAGCTTTAAGTCAATACTCCATCAGTCAAAGACTTTTTGGTGAATCGGTGTTAGGACTGTCTCAAGGCTCAGTTAGCGATTTATTGGCAAGACCAAAACCTTGGCATATGCTGACGCAAAAGGGAAGGGAGCCATTTATCCGTATGAAGATGTTCTTGGAGGATGACAATGCAGTTCACAAGTTGGTTGCGTCGCAGTACAAGATTGCACCGGAGAAGTTGATGAGGACTGGAAACTATAGCGGAGCACCTCGTAAGTATATTGGCGCTGATATTTTATTTTTACTTCTTAACCAAACCTAAGCAAGCAATTCATCAACGCTACAGATGGTTAGTTTACTCTCGTGAAGTAAGGAAGTCTCTATTTCCCAACATTTTAATTTAATCATCCCATCATCATTATAATCATTATAATAGTATCGATAATTAACCATTTCCGTTCGTTAAATGTTAGTGGAATGTCTTTCAGCGTTATCAACATAATCTTTAAATAGGACGGTTACGTACAGCTGGAAAGTTTACTAAATCTAGTAAGCCTCCCGACTACTATCTTTTTCTTAAAAATATGCAATCATATTTTACCTTTACTTTCAGCATGTCCGCCAAACATGAACAAACCGATGCCGCCGACGCAGAAGATGATTTCTGATGCTACATCTCTACTTAGCAAGATGCAGCAAGAACAGTTACTGAACTCTGGGCACCTAGGACATCTCGGGCAGCCAACGCCACTGCTTCTTACTCCACCTGGCTTCCCGCCGCATCACGCAGTCACCTTACCTCCGCAACACCACGACAACAATAAGGAGAGGAAACCTCCTCCTCCTCCCCCACAGCCTTTACATCAACCCCCAGTGATGCGAGGTATGCATCAGCACATCTCTCCAAGCGTTTATGAAATGGCTGCATTAACCCAAGACCTTGACACACAAACAATTACTACAAAAATAAAGGAGGCGTTATTAGCTAATAATATAGGACAGAAAATTTTTGGAGAAGCCGTTCTCGGACTGTCACAGGGATCAGTGAGTGAACTGCTATCCAAACCCAAACCATGGCATATGCTTAGCATCAAAGGCCGTGAGCCGTTTATAAGGATGCAGCTCTGGCTTAGCGACGCTCACAATATAGATCGTCTTCAAGCCTTAAAAAATGAAAGACGAGAAGCCAACAAAAGACGAAGATCTAGTGGCCCCGGTCAAGATAACTCTTCAGATACCTCATCGAACGATACATCAGAGTTCTACCACTCCAGTTCTCCGGGGCCTACATCGGGAGTACCTTCGGCTAAAAAGCAAAGAGTTTTATTCTCGGAAGAACAAAAGGAAGCATTGCGATTAGCATTCGCTCTCGATCCGTACCCTAACATGCCCACGATAGAGTTCTTAGCAGCTGAGCTGGGTCTTTCGACGAGAACAATAACCAACTGGTTTCACAATCATCGCATGCGGTTAAAGCAGCAAGCCCCACACGGCCTTCCTGCGGAACCACCGGCGAGAGACCAGTCTACAGCACCTTTCGATCCTGTACAATTTAGATTACTTCTCAACCAGAGACTGCTAGAACTACAAAAAGAAAGAATGGGGCTGGCAGGAGTACCATTACCATATCCCCCCTACTTCGCAGCGAATTCAAATTTTGCTGCGCTAATTGGTAGAGGACTTTTACCTCCAGAAGAGCAGGTAAAAGATCCGGCAGGTGGTCTTGATCTCTCCATGCCTTTAAAGAGAGAACCCGATGGAGATGATTTTGAAGACGATGATGTCGAAAGCAACCTTGGTTCCGAGGACTCAATGGACGATGAATCGAAGACTGAGCCGAAAGCGGCATCAACTCCGGCGGGCAGATCTAATAGAAGAAAGCCGGCGGCGCCTCAATGGGTAAATCCAGATTGGCAGGACGAAAAACCTAGAAACCCTGACGAGGTTATTATAAACGGAGTTTGTGTGATGAGAAGTGACGACTTTAGGCGGGAGGCAGAGGAAACTGTGAGGGTGGAACCCTCTCCTGTACCGAGAGAAACCTCCCCAACACCGTCCCCTGCCCAACCGTCACCTCACACACACTCTCCGGAAGTTCTTCCGGAAGATAAAATCAAAACGGAAACCGAGGACGACCGGTGGGAGTATTAGAGTGTAGTCAATGTGATAGTGAACTTGCCGAGTGTGTTAGCGGTCGAAACGGGTCTGTGAGTGTAGTGTAGCGCCGGCGCCGCGCCGGGTGGATCTCCACAGGACGGTTATTTATTGAGTTGACTGCGTCCAAAGGATCAGCGGGCGACGTTCAGTGCAAACTTCGTCTAGTTAATTGTGTTTGTTATAATTCGATTGTAAGGCCAAAGACTTTGTAAATACCCTCTGTTAGCTTCTCGTGATAATGCCAGGCATATGTCCTACTCGGACGAGAAAAACTTGCGATACAAAAATTTGCATTTTGCTTTAATTTTTTTTTTACAAAACTGTACCCTGATTCGGTACAAAAATCTGAGTATTTTTAAGTTAGGACTTATGATTAATTCGTTTATTGTAAATAATTATACCAAATATGATCGAATGTCGCCTGCGAGCCGCGGCTCTGTACATACGTAGGTAGGCTAGAACCACTTCGTACAGTGTAAGGAACTGGCCGCCGGTGGCGAGGGCTGGGGCTAGGACTAGGGCTAGGGAGGTTCATTTATTTGTTAAATAAATTTTAAAGTGCAATCAGATGTAAATTTAAGCTATGGTCTAAACTGAACCCCAGTTGAAAAGTATTATTATGTTTATATGAACCGCTAAGGTTTGAAATATTATAATTGGGTTACATAAGTTTTACATTTAAATTATGAATGTTTATTTTATACTATTCTATGTTTTTCTATACGTTAGTTTATACGCAGGCGGAGCGCTCAAGTCGAGAGGTGGACAGCCGGGGTCGCTGTCGGTCGTAATTCCCATGGACTACTTATTGTTTCTTTTTTAATCCAGCCGTTTACTGTCCTTAGTTACACAAACAGCAACTCTATTCATTTAATACAATTTAGAGGACGTACAAATCTAGAAGCAAGAAACACTACATTTAAGCAAAGTTAATGTATTGCTTGTGGTTATAGTTTTATTTTATTTTAGCAATAAATTTGCTTTATTCTAATTTGGCCTTTTCTGTTGTTTTATTTTTGTTTCGTTTCCTTACTTTTCCTTATTTTATTAGCGGATAGGAACATATTAAATGTATATTAAAGTTAAAGAGGAACCGTACTCCTTGCATCAAATGTATATATATAGATCGAGTTATTCCTGTAAATAAAATGCCACTTTAGGTAGAAAAATAGGATTTAGGTAAAAATACACTAAAAAAATAATAAGCAAGAAAATTTTATTCGTGAATAATTGAAATTTAGTACCAAAATGAATTGTCGAACGATTTATGTTAACAAAGTTTTTGGTGTAGAATTAAAGAAGTAGCCTTCGGAGACGCGATGCCAAATGAAGACAGTTTGAGTAAAAGTTTGCCAGGTCGAAGTTAGAAACGGCAAATTGTTTCAAAACAACGTTCAGTTTTAGGTCTACAGAACACCATACATATCGATGTTATATAAAAAAATATAAACCAATAAGATGTAGTGTAAGAATTAGTCGTAATAGTCAATATTCCAAGACCTTAGGCTGTTTAACAGTTTTTAATAAAATTCATTTAACAAATAAATGTCAGATGAGGAGTTTTTAAGTTCAGAGATTATCGATTGCTTTCTTCTATGTTTTCCGTCATCGAGCTTTTGCTTTTTGAGAGTATTTATATGAAATAATATTATTGTTGTTATTGAACGGTTACCGAGTTTGTTTTGGACAAGTTCTTTTGTTTATAGTTATTAAATACAAATGTAAAATATTTCATAAATAAATCAACGAAAAAGATGCATTGGTTCTTATAACTTTAAGGGGACAGTGAAATAATTATACAAACAGAAAATAATTAAATTCTATCTATATTTATGATCTATTTTTATTGTAATGAAATGAATAAAATTCACGCCAATAATTTATTACATTAATTACGATTAACCTAAATTTCTCCTTATAAATTTACTGAAAGTGTATAAACCCTTTATGTGCATTAAATAATAAATTTAACACAGGTCGCGCTCCGTTAGTATGCGATGGAACAAACTATAATAAAATAGTGGATTTACCGCCTATTCGCAACTCTGAAAGATTTATATTAATAAATATTAGCACGAGGCCTGAATATCTGTTTTTATTCGCTTAATTCGGAGCATACTCCAAAACATTCGCGGTAACCTAGAAATAATACGCCATCTTGTATTTTATTGTTCTGTTGACGCGGGCAGTAGTGACGCGCGGTGTGGTGTACATACGACGTAGCGTATAGACGGTTATTATACGTTATCTCCATTATAATATAAAAATAGTAATTAAAATTATAGTGATAATTATTATTGTTCATATCATAATATTAATAATAATAATGCTGAAACCATTGTCTTCTTTCTGAACAATTTCTAAAGTTATTAAATTAAAAATAAAGAAATTGCTAATCGTTCCTTGTTTTATTTTAAATCACTATCCTGGATTTCAACATCTTTCAGGTCCTTCCATCAACCTCTAATTTTTTTTTACTATAAGCAGCATTTATCTCTGTGAGATTGTGTATATATATATATATATATGTTTTACTTTCTTATTCAACTATGCGACGAGACGAGCGGGATGTTTGCCTGATGGTAAGTGATACGCCTGCCCATAACAACTTGGCGCTAGTGTATATATTGTACACTGCACCATATTGTATTCGTCATCCTGAGACAAGATGTTGAATCTCATTACCCCAATAATTACCCAAATTACCGAACCTTTCAAACCAAAACATAATAATTCGCCGGCTACAATGTGTGTAGCGGTGCTACCCACCTAGATGGTCTCCGGTAACAGAGACCACCAGTATTTTAGTTCTCTACCTATGTAGACTCATCGAAAGATCTCATGGAACCTTTTTTTTATGATGAAGTGGGCGCCGTTACTTTGACAAGCAAGGCAGCTTCATCGAACTCAGGGCTCACGGATATGGTATCCGCAAGGGAAATAAAAAATAAAATTAAAATTAAATAAATAAATATTAAAAATAAAACACGTACCAAATAATTGCAGAAATACTAAACGAACACAAATTTAAATATACACATATATATGTACATAAAAGAGGAAGGAGAAAGATAAGATAATATTGGATGGGGAAGGGTTAAAGAGGTGGGAAAGTGCTTTGGAACCATAAGACCTATATAGTATAGGGCAGCTAAAAACGGATCTTACAAAATTCCTTCCCCAGAAGATGTTAAAGCCAGCAAAGCGAGTAGGAGCAGCAAGTTATATCTAAAAAGAAATAAATAAAATATCACACAGAACATAACTTTTAATTTACTGAAATAAATGTTATAACAATATATTTTAATGTGTTTACGATTTTGTATTCTATAAAACAAGACAAGTAATAGAGAGGTCGCGCGACTCAATATGCTCTTGGGGATAAATGAGCAGACAATATATTCTTCAGATAACCTCTTCCTCATTAAATAATTTTACACACAGGACGATGTTTAGTAGCAATGTCTGCACACAACTGTCCGACGAAAACGACCTCCGAGATCATCGTGTAATAACAATTCAGAATATCGCTGATCTCTGCAGAACAGAGGCGCTCTATTGGTTTCCAGCGCCACCTGTGCCGTTCGATGCCACTCACATTCCCACCAGGTCGTCGCTGCACTTGCCAAATGGTCATCCTACTATTTAATTAACTTCTCACCAATAAATTCTTTTTATTTCATTTATAAAAAAGCATAAAAATGCTCGCAATAAACGTTTCTTGTAAACAAAATGAAGGAAACAATAACCAAACAATTATATAACCAAATTACTTTAATCCACCTCCTCGATCACGGGCCCGTCGTCGCTGCTTCGCTGTCGCCTGCCGCTGCTGGTGCGCAATCTCTGCATTAGCGGTGCACATGCTCTGGTAACTTCTTTCAACTTTTGCTCATATTCATCCTTCTCTGCCAAAGAATTGCTTTCTAACCAACGTAATGTGTCGTCGCATTTCCTCCTCGCCTGTGAACTTTCTCCTGCACTGATTTTACTACCGGCGCCGTCTAAAGACTGCTTCACTTCGAATATATAGGTTTCTAGTTTGTTCCGTGCCGCAACACGTCCTCTTTGCCTTTCGTCATCACTTTTGTATGTTTCAGCATCAGCTAACATTTTTTCGATTTCAGCTTTTGATAGTCGTCCCTTGTCATTCTTTATCACAATGTTCTTACTCTTGCCCGTGCTGTTTTCTTTAGCGGATACGTTAAGTATACCGTTAGCGTCTATATCGAAAGTTACGTCGATTTGCGGCGTGCCACGTGGTGCCGGAGGTATTCCGGTTAGATCAAATGTACCTAACAAGTTGTTATCTCTGGTCATAGATCTTTCCCCTTCGTAAACTTTCACCGTGACTGCATCTTGATTATCAGAGTAAGTAGTAAACATTTGTGAATGTGTACAAGGTATCTTAGCATTACGTTCGACTATCTTCGACATCACACCACCGGCAGTTTCGATACCTAAAGATAGGGGGGTAACATCCACTAATAATACATCTTGGATCTTGGAATGACGCTGTCCGCTGAGTATGGCCGCTTGAACTGCCGCTCCGTAGGCGACGGCTTCATCTGGGTTGATAGACAAATTTAGTTTTTTGCCGTTGAAAAAATTTTGAAGTAAATTTTGTATTTTGGGTATGCGAGTTGAACCACCAACTAAAACAATATCGTTAATTGAGTTTTTATCCATTTTAGCATTTTTCAATGCTTTTTCGACTGGTTCTAAAGTAGTACGAAATAAATCAACGTTAAGTTCTTCAAATCTTGCTCGTGATATCCTTGAAAAAAAGTCAATTCCTTCATAAAGGGCATCAATTTCAATGTTTGCTTCAGTACTAGACGACAGTGTCCTCTTTGCTCGTTCGGCCGCAGTACGTAAACGTCGAAGTGCTCTGGGATTCGATTTGAGATCCTTTTTATGTTTCCTCTTGAACTCATCTGCTAAGAAATTTACTAGCCTAATGTCAAAATCCTCGCCGCCGAGGTGAGTGTCGCCAGCTGTCGATTTTACTTCAAAAAGTGAGCCCTCGTCGATTGTTAGTATTGACACATCGAAAGTACCACCACCCAAATCAAAAATAAGGACATTTCGTTCCCCTTTTAAATTTTTATCCAATCCATAAGCTAAAGCAGCAGCAGTAGGTTCATTAATAATACGCAAAACGTTTAACCCCGCGATTGCTCCAGCATCTTTAGTTGCCTGCCTTTGTGAGTCATTAAAATAAGCTGGCACAGTAATTACCGCGCTCTGCACTTTAGACCCTAGATATGCTTCAGCAACATCTTTCATTTTTAGTAGGACCATGCTACTGATTTCCTCCGGGGCGAATTTCTTAGTTTTACCCTTATATGTCACTTGTATTTTAGGTTTCTCACCGTCATTAACAACCTGGAATGGCCAATGTTTTATGTCTTGTTGTACATTCTGATCGTCATATTTTCTGCCAATTAAGCGTTTGGCATCAAAAATTGTATTTTCAGGATTCATGGCTACCTGATTCTTAGCTGCATCTCCGATCAATCGCTCTGTATCCGTAAATGCAACGTATGATGGTGTAGTTCTATTGCCCTGATCATTTGCAATAATATCCACATTGCCTCGCTGCCACACACCGACGCAAGAATATGTTGTCCCTAAATCAATACCTACGGAAGACATGTTTATAATTGTTTTGTGGTTCACATTTAAAAGCGCAAATAGTTTTATATTTTTTAATTGTTATTTTGTTCATGTATATAATTATTCTTGGTGACCAGTAAGTTCTTTAGTCAATAACGATATTTGGAATATCAATTTAAAGTTTTTATAAATTTAAAATTCTTCATTATAAATAGTTATATTTCATTTATGTCCAGAAAAATTATTTAGATTTTTTTTATTAATTTGAATTAACTATAACTATAAGTAATATTGTCCTTTGTGGCAAGTTTCTGTTCTCATCTGCCAGCTGTCAATAAGTTCGGAAAAACAATAACATAACCTGAGTAGTGGTATAAGTAGCGTTTCGCTGATTTTTAAATTGTAGTTTAACATACAGATATAATGCGATACGCACAACTAGTTGTAGGTCCTGCAGGCAGCGGAAAGGTAATTAAGGAGTTTTTGGCAATTTCCTATCGACATAGTTGTAAATTAGTTTATAAGGCTTATGGTATAAAGCTAAGAAATCAATATCTACAGCTCAGATTACCGAAAACCTGCTATATTTCTTTGTGTATTACGATTTTCAGTCGACTTATTGCTCTACAATAGTAAAACACGCCAACGATTCCAAAAGAACTGTAGATGTCGTAAATTTGGATCCAGCAGCAGAATATTTTGACTATGAACCTCTCGTGGATATCAGAGAACTCATTCACCTGGATGATGCTATGGAGGATGAAGAATTGCAATTCGGACCTAACGGCGGCTTGGTTTTTTGTATTGAGTTAGTATTTTATAATATACAAAAATCTAATATGCATGAGATGATGCACATTTTTCTGAATATTTTGTGTGACTAAAAGCTAGGTTAGCATTATTTAACATTACAAAATACTAAGTTGTTGTTGTAACATGTTTTATACAATATATTGCACTCATTTAAATATGCTACTTGTGATATTATATTTGTGTTCATATATAAGATTATAACTTTGAACAATACATATGATTAGAAAAACAGTGGCAAAATTTTCACTTTCAAATATGTGTTATGCTAAATTTAATGTATTAGTCAAAAATAAATGTTTCTGAGCCTAATTGTGAAATATTTATACTCATAAGTTGTGCTATATACACAACTTCAATATTATGTATACAATAATTAAAAAAGTATAAATCCAGTTTTAATTTATTTCAGAACATTGCTAGAGAATAGTGATTGGTTAGAAGAACAGTTAGGAGATGTGGACGATGACTACATTCTTTTCGACTGTCCGGGGCAGATAGAACTCTATACACACCTCACAGTGATGCGCAAGATTGTGGAACTGCTTGAAGGCTGGAATTTTCGGATATGTGTTGTGTTTCTAATAGACTCACAGTTTATGGTTGATGGTGCAAAGTTTTTATCAGGTAATATTTATTATCCTTATTTACACTCACTGTTGGTAGGTCTTCATTGTCATAGACCAGGAGTAGGCAAACTGTGACACCTGAACCACATGCAGTTCTTTGGTACCATACACAAATATAATTTTTTATAAAAAATATATTTAAAACTCGTTCTCTGAATCCATTAATGAGAATTAGGCACCATTTGTATCTTTCAGCCACTTCCGCTTGCTTTACGCCACACCCTACACTTGCAACAGTCCTGTTAAATTTGTTTACTTGATTGTTTGTTATTGAAGTACTATTTACTGTTCTTAGTAATGTTTAATTGTTTATATTTTTTATTTAAACAATAAATAAGTGTAGTGTATATATATTTATAACTAGTGAATTTATTGATATAAGGAAACTAACATCTTGTTTCAAGGTAATAAACACAATGTAGCATGGCTAAGGTTTTTACATCATGTTTTGTTAATATGTTTCTTTTGAGCCTCTAGATGCAGCAGCATGATCAGTGTATAGATCTTACAAGGAGGACTATGTCCAGCAGTAAAAATCTATTGCAAATGATGATTTATTATTAAAGGCTATTTTTTTTTATGTTCTCTTAAAGTGCCTTTCCGACTAGTGAAGGTTGGCGACCAGTGTAATAGTCCTTTCTGTTAATATGTTAACATAACTTAAAAATTTGTAGCTAATAAATTTATAAGGGATTTAAAGGTTCCTGCACAACAAAACACAGGACTCAAAGCAACCTCACCTGCTTATGGTGCATCCTGGTAATCAACTAATGAGGCTGTGGCTGTCACCAACCTGCAATGGGCCAATATGGTGGGAAATGGCCCAAATCACCCCATATGAACCCATAATAACAAAGGCCTAGAGTGCCCGGCAGTACTGTAGGCCATAGTGACTGTATATGGAGATATTTGGACGAAGCATATATCCAGCAGATGATTATTCTCTGATCACTAAATATACAAGACCTCCATACTGATTAGCTTCCGAAATAACATGAACATAAGTTCTATAATACCATTTATTTTTGCAGGAACAATGGCTGCCCTGAGTGTTATGGTGAATTTAGAACTGCCCCATGTCAATGTATTAACCAAAATGGATCTCCTCAGTAAAACAGCGAGAAAACAACTTGATAAGTGAGATGATAAGTTTAAACATTATTTCTATATTTATAAAGTAAAACAAAAATAAGAAAGTTTTTGCAAGTTCAATAAAGAGAAGAGTGAATAGGTTATTTTATACTAATGTGCTTTACCACCTTGACTGCAGCTCCACTTTTTATCAGGTGGGATTGTAGTCAAACAATAGGGTATATTTAAGAAAAAAATTAAATGGTAGTAGTGGTAGTCTTTGTTGCTGAAGATTGTTGATCCATTTCTACTACATATCTTATTAATGCCGCCAAATTCTTGTATGCGAACATTCATCATCATATCAACCAATGGAAGTCCACTACTGGAAAAGTCTCTTGAGATATGTTCTACAAAGACTTGGTAGTATGCAAATATTACTCTTTTAATGTTTATGGTAACAAAACATTACAATTTTCAAAATGACATGTACAAAGGGGTGTAAGGGTTCCGGCACAGCAACTCACATGACCCAAGCCAACCTCACGTGCTCGTGGTGCACCATGCTAATCATCAGACCAGTGCTCTGGTTCCCATCTCCCCGCATTAGGCCAGCCTGGTAGAAAACTGCCTAAATCCCCCCTTATAAATCCCTACTAGAAGTTGGAATCTTTAGGGAAGACCAATGTCCCACAGTGGACATCTATCGGCTGATGATGATGATATGCACAATATATTGCAGTGTATATCATTGTAATAAGCACTCCAACTAGATGGAGCAACGATATCCACAATGCAGCAACTGAATATATGTCAACTAAAACCTGACAATGTATCAATTTATGGAATTGCAGCAAAATGAAGAGATTTTTCATTGTGATGGGTTTGAGCCTCACGTTTTTTTTTTTTTGACTAGGTGCAAAAGAGAGAATTTCACCTGATAGTAACACGTTTACCCATAACAAAGTTGCGCTAGTTATGATGATACATTTCACCACATTGTGCTCTCTTCTATGAGACTTAACATTTGTAAGCTCTCGTTACCCTAGTAATTTCACGAGCTACAGCACCCTTCAAACCGGAACACAGTAATGTTTTGTATTGCGACAGAAATAGGAGCTACAGTGGTACTTGCTTAGACAGTCCTCGGCCACACAGACCTACCACCAATAGACCAGAATATAAAACCTTCATAGATTAATTACTTCATCATCATTTTCAGCCGATAGATTTCCACTTCTGGACATAGTCATCCCCTAAAGATTTCTACATATATTACTTGCACCTTATTTATCCTTGGGCTTCTTATACATGCACCTTGTCTACGTCACATCATTATGTTTCAGCTACTTAGACCCAGACCCACACATCTTATTAGCCGAAATGAGGAACGCAAATTCTAAATGGCACGAGAAGTACGCGAAGCTGACAGAGGCCATCGGCGAGGTCGTAGAAAACTTCAGCCTGGTGCGGTTCTACCCGCTCAACATAAAGGACGAAGAAAGCATAGACAACATATTGCTGACCATAGACAACATCATACAATTCGGCGAGGACGCGGACGTGAAAATCAGAGATTTCGATGAACCCAATGATAATTCTGATTAAATTTTTTTTAACATTACTTAGTTTTTTTTCATGAGATTAAGGAATCTCAATTACCTTTTAAGAACAGTATAAGTCAAAACCTATACATACACATTATTTATTAGGTTAATGACCGGAGAAACAAAAAATTTTTTGGAGTGAAACTTTTAGGATTAATTTTCATTCTACGAAACAACAAGACAAGCACGACATTCACCTGATGGTAAGTGATACGCCTGTCCGTATCAAGGTGGCGTCAGAAATATTGATATGCTGTGTATATCATTACCACAATTAGCTGTTCACCTTGACACATGTTAAGTTTCGTTACTTTAGTAATTTCACCAGTCACAACACCCTTCAAACCAGAACACAGTAATGTTTGCACACTACTATTTGGCGGCAGAAATAAGATTTGTGGTGGTACCTTAATAAAAGATCTTCGGTAACAGAGAACTACCACCAGTGATTAGGTCTTTGTCGTTGAATGGTACATGTGAATTAATTTTATGAAACAAAAAGAGAATTATAAATGTAATTATAGAGATAAAGCTGTAATAGACGGAGACAGAACATTCTATAGTTTCTCTATCCTTTGTCTTCTTCTTCTTGCTATGGTCCACAGTATACCTACTAATATTTTCTATATCTCTACATCTTACAAATTAACCAGGATGCAGATTTACTTTTACCGTATGATTAAAAAAAAATTGTGTTACCGTCACCAGTCAACTGTATTTGTTTAAACAATAAAGTCAGTTTGAAATTAAATCTTGTCATACATAATGTACAGAGGATGAACTAGGTGCTTAAGTTGCAGTATCTGCCAATCAACCCTTGGAGATAGAGATGCTGGGGGCGGGTAGTAAGGAAATAAGAAATAAATTAGATATTGGTTATATTTATATAATAACAAGAAATACATAAATAATTCATACATATAAACTTCCAGAGACATCTATGAATGAATTATGTCTATCTATAAATTTATATTACTAGTCTACTGTACTGTGATAATGATAAACAACTCATCACCACACACAAACCAATGATACCGCCATTGCGATATAAAATTCAGAAATTACGAAAATAGAAAAAGAAATGTTTTTTTTTGTATTAATATGAGAGTGAACGTCAAATCGCAAAACAATCATATTCAATTATAAACTATCTCATTTCTTTGTGGTCATTTAAGCTAGGGTACCTAAGATATATAAACCTTTAACTACTACTGGTTAAGCTAACACTAATACTAGTTTAAACTATATGAACATAACCCATAAAAAAGAGTTCTACTTAATATGACAACTCTACATTCGACAGTGTAAAAAAGCACCAGCTTTTTCAATTGGAAAAGAAATTATTTATATGAGATATAATATGCCCATGGCAGACCACAGCTGGACATAGTCTGTGGAATTGTCCTAGATTTTTGTGCGTTTTGTATAAGCTGGTATGCATATGTTTGAGTAACATTATCAGCTAAATTTATAACAGTATTATTTTAAGAAATGATTACTTTAACTTTATAAGCACTGCATTAAGTTTACAAGCATTTCCATGCCTTCTATGTTCTCTAGGTTTCCCACTAGACAATGCCTGTATTCTATACAATTTTATTAGTACTAAATCAATGTTGCTTCTTTGTACAACAGGATAGCTATGTCTAGATTTATGAAGCCTTAGTTCTGCGACAAATCATAACGACTAAACTTCACCATACTCATTACTGTTTGAAGGTAGAAGTAGTAAAGTCGCTGGGGTATTGTGATAACATGTTCAGCCTGGAGACCCAGAGAACAAAATTGATGTGAAGCTATTTCTAACCACCGCCTCTTTAGTTAGGACATATGACTATCTATCTCGCACCACAAAACATAAAAGGAGAGGCCACGCTTGAAACGTAATGGAGACCGGTTACAGATACGTCTTCTGGATGCTAGCAAGTCTGATATACCTGCACCACATCGTGTTAGTTGATTTGACACAACACTGTTTAAACTGGAACACAGTAATGTTTGCACACTTCTGCTTTGCGGCAGAAACAGTATATGTGGTGGTATCTACCTAGACAGTCTCGTGCCAATGGATATCTACCACCAGTAAACTACTTTAGAACATAAATTCAAACAGGAATATAAGATAATTTTCATAAATGAATTATTAATCAAATCTACATCTAAACAATGAGATGTAGATGCCACTAATGAAGGTGTACTTAAAAATAATTAATTATGTAATAATAATAATAAAACTACAGCACAAATAACACTAGGGTTAAGTAAAGTACATAACCACTACAATAAAATTTTCTACTCTCTGCTGGCCACGACCGGGGTATCCCCTCCATGTGTGTCTTGAAAGTTTTCTGAAATGAAATATGTTCACTCACTTTGTGTTAGTCAGTTTGAATGCTTCAAATAGTTTTATTTAAAAAAATTTAAGTAAATTTTTACTATTTATTAATACACACCAATGATGATGACATGTGGAAGAAGATTGTGAATTGAGATATGACGGCTGATAGAGGGATATGGAATAGAAATACATACTGTGCTGACCCCACATAGCTGGGAAAAGGGCAGGAGGAACAAGAACTAATACACATCATAATATGCTTTCACCTGTACGACGCTATATAGTTCGTAGTACATACCGTGATACAAGATATATAGTATGTGGTACTATATACATATGAACAGACATATGTACATATGTCTATTCATTTTCTTTGATCAAACGCTGAAGTCAATACAGGCTTTATCTACTATCGTTGTAAACTGCCTGCTATTAATATTCTTTAGCAGACTATACTAAAGGTATAAAACTATAAAGATATATAAACTTGCAGCCTCATAATTAAATACCGTTTGCGGAGGACATAGCGCGCTTAGGTCAGGGCTCCACCTCCTCATCCTGCGCGATGCTGAACACGTACAGACTGCAGCCAAACTGCAGCAAAGACCCGTGCGAGAGCAGGGCGGAACCCTCCCACGCGCCGGTTGCCCCAACCGGGCGGCTCGCGCACCGGCACTCCTCCTCCTCCCAAGTCGAACGCACTGTCAGCGACCCGTTAGGCCTGAACAACAGGAAAATAAACATGAGAGGTCGCTTGATACAGAGTTGTCATGGAAACCCGCTTTTAATTTAGCTTTTACAAAAATACATCTTCATCTTAGGCATTTTAATTATTTCTCTGTCCTACGTCCTTCCTCTTGTACCCTTTTTCATTTAGAAACAATAATTGGTTTTTGTTTTTCTTAAATAAAATCCTGCAAATAGACATAGGAATATTCTTTTCGATTGCATATTATAAATATATATATATATAAAAATAAGTGACAGTAACGTTAACAATGGTAGTTTGAATAAAACAATTTTCACACACACAGCTCTACCCTCTGTAGCAATGCTGTACCGCAATTTGTACAGAGGAAGTTGAAAACCCACAAAAAAAAGGTCAATACTACAATATATATTATGGTAAAATTAGTATCATTAAATAATTGAAAGGGTATTAAAAAATCTTGAAATGACTTTCTGAAGCGAACAAAGTCACACTGTCTTAGTTGATAGATGTGTACGAAACTAATTAAAATGTCATAATGCTCACCGCCAAATTGCACCATGTATACTTTACTGTGATCTGATCTAAAGAACACTCAAGCGAGTGAGAATTATAATCTAATGAGAGACCTCTTTTTTAGTTTATTACAAGCCCGAAAATGGTTTTACTGTACAGCACCGTCCTGGTCGTATACAATAGTTAGTATACAGTGTATTTCAATTAGTACTTAAGGTATGATGTGATACCTTTGCGGCGTGGGCCTTCTGCTCCGCACAAGGTTGCGAAGGGCAGCCGCGCGCGTCTCCGCATCCTGCTGTGCGTCTGGAGCGGGTACTGCAGGAGCGGCGAGCGTTGCGGCAACTTCACCTGCCGCTTGACGCTCCCCAGGCGACGCATCGCATGTATACAGGACACCATTAACACGGCTACCCCACTCCGAGTAGTTGATCAGTTCGAAGTGTCCCGTTACCTGCGCACACAACAGGCAAACTAATTATACGTCTATATTTTAAAAATAGTCATCATCGGCTTATCTTTGTCTAATACTGGACCTAGATGTAAGTCATTGGTTTATGCTATGTACACTCCACGACTTTGCTTACCCAGCAACATTCGATCTTTAATTTAGACAATCGTGACCACATCACAAAGTTTAAAATAAGTACTGCATTCTGCAAAGTCCGAGATTCCCTATACCTAATAATTTTAATATTGCATACCGTATATGGCACACCGTCCCTGGCACTTTACTGTCTCACAAATATGGGATACGGGTACCGGTAAGCTAGTATACGTGTACGATCACCTCATCGCAAAAGATGACTGCGTGATGCGGCGCCGCGTGACGGCAGCACGATGACAGCGGAACGTCACAGCCGTGGGTGCCCACTGTGATGCTTGACATGCTCATCGGTATCGGTGTGCCGATGCTCGCCTCACCTCCGTGCCTATTAATAATCATGGTTATCACTAAAAAACACCGCAACTATTGCTGCGCACAAAATCCTATCGTCAAACATATGAAAGCCGACCTGAAGCTTTACACACAAAGAAATAACGTTTAAATTATTTTGTGTGGAACAATGAATCTTAAAGTATAAAAAACTTATATGTAAAATATAACCTGTCTGGCTTGACGGGACAAAACGTGGCGCGGACCGGTACGGCAGGTTGCAGGCGAAGGCGCGGCGAGAGTGTCGGCTGTGTGGCTGACGGGGTATGCGGCGGCGAGCCCCACACCAGCCGCGCGATGCGTTCGCGGTCCGCGCGCGCCAGCAACTCGGAGGGCAGCGCGGTGCTGCGCACGCCCAGCCGCGCGAGACGCGCACGGTCCACACCACGAAGAAGGCGCGCGCCGATCACACCACCTTCGGCAGCTGCTGCCGCGCCTCCGCACCCGCGCCACCGCCCCGTGCGTGCCTCCCCGCACGCTATCTGCACATCACATAATGTCACATTGTATCTACCAACAGTCTTTAACCTAATGATACCTTCCGACTGATCGAATGTTGTAAACTTTTAATTTTAATATTATTCTTTCTCGATGTTGGTTTCACCACCTGTTGCAGTTGTTGCCAAGCGAGTAGCTTGACTAGCCGCTCGTCGAGTTTATGCAGTTGATCTTCTACAGTAGCCAGCAACTGCTCCACGTCCTCGTCGGCGCGGAGCTGAAGGCGTTCGCCGCGCGTGCCGCGCCCTCCGCTGCCCCACCTAACCGCGGACACCCGGCGCCGCTTCACCTTGCTCGTCAGGTATTCGAAGTCCGAGTCGGACAGTTCACTGGATGACTCACATGTTTCTTCCTACATAAAATGTAATTTACAAATAGATAATATTAGTAGATTTTTAATATATCTAAATGGAAACGTGAACCAGAATTACGTTTCTCTGCGCCATGTGAAATTTTTGAACTCAGTGGGACTACTTTCTATATTTTCACCGCCTCCTGAGTATAGATACCAAAGAAGAAAAGTAGTAGCCAATGAATTAGAAGTGACAGAACAGGAAATATTAAGAAAAAAAGGATGAACACAAGAATATTGTAGAAAAATTCTATTTTTGAAACCGGAACAAGCAGCTGAAGTAAGAAGATTTATGGACCATTTCATGTTGGCACAAATGACAAATTTTATAGATAAACTACAAGTAAGTATATCTTTCGCCAATATAAGCTGAACTTATATATTAAAACATTAAATACAATGCTTAAATGTATAATTGTCACTGCTAAAAAAATAACCCTGCATTGAATCTCCATTTTTCCGTTCCATTTAGATGTATTCCGAAAATGTTCAAGACATACAAATTGCTGGTATTCTATTAAAAACATCAAGATAAATACGAAGTCAACATCCCAATTCATCAAGCTACTGTTCGTTGTTAGTTCTTGTCGAGGTACAATACTTTTCCGCGATGATTATTTGCATAATAAACGTGATTTCTCTGCTCTTGTACATAATAAAATGTATAAACAAGATCCTATCTAACCTAACAATCATGTTAATATGAATAAAGTTCAAGTTGCTCATACTCTAGATGTTATACCTTGGGATGTGTTATGGCCTCGAGGTCATCAGCGGCGTCCTCCTCACTAGCGGCGCGTAGAGGGCACACGCCCTCCACGGAGTACTGCGGACAATCTGTGTTCAAGCAAATCTGTCGTTTGCCGGACTCTTCCTCCTCGTCAGACTCCGAATAAGCGCCGCTCGCCTTCAACTTCTTCAACACTATGAAGTCAACTTTCATTATAATCTAAATCCTGATTTTAGGTGCCTTTAAGCAATTTTAGAAAAAATAAAAATTATGTAATTACTGTCATCGTCACTAGACAGAAGACACCTACATCTGAAGATATGTTTCCTCCAAAGATGGCACAACGTAATCTTCAGGAGTTCATATACCTGGGCTCAGCAAAACTATCAATGATGCTTGTAGCAATAAGCGAGAACTATTTTAACCTTAGATGGCAATGTGATCTGTTCACGTCACTTAGGATAATTTAATATTTTAGGGCATAATGTTTAACCATATTTCTCTTATCATACAAGACTCTCTTTCTATTCCTTCATAATTCATTTATGCCCCAACTACTTTAGATCTTCGCATTTACATAACTAAATCCCCTATGATATTATTGGTATTAGAGCTATAATGGATATTATTAGGTTTAATTCATCACGAGCGGCAAGGTTTTGCGCTGCTCGTAAATGTGCAGGGTACCTGCTGTGCAACGCACGTGCTCGCGGCGGCTAGGCAACAGCGGAGGCGGGCGGCGATAGTGCATGCGCACCATGCCTGGTACCACCACACGCCCCCGCACACCGCTCGCTTTCATCCTGCAATTATATAATTTGGAGAGAATGTAATGGTCAGTGATGATGTTGCTATGAAAGTTCAAGAGCAAGGCAGTGCAATATCTTAACATGGAGAGAAAAAAGCAAAGAGAATATAAATCAGTTTTGTTACCAGCTATAAAAGTTGATCTTGTGTGTACAAAATACATAAAATTCTGGAATGTATAATGTTGCAGATTGAAGTCATCATGCTGCAAACCTGAACGCGGGACGTGCCCTCCTTGCTCGCCGAATGAAGTCAATCTTAATCGCGTGCTGATCCACCGGCGCGGAGAACTTGTCCCACAGCGCAACGCGCTCTGTGGCTGAGATTGAGTTCACCAGCTTCCAATCCTAGAACACCAAGATTTGCATTATCGAAATCAGTCTTTTAAATATAAATGGTGTGATCCTTTGTATTTGTCTATTACATATTTTATCGACAATAGGCTTTAAATTTGATTTTCACTGTACATGATGTTAAATCACAATAAGGGTTTGGAGCTTGTCGTGAATATTTTGATAATAAAATAAGAAATGAAGGAAATTATATTCATCAATAGAAGAAAAATTTGAAAATAATATTACAAAACTAAAATAGACTATAAAACAAATAATTAGAACAAGAAGAAGAAGAAGTAGCTATAGAACAATAAGATACTTGAGTTATCTACGTCAAGAAAAAACATTAAACATAAAAAAAACTTGTAGTTTATTTGTTGACAATTAAACACAAGGATGCCTTTTGTGCCCAATGTTTTACTACCCGGGGTAGCAGTTAACTAAGCACGATCGAATACAACCTACTGCAATAAAATTTTCCAATATAATACCTAAAAACTTAAAGGTGAGAAAGAAAATAAAAAGCTATAACGCTCACAATATACTGCTCCACGTGATTGGGACACATCCAGCGGCCGGTGGGCAGCGCGGTGAGCGGCGGGTCTAGACAGTCCTGCAGATAAAATAATTTACAATATTATATACACATACTGTATAATTTTTGAGATCTTACCCTCTCTTAACACTTTGGGGAAGTAAATTTATGAAATCAGTTTCATATCCCCAAGATAGACAGGTATTATAAATGTGGTATCATTGTTGCCAATGAAAATCCTAAGAACTAACTATTAATGAAACTTAACATCATAAATTTCAGAGTGACGAGGCTAATGCGTCAAATTTGTGCCAAATAGTTGGGGTAGCTCACTTTCTAACAAGTGAGAGCACTGTCCGTGTCCACGCTTTATAACCTAAAAAATCCACTTTATAATGGAATGCTCATAAAATATCACATATGGTCTGAAATGAAAAACTAAAAACATAAGAACATTCAAAAGCCAACAGCAGAACAAATATACAGTGAGAGGTTTTATTTATGCATCGCTTGAAAGACCCATTACCAATTCGCAAGTGCTGATCTGACCTGGTGGAAGAGCAGCGGGCAGTAGTCGCACTGCAATAATGGTGCAGATTTGCAAGTGCCGCGGCACACGTAGCACGCCTTAGCTGGCAGTGGCACGCAGCCCCACGCGTCCACGCTCACCACCGACGCACTGCCGTTTTTGCTGCCCTCTGTCAAAGTAAACGCTGCGATCATACATAGTTTTATATTATTTTACAAAATAGAAAGATGAGCACAATGATAGCATTTAATATGTATATCCATACTGCGGCTACAATATGGCTCCACTTTAGGTAGGACATAGAAGACACCATTGAGTTCATTGAATAATGACAAGATTTTAAGTCCTATTACCCCAGCAATTTCATAAATTACAATGCCCTCCAGTCTACAACATTATGTTTACACATTTGTTTGGTAGCATAGAGACATGGTAATGGTAATTATCTATACCATACCGAAAATTCTTGTGAAGAAAGTCATAACAAATCTAGAATAAAATCAATAGATACTGTTATATATGTAAATATATATTTTGTTAGTTAAACTTCAAGTAGTCTAATGTCAGTTAGTTCAAGCACTGGTAAAATAATTATTTGTCTAATATCTAGTAAAACATTTCAGAAGCCTAAATTTAAAGGAACAAACGAAAGATTTGAGGCAAATCAGTAGAATGTTAAGTTTGTTTTCAATTTTCCTTTGTGCTTTTCAATTGCTTTAATTTCACTGAAATTAATTGAAATTAGATATCACTAACATTGTCTACATATACAATGTTCTAATATGAATTGTAGTTTAGTAATTGTAAAGAGAAAATTAATACCTTTTTCAGTTCCTGGAAAAATGCAAGGAATCTTCATTTCACGGGGTAGCTCAAATTGCTTAGGATTCATAATTTTTGCAGCCTTCACAAGAATTTCCATTGGTGACAGTTCTTTCTTCTCTTCTTCTTCCTCTGGCTCTTTGCCCTCATCTTTACTTTTCTTCTTGGCTGATGAACTGGCTCTACTGTTACGAAGTGATCTGAAGGTGATGAATTTTAAATTTGAATTAGGACATGGGCAATATTCAAACATTTTACTAAAAGACATAATAATACAACACTAATTAGACATGATGGATATTTCAAGTGTAGTGTGTATTGTGATTTATGATGAGTACAGCATTAGCTTCAAAAATTAGCAAGTTATTAAATATATCCTTATTAGGAGTATTTAGTCATAAAGTCTTAATATATATCTATCACCTAAGAAATAACAAATAGAGACTAAACCTGTTAATTAATATTAACCTGGTTTTTTTGTCATTATCGGATTTGTCAGCAGGCGACTGTGCACGTGAGCCTCGTGAAGTGGACTGGTGTTCATCACTTGCTCTGCACTCTCTGCAAAGCCATAGTCCTACTGGAATGTCACTCTCCTCTAATGGTGGATCACTGTAAAAAAAGTTGTATAAAAAACATGTAATCAAGATGTTCAACTTATTTTAATAGTTTACTTTCCTTCCAAGTTATATATAATTTACAGTAAAATCAAATCATTTTTTATTTTCATCTATCATACACATATAGTGTGATTACACACTTTATTTCTACATCAGTAACAAAAAGTACTAACACTAAGTTAAAGTACTAAAATGATTAAATTAAAATTTAAGTGTCTTTCTTCAAACAAAACATAACCTAATTTGATGATGTCAGCTTTAGGGAAAAGATAGCAGCTTTTCTTATGATTTTTGCCAACATTCACCTTCATTTCAAGCATAGGAAAAATATTAATAACTAAAAATTATTGTTAAGTCTGACAATTTGATGGATGCCTATGCAAATAGTGCACTGGCATCCATCAGTTTTAATGTATACAAATTGTCAGACTGTTCATGCAAATAGTATTAATAAAAAAAAGAAACCATGAAATGTACAGAAATTAATCTCAAAATTAAAAAGGCCTATATTCTGCAGTTTACATCAATTAGCTGAAATGATAACAAAATATGTTCAGAGTGTTGCAAAAGAAATGATAAAGTATCTTCTGTAATAATTAATTTTATGTATTTTTCTATTCTTCATACCCATACACTTTACTTATGACAAATAATAATTTATTATTTATAATTTAATAACATACTATTAGGAACTGTTACACACCAGTAGCTTTAATAAATATGTATACATAATGATTATAACATTTGCCATTCATGACAATTATAAATCTAGTGCTGTTTACTATTACAAAGCACATTACTACTTATCATAAATGTTATTTGTAATAAAAACAAAAAAAATAATATTCACTAAAGGCATCCAAACAACATTCATTATTTAGAAATTCATTACATAACATTATAAATTAAAGACTGCAATACTTATATCATTAATTGAATAAATTGTTACTCACTAGCACCCAAGATGAAAACTTGCCGGGCAACGATCACAGCAGATTAAATCTCCGCCTTCTCCACAAGCATCACAAGAATCATGATTGTGACCTTTACCAGGTCGTTTGTAATAAGGATGTTGAGGTTTCTTAGGTTTTTGTGCATTTAAATCTTCGTCAGGAGGTTTGATGAGGGCCCGTATAAGCTGAAAGTTGTACGTATAAAAGTTATGATTCTAACTAATCATTTGATTCAATAAAAATGGCGAGAGAATTCTTGAGATATATCTGAAACTTACAGGCATGAGACCTCCAGAAGTATCAAGATCATATCCCACGTTAGACATGATCGACAATATAAGTAAGAACAGTTTCAGACACAAAAAACGAAATACGAAAAGTAAACAAAGTAATAAACCAATCAAATAAGAAAATAATAGAACAAGTACTAGCAAATTTATTTTATAATTTTATAACAGGGAATGAAATATTAATATACCGAAAAAATATAAAAATACTTAGTTTGAACTATATTTAATCAAATATAGCTATAAATATTTGTTTCGAAACAAACGAAAACAAATTCTACAGTAGCGGAAAGATGGCGGCAAGTAAATTTATTGACAATGACAGATGATAGTCACAAGTATTGCTACGTAAAAAATAATATGATTTTGACATAAAACTAATATTATTATAAATAAAAATAAATATATATAATATAAATCAAATCCCAAATCTACTTAAACAAAACAGGATATCTTGAGAAAGCCAGAAAGACAAGTACAGTTCAACAAAGATTTTAAAAAACCGCAAACAATGTAGATTATAATTTTTTTGTATAATCAATTTCTTTCGCCCACTCAATACAATAGTTAATAATAAATATTTGGGTAGAATGTTGGCATTAGAGTCAAAAATTTATTTAGTATCATACTGTCAGTTATAAAATATATTTTCAAAGATTTCAGAATACCAAACGTTGCCACATAGTACAACATAAAATAAGATACTTATACGTTACACTTTTGATTACATTTTTTAGATTTAGTATACCAGTCTTATAGTATTTCGGTTTTAAATGTTTTAATAAGGATTTTATTTACACGGGAAAAATATACTGATATAAAACATAGTAAATATAAATTAAATGTTCAATTGAAGTAAGTTTGAGCCTCTTTAAAACTATTGAATACTAGTAACATAGCTACACAAATATAATAAATATGATATCTGCTAAAAACATCAAAGATAAATAACATTTAAACACCAACGTGTTAGAACTTAATTTACAATTTATAATAATGGTAAAATATGTATTGAAACAACAATTATTTATGTTATTAACTGGTGGTAGGTCTCTGTTACCGGAGACCGATTAGGTAAGTACCATTTCTATATTATTTCTGCCGCCAAATAGTAGTGTGCAAACATTATTGTGTTCTGGTTTGAAGGGCGCTGTAGCTAGTGAAATTACTAAGATGAAATTACAGATAAACTTCCCGCTTGTTTAGTCAAATCCTTCCATACCGGAAACGTTCCGTATCTTTGAGTTCCTGAGTTTGCGATTTTACCATAACAAACATTTTCAACATTTGATCATAAGTACGATTTATGTATTATTATTATTAACGAAATATACGTAGATCTGCGAATAAGAATAGTTGAAGGTTTATATTTAATTATTTGTGATTGGCATCACTTTTTCAATTAAAATCTAATTAAATACAGCATTAAGAGTTCTTTTTTATAACAGAAAATTCGTAAATATTTTTTCTTATATATGCAGAGATGTTATATAAAATATCTTTGTTGTGGTAAGAAAATTTTGTTACTGGCTTTATGTTTAAATCAATTAACGAATGTACTTAACTTGACATATTTTTAAAATAATATGTATTAAATATTTGTGCAAAATGTGTTAAGGGTAATAATAGAACGGATATCAAATCTCTTCTTTCATGTTTAATATGGCAATTATTTCTCAACGGAAGCTGCCATTTCTCTGACGTCATGGGCGGAGTTTAGTTGAAGATCGAATTCGGATTCGGTTGGCGGGCGCGGCCATCTTGGTGAATTAGTGACCTGGCGATTCGGTTTTAGTTAGTGAAAAATCATTTGTCATCCACAATGTCGGAAAGGGAAGATAATGTGTATAAAGCAAAGCTAGCCGAGCAGGCTGAGCGTTATGATGGTAAGTACATATTTTTACTGTATCTTTAGTATTCCGAGCAGAAATTCTTTCCTATTTTCGCCGACAGTTGAAAGACGATTTGATGATTGTCTAGATATTTTCTGATTGTAATATCTTCTATGACCATTATTTAATAGTACGATGGGGGAAAATACGTACAATGCATTCATTTTCATCTGTTATATTTGTTAAACTAAGACAAATCGATGGCATTCGTTAGGCTTGGTCAGCGATCGATGCGTCATCCGCCGGTGGGATGCCCTTTACGTTTTTTACGATGTTAAATCTGGAGAAAGAACTCGCAGCTTCTTGTAGTATACATCTCATGAGAAAATATTTCAGACTTTCACGTTTGAAAATCGATTTTAATCTCCTTCATTGGAAATAACTGCGAAAATTAACACGAAAAGCCGTTCTTTTTTTTCATGAATGGGAAGTAAGACTGCGATCGATGTCACCAGGTTCGCTCAAGCATAACGTGCCTTGGATTAATCACCCGTTGGAAGGCATAGGAATGTTCTAGATTTTTATTATTTATCGGCGAGCTTGCGCCGCCCTCGAGGTTTTCACCCGGCCACATTTGGATGTCGGCTGTGAACGTTGTAATTTTAATCACTTATTCATCGCATGAATTAAGATAACCGACTATTGTTAGGGGTTATCTTTGTACCACTTTCACGGAGCTGATATCGCGGGCACTATGACCTCATATCGGAGCGAAAGCTTCACGTTTAACTCGTAACAAGTGGTCACGACCGTCTCTTTCTTTAAAAGGAATTCGAAAATTGCGTTATCACGTTATTGATTTTTGAGGACATTATCCAGCGTAACTTCTGCGCGACCTATTTTCATCTTAAATTTCAAGGTACATACGATAAAACACTTTTAATCACTTAGAACTCACCTTTCATTAATATTTGGAAACATTTATTACTTTCACCTCCCAAAATTTAATATGTACATTACAATATAATAATCTTGTTTTCGGCCTAAATGTATTTAAATAATTATATTCAGCATATGAAAAATAAATTGTGTAATTTTTTTTATTGCACTCTATCAATTCCTAAATAAAGAAAATGCCACTTGTACTCTTAGAATACTGACATGTAAAACTTCCTGTACTGAAATAACTCTTTCTGTAATCAACAACGAATGAAAATAACCATTATTTTGTGCTTGGTGATAAAAGAAAGTTCCCTTTTTTCCTGGATCATTGAAATTGGATATTATGTAATTAGGATATTTTAAATGAAGCAGCAAGTCTTAAATTAATAAAGGTCACTGAAGTTAAGGCTTATGATTTCAGTCATTATTAATATAGTATAAAATTATGAGTGATATTTAATATGAAAATTTGGCTAATAAAAATATGCTGTAATTTTTCATATATTTGTATATCACATACATTTTATAGATGATGTTAAAGTTATATTTTAATTGTGAAGTCTTCAATAGCCATGATCTGTTTATCACTCGGAAAATAATACAGTAATGTTTATCTTTACAGAAATGGTTGAGGCCATGAAGAATGTAGCCTCCCGTAATGTATCGGACAATGAACTCACAGTGGAGGAGAGGAACCTCCTCTCTGTGGCGTATAAGAACGTCATAGGTGCGCGCCGTGCCTCCTGGCGGATCATCTCCTCTATCGAACAAAAGGAAGAAACAAAAGTAAGTTTAATTTTTCATCTAAATAATTTCATCCACTGGTTATACTGAGAGCATGGGTCACTTATTGGCATGTAAGAACCAGTAAGTTACTTTAATTATTGTTATAGAATTGTGTGAAGTTCTCACACTACTTAAATTCACCTGTTCCTGTTTATTGCTTGATATTATTAGGGTTACATAACTAGTTGTATTAATTTATTATCAATATGTTGCAATTGGTTAGTTTTTGATACATGTAAAACAATTATTTAATTGTTATAGAATAATTTTAGTAAATGTCTTTGTTTGCAACTTTTATAAGATGTTTCCTAATTTAATATATTAAACCTTAAATTAAAAATGTACATATTGACATGTTTAGTTTGAGGTTACAAGTATACATGTTTCAATTCTATCTTGATCCACTTAATAATTAAATATTTATTTGCTAAGCCAAAGAAAAGCCAAGAATATATAACAATATTTATAATTCATTTGTAATTATGTACTTTTAACTTTATTATTACAATTTGTATTAAACTTTGATAAGATTTAGAAGTCTCTAACCGTAGTAAAGTTGAGCATAGAGACTCAATATTTGGAATTTGAATGAAAATTTTAAAGATAATTATCAAATAAATGATTAAATCTGGATTGGTAATTATCAAAACTATAATAATCCAGAATTTAAATCAAGTTTGTAAAATTGATCATATTGTGACAAGTAAACCGTAAATCTGTAAAAAATTTAGGCCAAAAGTTTGACCACGATTATATAACAGCATAAGTAAATTGAATAAGTGACCTAAAAATATGACCTGTAACGTTTTTTAGTATATGTACACACAGGTATTCACCGTTACCCCTGAACATTTTGAACAGGGTGGGGCACTGCAGTAGTTACCCCATAGAATTAGGTCGTCTATGAGTCATGGATGTCGTTATTGGAATAGAAATGCGCTCTCGAACTTGCTTCATGAACGTTTTTAATCTCGCTAAGGTCTATCGTAAAATGGCGAGTTCGAGAACGAATTCTAGCATTGATTTATTTTACACTTTGATTATAATTTCATTGATTAAAAAAGCTTTTGGTGTTTAATAAGTTTAAAATAATATTACCGTAATGAGGTCTCGGATGACAATCGGGCGTATTTCTTAATGCTAAGCCATTAAAAAATGACGAACTGTACACAGTTGCATCTTGTCTTTAAACGATTTCTATTTTACTGAAAGTATGGATAACAACAAATGCAAAGGTAGCATTAATATATAGATGAAAAACTCTTGTTTCACCTCGACAGGAAGTTGCGCGATAACGTCTGCCAATAAACCTATAACAGACGGCGCATTTCCTTGAAATTTCTTTGCACGGGGCACCTTTAAGAAAGCGATGACACTTAGAAATCTAGATCACTAATTTTATTTTATTCGACGAAGCGATGACACGCGGGAGACCTTCACTTGATAGTAAGTAATCGCCTGCTCATAACTATGCGGCACATAGTTTTCGGTCTCTTGAGACATGATTAAGCCTGTTCACCGTATAAGTTCACTAGTTACAACGCCCTTCAAACCGACCCACAATATTTGCACCGCCGAACAGTAGAAATAGCTTCGATGGTACCCTACCTCGACGGTCACCGGCAGCAGGGACCTACCGCCAGTTACATATTAAAGTATTATGCTTGCTGTTCGAAGTTTTCAGTTATTTTCTTCATCACATGAAAAATAGCTCCAACAGAGCAATATTTTATTTCAAGCATTGTTCTGGAAGAGCCACTTAATAAAACAAATTGCTGCTATGAAGTGTAAATCTATTTCTTCTCCTGCCTTACAGTATGTTGAAAGAAATAATCTGTATTTCAAAATGCATGAAAATTTACTATTTCAGCTACGAATATCTATTAAATAAGCAGTTAATTTAGAATGACTATTAAATGAGTAGTTAAATAACTGAAATGGTTTGTGACAGAAGAGGGGTAGTTAGAATAATAAACTTGCAGGCATATAGAAAAATTAGTATCATAAGTTTCGAATTAATATTGAAGTGGTGAACTTTGGGGCCTATATCCAGCAGTGGACGTCTATCGACCGATGGTGATGAAGAATATATTCTAACTAGAGTTATTGTATTTTACGATTTTGTAATATTACTTTTTGGATAGTAATGTACTCCATGTTGTGAGAGATTTGCTATACAGCAGGTTTGCGGAGAAATGCCTATGCGGGCTTTTAGAGGCTACTTTGTAATGGAATAGCTATTAGGGCTCCGGTCCATCGTTAAATTGAATATTGTAATATTCCTATTCGGGTGCCGTTATTACGTCATCCTCCCGACATCTTTTGGGGAGGATTAGCTATATACAACGAAACTGGGCGTGGTGCTTCCAGAGGTTTTTTTTATCACGGTTAATAAATGTAGACCAGTACATTCAGAACTGTGTATCACCGATAACAATTACAAGTCATACTTATAAAGAATTTAACCTGATCGCCGGTAAACTTTGAACATCACAAAGATTTTGTAGTTGGGCGATTTTCGCCTGATGGTAAGGTAAGTATGGCCTGCCCATAATAATGTGGTATTAGTTAGGATGATGTACACAGCACCACTTTGTGATTGTTGTTTTAGGACGTAAGGTATAGTCTTGTTACCCCAGTAATTTCACTAGCTACAGTGCCCTTCAAACCGGAACACATTAATGTTAACACACTGCTGTTTGGCGGCAGAAATATGAACAGCAGTGGCACCTAGACGGTTTCCGGCAGCAGAGGACCTACCAGCAGTAATTATAATTACTTTTGTTACTATACGGTTTAGCAGATTAATAAACACCGTTCATATGTCCCATATTATTAGTCGGATGGAATTTGTGTACAACGGGATTGGCTACCTTGTTAGTTGTGTTAAGTTATAATTAAGATACGTTTTAACCAATTAATGTAGCTGTTCTTATGCGGGTTATTAAAAAAAACAAATGGATGGCTTGCTTTTCCGGTAATGTGTTGACTTGGCATTTTATTAGATTTCCATCGGAAACTGGGCACATTGTAAGTTATAATTATTTTTCTAAAGTTAATAAATTTTTAATTATTACATTAATGTTAGTTTGTGAACAGAATTGGGGAAATAACCTTTACGGGAAGTCTTCGTCATCAGGCCATCAAGTGTTGGAATAATACACCTTCACCAATACGTCGAAGTTTTAAGCTATGATTACTGAAAAACCAATATATTAAAAACACTTTATGGTGGCTCAAAACCCAAATTTATGGCTAACACTGTCGATTATACTTTTGGCAATATTTAAGGCGTTATAGTGGATCTATTACGATTATCAAAAATAACAATTAATGACTAACATTAGGAGCAGCTAGATATCTCCTTGATCGCGATCGCACCAGAAGTAGTAACTAAAAATCAGTGTTTCACCTGCTGTAGGTGAATGATCCACTGAGCTACGGCCCTTTGTACCCTAGCAGCACACACTCTCATGTCTATACTACACAATGTGTCAATGTAGTTAATGTGTGTGTTCTATTTTAGCTACAATAAACGATTTACCTATCTAACATCTATTGAAAGGTAAATTAGCTGTTATTGAGGGCTGTTAATCGTCTACTTAATTATGTATGAGATAAATAGGCCAGCTTCAAAGTAGGGGTTGTTCTTACGGCTTAGTGTATAGATTTTTATAAAAATGGGCGGCTCCTGTGTGGGTGCGGAGGGATGTTTTAATTATCCTGTTTACGGCACGACGCGGTTGTAATGCGGGTAGGTATGTTAAAATTTAAAAAGGTGGTTCACCGCACTGTGTATGTATCGGAGATACTAGACGGATCGTAGAATGTTCTGCTGTTTAGTTGTAAATCAAGGAAACGTTCTTTTTCACTATTTGAGAAAGAGGATGATTATGGTATATGATATACACAGAACCACGTTGCGCTCCTTACCTTGAGACGTAAGATGTTATGTCTCATTACCCTAGTAATTGCATTAGCCATAACGGCCTTCAATCCCGAACATAGTAATGTTGCATATTTCTGTTTGTGGGTTGTAATAGGGGGCTGCGGTGGTACCGAGACGTTCTCCAGCAACAGAGACATGCCACCAGTTAAAAGCACTTATTTAACGATGCATATGTTATATTAATATTTGTAAAACCTTGGCTATGTTATATATTATTACTTAATATAACTGTGATCAAATTTGCTGTTTTTCATGAGAAGATTAACTTGAATTAATTATTAAATTGCAAAATGGGCCGTATCTTTACCTAAGATCCTATGGAGATGTCTGCGTGGCAGAGATCGAAGTTAAGCTGATTGGTGGAGCGCTCCTCGATCCGATATATTAATAACGGATAAAATACCGTCGTACCTTTATAATCTATTTCTGTTTTACTTGCGGTTGAGTGCTACCACTTTATACGGCGAACTTAATACTTACAGGTGGTGGCTCCACACCACCTGTAAGGGTATTAAGTCCGCCGTATGCCCTATAAACAAAATATAGAAGAGCATTGTAGTTAACTTGTAGAGCACTTAGTTAAAATAAATTTTCATTATTACAACGATAATAAAATTGTTAGCTTGTCCCCAATTTTTACGTATAAACGAACTTTTATATATGTATCCAGTACATAGGTCTAGTAATGGTTTTTTTGTTTAACTGATGTGAATAATCCAAATGCATATATCATTACTCATTAAATGTATATGTATAGCTCGCCCACTCACTCAATTCCGAGAAACAAATGTAAGCAGACAGGGCTAGAGAGAGAGAGAGAGAGGCAATACCATTTTTATCTGATCGATTTTTTGTCGGGCGATGTTGAGAGATTTTAAAACTGACATTCTGCTAAAATCACATAAGTAGAGTAACTTGCAATAATCAACATGGGAAAACCACAGATTGATACAAAATCATTTATTTTAAAATTTCAGGCTTTCAGGGTAGCGAATCTAAACAAAGTCTTTGTAATCTGATGACTTGACATAATCTTTAAAATATATCATGGGCTGGAAAAGGTCCAGTGCCAGCATATGTTTCCCTCAAGTATAACTACTACGCTATCGATCTTGCGCTGCTTGCATCTTCATATTATTGTATTGGTGGTAGGTCTCTGTCGCCGGACAGACTAGTGTGCAAACATTACTGTGTACTGGTTTGAAGTGCACTGTAGCTAGTGAAATTACTGGTGTAACGAGACTTATTATCTTGTGTCTCAAAGCGAGGAGCGCAATGTGGTGCAGTGTATACCATCCTAACTAGCGTCAAGTTGTTGTGGGGGCACGCATCACCACCAGATGAACGCACCGATCGTTTCGACGTTTCATTTTATAAAAAAATGCTCTAATTAATGGTTAGTTTTCTATTTATCTAAATATAATATATGTAGGAGATGTCCAGAAATTCATTGACTCATTACGAGACTTCCGAAACTATTAAACATAAACTCAAAATCGGGTAAAAGTTATATAGCTTCTGCTATCTAGAGCACAGTTAATAGATTTTACAAAATATACACCCTCAAAAGGGGTGTTACGTTTGACAAAACGGGCGGGGAACAAGTCACTATTTATATTAGTATTCTTGAAAAGGCTAAACAATATTTTAAGTCAGCGGCGATTGTTGGCTAGCAGGACTGTCCCGGCGGAGACGCGAACCTGACCCGACGGAAGGCTCTGAATAAATTATGAGCGCTCTGAAAAATACTTGGGCGGGTAACGGTGCGCCCGCGCAGCTCTGCAAGTTGCTCGTCGACTGGCCATTCCGATATGACTCATACATTCTTAGTAACGCGAGCGGTGGTAGTCAACCTAATTTTTTTTTTATTCAATTAAGCAACGAGACGAGCGGTACGTTCACCTGATGGTAAGTGACACGCCCGTTCATAACAACGTAGCGCTTGTCGCTCGTCGCATGATATATAACATGTTGAGTCTCGTTACCCTAGTAACTCCGCTAGCTACAGGGCCGTTCAAACCGAAACACAGTTACCTTCATACACTATCTTCGACGGCCGATGGGGCTGTAAGGTCCTCGAGTGGCGCCCGCGTACCGGTACGGTAGACGTAGTGTTGGGAGGCCTCTCACAAGATGGACCAACTATTTGGTAAGAATCTCTGGAACCCATTGGGTGCTAGCAGCGCGGGACCGATCTGTGTCCAAAATCTACCAGCCTTTCGCAAAAGAAATACTTCCAACCTGAAAATTGGTGCAAGGAATTCATCGGGCTAAAGAAATATTACTTATGTAACTTATACCAAAATATCTAACAGTCCTGAGTAATTTCGCTGCTGTACATACATGTAGGTGATCTCAAAGCAAAAGTGTAAAATATCCTTCAGTTTATATGATAGGCGATGACGGTTATAAATGGCCTATTGTGTCTATCGACGTGTGTTATTCATGTGGCCAAATAATCTACAAAACCCAATTCATTATTGATAGTGTTGTTTTACAGTAAGATTACTCTGAACGCTCTATCAAATGATACTAATACATTATTTATTGAAAAAACATACTAAGCGTTTTTATTGGATACTCGTGCCAACTCTGTACAAACCATCCCCCCAACGCATATCAATATATCCATCCCATACAGTTTAATATTATGTACACGGTACCCTCTGTACTACACTTTAATCTGCGTATCAATAATAATAATAATAATAATAATAATGCAAACCTGTCCTGATATAAAACAGGATTCAGTAATTAAAATAGTCTTCAAAGTTTTGTATAACGTTGTTGTTTATAGATAGCTCTCTGTTGTAGACCGTCCAGGTATCTTCGTAGTTCCTACTCCTGCAGCCAAACAGCAGCGTGTAAACATTACTGTATTCCGGTTTGAACGGCGCTGTAGCTAGTGACATGAATGGGATAACGAGACTAACGTGTTATATATCACGGCCACGAGCATAACATGGTATATGATACAGCGCGATACGGTCTTCTATAGAATACTTTACAAGAAACCGATATCTAGTAGTGGGCGGACGTCTATCGGTAGAGATGATGATGATGCATCATCCTAACTTGCGCCACTCTGTCATGAATAGGTGCATTATTTACCCCAACGTCTTCTTCATTTCATTATTATATTATTCTTCGTGGACACCTTGTATTCGTAATCTGTCCATAGTAGTAGTATCGAACCCCCACAAATTGGTGCAGAAATTACATTTGACTGGAATGATTAATTTAATTTTAACTGAGTTATATGATCTGCTATATTTTTTATAATATTTTTGGGTGAAATATTTACTAAAGTTTCTTCGAACTCGGCGAATGAGTGACGAGGAGTGGGATGGGATTAGGGCTTTCAATCCGTGAGACAAATTGAATTCGTAATATCTAAGACAGATTTATTACTTAGCATATGACAAAAACCTTTTTCTTTCATGGTTGCTGATGAGATGTTCCCCGTTTTTTCTAAATATTTTAGATTGTAATTTGTTTTGGTTTAGTTCCGAAGACCGGTCTCCGCTTAAACCAAAGTATGTTTTTTTATGTGAAACACTTCAGGTCCGCCTGAAAAATATAAATCAGACAGTAAATAACTTGTCGATTGTCGCATTAAGTGCAGCTAAAAGATAAAACGTATTTTTAAAATATATCTTTATTATAATGCTGTCGTATTTTTTAATGTTTTACATATGTATATAAGAGATACACAGAGATGGACTCATCACGGGATCGCCGAAATTATTAGACGTAAACATTCAAAATTGATAGAGTTATTGCTCTGCTGTTTAAAGGGTAGATATGAAGATTACCTTCCCAGAGGTAGATGCGAGGGTGTTTATAGCTTGCAGAATTGACAGCTAGTTCTCTATAATCATGTAAACAGTCTCATGATAAAGAGGTTTTGCATTCGGGAATTTGTAAAGGCACAAATATTCTGCTGAACTCTAGTCATCAGTATGCTTTACAATTGGAAAATGGACAACTGAAAAATGTTTAGGCACACGTCGATAAAGAGGATGAGATTTGGCTCTTTCTGTTCTTTTTATCCTAATAAGTTGCGAGACGAGCGAGAACTGATGGTAAGTGATACCCCCATACCGACGAGGGGCTAGTTAAGATGTTGGTATACACAGTAGCACATTATGGTCGTTGCCATGCGAGACATACTAAGTCCTATTACCTCAGTACTTTAAAAATAACTACAGCATCCTATAAACCGGAAACAGTACTGTCTGTCTAAAAGTTTTAACCAAGCTGGTGAATAAAGGATTGTAGGTCGACTCAAACGTTATAACGTAACAGCTGATAATCGTGTTGTTATATGAGGATATCGATCGCTAGCTGGAGGCAAACGGTATCGCAGGTTTTTGCGCGGGGGCACAATTGGTGCGCGTAACGCATTGGGGTCGGACATGAGTGTCAAGGTTGCAGGCGATGAGGTTAGCTTAGTATTAGTATCGATTGGCCAATGTTTTGCGCGCAACCTCGGCCTAGCGTGATCGCGCCCTGTTCACCGGGATTTTCTTAAAACTTAAACGATTTTTACTATACCCTCGCAAACATGCGGCGAACTGTAGTAAATATTCGTTATTGAATGAGACTAAACCTTTCTTATGAACACTAACGTGCGAAACGGAATGAACACGCTGGTGACGTATAAGGAGTCGGTTTCTATGTCTGTGGTCAATTACTTTGGGGAAGGAGATTTTGTAAAATCTATTCTTTGCTGCTTTGCTATAGGAATACTCGGCAAAAAGTATATTCCTACTAAATTTCAACTCGCCTCTCCGTATAATTCTAGAATCTTTGCGATCAGTTTTTACGTTGGTACAAATTTCATATACTGTGTATATATATATTGTTAATGAATTTATTAAAAATCTGTAATCCAAAGCGGAAATCCTTCAACAACTTTAAATGAAAAGACAAAATAAATGGTGTTAAAAATTAACCGTTATTTACTTGTTCTTATTACTGTTTCCTATAACAATTATAAAACTGTACATTATAACGAGCAACGTGTGAAGAAAATTGCCGCTATGATATTTTTTATTACAATAATAATTTGGTTAAACAAACACGAACTTCATCATCATCAGCCGATAGACGTCTACGACTAGAAATAGGCTTCTCTCAAAGATTTTCATATCGATCGATTCCGCGTTGCTCGCATCCAGTGAGGGGTTGCCGCGATTCCCATCAGAGATCGTCCGTCCACCTTGCGGGTGGCCTTCCAATACTACATGTACCGGTACACGTGCACCACTCGAGGACCTTACTGCCCCATCGGCCGTCGGTCAGCCAACATAGCCAAAAAGATTGCTAGACACAAGTGGCAGTGGGCAGAGCACATTGCTCGAATATGAACTTATTATTTATTAATTCAGATACTACTGCGAATTAAAGGTGTTAAAATATGGTTGTGCGGTAAGAATGGGAGGGACGAGTTGCACTAATATGAGTGAGAGTGAAAGAACTAGTGCTAATAATATACCCTAAATGTCTGTCTAACTGCGCTCGGAAACATGTAGCGCGAATGTACTTGCATTCGTTGACAAACTGTTTTTATTGCTCAGGTCTGTATCTAGTAAGAGCGGCGTTATCTCTGATAACTGGGTCTTATACATACTTATTGTAATGTATTGCTGATAATATTTTAAGTCGTAAGATAGTTAGGCTTCTTGTTTTGCTGTCAACTGATTAAGATTTGACAGTGCACCCACGCGGGGCATATTTACTGTTTTATTATTTTGTTTGACGATAAGTAACGCAGGGTTTGCGTGTACGCAGGGAGCTGAGGACAAACTGACGATGATCCGCGCATACCGCAGCCAGGTGGAGAAGGAGCTGCGCGACATCTGCTCTGACATCCTCGGCGTGCTGGACAAGCACCTCATCCCCAGCTCGCAGACCGGCGAGTCCAAGGTCTTTTACTACAAAATGAAGGTAAAACTAATCACTTTTATATTTTATTATAGTGCAAATATTTGCCTAGTACGATTTTTAATATAATTGAAAAAGTCGATTTTTTATTTGTTTTACCATTCCTTTTAAAAGAAAGCCATGGACTTTATCAGTACATAAAAGTAAGTGTCATTAAAACTTAGTTTTGGAGACGGGTCGCACTCGACGAGCGACGAACGCAACGCTCTTCAGTGATCCGCAAATTGGTTTTGTTTTTTAGTTATAATGAGAAAACTAAGCAAATTGCGATTGTAGCGGGAGGGGAGAAAATACGAGGACATGAGTAGTTTGATTGTCCCTGTAGTGCAGCCACGTGAGGATCCGTAGAGGTTCAGTATACCGACTACAAACATCGAAATAAAACCATCATTTACTCTTCGCTGTCCTGTCTTGTAACGGTGGCAATGATCTGATAAGTAAAAAGAAAATTTTTTATTAAATGAGACAGGCGACAGCTCAGTTCTATCCGGAACACAGTAATGTATGCACACTACTATTTGACGGTACAAATAGAAGATGCGATGGTAACCCATCTAGACGGTCTCCTGTAACAAAGACCTGCCACCAGTCAATTTTGCTTAGAACATATATAAATGTCATTGGTTTGAGTAAAATGGTAGTCTCTCTGATTTGTGAAAGAATTATTGGGATAAAGGTTATACCGCGGCGTGCTCATACGGGGCGCAGTGTGCGCGCTGCGTGGGCGCCGCGAGACGCGCACCGGAAGCAGGTGATGTCAGCCGCCATGAATGAATGTTTACTCACGGCGAATGCCATACTTTTATCGCCTCTATTGTCCTGCAGCGCCGGCTCGCCCGACACAAATAACTTCTCCACAAAGGAATTACATATCTCACCGTACTCGTGTCGTTGCTATATTATTATTTAAATACAACGGGGCTAGCGTTTGACGTCGTTCTCATTTCCTTTTTCTTTTTAACGAAAATACAACCGAGAAGAGACTCACATCTGATGCTTAGAGCTGGGCATACCCATAACAACGAGGCGGCTAGCAAAATTGATATATACAATAAGACCTACACAATGTGATGTGTGTTCGTCTCCATAAGACATGCGGGGAGACAAGTATCGCGCTAAACCAGTAACTTCACTAGCCGATAGTACTTCACACCGGAATAGAGTAATGTTTGCACACTACTGTTTGGCATTTGAAATAAGAGCTGCCGTGGTACATTGACGGTTCCCGCAACAGAGACCAACCGCCGATAAATTGCAATGAAGCCAAAGATGGTGATGAGTGGACGGACGGCCTAAAAAAATATTCTTGGTAGTATCTTTATGTGTACTGGAAAACTGCAGTAAACTATGTGGCTTTCGAACAATCAGTACTTCAAAGCAAGCGTTTAGTTTCTGTGCCGTTTAGATAGCCGTATCAATTTATATTTGATGTTTGGTTCCTCTGTAGCGGTGGTCAGGAGCGCCGGCGCAGCTTTGTATTACGCGGGCCGATCGAGGCGCTGATTAATTTTCCAATAAGCCTTCGCCACCCAATGGTAACGACGCGTCGTGCACACGCATACGCATACGAGAAACGGCTGATGCTGGAAACGCAAATAGTGACGTGCACAGATATTTCGGGGAAGGTATGACAAGCCCACACTCGTCGCACGTTCTTCCTCCAGATGGACTGACGACATCATCAGGGCGGTTGGAAGTGGATAAAGGCGACAAGCTGAGGATTGCATTTGGTGGAAGACATTGGAGGAAGGCCTGTATCCAGCAGTGGATAAACGAAGGCTGATGATGATGCAAGGCTCAAACGAAATCTTTGTGTTTATCTATATTTAAAAATAAACGTGCTAATTTAGTCAATTTAGCAATAGTTTAAGCGTGTCTGGGTACTTTTTGAGTCTCTTGAGAGATCACTATTTATGGGTGTTTGGCTGTATAGAGCGGCATACCTCTGATCACAACGGTATGTCCAACTTGCTACATTTGAGGATATTATTTATATATACAACACCTTCTAAAACGGGAAATAAACGAGTTGACATTTTAGAGAGATTAATCGTATACACAAATCCAGTAGACAAGCTTAAGTGAGGAATATCTGCTTATGCACCGGATTTTCGTCGCGGTTATGAGAGACGACCTCTCGCTTCCGTTCTTTATTAAATTTATTGGTAAGGTGGTAAAATGCTGCCACCTGAAGCAAAGAAATTATCTCGCAGAGAGGCTGCGGAAAGAGAAATATCTTTTGAGCTTCATATACAGCCAGAGCCGGATCCGTCTTTCAACACACTATAACTATAGGCCTAGATGGCAGGATCAAAAGCTGCTACTCTTCCACCGATTAGAGAACTTGAGAAGCTTGTTGTGTTCCGTGCGGTACACCATAATGAGAGGTGCAATTTCAACTGAGCTCAATCTTAAGATGCGGTGGATAAAGATCAACATTATCGGGATTACGCTAGGGTGCGACAGCGTTTCCGTTGTTCGGATTAATAGCGACAATGACACCCTGGGTACTGTATGAGTTCGGGTTTGTTGCTCCGGCTACGAAGGTCCAATGTGAAATTTTCCTGTGATAAAAGTATTTTGATTTTGTTGTATGATTATAAAACAATATCATTTATAAAAGAAAACCTCTACTTGTTCCTGACAGTAGTAGAGTAAGTCCGAGCGCGAGAGCAACGAGCTGCGTGTTTGAGACGCAGCGCCTGGTGCGGTTCGTTGCGTTACAACATTAACTCTACAGATGTCGCCAGCTCCGGTGCAGCATCAATTTGACGCTTTATTGCGACGCGTTTAGATACGTTTTAGCTTGACTTCCCTCGGTTTGCCTAGTGACGGAGCATTCGTGCTTCGGTTGGCTGTTATCGCAGTGGTATCGGTTGGGCACCTTCCTCACCGGAAACCGACTCGGAAGGTATCATCACTGAAGGGCACAATTCGACCGCCAAAGTATTTAGGTACATTACAGTTGCGCGTGTAGTCTGTAGCTAAAGAAGAATAATTAGTGTAACGTCTCAAAGTGACGACTGCAATAACGTCCCATTTTTTACGATCCTTGTCAACAATGATACTAATCAGGACTGTGTAGTGGGGTACGTGTCATTGGACTGACCATTTATGGTAGGGGGTGTGGCATGATGTGGCCACAGTTTAACGCCACAATACACTACAGCGGCGCCGCGTCCGCTCGTTTGCAGCGCCATGATCCGATTAATGAGGCCTAATGAGGTTGACGACGCACTTCCTCATTAGCTTGAGTGTCACCACGTGATAGCTGTATCCCCTTATCTCCGTACCACTATGGCTCCTCGTCTGATTGATCGCTGCGGGAGTCATCGTTTTGGAAGTTAAGAAAAGCGATGGATGCGTGCGACGTTGTGCTCGTGATGCCTAGACGGTAATTACTTACACATGACCTAATTTATTTATAAAACTAAACCAGCCATTACTGGTAAATATTTTGTATTTAAAATATATGTTTATAAAAACGTGTAATTTGGCGGAGGACAGGGGTGGGATGTTTTTTTTAAATGAAACAATATTAATAAAACAAATGAAATACATGTTGTTTATGGCGCGAGTTGAGATAAGGCATGGAGCCTTTGCATGAGCAGCGCTCGGCATTTACGGAAACAACTGTTCTAAATAATTTGCACGAAATTATTTCATTGCTAGTTATATAGCAAATTTGCCGTTTTAAATAGGTAGGTTAATTATTAGCAAATTTTTTTATTATTGTCTGTATATGTATCTAAAGACGACCAGGGGTGGACAATATTTTGAGTTGGAAGAGTCAATAATTACAATGGACTAAAAATCCAAGTATTTAAATAGCTACAAAAATGTTTCTTGCCAAAAAAAAATTAATCTATTCATTCTTTAGAAAAAATATGTACCTATTCATATGTAAGTAATGGTTTTTTACAAGAAATTTGGTAATATATATATGGATAGTATTATTGACGGTGAATACGAAACCGGGGAGAAACCCACGGGGATGGGGACGGTGTGGGAAGCGAGTGCCACTCGCACTGAAAGGTAGAAATGGTGCCCAGCCCTCGTTAATCGATAAAATGTTTTTGTTTTATAAAATAAATGATATAAGTATGAATATGCGTATGGAACTAAAGAGCCGCAACTTCACATCTCTCTCGGCTCTTTGGAGCCGCATATGGCTCGCGAGCCGCAGGTTGCCGACCCTTGGACTAGTAGACCATTTAACTTTCTACACAGTGCACAACCTCGTATGGTGGCGGCGAGTGATTACAATAAAAGCGTATCGAATACTTGGGTGATGTTTGTGTTTAATTCCGAGCGCTCTTATCACGCGGAGGTTATTTATATCTCCGGAGTGTGGCGTTAACGATTTGTAATGATGAGAAGGTCGCCCCGGTACACCCTGACGTCACTGCCGCGGTCTTATTGAGTAAACGGTGCACCGTTGTTACACGATTAATTTGTATGATAATTTTCAAGAAGCAGTTCCCAAATCTCTCAACTGCTGACTGCTCGCAAAGGAAGCGTAGGTGTAGTAGTGGCTTTTACCGAACAAGTACTTACATAGATAACGATAAAAAATGGAAGGAGCCTTTAAAGCTCCTCAAGCACTGATCTGCGTATTGATTATTTGCTTATAAAGAAGTGTGAACATGTAGTTATTTGATAATTTTACTATTGGCACAATATAAATCTTTGATGTATGTATTGCAGGGTGATTATCACCGGTACCTGGCCGAGTTCGCGACGGGCAATGACCGCAAGGAGGCGGCCGAGAACTCCCTGGTGGCTTACAAGGCGGCCTCCGACATCGCCATGACCGAGCTGCCTCCCACGCACCCCATCCGCCTCGGGCTCGCGCTCAACTTCTCCGTACGTACCGGCACCGTCGCATCCTCTCTTGCACCTCCACAGAACTCGCGGTATACCGCGTCAGCACTTGGCACCACTCATACAAACATGAATGACACAACCTATAGATATCTTTGGTTTATAATACCATATCTATTTTAGCTGTTTGTCATTGTGACTAGATTTTTACAATTATCAAAACGTTCATTATAAGTTACACAGTAAGTTTAAAATAAGGGGGGGGGGAGGCGTGCACTAAAATATAATGAAATTAGTTTACACATCGGTTATGCCATCACCGAGTCGGCGTAGAAATTCCTCGGTGCTCTGCACAGTGCCAATGATACTGCCAGTGTACATTAGAAGGCCAACTCGAGCGGCGGGTAATCTGGCAAGAGGTTGGCGGGGCCTTGGCACGGGTCGTAGTGTGAGTGCCAGGCGACTGATTAACGGAGGAGTTGAACGCACCGGCGACCTTGTCGATAACTCGCAATCTGTCCGGTGATAATGTGGTGTCGGCGCGCGCACGCTCGCCGCACTCCTCGTTAATTCTATCGATATATCTCATCTCGCTCGCCCGTTGCTGCAACAGCTTCACTATTTATTTACATTTATTATTATATACAAATCAGTCTAGCAGTATTTTCTTTTATGATATTAATTTATTTATATGAAATTTCTTTTTCACTTTGGGGAACTTTACTAAATACAATAACACATAAAAACGTTGAACATCATTTTGGACACGTTTAAAACAACTACCTAGTCCAGTTAAGAACTGATTATATCAGTGGTTCCATTGGTTACTTCTTTCCAAGATTTTTTTACTTGACAGTGATTTGTGGTTATTGAAAATAATACACTGGTCCCCCAATTTTAAAGTCCGCCCGTGCACCACTTCTTCGCGATCATATTTGTTTTGATTTCATTCATCACTCGTATAAACGGCACTTGGTGTGTGTCAGGTGTTCTACTACGAGATCCTGAACAGCCCGGACCGCGCGTGCCGGCTCGCGAAGGCGGCGTTCGACGACGCGATCGCCGAGCTCGACACGCTGTCGGAGGAGAGCTACAAGGACTCGACGCTCATCATGCAGCTGCTGCGCGACAATCTGACGCTGTGGACCTCCGACATGCAGGGCGACGGGGAGTCGGGTAAACAATCACACGAAACATTGAATTGAAAACCAAGTGTCCATGTCTCGATACGACAGCCGGCTCGTGTTTTGACCGGAGGTTACTCGGCGCGTTGAATACAAACAATGATATTGTTTGGACTGAAGCTGCTGCTTAAAATAGTGTTACTACAACATGAGTAAGTAAAAACAAGCCAGTAGAAATTTCAAATGATCTCGTTAATCACCAGCATCAATCAGGTTCACAAGTTTATATCTATTCCTGCCGCCGAGGCGTCTTGCGTACGTTGATTGTGTTGTTTTTGATCTATGTACTACCTAATCTAACCGCGGCGTCGTTGTCTGCAGGTGAGGCCGAGCAGAAGGAGCAGGCGCCGGACGCGGAGGACCAGGACGTGTCGTAATACCGCCGGCGTCCCTCTTAAATTTAATAAAAATAACTATAGTACCACGTAAGTCCCCGCCCGCGCCGGTCGCGCACCGCGCCGCGTCAAATCTACCAGTTGTATACACTCCACATGTACTACTTGTTTTGATATATCGACCCTCTGTTTTCTATCAACGACGAATGTAACGTTTAAGAAAAAAAATATTAGTACTTTGGTATCGCGTTTTAACTGTATGTTCGTTCTTAAGAATGTCTCTTCCCCGAGGCTCGCGTGACCTCCGACGCCTCCGCTGAGCACTCCGCCTCTCGACAGTTACTCTCTCTAAGGTGGGAATTGTAAATTTTCTAAGTATTTTATACCGCGTGTAAACTTAGTGTATTTAGTTGGGCGGCGAGGCCGGCGGCGCGCCCACCCGGCCCTCCTCTGCTCGGCTTGTACGCCCTCCCAGTCATGGGCCCTCTCCTCGCCTGTCCACCAGTCCCTGCTCCTCCACCACCCGTGCGCCCGCGCACGCCCTCAGCACTCGCACAAAAGGCGACGCGCGGCGCGCTGAGTTTGCCGGGCGGCGCACGCGCCGGCGCGCTCTAGTGACGCCTCCACCCCACCCGACCCCAACCCACCCTAACCTCCTCGCCGCCCCTCGCCCTCGCTCGCTTCCTTCGTATTACAACATTTGGAGTATTCACACTTGAATTGCTTTAATTACTTACGAGTATTGTGATAGAGATTTTGTATATTTAATTTATTATTAATTTCGCACACCGGCCGCGCCCGCGCCCGCGACCGCGCTAGCCCGTCCGCCCGCGCCGCGCGCCTCCGGCGGGCCCCGGGCGGGCCGCGAGCGGGCGCGCGTGCTCGTGCGCGTGCGTGCTGGCCGGCTGGCGGGCGCGGGCGCGGGCGGCGCCTCGCCGCGCGGCACACATTCCAGGCGCGTGCCCGAGTAAGATATTAGCGATATACTTATTTGAAATGTAATATTGCATATATTTTTGTTAATTTATCCACGGAATAAAAATACTGATGCAATTAGCCTTAGTGTTATGCAATATTGTTTTATGTCCTACCAACTTCATGGAAATTTATTGTAAATGACAGTGTAAATCTAATAATAAAATTCAAAAGTCCAACGCGCTTCGTTTCATTCAAACAACACGCCCGCGTTTACCAACCAACCCCCACTTCCCCCACCTGTCGCTTTGGTTCGAGAAGACGTGGTTGGTGCGTCATCAAACCGCAATCATGTATCATAGCCATGTAAAGCTACATAAAACTTTACAGGCATTTATTAAAATATACGGTATGCACTGCTCGTCGCATCGAGACAAGGGCTCGTTAGCCCAGTAGTTCTATTGGCTACAAACTCCCTTCATACCGGAACAGCAATGCCCCCACACTACTCATCATTAGCAGTTGCCGCCGTGGTATCTAGACGGTCACCGGCACCGATGAATAGATTATTATCCAGTGTTTATATTTAAAATTACTATTTGATAGCATCTGGATTACTAGAGGAGACGAAGACTGCAACGCGCGACTAACATGAGCTAGCTGCAGCTTGTCGGTCAGACGTAAAGCATATCGCCACGACCACGCAATCAGATAAAATGTACGTAAGCCAGCGGCTAACTGCTTGTCTCTTTCTGTTTAAGAATCGCACAGGAACCACGTTTGGAGTTAGGTTAGTCCCACCTTCCTAGCTACCACCACCCTCAAAATTAATCTGCCGTCATTACCGTTACCGGAGACCGTCTCGGTAGGTACAACCGCCGTTCAGGAGTTGGATCGAGCTATAACACGTCTCGAAGCATGAAACGCCGCACCAGGCTGACGGAATTCTTAGTCGACTCTGGGTATTGATTCACGCTGCTGGTCCGGATGAGAAACTGATAATTGTTCACCAGCTGCCTGAGCACCGTTACTATTTCCTCGGGATGGTAAGAGGGGTAGTTGTGAAATAAACGACGGGTAGTGGTGAAATAAGACGTGTTTTATATTGCTCCAACAATTTTAATGTTTAATATTAGTTACAATTGAAGTGAACCCATCAACCAGTGACTACTTCTTAATCTACTTTCCAACTAACTTATTATTACTTACGAGACCTGTGGAGGCACTACAGGATTCACTTAAGGAATTGTCTGTAAATTTTACCACACAAATGGAGGAGTTGCAGAAATGTGCCCCTGCTACCCCTACCACACCTTTAGTGGCAGAGTTTAAAACCTTCAAAAATTTCACGCTGTCTGCACTTACGACTGTCCATACGCAGATTGATCTTCTGACTGGAGAACTAGATCGCTCTGAAATGAGGCGCCGAAGAAAAACTATCCTATTGCATGGGATCCCAGAAGAACTTCGGGAAAACACGGGTACCACAGTCACTGCAGTTATAATCTTCAAGTTGCAGTTGTCGGATTTTAGCGAAACTGCTATCGACTCGGACGGAAATCGGATAAAGCGTCCAGGCCAATAGTGGTCAAATTTCGTGATACTTCGGTACGTGACGAGGTGTGGTACTCCAAAACTAAGATCAAAGGCACAGGCATTACACAGTCCGAGTTCCTCACGCGTAGTCGCTATAACGTGTTTATGGAGGCCAGAAGAAGATACGGCATTAGCAAGTGCTGGACTCGAGGTGGCGTCATCTAAATCGAGGCTACTGATGGGACTCGACACCAGATCGAAACTTTGGCTGAACTGGACGCCGTTGAAATTGAGCCCGTTGCAGTGTCGGTGCCTATCGCCACCAAGTGCTGTGTCGACAAAAGTGCACCGCGCACTAAGAAGGCAGTTAAAAAATAACTTTCTCACGTCATAATTGATACACCTGCTACCACTACAGCAATAGTTGACTTCCTGTCTCTTCATCTGATGATTTAGACAGTGATGATAGTGGTGAAAGCGCTTCTATAAATGTTACATTGGACTCTATCCTTGTGAGAGAAAATAAAAATTTAATCAATAATGACATATATCTTTAACTGGTCCAAAGAAAACTACTTGTTATTAAATCCCTCAAAATCCCAAATGATAGAGCTGGGGAGAAGACGCCAAATAAAAAACGTGCTGAATTGTGGAAGACGGGTGAAAGTTAATGACGAAGTACTCGAGCTCGTTAACTCTTCACAAAATATGGGTCTTATTATAGACCGGGAACGAAAATATGCAGATCACAAAGATGGCAAAGTTAGAAAAGCCTTTTATAAATTAAATATAAAAAATTAAACCACATAATAACGAAAATTTGCGGTTTCTTCGAACACTAGTGTTGTTCCAATATAATTATTGTTGCACAATATTCGGACTCGGGATAAATACCAAGACAGGAAGATTAAAACAAAGAGTACAAAACGCATGTTCGTGTTTGCTACAGAGCGTTGATCGGGGTTGCTGTTCCGGTTAGCACTAGTAGAGTTGTTTCCTTTTGCCTTTATTTATTTACTTATTTACAAGGTATACAATCAATCATACATTATTACAATCACTAAAATATACAATGAATTTAAACAAGAAAATCTTAGTAGATGATTGTTAAGAAGTAGACACAGCATTCACTAATTGTACTCACTGTTTATGGCTAAGGCAGGTTAGAATAAATAACAAAAGTAATTGCAGTCACAAAGCAGTAAAAGTGCCAGGATTGCAGAAGTGCAACACTACGAAATGTATATAATGAGTCCGCATGGATATCGACAATTTTACTGCAGCAGTTCAATAGCTTGCACCGCCTGAAAACTGGAGAGTTGCAACCGAGAACAGATCTCCGCAGTGGCGGCGATAGAGGAGTAATCTCACATCTAGGAATTCTAATAGGTACCCTAATATTGAAGTTGGATAGAAGTGAGGGGCAGTCAATTCTATTGTTGAACAATTTAAACTAAGAATACTAAGTCCAAAATATCTCTACTACTTTCTGAAGATGTTATCCTAAAGTAGTCAAGTCTATCAGCATACGAAAATCTTTTATCAACTCTGCCGATGCTTCCAGCAAGGTGTCAAAAAAACCTCTTTTGAATTCACTCCAGCTTCACTCTTCCTCACAAGACTATCGTATAAGAGTTTTTTCCTAGATAAATTTTTGAATTGTTTAATATTTGTTAATAAGAACCCGAGCAGCTTTGAAGATGTTTTGATAATGTTGTCCACATGGGGAACAAAATTCATCTTTTTGTCAAAGGTGACCCCTGAACCTTTAATTAGCTCCAGTTCCTGAACGATATCTTCTTCGATTCTATACTGATATGTAATAACATTAAATTTTCTTGCAAATCGAACATGATAAAATTTTTTAGTATTTAGGAGCATGCCATTGTCTTCACACTACTGTGTGAGGCTGTTTAAGCGCTGTTGTAACAGCAGAGAGTCATTTTGGGAATCAATAGTTCCACTAAACTTTAAGTTGTCTGCATACATAAAAAGTGAGGAGAATTGAAAGCAATTTGCAACATCGTTGATAAAAACATTAAATAAGATAGGAACAAGATGGGAGCCTTGAGGTACACCTGAGGTAATTTCACAGAGTACGGACTCAAAAGCTTTAACCACTACTGAAAAGAAACGTTTATCTAAATATGACTTCAAACGCCTGAGCAGTGTAGCAGTGAACCCATAACCAAAGAGTTTTGGAAGTAAAATATCATGTGGCTCTGAGTCAAAGGCTTTACTAAAATCAGTGTACAATACATGACCTTGCTTATTTTTATCACTGCATCAATTAGAGTCTCAGTAAATGTTACCAGATTTGTACACGTAGATCTTCGAGCTACAAAACCGTGTTGACAAGAAGTTAAAAAAAATTGTAAATTATTTTGAATTAAAGGACAGAGTAGAATCTCGAAAACTTTAGCAAAAATGGACAAAATTAATATGGGTCTATAATTATTTACATTAGAAGTATCATCTGTTTTATGGATCAGAATGAGGTTTGCAATTTTCCATTCCTTTGGAAAGAAACCGGATGACAAAGAATTGTTAAATATATTAGTTACCGGCAAGGTCAAGACCGAACTACACGATGCTGCAAAAATAGGCGGTATATTATCAGGTCCGACGCCCTAATGACCTTTTGACCCTTTCAGGTTCGCCAGGCCTTGCGAATAATAGCCCACATCAACATGGGAGGCAGAAATAGAATTTTGGTAAACCTTGAAAAAACTATTAGCAAATATATTACATATCGCAGCACCATCTGTCTCACATGATATACCATCAGTTATTGGATTTGGATACGACCCATTATTGCACTGCCTGTTGTTAACAAAGGACCAGAACAACTTGGGATTCTTTATAACATCCTGCTCGATATTACCCATATACCGTTTATAATCTTCAGCTGATAACAGCTTGCAACGGTGGCTTACTTTCCTTAAGGCATGTTCGTTCGATAAGGTTTTTATACAACTTATATCTCAATCTCAAATTATTCTTTTTGCTTAGGCTACGCACTGAACTGCGACTGGACCATGCATGCAGGATAAAGCTTGTTTTTTCGTTTCGTCGTACAAGGCACACATTTATAAATGCAATCACGTAGTTGTGTATAAAAAGTATTTAACATAAAATCCACATCAGTAATACCCTTAAGCAAAGTTATCCAGTCGACATCCTGCAGATATTCATTAATTAGTGTATAATCTGTTCTATAAAAGTTATATCTATTACAATTGGGAGAATATGAAAGATATGCAGTATTACTCAGGGAAATTGCAATTTCCAATGGCGGATGAAGCTTGTCAATTACACTAAGAACAATAAAGGAGTTTGTCACATTGCACGGTACAAGGATAATACTAAACCCAGAATACGATCTGTAGTATTAAGTGCATTATTTTCTTGTAATAAACCATGAAGGTGTATGAAATCTATTAGCAGCGAACTAATATCCGGAACACTTTAATGACTATTATGATTTTTTATCAAATTCCAATCAATAATACTTAAGTTAAAGTCATCAATAATTAAAGAATGTGGATTATTTTCAAGCAATAGTCCATAAATAAAAATTAATATGTAATATTTTACTAATGTAAGGCAATAAATGGTTATTTACTTAAGACAAATTAACTGTCGAGTCCCCCAGGGCTCGGTTTTGGGGCCCCTTTGTGAAACCTCGCATATGACGCTGTCCTTCGCGTTGATTTACCTGCAGGCGTAAGTGTCGGTATGTTATTCCGACGACACTGGTGATGACCAGAGGGGACAGTTTCGAAAGCACCACCCGACTCGCCGAGCTTGGAGTGAAGTTGTAGACAAAATCGAGGCGCTGGGTCTTCAGATAGCATCGAGGCGACAACATAAAAGTGAGGCGTTATGATGTGAACTCCTCTGAACGAGAGAATCGCTCAGCTTCTTGATTCGCGTAGGTGATGTGCATGTTCGGGTAAGATCGGTGATGAAATATCTCGATCCAAACCTAGACACTTGCCGGGCTTCGAAGAGCATTTTAACTACCTGGTCCCCAGAATCGGAAAGGTAGTTGGTGCTCCGCACTACTACTTAATCTTGGGGGTGCCATTGAACGAGTCCATCTCCACGGGTGTCGTGCGATCGTCAATGGCTTTCGACGGGGCGCTCGTATATGCATCGGTTTTCGGGCAGCCAACGTTGCAGATAATCAATTGAAATTAACACTGTACCTTCGATTCTTTCATACATGTGCGGGGATAGCTTCAGTCACATTGAGAAGAGCAGAGGCGGTGCTATCTCCAGGCCTAAGTCCTGATTGATAGTCACACAAGTTGTTTTTTAGAATGTACATCCACAATCTCACTTCGCTGGGGAGTAAACTTTTGAAAATAATTTAAACTACGTAGTACAAAATAATATTTATTGCACGGGGATGTTAAATTAAAATACTTAAATACAATAACAATACGTAATTACAATTGCAGCGTACGCGCCGTATTGCTGTATTTTATAATTTGCATAAAATAAATTCGTAAAGCTTTAATGATTTATTTACAATAAAAATCTACAATATTAATAGAAAATAGCACAGATTCTCTCCGCGTCCACGCGATGTTTATAAATACGAAATAAATTAAACGACCATCAAGGAGATGAATCAAACGGATGATATACACATAACGTTCTCGTAACGAAACGAAACGATTAGCATCGCGCGGCGACGAGTCCGGTTTGATTGCACATGGCACAGCGTGACGCGCCCGCGTCCAGGTTCGCCCCGGAGCCGGCCCGCGCCCGCCCCGGCACCGGCCCGCGCCCGCCCCGGCACCGGCCCGCGCCCGCCCCGGCACCGACCCGCGCCCGCCACGGCACTGGTCCGCTCCAGCAGGCATGCGGCCAGCACCGCGAGTGGCTGTTTGCTATTCTTTACGGCGTCTAATTAAAATTTAATTATTAGGGGTTTGTTTCATAAGTCTCAGTAATAAAATCGGCTATTGTTGATATAGAACCGCTTTGGAATTGACTAACAATTGTAATATCAACTAAAACAAAATTCTGTACGGTCCGCAGCGTCATCACGCGAATACGTAAAGTACCCTACCTAACTACCAGTACCTGTAGCCAGTGCCGCCGCAGCGCGCCGCCGCTCTGTGATCACTTATGAATTGGTGCCTCACTTGACGATGCGATCAAACCAATTTATCAAACTGAAGGTGTCTTAAGCATAATTACCTGATCGTTATACGCAGAAATTGTGAATATGATTTAAATGTAGAATTAAATAAAAAAATATATACAAATTACTTTTATCGTCTTTTTGCACTTTTAAGTGGTTAATCGGTGTGTCTAAAATGATGCACCATTTCATATTAGAAACAAGTTAAATAACATAACTAGAAACTAAAATGATCTGTCGTCGAGCGCCATTAGAGGCGGCGGCGCGCGCGCATGGGCGCTGGGGTACGGACAACATGATTTATTTTACAACTAAGATCACACTTAACATTGTTCTGTTTCGATAAAACCGCTACAAATGGAGCACCGCCCGGTGCGCGGCCACACTGCCGCAGTGCAGAGCGCACACAGCACACACGACACGTTCATACAACATTTATTACAACACATCAGTCTATTGCGAGAAGTGTTCGGCGCACGCGCACCGCTCGACGCTCCGCGTCCGTGCGAGCCCGTAACAAAACATTCCATTGAAGTATAACACATTCTCCGCGAAGCGACTCGCTTGAGCTACGAGCGAGTAGCAGACTCACTAAATATTAATTTCTGCACACGCACAACGCACAGTAATAGTAATCATTACAATAAATATTACATATTGTTATAGGAATGTTTCATTCGGCCGTACGGTGCAACTTTACTAACCTTAACTAGGTTTGATCAGGAGGCCTTGTGTATAAACTTGATGGTAACACAAGGCGGGCAGTATCAGTGCCGTCAGCAGCCACCAATTATATTGATGCTTTTATCACAATGTGGTCGCTGAACATACAATTATTGACCATTGAAAAATATTTATTACCATTATAATTTAAAAAAATATGTTTAGAAATATACCGATGGCGACAATAACTTCACTACTAATCGGTCACTCCATACACCGAACAGAATTACTGATACATCTGCACCGACGGGTTCAAAGTTCATCATAGTTCCTCATGGCGCGGTGGAGCGGGCGGCGGCCTACGCGATCGCGCACACGTTGCGCATGTCCGCGTCATCCGACGGCAGCAGCGCGGCAGCGGCCGCGGCGGCGGCGGGCGGTGTGCGCGCGCGCACATCCGGCAGGTACCCCTCGTAGCGCAGTCCGCGGCGCTCGTAGAACAACAGGTACGCGGCGGCGGGCTCGAGGGCGCGCGCGCTCACCTCGCGGCACGAGCTGTCGTTGTAGCACAGCCAAGCGCCAGACGGGTTGTGCGCATACGCCACGTAGTGCCCGCCGTGCAGCTGCCCCGTGTGCGACTGCGGCACGCACACAAATCACATATACATATTGCTTAATATAAATATAAAATGTACAGCGTGCTCATTTATCGATAACTTTGCCAAATTTATTTTTATGACATAGTTGGTGACCGATGACGTTATATGTTCAGTGGCCAAGAACGTTGTGTTCTTAAATCTTCGAATTTTTTTGTGTTTTAGAATTAAAACTATATTCTATTGAAAAATGTTATATAACGTATGAGAGTCTTACCACGACGGCGTACAGCTTGTACTTCAGATCAAACGGGTCCTGACCCTCCTCTAAGTGGTGCTGATGGTAATCTACTAAGTTGTCATCGGTGATCGGCGTCGCCGTCAGGCTGGTGGACTCCAGCCTCGCCCTGCCCTTGAACTCAACGGCGGATTCGCGTCTCCTTTCCGCGGCCTCTTTCTGCCGGATGTCTTGCGACGCCTCGTCGTCGGAGTGTCCGCTGTCAGAGCTATCGCTGTCGGACTCGGAGATGCGCGCGTTGCGGTGCGCGCGAGGACGTCGCGCACGTGCGCCGTTGATCTCGCGGTGCCGGAGGATCGTCTCCTGCGGCACGGACGCGAGGTACGGCGTCGGATCAAAATCTTCAAACGGGAAATTGACGACCTTCTGCGATTTGATCCATTTACTGTTAACGTACTGAAATCGTTTCAGGTGGATGATCTGGTGACAAAAAAAAAATGTTGTACTATATATGTTCATCTTCATAAAGCAAAATAATTTGTGCACAAGCACGAAGTTCAACAATATGGCGTGTGTAGGTGCGTGCCGAGGTTGACAAGGCAACGCACTGCGCGGTGCGCGACGGGTACGGTATACGCACGAGTATAGGCGGCGCGCGCCATATCTGCAACTTTTTGGTGGCAGGCTGCGCGCTGCGGCAGCCGTCGCAGTGGTAACGCTGCTCGAGACGTTCCTCCGATGTGAACGCGGCGAGGCAACTGCCCAGGTCGACGGGTCGTGCCCCCGCAGCGCCGCACTCCGCCACGGACGGGTGCTCCACGCACGCCTGTCACAATCACCAACACATTTTACTTGCGGTACATTTCCCCTTCCGGAGACTCTGAAGGTTTAGCACCATAGCGTAGGCTAGCAATCATTAGCATATTTGGGAATGTATGTCAAAACTGTTACGTGTGCGTTTACTTTTTAGCCCTAAAAGCAATTTAGAGAAGTTAGAATTTAGGGATAGGGGGATCGTGATGGTCAGTAATAGGGTAAGGATGAATACAACTTATATAGTACATGGTTCAAAGAAAACGATTTGTGTACAATAATGAAACAAACGAAATGTTTGTTATTGTGTGTTCCTGTTTACAGTGACGTAGCAGATGAAAGTTTTGTGCGTGTCATTTGGGACAATAATACGCAATATTTATTAAACCAATTATTTGTGTTTAAGCTTTAATCTTAATGTATATGTATGAGTGCGTGTGCGTATGTGTGTGTGTGTGTGTGTGCACTGACCCGTTCACGCGAAGCTTGGTACCGCAGGTGCAGCGCGGTGGGCTCCCAGTCGATGGCCAGCATGAGCCCGCGCCTACGAGCCGCCCGCAGCGTGCCCATTTCGAGATGCGACACCTCTCCGGCGATGCACTCGCCCTGGGAACACCGAATTTACATCTATAGGACATGGCGGAAACTGGAATCTGTGCGTAACACGGTCACATGGTCTAAAGTACATACCCTACAAAGTAGGACGTAGTAAGGTACACCAATGTTTGGCAGCAGAAACTAGTGGTATGATCTAGTACCTACCTAGGAAACTACCTCCGGCTACAGAGACATCAGCAGTAGCCTCTGTATGGTGGCAGGAAGCAGTGTCATTGACCTATACTATTGGGGAAAGAATTCTATGAGAAAAACAACGAATTCCCATATGTTACAGTTGAGCACTGAAAGAATCACTTTAAGCCGAGTGAGTTGTGGCGACGTACCCCGATGTCGGCGGCGAGCCGCGTGCCGCCCGCCCGTGGCGCCGGTACCTGCTCACTCGTTGGGTCGGCGCTGGTGCAGCCGCCGTCTGCTTCTGAATCTGTTCACATCAAGCAACCTCTATTTGTTTTCTTAACTTAAATACAAAATATAGTGATAGAGACACGCCATTTTCAAAGCGCTGGTTTTTGTGCTAGTATTTATTAGTTCGCCTGTTATAATGTCTTGACTGCATTTAACGCTTTACAAATTAATACCAATAACTAATGAACAGGTGTAACGGGTTCCGCAGAACAATTCCAAAAGCCTAAGCCAACCTCATGGTGCACCCTGCTAATCAACGAATGAGACTCTGGCTCTCATCAACCCGCATTGTGCCAGCGTGGTGTTAAATAGCCCAAATCCCCCCTTATGAAACCCTACAAACGTGGGTATCTTTGGAGAAGACCTAAGTCCAGCAGTGGACGGCTATCGGCTGATGATGATAAACTAATGAGCACAGAAATAACGTGCCAGCAATGTTTCGCGAACACTGAGGGAGAGTATGAGATAAACAAAACTAGGCACAGTGGGACACTTTGTATAATTTGTATCAGTATCGGGCCAAGACCTATGCAGATAGATTAGTAGTGAATCGTGAGTGCGTCGCGCTCGTGGCGTACCATAGAAAGGGTCGCTGGGGGCGCGCAGCAGCGGCTTGTCGTCGCTGGGCAGCGCGCAGCCGCGGCAGAGCGCGGGCCAGGCGCACAGCGCGCACCACGCGCCCGACGCGCACACCGCGCGCAGCGTGAACGGGAACTCGTACCCGAGGCTGTCGTCGCTGCAATTATTTCATTGTTATTTATTCTTTTACATTTACAATGAAATAAACATGAATAACTACATACAATTATTATCAGCGATATCGATCTCTATATAGTATAGTGGTAGCAAGTATTCTCGTGGAGGTACAACCGGTTTGCTCACCAGTCGGCCGCATGGTTGGGCAGGTCGGTGGTGCGCGCGGCGCGTGCGGTGCGCGCGGTGCGCGGCGGGCGCGCCGAGAGCAGGCGCGCCAGCTGCGCCCACACGCGCGCGTACAGCTCGCGGCCGGGCTCGCCCGCGCGCACCGCCACCACCAGCGGCGCGCCGAACAGCGCCGGCCGCACGCGCTGCCACGGCAGGAAGTAAGCGTCCGCGCGGCATTGCTTCCTGGGAGCGCATCGCAACGTATACATATTTTTTATGCGTCGACATTTTGAATGTTTTAATAACAAATTTTAGTCCATAAAACGACTTTGAGTAATGATCGCAATAATTTTCATTTAATTGCGGAAGTTAACCGACTTGGCAAGTGAGGCGACACGTTATCGCTATAGTTACTTTTTATTTACGGAATAGTGACTCCGGTTGTCCTTACCTATGTACTGCGACTAAATACTGTACGGGCGGCTCGTCCATGTGCTGCATCTTGTACATGTCGGAGGGGGATGAGTGGAACTTGTGCTGGTGGTGCGGGGTGCGGGCGGCCGGCAGCTCTAGAGAGCGCGCGCTCGGCGCGGGGGAGGCACGCCCGCCGCCCGCGCCCCGCGGGAGCGTGCGGCTGCGCCATTCGCCACCACCACCGCTGCTGCTGCCGCCTACCACTTCGCCCTCGTAGAACGTGTTCGACGGGCTCTGGGACATAAGAATTTCCGATCTCGAGCGCTGAAAGCGACGGTTGGAACCAATAAGAAGCATGGAAAAATAAAAAGCAAAATAGACTAAACGATTGTTAATGTCAGTTTTGCAGAAATTCGGACAACATTACTTAAAACCTTGAAGCGATAAGAAACAATAAATTACAGCGGGGGAGAAAACATTGCCAACCAGCACAAACAGGAAATCAGCAACATATTTAAAAAAAATTAAAATGTAAAAAAGGATCACACAAAGTCTTTGTACTAGCAGTCAAAAAATTATCTGGTGATTAAGCATTTCTTTTGAAATCAATACAAACAAACATGTGCGGCACTCAGCGGGGCGCGTATATATATATATATATATATATATATATATAGTACTGACGAAGCAGTGTGCTATTGGCGCCTCACAAATCGAATCGCGATCATTTATTCCCGAGGCTACAGCTGCTACGGGCGTACTAAAATGCGCTACGCCGCGTGCTACGGTGAATTAAGAAGCATTCTACGTGATTCAATACAAATGTGTGTGTAGATGAGGATGCGACCGTTTGTTTAATGATAAATATATAAAACGACTACCAAATGATATGAGCGCTGTGGAAACCGCAGGAGTGCCCTCACAGAGGGCCCCGAGAAAAGGTTTGATATACATACAAAATTGCAAACTGTACGATAAATAATGTACCCTTTTCTAATATATTCACTCTTGTGTAATGTTATATTAGGATGTTAATTATAAATGAAGGATAAAAGGATATCCGGTGACTGAATCAATTTTTTTTTTAATTTTCTTCTTTACGCACTCTCCTTTATAAATCAGTAAAAAATTATTAAAGATTAACAGCCGTCCATTGGCTATGCTCACCTAGTGTGTCTTATTATGTTATAAATAATATTTCTTTGCAAAAATTTGTCTGATTAATAAAAAAAATGCGTTGAGAGTGAATGATGAATATGCTTATTGTTACCTCATCGAAGCCCAGCAGTGGTGTTAGGGGCAGGGGACTCGCCCTTCGGTCGGGGGACATTCAAACACAGAACGATTGTTAACCACAAATGATATCATAGTGAATGTTGATCCCTGCCGTGTTAGTGACCAAAACATGTTTTACTCGACTCTATGAGATTTTGATGTCTATAATTAATGTTATTAGTCGATATTACTTTTATTATACGATGATTTTATACAGATTAGTTCCGCGACATGTTTTCACAGCTTACGAAACGTCGGATTAAGTTGTTCAAACTTTGCGCAAGTTGACAACAAATTGCACCCTAAGAATGATCGTCATATAAATTAAAACATTGAAATTTTAATTTGTTGGAAATCGGTATAAAAACTTTCGAGCGGTCTTTTAAAGATAGCCCTCAACAATTTCATTTTCAAGTTGAAAATTTTCTAAAAGCTTGGATTACCAGAAAACTGTATTCATTGCAGCACAATTTTATCACAATTCTATTAACTTATTTTTAACTTAAGTTTTTAAGTTTCATCTCATTTTAACAATTACTCAACGCAAATTATTAGCAAACTGTAATATACATTGTATTGTAGGGTGATACATTAACATTCATAACTTATTATTACTTAACTGCACTTTTAACTACAACGTTATACTAACTTAATCAAGTAGTAAGTAACACAAATGTAAATTCTATAATAATATTAGTGTTAAACAATAATAATTATCGGCGAACGGGGTTAGATTTAACCGTTTGTAAGGATGGATCGATATTTCAATTTAATCGGCCTAATCGTGAAGCTTTCGAGAACCAGATTAACACACAGCAAGATAACCAGATACAGCCTCAATTCATTTTGCAGCAAGGATTGCGCGCGCGTGTGTAACGTGTATGTGCATGTGTGCGTGTGTGCGTGCGTGCGCGTGCGCTAACCTTGAAGCAGAAGAGCGCGGGCATGCAGAGCGAGGCGGCGCGCACACTCACCGAGCCCGCGCCGCCGGCCCCGCCACCACCACCGTCACCACCAGCACCGCCTGCGCGCGCGACATCTACTTCCCCACTGCACCAGCCATCCGTACTGTTCCACTCTGTAGGTGGAGATAATTTTTATTAAATGATTCGACGAGACGGGCAGGACATTCACCTGATGATAAGCGACACCCCTGCCCACCCATAACAATGTGGCGCTAGTTAGAATGGTATTCATGGCACTACATTGTGCTCGTGGCCTTGAGACAAGACGTTAAATTTCGTTACCCCAGTAATGTAACTAACAACGGCGCCTTTCAAACCGGAACACAGTACTGTTTGGCGGCAGAAAAAGGCGTTGCGATGGTACCTACCTAGAGCTATCATCTGTGAAATTACACGAGTAAAAACATTGTCCTTACTATACATTATATAACGGTATCATTAGACCACTTGATAGCGTGCCATCTGGCACTACTTCTACTAACTCGAAGATCTTATTGCACTATCGAACGTCAGTGTTTGGAGCAATGTACTCTACTACCCATTGTCACTGAAGTCTAGAAATCCTGTGGCCTAAGTCGGCGATCTTAGTTCTACGGATTTCGTCATTTCGAATTCGATAGAGCAGAGGAACTCAGAGCATAGTCAATAATATAACTATGATACTATTGGGATAAGATACTTTCACCGCACGTACGTGGTAAAAATGATAATGATGAAAAGTAAAATGCTCAATATAATTTTAAAATTGTAGTGGGTTATGGTAGGGAAGAGTGAGTGTGAGCAGGACTCGCAGGAGCGTTTTAATGCGAGTACCGTGCGCGGCGTCACTCTCCGGCGGCGGTATCTCGTACGCGAACAGGTCGGACGCGCCGCACGGGCTCAGCTTGGCGCCGTCCTGAAGCAGGCGCGAGACGGTCGCGCCGCTAACTACTGCCAGCAGCATGCTACGGTAACAAACACACTGATATAGTACACACCCAATACCACATAGTACGCGTATCGGTAACAACGAAGCGGAAACTACGATGTTCGGATTCGTTGCCTTGAAATGTATTGTCTACTCACTGTGCGCTTCAACTTGAGTGGTCTCTAGCACGCGAGACCTATCACTAATGCATGTGAGTCAGGAATGTTGTCATTAGCCACTGACTGCAGTAAGTATTAATAAGTTGCTAAAATTACCATTCCGGCGGCAGCCCACTGAGCTCGGAAAGCTTCCTCTTCAGGTCGAGGTACGTGCCTTCCGAATTCACTCTCAAGCCGTATTTAACCGGCACGGAACCGTCCAATAGTATAACTGCAAATAAGGTTTTTATTACGCTATACTCTCTGGAATCCCTCGATCAGCAGCATTATGTCGAGTAATCGTTGAATTTAAACTTGACTATATTATAAATGGGTAGTCGTTTTAGCGATGGTGTTACCTCTGACTTCGCAGCGCACGTAGGACTCCATGGGCAGCGGCAGACTGAGCATGTTGAAAGTATCGAATCGTACAGACTCATGGCCGCAGGTGTCGCAGCGCACCTTCGACTTGAGCTGCCCGTAGAACAGGTCCGTCATGATGGAGTCGTTCGACGCGGTGAATTGCTCCCATGCCTCCGCAGCAACTACCTGCCGCACAAGCGCCGCTTGTACATGGACGCCTAGTACAACTTGTAGTTAAGCACCGACGTTTAGTTAATCATCTTCAAGTACGATCAAGAGACACCTTTACAGTACAGAGGTCTGCCCTAAGATCTCCATACTGGTGGATCCGTGGCCTGTACACTGGTATTTTTGTTGTAAGACATGTATAAAGTGTTGTGAAAAATGTCGCACTTGATCTGGTCGTGCTGCAGAGTCGGCGTGCGGAGCGGCGCGGCGTGGGGCGCCCCGGTTGAGATCTTCGTGCAACGCATCCAGCAACCACGCGAGCAGCTCCTGTGCGTCGTGCTGTCCTCCGCCGGCGAGCCCGCGCGCATGTCGCGACACGCACCAGCGTACACGCAGCGGTGCCACCGAGCGCGCGCTGCTCGACCACACCTGTACGCAACAACACACACTCAACAGTGAACATGACACACAGCACGTTAAACACTTATTGGTTGACAATACTTATGCACGACTCATTATTTCAGTTCGTAGTAACGGACGCTCTCACACAAACATCTTCCAACCGAAACAATAGATAGTTATATCACTAACGACATTTAGTTAACAAATTAAACTATGTATATCTACATTTTGGATAGTCTATAACAAAACGGTTTGTTTGTGTGCGCGCGCGCATGTGGACGTACCTCCTTGCAGAGCTCTCCGTAGCGCAGCGCTAGCGCGCCTTTGGTGCCGAGTGGGTTAGTGGTGTTCACCTCATACAGATGCATGCCCGAGTTAAAGTACCGTGTCAGCGGACCCGTATTCCACACCTGGAGACATACTCACACTGAGATCGTCCTCATGGAGGACTCACACGTTGACATAATGAACCTCTTAGTAGGTAAAGATCCACAAAATTTTGTCTACTATCAATGACGTGATGTGAGAAGGAAAATGAGTCTTTGGTGCAGTTTTGAAATGAATTTCACAATTAGAAACTGTTGCTAGGCAATGTGATTTGGGACTTTCGGGTGATGCCTATTAGGAACAAGTTATAATCTTCAATATGTTACTTATACATCTTCAATTAGTTTGTTGCTATTCAGATTTTGATATTTTGTATTATGTAAAATAATCATTAAATAGCTTAAAATCATTCATATCAAAATATAATTAGATCTCGGTGATAAGAATTGTTGTGTGAACTGTAGACTAGGTAAGTAGACTGCTACCAAGTTAATCTACGTTTCGAACAAAGACATCTGCCGGTTTAATGGTACGTTTAATTAATGTCATAATAGTGCGTTTGTGTAACAGGCGGTGTGCATACGTACGGACTGCAGCGCCGCGTTCATAAAGCACGTGTTGCCGAGGTTGTGCAGGCCGGTCGCGCCAGCGACGTCCGGCGCGGACAACGTCTCGCGCCGCTCCACGCCGCGCCCGCCGCCCATGCTGTGGGCACACAACAACGTGGGGACGAACTGAGAACTGTATTCTATTAATATTATAATTGATTATGAATCAACGGAGACATTACACGCAAGTGAGAAAGGGAGTGAATTAGAAACAATATTATATTTACTGCTGGTGGGTCTCTATTGCCGGAGTCCGTCTAGGTAGACACCACCACGGCTCCTAGTGCAGCCGATAGTTAGTATTACTGTATTTTTTACTTTTGAGGGGCGCCGTAGCTACTGAAATTAACGAGACTTAACACTTTGTCTTAATACGATGAGCATAATGTGATGCAGTGTATACCTTCCTAACTAGCGCCACATTGTCAAGGATGGGCGTACCACTTACCATCATGTAAACGTCGCGCTAGTCTCGTTGGTCGTGAAAAAAAATTATTACTGTTTAGTGCAAAATGAATAGACATTTACACGTATGCGTTCAAATGCATTCCTGTCGTTACCTGTGACCTACCAAAATTAAGCATTATAAATAACACAAACGAAACTAATTCATTTATTATCCAATACCTGAGTGCGCCAATCTCTTCCGGCCAAGTCAGGTCCGGGTTACGCACTTCGAGCAGCAGCCGCGCGCGCTCGCGCTCGTGCATGCGGAGCTCGTGTAGCGTGGGCCGTTCGTCATCGAGCAGCAGCGCGCCGCCTCCTGCTGCCGCACCGCCGCTTCCGCTTCCAGCGGCCGCGCCGCACCCTGCTCCCAGCGACCAAAGGCGCACGTCCTCGCGCGCGAGCCCTAGCGCCTGGCACAAGAACTCCGTCACCTGGTAATGTACACATTTAGCATTAACGCATTATATACTTGTCATGTGAAAATTACGTTTTTGATCCTTCGATCCAAACAACATAAATGAAATATTTATTTCCATTAGATATAAATAACGCCGTATATTCATATAACATTGTGCTATGGGAAAAGGATTAATAAAACTGCATATATATATGATTCCAAGCCACTTGATGGACTTGTGACGCACTTGCTTGACTGTGGCGAGCCGCGAGAAGGCGGCGGTGTAGACGAGCTGGCGTTCGGGCGGCGCCGGCGCCGCGGGCACGCTGCTGTACAGCGCTGCGCCCGCGCCCGCCGCACTCGCGCCCACCGCGCTCAAGCCTGCGCACACGCACACATATTGCAATTTTATATTATTTTAAACAATACACGTTATCCAGACTCCCGGCTTTCTATTCATATGGGATTGATTATTTCCCATTCTGATATCATGTGCTGCGACGGTTTTTTTATATAATATATAGAATGAAGAGATCACAGTGTACCGATGTACCAGGTTTACCTGCACAGCTGCGCGCGAAGTTCTATAATTTGGTACATAAATACAGGAACAAATTGTCACGGTAATTTTATTAACTAGATGTAAATTTTTATTAGGCCACAACTTTCACAGTTCCCGATTTTCACGATTAAACTAGTATTGAACCTATGAACTTACGCGGTGTGCTGGGTACATGGCGCAGAATCTTTAGTTGCAGAGGGTACAACTCCATCTCGACATCTGAATTTTGAGGTCTTATCACCTAAAATTAAACATAGGATATAAAATCTATTGACCAACATTTTGCTGTAATATGTTACAGCAAAATGTAATGGTGTTGCAAAATGAAATAAAAATATAAAATAAATGGACTTTACACCCTTCTACTTTTTACAAGGTTAATTTAAAGTTTTTTTTTTTATTTCAAATGAGTTATCGAAATTCGATACAGATCTTGGTCAATAAGTAGAAAATTTTAAGGGAGTGCGTACCTGCCTGGGCAGCGGGTCGGGTCCGCCGTACCAGAGCGCGATCGCGCGCCACAGCGCATCCGGCAGCAGCTCGAAGTCGCGGTGCTGCGCGAGCGTCACGTCGCGCCGCAGGTGCCCGCCCTCGCCGGTCAGCGTGCGCACCTGCGGGCCCACCAACCGCGCATACTTTAACTGAGTCACTGTTCAGTAGGAGGCAAGTAATAATATGCAGAGGGTTACCAGGACGTTCAATTTCATCTTCAAGTAAACATAATATTTGTTTCAATATATATTTTTAAATTAGTTCTTCTAGGTTCGTCTTCAGAGAAATCAAGAGTGGGGGAAGTAAGAGAGAGAGAGAAAAAGAGGTATGAAATGGTGAATGGTTACCTTGAGGTCGTCGCGCGCCAGCAGGCGGCGGTTGTCGACGGGGCCGGGGTGTGGAATTGCGCGTTGTGTGGCCGCACTGCTCACGCCGCTGCTGCTACCAGCGCTGCCCCCGCTGCCCAACGACGAGGTCTCCGCTCGCCACAACAGAGACCCCATAGACTCTGTGCACAATAACTTTAGATCGACAATATTCTTTTAGTTATTTTTAAAATGTGCGTACAAGTATATAATCTAATCTCACCCGTGGAGTTGCTGGTGAAGCTTTCGTCGCACACGATCGCTTCATCGAGCACCCGCGGCATCGCTCGGCAGCAGCTGTCCCCGGCGGAGGTGTACGCCAGCCACGCGCCCCACCACTCGCTGCCCACCAAGTACCAGAACTGCCCTACCGAGTACCCCCGCGCTGTCTCGCGCCGCAGCCACCTTAGAACTGTTACGGACGGTCATGTCATTATATTTTACATACAATGAAACAGTGAGACTAACAGTACATTCACCGGGCGGCGACTGCTCGCCAACAATAACATCGCGTTGGCAAGGTGTAGGTTAATGCTAACGAAGCCTTTTGTATTATTTAATTACTATAAACTATAACTATAATTGATCAATAATCAATTTATAAAAGTGCCCACTACAAACACAAAAGCTCAGCCGAACTCTGCTGTAACACCAGCTGACCCAACTGAAAGAACGAGTTCGAACCTGCGACCATAAGATTGGTGAGCCATAATACGAGTCTTAAACTATGACATATGGTGTTGTTGTTGTTGTTGTTGTCGTTTATTACATGAATGGATAAAACTGACTCATTCAAAGTTCTTGTAGATCAAGGTTTGTCAATAATGTTTATTTCATGAGATTTATTACATTATTCCATAATTCTGTTGAAATATGTACCACGGTCTTCAAGTTAATTGGTTTGATAATGAAACTAAGCAATTAGTATTCTGTTCAAGTCGATATCAATGAATGCAACGCGGACAGAAAGCGGCGCCTTGATATCCAGTTATAGCATCAAAGACATCATTGAAGACTGAGACAGATTACATTTAATTAGAAAAGTTAATATTGAGAGCAAAGTCCTTCCGATTACTTATATAAGGTTGAAAGGATACTATGCTCATTAATATAGTTGTGAATGAGATAAAGTGTGAAGCTGGAGACCGAACGCGAATGAGGATCAGGCATCTTAGGACAATAGGATATTAATTAATTAATAAATTATGGTTATTATAACGAACATATTTGAATATTGTTGATCCGAGTTGACTATTTTTTTTTAACATTATAATACAAATAACTTTTATTGGAAAGAAAACATGAGGCATTGGATATTTCTGTTTTACAAGGAGTCCTAAAGAGTATTCGGTTTCACGGGCTTTGAAGGTCTACATCGCCCATTAAGCGAACTGGGGATTGGATGACAAAGATAAAAGTAGTTTCGTATTTGTGCCAATGAAGATTAGGTTTGCCATGGTTAGTGCTTATGCGTAGTGCAAGGGAGGATCGGAGTCCGACGGATCTGTAGTTCCCGACGACTTTTAAAACGCATTGAAAGAGTTTTAGTAGGTACACCTCATAACTGTTTCCCTCAGGAAGAAATCTTTTGAAAATTTCCTTTTCAATGAAGAAAACTGTCCTTTTCTACGTGTTGTTCATTCTCCATCCTAGAGTAGGGCGCCGGGCGTGCGAGATACCCGCTTATCAAACGTCGCCTTATTTCCGTGCGAAATATTCCTTGTCAAGTCCTGCCTGTCACATCGGCCCGGCTACTTGACACGCAGTAAACATCAGATTATAACTTAAGACGACATACATGGGTAATAGATCACAACAGAGATATTGTTTGATTTATAACAGAATATCCCCCCTTTGTTGGCGAGCCGCAAGTCGCCTCACGTCTCCGTGCAGTAAAGTCACGACGACGCGAGTGTATTCTGCTTATGGAACGTTTTTATAAGTTATCACCGTCATCATTTTAGTATTTCCACGGTGAAGGCGTGACAGCGCAATGTAGAGAAGTGCTATAAACTGTGCGCTTCACGGACCGGTCGGTTCGAACCCCATCGAGTGTCCTCTTCCGGTGAAAGAATAACCGTTTTACACGAAGAAACCACAATTCCGTGGACTGTTTGTTAATAATTTCTTTTTGTCAATAGCAAATTTACATTCCCGCTGTTAGGGCACAGGCCCACCCTCAATATGTACGGAAAAATACCGTCTATTTCTTATATTCTCGTTTCGTTACTTCTAACAAACTTTTTTTTATATATTTATTTAAACACAAATTTTATTTTACTGTATCCAACTTACGCAACTTCGATACTTAAATCGAAGGTCGCGTTTCCGTTATTAACACTTATTAGCAATTCTAAATATTCTAAAAAAAAATGACTAAACGAAGATCATAATTAATATGCAAATTAATTAAATAACCAGGTAACTTTAGAGGGCGGCTTGTGTATTTGTATACTTGTCCATACACGCTCTGTGTGTGCCCCTTATATGTATACAACAACTACTTGGATTGAATGTTTAAGATAAATAAACCTAGTTTAAGAATAGTAAACTTTTTAACAATGTTATCGGGATTGCTGTGATTAAAGTTGAAGGGAATATGTAATAATTACGCAAGGTTATCACGTTATCAGTACAGGCAGCTCGCTCGGTTAATTATCAGACGGCCGTTATCAGGGCCGACCTTGCTAAGTTGTAACGGAGATCTTCAAGATCGATGCAACAGTTCGTACGTAGGATGAGTCACTCACCATCACGCGAACATCCCTCTTGTCTCCGTTGTGTTGTAAAAAAGACATTATTATCAATACTCCTCTCCATTGTTTTATATGAAAGATCTAAGCAAATTTTAAAGCGAGAAAGGAAGCCGAACGTAACCGATTCTGTAAAAGCTAACGAGTGGTTGTTATCTCGCATAAATTCCTCGGCTACTGTTAAATTAAAGCCTTGATAATTGCTGTACACATACACTACGAGATAAACGTATAATCTGATGAATAACCAGTCTTGACAACTATCTGAATACAAATTGATAAACATGGCAAAATCGGTGATGCACATTGGCTGCTCTACAACACTCAGTGCCTCATCAAAACCAACAAAATAAACAGGAATAATTTATTACAGAATAATATATTAGAGTGACAGTATTTTGATCGTTACCAGGATGTTGTGCTCACAACCCCTTTCTAAGCACAATGACGAGGGTAGATAATCCTTATGGGAAGGCACATGTTCGATAGTTCTTTAAACCTATTTCATGAAGCGTGTACAAAGTTTTACTTACGTTACTCTATTTTCTTTATCTTTCATTCTCATCGTAAAAATTTAAAACAAGAAATTTACATTTTTCAGCTAAATTTAGGATCGTTATATAATGTGCCACAAGATCTCCGGGTGAAATATTAACATCATTCATCTACTTTTCCGTTAACAATGGGCACATTAATACAAAATCATTACAATTTACGTCATCTAAAGTCGATTTGCCGCATTACAGATTCAATGTTGTAAATTTGAAAGTTAATATGGTGACCGGCAGCATCCGGTTAACTCGATACTATGTCCGTTGCAACATTCATAGGGACGACTGTCAATAAGTTGACCGTTTGATATGCATTACTTCTTCGGGACTAAGGTTTGATTTATTGACACAATGCAGAACATCTACTGGAGACCGAGCTGATGCATTTTATAAATAATTGAAATGCCTAATAAAATTTCTAAACAACGGTCACATCGGTCTATCCGAAGTCTTACAGTTTATTTAAGCAACGAAGGAAACTTCCCGGTCAAGTCCTGATTACATACTATAAAGAGTAATATTGTACGCTTTCAACGGATGAGAGCTCCGTAAAAAAATCTGTAGCTCCAGCTTACGTGGGATTTCTGTAAGAGAACAGGTAGGACTTACGTATAAATTTAAACTTTAACCATGCCCAATGTGACACTTTATGTTTAATAATACACGTCTGCTTATAAGAAAGAAGCGACACTCTCGCTCATGACATTGTGATGTGTCTGGTGAATATTAACTGCTGATTGCCATGGTAGTTTTACATGGATTTGAAATTACATGATAACATCACCACCAGACAAACAAGCGAGTCACCATCCGTATGTTGTGTAAACATCCCCAAATTGCTAACAAACATGTTTAAATCTCCGTTATTGAGAACAGCAAAGGAGTGGAACAACTTGCCGGTGTCAGTGTTCCAGTACAAATACGACGTGGGTCATGAAAAGAGAGAATGAGGCTGTTACTAGGGTAGTGCGCTTCACCACCACAGAAGACACCACGACTTTAATACCAGGTGGCATCGTAGTCAAGCGCACCTTTGTGATTAAAAAAAAAGACTATATTTCCTACTCATCATCCACTGCGTGTGCCTGTGTGCGAAGTCCGTACCAAACAGTACTGCTCTACTTCAACCGCATCGTGTCTATAATGTAACAGTGCGCGTGCGCGTATGTCGCACACTGCGCGGACCGGTTCGCGCGTTATCTCCGCGCATTGCTTTGCGCGCACTTGACACTATTCGAGTTTGTTTGCGCGTCGCGGCTGATTATGCGCGCGCAGTTAGTTACATAACGCACAATTAGCTAAGGTTGACCGAATACTTACGCACAGAGGTAAACCGTCCGATGTTTTTGGTTCAATTCCAGTAATACTGTGTGCTTACTCTAATATTGTGAATACAATTATATTGAGTATGCGTTGGTGCAACTATACACCCTCCGGACACGTTCCCGCCTTATTGTAGCGGTGTGGCCGCGGGGAAAAAGGGGTATTGGTATTGCGTTCCGCACGCTCTTCCTATACTTCGCGGTCGTATAACCGTTGGCGGCGGAGCCTAAAACCAGCTCCGTTGTAGGGAACAGGGAATTGTTTCACTTGGCTCCCATAGCATCTGGGTGACGCTTTTGGTGTGATTTTTTGCCCAGGTGATGGTAAAAGGCCGAGAAGAAAAAGGCGCGCCCTTACAGAGGTGGAAAGGGGCAAGGTTACTCATCCGAGAGGAGGCTGCGTGGCGTAACCGGTGCTGGCGGGGTCATGTGCGAAAGAGTTCCCGTGACCCTGCCGCAAAGCGACGAAAGTAGTACATCGTGGGGGTTTTAGTAGGTGCAAGTCCGCAATAACCTGTTGTTGCCCCCGGGATGTCGGGTATGCGAAAGCATTTCCCCCACGTAAAAAAAAAACATATGTAATTATTGATCCTACGTTTTTCAAATTTTTAATATTTAAAGAATATTACAGTTTTATCTTGTAAGTATAAAAATACTTTTTAATTACTTAACAGTTTCAGAGAAATGATATGACTCAAAATAACTTAACGTCATCGGAATACATATTTATTAACCTGTACTTGTAAGTAACCCAAGGGGAGTATTTATAATATATAAAGTATGTATGTATGAATTCATTAAATTAAAAACATTAAAATTTGGATATCGTTACATTAATCTTAACAAACTGAAAAAAAAAGATCGATTATTAAGATGTTTGTGTGAACATTTGGTCTATCATATCCACAAACATAATCTTTCACACGACTGAATGACGGGTAGTGTAGTGTGGTGTCGATAGCTCACCAATATCACGTTCGTGGTGGCGGCACTGCGGGCGGAGGCCTAGTACCACGTGACACACGTCGAACACCAGCTCCAGCAGCGGCGTCACCAGCCGCTCCGCACTCTCGACACTCCATATAAGAAAGTCCTCCGCCGTCAGCACCATGTCCTCCGAGATCAAGCCCTCGCCGCCGATATCCTGATAACGTTTTATATTTAACAATGTGTTCAAGGATATAACAATGATCAAAAGTCCTGGAAAGGACTTATTTTTCGCGTTCCACAAAAAAATAAATTTTATTACATCTACAGAAATTAATATGAAATAATGCTATTAAATTTAAGAGTTTAAAAACCATCACGTTGGTTGTACTCCTCATCCATAATCACGAGATTCTAATTAAGGTGTCTATACAATGACTTACACAGTGGTGGACCGACAATCTGATGGGAATCGTGAGAACCCACTGGATGCGAGCAGCGCGGGACCGGGCGATGTGGAGATCTTTGGGGGAGGCTTATGTACAGCAGTGGGTGTCTATCAGCTGATGATGATACGATAATTTCAATGGAAACTGCTGTTTCAAAGGCGACAACATAAACGGCGTCTTCTTGATTAAACGTAGTTGCCATTGTCTGCAACTTACCCTCAAGTTATCTTTATTAACAAGCTGATACATGCAGCGCCTTTATCATCGCACATTGACGTGTTCTGATTAACGTCATCACCGACCGTGTATCGCTGCATCTCAGATATATGCAACAAATTCAACAGCACTACAGTACGGTAGGTACATCTTTATAACTGCATTACCATCTTAACTATTTCCAAATAACCAGCCCTTACCTCTTTAATCACAACAAGTTCTTCGATAAGTTTGTCATGTACAGATATCTCTTCACCGTTACCCGGTCCCAGTTGGAACACAGGCCGTTTGCCGTTCTTCGGCACGGTGATAAGCTTGTCTCTGATGTTCATCAGGACAACCTCCGGATCGAAGCTCTTATCGCCCTCGGACTCGGTCCCCTCCGACGGTGTGGACGCCCTCGAGCTCTGATTCTTGATGGACTCGTTCGCAACCGTGCACAGGATCCCCACCATGTCTATTAACTCCTTCTTGTTTAGAATCCCGTCTCTGTCCAAGTCGAAAATTTTGAAGCAAACTGCGAAAAGAAAATAAACGATTATTATTTCATTCATTGCATCATTTTTTCAATAAGTAATATTACACTAACCAATCTCATGTGTCCAATTTTGAGAATTTTTTTGGTAGATTGAATTGTATGTAAATTACAGGTAATGTTTTACGGTTATTTATTGAGAACTGTACGAATAATGATCAGACAATGACTGAACATTAAAAAGTCACGGAACTGTGAAGGTCGTCTCACCCGATCCGGCAATATTTATTTACCCTTGCTGACAGCGAGTCATGGCTGCGGTCCGATTGTACAAATGGCATATTGTTCATTCCGTTTTCACATAACACTAATGCTGTGTACCCTCCATAACCAGTGTCGGGGCAGCTCAGCCCGCGACGCGCAGATAATTTGAAGGTATATTATTAAGGGAGACAATGAGCTAAATAAAATAGAAAAAACAATAGCAAAAAAGTGTTGAATTAGAAAAAAATGCGGATGTGATAGATTGTTAAACATCTGCAGGTAATAGGCCGTCTAAATTACAACTAGGTAACCAATATAATTCACAAGCCCACAGTTGGACATTAATTATTGCAAAGATACCCTTGTCAGTTAAGGAGGGTACTGTATCACATGAGCCTACTCTCTTTACTTGTGTACTGATCAATGACTCTACCCACTACTTTTTACACTTGTTATGCCTCTCAACATTTTTTAAAAAACGACCTTGACGGTTCGGAATCCTATGAAACGGTACGAAACGAAACGTTCCTGAAACGGTCGGCAGTCACGAAGCAATACGCCGGCGCGCTGCCATTATCTACAGCCGATAAAAATAAAACATTACTTAAACAATTAACATTTATCGATAGTGTGGTAATGACATGAAATGAGATATAACGGCGCTGGTGCCCGCGCTTATCCAATCCTATAATATATGGCAGGAAGGGTTTTATGCAACGATCGTGATCATACGAAACAACTGGCCAAGACTTCCTGATCAGATTCAAATTGAAAAATTCATTTACTTCAGCAAATTTTACAGATATTACAAATATACTTTTATGTAGTTATAACTAGTTCGCATACCATGTCATTTCTGTTGGTTTTAACCTCTGGATTCCTCACTAGGCGATGTCTGTGTCGAGGTAGTCCAGGACACAAAACTTCCTGGTGGATGGCTATATTATTTTCACAGAGACATAAATTAAGTTATAATTTCTTCTATTTACACGAACACTATATATGTAGTAACAAAAATATATTTTACGGTTTTTATCGGGTTTACTTTATAATTTATTTATTTATTGTTGAGAAACCAACGGCGTTATTATTAACAAAATTTGCAAGTATTTAAAGCTTATGTATAAGGCTAATATAAAGGTTTCTTTGTATATCAAATTAGTAAGTTGGCATGCGCAGATAGATAGTCAAAATAAAAGGTGATCGAGGCTACGACATTAAACGTGGAAAATTAATGCCGGTAAAAATATGTATGTAAAGACGACAAGTAACAATACACAGACAGATATCTTAAGTTAATGGATAAGTTGGCGTGCGTACAGCAACATGGAATATTATTTGTTGTTCAGTGTTGTCGGAGCGCTTCGGCGACGTGTTTCATGAACAGAATTTTTTTTTTAAAAAAGAATAAATCTGCATCAGCCAATTCCGTATTATATATCCGAGCCGGTATATGTAGCAAAGGCGTGTGCCGATTTTCTATTCGAAAAGTTGCGACCGATGTTGCGACCCTTTTGCATCAGCTATATCACGGGCTACTGAGGTGGCCGAGTTTTAGATACTCCGTGATAGCTATAACACTAAATCTGTCACCTTATGCCTCCGTGACCATGGCTGCTGCAAGCGGCCGAAACGACAGAATAAAAAAATCGTAAAATTTTGTTTTATAAAATAGGTTAAAAAACTAAAGTAAATGTTTATACATCGATTAGACAACCAAACTTCAGTTTGATAATGGTACTTCATGATATATGAATCTTTAGGATCATTTCCCTATCTCCTGTCATATTCATGACTGACACATCGACGGATGATCTTTTCTAACGGAAGCCATTAAAGATAAAGGAAAAGATATCAACTAACACATTTGGAGTCTCCTTATGAACATGCAAATGCTTGTGTCGCGGGGAACAAGTTCTAAATTTATGAGTGCCTTTCAAGGACAAGTCGAGAGGATTTTAATCTACACAAGGTAATTACCTTGTGTAGAATAAAATCCTCTCCATGGTCTCATTGTATTCTTTGATCTTCGTTGTTTTATGATAAAGCGATGCAACATTTGCTAACTTCCATATATCTGGAAGTTTGCAAGTTATTTAAGTTACAAAGGTAAATATCTATTAAGAGTTCGTAGTGCCTCCACCGGTGACTAGGTTCCCAGTACCCGCGGTGAAGATATGATGTTTTGACGCGAGAGACAACTCTAGCTATATAAAAAGATGTGTTCTAGAAAACTCCGCGACCGCATTGCGAAATAACTCCACGGTAAACCAATCGGCGCGATATCAGCGGGCGTCATAGCAGCCGATTATCAAATTGTTAATTGTTTTCCAATTAGAGGCGATTATATGAATGAGAAATCTGAATCCTTATCTATACTTGTACATGCCTAGAGTTTATACCGTTTTATCGAAAAACCGCTACAGCAACAGTATAAATGTCTACGTTAACAACTAGTAGCACATAAGCAATTGTGTCAATCGAAACGGGCTGGTAAATAAAATCCATCCAAGAATTGTTGTTACAAGATATTCTATACGTGAACCAAGCAATCAAAATGTCGTTGTTCATATGTGAAGAAAGTTGAGTTGCGACTCCTGGACCTGAACGTCTGAAGGAAACTGCAGTAACAGTATGCATTCTCGGACAGACTGTCATCTTATGTAAACCCTAAGATTCATATTGGGTAAACCGTGTAAGGTATTATCTTGCAAGTGAATTAATTAATTCAAAACATGTATTGATTATTTTATAATTAGCACAAACTAATCACGGCAATCTTTGGTATTTCCAAACTATATTGTATACCCACTGCTTTATACCAACTCTACTGTAGATAGAGTTAAAACAAAAAGGAGGTGACAGACGTAAACCTATTATAAATATAAACCAAGAGTAGTACTTGTCGTGATATCTTGGTGTATTTTTAGCTGCATCAAATAGTATTGTGCAAACATTACTGTGTTCTGCTTTGAAAGGCTTTGTACTCGTAATTAATAAAATTGTTGTGGTGACGAGACTTAACATCTTATGTCTTAACGCGACGAGCACAATGTGTGTATGTATGTGCTGTGTATGTCGTCTTAACCAGCGCTATATTGTTGTGGACAGGGATATTATTCAGTATCAGGTGACCGTCGCAGGTTACGTTCGTAACTTCATATGAGAAAAATAATCAAAGAGCCAACATATAGAATATCGTAAAGCAAAATATTACTTTTGGACCTAAACACCTAAAGACAAAGAACCACTCAAATCATGCGAGCGTGAACTTTCCATCAAGTGAGCGTTTTATGGTAGACTGTTCATAATTTGAGGAACGGTCTCAGTGTGTCACAAAATGTGGTGTTTGGAGCCTGTACGCTATCGCAACAAATTATATAAAGATAACACAAATAACTGCAGTATTGGGAGCGTATGGACGCAGATAGTGCGCTTATCGCACATATAATCCGTGTAATGTATTGACTAATCGATTTATGTAAAATTATTTATTACTATACTAGCTGTTCCCCTCCCGCTTTACTGGCCGTAACACCCCCGTGAACCCCCTTCTCGAAGGAATTTTGTAAAAACCCATTCTTAGCTGACCTCTAAATGACAGAAGCAATATCTCTACCAAATTCTGACTCTACGTCGATTTAGTGATGAATGTATATAATATATATATATTAGTGCCTAGTGCCTTAATCGTGCAGCAGTTTTCACGCGAGTGGCAAAACAAAGAAAACCTATTTTTATTACATATATATACACACACATACAAATACGTTCACTTGTTACAATACTGAGTTATCGATCCGACGGTTTCAAAGATCAGCGTTGTTAATCAACAAATGCTACCCACTTTGATATGTGATATGTAGATTCGTTAGATATGTTCGTACATGCTTTGGACATGTTCGGCAGGTGTACGATATCCTGCAAGCAATGGACAGGACACATTGATCGAAGGATTGTCGGCCAACGGGAAGGTAGTCCTTCAGTAGCAGCAACCTATCTTAGTGGTGGAAGGTTACTCCATTACTAGGACCGACGATCTTGTGAAGGTTAAAGCAAAGATTTTAAAGAAGTTATAACACAAAGAATAGATCAGACCTGCACTGCTGTGAAGGTCTTCGGGGGATGTCTGGATATAGACTTTCAATGTATATCTATAATGACTGTGAGGGCCATATAGACTATGAAATGAAATGAAATCTTATTGTTTTATTAGATTTATATATATGTATGTTATTATCGTTGTAATATTAACTTATATATATATATATTAAATATCAATTTAGTCCACATATTATACTTCGCCCTAATCTACTTAGATAAATTGCCGATGAAGTCATAGTTGATTTCCATATAAACGAAAACAAACACATAAAAGTGAACACTCATCATATGGTGGACATTAAGTGTTGGCGTTGAAGTGAAAATGTCTTAGACAAATAGTTTCTCGTAATGTTTGTGGTGTGAATCATCTAAACGATATCTCATCAAATATTATATGATTTTTGCTGGACTAGGGTACCTACAGCTTCGTCTGCGAGTTACTGCAGTCTCATATTAGTTTTCGATAGTGGTTAACACTTTTATTCGACCAAATACCGAGTCGGGTAGGACGTCCGTGTATCTGATGGTATTGTGGCGGCTTTAGATTTTCGAACGCATCCCATGACTAGAGTTACAATTGGGGATTAGCTCTGGCAATCCGCCGAGACAAAATGAAGGAAGAGCGGTCTGGTGACAGAAGACGGGTCGGTAAAATATATTACTACTCGTATTTTACGAGGGATTATAACACTCTACGAAATAAGAAAACTACTTTCATTTGGACGGGAAACTCGAGACGAATACATGAGTCTATTATCTATTAACCAACCTATCATATACCACTAATATTCCATATCGGTGACTCCGACGTGATGCGAACATGGAACCGGCTGTGAAATCAAGCATTCTACAGTTCAAACGGGGATATTTCAACGTCAATCTCCGACCCGTCTTCTGTCACCAGACCGCTTATCCTTCTTTTTGTCTCAGCGTGTTGCCGGAGCTAATTCCAAATGATAACTCCAGTCGTAGGATTCGTTCGGAAATCGAACGCCGCCACAGTATAATATACTCAAGGTAATAAATACTGCACCACATTGTGCTCGTCCCCTTGATATTGACACCTTGCGACTCGTTATTTATTGGCTACAGCGCTGCTCCTCACCTTGACATCAACACAGTAATTTCTGCAGAATACTGTTTGGTGGTGGTAGAAACAAGCGACATCATCATTTGTCGTCTTTATTGGCCACCCTAGATTGGCACTGGACTTAGCACTGTCTGACAGTGGTCACACAAAGATCCTGACCGACACCTTTTATGACAGGGAGGGGTTAGTTAGTTCTAATCTGAATAGCTGGAGACTACTTGGGGGTTGGGGGACTTACAGGGTACACTCTCTGTGTACCCGTATATGATCTCCGATAACAGAGACTGATCACCAGCAATGTTTTATTGCCAATAGTATGTAATATAATAATCGAACGTTATATCTTTATCGTGGAAAGTATATGTTATTTCCTATCTGGTATATGTGCAGACAGTTTATTTAATGTATTTTAGTGTCGTCAGTTTACACCTATTATTTCTTTTAAGTCCTCCGTCGTAATGAGGAGTGATGTCATCGTGGAATTAACTACTTATTATGTAAACATGTAACGATAGAAGTAGACGGGAGCGAGTTATGTAGTCTCAGGGCCCGATGGAGTGTTCCGCGCTTAGGACAAAATTACAACTACTACGGGCACTTTCTTTTAAGTGTCAACGTCACTCGATTTAACGGTGCCTTTCTGTAAATTTCTAGTACTCATTGGCATGGGTACAGCATGCTAGTATCAGAAGCGAATGACGCAGCGTCCGATGTGATTAAGTGGCGAAAGAGACCTGAAAATAGAGGTAGCTCCTGCTAGAGGTAGAGGATGTACAATAAGGGTCGTGCATAAGAATATTAATGAGAATCAATAATAAAAATTAAATATCTAACAATAAATACAGTGGATTAAGAAAACTTGTAAACAGATAGCATACATAGTACACAGATAAGACATATAAGATAATATAAAATGATGACAAGCCAGTTTTTTAAAGATTGTGTAAAAAAGAAGTATGTAGAAGCAAGACAGGGTAAAATGAGATACCTGAGCTCTGACGTCAGGGATGTTCGGATGAAGAGAATAAAGGTCGAAAAAATATATAAAGTGTCAGCAAAACGCTTTTAATGTTATTGAATACTGGTCGAAGGTCTCTGTCGGAAACCGTCTAGGTGGGTATCGACCGTAGCCCCTATTTCTGCCGAAACAGTAGTGTGCAAACATTACTGTGTTCCTGTTTGAAAGGCGCTGCGGCATCTATGCTTAACGTCTTGTCTTAACACGACAAGCACGTTATAGTATTTTTTTTATTTGATGCTGCGACGAGACGAGCGAGATATTTACCTGATGGTAAGTACGACGCTCGCCTATAGTAACGCGACGCTACTTAGGATGGTATACACAGCACCACATTTCACTCATCACCTTGAGACATAAGATGTTAAGTCTCGTTACCCTAGTATTTTCATTAGCTACAGCGCCCTTCAAATTGGAACACAGTAATGTTTGCACACTCCTGTTTAGCGGCAGAAATACTCGCTGCGGTGGTGTTTAACCAGACAGCCTCCGGCAACAAAGACCTACCACCAGTAATGCAGTAGTGATATGTATATCATCCTAACTAGTGCAAAGTAATAGGTCGACGTATTACTTACCTACCATCATGTGAACGTTTCGCTCATCTCATCGCTATATTGAATAAAAAAAATTTTTTTTAGATAGCATTACTTTAGTACTTAGCAAAGTTACACATTGTTTTATTGACGCTCCGAATTACGAGATAGTGATAAAGCGACGTTATCAATTGCGATCGGGCGGGGATTGGAGGGGGGCGGTGCGCACGCGCAGCGGTCGTCGCGCGCACGACCCCTACACGGACAGTAAGAAGGCTGACAATAAAACACAAGATATCTCGCGATAAACAATATCGTAATACAATACCACACCATTTCGTTCCACAAACAGTGCAGCGCGAACGGGACGTTCACCCGCTGGCGAAAAAATAAACGAAGACTAACATGATAAGGATTTCCATCAAATATTTCCGAGCATTGCGCTTGGTATGCACAAAGAAAAAAAGGAATCAGCTCAATCAATTCGAACAGGTTTTAATGCACTGGAAGTTCGGAGAACTCGTGATATTTTTATAAACAACATTGTATTCGTAACAGAAGGCACAACAAACGAGTGTTAAACATAAGGATAATATTTTGCTGGACTGGAACTCTGACCGTGGATGATACTTGGCGTAATTGATATTATCTATTTTTATCACGGCGAACATTATTCTTAATAAACAGTTAATGTATTAATAATAAAATATATATTTATTATAAAACCATCTCTCACATAGATTGTTATTATTATTCATCGACTGATTGAGCGTTCTCATCTAAAACAAAAAACTGTGCGAGTAGACACGGGAGGAAGTGAAACTTTCTAATATTCTGGTTAAGTTGGAAGATAATAAATACACCACATCATTATCAGAAGCCGATAGACGTCCACTGCCGGACATAGCCCTCCCCTAAAGATCTCCACATCGATTGGTCCCGCGTTCCTCGCATCCAGTGGGTTCCCGCGATTCTCACCAGATCGTCGTTCCACCTTGTGAGAGGCTACACATAAACACATACACATATACACTACGATATGGACGTAGTAAACAGGACATAGAGAAAGAGAGAGAGAGAGATACAAATTGAAGCACTTACAAATAACACTTTAATGAAGATGGAAATTGTTCTACTGAACATAAAAATAATTTTATACAGGTTATACAGGTACAGGGTGAAAGGTAATAGATGTAAAAGATCTGGAGGGGCTAAAGTATAGCTCATATCCTATCTATCTATGTATGGGATACCCCATGCAGAAACATTGCTTCTGGATATATTAAATTCTTTTAATATTTTTCAAAAAATTCCCGACATTCTAGAAAAAAATTTGATGATTTTATTTCTTACTTATCTCTAAACAAATTTTAATGTAATAATTATTGTTTAATAATTGTTTTATTAAATTAAATTAATAATCTTCCCTTAGAGACTAACACTTTTAAATTAGGTTCTCTGAAAGTTGTGACAGTAAAAAATAAGGCGTCATTCTTACCTTTTTATCTAATCTTAAAAAAAATATATAAAAAATACGTACAAAACACATAAATAAGTACCCAACTTCAATACCTCTCCGACAAGGCATAAGAAAATACATAGTTTCTAAAATTTAGAAAAAAAAAAACAGTTTTTAGGTAATGAGTCAGTGCGACAATTAAAATGTAACTAGTTTCGTGGGCGGCCGTACATTGTCGTTGTCGTCTTAATTCTAAACTGTTTTCCTTTTCCATACTAAATAAATTTAATTTCAATGGCCGGATTACAGTAATGAAGTATACGCCGACATCTATGGTCATGAACTTAGTGATGGAAATTCTTTACAAGCACGAGGAGAATATCAGTTACGTTTTACAAATCGTCACCTACCAAGTCATAGTGTTTGCTGCGGCGTATCAACGCGTCACGGAAACTGGCAGTGTTCAACAGAGGCGACATGACGCAGGTAGGCCACGCATCTACGGTACTGAAGAGGAAGAGGGAATAATAGACCATTTTGTTATAGACTCGACTACGTCAACCAGGGTCGTGGCAAGATTGCTCGGTTTAACACAATGGAAAGTGTGGTTTACTGTGTATACGGCAAGACTCTACACCTACCATTATACACGGGTCCAGGCTCTGGAGCAAAAAGACCCTACAAGAAGGTTAGACTTCTGCCGTTTTATGCTGCTTGCATAATTGGAAAATGATAATTTTCTCACCAAAATATTGTGGACTGATGAATCGAAGTTTGACAGAGACGGCATGACAAATTATCATAATAGTCATTATTGGACTAAATTTTTTTTTCTAAATTTTAGAAACTATGTACTTTCTTATATCTTGCCGGATAGGTATTGAACTCAGGTATATATTTATGTGCTTTATACGAATCATTTATAAATAAAAATTTATTTTAAGATTAAATAAAAATATAAGTAAGACGCCTTATTTGTTACTGTCATGACTTTCAAAGAATCTAATTTAAAAGTTTTAGCCTTTAAGTGATGATTGTTAATGTAATTTAATAAAACAATGATTAAACAATAATTATTACATTAAATTTTGAGTAGAAATAAGTAAGAAATAAAATCATCGATTATTTTCCTAGAAAATTGAGAAATTTTTTGAAAAATATATAAAAAATGAATAAATCCAGCAGCATTGTTTCTGGATGGGGTATTCCATACATAGATAGATAGGATATGAGCTATACTTTAGCCCCTTCACTTCTTTTACACCTATTACCTTTAACCCTGTATAACGAAGTAACGAAATTATTCTTTCCTTATGGAAATTATATAGAAAGGCGTTTTATCTTATAAACTAAATCCTATTAATACATTTATAGTTGTTTAATAGTAAAAATAATTCTCTCAATTAAAAAGAAGATTCGCTAAAAATCGATCTAGTTGTTGGTTGGTTTTTAGCTCTTCCCTAGTCGTGATGAAATAACGTTGGTACTCACACTTGAGGCGCTCGGTGCGCGGCCCCCGGCACGCCGCGCTCAGCCCGCAGCACAGCTCCTTGAAGTCCACGTGCCCGTCGCGGTTGTCGTCGAGCGCGCGCAGCACGCCCGCGAGCGCGGCGCGCGGCACCGGCGGCGACAGCAGCGGCCGCAGGCCCTCCGCGTCCAGCTGCCCGCTCGGGGCGTTGTTGCGCAGCGACCAGAAACATTTCTCCAGTTCTATGATATCCTGCAACCGACACTCCAGCTACAGGTACCAAATGGACACAGCGGCGTTCTGCCGCCACACAGTAGCGTGCAAACGTAATTGTATTCCAATTCCGATCTGAAAATTTTATGTCTCAAGGCGATGAGCACAATATGGTGTTGTGTGCATCGTGCTAACTAGCGCCACGTTGTCACTGACAGGTGTGTCAATTGACATCAGGCGAGTATCCCGCTCGTCTCCTCGCTTAGTTGAGTAAATAAAGATACAAATTTTCACAAAAAGCGGATATGTAGGAACCACACTTATTATTATTAAGATTATTATATTTTATTAATACTTATTATTAAGATTAAAATATAATTAACAATATGTGAAAATATATTATACACACACTAATTAACCTAAATACACTTTATCCTAGAGGATAGCCAGAGTCGCAGAGGTCGTAATAGTTGCACTGTCTCCCACATTAAAAAGATAAATAAATATTACCCCCATATTTTAGTTATGGAATGCTGTGGGAAAAGAAGAATCTAAATAAGCTCCTTGAACCTATTTAAATATTACACTATCGTCATCATCATCATCAGCCGACAGACGTCCAATGCTGGACATAAGCCTCCCCTAAAGATCTCGACATCGACTCCAGTGAGTTCCCGCGACTCTCACCAGATCATCAGTCCACCTTGTGGGAGGCCTTCCAACGCTACGTCTACCGTTTAACCATGCTTAACTGAAATTGGTAACTTTATTTTTAAGTACAGCTAAGTAAAGATAATACACTACGCATACCCTGACCAAAATATCTATTCACTTCGCAGGGTCTATTTATCAGAAGACGTTTTTTTTATGATGAATTTGGCGCCGCTAGTTTTTTTATCAACTGTAGCACCTTCATAGGGCTCAGGGCTCGCGGACCCGGTATTCGAGAGCTAAATGTATCAGAAGACATAAATTGGCGACGTAATTTATATCATCATCAGCAAATCGTGTTTTCATAAAATTTTTGTCAGCAGTCAGCTGTTGCATTTTCAAACTTCTAGTTATACATTAGCAGTATATCAGCTTCCGACTTGTGACGGAACGCATCTGCCATGTATGGAATACAGCCTGCATAGAGGCTAGGGCTGGTTCAATAATAATATTGACAGATAAACTCATTCGCGGTACATCCAGCAACTGGATCATTTTTTCTTTCTCTCCATCAAAGATGGACCTATGAGCTTTTTTGCAGCTGAAGTCGGGTCACCAATATGAGGATTGTGAAGTTTAGTTCTTGTAAATAAATCGCGTGCTTGAAACAGTATCCATGTATTTTGTAAAATTCACTTTACAATGTTAGAAGAAAGTTAAATATTAGCAGTTACAGTTAACTCGGCTGTCGTAAGAATCTAAGTGATCTCTACCGCAAGACGCGCGCGCAGTCTCTTATACTTAATTATTTGAAAGCGCCACACACACTCGTACACACCGCGCTCTTGTTTCCTCCAACGCATATATAAATAAACAAATTAATAACTCGACATTTGTTACAAATATAAGCAACAGATTCGATTGCTTAGTCTTCGAGTGCCAGGTGAGAGGACGATGACGGTATAACAATGAACGTCTGCCCAGAGCGGCGTCGCGACGGTACGCTGGTGGTGATGGATACAGACCACAGACCCAAGTTCTGTGCGATTAATATTTGACATGTCTACACAATGACGAAAATCTTATTTTCCTTTAATATACATTTTGTTATCATGTTTTATTTTATTTAAATTAGGTAGAATAAATTGTCGTTTCTCATGAACGAGGGTCACATATATATTCCTGAATGATAAAAACGTTCAAAAGCGTATTTTATAACGAGCAGATTAAAATATTTTAAACTTCTAATACGGAAGTCGTGCAATTAACCAGCAATGTCGTTAAAGCATCAGGCACCTTTACCTTTGAGAAAATCCGGTGCCGCGAACAATCATAATGGATATTCCATTGTTCAGCTCTTAATGTGACAGCGCACCAATCGGGCTCGTTATGAATCAACTGATTGCGGACGGTAGACCATTTCAACAAGTAATTTGTTACGCGGCCATTTTTACAAATAATGGGCTATTACTTAACGAGCGCCATAAACTATAGCAAAATACATGGGCGTTAAACAACAAATTATAAATTCTGCTAGACGCCAGACTTTGTACATTCAATTGGTGAAACGAGCAAGTAGTCTTCCACCAGGGTATGAAATATATCACTGGACATAGGCCTCCCTCAAAGATCCCTACATCCACCGGTCCTGCACTGCCCGCATTCAGCGGCTTCCCGCGACCTTCAGTCGTTTGTAAGGGTTCATATGGAGGATTTTGAGCCATTTTAAACCACGCTGGCCACATGGATTGGTGAGAGCAGAGTAAGAAATACGTCTGCCTTTAACTAAAGGGCTTAAGACGTTTACACTGCATTACATTTCGTATAGCAGTGAAATATATATCTCAGGCAGCATTGGCTGTATTGTTTTCTCCGTTAATAAAACATCAGCTCGGTGAACATTTTACACAAACGCATGATTCTATTCTCGGATTGCTTGGATTTCCTTGGCACTTGTGCCGCTCGCCTCTTTCCTCGAGGAAAAAACACTATTAACTTAATGCGTCTTACGAACTACAATAAATATGCGGCCAGTTGATTATATAAGGCCAAGAGAGACCTTTTACGATCACATATGGAAAGATACAAGATTAAGAATTATTATCATACCAAATCACATAAATCGAGAAGCACAGCCCAATTTATAATATATCTAACGTGATACTTGCCGGGCTTTATTGCCAATTATATAAGAACAAATGACGTACTGCATGAATATTGTAGCAGGCAATATAGCAATAAGAAAAGCTTAAGGGATATAAGAGGGTCCCCGCATAACAACTCACTGGACCCAAGCCACTGTCACCTGCTCGAGGTGCACCCTGCTAATTAACTAACGAGGCTCTGGCTCCCACTAACCCGCATTGGGCCAGCATGGTGGGTAATGGCTCAAATCCCTCCATATCAACTCCTACAAACGTAGAGATCTTTGGGGAAGGCCATGTCCAGTGTACTTCTATTGGTTGATGTTGGTACTTGAACGGTAAGTTGTCTTGACGAGACTTGCGAGCTCTTGGACTCGAGCTGAGGAGAGTAGATCTAGATCTAGGCTACTTAAAAAAATAATTAGAGTCGAACGTAGCAAAATTAAAACTGAATAATACCGTTTATACAGGCAAATGTTTGCTATCAGATTGTCGAAAAGAGGAAAAACAAGCTCATCCTAATCTAAACTAGGAATATATCTCATAAAATTGACGCGTCTATCTGATGCACCAAGTTGTTATATCTTAGCCCTCGAAGATAGCCGCCAGTTTGTTTTGCTCCTTATCGTAGATACACGGGTACGTCCCACGGCAAACACTCGCATCAGGTGACTTGTCTATTTCTCTATTTCCATTTTCCTTAAAAACAACTTGGCATTTACCGCTATTCAGGATTTTCTTTCTAGTTTAAAACAAAAACAAGTCAAGCAATAATCTAGCTCATAGACCACAAAGAGCATGTAAAAAGACGTAAAAGATTTTACCGATGGTAGGTCTCTGTTCCCGGAGCCAGTCTAGGTTGGTACTACCGCAGCTCCTAGTGCAGCCGACAGTAGTGTGCAAATATTACTGATTTTTTTTACATTTGAAGGGCGATGCAGCAAGAGAAAATACTGGAGTAACGAGGCTTAATCATTTGTGTCAAGGCGACGAGCGCAATGTGGTACATTGTATACCATCCTAATAAGTGCCATGTTGTTATAGGCAGGCGTATCGCTTACCATCGTTTTATTTTGCTGGTCTCGTTGCTTTGTTGAACAAAAAAAAGTAAAAGTCGGAGATATTTTTCATCATCAACCGATAGACGTCCACTGCTGAACATAGGCCTCCCCTAAATATCTCCACATTGATCGCTCCCGCGATGCTCACATCCAGTAGGGTTCCTACGATTCTTACCAGATCGTCAGTCCACCTTATGAAAAGCCTCCCAACACTGTGTCTACTGGTACGCAGTCGCTACTTGAGGACCTTACTGTCCCATCAGCCGTCGGCCCTACGAGCAAAATGCCCTACCCATTGCGTTCTTCTGTGGATCTCTACATTTCTGATTCGATCGTGCAGAGAAACTTCAAGCAAAGTTCTTTCCATTACCCTTTAGGTGACTGAAACTTTTTATAAGGCCGATAGTAACGGGCCAGGTCTCGGTTCCGTATGTCAACACGCAACACGCACAAGTTGAAGACTCTTCTTTCAGACACTGCCGTATCTGAGACTGAGAGAGATATTTTCTATTGTAGCATATTTTCGAAACTGAAGAAATCATTCGATCACTTACGGGTCACTTTGTTTATCTCATCATTTATGGAATCAGAATGTTTATTTCATTCGTCAGCATATTTAAATTCTGAAATATTTTTCTCAGACCGACAAGAAAAATGTCCTCGATTAGACGCGAGTTTTTTATTTAAATTCTCACACATAATATAGTAGTGGGTTAAAATTGAAGACGTTTTTTTGAACAAAGGTGTGATGCCTCGTAGTTGGCCTGACAAGGAACAGTCCAAATCTAAGAGAAGCAAAGTTGAAAATGACAAATTTTGACTTTTGAAGACTGATAATGTATGTTTTTTATTTTTATGATACCATAATTAGAAGGTATTATCAGAATATATATCTGAACGTTTAAATTTGCGAAAGAGGTGCATAAAGATGTATTCCATCGTTCATATTATTTAACGCGTATTGTATTTCCATTAAGGGGCAAACTTGCGACCAATGAAAGGCAGACGTACGCATCAGTGGAGGAAATTTGAGCAATCTCCAATATGCACATGACGCAAAAGAAAGCTGAAATGTAGATTACGGTACGGCTACGGTAGAGAAAGAAACGTATCAGCTACATCTTGGGTCTATCTATCAACAGACAGAAGATCAAAATCATCATGATAGATAGGACGAATACCGCAGAGCTCACTGGCGCAATCGATTTAAGTAGTCGAAGATTTTGTTTAACTTGGATCAATATATATGGACAAGCTGTTCTCCGCCGGTTTTATTGGCCATAACTTCTCTACAACTCTCTCTCGGGAAATAATTTTGTTAAATCCACTTTTAGCTGACTTGTAAATGGCAGATGCAACATCTATACCAAATTATGAATGTTAGGTCTAATAGTTTGGGAAATCTCTTACGAGGCAATGAATGTCTGGATATCTCATATAAAAGTAAAGGTAAGGAGCCTTATGAACAAGATGTACCTAGAAGAATTGGTATGGTCAAGAGTGCCTTGCCTGAACTACATAAAACATGGAGAGAGAAGAACATGTCGTTGAAGATGAAGTAAAAAGTTGTGATTTACACTTGTCTTCTCCATTTTCCTATATGGTGATAAGATCACCAGTTCGCAAACCGATTGACGATTTCGTAATGTGGTGTTTGAAGAAAATGTTTCTTATCCCATAGACTGCATTTCGAACCAACGCATCTTTACTGGTTGAAAATAAAATAAAAACTAGGCTATTTAAAATCTGTCCTAAATGAATCCTCGAATACTTCGGACACATTGCATAGACGGAAATAATCTTGAATACTTGGAAGTTACACAAAGTGGGAAAGGACAAACCTGCGGGAGCGCGACGCTCTTCCAATGGCCGGAGATAGTGCAGGATATCGAAATATTTTAACAAGAATGCTAGGCTGAAGTGGTCACGACCCTCAGATATTAGGAATATAATTAAAGCAGGATCTAAAAATTTACAGGAATACAGATTGCCACTGACATCTCTCTTCTGCAACAATGTACTGTCTCTTGTACTCTCCGCTCGTGAAACATTATGCAGGAGTACAAACTGGAGATGTAAAGAACACGTGAACTGAATTTTACACGATGTTAATGACGATAGATAATGGATGCCCGTTCGTTGGCCACGGTACTACTGTTTTTGCGGCGGATATACAATATGTAAGAGATAATGAACAAGGCGAGTTTGACGCTTATGAAATTTAAACCACTACCCCGGATTCAAACCGAAGATCTTTATGTAACACAGAGATCAAGCAGTGAGCTGCGGCATCGTGAAGGCAGTGTTTTGGCAAAGGTTGGAATTGTTATTCGGATATCGTCTTTGCTGGTGTACTAATAATTGTTTACTACTACTAAAATACCTCATGTCATCATGATGATGTTGAATACTAAAATAAGACAATTACTTATATATTATATTATATTTGGTAACTATTTACAGGCATTGTTATCATATTAAATTATTATATGAACAATTAAGGTCGCCCGTGTAATAGTGCTATCGTAGTGCCCGCGTCGTATTACTGTATGTATGTTGTAAATACACTACATTGTTATTGTTTTTACTTTATATAACAAATGATTTATTATAATATACCATTGTTACTTGTGATTGTGTAATACTCGATACATATTACAAATAATCTACTTATATATTTTTTTATAAAATAACTCGATACGAAAAAATCAAAACATATAGGATGTTCACTTGGCAAACTCTATGACGCTGTATAATACAAAAATAAACTGCGTTTTTAATATTCCCACAACTGGGACCCGAGGCCTGCTCTCGTAGAGTTAAGACTATTTGTCCACCACGCTGGCCAAGTGCGATTGGCGGTGTCATATCTCCACGGACGGTATGTCATGTTCCTTATAATGTTTTCTTTCCTTTCTACTTATGATTATTAAATACTATTTATTTGCCTGTGCTCCAGGTTTGATAAGTTTGGAAATATGTATTATTACATGAACAATAAATTTGGGTTTTAAAGACCAGGCAATACATAAATATACTTCGCCGTGACGGCAGAACATTGATATTAAATTGGGCAACCACAAGAGCCACAAACCTTTTAACAGCCTATTAACATCAGAACAAATTAGACATACTATATTTACCGAATAGACAACACTCAAAGACAAGCAGTCCACTTTTTGTTGCCGCTGGTGGGATTCTCGGCCATCTTTAACAAGGGGCTGTATTTAGGAAAGTGAAAGAAGACTGAGAAAGACATGACACGTTTACCTAATTTTTTTCTTTTATCGGAACCTTATGGTTAATGATCTCATGCAACTTCCGAGTCCGACAGTGCGTAGTTCCAACGCATTTAAAAATTCTCAACCATCGTTATCAGGTAGTGAAAATAGTGGAACAACATTTGGTTAATAATGAAACTTACCCTTTCTTCTAAATGTGTGACGCCGGCGAGGCTTTGGTAGAAGGTGGGAGTCTCGACGTCGTGCGAGATGCTGCCGCGGTCGGTCAGCAACCACTTGGATAAAACCGTAGAGTTCTTGTGTATGAGCAGCCATGAGCGGAACTGTTCGAAGGTGACCCTCTCACTCGGTCCGAAAAGGCTGGTGAGGATCTCAGCAGAGCGGTGCGATTCGGTCACTGGCAACGATGTGTTCTCCAGCTGCAGGGCGCGGGCGAAATCGCGCTTGTATATGTATGCACCATTTTCACTTTGATTATTTACATAAAGCGTCCAAAGAAACCTAAAACACAAGTTTACCTTTACCATTCCCCTTAAAATTACACAAGTTTACATTTTTTTACAAGATTATAGATATTAGGTGGATACTAAAGTGGAACCTATAGACTAAGCCATGCTTCAATATAGAAGTCAAAAAATTTGTATATACTATTTAACTATTTTATATGCAATTATTGTAATTAAAAAAAGATTACAAACAAAAACAACAAAAAAGTTTAGGATATTATTATACATAACATTGAAATATCTTCATATTATCTGAGTAAAAGCATGGGTTTTTCTTCCAATCTGATTATTTAATGATAATAAGATAGATAATATTGATATAATACATGCAAATTAACGTGTGTTGTATCAATCTCAATTTCACATGACGTTATGTGACCATCAAGCTAAAGATGATGAAGCCTGCCAGGCTTTCCATAACTTGGGTCTCTAAAATAGAACCTGAGACAATCATGTTACATATTGTTGCAGAAATAGTAATTCAAATCAACATAACTTTAAGAGCAGTCTTTTCATGATATTAATTATCTTAACAAATATGAATCATCAATCAATTTAACCTTGATGATTTGAAAGGTTACAATTTTGCTAACAAGTTAATAAAAATTTGATTGGAAATAATTGTTATTCAGTGTTTTTACTGGAGAACATAAAAATCTTGATTGTAATTTTTTATTTTAATAATAGTGTATTGCAACTAATCTTGTTATAAGATTATTGGTAGTAATACATTTATTAGAAGTGAATGTTTATCAAGAATTAAAACAAAATTGTCTTCCAAGTTTAGATTGAAAGAAAAGAAAAAAAAAAGAAATTAAATATACTTTAAGGCAATTACTAATTCTTACATCTAATGCCTAAAATTCTAGAAATAAATGTCACCAGCACAACATACATTGCTATGCACTATATGATTTAGCACCATATTTGTCACAAGGTAAACAAAGCTAGGTCAATAATTGCATCTTAATCTACATTATAAGGTTTAGGTTAATGTTTTTATCACCTTAACATATTATTAGATAGTTAAAGGTTTAAATTGCTATAACATGTTTAATCTTTAACAATCACATTTATTTTAACTGATATAATGTACCAACTATATTGTAGTATTCTTAAATTTTTTTACTTTCCATAAATATAAAATGATAAAGTATATTAAATTGGAGAAAAGTGTTTCATAGATGTAACTTCATCTTGAATAAAATATTTAAAATGTTAGGTATATTAATATAATCTGAAAGAAATCTGTAGACAAAATTTTGTAAATATTTTAGAATTAGTATCACCTGACATTTACATCGACAATAATTACATGCTTACTAATACAATAATTAAAATATTAATGTTGGAAAGAAACATTTTATAATACCTAATATTTTATTACAAGCTCTGTAATAAATATTTACAAACAATAAAATTTTGTTAAGTATTTACTTACTTGATTCTTTCCTCAATATTTCCTTTAGTTAGAACGACAATCCCGCACAGCAGATCTCTGAAGGTGATTCCTCGTTTGGTTCCCCCACAAGCCTGATATAGCCACTCCGCAACTTCGTAGGGCACTCCATCGCATAGCACTTCTCGAACGAACGCTTCCAGGCTCAAGGCCGTACCATTCGTACCGGCACATCTTTTGAATGCTTCGCGAATACGCCGCAATTCACTGTCGCTCACTGCAAACAAAACGATGCAATAGAACCCTATTGACTTCTTCAAAAAATAATAATGCACATATCACAAGGCACACCTCTTTTGGTTGCGTCTTCATAAGATATAAAACTAGGTTTTGAATCTTTTGCTCCCATATTCGGTAACACGTAGTGATCACAACATTTTTAAAGCGTAATAAACACAAAGAAATAAAAATTATTACAACTGACAGCTCACGTCGTATGATCTGTAGCCATATTGAATACTAATTTTTTCAGTATTTAAGTCGTGTTCATGTCGACTTCTAAGAAAACAAGTGTACACAGATTATACAAATTGTTGTCATTTTAATGCTTTTATCTATTTTAATATTGATAAGTATAATTATATTGTAAGATATATAACAACTATGGTTTTATAAATATAGTTTTAATATCAATAGGGTTAAAATATATCTATAGATGTGTAATTTTATATAACATTTGTACTAAGGTGATTAAAAAAGAAACTGTCAGTTATCACACATGTCAAAGTCATTAATTGTGTCTGTGCGACTACCTATTGTTTTTATATTTGTTTTATGTCTCATTTAAAAATACAAGTCGATGTTAATTAACAAACAGTCTTAAATATTAATTCCTTTCTTTACACGACGATGACTTGTTAGTGGTCGTAAATTGTGGTAAATTTTTATATAATAAACTAAATGCCTGTGTCATTGTGTGTTTTGCGTATTGAAGTCGATGAAGATTTGCCAGAAATGGGTGACAATGCATCTGAAGCAGGTAAAGCTGTTAATAACGCGTTTTGATAATAAAACATGAACGAAGCCATAAGCGAACGACCCTTTAAAACTTTTTTCAAGAATATATTTATGTTACTGAAGTAAAGGAATACACTTTTATTTGTTATTTGATAGAATAAAGCACCTCATTACGTGTTTCTAGAAGCAGCAAAAGAGCAAAAAAAGAAGGACCGTGGTGCCCGGGAGAGCAAAACCATCACAGTAGAAACTTATGCCAGTGTCCTTATGGGGGCGCAAAATACTGATACGGGAATTTTACCGACAAGTTCACGAAAACCACCGCCAGAAGATAATACATGTGACGATAATGAAACTATTAGGTTCTTTTGTGGAAATCCCTTAGTTGAAGTCACTAAAGGAGTGCTCCATTTATATAAAGAAAAGTGGGTATAACTTATTTATTTATTACGTTATGATTATTACGCAGTTAATAACATTTATTTCCAGATGTACTTTGACAAAAAAAATTGCATTTGTGTATTGAGTGTAAGTGAATGTATGTATATGGTGTGTATGTATTGAAATTTTTACACCATGTGCACAGTCAAAAACTAAATTTTAAGATGCTACTTGTCAGAACATTTTACTTTAAATGTTAGTTTCTCGTAATAGTATGATTGTAAGTAGGGTCATTTGCTAAGGGTAGGTTTTTATGTCATGTAAAACCAATTTATTCATTTAAATACATTGAAATGCCTTAAATAAATTTAACAAATAGTTAAAATATGTAACTTTTCCAGTTTTATGATGAGAAAGATTTTAAATAGTTTATAAAATAAAAAAAATATATGAAAATACAGGTAGAGGCATATTATTACTCCTTTGCAGTACTCTTATACTAAATTTTGTTTATATATGATTGATTATTTTTATAAGTTATAAAGATCTGGTAAATATTGTATTAGGAATTGTTGGATGCTCGATGCTTGGACTAGAAGTATTAGAAATTGATTGGAAAGACCAATGTTCAGTAATAAACAACAATCTGCTGAAATAATGATATAAGATTTGACTTAGACAACTTGTTTTAATTATTTGTAATTGAAAACTTCTGTTGTACAATTCTATCAATAAGTAATAATTCTTTCAGTGAACTGAAAGAAACAGAAGAAGCAAAAACACTGTGCCTCCTCTCTGTGCCTGGTGCTTTAGGTGCCCCTGATCTTATTGCATTTGCTGCTGCATGTCAGCAAGATATAGCACATGTCAGAGTTCTAAGAGATGGTTCACTGGATCATTATATGGCTTTACTAACGTAAGTATTGATTATGGATAGAGATTCTCACAAAACTTTTCTTTATTCCTCTGTTTGAAAATTGATTGTGGTTAAATGCTGGTTGACTTTATGGAGAGAAAGGGACTCTACATAATGAACTCTTTTTTTAAAAAGCGGAAGCTTCGGAAATGGACTGTGAAATGGAGATCAAACCCAACCATACCCACAAAAGTAAAAAGGTCTCAGACCAGACCACTAAGATCATTGGAAGTAAGGCGTGGGCTGGTTGTGCAGTCTCTTAAAGATGCTTTCCATTATAAGCAGCACAACAAACTAGATATCCAAGTCTCAGAGTCCCAACAGACACCAACATAACACTGAACGTATTAAAGAGTCTATCGCGCGCAATTAAGGCTCCAAAGTATTCGCCAGAATGTTTGCTGTTTGACAAGGTATGCTGACTAAGCCGAAGACAGACAATGGCAGAATCGTTACGATCGGAGCTTCTGGCCGAGATCGAGAAGTTCTATGGACAGCTTTAAACGATTACATGAGTACGTGTCTACGAGCTAAGATAACCCGGCACTATAGCGAAAACATCCCACATGTTAGAACGAGATTAGCGTGACTCTCAAACAGCTAAAGAACAACAAGGCGACGGGTGATGATGGAGTTACGGTAGAGCTTCTGAAATCAGGTTGATAACCAGTGCTTCTCTCTTATCTTCAGAAGCTATTAAACTCCATAACGCTCGAGGGAAAACACCAAAAGCATGGCACGGAGGTGTGATAAGACTATTCTTCAACGAGGGTGACGGGTCATTCTTGAAGAACTATAAGCCACATACGCTCCTGAGCTACCTTTATAAGCTGTTTTCGAGAGTCGTGATGAATCGTCTCGAACGCAGGCTAAACTGTTTCCAGCCTCCTGAGCAAGCCGTATTCCGGTCTTTAGTACTATATACCACGTATACCAAATATATGTGCTGCGGCAAGTTATACAGAAGATCGAAGAATATAACTTGCCACTATGCTTAGTGTTTGTGGAATTGAATTGAAATTAAAAATCTTTTATATGATATTGTTAATAAAGATACAAAAAATTTTTTCTTAGTTTTCGCACATCCGCTGCGGCTAAGGAGTTTCATTCTGCCTTCGATGGTGTACCATATAGTAGCCTGGAACCCAACGCTTTGTGCCATATGGCGTGGGTGTCGAGAGTCGAGTGGGCTAGAGATGGAACACCGCCACCGTCACATACGGAGCTACCTACATGCCCCGTGTGTCTGGGTTAGCATGCACATTGTTTTTGCTGATATATAAAATGTAGTCACAGTAATTACCTAAAATATTGTTAACACTTTTTTTTATTTTGATAACAAAGAATTTTAATTTTCGATAATATTTCACTACTCTATAGATTATTATTATTATATATTTTTATACATAATTTATATGAAATTATTGTAAATTTTTTGTTCGTCATTGATGATCAATTGATTATTTCCACAAGAGAGTGGAGATATGAGCAGAACTGTTTCATATTTGATAATAAATACGTGTACCAATGAAGGTGTCACTTTAGATTGTTAACACAGTTACATTAGTTCATGCTTAGCCAATCGATCATGCTTCATGGTCGTGCTTTGCGAACGAGGGTCCCGAATTTCATTGGATGTGTCCTTTAAATATGCTAAAGAGCGCCTCATTGATTTGAGTAGGCATATAATTTACCATAAGTTGAACATCATATTTTTGTAGAGCGGATGGATGAAAGCGTGGCGGGAGTGCTGAGCGTGCAGTGCGCGCATGCATTCCACGCGGAATGCTTGATGCGGTGGCGCGACGCACGTTGCCCGGTGTGCCGCTGCACCCAGACCCCGGAACCGCGTGCGCTCGCGCATTGTGACCAGTGCCACGCGGGCGAGCCGGTGGCGGCGGGTGAGGAGGAGGGTGTGGGCGGCACGCGCGGCGGTCTCGCCGAAGGGCTGCCCGATGGCGTCACACCCGGCGCGCTGTGGATATGCCTCATCTGCGGGCACGTAGGCTGCGGCAGGTAAATATAATCTACACAGAATCACTATATATTTTTAATAACTATAATGCATAATGTGAATGAAGTCTAGTCCAGCAGCAAACATTTCTGATATGTTCACACATTAATAATATTACTATTCGTTTCGTTACTATTAAGTTTTTTCTTTAAGTCATTTTTGTCTGATATATTTTTTAACTAATGGGCTAATATGAAAAAAAAATTTACAATGCATTATTAATGGTAAGAAATGAACCTTGTTAAGCACCGTATATTTTTTTGTTTTATGCAGGGTTTAAGCTAATACTTGGTGCTATCACCTTTTTTTTTGTTATGTTTTACGTGGGGGAAATGCTTTCGCATACCTGCCCTCGCGGGGACAAAGACAGTATATGTTGGACTTGCGCTGACTAAAACTCCCACGATGTTCCTCCTTCGTCGCTTTATGGCAGGGTCACGGGAAAGCTCTCGCATACCTCCATGACCCCGCCACGACAAGGCGGGAACCTGTTCAGGGTGTGATACAATAACCTGGGACACTCAATTTTGAGCTGAGCTCTACCTCATCAATGACAACATTAATGTCTTCTGTTTGGAATGAAATTATAACTGAAGCAGACATTGTAGAAACAAAACTTAAAATAGATGTAGTTTTGATGAGAGAGACCATGAGGAAGTAATGTTATGTAAACGTTTAACAAGCACCTACCTGTTTGTCTCATCGCTTAAAATAATAGTTGTTGCTTATTTCAAATCAGGTACGAAGGCGGACACGCGGCTAAACACTTTCTAGCATCCAACCACACGTACGCGCTGCAACTCGGGTCCAACAGGGTTTGGGACTATGCAGGTTGGTGTCATCTGGCATATCAGAAAAAAAAGGAATAAGTTAGTACATCAGTTCTCACACGTTCTGTTTATGTTTTTACCAGGGGACAATTTTGTGCACCGCCTGGTTCAAAATAAGACGGACGGCAAATTGGTCGCGGCGGAGGGCGGCCTGGGCGGTGAAGATGAGGCATGCGGCGGCGAGAAGCTCGATTCGGCGCAGCTTGAGTTCACTTACATTCTCACGCAGCAACTCGATAGCCAGCGCGCATTCTACGAAGATAAGATTGCCAAGTAAGCGACGCGCCACGCTCCAAACCTAGTGCGCGCTCACAACGAAAGAAGCTGAGCGATATGAATTAACACATTTTTGCAGTACAATCTTCTTTATTGTTATACGTACTCTATGATATAAGAGTACATAGCGCTTCCCGATCTCAATGAAAAAAAAAAAGGTAATGTGTGTGTAATATGGCCAACGTTCCTCGTTAATTTTTGCGAATGTGTGCGTTGGTGCAGTTTATGTCTGTGGTAACAGGGTGGAGTCGGAACGCGGCGCGGAGTGCGAAGCGCTGCGGCAGCGCGCCGCCGCGGGCGAGCGTGAGGCGGCCGAGCTGCGCGCGCATGTCGCCCAGCTGACGCGCGACAACCGGGCGCTCGACCGTCGCCTGCAACATCTGTCCGCAAAGTACGTGCTCGCTTAGCGCGCTCAGTTATACATACGCTACCCACCATGTTAAAATATGGCGCTCTACAGATTTTTCCACGATTGCAATTAGATAAGTACTTACTATCGCCGCGGATACATTGTCCGCCGAGCAGTTTCAACTCGATGATAACAGAGCGCAATACAGTTCTGGCCGCTCTGTTATTCATAATTTATGCATCACTATTCGTTGTGTTTAAATTTTTTGGTAATTTATGTCGTATGCGCACGCACACACTTATACACGCACTCGCCTGTGCAGACTCTCGTCGGTGCAGAACGAGCTGAGTGAGGAGCGCGGGTTGGCAGCTGCGCTGGCCGGCAGTCAGGCACAGTGGCAGGAGCAAGCGAGCCTCAAGGAGAAGGCTTTCATGCAGGAGGTAACGATACACCTGATGTGTCTGAACTGTAATTTTTTATTTAAAAAAAGGAAAGTCGTTTGGTCGAAACGTACGCAGCAGGAACCTATATTCCTGCTGCGTACGTCGTGAATACATTGATTACGTATCTGTACATGCACATTTATAATTTTATGTATGTACGTATATTTGTATTCATGTGGTATATATAATATAATACAACGCAAACGTTTATCTTTAAATTTTTTACATTTATGTGCAAATTTTACTTCCTTATCTAAGTTAATAGAACAGTCCCTTAGGCCTTTGTACCATTAGCTTAAGGAGCTACATATATTTTTTTCGTAACTAATAACAATTAGTTGAAACAGTACAAACAAGAATGTTTATTACATAGTGATTAAATTTTATTTGGTTATTGAAATATCAAACAGGTGGCAGATCTGAAGGAGCAGCTCCGCGACGTGATGTTCTTTGTGGAGGCGCGTGGGCAATTGGAGAGGACAGAGGGCGCCACACAGGAGGAACTGGCATCTGCAAGTGTTATCGTTGCGCCGCGAAAGCCGCGCCGTAGGCGGAAGTAGTGCGCACACGCCCTACCACGCCCCGCCCCGCTCTGCTCCACCTCGGTTCCCGTTATACTAAATCACCTAGATCAACTGAAGATTCTGTTGTTTAATTTTTTTTTTCTTTTCAAATAATCCATGTAATATTTTGTAAGAAAAAATTTCGAACAGTTTTTAGGAATTAGCAAAATAAATAATGTGAAAGCAACCAAACAGAAGTGAATACGCAACGCAGTTAATATCTGTGCGCCCTTAGGAGCGAGAGCGAGTTACGATATTTTGTTATAAATGCTGTCTTAAGAATAAAACTATTAATAAAACAAATGTGTTTATCCAAATTTCCAACAACATATACACACATTTGACTTTGATTATAACAAATCAAGAAATTACATAAATTTTGAAAAAATAAAATTACATCTTTTGCAAGTATATCTGAATTATGAATTCAAAAATACATTAATTCGGCTGCAAAGGCGTCTTTTACTTAGAAAAATGAAAGTTAATGAGTTCGTAATTCGCAGGTATAGTCATACGAATGATTGATTCGAAGGGGCGCGGGTTGGATTGCCAATGAGCTTGAGCTTCCGGCGAAATGAAACTTCAAGAGGTAACCATGTTCCAAGAACAGCAACTTACATGAATGTGTAACATTCGCTAATCCGCGTGATGGGAGAGTCGCATATACTTCACCTTGTGAGAGAAGGCTCCGAGTCCCAGTCGTGAGAATTGCAACTGAGCAATTTATTATAATTGGTTTTATAAACTTTTAATTTGATAAGAGAACGTATTATATGGCAGGTAATAAGTCAAATACAAGTCGTTTGAATGAATGTTTTATTATAACGGTCTAAGATTGAACGGTTTTAATAAAAAAAAAAAACATAATAAAAATATGCCCAAACATATAGGAACCACTTTTCACAGTTAAAATAATAATATTTTTATTTCCATCAATAGCCATTTAGTTTTGGATGGTAACTTTTTAATAATAGCTAATATTATGGGAAATATTTCCATTGTGAACAGCTGCTTTTCAATATGCTTATATCGTACATAAATTTCGTTAATAATATTAGAAAAATATGTCTGTGATAAACGATAAAACATTAAATCTATTTATATTTTATATATTTCAAATGTAACATCATTGTGCTTAAAAAAATAAAAAGAAGTAATTAAATAAATTTATTTTTTATTTCTATTTCCATGGGGATGGAAGGAAACCAGCAATGTATTATCATTATTTTCGAGCTTAAAACCCCTAATGCCCCATAACTATCACTACAACTATATGTTCTTCCGATGTATTTATATTTTAATAGAAAATTTTATTGATATTTGTAATCCGAAGTATGTAGAATTAAACAATGATTGTTACGCATAAGAATATATAAAACTTTTAATCATAGAAGTATGTTGGGAGCAATCGGTGTCTGCTGCCAGCGGTCTTGACATATTACAGCGAATGTGCTAACGACCATTGAATTTATGACCGCATATTGTGACGGACATTTTTTTAATTTTGAACTTTGCTTCAATGATTTAAAGAAATAAAGAATATGTGAATAGCAGTCTTTATGGCACCAATATTGATAAGTTAATATACGGTTGAAGTAGCGAGTCCACCTTAATTCCACTTCAGTGTCGGGGACTCGCGGGTTAAGTTCACTATTACCGATAATATTTTCAAAACGCATCTGTACATTCTGTTTAAAATTATGGTGTAGACGTAAAATGGAATTTTTTGCACATTTATCTGACGGCTCGGGTGTGCAGAACATTTTTAAATTTCGATGAAAATCTCATCTACATCATAACTTTTCGAGTCTGTACAATTGGTGATTAACGCATTTGAACAACATGGGTAATGATGAGTGTAATGTGATTGTAAACATCATTATTTTATGTATCGTCAATAGTTATCGTATTGCACGACGAATAATAACTTTTTTATAATGTTTTTGTATTTTGCTGTTATCCTTTGTGTTTATAGCAATTTTTAAGTTAAAACATACTAACCAATATACAATCACATTTTATCTCTAATATAGACGTTAAGGTGGCTGGGAGAGCCACAACAATACTAAATTTTACCCTTACACTGTCCCGCCCACTCGCCTCGCGAGTCCTTAACTTTACTTACTGCAATACCGGCGACTCGCGAGTCGAAATCATCTCTATTCTATTATCTGATGAAGTATAGCTCTTGGTAGTGATTTCGTCTCTTACAGCTCATCTGATACTGGGCTCCTCGACTTTATCTTCTTCGGCCTATGCGGCATCTGAGAGTACAAAGTGAAAATTGTACTGGTATTGAAATTATATATAAGCTCAATACCTTCAAAATAAAATTCCAGTGCGTTTTTTGACAGAGTAAATATATTTTTTGTTCAATGCGCAAATGCAAAAGAAGCATTTGAAAATTTTTTGCATTCTTCTAAATTTTATCACGCTTACACTTAGTGACTACGGTTGTAAAATAAAATCATTACTACAATGTGTTGTAATGTAATAGTTTATTCATAATAATTTTTTTTTATAGTTTTTAATGATTTAATTTTTTACCAATTTTTCTTATATTACAAAATACTTTTTTGCAAAATTTTCAATACTTTACCCAAGTTTTATGTTATCTGTGCAGTACACTATTCCTTAATATTTTTACTCTGTACAGCTGTCCCTACTGTTCGTCAATACCGATTTATTCCTATTGTGCCCGTTGTCTAGAATTTAATCAGTTTATTTGAGATCAATTCTTAACCAAAAATTTTTTTTATTTTTTTTAACTGAAAAAGTTTTATAATTAACACTGTTTTTTTATAGAAAGGCTTGAAATTTCCCTACATATTTATTTTAGGTAAGCTAAAATGTGAATATTTTTGTTGACATGAATTGGCGATTTCACGTAGTTCGTTGCTTAGACAATAATAATTAGGTCAACGTGTAATGAAACAGCGGAATAAATTATTGTACAGCGACTTTGATCAGTTCTCTTACAGAGCGCAGTAATAACCAGCACATCACAGGAGCACGACTCTCCACTTTTTCTGGTGGTTTTGCAACGGTCTATGCTCTGTTTTATTTTCAGAGCGAGTCTTTTGCAATACTGCTTCCATCCTCGCGCTGTTCTTCTTACTCGGTGAATTTTGAAATTCTGATAGTCTGCATGGGGCGATGGCAAAAATCCAATTGTTATAGTAAATTGGATTTTTAATGCTATCGCTATTTGTGGACGATCTTTCAGCTGCTTGTCTCAGTTAGCCATTGAAAGCACAAAGCAACGCCGCAGGAAGTTGTTGGTAATTAGTTCACTGGAACTATTTAGAGCTCTTTAGAAGAATATGACATTGAAACATTATTATGTACTATGAGCACATTTAAAAAACTTTAATTTAAAATACATAAATATTTTTTTAATTAACTTATTACAGTTTAGCAATATAATGTTAATATTATTGAGGTTATTTACAACTTACTACTACCTAATTAAAAAATTTAGTGCAGAATAGTTTTTATTATGATTTTTAACTCCAATTTAATAGGATATATCTGTTTTCTCATCAAATTGTTTGACCATGTTTATTTTATTTTGATATATTTTTTTTATTGTAAATTACCATATATCATATTTATTAATGATCATCATTATTCTAATTATTTCATTCTCTCAATATAATTAGATGTAGTTGGAGTTATTTTATGAAATTTATTCTTAGTACATGTTATAAGTTAAAATGTAAGTTACAAAATACATTGCAACATTCAATAAACTTGTGGCTGTGTTAAAAATAACAAATATCTTCCATAAATATTATCATAAATTCCTTCATAAACTATAGCGATTATAATAATAGTACCAAAAAAGAATAAACTTATGAAGTCTGATTTGCACACATCTATATTAATGAAAGCAGTGCACAATAATAACATATACACTTTACTATTTGATTTTAAGTCAATAAGTTCTATAATAAAGTTATCAATATGGACATTCAACAAGTATGTGACTAATGTTTATGGGAATATAAATTTCACTAATTTATACTAATTTTAATACACCATTGTATTGTTTTCAATGCAAATCTAAGAATATGAACTTCAAAGTTCATACTATCATTATTGTTTATTTTCTTAAACTTCTGTATATTGAGCTCCTTTAACATACAATTTAAATATTAAATAATCAATATCTAATCATACATGTCTTATAAATGAATTTATAGGCTAACCATTCACAGTAAATATCAAAAACATCACTGGCATGTGTAGTTTAGTTGATCTTAATTTTGAATAAAAGAAATGGGTTGTAATTATTAGGTATCTCTCATATATCATCTTAAATATTCAATTCAATTTGAAATACCTTTTATTGATATATATGTATTAAAATAGAATAATTCAAGAACTTAGCCGTTACATATTGATAATAATTATTAAACAAACACATTTATTTGTGTATTTCTTCCATATCAGCTGAAACTATTTTTAGGTAGGTAAAATGGATGCAGAAATGGGCGATAATGGGCAGCCTCTTCCTAAGAGGCAGAAAACGCAAGAGGAGGACTCTCAACAGTTAAAGGTTGAACCTGATGTTGACTTTTCACAAGACACTATAAATTTTGAGCGAAACTTCAATGTCAATGACAAATACACGAATTTCGTGACTCCGGAGGAATTGGAGAAGTTGAGAGAATATAAAATTCTGGACGAAGTCAAATCAAATGATGAAGATAGCAATGATGAGGACTCTGAGGCTTCTGATGGTAGCTATATTTTGTGTACAGTATTGCTGGTGTTGGAAGGATATATTTTTCTTTTTTTTTATTTATAAGGAATGTACCAAAGGGTTTGGTAAACTTATACCAGAATAATTGATTTCATATTAATATTGGTAAATCTTTACCACAGTGTTGTTTTTTTATGTATTTTGGGTTTGCCGTGCATTCTTTATTTTGTACTTTTGTTTATAACTTACAATTAATGTAAATATTTACTACTACGTTTATTTCATTTAGTGATATTGGTACTGGGGCCAGCCTGGTGGTGGTTCATTTTTGGGGATTTAATAGGAATAGAGTTAGCAAAACTTAAGTGTAATAACAAAACTAGTGAATATATACATTATCTTGAAAAATTATAGTTCTTTGTATAGTTGTTGGCACAAGAACTTAATTTTCAAGCAGTATTTTGCATATTAAAATTATTCACAAACCAAAATGAAGCTATGTATTGTCCATCCCTGTCTGGTTTTCTCTACAATATTCTTTTGCTCTACATCCTATATGTCATCAGATATCATATAATTATGTTACGATCGTTTTAGAATCGACGTTTTTATTATTAGAAAAGAAAATTTTAAATATATATTATTTTAAATTTTATTTTGCACCTGCCATCTTTATCTCTATATTGCTAAGTGTTGACTGCTAGAGAATGTATATAACTATTAAATAAAGGCATCGTAGTAATTTTTTTTTATTTATAAGTTAAAATAAGGCTTCGACTACAGATTAATTAATTGCTTTGCAAATTATGATCTGATACGAAACAAAATTTTGCGGTTATTGCCATGGAAAAATATTTAATATAAAACACGTATTACTAATTTACACATGCATTATCAGCGTTAGCGAATATGCATATTAATGAATTATACTTTTAGCGAAGTCAGAAGGGCTTCCCGATGAGGAAATAGAGAAAATGCTCGAAGAGGACCTACCCGAAGGCTACAAGGGTGCGCCCAAACCGAAAGAAAAACCATACGTTACGAGACAAAAGATTGTACTTGAGGGTAATTTATATTTCAAGCACTTCACTCACACAATAACACACATACACAATATTCTTTGGTTTTAACAAGTCTAGTTATGAGTCCAAGATCCAGGAACATCAAAACTTACAAAATTAACAATCTCACTTTAAAAATATGCACTAATACTTTTATTTTACAAAAGGTACAAATTCTGTCATTTTTCTTATGTATTCGTATTGATATTAGATCTTTAATTATTTTTATCCCTGATGAGCCATAATTCCAATTACTTCACCAGTTACATGGTTCTTCACACTGAAGAAGAAATATTTAATGGTAATAGACAGTCTTCTACGGCCAGTATAATTACAACTTTGTATTCCAGAGAAGGGCATGAACCATTTCGAGGTGCTGCCGCTGGATTGGATGGTGGTGCGCCACTACAGCGGCTTACCGATCTACATGCACCGCACGACGCGTGTCTGCACTCTCTCCAAGCCATACTTTCTCGGCAAGGGGAACACCAGGGTAAATGATTTTTATTAAATTGAACACATAATAAACATTAAAATCAAAATGTAACAATATTAGAAAAAAAACTTTTATGTGTTTTAGAGACACGACATACCCATTAGTGCATTACCCTGCCTCGCGTACAGGCGCGCCTTGGAGGAGGAGGCGAAACAGAACGAGATAGATAAAAAAATTGACGAGCTTATTAAAAGTGGGAATTGGATGAATTATGACGATCAAGCGAATAGTGTATCTGGTACCAATACCTGCGAAAATAATGCCAGCACAAATGTTGAAAGCGACATCACTAAAGTAATAGATAAAGATCATATCAAAATAGAGAAGACTGACGATGACGAGTACAGGTTGGAAGGGAATAAAATTGAGTCGATCGAAGTCGAAATAAGCGGAGTTAATAACGACGAATTCATGCGAAATCTGGAAATTAAGCAAGATGAGAACAGCCAACACGAGGAACCTACTAAAAGAAACGAAGAGCAGTCGGGATGTCCCTTCGGGCGCAGCAGCGCGCAGCCGCTGGGGAGTGAGGTGGCGAGTGGAAGCGGCGGCGCGGCGAGTGGGTGCAAACCGGCGGCGGCGGGAAGCGGCAGGGCGGCAGAAGAAAGCTTGAAGATCCCGCGCCCGGTGGTGCTGCCCGGGGGCATCGTAATGCCTCCACCGAGAGTGGAGTCAGTCAACACCAGCTGGAAGACGCAACACCTCACCCCGGAGCAGATAAACGACTACTGCAAGAATCTATTCCAGTTTAAAACTGTCAATATAATGCATTTCAAGTAAGTACCTCTAATTTAATTTTAAAAAGACTGGAAATATAATTTTCTAAATATCCATTGGTCAAGTTTGTACCTCCAGTAATCGTGGTGTTCATGTTTGACGAGCGAGTCCACAAGTGTTTGGCTGTATTGCAATATGCGACACTGATAAAAATGTATCGTGCAGTCGGTGGGCGGATCGGCGCAAGTACACTAAAGCCCGAAAGACCCTGCAGTACCCAACGCTACCCGAAGGCACCAAGCTCATCACGATTCCTGCGCATGCTACACCCGGACAGGAGAACGGTATGAACTATATATACAGTTTTATTGAATGTTTTAATAAAATCTTTATCAAACACGCAATAAGTTTCCTATAGACAATTCATGTTTGAAAGTTGTTTTTTTATCTCAACTTAACTACACTTGACAAGATTGATAGATAATCGTTTATTATAGTCATAATAGAACATACACATACGTACACTTTTCTTACATTAGGGCATTAAGTACATTGACACATTGTGTAGTACAGATATGAGAGTGTGTGTGCTGCTAGGGTACAAAGGGCCGTAGCTCAGTGGATCATTCGCCTACAGCAGGTGAAACACTGATTTTCAGCTATCGCCCCTGGTGGCGTTCGCGATCAAAGATATATCCTGGTCGTAATGTTAGTCATTAATTGTTGTTTTTATTAATAATTGTAATAGATCCCTTTAAATAAAAACGTCAACAAATATAGTTAACAGTTACTCGCCATAAATCTGGATTATAAGCGCTACTATTGAGGGTTTTTAATGTTTTGCGCTTTCCAGTAAGAATACTTTAAAACATTTTCAGAGGTGTATTATTCTAACACTCGATAGCCTGATAATGAAACCGCCCCTAAATGAGATAGTTTTATGTTTATAATAGTAGAGATAGGTAACGCGCACTTTTAGTATTTAATCTGTCTTGGAGAGGAGAAAATTTTATTTTAGAAAATAAATATTCCGTTTTATATTTTAAAGTCACGAATAAAAGATAAGCTAAAAATGTAACCGCGTACGCGATTGCATGTTAAGCATGAACGATTTATAATGATGTGGAGAGATATGATTACTAGCTGGATTGTTAAAGCAGAATCGATAGCAAACATTTTTTGGAATTATTCGAACTGTTCTGAAAAGTAGGCGGGATACATAAACTAATTCACCGTAATTTATGTAGAGAGGATTAAGGATTCAGATAAGTACATACTAATTTTACTGGAAAGAAGATGACGGATCTTGTATAAGACTCTTACACAATAAAACAATGTATGATCATATTAGTACGTGTTTTTCAAAATGTAATCAATTATTAAAGGTAATACGTAAATTCGCGGTTTCTTATGTAGAGTTTATTTCTTTATCCTCAATTTCAACTTCAATGTGTTTACCTGTAATTGTGTTACGATGTAGGTTGGTTACAAGGACTATATCGATTTCGAAAGATTGAGAAGAAGATAGTTTCTGTGTGACCATGTAGCAATCCGATCAAGGTCTTCGTTCGTTTTTAGGACAGCTGACGGTTTTTGTAAAATGTAAAGTGGAACGTCATCAGCATAACAATGGAACTTACAATTACGGATAACTTTTATAAGATCTGCAGTGTATAAAATAAAAAGTAGAGGACCGAGAATTGATCCTTGAGATACGCTTCGTTCTACGATCCTTGAGCCAAAGTGTGATAGAACCGTCGCTTCTAGTCAGTTTTACAGCTTGCGATCATCCCGAAAAGTAACTACTAAAAACAATACAAAGTTTTATAATTCAATCCATAATAAACTAATTTAGGAAATAGTAACTATATATCAAGACTGTCAAAAGCCCTGGAAAAATCTAATAACGTTAAAATAGTACCTTAGCCAATATCTTGATTAAAGCGGATATTGTCAGTAACATGTAACAAGCAGCAGTAATTGTACCTCTGCTTTAATGGAACCCTTATTGAAACAAAGGTAAGATGTAATTTTTTCCCATGTGTTTAATAAGTTCAGTATACACAGACTTTTCCACTAATTTTGACAAAAACAGTAAGATACTAATGGGACGAAGATCTTTAACATGTGTAGGATTTACGACTTTAGGCAGTGGTGTCAAAGTAGGAACAGTAAAAGTAGACAATGAAAAATTTATGTGTGATAACACCTAATGTACGAGGAAGAGTCAACAGAATAGTACCTACGCCTGTTCCGTCTGTTCCTGGTGAATTAGATTTTGCAGAATTGATTTAAGGCAACATCAAATTCAGAAATGCATTCTAGCTGAAAAGTGTTGTTACAAAATCGATGGAATTTGTAGTACATCATTTCTGAGATAGAGACATTGCTTGCAGAACAAATGTTTAACAAATAGTTATATCGTTTGTATTTTTTAAAATTTTGGTAAATAATTGCTTTTAATGGTTCAGTTAATATTTTGTGTTTGAAGTTTTTCCGAAAAAAAATTGCTATTATTAACTTGCGAATTTACATGTTTTTTAAAGTAGACACGTTTTTCGTTATAGATACTGCTCACGACTAATATTTTCAAGTTTTTGTAATATTCCCTGTGTGCTTTGTTTCTTAAGTCTGTCAATCGGACCGTGTTTGTTATCTAGGGGATCCTATAATCTGTAATCGTAATTTTATTAATTCGTGCGTGTAGAATTAAATAAGGAACGAACATTTTTTTTCTTGCCTTTAATTAGCTAAAAACTGTACATACTCTAACAGTTGTTATCAAAAAGATAAATGTACAATTTTCCTTACAGATAGTATTACAAGTACGTATAAAAGATACTTAATTTTCTCGAACAATAAACGTTGCTTTGGATCTTTCTTTTAATTTATCAAAATCACGAGAAGGAAGGAACCTTCACACGACTGTGAGGGCTTACCCCATAACAATGTGGCCTTAATTAAGATTACATACTCTGCATCACATTGTCCCCGTGGCATGGACCTTATACGAATGAAGATGTTAAGTCTTTGTTATCTCAATATATACGGTAAGTTAGCACGCTACTGCTTGTCAGCAAAACGATTGCTGCGGCTATGTAGTCGATTATCGTCTCAGGTGACAGCGTTACCATCAGTAACATCTTGTCGGTACTCTTAGTTTACATTACATTATTACAATTTTGGATAAAGCTTCATTATTCCTACTCTCACATTATGTGGTGCCAAAGTAAATTTTTATTCTATTTCTATCAATCATCCATTCGCAGTCTGCTTCTTTTACGCGCATATCCTCTTTCACACTGTCCATCTTATTGTTCTGCAGGCCCATACATATTTATAATTTTTCAAATAATAGGATTTTTTACCTCATTTAGTGCCCGTCTGATGCCAACCGTTTACTCCTCATCTTTCCTGTTATTATTGCTGATGTCAAGCTGTCCCTAATATGTCACTTATTTACTCTTTCCATTTTCTCATTTCCATTACATACACTCCTTTTTCATCTGTTCGTTTCACCATTTTTCTTTAGCACAACGGAACGGTGCAACAGTTCACAATTTTAGTTACTGCATTTATCAATTTTCTAACGATTGTTTATGTTCGGTCTGTTTAGGCTCAGAGAACAAGGGGGCGAAGCGCGACTGGGTGATGAACATGAACGGGCGCTGCTACCTATCAGTATTCCATGAGTACGTGTACCGCGCCCTGCAGAAGCAGCCCGTCTACGAGTTTAAGCAGCTTGGTATGATCACTAAACCGTCACCTCTACTATGAACAGATTACAGCAATGCAGTCAATATTACTAAATTCTTTTTACTAAAAGTTCTCTCATGTTTCAAACGTTCTAATTTTTAGAGCGACGCAAGACGAGGTGTGTGGTTTTATAGCATGTGTCTGTGTCCTGTCCGTCACCATAGACCACAAACAAGCTCTCAAAGTGCGCTCAACCGATTATGATGTAGTTATTTCTTTTTCTATACACTGACTCTATCGACAGATCATGAGTAGACAAATTCCTAAATATAATTATAGTAACTCTAATGTAGTATGGTTCATCATTTAGTCACTCATTTCTCGTTCAGGTTGAAGATATACCGAAATGTTTATTATTATACTTGGCTTTTTATTTTTGTGTAAATTGTTTTATTACAACTGTGCATTGACACAAAATCTATAGCGCACAGTTTGTGTAATGCGAATTCTGTCCTGGCAGAGAACGCATCCACGCCGTATCAGGCGACGGTGTACATCGGCGGCATGCAGTACGGCGTGGGCTTCGGCCCCAGCAAGCGTGAGGCCAAGTCGGCGGCCGCACGCGCCTCCATACACATTCTAATACCGGAGATGCGCGACCAGCTCGAACCCTCCACTTCGCAGGGCGAGCCTGACTTCACCGTAAGACTTTTACGTACTCTAAAACATGTTGCAATATCGACGACTGTAGTGCTACTGTCGCTTATTTGTGGTCCCAAGAACATGAACCCGTTCCTGCGCTAGTGGTGATATAGTTAGTAATTACCGGAGATAAAGTTAACGGTCAGTCAAACTGCTGACATGAAAAAAATCATAACTAATGCTTTAGTTTTTTTAATTATTACCAAATGAAAATTAAGATGTCTTGTCGCCTTGTTGTTTTAGAATTTTATATAATACTTAAAGTTCGTTATGTGTTTAAACACAAAAAAAACTAGGTCGACATAACCGAACCCATTTCCATGATTGTTATACAATATGTTATTCCAGTTCTTCGACTACGTGAACATCGAGGACCCGCGAATAGCGGAGTTCTGCGCGGCTACGTGCGAGCCTTCGCCGCATGCCATCCTGCGCACCTGCCTGCTGCGCAACTTCGGTGCCAGCGATCGCCACATAAACACCGAGGTGCGCATATGCAATAACCGTACGTGACATGTCATACATGCAGTCACGTTCGTGTGAATAAGGAATCGGCACAACGCTTTTAGCGTCAACTGCAATAATACAACACCAGTATTTAATATTGACTATTTACTAGAGTTGCCTATATGGGGAAAACATATTTTATTTCAATCTCTGTGTAAAAATTTTAAACACGTCTTAATAAAAAAAAACATATTTTAGATGAAGAAGTTGGAGTATCAGAAGATCGAGCTGACGATGAAAGTGGGCAAGCATAGTGCAACTGTCGTTTGCAAGAATAAGAAGATGGCCAAGCAGCGCGCCTCCCAGTCTATATTGCAGGTAATACAAACTTCTTAGTACATCACTTTAGAGCAATAAAAATTCATAAAAGCAATGGTTCAGGTGTATTTTGCAATATACTTGTTAAAAGTTTGCATAGCTATTGGGTCATCTAGGTGGGGCTACAGGGCAGAAAATCTGTGCAGGGTTTTGTGTGAAGTTTTTTGAAGCCAATGAGTTAGCTGTCGAATAGCTTGGTATGCGTGAAAGCGCCAGGGCTGGAGCGCGTGTTATGCGTCGCGGTGGCGTGTTCAATAAATTATCTGGAAAATTTAAGTTTAGTGTCAATTATTTGTTCTCCCTTGTAAATGTAAACCTACAGGCGCTACACCCGCATGTGCGTTCGTGGGGTTCGTTGCTGCGGCTGTATGGCTCACGCTCCGTGAAGAGCTGCAAGGAGAAGAAGCTGGAGGAGCAGCAGATTACGCTGCTGCAGGACAAGGCGCGTCAAAACGAGCCCAACTATGCGGTGCTGGAGAAGCTGCGCCGCGAGATGCGCCGGCTGCGCGAGTGCGACGAGGCGGTGGTACCGATCGGCACGTTGCTGCTGCCCGCCGGCCTGCCGCCCTCCGCCTCCGACCTCAACCGCGTCCAACTGTGATGCCGGAAAGATCTATTCATCTAAATGATAAGTTGAAGAAATGTGTTTTTCTTCATTATTCATATTGTTTTCACCTCTTGTCAAGTATTTCTTAAAGTAGCAATGCAGCTGTTGGTGTGGTAACTCGCGGATCGCGATGAAATTGTTTCAGCTGTCATAAAGACTTCCAGCTTCTACTTTAATCGAATGAAGAGAAAACTGTATGAATGAATGGAAGAACGAGCGAACGTTAATATTATAAGTAGAAAATAAATGATACAAATCAGACTTATCACTGTTAGTGACTTCCTCCAGCCGACCCTTAACTGAGAGAGAGGATGTAGGAGTGTTAGAACTTGCCGACGTATGTTCAATTGACATAACAGCACAGATGAGCTTCATTTTATCCTTGGTTAATATTTTAAAAGATATAAAATAATGGAATGTGATTTATTTGTATTATGATTTAATTATGTTTACTACGGCCTGCATGTATTATTTTAACAATTTGGCTCACCGGGTGCTTTCATAGCATGTGTACTGAATTCTGCATTGTGCGAGTCTCGTACTAGTCTCTGGGCACTCTGTAATTTCGTGTGCGTGTGCGTATGCGTGTGCTTTTACTCTGATAGAGAGACCTTTGTTGTGTACTAGTCCAGTCTTATTCCATATCTCTACAGCGAGGTGTATCGATATTGTTGATGTATGAGTCGTATGGCAGTAGACTGCTTATGTAATCTAACTGTATATTTATATGCATAGTAATTTAAATGAATTGAAATTAATAATTACATCATCACAATTACTGTATTTTATTTAGGGATATTTATTAGCAGCTGATAAGAGAAGAGCTATCTACAAACAGTTATATAGATAGTATTTTGAGTTTTAGCTAAGAAAATGTAATCTTGTGAAGAAGGAAACTGCTTTGTTTCTTAAACAAACTGGAGATATAAGGTAAGCATAGTAACAATACCGCTTTCTCCGTGAATCTAGTGTGTTAAGTTGTTAATAAGTACATCGACCAGTCCCGCCGTTTGATAATATCTTATCATGTATAAAACAGCTTTATTTACATACTACTGCTTTTGGTGTATGGTTAAAATTATTTACCCTTTATAATTATGGATTTGTAATTTTATCCTAGACTTGAACAAGTTTTTAAAGTAAGATTTATTTCTGCTTATTGATGTCAAATGATTAATATTGGGTTACTTTAAATTGAGGGGTCCATGCTGACCTTCCTGCAGTAGGCATGTGGGTATCGTTAGTAGGTTGGTGAAGGTCACATTAATAGTTGCTGTCATTGTCTAGTAGTTTCTTCGTAAGCACCTTTAATAATACGGCAAGGGTGGTAGTGGCAATATACTTCCTAGACTTAATATTTTTTTTTGTTAACTATGATTTAATATCAAATTAATAATCATGTTTTATTTTACAATACATCGCCTTCTATTACTTCTGCTACATGTGTAGTTGTAACTAGTTCGTAATCAATGTCATTTCTCTTGGTTTTAACATCTGGATTCCTCACTAGGTGAAGCCTGTGTCGAGGAAACTCAGGACACAAAACTTCCTATAACATTTTTATTTTATTTGGCAGCAACAATATATAGTCGATTTATCTCAAATTTTCTTATTTTCCAAAATACTTGTTAAGTTAACTCTGTCGATAACACAGTTTACTGTTCTGAATTGGATTATTCATGGGCAATGGGTTGGCAAATGGGTTTTGGGCAATCAATTAAGACGTGGATCGCAGCTTCTTTGTCATTGGGGTCGCAAGTGCAAGTGGTGGGCTGCTTTTAATTTCAAATTTGTAGAGGTAATCAGCGATGCCTTCATATCCTATAATCGCCTGCTGCCGTAATAAGTAGATACTTTTATTGCCCTTGCGAAGCTGTTCCATTGTTCCGCATCGGGGAAAAATGTTTTTGCCTTTGATTCTGTTTCGCTTATGCTGTATCTTTTATTCTAGTTTTGAATTTGCTTCTGTCTGTGTATATATATACACGAGGAGCGATCAAAAAGTAGGGATCAAAATGATATAGGATATAATACTATGGATAACTTAATACTTTATTTTTCTACATAGTGTCCGAGTCTCTCTGCACACTGTGTCCAGCGCTTTGCCAAGGGTTCAATCCCTTTCAAAAGAAAAGTTTTGTCTTGCTCCTGCAAAAAGCTCTCCACGACATCCATCACCTCGTTATCGTCTTCGTATCTCTTTCCCTTTAAGTATTCTTTCAATTTGGGGAACAGAGGAAAATCGCTAGGCGCCAAATCTAGTGGATAAAGCGGGGGTGGTCAACCAATTCGAAGCCAGCTTGCTGAATGGCAGCCATCGTACCTGCCGAGCTGTGCGCGGGTGCATTGTCGTGATGAAACAGCACGCCTCTTCGAAATATCTCTCTCCTTTTCCCATTGATGGCATTCCTCAACTTGGGAATTAAAGCTGCATAATGTTGGCCTGTAATAGTGGTTCCATGCTCCAGGTAATCAATCAGGATATTGTTCTGTTCTTCAGAGTCCCAAAATATTGAGGCCATAACCTTGCCAACCGATGCCACGGCACTAAACTTTTTCGGAGTCGGTGACGATGGCCGTTTCCATTGCGAAAATTGCTGTTTTGTCTCGGGATCAAAATGATAGAGCCATGTTGCGTCCATTGTTACGAAACGAGACAAAAAGTTTTCAGATTCTTCTTGAAACTTGTCCGACAATATCTTCGAAATGTCAAGACGTCGTCGTGTTTTGTTTTTGAGTGTCGGTTAACATAACGCCCTCCCCACCCATCTCGCGGAGACTTTTCTCATATTCAAACATTGTTTCAATATGGATTGAACACTTCCACATGAAACACCCGTTTCTTGGATTACGAGTAAGTATCGGATGGTAACTCTTCGATCGCTCAATACAATTTTCTCGACTTTCGCAACATTTTCTTGCGTGACTGACGTCGATGGAGGTGGTGACGTGGTGCTCGTTCTCCCTATCCGAGATTGAGAAGCCCCCGTTGCGACAGTGGAGTACGGCGGACAGACTCTCCTAATATTGCCTCCAGATCACAATGAGTCTCTTGCGCCGTTAACTTTATTAAACAGAGCTATTTAATAACGGCTCGCACTTCGTTCCTCTCCATTTCCGGGAACGCGTTCCGACACCAAACAAACAAATGACTGCATACAGAAACAAAACAAAACAGAACGGAAGAGTTTTTTCTTCATCAATATTACAAATATGTATCTGAACTATGTCACTATTTATTTATTTTTTCTTACCAAGAAGTATATATCTCGTTCTTACTACTTTTTAATCCCCTCCTCCTATCTCTGTTGCTACTTATTTTTGACGCATGCAAGGTCATATTCGATTTCTTGTTCATGGGACGTTCAGTATATTTTTATCGGTTTCTTTAGCTTGCAGGAACTGTCTCCTACGTGTTTGTTTGACAGACCTGTTTTGGTTCCGTACAAATTAGCTTGTCCTTAAAAGTAGAAGCTCTGGGACAATTAGGGCAACATTTAAAGATACCGTTTTGTAAGATTTGTAAATTTTCTGCACGAAACCTCTTTGAATCTCGTTCAGGAATTATCGTACTGTAAATTTCGCGCGGTTTCCCTCCCGGACACATAACTTACGTGGTTGTCGAAAGATAGTTTTTAGTCTAGTATTATTCCTAAAATTTTGATTTCCTCGCTCCCACGTGTAGTCGTGGGGCGTCATGTGTGAGCTTATTTGTACTGTAAAGTTAACCATTGTAGGATTTACTTCCAACGATGCAATAACAATGACCGTATAGTTATAATTAAATATAATATCCAAGGAAAAATTTACAGTAGATAATTTTTAAGGAGATCGGATGTTGCTAGTGTTAAGCGCATTTACGGATCATGTGTAATCGATATTGTATGCTGTATTATTTAACTAACATATTTATATATGTTCAAAAGTTCCACTTTGATAATTTAAGAAATTCCTATCTTACCAAAAAGCAATAAATATATTGATCTATGTTCAGAAATTGTTTATAGCAAACGCGGTATCGAATTTTGAAACACATTTAACTAATTGCCATTGTTTTGCAAGCAAAGCAACAACTGTAACAATTATTATTTATTGTAACATCAGTTATATTGTTAATTATAATATTGCAATTATGTGTGTACCGCTGTGTTACTTACCGTACGACACCTGTGACGTAAACGCCCCGGATATCCGTTGCAGCGCCACAGATTAAATAATTATAAGACTTCATATTAAAATGATAGTTAATATAAAAACAATGCTTTAAGTTCCCTATTAAATTTATAAAATAATAAAATTACACAATCAAATATAATTTTTTAAGTCCATAACTTGATTTTTAAGACATTAGTGGTAGATAACAGAAATAATAATTTTTTAAATTTCGTCCATATATTAATGTATTTACAAACAATTCACACATGACTTAGTATTGAATGGTTGTTATTGTTTTTTTTTAATTAGGTTTATCTAATAGGATATAAATTAGTTTTAATGTCATTAATTGTGAGAGAATAAATGTAACGACTTATTACTAGAAAATATATATAACGAGTTATTACTCGTTATATTAGTAGTTTTATCTTTTTATCGCCGTCATGTTTTTGGCAAATTTTAAACTTATCCCGTACTAGAATAAAATCAACAAACTTGTTTGACTCCATTACTGCGTCATCATTGTTTTAGTTCCAATTGTATGAGTGTACTCTCTAGGCATAAGTGACGACGGCATACAGCAATGAACACGGCAACAGGTTATATATATATGTATGTATATATAGCCTGTTGCTGTGTTCATTCATATTCGCTTCTCCAGACATTTACTTAATAAAGAGTACATCTAGTTTGTGTACGGCTTTTTTATTTCATTTTCATTTCATTAAGTGGCGAGGCGAGCGCGACATTCACGTGATGGTAAGTGACGCGTATGGAATAATGTGGTGCTAACTACGATGATATATGCATTTTGAGTCTCGTTACTCCAGTTATTACACTAGCTACAGCGCCATTCGGACTGAAACACAGTAATGTTTGCATAGTGCCGTTTGTCGGCTGCAATATACGCCACGGTTATATCTATCTAGACTCTCACCAGCAAGGGACTTATGACTAGTGAAATCTGTCTCCAGTTAATTTAGTCTGCCGGTGGTGTTCTGTGTTATTTTAGTTATGGAGCGACGAAATCTGTAGATATGTGTTACTTTCACGCAAGTTCACATCATCTTATGATGTTAAAACCAATTGAAAGTTTTAGTCGTGAACAGTTCACCTGGCGGTAAGAGATACGCCTCTCATTATAACGTGGCGCTAGTTAAGACGTGACACCCAGCATTATGTTGTTTGTCGCTTTAGACAAGATGTTTAGTGTTGTTTCCACAGTGACTTCACTATCCACAGCGTCCTTCAAACTGGAACACGGTACTGTTTGTCGGCTGCAAAAGGCGCTGCGGTGGTGCTTACCTAGACGGTCTGCCGCAACAGAGACACTACCACCTTTTGATTAAAAAAATATAATAGAAAGTAAAGTTTTATATATCAGTTTTATTACATAAGTTTAAAGGTATCAATAAAAATTGCAGAGTTGAAATAAACTAGCTTTTTATTTATTTACAATAAAATGTATCTTAACCTGTCATCTTTAACATGGACGTTAAAAATGTATTACTTACGTATAAGATTAACTAACTTAAGCGCTACAAAGTTATCAACAAAAAAACATCTACATATAATAAAACCACGTATTCATTTACAAGTATTTTGAAACTATTACAAACTAATCGAGTATATATTTTGTATAAAAATCATATTTAGTAATAAAAATCAGCAGTATACGTATACTCGTTATTAAATAATATATACTATAGTCTGAGAAAAATATGTACAAAGTTTTAATGTTTATTACTGGTGAGGACTGAAGGGTGCCTGATACAATTATGCTTTCCTACTTCATACGGATTTCCGGTTTATGTTCTTTATCGGTCCAACAGTAAAATGGGGGCTGATGATTTTTTCTCTATTTTACGAAGCGACGAGACGAGTGGGGCGTTCACCTGGTTCAGCCGCTAGGCGCTAGTTAGGTTGTTAAATACAGCACCACATAGAGCGCTTCGCATTGAGACAAGAGCTTTGGTCTCGTTACCGCAGTAATATTTGCACACTACTGTTTGCCAGCAGAAATATTCGCTGCGGTGGTACCTACTTACACAGTCTTCGGCAACCGAGACTACTACCTGCTTGTGCACATGAGAGCTCCATGGTGCTGCCATCTACCGTAAAATCAATGTAATAATATTTTATTATCTCTTTCTGTATTTACCTCGATTTGTTACATGAAATATAAAAGACTTGCAATCGACAGTTCCGTTTTGATGACACTTTGTTATTTCCGCTAAAGATCAATGCGATTAAGGACTAAATTAATTATTTAAGGCAGTAAATACCTTTAGTTTAAATAAATCGCAATTTTATAACGTTCTTGTAACTACAGCGTCAAATAGATTTATATTTGTATTAATATTAAAAACAGTCATATTGTCGATGGACAATACAACTAAAGTGTTGTGCAAAAATGGCTGACTGTCACTGAGGAGGGGCCCCACAGGCCGCAGACCCGGGTCCACGAGCTCAGTGACAGACAAGCTGTAAGAGTCGCATGGCTTGCAGCGCTGACATTGTTACAACTGGGCTGAGGGGGGCTCACTGATATTCTGCCCCTCGCTCTGTGCAGTTCTTATTCTGTAATTAACTAATTATCTCCGTACTTCGAGTTTGTGTTTAATATGGATTAAGAGGATATTCGCGGCCACCCGTCGACATGTAACGTGATAAACGAAATCAAAGTCGCTTTGATTCCTGGTAGAGATCTAAGTCTGTGTAAGTTATCGCTCTATCTTATCACAGTGGCTTACGAAATGGGATGAGAGTGGCGTGCAGAGGATAAGCATTAAGAGCGGCTTAAGGATATACATAAAGATACTTAATAGAACAACCTTATACTGTTACATAGTAGTACCAGTAGGGGCGCGGGGCGGGGGTCACGGCCGCAGCGCCCAGGGTCGAGCCAGCCGCCGCGACTCGCTGGCGGTCAGCAGGTTGGAGATGTCGCCGTCTCCCGTCGGGTACGCGGACTGTGGGGAGGATCAGCGATATATGAACACATCCAGTACAGCTACCGCAAAGTTACTTAATACGTTAAGGTGCTCTCTTTACCGCTATCACCGTAATTAATCACTATTAATTTGTTTATTTATATATTTATTATAGTATTGTAATTTTTATATATTTTTTTTCTATTTTGTGCTTTTATTTAGCTGGTAGAAGAATTGATGTGAGTTGAGCTCGCCCGTACTACTCCATTTCTGTGTATCCTCGATTGTCTCTGCTTTATTTTTATGTACAAATTGGTAAAACAAAGTAAATAGTCATCTTCTATGTTATTTAATCTTTCATCACAAAAGATCAGAGCAAAATTGGTTCAGCTGTTTGCAAGCTGTGCCACATACACATACATGTTGAACTAATTAACACCTCCCTTCTATTGGTGGTTAAAGCAAGTGCTATATCAAGGTATGCAATGCAAGCCGTCCTGATGCAGTGCAGTGCTCCATGTGCTTGTGCTCGAACAAATCGTGCGACACGAACGCATCTTGTCGCGCAACACTCACAATCACGTATCGCTTTGTATAAACTCGCACTCAGCTCGTGGTGCTGCGGCAAGGTACACTTGCTAATTCTGCATTCTACATTACAGAGAAAAATTATATTTCATCTTCCGGGATCTGAAGGTCTAAGTCTAGTGTTGCGCGATGGCGGCCAATGAAAACTTTTTTAAGTGGATCGGAGTTTCACGTTCCACCGCTCAACATCGCATACTACTTCACTTACTGCCCCACTTTAAGTATAATTATTTTGGAGCACCAACTTTAACTGATAGTAACCGAAACGCCTGCCCATAACAAGGTGGTGGTGGTAGTCATGACATGCTGCACCACCTTGCGGTTGTTGCCTTGATACAAAGAGGTAAGTCTCGTTACCTCAATAAATTCACTAGTTACAGCGCCCTTCAAACTGGAACATAGTAATGTTGGCGGCATGTATAGGAGTTGCGATGGTACTTGCCGAGATGGCCTTCGGCAATAGCCATCTACCACCAGTCCTGTCAGTTCATGAATAGTAAAGTTTCCGCTATATCTCCTTAAACAATGTTATATCATGTGATGCGTAAGTTATTACTAAGTGAATTAGTTGTAATAAATAGTAAGTTAACTGACGTGGGAGAGCCAGCGCTGCTTGATAAAGTCGGCCGCGCGCTCGCCCACCATCACGCAGGCGGCGTTGGTGTTGCCGGACGGCACCGTCGGCAGCACGCTGGCGTCGGCCACGCGCAGCCGGTCCACTCCTTGCACCTGAAAATTGGACAAGTTTCTATGACCACTAGTAGGTCTCCGGTAGTAGTGTCTCTGTTGCCGGAGACCGTCTAAGTAGATACCACGGCAGCACCTATTGCAGCCGCAAAACAGCAGTACGCGAACATTACTGTGTTCCGGTTTGAAGGATGCTGTAGCTTGTGAAATTAGTGGAGTAACGAGACTCGACGCTTAATGTTCGCATCAAGACGACGAGCACAACGTGGTGCAGTGTACAGCATCTCAATTAGCGCCACGTTCTTTTCTACGAGCGTATCAATAAGCATCAGGTGAACGTCCGGTTCGTCTCTTCGCTTCTTTTTATTATTATTCTTATTGATGCATTCGTTTGCAGCAGTCCACTGCTGGACGTATACCTTACCTGAGAAACATCACTTAGGTTAAATGATGAGAAAGTAACTTGGAAGTTAATATTCATTTCAAGTTATCTTTTATAACAGCATGGAATAGAATTAAATCATTAAACTGGTAAAACAGAAGAACCAGCCAATGTCATAAATATGGTATAAGGATGAAACGATGACCTTTTGTGAAGAAGAGATCTTAGCAGTAGGAACTGTTATTACTTCCGCCCGCTTTTCTGGCCGTAACACCTCCGCAGCTCCCGTTGGGGAAGGGATTTTGTGACATCCGTTTTTAGCTGCCCTATACTCGGCAAAAGTAATATTTTTTCCAAATATCAAGTCTTCAGTTGCCATTTCAGCGACCCATAGGAATACCTTTAGGCCATTACCTATAAACCGGAATAGCCGAGATGTGGTCATAACTAAGCTCTTCTTAATTGTCAACTTATTCCAAAGTGATGAAACATTTTGGTGAGTATGAGGTCGGCTGTGGTGGAGAATGATATCTTCTTATTCACCATAAGGATATAAAATGTATGAACGTGTAACTAAATACGTAAACTGAAAGGAAAAAGTATTTCTGACCATGACTTGGTGCTTAACGAACTCATCTGGCGTTAAGTAAATCACTTTATCAATGCGAAGTACATTTCTGAAGACGCATAGATTCTAACCTGGAGTAAGGGGTCGACGACCGCATCAGGATCGCCCCTGGGGCCCATCTTACAGGAGCCGGCCTGGTGGTTCTCCGGGCCCGTCTGGGTCCTCACGGCGCACTCCCAGTACGCGTCACAGCCGAACTGGAACTTCTCGCATCCCGCCACCGGTGTCCTGTCCAGCTTGAGCCCGTACTTTTTGAGCGCTTTGGTCTCCGACAGCTTGATTGCGAATTTGATCCCTTCTATGAGGGTCCGCACGTCATCGGCATGGGTGAGGTAGCTGGAAACAATTTTTATTTACTTTTTTTTTCACTGACAAACCTCTCTAACGCACAGATTATAGTCTAAGGGTACACAGCTCAATGATTAACAAGAAACACACACACAGTGACGCACTCGGTCCGTCACTCGCACCGACTTCGTGAACACTTAATTATTCGTGTTCGACTTTAATAAATGAATTTTGTCGTACAAGAAATTAGTAAAATCAGTTTTTATGTGAAATCGGTTTTCTTTGATCCTCACTTGGCGTATATTTTTGGCTTGGCGAAGGGGTCGCCGCCGGCTATCTCGATGCGGCCCCTGCTCTTCGGGTGGAGCACGGCGGGGAACATCTGTATGGTGCGGGAGCCGTTGCCGATGCTCTCGCCGACCATGCCCGTCCTGGCGCAGTCCGCCAGGAACCCGCCGAAGAACATTTGGATGTCGGGGTTGTCGCCTTCAGGGTCTGCATACTTCGTGTTTATGAACGCTGTCACTTCCGATATACCTGAACAAAGTGATAAGGGTAAGTTCTCGTTTTATGAGCTTGCTTGGAAGAGATGCTTTTTGCTTTGTAGTAAATATTGTAGTGTATATTTAAATTTAACTACTATGGGTCTTTGACCCTCGATCTAAACTCGTGTCTGGTGTTGGAGCTGTTTGTGATTAAACATGCTGATAAAGTAAACATGACTATAAACGTGGATTGTATCTCCAGTACCCGTGCCGGACATAAGTCCGTCCCTAAAAAGGAGGTACTCCATGGCGGTGGCCCAGTTGAGTGGTGCGGTATTGTTGTCCCGCATCGTGAAGCTGAGGAAGTGGGTGACGTGGTTGTGCAGGTTGCGGCCCACGCCGGGCAGCCGGTGAACCAGCGGCACGCCCGCCCGCTCCAGCACCTCCTGGTCACCGACCCCGCTGTTTTGCAACAGCTGAGGAGACGCCACCGCGCCCGCACTGTTACATATTTTTAACTAAGTAATACAAAGGGTAAAAGTATATAGAGTATATATTTAAAAGTATATAGAGTATATATTTAAAAGTATATAGAGTATATATTTAAAAGTATATAGAGTATATATTTAAAAGTATATAGAGTATATATTTAAAAGTATATAGAGTATATATTTAAATGTTTTTAACTATTCCCCTGCTGGACTTTGTAATTAAAAGAATACAGATAAATATAACTCGCTCAGCACGAATCAACCTGTAGCTTGGTGACTGTTCAGTCTCTCGTTCAGAAACTGGCTCTCGCCTGTGCAGCGTATGTGATCTGTTTCTGAATGCACGGTTTACATGCTTCATCATTAATTTTCAGGACGCAGTTCCTCGTCACAAATAAACATACTAATTTGCCGAAAAACCTTTGGAAATTTATGTTTGTTGTCATCATCAGCCGATTGACGTCCACTGCTGGACATAGGCTTCTCCCAAAGAACTGCATATACAGTCGGTATGGCCCCCGGTACTGCTGGTCACTAGGGCTGTCGTATGTAAGGTTTCATGTGAGGGGATTTGGGCCATTTCCCACCACGCTGGCCCAATCTTGTCGTTTGTTGATTAACAGGGTACACCACGAGTATGTGAGGTTGGCTTGGCGCTCGTGAGTTGTTGTGCGGAACTCCTTACACCCTTTGTGTTGATGTAAAGAATTGTAAATTCGCACACAATTTTATGCTGTAAACATCCTGACCAGGATATGGACATCAGGAGATTGTCTACTCATCATATTATTGGAATAAAAATGTATACCTTAAAATAATCTCGTGGTTCGCGTAAATGGTTTCAGTTGCGCCGAAGCTGTTCCTCACTTGCACGGCGTACGCCTGGCGCGTGGTCTGGTTGATGAGCACCCGGGAGACGGTCGCGTTGAGCATGATGTGCAGGTTGGCGCGGCGACTGGCCGGCCGCAGGAACGCGCGCGCCACGCTCAGCCGCGACCCGTTCCGGTTCGTGGTCTGCGCGATCGCGAAGCCGCTGTGGTGGCGCCCGTTCAGGTCTCTCGCCTTGTAGCCTGCCCAAGTCGGTCGCGCGTTACCAGTCTGCTTAGTTATCTAAACTCTTAACTTTCAAGGAGCTCAACAACGCCTTATTATCCTGCACCTGCATGCTTCAGAAGCGATACATCCTATCCCAAATGTAGAATTGGTGACAAGACATTCTTCAACAGTTTATAAGACAACTAGGGGGTTGCAATTTTCACTTTTATTAATTTTTATAAATAAATATGTTAATAATTCTTTAATAAATATTCTTCTTCTTCGTAATTTTAACCCTTCTAGAATTAACTAGCTATTCCCCACCCACTTTGCTGGCAATAACACTCCCGCAGCTCCCTTTGGGGGTAGGTATTTTGTAAGACCCGTTGTTAGCTACCCCACACTCGGCAAAAGGAATATTCCTATGAAACGTCATGTCTGCGAGCCGTATGGTTCCAGTGATATCGTTTGAAGTACTCGAGCTCTGTAAAACTGACGAACAAATCGAATATCAAATTGATACCTAATTCTTCACCAGCTTTAACAAGGCTGTAGCTTAGTGGTGGGTGGTAGGGGAACTTAGAGACCGTGAGTGGCCCTCCCGCGGCGTGGTAGCCTTCGTCCATTTCTGACAGCTGCTGGTTGTCCTCGGACTTGAGGAAGTACGGCAGCACGTCGTCGTACGACCAGCCCTCGATGCCGCTGGCCGCCCAGCTGTCGTAGTCCTTGCGGGAACCGCGGATGTACATCATGCCGTTCATTGCCGACGTGCCACCCAGCACCTGGACCCAGACAAGAGTTTATCGATACATACGACCGATAACGCATATGAAGATAAAAAAGCTAACGGCTTTTGGGAAACTAAAACCCTATTGAAAAAATGGACATAAGTCAGCTACTCCAACAGTCTGCCCACATCAGTTATGAAAGAGTCGGCAGATAAATCTCCGTTTATCCATGACACACATACCTTCCCTCTGGGCCAGTAGCATCGGCGCTCCTTCTCGCCGAGGCAGGCGGCGGGCTCCGGTTCCGTTAGGTATCCCCAGTCGATGCTGGACCCGATGAAGTTGAGGAACATGGATGGCACTTGAGCACCGGTTGGCTCGTCAAAGCCTACATTCATGATTTATTGTATTCATTATATAAAATGAAGAACGGAGCAGGATGTTCTCTCATCTTAGGGAGAAAGTTTTTAGAAGGAGGGTTGTTTTCTACTTGTACATATAACTTTTTTTGATGATTTTATGAAACTGTTGCCTTTGTCATTTTCTCGACTCACTCTTGTGAGAGAACTAGAATCTCATTAATGGTAACAATAAGAAGGCAGTTAATTTCATTTTATATACCTGTCATCCCTTAAAGTAAGTATTTTTAATATTTAGTCGCTCTTCTCCCTTATGAACTTCAGCTGCGTCAAATCACACTCCGTCATAAGCGTGTTAACAAATAGGGGTAAGTAAAGGTAATTATCAACGATTTTTATTATTACTTTGATCAGCACGTCTTACCAGCTTCTAACAGCAGCACCCTCCATTCGGGCACCTCCGACAGCCGGGCCGCCACCACTGAGCCTGCGGAACCTCCACCCACCACTATAAAGTCGTACACCGAGTCCATGTGCCGCCGGTACTGGAACATAACGTATATAAAACTAATTAAATTCGTTTTTTTTTATTCTACGAAGCAACGAGACGAGCAAGAGAATCACCTGATAATAAGTGTTACGCTTGCTCATAACAATGTGGCCCTATTTAGGATATAAAAACCAATATATTGATGGTTTCTTTTACCGAAGATTAAGAAGCAGTATTAGGTATTGATGTATTCCGGTTTGAAGGGTGCTGTAGTTGTCTCAAAAGAACGAGCACAATGTGGTGCAATGTAATATCTTCTATAATATACATAGAAGATATCGCGAGATCCATTACCTCATCACCAGGCCTTCGTAAGTACTAGACAACCCTCAAAATTGGGTAGAGATATTGTTTCTGCCATTTAGAGGTCAGCTAAGAATAGCTTTTACCCCAAAGGGAGATGCGAGGGTGTTATCATCGGCAGAGTGGGTTGAAAATCGAAAGCGGCTAGTTATATATAGCGCCACGTTGTTATGGGCAATCGTATACTTATTTATGTATATATTAATTTGCACCCCTTTATGTCTCCCCCTATATCACTATCAATCTCGTCAACCCTCCCAATCTAATATTACATCACCTTTCTTCTTCCTCTAATATACATATACGAGTATGTGTAAATAAATATATATATATATCTATAAATTCAGTTTTGTGTGTTTTGGATTGTGTTATTGTTTATTTTAAGTTTTTTTTTTTTAATTTGTTTATTTAATTTTATATTCTTTTCTTTTATTTTTTTTATTTTAGTTCGCGGACACCAGATACGCGAGCCCTGAACCCAATGAAGCTGCTATGGTTGTCAAAATAAGTATCGGCGCAAACTTTATCATAACAAAATGGACAATCGTATCACTTAACATCGAGTGAACGTCTCGCTGCTCTCGTTGTATCGTTGAATAAAAAAAAATACAGATAACTGTTAGGCTTTCCTACGCTCTATAAAAATTATTTACAATCCTAAATTTTTTTTGTTGTCGGAAAGAGATCGGTTTGACCGGAAACGACGCCATTTGCATAAATTTTTCTATATCCTTATTCAATCATTTATGGTCTTGGTGAGCAGTTAGTAAAAAAATGACTACCTTCGTAACAGTAACATGTGAATAGTCTGGTACAGCCGCGGCGAATCCGCTCGTATCTCATGAGAATGATCAATGTTCAGCCCCAGTTTCCCACTATTCATACATAGAGTTATCTCTGCCTGTATTTATATCACTTATTTATTAGTAAATCATTTCTCGCGTGAGAAAATCTACACAGCCTCTTCTGTAACAGATTTAATTTTTTTTTATTGTTGAGATAAACATTAAAAATTAATTGTTTCTATTCTACTTGAACTTCATATCAATAATAAGTTAGTTAAGATGTATATACAAGAACACAGACCTCTTATTTTAATCTTCGAAGCGACTACACGAGTTATTACCTGATGGTAAGTTATACACCAGTCTATAACAACGTGGCGCTGGTTAGGAGGATATACACAGCACCGCATTGCGCTCACCTTGAGACGAGATGTTTAGTCTCGTTACTGCAGTAATTTCTTTAGCTACAGCGCCTTTCAAACCGGAACATGGTAACTTTTGCACAGTACTATTTATCGGCTGCAATAGGTGCTGTGGAGGTACCTACCTAAACGGGCTCCCGCAACCGAGACCCACCACCAACATATTGCTTAGATATTTGAAAGCTCTGGTTTACTTACAATTTATGATATCTTACTATGTAACAGTAATTCTATATTTATGTTTAATAAGTTTAATTATTGTGTAATATGTTTTAAAACATATTAAGTGTAATTACGTTAATATAGTGAGATGTACGCCGCAGTAAACTATACAGATATAAGTTAACAAAGCACTAAACGATAAGCAGCCGCGATAAGAAATAATTCCTTTTGGATATAAATTAAAAGATCAAACGAAAACAAAGCTCGTTCATCCGGTCGCGTGTGGTTGCCATGTTTGAGCAGGCGCTGCCAATGCTCATCTAGCAGTTTGTTGATGATCAAGATCTTGTCACAACGAGACTGTTCCTGTCGCGTGGTTCGATACGATATACTTCGGAGAGTGTGCAATCTAACTACACGATATATTTCCCTCTTCCCCTATTCACCACCGGACGACCAGACGCACGGCGGGTTTGCATTCTTACGTTGTGGACATCCCTTGTTTGAACTAAGAGATGCAGCTCTTATTTAATTATGAGAATAGAGAGAATAGCAAAGGAGTAGAATAACTTTCCAACGTCGGTGTTCCCATCCAAATACATAGTAAGTGTCCTCAAAAAAAAAAAAAGACCTTATCCATTTAAAAGAAAAAATTAACAAGGAAAATAGAGAAACAATATGTTGTCCAACAGTGGACGTCTATCGGCTGATGATGATGGTGAATCAATGTTTACATCATTGTCACTATCATCATATTCTAAGGGTCAACCAATGCACCGGATATAATTACTTACTCTCTTTACTGTTGACTTAATAAAATTTGGCTTTTGTTGTAATGGTTGATTTTTGTTGTTACCAATACGAACTCTACCTCAGTCCTACCGCAAGGATCTTCCAGGTCGCACTGGCTCCTCAGGAATACCTCCAGCAGGCCCATGAACAGCATGAAGGCGCCGCCGCCGCACGTCGCCGCCAGCGTGGGACCCGGCTGCGACATGGGGCAGTCGCAGGTTACCGTCATCTGTATTAATTAATATTGAACATTTTTAAACACACCCACAGTAACAAAGTCACTATCAGTATATTAAATACCTATAAAAAAACTCTAAATTTTTTTTATTCAATTAAGCGACGAGATGAGCAGGTCGTTGTCCTGATGGTAAGTAACACGCCTGCTCATAACAACGTGGCGCTAATTGAGATAGTGTACACTACACCGCATTGTGTTTGTTACCTTGCGACATAAGATATTGTCTCGTTACCCTGGTAACTTCACTAGCGACAAAGCCATTCTAACTGAAACACGGTAACCTTTGCACACTACTGTTTGCTAGCAACAGGGTCCTACAAACATAACCTAAGTTAATTTAACAAGTATATGCTAAGTTAATATCGAAATTGACATTTCCATTTGATGTCTCTTTCCAACGTTAAGTTAGACTGCGAATGGATACTTAGAACGGGAATTATGCTAACTTAAAATAAAATTTTGCTCTAGATCGTAAACTTGATTATTTCTTTACAACTTTCATAAATAAATCAAAGCGACAGACAAGCGTTTGACGCAAGTTAAGTGACGCAAGTCCTCACGTGTAATCTAGCTTAAGTGGTCATTGACTAATTTGGCCGAAGGCAAGAACAACAAATTCTATAAGTGCGTTATCCGATATAAACACATTTAATTGCGATACCGCAGCGCCTGCTCTGCTCCCCCTGACTCCTCTGGCACAGCGACTGGGTGAGCCTTGGCTTCCGACACAAGAGAGCGCCAGCTGTATCTGCCTCCGCTAGGCATTAATGTTTCGTTAAATCACTTTGTAGGATAGGTTTTTTAAACAAAGTTAATTATCTAGGTCAGTTCATAACAAGCATCTGCCTAGAATAGCTCGCAAGGATATCGGCAAGATTTATCCTTTTTTGTGACTTGCTTAAAATGTATAAAAATCATCGTCCGAGTTTTAGTCATTAAAACCATGGCCAAGGTCCAACGGTCCAAGAAATAGATCATCTTATTCTTGCTAGAACTTGTCCCATGTTCACTTAGTGTCAGTCCTTCAGGTCATTCTTCTAAATCTATCTCTATTGCTGTGTGATAGCTTCTATTTGTTACTCTTTAGATCTTTATTGATCATCATTAACCAAGTAGTCGGGGGATCTCTCAGGACCTAACTTTTTAGTTTCGAGATCCAGCACTACCCTAACCGTCACCAATTCAGGGATATGTGAAATACCTTTATATGTTTGGTCAGCTTTGATGGAAGATTGTAAAACTTACCAAAATATATTGTCTCAAATTAAAGTAACATCAACTATGAGTACTCTCTGATACAACAAAGCTTAACTAAAAAATCTTTAATTCAAGTACTTAATTGGAATGAAACACCTATTTTACAAATTCATATGAGAAACAGTTAATTTTATACGAGTTAAATTGTATGTAATTATGGCGGAGAAATAGGAAAGTTAACAGTAACCACAAGGCCTTTATACATGCGATGCCATCTTAAACTTTCCCTCTTTCAGATTTTAATGTTATCTCAAATATGAAACCTACGACTCCATATTCGCACACTTTCTGACCCGCGGCTAATGACAGCTTAAATAACTTAACATATCAGATCCTACGGTATTCTAAGAAAAACATACTCGCATTGCGCAAGTATATTATTAGTTGACCTTTAAGTTAACTTGCAATGGTAACATCGTCAATCCCAGGGTCGGTTGGTTTTAGTTCACTTTCACCGGAATCGGGTTTTTACATACGTGGAAGATTAGTACTATTTATGACTCCAATTGTTTTAATTTTAACCTTAAAAGCATAAGGTTAAAGGCATATCCACTTGTATTTAAACAAAATAACTGTAGTATAATTACAGCTCTTTCCCACCGTTTTTATTAAACCAATAAAGTGATAACTGCCACCGTCAGGTACAGTGGCAGTAGCTTCTCCTTTGATATGGTGGTTCCTAATTAGTATGCAGGTTTATTCGAATACTTCCGTATATTCCATAATAAAGAAATTGCTGTATTTTAGCAGTCAAAGTATGAAAGCTTGAGTATTATGGACGAGCTCAGATCTTCAGCGTCGTTGTCCTCTAGCATTATGAGATAGAGGTGGAGTTAATCCGTTCATCAGGTTACATGAGACACACGCGCCGGTGACAGTGAGTTGTTAGAACTATTACACAACTCATTTCGGTCGTTATTTTGAGCAATTAAATTCCAGTTCTTTCACTTTAGTAATTAAACAAAAGATGTGATCTCGGTAAGCATCACTACAGTAGCTACAATGTCACAGATAGATCTTGAGATATTATAGATATGCAATGAATTTATAATTCTTTATATATTGTTGTCGTTATTAAATCTATATATTAGAGTAAAATTAATATCAATTAGTTTTGGATGTATCGGCAATTGAATTTTATATATTATATATTGGCTGTTCCACGCCCTCTTTGCTGGCCCAAACACCTGCAACTCAGTTTGGGCTAGAAACTTTATAAAATCCACCTAGCTCACCTCTAAATGACAGACGCAATATCTCTACCGAATTTTAAGTGTTTACGTCTAATAGTTTCTGAGATCTTGTGATGAGTCAATAAATCTCTGAATATCTAATATATATCTCGCTGCTCCTCGCCAGGTTTGCTGGTATATAAAATTAGATTTGAAATTTGTTTGAAATATTCCTTGAGAGCATCCGCAATCGCAAATGACTCTCTATAGCAACTGCACAAATAATACCAAATGATAACGTTTATAAAAGTGAATTATAAATAAAATGTTGAAGGATCTCTTAAATTCATTCCGCGCCGATTGTCGATGTTCCATTGTTGATTCATTCACTGGTTTTCACGTGATCGGCGAGCAAACAAAACCTATTTTCATCAACAATTATTCAGGCACTAACGGTAAGGCTTTGTTAGGTATTTAAATAACACTGCCTGCAGACTGCAGCGCGAGACAATTGCGACAATCAAAAATCAACAACAATTATAAAACAATAGACAAGTGATTATCTAACGTACACATCTCAAAAGTTCACACTCTAATGAGTGTGATTATGTTTCCATTCAATAATATCATGAGAGAGTGCTTCATTAGCGCGCTCTTTTCGTCTTCGCTCTGATTGGTTCAAATACTCGATACTCGTTTAATTGCACAGATTATAGCGAGTTAGCACTAACGTTGATTTAATAATGGCACAGATAACCAATACGTCGCCTGTGAAGAATTGTTTATTGAATGGCTTCATTATAGTCCAAGTGATGGATGAGGTCAGCCAATATGTTGTTATGAAGTAGTCAAGGCTTGGTGCACATTAGGGTCAGTTTGGTGTCTAATTGACGCGATGTACTGTACTCGAGGAACAAGCTGTCACGCACAGATATTTTGCAAGGATTTAACTGTTACGCAAGTAGATAATAATACAAAACCTAGTTTTATATTATTTTAGTAAATACTTGTTTTTGTCTATGCTCTTTTTATTAATCTCATTGTCTACTGGTAGTAGATCTTTGTCTTCGGAGACCGTTTTGGTAGGTAACACCAATAGCGCCTATTGTAGCCGACAAACAGTAGCGTGCAAACATTACTGTGTTCCAGTTTGAAGGGCGCTATAGCTAGTGTAAGTACTGGAGTAACGAGACTTGACCTCTTGTCTTCTGCCAACGAGCGCAATGTGGTGTAGAGTATGCTATACTAAATAGCGCACGTTGTTATGGGAAGGCGCATCTCTTACCATCTGGTGAACGTCTCGCTCATTTCCTTGCTTTATCCAATAAAAAAAATTGGCATTTATTAAAAACAATTTTATTTTTAAATTTTTAATTTTTTAAATATTCTTGGTAGCCTCGAAGCTTTAAAAGCGTTTACATTTTACATACATTGCGTTTTTTATTCATAATATTTATTTCACAAATATAGTTTAACTTGGTAGATACCGTCATTCATTAAGTAAACCTTACGTCCCTTTGCAAGAATGAGGTTTTACTTAATATGTATACACTGCATAAGATATAACATCATACGTCACATTATTGGAAGAATTTTACTATCGAATTTAAAGTATGTGCGAATATCGTTTTGAATGCGTTACCGCAGCAATTAAAAGTAAATAAAATGATTTTATTATGTCCATTACTCTGCTGTATGAGACAGTGGATACAAAACAACAAAATATAATATTTCAATTATTAGCTTTTGTTATTTTTTTTAAATATTTTCGTACACAATATCCGTATCTGTTCTACTGTACCGATACTAATAAACTATACACATTGCCTATGTTGTACTTTTAACATAATGTGCTTTGTTATATAAAGTCTCTATTTTCTTTCCGAGATGAAATATACTGTACGGTACCGTTTTAGATGACGATAGAAATTATAGGTTCGATTATTGTATTGATGTAGCCGCTTTTCAAACTTATGACATACCTCATTACTAGTTCTCCTTCACACATGTTCTTGTCGTTCTGGTAATTCGTTAATTGTGTTATACTACACAGCGTTCATTGCAATGTGGTATAAAGTACTAAAACACATTTGGATAAGACTGTTTTTCGCTCTCCTGGCACATGGAGGTTCATCCAATTATAAATCTACAGATAGCAGCGTGCGACTTCAAAGTTTCGCGCGCAAACCGCTCGGCGCCTGCGCAGTGGCCGCCGACCAATGGCGTGAGCCCGGCGCGCTGAGTTACGTCGGCGCATGCGACGGTTTGACACGGGACGGTCTACCGCTGTTCCGATAAACCTCTATATATCATCTTGTGTATATAATTTAGTTGTTCAGTGATTGTGTACCGTGTACTGTATTAATATTATAATATATAATATAAACTATACCAATTACCGCTGTTTCCATAGGTCCATAGCGGACTGCATTATAAGAACCACACCATCCCTTAACGAGTTCCTAATCGACCTTAGGCGAGACGACTGTAAGAGAAAGTGAGAATTGTTGCTGATAGGTAAGTGCACGGTATGATCCAACTTGACGGTACTTTACTGACTTAGTATACATTTTTCTAATCTTAATAAAGCCTTCCAATATGTTTTTTGAATAACTTACACACATAATCCAGATCGAAATAAGGGCAAAAAGAGACAAAACATTTAAAAACTTTTGCGAGGTTAGAAATTATTTTGTGGGTTTTTCGTTTTTAACTGTATCTACTTGTATAAGTTACGATATAGACAATAAATTAACTTGCATGGATATAACGAGAAAAACAATTATGTAGTTATGGTAACTGACAATAATACGTAGCTCAAAATATTTCTAGAATTAAGTGGCTGTGGACAGGGCACATTGCTTGAAGACTGACGGCTGATAGGGCAGGAAGGACCTTGAAGTGGCGCCCACGTACCGGCAGACATAGCGTTGGGTGGCTTCCCACAAGGGGGACCGACGATCTGGTGAGAGTCGCGGGAAACCACTGGATACGAGCAACGCGGGACATATCTTTAGAGATCTTTGGGGGAGGCCTATGTCCAGCAGTGGACATCTATTGGCTGATGAAGATGATACTGAAGTGACAATAAACTATGAATGGTGAAGAGGTCGTCCTAAATACTGCGACTCATATATTGATATATCGAGTTCGGCGTTATGGCGGCAGATTTACAATACGGACTAGCCAGGCGGGTTTAGATAAACTCTGCCCTTAAAAAATATATCCGTTACGATAACTTCAAATTATTTAATTTCCGCAAATCTTACAGAAGTGTGTATGAGTTTAAATTGTCTTCGTGACGAGCACGAATCGTGACATGCGCTGGAAATTCTGGCGACGTAATCTTTTATGTCACGCCATAAACTCCACTCTGCTCCGACATAATATTTAAATAAATATATTTATATTCCTTCTAGAAGTCGTGATGACCAAAGATATGTTTATTCGATGACCTATTGGATACCGCAACCTCCCAGCCGTGCTCTGCTATTGCGAATAAGCCGCAGTTATTTTAGACTCCAGCCGAAGAGGACAACTTAATATCTTCGATTAATTTCGAGTTAAATGAACGAGAAAAAGACAGTGACCCTCGTAAAATATAAAGGGTGAACACTGAACATAAAGTGAAAGCGATACTTACCGATGCCTAAAATAGAGGCAGCGCTCGTACCCACGTAGACAATCGTCAGCAAGATGGACGGACTACCAGCAAATAAACATATTTTAGGTGTGTACGGTAACATTAAACATTTTCAAACTTCGCAAGCGTTAAATGCCGTCGGAAGTAGAGTTGCGCCGGAAATAATTATCAACGCCTTCGTTTCCGCTTTACAGTCTTTAGTCGCGTGCAATAGCTAGCATAAAACCCAGAATTTTTTTGATTCAATGTCTCTAGCCATCATTACGTCATTACGTCATTATGCAATATGTTATAAAAATGATTATTAACGAAATAAATGTTAAGCTTAAAAGTTAACAAAAATGTTGTATGTGATCTCTTTTCACCACTCCACCAGCAACTTCTGCTACATATTTAAAGTAGCAATCTTCTTTAAGTGTCTAGAAGAAGTTTCATAATCACCTGTACTAAAACTAGTAAAAAAATTGAGGCAGCATAAATAAATGTACACATTTAGTACATATTCATTCTGTTATCATCCGGAAGACAATAGAAGTACAGGCTAGGATTCTGTTCAAGGATCTTTATATTATTTGACCCTGCCCTGTCCACATTCAGAGATTTCCCTCAATAATCATCAGATGGTTCATCCACTACTATAAATTCTATTTCAGTTCAAGTTTTGGTTTGACGCTTCGTCTAATGCTTGATGATATTGTGGTGGTGGCTGCACTCGCGAGGCTTTTATATCAATGCTCTGCTGATTTAATGTAATTCCTAACACCTTGGTCTGTACGATGCTGTACGAAGCTGTACGAAGCTGATTGTTTCTCATCAGCCGCTCGTGGGAACTGTGCCGCGGGAAGTGGACGCACAAGGGGCAATCATTTGGTCGCGTTTTTAAACTAGCAAATGTAATCTTCGGGGCAAAGGTAACTCGGGGAGAAAAAATTGCAGAAATGTATTAGCAGTGTATTAGAATTTGGACAAGTTGTTTGGTTAAGTCAAGGTTGTCAAAAGGATGTTTGAAAACTTTGAAAAAGAAAGTTGTAGACTGGTGGTAGGACTCCGTTGCCAGAGATCGTCTAGGTAGGTACCGAAATGTACTGTGCGGACATTAATGTAATTACTGGGATAACGAGAATCAATATCTTGTCTGCAGGCGACGAGCGCAATGTGGTGCACTGTATACCACCGTAACTAGCGTTTTGTTACCTTACATCATCACACCATCAGGTAAGCGTTCTACTGGTTCCGTCGCTTAATTATTTACGCTTTAGGGGTTAGTATTAGCTAGCGAGCAGCGCAGTACCATTCAGTGTGGTTATTTGGGCGAAGTATATGTCCAACAGTGGAGGTTTATCGTTTGATAATGAGAGCGATCATTCATCATTAATTGAAATCCATTGCCGAAAGAAGACTTCCTAGAAGAGCCAATTGGCATTTTCCCCACGCTTAACGCGTAAGGCTGTTGCCTTTCCTTTGGAATTTGTTCCTTCTTAGTTATTTTGGATGCCACCCTGTGGTCAAAGTGGCATTGGGTATTTTCTTACAAATTATCAAATGAGGTAATATATATTATCGGATCAACTAGTGATTTTTCTTCTTAAAGCGAATACTGTGCAAACATTATGGTGTTCCGGTTTGGTGGGCGCTGACGGGGACGGCTCAAATCTTCCCTGTATGAATTCCTACCTGATCGTATGGGAATCTTTGGGGAAAGCCTATGTCCAGCAGTGGATGTCTATCGGCTGATTGATTGATGTACATATATATGATTCGTTAACCTACCACTAGCTACAGCGCCTTTCGAAATTCGGCACGTTTTAGTAAGTCGATAAGAAATATTTTGATATGTTCTAAAATGTGGTGCCGAAGGTCCGAAATATCCACTGAGGACGTTCCCTTCGGGTTTCAAGTTCGAGTGAGTGGGATCTTCGTGTAATGTCAAGGAGTGTGTTTCGCAATTCGTTTCCGTTACAAAGGTTGCGTGATTTGGATGCGGATGCGGTCGTAGGCGGTCCACGACTTTTGTACTGTTTGCGGATAATTGTTATTTTAAAATGGAAAATACCCGTTTGGGCATTAACAGGCTAGATTTAACATCTATTGTTAAGAAACCTGGTGGGAAATCTGACCTGTAGTTATTAACATCATAATGTGTGCATTCTCATTTTCCAATTGACAAGTTGTTTTTATTATATCATTATGTAGCGCTTTTATGAGGATTCAGCTGCCTGCAGGAAACTGTATTATTTCCTACTTATGGTCAAGTAGTAGTGTGCAGCAAGCTTTGTGTTCCAGTTTGAAGGGCACTGTAGCTGGTAAAATTATTGTAGTATTGCGGAAAGGTGTAAACATCCTTATGTTGCGATTATAGGCAGGCGTAGTTTTTATAAACAGATAAATAATTGGTCTTAAAGTTAGAATAAAAAACCCAATGCAAAAAATGCTGTAAATGTTTCGCTGTGATTCTTTGCCACCTTTTCTTGCTATGACAAGTTATAGTGATACTGTTCATATTTGAAGTAGTAGGTACTTTAAGTTTAAGTTAGGACTATATGGAAATATATTGTAAAAATTTTAAACGATGGTGCTTGATAATTTTTTATTGCTTTATGAATGCAGTTTGAGACTAGCCGTTTTAAGAAGTTCAGTGCGTTACGAGGTCTAATAGACCTCCTAGTTACTGGTTGTAACGTGTTGCAATGAAATACCTAGCAATAGCTCGTGCCTACTAAATGGGGAAGGAAAAATTTGTGTCTATGAATTTGTACGTAAAGAACTATACATCATCATCACAGCCGAAAGACGTCTACTGCAGAACATTGGTCTCTCCCAAAGATCTTCACGTTCGCAGGGGTTCATACGGGAGAATTTGGGCCATATCCCATCTGGCTGGCCCAATGCGGTTTGGTGCCAGAGCCTCGTTTGTTGATTAGCAGGGTGCACCGTGCGGGGTGCGAAACCCAAAAAGACTATCCACAATTGTTCAATTGGTTAAGACATTGTTTTTGTTTATTTTCTCAACACCATTTTATTAATAAAGAGAAGACACGACAAAAATACTTTACAATTGTTGTCAACACGTCGGCGAGATCAACAAGAAGTGTTGTTGCATCAGATCTTAACTCAATTGTAGCGTAAGTAATTTCTGTAACATAAAGTATATAGTATACTACAATGTTTAACCGGTTCAATGATTAGGGCGTGTTTATGTATGTATGTATGTATGTATGTATGTGACACTAGCTAACAAAGTTTTAGTTGTGCAAAATCTGCATCAGCGTTCTTCATAAGGTTTAGCTGGCAGCAAAACTAAGTTGGCCTGTAGGACCTTCCTTTTTAAATATATATACGTGTAAGTTGTAAAATAATATATATTAATATATTTAATTTTGTTTACATATGTATTTATTTAGAAAAAGTAAACTATTATAAGGATCGTACTAAGTAGAGTAGAAGATAGTGGAGAAGGTCAAAACCGACTACACTCCATATAGCTGTTAATCATTATAACGTTTTCATATAGTTTGTCGCTTATATATATATATATATATATATATATATATATATATAGAGACAAAAACATTTTTGTGATGTTTCTATGATACACTAGTCGTTCCCCGCCCGTTTTGCTGGCCGTAATATAGTATTAGACTTAAAGTTAGAACTTTAGACTTAAAATTTGTCAGGAATATTCCTTGAGAACAAGCGCAACCGCTCGCTCGCCGATTATTATTAACACCCCCGGAACTCGGAAGAACTCATCAGCCAAGGAATTTTGTAAAAACCACTTTTAGCTGACCTCTAAACTAAAATTTTGACTGTTTAAATATGATACTTTCAAAGATCTCGTTGTGAGTTGATGTTGATCGTTGGGTAATTATTTTGATTCTTTGAGTTCATCTGATACTGGGTTCGTGGACCTGGGTCTGCGATCTGTTTTTATGACATAACTGAATGTAATAAATGTGTTAATCTCTCGAATGTTCTAAATTTATTTTCTTCTTCAGCGGTACTAGTAGGCCATATACAGTAATCTTCGAGAAAGGTACATTACATACTTTTAAAGATTAACTGGACGAGTCCTCAGCAGCTGGTTTTTTGAGAGACTTTAGCACAGCAATTGACCACATGTGGGCTGGTGCTAGCTATATCTTCATATAACAATAATGCGTAATAAGAATGTTTACACAACACCAAATTGTTATTATAACCTTGGGAGTTCAAATTACGTTACTCTTTGAATTGTGGATCGGTTGACGCTGTGGGTAAATTAGTTTATACAACTAGATATGCTCCTGCACGAAGTTGATATTGCAGGCAAGGCCAAGGTACTGAAATGTAATAAGTATTGACAATAGCAAACGGTTGGTCACTTCCTGAATACAGTAGATTGTGAAGACCGATAGTCGACTGTTTAACTGCACGACGACATAACTGCAGTTTAACGAAGTTAAATAATTTACTGGTCATTTCGCATCTTTGAATGTAACTCTAACCTCAAATATAACCTGAAAAGTTTGTGAAAAACCTAAATATGAAATTTATGCTTTTTTTTATTCTACGAAACCTATTACTTGGCGGTTAGATAAAGTGGTGCTAGTTAGGATGGTATGCACCGCACCACTTTGCGCTCATCGCCTTGAGTCTCGATACCTCAGTAACATCACTACCTACAGTCCCTTTTATATCGGAACACAGTAATGTATGCATGCTACTGTTTGTCGGCTGCAATGGGCGCTGCGGCGGTACCCTAGCGGTCTCCAACAGAGATCTACCACCAATAAAATGTTATAAAGCTTAAGTTAAAATAAACACTAAGCAAGTGTCAAATGTCCACGTTAATAACAAAAAAGAAACAATACTCTAAAGTTAATAACTCGAAGTTGTACTTACACAGGTCTTCAAACCTAGGTCTTAAGTCTACGTACACTAATTCCAATACTAGCTGCACTCTTATTTACCAACAGGATGTGACCCAGTAGACATTACAGTGTACTTAATCACAAATTAGTTGCATACTTTTTTTCTAATTCAACTTACATTAGAGCAATGTTATTAAGTTTTTGCAGCTTACGGGAACACTTGCAGTTGCATATAAGTGCAGCTGTGTAAGTGATTTAAGCTTTTATTGGTTTGGTATTAAAGTGATTACTCGTTTGTGATGTCGGTTGTGTATGCGATAATTGCATGCATTGGTTAAACAAAAGATTTAACGTTAACTTTTATGATTATGTACGATTAGGGGGAGCTTAACTGGTGGTAGGCCTCTGTTGCCGGAACACGTCTAGGTTCCACCGCAGCTCCTACTTCAGCCTACAAACAGTACTGTGTTCCGGTTTAAAGTGCGCTGTGACTGGTGAAATTACTGGGGTAACGAGATTTGAGGTCTTTTCTCAAAGCGTCGTGTACAATATGGTGTTGTGTATATCATCCTAACAAGCAATATGTTATAAGCGGGCGTGTCATTTACCATCAGATGACGTTACGTCTTACTCTTCTTGTCGCTTCTAAAATAGGGGAGAGGAAGCGGAGAGATATATCAAGGTTTATGACAATAAAAATATATTATTAAAGCGACTTTGTAGGATTGGCGACGTGTTAACGCATTGAGCATAATATTGTGTAGTATAAATATCATACCTTTCGTGGTATAGTGCAGTACAAAAATGTAAGGACCAAGGTCAGGATTTTACACAGAGCCGTTTTTAACAATATATTATATATCCGCCTTCCGACTCCAGTTTGCAATTAACAAACTAGTAACTTATCTACTGGAATGTAAGAAAGTCGCGGAGGAAGGCAGTGTAACGGGGTTAACAAGTGTTCCGCAGTGAACGCGACGGTATCTGTTAACGCGCATCACAATTCTTATTGTTGCTGCTGATAGGAAAGAAAACGAAACTAACTCGTTTCATATACAAACGGTGAAGGAAACCTGCACGTGAATTAGAATTCATTCTAAGGTGTGTGTGAAGTCACCGATCCGCGTTGGGCCCACGTGGTGACTATGGCCCATCGCCCTCATGTTGAGAGTAGTCCTGCGCCCCAACAGTGGGGACGTACATTGCCCATTGAAAAAATAAACAAAAGAAAATTTAACATCTGAAGTACTCTTAATTAAGTTAACAGGGTTGTTTCATTATTTACTTCATTTATAACTCATCGCCAGCGACGGCAGCGTCGTCACATTGCAATATACGAGTGTAATATCGACAAGGTTTCCCGGCTGAAGGATTATGAAGGATATACATAACCTAGGTAATCTGAAAAACAATAAGAACATATTTAAAGTTCCTACTCATAATTTACTGTTAACAACGTGGAGTTAGGATGAGAGGTACGTCGGCTGCAACAGGAGCTGCAGTGGTGCCTGACGGTCTCCGGCAACAGAGACACTACCACCAGCAAACCGGTATGAACATTCTGACCTGGACAGGCGTGAGAAATTTACAGCACCGTAAATTTTAAGATCGAGGTATGAAGAGATTAGAAAGAGCTTTAATGATGGTAATGAACAGCAATTTGGAGGTAATTCTTTTTTTGAATGTATAATCGCTCGGAATTAGAGGCGCTTTCCCCGCAGCAGCCGGCGTGATTCACATCTAATTACCTCCGATGATAAGAATCTCGTTTAACGAAAGTTATTTACCGCTCGCCGCTGATTTCCTGCAGAATGGCATTTCTAACGGCGGTCAGCTCTCGTGCGTTACGTATGCACTCTACTGTTTTTTTTTATATCAATTTAATAAGGTAACACTAGGGAGAACATAGGGTTGTCAACTTTTACCGAAATTCTGATATTAACATATATTGACCATTTAAGGAAGTGGTCTTGCAATCATGATCTGAGGCTGATTAAATTCTTATTTGTATGTATGTATATAAAAAGATTTAGCTGTTTACAAAATATTCTTAGCTTAGATGTTACTTATTAGTTTTGTTAAAATTTTATATTTATACTTGAATATGTTAACTAAATAAAGTTTAACAATTTCTTAACATTTGATGATAATTCAAGTCGTATCAGTGGCAATGAGGCTGGGTGTTAATGCATACTCATCCAGAATACTCTGTAGTTATCTGCTGGAATACAACAATGATCTATTCGCCGTAGATTTACAATTCGCTTTACCGGAAGGAGATTGAACTGAGAACAGTGCAGAGGCTTAGGCGTTGTGACATGGATGCAGTCGTTTTAAGATAATATGTTATATCTGTTCTGACTTGAAGCCTGCTCTTATCCATCACGCTGGTCAAGTGCGAGGTGGTGAATATAGTATATCTGCAAATGCCTCTCGGTTTAATCACGATATTTTTCTTTAAACTCATGAGTACTGGTAATCGAACCAGCCGTTTCGAGATATATAACCTATTTACAAACTGACTATGACCACGTCCTGAGCCATTATAGTTTTATTTCTCACTTATATCCGCGCACCTAGGTCCGAAATGATACGTCCCAGTTTTAAAAATCGCATTGCGCGCACGCGGGGGGCCTATTCCGTAAGCGAGCGTTACGCAAGCGACGAAACCATGCGATTTATTATCGCACGCATCAACAGCCGCACAATTTGTAATAAATATGAAGTTTAGCCCGAAAGTGGCGATAAGGACACTCAGCATCGCGCTGAGCTTCACGAGAGCCCTCCGAGACTATTGACAATACAACTGTGCGTCACCGGGCCGATTTACTGCAAACATTACTGTCCAAAGGACGATACAGGAGCCGGTCTTCTAGATAGGAATCACTAATTTAACTTCACCAAGTCCAGTTACATGTAACGTCAGGTAATAATCTCGTAATAATCAGTAATTAACTTTTCATTTTAATCAGCTAGAGATAAGATCGATGATCGCTAATATCACCTACTTGTTTAGATCACCTTTTAGCTGTTAACATGTAGTGATTAACGAAGAGGTTTCATATTCATACTTCATCACAATCAAACTTGGAATCGAACCAGAGACTTTCGTCTTGTTGTTAATCGATACATAACCGAGGCAACCACAAGTTGATGCTGTGTTTACTTCTGATGAGCGGACCAACTCTGTGATAAGAAGTGGTTTTATATAGACATTGTAACTATAGTAGAGATTCCAAAGTAAAGCTCATATATCAGGTTTTTTTTTACACGAAGGGTCGGCAAACGTGCAAACAGTTCACCTGGTGTAAAGTGACCACTGACGCCCATGGACAGCCGCAAGATTAGAAGGGTCGTGGTTGAATTGGCGACATTAAAAACCTCTGTGTTCAGTATAGAGCTTTTCCCCACATGTGTCGTGTAACAACAACAAGGAGGTACGATAGTCCTGCGAAGGTTGCACTGGTGGCACGGAGCCTACTTAGCAGTCAGTCTGCGAGCTCATGGGATTGCTGATCACCGGTTTTAATACCACTACACTGCGGTACTGTGACACATCTATAATCACCGTTGCGACACCGTCGTAGCGTTTAGAGCAGGTAATGTGTCTCGTTTCCCAACACCTCCGCCAGCGCACAGCAGCCGGCTAATGCACGAGATTAACAAATGATTTATTTTATAATGAAACGTGGGCGTTGTGCGCATCTCCATCTCCAGATCTCGGACTTCCGGACCCGACATGAAAATTTGCTTTACTAGTAACAATAGGAACTATGGCGGATGTCATACAAAAGTAACCGGAAAATAATTAGTTTTATCATTATCACCACCAAGGGGCGCCTCCTTCGAACGTCACCGAATAAGCCAACGCTTACTTAATGGTTAGCGCTAAATAAGCTACAATCTACTTCATTGGCTACAGTGCCCTTCAAACAAGAATACGATAATGTTCGAAGTTTTAGGTTTATAAGAGCTTGCAGAACAGAATAATACGATTCATGGGATTCAAGCCAACCTCATCTGCTCGTGGTGCACCTTGCTAATCAACAAACAAGACTTTGGATCCTATCAATACGCATTGAACCAGCGTGGTTGGAACAGGCCCAAGTCCACCCATATGAATCCTCACAGACGACGAGCCTTAATGTCCGGACGTGCCGGGGGCCATGCTGACTCCAGCGCAGGACCAATCGATGTGGAGATCTTTGGGAGAGGTTTATTTCCAGTATTGGACGTTAATACTTAAAATATTTACATGGTCACAAGTGATGAGGAGGTAAGAGTATCAAATATTGACTCACACAAGTTGGAACGGCTGATCATTTTATGAAGTTGATGGGAAGTCGCTGAATGCTAGCAGCGTCAGCCCAGCAGTGGAGGAATATCGGTTGGTACAATCACTTAACTTTAGTTGAATCTAATACGAAAGTAGAAGTGGCAACGCACAATAAGTTATATGAAAGGTGACGGTGTGGCTGCGGAACAATAGCGGCGGTTATCATCAGCCGATTGCAGCCGGATAAGCATTGAATATGTAATGGTGGTTCCGTATCTTTGCCAATGATACACCGGCCCGGTTTATGAGCGTGGGAAACGTGTGCGAATTTATATAATTTTATCTGTATCAGCGTTCATTCGGCGCTCGTAACAGGTACGTTACTGAGGTCTCTTTGCCGGAGTATATCTGTTATACATGTATCTAATACTTAGAACTATAATTGAAAAAAACTATTAAAACAATATAATACATTAATAATCATTATTTAAGTTGTAAATATTTAGTTTAATATATCACAATTAATAATATTAATGAAATCTATCATAAATTTTATCTGTGCATACTATTAGAGGCAAAGTACTTGATGGACTAACGGTCAATGAAGCGGTGAAGTCTAGTGGCGGATGCTTGCAAGTACACGTAGTGCTTGAAGTACTTCCACAACTTGAAGGACCTGGTGGAGCTTGTGAAAAACAGCTCGATACGGGCGCCATAATACTCGTCATTGTGGAGATATTTGATTGTGATGATGATGAAACTTTTTCGCTTGTACATATCACTAAATGGACCACGCTATTATTGAGAGAGTTAAGGATTTCTTTACTAGATATTAGTTTATTGAAAGATGCTGGTTTATAAGAACAGACATAGCTACATGACCTCAGCTATGTGATAAACCCTACAACGTGTTCCGCAAATCTATCGTTGAGTTATATCATCATTATTTCCATCCATCGCTGTCCACCGTTGACGTGGACCTTCACGTGTTTCATCTCAAACTTTTCTTATTTTAAAGCTTTAATTATAACTTTAAAAGTAGTTAAAATATTCTAGAAATTTCCACATGTTTCCAGAGTCGCAATTATTCGGAAAGAAATGTATACTGCACTGCAGTGTTGTGCAGGAACTTTAGCAGGTTAGGAATGTGTAGTTGCGGACGTTGCGGGCTCAGCTTTGGTGTGACCGCGGCCCGCTGCTTACTTAAACTTGTCCCTCGCAAACAATAACTTATGCAGTAAACAATTAAAATTAACGACTAGTGTATACACTTTATTCATGCGAGTTAAATTTGTTGTTTTCAGCGATAAAATTAATAAACAACAGGAATAAAGGTATGTCCTCTGTAGTGGAGGAATATTCGATAACTATAACCACGAGGTTAAAGTTAAGATGTTTACACAACACCACAATATTTCTTGCTAGTGATATGAAGCTTGTCTTCTTTCTTTAGTAATTTGACAAAATTTTTTTTTACTACTAAACAATACTGTAGTAGTCATTTTGTTAGTTTTCCAATGTTATTTTTCTGCCATGGTGTTTTAGTTCAATCTAAGTGTTTGTTTGTTTGTTTGTCTGCATTAATTAACTATTGTTTGTGTAAGTTTTTCATCACCCAGAGGTTAAGATTATTTTCAATTGAATCCATATAATGCGTTTACTGTTTCGTAGTCATATTTTTTTAATCTAACCTTCGCTGACTGTTAATCTGATCGCGGCACAATGAACAACGCACGTTCGTAAGCTGCGACTCACACTTGACCCCAATTTCAGTTTATGTTAAATTGATAATAAGGGTGAAGAAGAATTGTGAGGTAGAATTAGAATAAGACAATGTCTGGAAACTAAGAGCAGGGCACATTGTTAGAAGTACCGACAGCCTAGCCTAGCCTAGAGGCAGTAGCGATAGTAGTTTTGGGAGGCCTCCCACCAGGTCCACGATCTGGTGAGAGTCGCAGGAACCCACTGGTGGCAAACAACGCAGGACCGATCGATGACGATGATGGACATTAACAAAGAGTAATGTATTAAAAACTATACACAGTATTCAATAAAAAACAACTTGTTACTAGCATTGACAAAGGTGTGATTGAGGAAAGAAGATTGAAAAACGGATATAGAGTGAAAGAAGAAATAGCAGAAAAAAGAAATGGATTTGGATCTTTGCAAACCTCAGTACCAAGAGGTATGTAGGCAGTTCAATTATAAATAATATACTTTAGTGCATTGCGAGTACATATCGTTGATTCCTGAATCAACAAAGATGAGGGTGCAAGTTTAACTTTGAATACTGTAAATTAAACTAAGTTAACTTTCTGACCATTTAAAAGGTCACCGAATAGAACCCTCGGGCGTCTTTAGACTCAAACGGCACAGGACCGTGGTTTTGATATTGTAGACCTAAATTCATCTAGAGATGATGATGATGATGATGGTGTTATTGAATTAAAGCTAGAGTGAAAGAGAGTATAGAGTTAAGCGAAGAGACGCGCTCTGTGTGCACGTGTATGTCAGATTGTTGCAGTACCAAATAAATGTGTTTTTCTTTCTTTGTGTGAACTTGCGACTTGTGTGCGGTGGTGTACGCGGCTGATCAGAAAAAAAACGAAAGGTGAGCCGCGGGACGAGGTCGCGTGGGCATCTTCAGCGTACAATTGGCCGGTCCAGCTCGTCAATAGGCCACCGCGGCGTGTTGGTTACATTGCGTAATACTTTTTAAATTAAGAACTTATTGTAATAAGCTTGTGTATATGAACTGTGCAAGATCTGGTCAGAGCTGATCAGAGCTGGTCAGTGATTTTAATGGCACTCTGTTCATATTGAATTATGTTCCCCCCTTGTAGTCTCGATCTAGTAAGAATAGAACTAAGTACGCCCAGGATTCCCCAGGGTTTCCAGATTTGCGAGTTCTAAGTATGGGGCTTTAACAGATCGATAACCTAGCCCTAGAAGACAGCAAATTCCAGTGGTGTTGTATTTGTCGTAGAGCGAGGTTACTAAGGAGAGCTTTATCCTTCCTTGGGACGTGTAGATTGCATGGGGACACCGGTGCGTTCCGCGTAAGATAGATCATACTGCATTTCCTAACGTACTGGAGGAGACCACCGAGGCGTTTTTGGTGGATAGATATCAGACGTCAGAAGCAGGATATATTTAGATTTCCCTCGAAACAAAAAAGATAGCTATGTTCAACAGTGAACTGATATAGGCTGATGATGATAATGATGGTAATTGCTTGTGGTAAGTCTGAGCAAACAGATACCGCATACGAGCAGTAGAGTGCATTGTTCTGTATCCTACTTGGAACCATTGTACCAAGGAAAATTACCGGGACAAGGATAACTCATATCTTATGTTCCAAGAGGAAACGAAAGGAGCAGACTGTCATCTGATCATTATCATTGTAATAATTCCCTGTAAAGTGGGTTAGGATGTGTACAGTGTGTCATTCTGCCTCACCAGCTTATGTAAATCAGCTCGTTAAACCTAGCACTAAAATCTTAGCACCATGTAGTTGATTGTGGCAGGACGGAAACACCTCCAGGGTGCTCAGTGACTAAACATGCCGCAGGGTTCACTTCTCTCTGTTGCTTGTTAAATGCAGGTTGTTACCCTCTTACACGATCTTTTAGACGGAAATAAATTTTTACATAAATTTCACTAAGCCCTTAATTTACTAGCATGGATACTAAACATGGCTGTGGATTAGCTAGTTAATATGCCTTTTAAGGAACCGATAATGTGTTAAAGGTTTACCAACATATATACTCGTACATAAATAGATAAACAAATTTGTAAACATATATTAAAAAAAAAACAGTTAACGTCAGGTGAACTTGTTAGTCAATTACGATATTCTCCATAACGAGAAATATTTTTAATTAGTGTCTTACTTATTTCCGCCTCCCTTGTTAAAATAAGAAGTCAAAATATTTCGTTACTTAATTTACTTAAGTTACCTTCATATATTAGTGCTTTAATACCACAGTCACAAAACTCGTAAACATTTTTTTTATTATTTATAATTTGAGCCAATAATCGATTGTTAGACTTAAAATATTATATAAGAATCTTTTAACTTAGACAAAAAACTGTCTACAAATTTACACACTGCTTCAGATATTGTTGCAGAGAATACACTTGCTCCTGTGGCTGGGATCAGCTCCGAAATTGTTATTAGTTTAAATATAAAAAGAAGTACGGAATTTTGTTATATTAAAAAAAAACCATATTATAGATTGAAAATTAAAATTGAAACATCATACCTTTTAGTTATATGGTAACACTAGAACAGGCACAGAGAAACAAATCGCGGTAGAGTCAGCAGCGCGAACACTGCGCGTGCGCACTGCGAGCCCGAGCACCGCGCACTGCCGCCCGGAGACCAATGCTGCTGAATGAGGGTTACACACGTTAGATGGTCTCCGTGATGGGAGCCTTCGCGCCAGATAACCTAAAAGGCTTTGTATCGGAGGTCGGGCGGCCCAGTTTCGATATTAGATTGCTTCTCGACCATGTTTCTTATTATCGTTATGTTATAAGTGATGCCGGTGTTAGGTCCCGACCTTGGCATCTGCAGCAACCGTGGGCCGGCTATGGTTTGTGCCGTTTACTGAGCTGATTACTACGCTGCCTATCCAATACTAACTGCGACTTACAAACGTGATAAGATATCCGCAACATATTTACATAGACAGTTATTTGTGTAGTTCAACTGTTTTTGACCTCTTGCACTTACACTTTTAGTTGCAATAAAAATGTTACAATAAGTTACAATAGTTTAATTATAGTTAGTGTTTTATGTTTAATCGTAGATTTAAATTAGTCTACTACAGCGGGTGTAGATCATAGAGCGGTTATTAACAGCACCAGCGGTAAGCTTATTTTTGTATATCTGTTGCCACTCGTAGCAGTGCTTCACTGTCAGTTTTTTATTATTCAATTAAGCGACCGGTCGTTGGAGACGTTCATTTGATGGTAAGTGACACGCCTGCTTATAACAACGTGGCGATAGTTAGTATAATATATACTGCACCACATTGCACATGTTTAGTCACGTTACTCCAGTAGTTACAGTAGCTACAGCACCCATCAAACCGGAATACAGTAATGATTGTACAGTACTGTTTGCTGGCTGCAATAGGTGCTGTGGTGGTATCTACCTCGAGATCTACCACCAGTGAATTCCATTAAAATTTAATCGGTGTTTTGATAAATAATTTTTGTTAACCGTGTAAGTTACATACATAAAATAAATTTGACAAATTTCGTTGTAAACTTTTAAATTAGGTCAAAATGTTATAACAGTTAATATTTGAAATATATTACAAAAGCTTTGGATAAGGAACGTTGTTGGCGCATGCGCGCGCGCCGCGGTGCCGTTGCTTTGGCCGCTGATGGTTGCGGTTTGACACTTGTGGCAGAAAAACGCAACGCAACGCATCGGCGCGCGCGAAAATTTATAAAATGGCGGATTACTCGCGACGCAGCGGCGCAGCGGCTTACTAACCGTGGCGTTTGCACAACGCAAGCTTTTTGCTGGAGGAATCTTCGCCTTGACAGCGGACGCGCCACGCACCACCAGCAACCGCCAGCAACCGCCACCGTCCGCCAGCGGCACGGCAATCGCGTTATGTAATAAGGTACTCGCGCTATTAGGAAGCCGGTTGTGGTGAGTCTCCGTTGCCGAAGACCGCCTAGATATATACCACCGCAGCTTTTATTGTTGCCGACAAACAATACTCTGCAAACATTAATGTGTTCCGGTTTGATAGGCGCTGTAGCTAGTGTGCTAGGGTAACTAGATTAAGCATTATGTGTTTCAAGACGACGATAGCAATGCGGTGTAGTGTATACATTCTAAGTAGGGCGGGCACACGTTGTTCCATTCCAAAAAAGAAATATAAATAAAATTTGTCTATAACACTGTAGCTGAATCGTACACAAACAGCTGAACCGATTACTATTTATTTCTTTTCTATCGAAAGGTAAATATGTCGCTACTGTTCTCATATATATGTATATATATACACACACATATATGTGAACAACAAGTGTCTGAACTGATGAAGAATGTCGGCACTATGTTGAAAAGAATATTTAGCGGTTTACAGTTACGCGGGTCGGCTATTGCGTAATTGGGTACAACAATTTTTATATTGTTTTGAGAAAATTAGTTTATTGGGTAAATTAGACTACCGATTTCTTATTATATAATTTGATTATGTAAATTTGTTATATTCGTTTATATATATATATATATAATCGATGTCCATAGACCCATTGACACATTAACATGATCTCCGAAACCATTACACGCAAAAGGCGAATATTTGGTTGAGATATAGCTTCTGCCGTTTAGAGATCACCTATGAATGGATTTTACAAAATTATGTCCCCAGAGTGAGTTTGCAGGGGTGTTAATTAATAACAGGAAGAGGTCCGGTGTCCGGTGCAAATTTACGAAATAAAAATGGACTTTCGGAGACGGTACATACAGGTAATGAAATTCGTGAACTTCAGTTCAGTGACGCGCCTCGCAAAACAATCCCAACGGAGGCCAGATTCATTTGCGAACATTTGTTTATTTAATTTTATCTTTTTTAATGTAAAACTAAATAAAGGATATGCACCTTGTTGAAATTAATTTCCGCATTCGTTTATTATTCTTGTTTATTTGTCTACCGCTGAATTCTGTATCTCCTTCTACGGCTACGGTAACTGTTTACTGTCAGGGCTTGCTTATTCGCTAGCTCAGTTGTAATTTATATATAGAGGTTAAAAAAAAAACAGTTTAATAAGATTTTTTACGTAGTAAGCACAGTGGAAAAATTGATATGATTGAGATCTATAAAAATTTTAAAACTGCATTGTGTTATAGTAGAAGTAAATCGTACGAAATGTTACCAGCATAAGACTATTTATAATAATCAAGACAATAAACATCACAAACCTCACATCATAATAAAAGCAGGAATAAAAATATAGAATCGTTTGCATAATAAGCTTTTTAAGTAGTGATTAAGTAAAGAAAAAGTAAAAATTATTACAATTTTTTAAATAAAGATGGGACATATGGATGTGTAAATATTAGATCCTTTAAGGACTCCTTTAAGGACGAATTTCTACTTAAGTTCTTATTTTTATTGTCACTATCCATATACATGCTTATCTAAGTTCAAGTAGCAAAAGCTGTGAGTCAAGTTGAGACGAATGCGGGCGGAGCGACTTTCCAGCGCGTTGCGTCACATGCGTGCGCGTGCGCCGGTACCGTCCGCAGAGTAGTATTGAAATTACACTCCTATACTAGTGGTAGGATTCCGCCGGAGACCGTCTTAATACCACCGCAGCTTCCTTAGCAGCTAACAAACATTAGTGTGCAAACATTACTGTGTTCCGATACAAAAGACACCGCAGCCATTGGCGTTACTGTGGTAACGAGAGTTAACAACTTATGTCCCAAGTTGACGAGCAGAATTCACCTTAACTGGGACTACGTTGTTATGGAGAGGCGTGTCACTACCGTCAGCTGACCGTCAAATAAAAGCATAGACCATTTAGTTAACAGTATAGACTAGTTAACTTTAACCGTTAAAATGATAACTTTCCGATCTCAATGTCGCTGGGAATGCATCCTGTAACGGAACCGAGGAGTTGCAAGCTGTGCTATTCGTGCAGCTAGGTACTGCGACGTGCGTCCTAGAGAAGTGAACGCGCAGACCCCTTCAGAGGTCACCGCTATTATTATAATTATCTAAAACGGAATTATGATTTACTTGTGTTTGTTGGTAGTTTACAAACAAAACGTGTTAACTACTGCAACTGAATAGTTAACTAACGTAGATCAAGTTCAAAAATAAAGCCTGTTTTGCTTACTGACAAGTCCAAGTGATGTGTGATTACTTAGTCCTTTCAACAATACAAATACAAATTACTAGAGATCTAAGGGTGCTATATATTACTGTCGGAACTAAAACTATTTCATTAATGCCTTCCCCTAGTTCCGGTTAAGTGTCAAGGTTTCAACCGGTAACAGTACAGAATAACTTCTTCGTTGTTACTTTGCATGAGTATATCCGATGTACGATTTCCAAGAGAAAAACAGAGAAAGAAAACTTCATTCTACATTCACACACAAACAGTTGCTATAAAGAAAAAAGGAGACTAACTTAAAGGAAGATGCGGCTGATGTTGTCCCTTCGCATTTACTATAGCAGGAAAGGAAAGGGTACGAATCAGCGATGATGCCTAGGAGGGTTAGATTCCTCCTCACAGACGTGTAACACAAAGTGTGGAGGGGCACCAAGCAGTCTCTTCGAATTCATTGATGCTAAGCATTGAGGGGGTTTTAGTGAGTAAAAATCTCATAATCCTGTCTTCCCTCTCGAAGCAAGGTATCTTACGAAGATTTTCTCCCTGAAACCATAAAAAAGGAAAGGAAAGAGTGTATCTTGTTGAACAATTATTTCTTAATTTAAGCAATTAATAGACCTTACGTGTGAACCGAACAGAAAGTTCTGTCAACTATACTACTGTTAGTTTAGAGGAGGGATGTTTGTCGCGATTAAAGCAGTTATACTACTTGCTGATAGTGTTATTGCAGCCTTTGCAATCTTTCTTACTATCATGCATTACAGTTGTAATTCGTAAAGCCAACTTAACACATGTTTAAGTCACATGTGAGCTTATTCAATTCAAAACCAGATCGAACTATTTATTCTAAGAAACTGCGAAAGGTTCTGACATAAGTTTAGAAGACTATTCTTATTCATAGCAACGATAGAGAAGTAGAAAGTGCAGCAGCAGGGAAACAGGTTTTAGCGCGATCACTTAACGAATAGATAATGTTAAGTTGAGCGCGCTTTGACTAAAAACCATGTACAGAATGAAGGAATCGATATCACTGGTGACTGAAACCTATTGCCGGATGTCTTCGGAATAACCTTCACCGCATATATCTATCTGAGAAATAGCCAGTGTACATTAACGTGATCCAGTTTAAAGGGCGCTACTAAGTTCTAAACTCTATCGGTACATTATGCAATGTAAAGATTATAAAATGACATATTTTCTTGTTAATCTTCTTAAAGTGCCTCTCCAACTAGTGAAGGTTGGCGATCAGCCTGATACAGTCCTTTTTGTCTGGTTCAGCGGAACAATTCGGACCACCTATATATGCCAGTCTATTCTCTGATATTCCTGAACGGCGACATTTTCCTTCTCTCTACCTTTCCTTTTCCATAAATATATTGGAGCAAACTTATCGCTTACAATAAAATAATGAACAAGCAATTTTTTTTATATATTTTATCTAAATGCTTAATTGTAATAATAATACTAACTTATTGATGTTCTATATACTTCAAAACGGACCTTACTTTACTAATATGACCTCCGGAATGATGGGCGAAGGATACCGGAAACTGTTTCTCTTTCTCTCCTATTATTTTATCCCTAGGTATTCTCTTTGATATCTATGGATATATAAGAATACCTTCTTGGCAAAGTACGAACGGTAACTACGTGTCTTTACGTAACACCCTGTGCACCCCGAACCCCCGCCGCTCATGTTCCTGGATCTGTGTCGTTGATAAAGTATATCCAACTACAAGCTTTTACCACCAACGTCGACTGTGAAGTAGTTTTTTTCAAACTAACGATGTTTAGCGGCGTACTCTTTACTATGTCACAGTAGAATTATTGTATTAATTACTGTATTACATATACAATGCAATAATACTTTCACAATTTATATAACCTGCAATATAAATTTATATATCAATCTGCAGTATAATGTTTGTTACCACACGTAAAACTGTTATAAATAGTGTCGTAACTAGAGATCAGGAATTGCGAAAGACGTGAATTTGGTATTAATATTTACATCCTCTTAACAACAATTGAGATTATGTTATAGTTCATCAACAACAGCGATGGACAAAGCTGAGCTTGGCATTTCTCTAAGGCCTACATCCGGAACGAAGAACTAAAGTTGTCGACGTAGCTCTCGAAACCTGCAAGCCTGCGGTAGTGGGCCGGCCATGTCGGTCGCGTCAGTGATGGCCAATCGGGGAGGAAAGTTTTGGAGTGGAGGCCTCGTACAGGTCGCAGAATCGTAAGACGCTTCCCTCCAGATGCACCGATGACATCATCAGGGTGGTCTTAAGTGCGTGGATATGAGAAGGTGATGATCGCATTTGGTGGAAGACATTGGGAAAGGCTTATATCCAACAATGGATAAACAAAGGCTAATAATGATGATGATGTCGACTGCTTCCTGATAAAAATTCGGCAGAAATGGCGATTAACTGACGTGAAAGTATCCGAGTAGATATTACCACGCGCTCATTTGGATGATATTGAAACAGACGAGACCATGAGATGAACTATATTGTCTGAAGAATGATGAATGTATTCTGGTGCTGTTTGAAGAGCAGCACCTTTATATAATTGACAGAAGTATTATTTCGCACCAGATTACCATATATCTCAACCGATTGCTCATCAATATTCAAAAAGAAAAAGGTTCTTCTGATGGGAGGGTCTCTGTTGCCGTAGACCGTATCGGTACCACCGAAACAGGGGAGGCTTATATCCAGCACTGAACATCCATCGGCTGATGATGATGATATTACTTACCATCACGTCTCGTTCATCCGAACCGCTTCCTAAAGTAGTCTACTATTTTCGGTGTCCACGAGCTATTCTAAAAGGTTTCATAGACATTTGTGCAATACAGCAAAATGTCAAGGTGATCTTTTAGTATTTCCTCGCTCTCCGTCACCATTTACAAGCTGATGAGTGACAATCCCGCCGAGTAATCTCGCCGAGGTGTCCGACTGGTGACATTTACGGCGCCCATTAGGCACTGACCTATACAGCAGCCTGCGCCGGCTTAGGTGCACTAACTGCTAAATGAACACTCGATAACTGAGCGCTATAAAATAATTTACTGCACTTCTTCTACAGCGGTGATGGACCTTGGCAGAAACGAGTTGAAGAAATAATTGCTGCTCACCAGATCAGCGCCTGTTCCTGATACCAAGCACTGGTGTGAAAATGTTAATGTTCCGATTTATTTGTTACAACATACACCTCACAATAACCTTCCAACCAAAAGAACATACCTTCCTCTGTGTGAAGACGATCAGGGGAATATGGAGTCGTGTAAACGTTTTAACTGCTGCCACGTGGTTACAGGCAAGCGTATCAGGTTTTCTTCCTAGTCGGTATCACTCTCGACAGAGTGGTCATGGTCATCACTTTTGTTGTTGGTCACTGTTTAACTGTACCTTCATGCTGACTTTCTTGGGATATTGTTATGCAGTGGCTTCCCCTTGCCTTCTGCAGTAAAGCTTTTTATGGATTATTTAATTCCCAAGGCCGTTTCAGCGTCTTCAGACCGGTTGTCCAGCCAGGTAAATGGTTATCCAGCCATTTGCTCGGTTACCAGAGCCTCGTCTGTTATCTGGCAGGGAGAAGCACGGGGCAGTAATACTCCACCCCGCCGCCATACGGTGCGTGCAGGTGAGGATGACAATAGGGTAGGATAAGATCTCAGTTGCGTTCTCCCCTTACTCCGCAATCTCCCGTATCAGGTAGGATCTTACGAAAACACTGCTGCACTCGATTTTTTTATCACTTTTTAATGGTTAAAAAGTTTTCCCCACATTTCGTGCTGATGCTAACGAGCAGTACGACGGCTGACAAGTTAAGTGGATTATCAACTTAGTGCGATGTAGTGTCGGTTAATTGGGGTGCGTTTGAAATTATTTCACTTACACTCTGATTCGTCCAGCGCCCTCCGAGTGTATTGTACATGTCCATTGTTAATTAATTACGTACACGTAAACTTAACTAATAAGCATGTACATAAGGTATAAGGAATTAACCAGCTGCTGCTAGCACAAGGTCCACGAAAGGTAAAACCGCGACGTCAAGTAAGTTAACTTAGGATTCACACATACATATCATACAATAAAGAACATACGGGACAAAAGAAAATAGAACTATGTAATAATTAATTACACATATATAAAAAAAATAATTATATCCATAATGCAACGGCCTACCGCGTACCTATAACATGGAGATCCCAGGTTCGAATCCGAAACAATTTTTCATGGACTCTGCGAACAGAGATCTTTTGCACTTGGCGGACTAGCCAACATCCTCATATAGTATATATGGAGACGAAACACCATTGCTGTATTACATTTGTCTGTCCAAGGTGTAGGGAGTGTAAAGAGTCCCGCGCAACAACTCACGGGACCCAAGCCAACCTCGCCTGCTCGTGGTGCAGCCTGCTAATCAACAAGGCCAGCATGATGGGAAATGGTCTAAATCGCCCCGTATGAACCTCTACCCGATCGAGGTGGGAATCTTTGGGGGAGGCCTATGTCTAACGGTGGACACGATGACGACATGTCTGTCTATGAGTTCAGAATAGTTTTTCATCATCTGTGGTATCGTTGCCATTTAACATGGGAAACTAACATCTAATGTTACCCCTCTTGAGAACATAAATAACGATGTAGTTTGCCATCTCACTACTACTGCCTTGTAATTGCTTAAATAATATTTTTCTTCCGGATAACATTAATACGGTCCGGATCGGTACGAAGCTGCCGTCGGAATTGTTCCGACGAAGATGAGTGGCTTCGCGGGGTGGAGCGGGGTGGGGCTGGGTAGAGCCGACGGCCCGCTTCCCACGCCGATGCACTTTCAGTTTCTTTCCGAACATTCAACTCACGACCCGCTAGGGTTGGGATTTCCACCACGGTTGTGTAAGAGAACGTTCCCTTGGTTCCGGCCAACCATAGGCTATAGCCGGGACGTGTTCGGCATAACTATTCTCTTCTCTCCACGGCAGACGGGTGTCCAATGCAGGATTTCACCACGATAAAAAAAGGGTTGGGATTTGTAACGAAATAATAAATTAGCTTTATATACTACGACGAAGCTGATAAACAATCGCACCATAAAAATTTTATCTGCATAATATTATAACAACTAATACATCATCGTCATCATCAGTCGACAGACGTCCACTGCTGGGCATCGGCCTCCCCAAAGATCTAACTCTCCACATCGATCGGTCCCGCGTAACTTATGTATAATTAATGTGTATTTATGCCAACTTTTTTTCTACGTGATATTTATGCTTATAGTTTTTCAGAAGAATTAACAGCTTCATCGAACTCGGAGCTCGCTGATCCAAAATCTGGCTGATCAGAATCGAGCTACAATGAGACAGCTTAATAAGTCAATAACAACAAACGCGACCGACACACTGTAACTGAACTGTTGACGCGTTTATTCCTTCTTTTTATTCTACAAAGCGATAAGACGTTCACCTGATGGTAAGTGATACGCGCGTCGACAACAACGTGGTGCTAGTTAGAATGGTATTCATAGCACCGCGCTGCACCCGTCGGCTTGAGACATAACTACAGCGCCATTCAAACCGGACGCAGTAGCCGCTGCAGCGGTATCTACCTCGACGGTCTCCAGAAACAAAGACCTACCAGCTCGTTATGATTTGGTCGAGTGAAACGATGTTCCGCCCTAACAAAGTCTATTATACCTGACAACAAATATTCTCATCAAATAACTCTTCACAAGTTATTTATTATAAGAATAATTCCTCACTTTATTTTAGGTGTATTTGTATAGTAAATATTAAGTACAACACTATTCAGACTCCGGCGTATCGGGCGCGGAGATCGGCCAGAATTAGTAACGATACTAATTCTGCATCGACGTGCAGTCTTATAAATTAAGGAATAATTATCTACGTATCTTCTTACTTCCAATTTTACTGGTGGTAGGTCTCTGTTACTGGAGACGGAGCTAGGTAGGTACCGCTGCAGCGCGCATTGCAGCCGACACACGGTGCTGAGCAAACATTACTGTGATCCGATTTGAAGGACGCTGTGAAATTACTGGGGTAACGAGACTTTTTTTGTCTCAAGGCGACGAGAGCGATGTTGTGCTGTGTATTTCATCCTAGCTAGCGCCACTTTGTTATGGACAAGCGTCACTAGGTCACTTAATATCAGGTGAAGTCTGCGTTTAACTGCATCCTGATTTCCACTTAAACTATGACATATCGGTAAATCATTTAACATTGGTAATCATGGCACAAGCAGTTTGTCAGCAATTGGAAGTATATAGCCGAAGGTCGGGCTAACCTGTCATTTTTGGGAAGGACCTATGTCCAACTGTTGACTATTGCGGGATGATGATGATGATGATGAATAATGGATATGTGAAATACCTGTGAAAAGTGAATGAATAGAATTAAACTATCATCAGGAAGGGGTGTAAGGTGTCTCGCACAACAACTTACGGGGCCCAAGCCAACCTCACCAGCTCGTGGTGCACCCAGCTAATCAAAAAACAAGGCTCCCGCCAACCGGCATTGGGCCAACATGATAGGAAATGACCCAAATCCCTCCATATCGTTCCCTACATACGACAGCCTCTAGTGGCCAGCGGTACCAGAGGCCATGCTTACTATATGTGGAGATCTTTTTGGGAGCCCCATGTCCAGTAGTGGACGTCTATCAGCTGACGATGATGATGATCATTAGGTTGTTGATTTGAACAAAACTAAAATGGCTTTCCTGTGCTGCTATTGTTGTACAGCGACATCTAGTGCTCCGTTCATACAACTATTAAACCTATCAATTTATATGTAACCAAAATGGGTTCCATTTATTCGCCAATCACGTGAAAACTAGTGAACGTATTGACACGGGTACATGAGTATTAGACGCGGTATGGTCTGTAGATGGTTATGGACCATTTAGTTTTTGTATTTCATATATTCCTATTAATTTTATTTGTAATAGAATTTTATTAACATTTTCATTTGGCATTATCTATGCGGTTGCCAAAGACGGTTGCTATAAAGAGCTATTTGCGGTTGCAGTCGTTCTCGAGGATATTTCAGATAAATTTCAAGATTAATTTTATATCACAGCGAGCAAAGCAGGTGGGAATTTATATATATATCCAGCAGTGGAGGTGTATCGGCTAATGATGATGACGATACATATACACAAGAAGTAATAAAGATTTATATAAATTATAACAATGGTCACCGTTAGCCTAAAAACGAATATAATTTAATAAAGTAACGTGTACCAAACTAGCGCCAGAGCCCTACAAATCGGACCACAGTAATGTTTGCACGCTACCGTTTGTCGGTTGCATTAGGCGCTGCGGTGGTGCCTACATGCTGATATTAGCTCAAACAAAAGAATTAAAGAAATATATATATACTTTTAATAATATACACTCCATCATACAATTTACGTAGCGAGTATGTTCACACAATTTCAAGTGAATTTCCTTTCTGAAGCTTATCGTTCACTTGCAGCAGGTAGACGGCGGAGGAAATGGCTTGACGATGTAAAGGAGTGGACCGGATTTAAATACTACCAGGTAGAAGCAACAGCTGAAGATCGAATTGATTTTTTCAATCTGATCGCTAGACTTCAGTTTGAAGGGGGCACCTAATGATGATGATGATCCTCATTAGTCATTACTATATATAAGAAGGTTTATCAATACTTTTGCTTAAATTTCACAACTGACGTTCATGTTTCCGTAGTGTAGCGGTTATCACGTGTGCTTCACACGCACAAGGTCCCCGGTTCGATCCCGGGCGGAAACAGACTCTCTTTTTTACCTTTAGGACACCATTTTTTTATTTTTGTATTTTCTTTGACTGCACACATGTTAAATACACGTTGTCTTGATGTCAATAGAGCATCGTGCGCAGCACTGCTTCTCGAATTGGGGGGACTCGCGCTAGTCAGCATGTACAACACCGCATTGTGCTCGTCTCCTTGGACATAAGATGTGTAGTGTGGTCGTTCACTAGCTACAGCGCCCTTCAAATCGGAACACAGTAATGTTACCACAATAATGTTTGTCGCCTGCAATAGTCGCTGCACTGATACCCACTTACACCGTGTCCGGCAAACAGAGACCTACCCACTACCAGTAAATATAACAATAATAACAATTTTAATAATACGAATATATACAGGCAGGTAGGAACCCTTACACCACTGTAAGGGGTCCCGCACAACAACTCACGAGAGCCAAGCCAACCTCACCAGCTAGTGGTGCACCCTGCTAATCAATAAACGGGGCTCTGGCTCCCGCCAACCTTCATTAGGCCAGCGTGGTGGGAAATGGACCAAATCGCCCCGTCAGAGTCTCTACCCGATCGATATGGGTACCACCGCAGCGCCTATTTCTGTCGCCAAACAGTGCTGTGCAAACATTACTGTGTCCCGGTTTGAAGGGCGCTGTAGCTGGTGTAATTACTGTGACAACGAGACTCAATATGTTATGTCTCAGACGACGAGCGCAATGTGGTGCAGCAAAGCATACTATTTTATCTTCCGCCACGTTATTATAGGCGAGCGTATCACTTATCATCAGGTGAACGTTCCACTGATCTCGTCGCTTCATCATCCTCCTCAGCCAATAACATCCACCGCTGGTCATAGGCCTCCCCCAAAGAACCTCACATCGATTGGTTCTGCGCTGTCCACATTGCCGGACACTAGGAGTTGTCGATTGTAGGGCTTCATATGGAGGGTTTTGGGTCATTTCCTAGCACGCTGGCCCAATGCGGGTTGGTGGCAGCCAGAGCCCCGACTATTGATTAGTAGCGTGCACCACGAGCAGGTGAGGTTGGCTTGGGTCTAGTGAGTTGTTGTGCGGGACCCTTTACACCCCTTCCCCGTCTCCTCCCTTAATTATATAAAATTACCTATGTCCGGCAGTGCACGTCTATCGGCTGATGATGATGATGAAGAACACAGGCAGGACTATTACCATCAAGTGTATATATATCAGAGATACTCGTCGGACATCGATACTTTTTTCTAAGATTAAGTCAGTGCTTGATAACTCTTGCAGTTATATATGTTTAAGGGAATTAACGAGAGTGTATCTCGCTGGCCTAACGGTTAGAGCGTGCGGCCTTCATTGCGAAGGTCGCGGGGTCGAATCTGGTCATGTACCGATGACTTTAATATTTAAGTTATGTACATTTGTGAACTTAAGTAACAACAGCGAAATACAAACGGTGATGGGAAACCATCGCGAGGAAACCTGCACACGAATTGGAATTTATTGTAAGGTGTGTGTCAAGTCACCAATCCGCATTGGGCCCGCGTGGTGGCTGTGGCCCATCGCCCTCATGTTGAGGGTAGTCCTGTGCCTCAACAGTGGGACGTAAATTGGCTGTTGAAAAACCAAACGAGCTAATACAATCAATCATTAATCGTTAAATCAAATACCGGTTAAAAGGTATTATAATAAGGCGTGTAAGTAGAGAAATTCAGGGAATCTATAATAACTTAAAGTTATAAAAAAAACAATAATGGGAACCGGTTTAGTTATCGCGATGGCGGTAATTGAGGAAACTGCGGTTATGTTTTGATCGCGGACAATAGCGCTGCTTGCCTTTTTAAACTTATCTGTTCCAAGTCACTAAGCACAAATTGCACAAAGCGATTATGTTGAACTGTGTGCTTAGCGGGAACTGCCTCTGTGCTCCGGGTTCGACTCCCGCGCGTTACTCCTGCGCCGCATACATATGTAATGACACGCAATACGTTTTATCAACATTAACGAAATGGTAACACTGGTGGTATCTCTTTGTTGCTGGAGACTGTCTAGATACCACCGAGCACCTATTGCAGAAGACATACAGAAGTGTGCAGACATTACTGTCTTCCGGTTTGAAGTACGTCGTGACTAGTGTAATTACTGGTGTAAAAAGACAACATCCTATGTATCGAGGCGATGAGCGGTGCAGTGTATATGATCGCGTACCATTTACCATCAGGTGAACGTCGAGCTCATCTAGTTGCTTCGTTGAATAAATCAAGAGCGCTGTAATAGACAATTGATATAGCTTTATGCAGCATAAAAAAAACAATAAAACGAAAGTGGATCGCCGGAAACTCTCACGACACCCATTGTCCGGTGACGGTAACAACAGCTTTTATAAACATTATTTTTTGGCGACGCTGTGAGACGACTATGACGTTCATCTGATGGTAAGTGATACGCTCGTCCATAACAATGTGCTAGTTAGGATGGTACACGTTGCATCAACTTGGGAAATAAGATGTTAAGTCTCATTACCCCAGCAAATTCACAGCCTACAGCGCCCTTCAAACCGGAACACAATAATATTTGTACAGTACTGTCTGCCGGCTGCAATCTGCGCTGCGGTGGTGTCTACCTAGACGGGCTAGGGCACGGAGACCTACCACCACTGCACATTTGACATCTATCAATTCGCATTTGGTCAGCGCAGTGGATAAATGGCTTCTCTTCTTGTAGGACGAGGCGAGTCCCAGCAGTGGGAACATTAACACATTAGATATAATGTTCTTTGTATAAACAAATGAGTGCGAGCGTAGTTCTCGCATCATATTCTAAGTTAAATAATCGTCGGCGGCGGAACTATTTCCCCGATGCATGCAATTCCATTTGTTTCTTATTGAGGCGACGAGCGAGACGTGCACACGGTGCCAAGTGCCTGTCCATAACCTGCTGCTGGTCAGGACGGTATACACTGCGGCTGATCCTCGTCACCATGAGGTGTAAGACGTTACATCTCCTTGCTCCTAATATGATTGCAGTAACGAGACTGAAAGTATATCTCAGGCTTAATGTGGTGCAGTGTATATCATCCTAACTTGTGTAACATTGTTATGGGCGAGCGTACCACTTACCATTAGGTGAACGTCCCGGACTTCACAACGCTTCGTCGAAAAATTTTTTCATAAAAGCTGTTCTTGCAGTCATCGCTCGGACATGAAGCAGTGTAACCCCTATATGACCCCTGATGAGACCAATAATAAAGTTTCCGTCTACCCCGTTTGTTGCAAGCGATCGCTGTAAGGGTTAGTCCGATGTTAAGTTCTATTATCGTACAGCGGAAATATTTAGCATAACATGAGCTACTTTATTAAAAGAATAAATTTATTAAACTTCATCTATTTAACTTGAATTATGTTATGTTTATGTCGGTAGTAATGATAATGAAAATAATGGATACACGCGGTAGTATCCGGTAGGGTACAATTAATTCGCAATATGTATGAATTTCCGGTGGTTCGGAGGCCGTGAACTTAATTGTAATGTATCAGTTAAATATGGTTTATAAGAGCAGGTTTTTAAATGTTAATTTAATTGAAAGGTTTTTTTTAATTAGCTGCCGCTGAGTCGGCGGTGGCGAGGGGAAGCGGCGCGCGCGCAGCCTCCCGGCTGTACCAGCGCGGGCCCGCAGCCAGCGGCAGTGCGTCTCCGGAGCTGCGGCGGGACGTTCGCGCACTTTGCATTTCTCACAGTAACTTACGTGTTCTTTGTGACTTACCGCATCACCGGGCTCAGGAAACGGGTGAATGAACCATATTATTTTTAATTAAGCTAATAGTACATTTGTCTACAAAAATTACTGTGGTAATGAAGCTTAACTTTATCTCAAGGAGATGGGCGCATTGTTATAAGGGCAATCGTATCATCCGGTGAAAGTCCCGCTCGTCTTCTCGCTTTGTCAAATAAAAAAAGTAGCTAAAGGTGTACTAACAGATACAATTTATTTTAGAGGATTACGCTTCACCATCCCCCATCTTTTGGAGGTTTCTGCCCTTAAAGGGCATATGTGTCCGATCACACCTTTACATATTATCAACTTAGAATTATAATGTTTTAAACAACACCTAGTTAATGAAATACTGTCCCTCCCTATTGCATTTTCATGAAACCAACATCCCCCCTGTTTACATTCAAACCGGACACAAAGCAACTCTTTTTAATTTATTGTATATATGTGTTATAAGATAAGTTATTTATTTCACTTATTATAGGATTATGCGCTCCGCAAGTATGTAAGTTAAGCTCACAAGTAAATCACATATTTATAAAATTTAATTAACGTTAATTAAGGGACAAGACGAGCGACACGTTCACCTGATAGTAAGTGTTACACCCGCCTATAATAATATGGCGATAGTTAAAATGTTATGCACCATATTGCGCTCATTGCCTGAGACGTGAGCTATTCAGTCTCGTTCTCTTTTAATCAAACTAGCTACAACGCCCTTCAAACCGGAACACAGTAATGTTTGCACGGTACTGTTTGGCGGGAGAAATAGGCGCTGCGGTGGTACTCATACAGACGAACTCCGGTACCAGAGACTTACCACCAGTAAACTTGTTAAGGAAAGACCGTCTCGCTATTAGGTGATCATTTTTTTCATCTCGTTTGATTATAAAGAACAAGTTGTTCCCCGCCTACCCTGCAGGCCGTGACACCCCCGCAACTTCCTTTGTTGAAGGAAATTACAATAAAACCCATTCTTCGTTGACCCCTAAACGGCAGAAGCAATATCTCCATCAAATGTTTGGTTGTTTGCATCTAATAGTTTCGGAGGTCCAGTGACGAGTAAATGAATCTCTGAATATCTCATATATATAACTAGTGTACCCATAAATACTGTTGCATAAAAACTTCTTTTTATCAGCTTTTTAATTGTTTTGAATTTGGAACACGTATATTATTTTAAAAACTTGTTCGATTTTGGCGTTGTTTCACATATATATTCTTATTTATTATAACATTACAATATCGAACGGGGTGGGGGGTGCTAAAGTAAATAGTATTGCAGCGATCGCCTTGCACAAAGTGGGTGCGGAGTAGGGAGCCGCTCCGCTCGCTCATATTGCAGACCCTACCAAAGCTGGCTATCAGCCCAGCCGTGTGTTCGTATCGCGTACTATCCACAGAGACAACAACACTCACTCTGTCGAACACCAGAGAAGATGGGGGCGGCCCCGTGCTGGTAGCTGTTACAACTACAAAGGCTTATGGCAAGAAATAAAAATTCCTAGGATTAGGACTCCGTCGCGTATTATAAAACAAGACCTGAAGCTCGGTGCTCCGTGCTTGTCGTCGATGTACAGGACAGGTCCTAAATCAATCTTTACAATTAAATATGGATGGAGTGCATCGAAACGAACAAACCTGTCGCGATGCAACAGGCTGGTGCAAGGCAAGGAAATATTCTCTTTACTGATGGAAACATTATCATGATTGGAGAACACCACAATAAGTAAAATGATAAAGTGTACGCACACAGGTCTAAAGAATCTGCTCAAGTGCTGGTGGTCGGAAAGGTACAACGTGGTCATCATCCTGCGTCAATGATGATTTGGTGGGGCGTGTCTTATCAAGAAGTCACAAAACTACATTTTTGTAAAAAAGGAATGAGAACTTCAGCAAAAGAGTATCAAAATACAGTCTAGGAACATGTCGTGAAACCTCTCAGTAATACACTTTTTATAAATATACCGTGAACTTTCCAGCAGGACTCTGCGCCTGGACCTGGTCACAAGGCACGAACTACCCAAGCGTGGCTTGAAACCAACGTTCCGGACTTTATAAGAGTTAAACAATGACTTTCATCTATCCCAGACGTCAACCTTTTAGACTTCAAACTATGGTTAGTTTTAGAGGATATGGCCTGCTGCTGCTCTAAAGGACACGGCGACATTGAGTCTCTTAAAAACCTTTAGAGCAAGCAGTGGCGGTGGCGGTGGCGAGGGTAGAAATTTCCCTTGGAGACAGCGCGTATATCCATAGATTCGTGTTACGTGGCCAAACAGATTAAAGGCTTGTACAAAAGCCAAAGACCGTCATTTCGAATAGATTTTTTTTTTGCCGAGTCTAATAAATATGTAGGTATACATTTTAATAATACATTACTTTATTAAAAAAATGTATTTCCATATGTAACAGAGCTTAGGGCCGCACTAGGTATATAGATAACCTAACTGCCTAACAAGAACCGATCGTAACAATTTGTTTGATTGTTTACACAGTTCTGTTTACACATCACTGTATACTACTATCTTATCTAAATACATACATATATATATACACTACTATCACTACAATCTTCTTCTTGCTGGACCTTGTGCTATCTTTAGTTGGGGTTGGCCTGGTCATTCTTCTAAATCTATATCTATTTTGTGTCACAGCTTCTATCAATTTGTTATTCCATAGATCTTTATTGATCGTCGTCGTATTAGTGGGGCGTCTCCCAGGGCAGCGCTAACCTAACCATATGCGTCATTGGTCTTCGCATAACATGGCCGCACCAGCGCAAGTGTCTCTCCACTATTTACTATATACACTACAGGGGTGTAAGGGATCCCGCACAACAACTCACGGGACCCTAGCTAACCTCACCTGCTCGTGGTGCAGCCTGGTAATCAACGAACGAGGCTCTGCCTCCCGCTAACTCACATTGGGCCAGCGTGATAAGAGCAGTTCCAAATCCCCCTATATGAACCCTTACAATCGGCATGTACATGTACACAGTGGCACACTTAAATATCAGCCATAATTCACAGAGTTATGTCAATTAATTAAGTAATTAATTAATTAATACGAACAAAAAATACGACGCACTCCGCAAGTTGTTATCTAATGACTATCTTAATACGAACGTTAATCCTTAGTTTTCTGATGCAAGCTCTTTTTTTAAAAAAAGCGGCGGGATGAACCCCACGTTCACCACCAATTCTCACTGAAATTACTGCGGTAACGAGACTTAACATCTTATGTACCAAAGCAATAACCACAATGTGGTGCAGTGTGTACTGTTCTAACTTGAGCCACATCGTTATGAGCGGACTTATCACTTACCGTCAGACGAATTTCCCGCTCGTTTCGTTGGTTTGTTGAATAAAAAAAAGACAGTCACACACATGTACCACTATAGTAGTATGCAAACATTACTGTGTTCCGGTTTGCAACTAGTAAAATTACTACGGTAACGAGACTTAACGTCGTCACGGCATTAGCACGACGCGGTGCTGTGTGTAGCATCGGAATATTATTTACGCTCAAGTTATTATCTCACTTGCGTTGAGGTGGACCTTCCGCTCATCTCCTCGCTTCATCAATGAACGAAAACATGGGAGGAGGAAGGATACGGAAACTTACTATATAAAAACAAACTCTATGTTATTCTCTTAGAACTTCAACACTAAATACTATTTGAGTCTACTAATCGTTATACTTTTTCCATTTAAAAACCTAATTTGAGCCGTACAAAAAAAGGTTTTTTTTTCTCTGTTCATTTCCAGCACTCGGGTTGTCTATAACCTTCAAGTGATCGCTAGTTTATTATTATTGATTAATTATTAATTATCATTAATGCGCGATATTGTGCAGGTAGAGACAATAATTCACATTAGAAGACGACCTGTCTTCGAGAGACCTGCCATCGCCCCCCTTATCGCTTTCAAATTACTCAATTTTTAAACCTTTTCTTAATTATACAAAATCGTCTAGAAACTGCCTCTAACGCAGCAGTCAGACGATTACCTCAACACTTCCGGTGTTTAATAATGATCCTAGATATAAAATGAATCGATACGAAGAGTAGGATGGTCAAGTAGTTTCTGTCCATTTTTCAGTTGTCGCTAGCATAATTGTGGGGTAAAAGGGGTCCCGCACAACAACTCACGAGACCCAAACCAACCTCACCTGCACGTGGTGCACCCTGCTAATCAACAAACGAGGCTTTGGCTTCCGCTCACTCGTATTGGACCAGCGTGGTAGGAAATGGCTCAAATATACTCATACGAACATACTTACGACAGCCCCTAGTGCTCACCCAGCGGTACCGGAGGCCATGCTGACTATATGTGGAGATCTTTGAGGCAGGCCTATTTCCGGCAGTGGATGTCTATCGGCTGATGATGATGAAGCATAATTGCATCGTTTTAAAGGGCGTATATAGTCAAATTACCGAGGTAACGAGATGTTCGAGTACGACCATTGCAAACATAAACATGAGTATTATTTACCACGAGGTGAACGGAACGGAATATATATTAGCTCCTTGCATATGAAATTAGCGTTCTGTAAGGGAGGAATATAAAGTCAATTTTATTTTGTAAATATATTTAATTAAACAAAGTATGCACCGCGTTGTTATCTATGCACTTTTGGCATCTCGTAGGTAGTTCATTGATCCCTTTACTGACAAAGCCATGGGGGCGAGAAGCAATAGACTCTTTGGAGGCGGTTTGGACTGCCGCCTCGGGGTTCAATTTTTTTCCTTGTAAGAAGTTGTCCAAATTTAGGAAGAAATGGTAATCTGTTGAGGCAAGGTCTGGGGAGTACAAGCTGTAATGTACGACACCGGCGCTAGTCCACCAAACACTCACAAATAACTTCTTCCGAGTCAATTTTCGTTTAGGGCAGGATTTGGCTGGGTCTCCAGGGTTCAGTCATTGCGACGAGCGTTTCCGATTATCGTACAGTATCCACTTTTCATCACCAGTAATGATTCGATTTAAAATCCCTTCATCATTGTGTTGGTTGAGCAAAGTAACACAGCAGCAGCAGCCGACGCGTGTTCGCAAGTTCGATTCACGAAATCCATGAGGTACCCAGCGTTCAGGTTTTATTACTTTCCCGATTCGCTTCAAGTGGATTAATACAGTTTTGTCACTTACCCTGAAGCCTGCAGCTATCTCTGAAGTATTTTGTGATGGATCCGTTTCCACAATAGCCTTTAATTCTTCATTTTCCACTTTGGTCTGCGGCCGTCGTCAACGAGGTTGGTTCTGAAGGTCGAAATTTCCAGAACGAAAACGTTGAAACCAAAAACGTACCGTGCTTGCTTTCGCGACACCAGCGTCGTACACATCACTAATCCTTCGAGCTGTTCCTGCAGCACTGGTGCTGGTGCCAGGGTAGAGCTGGTACTCGTATATATACCGATACTTCATGTTGCCCACTGTGCGCCAATAAGCGACGCCAAAGTATAAAGTAATGAGGAACAAACAAATGAATGACTGTTTCCAAAACTCGAATGCAGCAGCTAAATGAATTTATAAATTTGAATTTGGAATTCTTAACCGAACAGGAGATGTGTCAGATCAAAGTCAGTTCAGGTCAGTACGACAGAACGGTAATTTCTTATGTAAGGACTTAATCTATATCGCAGTGATATTAATCTACACAATATATTCTTATATTACTATATAAAAAATATTATCTCAGCAGAAACAAACGGACAAATTTCACAACACTATTATGTATGTCAATAATAATGACAATGATTTGGTACACGGGCGCACGCGCACCGCTCCTCGCCGCGGCACCAGCGAACGGGCGGCACGGTAACGACTTGAACCATTAACATACAAATGGGAAATTGGGGTAAAAGGCCAATAAAGTAACCAGTTCACTTTATTGTCACTTTTATAATAAGTTTTTAATTTAACTAATTATCAACTCGTAGAAGTGCGCGTAACTATATAACAATTTAAAACTAGCTTCCCGTTTAGTTTGATTTACTCTGTTATAGTGTGGTTCAAATAAAACGAGGTCAGGAATCACACCATGATATAAATTTTATTCATCATCATCATCATCAGCTGATAGTCGTCCACTACTGAACATAGGCCTCCCTCAAAGATCCCCACATCGATCGGTCTTGCGCTAGCCGCATGATCGGGCACCAGGGGCCGTCGTTTGTACGGGTAAATATAGGGGTAGGGGGGAGGTTTGGGCCATTTACCACCATACTGGCCCAATGCTGGTTGGTGGCAGCCAGAGCCTCCTTTGTTGATTGGCAGGATGCACTGCGAGTAGGTGAGGTTGGCTTGGATCCCGTGAGTTGATGTGCGAGACTTTATTATCATTTATTTATTATTCAACGAGATGGACGAGACGTTAACCTGATGGTAAGTGATACGTCTGCTCATAACAACGTGGCGACACGTCATACACTGCACCACATTGCGCTCGTCGCTTTGATATATTAAGTCTCGTTACTCCAATAATATCACTACCTACAACGCCCTGCAATCCTGAACATTGTTATGTTTGCGTAGTGCTGTTTGCCTGCTGCAATAGGCGCTGCGGTGGTGCCTAGATGGTCTCCGGCAGCGAAGACCTACCAGCACTAGTACACCTGTATATTATCATATCTACTCGTAGGTATGACGTCTGCATTCATAAGTTATTAGCGGAGGACGTTTTTTAAGCATCAAGTTGCAATCGACGCCATTTTTATTCTACTGAGTATAATGTTTGATAAAATAAAAAAATATATAAATTAATTCAATATACATAAAGAATATATTAATTCAAAACATTTTAATATACTTAGTGAATATATTAATATTTGATTGATATACTAAACTTAAACTTAGTCTCTAATGTCGGAGGCCGTTTAGGTAGACCTAGCCGGCAGACGGTACTGTGCAAACATCGCTGTGTTCCGGTTCGAAGGGCGTTGTAGTTAGTGTAATTACAGGGGGAACGAGTCTTAACATCTTATTCTTAAAAGCGACGAGCGCAATGTGGTGCAGGGTGTGACGTGGTAGGGCCACGTTGTTATGAGCGGGCGTATCACTTACCATCAGGTAAAAGTCTAACTCGTCTGGTTGCTTTGTTGAATACAAAAATAAAAACTTAATTTCGTGCATTGTTATATATAATATCAATGTTATATTAAAAGTAATTTCTTTAGGAACAAAATGACGCAAGCGGTGCGGCCGTTTCCGGTTGAGAAGGAGTTTGAGAAGAACCCGCAGATGACTGCCGAGGACATAAGAAAGTTATCGGAATGGCTGAAGACACAACCGCACCTTCCGGGGAAGTACTTATCGGGTAAGTATTTACCCGCTAAGCTTTCAGTTTGTTCTATTCGACTAAACGAACACCACGACGTTCATCTGGTGGTGGTCACCACGGTGTGAATTAGGATGTATACACTGCACCGTATCGTGCTAAGAATATCTCATATCTTCAGTAATTTGAAAACCACGGTAACCTTTTAACCTGCGGTTAAATTTTACTATTACTCGGAAGCTGTTTGTAAGTGTCATTGCCGAAGACCATGTAAGTACGACCGCAGTTCCCATTACTGCCGCTAAATAGTACTGTGCGAATATTACTGTAATCCGATTTGAAGGGCGCTGCAGCGAGCTTACATTGCAACATTAGACATTTTAAGGAGTGTGATAGCAATTTTCGGTTGTTTGTATTTAGCCAGCAAGTTCGCATTCACTGGCTGCTTATATTCTTCTTCTTCGTCGGTACTACTCTTAATGGAGTGGTCGTGGTCATCACTTCAGGTGTTGGTCGCAAGCTTCACAACATGTCGCTATTCTTCTCTGATGACCGCCTTTCTAGAGTATTCATGTAGTGGTGACGATGATAAGCTATTTACTGCCGCGTTTATGTGAACAGTACATCTTATAGGCGTTCCCGTGGCCTGGTACCCTCAACGTTTCCCTGGATCACATGTCGCTCAATAGCTGTCTCTCCTTGGCCGGCAAACGTGAACAAAAAAGGGTACGAGACTCTACCACGGCTGATAAAAGCTGCTTGATACCGAGTTCTCGAAGTATAGACTCGTTGGTACTTGCAAATTGAGTCCATGATACTCCGAGCATGTTTCTCCAGCACCACATCTCTAGAGCGGCTATCCTCTACTCTACTCCTCGCAAGGTCCACGACGGTTTCTGCTACGTACAAGAATATGGGGAATACAAGTGCCCGGCTATATATTCCATAGATGGTTATAGGATATTTATTTTTGAATTTCACAGATCCTTCATAATTTTATTGCTAATTAACTTTGGTAAACATTTTCATTTGGTGTTATTTATGCGGTTGCTATAGTAACGGTTGCTATAGAAAGTCGTTTGCTGTTGCGGTTGCTCTCAAGGAATGTTTCAGACAAACAACTAGCAAAGCGGCCAGGGAACAGCTAGTGTATATATATATATATAAACAATGAATCTGCTCTCAGTACATTGGAAGAAAAGACAAGATGCTACATTTAATTTGAACGTAAGTGTAAAGCTAGATGGGTCATCTAGGAACAAGTAATGTTTATCGCATAGCAGTAATTAATTAATTTTTTTCCTTGACTGCAACATATATGCAAGTTACAAGATTATATAAACTTTACACTTGCGACGGCTACATCATTGATTAAATGTAATCAAATTAAATGACAATTAAGTATTTTATTATTTCATTAAGCGGCGACACGAGCGGGACGTTCACCTGATGTTAAGTGATCCGCCTGTCCATAACGTGGCACTAGTTAGGATGTTATACACAGCACTACATTGCGCTTGTCATTTAGAGAAATAAAATGTTAGGCCGCGTTGCCTCAGCAATTATTCTAGCTACAGCGCCCTTCAATCCGGAACACAGTAATGTCCGCACAGTACTGTGTGTCGGCTGCAACAGGCGCTGCGCTGGTACCTACCTAGACGGTACATAAAGTTGTTTTTATCTAAAGTTAACTTTTTTCATTATGTACTACGTAAAGCTTTAAAAGAACCGTGAAAAAAAGTTTAATAATTAAACTATCACATTTTATTAATTAATGAAGATTTTTTTATCTAAGGTCGCAACTTGATGAAATACCTCAATAAATAACTATAAACTTACTTTTTAAAACATAATTAATTTAAATAATTAAGTTAATTAAATTTGAGCATTGATCTGTTACGGATTAGAAATGTATACTGTTCAAACATTGTATAGTAGCTACACCTTTATTTAATTATAGTTGTAGTTATGTAGTTATACGTAGATACATGTGTACACGTGTATATTTATCTTCACTTGAGCTTCCACTTGAGCACAATCAGAACAGGAAGGATGCTATAGTGTTAGATTCATAATGTGACGACGAGAGTTAGCAAGGCTGGGAGAAATCCTAGAACAGTGCGAGATTATATGCGATTGACTGTCAACTTAAAATTCCAGTATTTTAAGTTTTTGTATTAAAATGTGAAAAGACAACTTCTGTTATAGTTTAAGTAAGTATGCACAAATTTAAGGTTAATAAAAGAAGTTTAAAGTTTAAAGTCTTGCTTTTATCCCATTCAGATTACTTCGTAACAGCGATCTCTTGAAACTACATCAGAGAAAGAACGCAACACAATAATACAGACAAACTTACCGCCGTCTACGGAGAATATCTTAATTTCCGCTGGACACCCCAGTTTGATGAGAACTGCAATAAGTTTTCACGTTAACAAACCGGTGTCAGGTGTAGTCATACCTGATCGTGTCCTCACTTGGTACCATTTAAAATGAAAGCCGTCTGCTTACTGCATTCTTATAGATAATAACGACCTTCGGAGGGTCTCCGTCTCCACAACCTGCAGTATCGATGCACAGCAATATATTCAACATTGCAATGACAAAAGGACCAGAACGTCTCTGCATCGACAGCTGCCAAGGAAAACGGCAGCCTCCAGATAATTGGCTAATTAAAAAGTTAACTAACATATGGAAACTATTTTATGCTTCATAATCTGTTTTCCTGTTGTTTAATAGTCGTCGGAGGTTCTTTAATTGACGCATAATTATTTTTTATTTCTATGATTTATCGTATAAAATATTATGCATTCTGTGACCTGTGAACAGCATAGGGTGAAGGTAGAGTTTCAAGTAACAAACAGCAGCTTTACTTGTCACTTTCAACAGGAAGTCGATTTCCTGTGAACAGCGGTGTAGATAAATTAATTACCAGGTAAAATGAACAGGATGTCTTCTTGCAAAAACTATTGATTCTGTGGATTTAGGTACTGCTTAAAATTCCGGATATCACAATGTTGGGTATAAGCTTGCTTGCAGTTACAAACACAAAAAAATTCTAGGCTAAGAAAAAATCCAATGTGGGAATCGCTGTGATGATAAATACAATTACTCTATTAATTAATGTTTGACGTAAGAATGGAATTTCTTTCAGTGACATTGAAATCAAGTTATCTAAGCGACGGCCGACGTGCAAATGCTTATGTATATCATGAATCAAGATCTAAACGTTAAGATAAATACCTATTGCCAACCAATGCAACATTTATATATATATATAGAGAGAGAGAGATGGCGACGTGTTGTTAAGCTTGCGGCCAACACCTAAGGTGTTGACCATAACCACTCTGTCAAGAGTGATACTGACGAAGAAGAAGAATATATATATACCCAATCCGCCTTAAGTTCTGTTACACATGAAAATGTATTTTATTTAAAGAAGCAATGTGGTGTTATCAAACTGTATACCTACGTACTTATTAGACTCGGCAAAAAATAAAAAAGAATATTCTATTCGAAATGGCCGCCTTTAGCTTTTGTATAGGCCTTTAATCTGTTTGGCCACGCAACACGAATATATCCATAGATTCGTTTGAGAGTTGGTGCACCCAAGAGAAATTTACACGACTACCCCCAGCACTGCCACCGGCACTGCTTGCTCTATAGGTTTTTTAAGACTTAATGACGCCGTGTAGTTTAGAGCAGCACCAGGCCATGTCCTCTAATACTGACCATAGTTTGAAGAGTTGAGGTTTGAGCTAGAGGAAGATCAGTCTTCAGCTCTTATAAACTCTGAAACGTTGGTTTCAAGCCAGGCTAGAGTAGTTCGTGCCTTGTGACCAGGTCCAGGTGCAGAGTCCTGCTGGAAAGTTCACGGTATATTTATAAAAAGTGTATTGCTGAGAGGTTTCACGACAAGTTCCAAGACTTTATCCTGATAGACTGGCTCAAGTTTTCACTCCTCTTTCACAAAAGTGTAGTTTTGTGACTCCTTGATAACACACGCCCAACCAAACCATCACCAACACGTTGTACCATTCCGACCACCAGCACTTGAGCAGCTTCTTTAGACCTGTGAGCGTACACATTATCATTTTGCTTATTGTGGTGTTGCTCCAATCGTGTTAATGTTTCCATCAGTAAAGAGGATATTTCCGTGCCTTGCACCAGCCTGTTGCACCGCGACAGGTTTGTTCGTTTCGATCCACTTCATCCATATTTAATTGTAAAGATTGATTTGGGACATGTCCTGTACATCGACGACAAGCACCGAGCACCGTGCTTCAGGTCTTGTTTTATAATACGCGAAGGAGTCCTAGTCCTAGGAATATTTATTTTTTGCCATAAGTCTTTGTAGTTGTAACAGCTACCAGCACGGGGCCGCCCCCATCTTCTCTGGTGTTCGACAGAGTGAGTGTTGTTGTATCTGTGGATAGTACGCGATACGAACACACGGCTGGGCTGATAGCCAGCTTTGGTAGGGTCTGCAATATGAGCGAGCGGAGCGGCTCCCTACTCCGCACCCACTTTGTGCAAGGCAATCGCTGCAATACTATTTACTTTAGCACCCCCCACCCCGTTCGATATTGTAATTTGATAATAAATACGAATATATATGTGAAACAGCGCAAAATTGAAACAAGTTTTTAAAATAATATACGTGTTCCAAATTCAAAATAATTAAAAAGTTGGAAAAAAGAAAGTGTTTCATGTAACAGTATTTATGGGCACACTAGTTATATAACACAACGCATATGTCAATTAGTGTTGGGTTTAAGATCCGGTTAGAGAGAAATACTAGGGTTCAATAAATTCTTACCGCAACGAGAGTTGGAAGTTTTTTTAAGTGTATTTTAAGAAGAAATAAGCTCTAAAATAAACTTTTCTTTATTTCCAGACCTAGACCTGGCGATCACTTACCACTCTTGCGAGTTCAGTGCGGAGGTCACAAAGCAGGTCCTCGACCTACACTACACGCTCAGGACACTCTTCACAAATTTTTTCAAGGATCGTGTAGTCGACCAGAGCATCGAGAAAATTTTAAATGTAACGTGAGTCTCATTATTGTACTAAAAATGGAGATATAGATCTTCAGTAGTCTGCGGCTAGCTGGTCCAGTGAACGAACTTAATCATCTAGTTTTACTACAGAAGAAGAAACAGAAGTAATCGCACTGACATCAATCAAGACGTGATAACATTTTTTGTTGGACTACATCTTAATTAAGGATTCTTTTTTATCTTGTTCCTGAATGTTGTTGAAATTGTAGGGGTGACGTATGGGTTCGGAAACAACCGAGGGTAGAAGCACCAAGGAAGAACGTAGCAAGGAGTACGTTTTTATGGACCATTAATGTCACAGAAATATTTATGTATAAATTGTGCTAATAGTTCTGGTGGTGAACTACAGAACTGTTTAAAAAGAAAATTTTATTTGAACATTAAGCAGCAATGTGTGGAGAAGAAAAGGAGAAGGAGAGATAATGAGAGAGAAGAGAAGTATCTTCATTAATGACTGCTTATCGTTGTAATTCGCAGCCTTATTGCGCCCCTTCCCACCCCCACCGTGCACGGCTACCGCGCGATATACTTGCGGCTCCTCGACCCTGACCCGCAGAACTTCAACTTCAGCACTATCGTCAGAGCCATGATGATGGAGTTCGACTTGTGGCAGCTGGAGGAAGGAGCTTGGCCGGGGTGAGTATTCTTTTGTTGCCTTAGGAATTGTAGTAGTAGTATATTTCGTAGTATTTTAAAGTATCAATAATGATCTGTTAAAAAGAGCAATGGCTCACGCGATGGTCAGGATCGGGAAACTTTGCCTCAATTTCCGTTTCACTTACAGATTCGTGTTAATGATTGACATGGTCTATGCCACGATGAGTCACATCGCCAAGTTAGAGCTTATGACCATCAAACAGGTTCTATATTTCCTGCAAGTGAGTAAATAGTTACCGGATTACTTTTCTCTATCTGTTTGCAAAATTTCGAAGAACGCACCTCATGATAGTGATGAGCAATATTTACCTCTCGGACCCCACGCCTAGCTGATCGACACTGATACTTAGCTTCTTCTTAAATCGAAATGGAGAAAGTGTGGAAGGTACACTGATGGTAAAATCCTCTTGATCTATTCTCTAAGACCGCCAATGTGGCCACAACCTTAGGCCCATATCTGTCTTTAACAATTGTGTCTGAAAAAAATCTCTGGTCTTGGTCAACAGGCATCAACTCGATTAGCTAGTTTCACCCTAATGTTAATGTATTTGAGTATGCTGCCTGACTACCCTTCACCCTGTTCGATTTCGTTGATGTTCAACATGAAGTTGAAGTTGATGAAAAAAATACACGTCTTAAGAACTGTTCCGTTGACTTATGTGGCTACACATGGCCATGGCCTTATATTACAAGCGCCTGAAGCCAGTTCACTAAATAGGAAAACCTGTTATAATGCAACGTGATCTTTACTTATTCTCATCAGGAATGCATGTTGGTGAGATTGAAGGAGGTGCACTTCCTCAACGCACCAATCTTCATGGACAAACTGATGATGCTGCTGAAGCCTTTCATGAAGAAATCTCTCATGGACATCATCCACATTCACCAGCAGAACTCCGAGGCGCTTTATGATTTCGTGCCAAAGAAAGCGTTTCCGAAGGAAGAGGGGGGTGATTATAAAGACCACAAAACTATCAGAGGTAAAGAATATACAACTCTCGTTGCACATCAGTCAAATTCCTGCACTGACATCAATGTTGTCAGCTCCAAAAAGGGTTTTAGCCTCTGGTCATATATATTGTAGAAGGTTGGAAAGATTATTGTCCTTGTTGTCCTTGGGTTATGGATTTGGGCAGAATTATAGCAGAAAAGATAGTAAGAGCTAGAAGAGAGAGATGCTGCATGATCCGGCGATATGATGGAAATTTTTAATATGTATATATTACATTACTTTGGTAGCTTGAATATTACTTACATTTACAAGCTCTGCTTGCGACTTCAGCCGCATATAGCTTACTTTACAGCTTAAGCTATAGAAATATTTTTTGGTTCATTGTCTAATAAAAAAATTAATTAACTTAACATCTATAACCTGAGTAATTATTGGTTTAAAGTTTGTTGTAGGTTATTTGTTAAGGAGTTTTCCTTTGTTACGGTTTCTAGCGATTAGTGATACGCCATGTCAATACTAGAACTTTTTTGACGAAATACAATATAAAAGAAATATTTCAATACTATATGTACCATGAAATAATTATTATCGACTTGCTTAACTCACATACAGTAGTCATACAGCTCATGTTACGATAACTATTTTAGAGAGATTGAGATGTAGTCTCAATTTACAGATGAGCTTCACTTGCGATTCAAAAACAACGCACAGTTCTTTAAGGACGAGGGTCTGAAGCGCGTGGACGAGTCGCTCCGGCCTGGAGGCAAGGCGACCGTGCAGGATCTGTTCGGCATTCAGGGCAGCTTCAAGAAGTTAGATATCGACTAAACATAATAAATATTTATATACAGTAATATATTATTAAGGCAGATTGGTCTAAATAAAAATGGTGAAATCTTATGGTGTTATTGATTTCCCCAACTTTGTTTCAATTTATAATATGATTGCGTCTCCATACAATTTATATATATATATATATATATATATATAGTAATCAATAAAATAGTAATCAACTGATGTCTTCTGCTATATTGAATGCCGCTGTATTACTAAGTTCCTGTTTGAAAGATGCTGTAGCTAGCTAGTAATTATTAAGGTAATGATACAGGTTAAATATATAAGTCAAAACAAAAATACTATGGATACGATTGTAAGGTGCTGTGCGAATATCCTAGTATCCCATAGTAACGGGCAAGGTTATCATCAGGCATACGTCACGCTCGTCATCTTGTCTTTTATCTTAATAAAATATAAATGTGTTGAATCTGGTTAGTAAATAAATTTTTAACTGAAGGATTGTGAAATTATCTGTCTTCGAATGGCAATAGATATAATATGGTTTTTCACCTTATGCCTGAAGATAATAAGTACAAGACAGCATGACATTGTGCTCGTCGCATAGCAACATATAAAGTCTCGTCTTCTCAGTAATTCCACTAGTCACAAGGCCTTTCTAACCGGAATATAATTTGCCTGCTACTGTGTGACGGCAGCAATAGGAACTGCGGTGGTAACTTTAAATCTAAAAGGCTTTCGGTAACAAAGTCCTACAACCTAGGAACTACCTTTTTCATTAAACATAACAAGATATTGACCTCATACTTGGTGATACACCTTCCTCCACCAATGAGACTGTAGGCAACATGTTGACAGTACACCACCTTGTACTCATCCCCTATACCTACAGCGCCTTGCAAACCTAAGCTTAGTAAATACATGTAGCACCTTGACAGCAAACATTGGTTCTTTAATGGTAATGTAGACGGTCTTCCACAGAAGAAACTTACCCCCTGAAATACTATTTACATCACTATTTATATCACATTAAAATCTAGATTTACAAAATATCAAATATAGGAAATATATTTGGACTTATGGCATACAATAGTACATAGAAACTAAATTAAAATTATACAGAGTATTAGTGTGATCGCCTCTCATTCGTTCATCATCAGCATTGTAACGATATTACTTTGGAAATAACTTGTAACAACCTTATGATGCTTAAGTACACTACTTACCAAATCAAGGTGTGACGTTCGATGCAATGATGCCAATAAATCTTCATCGGTTAGAACTACTGAAATAGCTTCATCTGGAACCAAAGATTTCTGTCCCAGAGTTGAAAATGAGCATGACACAATTAACGTAAATAGAACTTCCGGTGAAGAACATTGTAAGGAATTTTCTCAGATATATAGCACTCGTCTTGACGGGCAAAGTAGCGGGTAAAGGGAGTGTTGGTCGTCGGAGGAAATCATGACTGCGTCACATCAGGGAGTGGACCGGGATCGCGAGTGCCGCCCAACTGTACCGCGTCGCAAGAGACCGGCCGAAATATGGTGAACTGACCGCCAGCCTCCGCTAGTCGGAGAGGCATCTTAAGAAGAAGATGCAGCAAATGAATAACCACACTAGAAATTTTAGCACTGTCAGCACTAGTAACCACATCATTTATGTTATATTATATATTTAGTTTTCGATCGTTTTCCTCTTTTTTCGTTTGTTCAACTTTAATTTCTCCATGTGCTGGATCCCCTTGACTGTTTCGTTCAGTTACAGACTTAACTGGTTCTATTCTAACAAAAATGTTATGCTTACAATCATTAATCGTCCGTTGATCATAAAAATCATCATAAGTCATTTCCCGCACTGACGCTTCGTAAAATTGCAATACAGATTATCGAAATTATGATAATGATATATTCATATCCGGTCAGGTCGTGTCGATTGCATCAGCACAAAGGTTGAATCTCATATATAAGGCGCTCCCGCCGCCTCCTATTCACCGGTTACATTTCAAGATGAAGCTGTTGACTTTGATCCTGACCTTCGTAGTTGTGCTGATAGCAGCGGTGGTAAGATATGTATTTTTTTTACAATATTCGATAAGTTGGAGACGTTATTCTGATCGTATGTGATTTCCTTTTTAAGAGATATTCACTGAGAGATGAGATGGTTATATAGGATTTTCCTTTACTAAAATCCTACTTGTTGGATGCTTTGGTGTGTGAAGAGCCTCTTAATCAATCAAGATCTAAAGCACGTTGCACAGAGGCTCCACATGAGTCTTTAGCTAGTCCTTCCTTCATTGTCAGCAGCTGCAGACCATGAAGGAAGGACTAGCTGCTAAACAACCGAGATTGGCCAATCGCTTTAGGCCACTGCTACTTCACGACAACGCAACACCACCACCACCACCACACACTGCACAACAAACAACCATTAAATTAGATCATCTACAATTGGAATGTCTGCGACATCCACCGTACTCCTCGGACCTTGCCCCAACAGATTACCATTTTTTCCGGAATTTGGACAACTTCTTACAAGGAAAAAAATTGAACCCCGATGCAGCAGTCCAAACCGCCTCCAAAGAGTCTATTGATTCTCGCCCCCATGGCTTTGTCAGTAAAGGGATCAATGCACTACCTACGAGATGCCAAAAGTGCATAGATAACAACGCGGTGCATACTTTGTTTAATTACATATATTTTACAAAATAAAATTGACTTAATATTCCTCCCTTACAAAACGCTAATTTCATATGTAAGGAGCTAATATAATAGTAATATCCGGACTGATAAATCCTTCCCCCACTTTTCTTCTTTATCTTCATTAGACCACAATTACTTTTATGCCATAGTCTTCAGAGCCTTTGTAACTTAGTAAAAGATTTTTTTCCGTGCTCGTGTTTAGTACTGTATGAATCCCACTTGTTCCAGAGTGGCATGACTACTGTCCCCAAGAGTGCTGCCCTACATGATGGGAACCAGCAGAAAGCTGCCTGTCATGGAGGACCTGGCGGCGGCGGTCCACCACCACCTCCACCAACAAGTAAGTTGTTCTTTTTCTTAGATTGAAGCAATGATACTGAATACAATAGGTTGTTACTTTCCATTTCGTTTATTCTACAAAACGATCGTGTGAAGATACATGAAGGTCGTCAAAATTTGTAACGGAGATGTGTTCCAGTTAACCAGGTTTCACCGTCCATAATACTGTTGACCTTTTTGTTATAACTAATCCAAATTATTTCTATCTTTTTATTAAATTAGAATTAGATTTGTCTACCAGCCTCCCCGTGAACAACTATTCAATGGATTGTTTTCGCAATTCCAGACAGCACGAGCTAGGTGGCTTCACAGTGACATGACTTCATGACGACTGCTACTGGATTCCGGACAGAATATATAAATTATCATGAGAACAAAGTGTTTTACTTAATTTTTATTTACTTCGTTATTAAATAGCACCAATATCGAAATAATCAAAACAAGTCGGTAAGCCATGAAGAAATAGCTGGTGCACTAGTATAGCTCAGCAGAGGTATCAATCTTGACTTCCTTTATATGCTAAAGGAGTGTTCTGTTGTTAAAACATCATGAGGTTGTCACAATGTAATATTCTTCAAAAAGAAGTACTTCATAAAACGATAGACGTCCCCCCACATAACAGACGAGGAGCCTTAAGCCCGGTGGTGTCTGAAGCAATGCCCCCGGCAGCGCGGGATCGATTGATGTGGAGATTATTGGGGGAGGCCTGTGTCCAATAGTGGACGTCTACCGGCTGATGATGATGATGAATCTTTACTAGCGGAGTATTTACTATACCTATCAATAAATGGAGCGATATAAGAATCACTTTTATCCGCAATGAAAGACGAGTTGGTGATATCATAAATTTAATCATTAATATGGCCGCCGAGTATGATAGTACACGTAACATAGAACAAAAAAAACTTTTCACAACAAAACTTTTGTTTTACCCTATTAACAACACGGAAACAACAATGAGAGTGAATCGTCTGATGGCGCTGGAGCAACGATCTTTATATATTCGATTGGTGTACATGAAAACATAATGTTGTCTGAGATGAAAACCGCACTCTACGTGATGATGATAAACAACTAACTATTACTTGATCATGTTTTCAAAAATCTTCATCTGATTGAAGTGAGCCAGTGGAAAAATCTTCAAACGCACCACTGCAAGGTGGGACAACGCAAAATTCCTCAACTCCGATGATATTTCTCTCATCATTAAAACATCATTAAAATCTCCATTGCACTATCAAGTTGTTTTGTTTTTCATCATTTTGATCACACTTTTAATATTGAAATGTCATGATGACCACACTCGCTTAACTGGTAACATTAACTTCAGTGAATCCCACTTCGTAACCTTTAGTGTCCTCCGGTCCAGTGAGCTACAATATACATCAGCGGAAACGTACCTGTAGCCTTTACTTGTATTATTGTAATAGTACATTACTTGTATATATCCGGGAATGGACTGGCATATCCGCGGCGTCCGAATTGTTCCGCCGGACCTGACGCAGGAAGTACTGCACCACCCTGATCGACAACCTTCACTAGTTGGAGTGGCACTTTGAGAAGAAGATATTACTTCTTATTTAACCACTTCCTCATCAGTAAAACGGTGTTACTGAAGAATATGAGTTAATCCTTATAAAAGTTAAAGCTGATAGTTATTCATAGATTACTGAGTTAAAATTCTATGTAAGTATTTCAACGATTAAAAATTTAGGTGATATTCTAGAAGTTCAGACCAGGTGCTAGATTACTATATTTTTTAATGTATGAGTTTCTGTTACAAAACAGGAAGTTAATAATAATACAGGACAGCTAGCTAGGTAACAGCTTTGTAACACTGCTTGAACAAATTGCTGAAGCCGTAACAATTAGAGTAGGTTACGGAGTTATAAAAAGAGCTATTACTTTAGTAACGATCTTCTAAATAAGATTATCTCTGTTATTCTGTAAATTATATAATAAATCTGATGATGATGATGATCAAGATGTTTCTGGCGTTAACGCGGACGATGTGATTGCACGAAGGTCAGACGATAAGTCACTTCTTGAAATAATGTTAGCAGTAATCGAGTGCAGCGCTATTGTCTCTTAGTCTTTACTGTGTTGTGCTACAGTCCGATCTCTTGCAGCTCCTGCAGGTGCTGGCGCTCCTCCTCCTCCCTCTGCAGCGCCTCCCTCTCGGCGGCGATGCGCGCGTGCTGCTCGGCGATCACGCGGAAGAGTTGCGCGTGCTTCGCCGCAGCAGCCGCGACCGCTTCCGTCTGCCGAGGTCCAGAATATTCGATGCCTAGAATTTTTAACATAAACATTTGAAATAGTTTATTTACATATTAGCCAGCCTTGTAGTGAGTAACCCAACTGCGGCACCAGCGAGTGTTGTTTACATAACATTGCGTAAAAAGTTGAATGTTTATCTGGCAAGCAATAGGTGTGACGTACTGCTTAAAATGATTACACAGCATCATACACTGCTCATCATCATAAAAGCGATACATCGCACGCAAGCAATAATTCCACTGACTCCATTCTTATCGTGTCGTATTGGCGGTGCTCAATAGTTTACCTAACACGTCTGCAGGTGCTGCCCACACACGGACGCACATGAATGGGAATGGGGGGACCTGGTTATATTTCGTGCTTCTATATCAAATAGACTTACTCTCTGGGTGGGCGTGCTGTTCAGCTATTTTGGCGTACAGTTGGAAGTGACGGTCTTTGGCCTGGGCCACGGATTCAGAGTCGGAAGGATGTTCAGGCGGCACCTCGCTGAGGACGGGGTGGAAGCCTTCCCTGTCCGCTACGTATTCGACAGTTCGGACTTTCTGTCGCGGGTCCACGTAGGAGAAAGATCCTGGAATTTCGAATTACCGATAGGTTACATATCTCGACTTTTGTTTCTTATATAAAATTACTGAAAAACATCTGTAACGCAGAAGACCAGCAAAGATTATCATTTTTGACACTGAATCTGAACCGAGCAACTACTGCACTCTCTTCTACCACCGTTTAAAAAAGTTATGGAGTAATTACCTTTGACCACTCCACTGCCATCGCTAACTTCCGAATGTTGTCTGTCGGCGTGACCAGGGAACCTTCCGGCTGTGTAGGAGAAAGAGTACGGCTTCGGCGGCGGCGGCTCAGTGCTGGGTTCTTCTACAATGTGGGACACATCGCAACTGGTCAGCGCCACCGTTGCAAGAAGGAGTAAGAGCTTGTGGCACAGCATCTGTGGAAAACGTGTTTTAATTAATTAATTTATAACCGACAACCATTGGATTCATTAATATTCAGGAAATTTGTTTCTTTTCTTTCCTTGGTATCAAGGTCAGCGGATGACTGCGATCCTGATGTTAAGTGGTGCTGTTATCTATGGTGGTAAGGCACACTGACGTAATTATCATATTAGTTCTTAAAAGTTATTGTAAGTAAAATTTAATTAAGAATATTAGTTAAGAATGAATATTTGGAATATGAATAAAATAGACGATCCGGGGAGGGTAACGTTCAAGGGTGGAAGTTTATCAGATGATGATAATGATGAAGCGATTGATGATAAATCAACGTCTGTGGAATAGGTTATCAGGTAAAAACCTTGGTCACAGATAAACTATAATTTAAAGTAGTATGGTTTAAGGAAAAACATATACTCGTATTTATAGTTTAGAACAACAATTTATTATCTGATGTTGAGCGCCTGGTAGTCATTATAGCTTTTAGAGTTCATCTCAAGCTGGGCTCGTGGACCCGGTTCCACGGCTTGTTAAGGATAATACTAAAACTAAAATTTCTAAGCTTTTGTTGCTCTCACAAATAAATTTAATTTGGAGAGTTTCTTTGCTGGTGGGAATTATTATTGATGAATAGCTGAGGGTATACGGCAGATCTTTTGTTTGATAAAAGATAGAGACAGTTTGATATTATTTAAGGGCAAGTCTTTCAACTTAAGAGAAACGCTTTAGCACCCCTTTGCAATAATATAATATATTATAAATAAGGACGAGCAGTCCGAGTTCAAGTGTTGTAGAATGTAATAACGTTATTTAATTTTGAATATCAAGGAAAGATAATCAAGTATGATAATTGTATGCGAGAGTTCATCTCATATTTAACCTTTAACGCTTCGGTTTTTTTCTCGCCTCGTGGAGTGACCGATACCGGATCTACTTCGTAGTCTGCTTCTCGTTACGTTTACGTATTTTTATTGGTGATGTTGGTCTTTAAGGACAAAACAAATTTATTAGTTTTTTTATTTTTGTAGTATCACGTTGAAAGTATTGGCAATCCTTTTATATTTTGGAATGTTGAAAATCTTGTTTATGCGCATGCGCAATTAATGTTTCTAGAGCAAGGCGGTTTGTGTAGTTTGAGAAAACGATTTTAATCAAAATTCGAAATATTGTTTAGGGATGTAAAATTATATGTATGAGAAAAACGCTATAAATGCAAAGAAGAATAGATACTTCTCTATTCTTCTAATGTCGTGAAGTTTGATCCAAACGGTACAAGGCTGAAGTGATTGGTTGTAGTCGATAGGAGGTTACAACTATAGAATAGGATACCTATTATTAACACTAGCCTCTAATCGAATAACATCGGAGGACTTTAAGTACTTCTAGTAAATATGAAGTAGTTATAATTACTCTGTAAGTTAGAAGACAGCCTCATGTTTGGAACTTATTATATCAAACCTTTGTGCTTAGAAACTGCTAGGGAACATGAACGTATGCAAATATTAAATAAGTGCAAATAAAAAGCATCGCCATTGGTCACAAGTCTTGGAGCTTTTGCAATCAGTTCAAGTTTAAAAATGCACGGAAGATTTTTTTTATATGACAAACCGAGAAGCTAAGCGAGGTATTCACTTAATGGTAAGTGATACGCCTGCCCGTCGTCGTGAGATATAAGACTATCAGAACTCAAGTAATTTCACTGGCTACATCGCCTTTCAAACCGGAACACAGTAATGTTTGCACGCTTCTGTTTATGGGCTGGGATAGGAGCTGCGGTGGTGCCTAGCTGGACGGTCTCCGGCCACAGAGACCTACCACCAGTAAATATATGTCGGTTTAATGAACAAGGCCTTAAGGCATCAATACCAATGACACTGTACTAGGCCGCATGTGTTTATCTTTAACAGTCTTTCGTTAAATACTTTGTTAAATACTGTTTTTTTTTTAATTAAACAGATCAATGCTTACCACGATCTCACCTTGTGTTGGGTGATATACTTTGTGGCAGTAAAAAAGCATTACCGTAGTAACAGCCTATTGACTCCTTTCTTGATAACGTGGTTATATTTGTACGGGAATTCTCACGCTAGTAAGCTGTTCAACTCCTTTACTCATATAAGGAGGGGATGAATCTCTCTGATCGCAAGATCTCCCTTTTAACATAGATATATGTGTTAAAGGCATGAATATTTTCAACAAATGAAGATAAACAAACAATGTCGCGATATTTAGCAAGTGTTAGGAATGTGCGAGACGCGTCTCGGTGCTCGTTGTTTGACCTTTTCACTGTTTGCGTCACGGAGGCGCCGCAGCCGGATCCCCTCCCTCCGACCCCCACCAAAACAGGTATTAGAATATATTAAACAATTGAAACTTTGCGTCGTTCGGACTAAATGGCGAATTTTCGATGTTTGCACCAGGCTTCGATTCCCCAAAATTCTCCATTCACCATTAAGTTCATTAAAGGTTTACTAAACTAACAAACAATTTATTATATGAATATTAAACTACCTTCTTCGCAACAGGAAGTGCAGTTAGGTAGAATGATTGATTGAAGAGCGTCCAAAATAGTCACGGTATAGTTACCATTAACATTACCACATTAATGCTCACGTAAACGACTCCATGTACTCACAAATGTATGATCTAATCGTGGACACTGTACTGGTAAATGCAATAGAAGTGGTTCTTACTATATATGTAATTAATATTTTATTAACATCGTTTACCCCCCATATAAATAAATAATTAAATAAATTAACAAAGAAATCAATGAGAAGGAAAAAACTTAAACAGCGAGGGTCGAAGCCTTTCGGAAGACAGAGGCGAAGGAAAATGAAACTTGTATTCTAAAGACTTCTAGTAGTTACTATTAAAAAATGTATAAGTATTACAGTGTGTAATTATTTATACCTATATATAATGAAAATAGGGTTTGTTTGTTCGCCAATCACGTGAAAACCAGTGAACGTATCGACACGGCAACGTGAGCATACCACGCGAAATGATATGTAGAAGGTTATATGATATTTATTATTTGCATTTAATAGATCCTTTATCATTTTATTTCTAATTAACCGTTACAAATATTTTGATTTCGTTTTATTTATGCGGTTGTTATGGTAACGGTTGCTATAGATTGTTGTTTGCGGTGTAATTCTATCTTACGGCCAGCAAACCGGCCGGGGAACAGCTAGTTGTTTCATAAATGTATTGTTTATAAAGTTTTAGTATTGAGAATGAAGACTATTATTATTTATCATATAACGACGCAGTAACGGACGCGGTGCGCGCGCGCAGGGCTGCCGGCGGCGCTTGCGCATCCTGTTTGTATTTTCCCCGATCGCACTAATATCAATAAAACTCATCTGTCCGTTCGCTTTACCAGCCGCCCGCACGAGCGCCGAGGCCCGAGATGAGATCATTCGTGTCATAAAAGTGCTATTTTCGCTTTGCTCCTATCACGACTGCGGTTACACTTAGCATATAATATGTTTTATCTTACATCTTTATATTGTACGCTTTACTGAAATGGATGTTTATGTTTACGAGATGACTTAACTCCGAAACATCCGGTAGCACGACGCTGTAAGCGATGGCGGTCCCGGATGTTTTCTACAACCTTCTCAAGGCTTCGCTATAAAGCATTAACAGATCACAAGTTTAATGTCCATTCCTACATGGCCTATCATCAAATTAGTGAAATTACTAGAATTATTAAACGTTCTGTGCGGACGATGTTCTACTCTAAATACTTTCTTACTAGAGCTTAATTTCTGGCGCGATGATCTAACACAGTCGAGGTACACTAGTATAATGATAAGTTAATTTTTAGTCAGCATCATTCACCACCAAGCAGCTTTGTTGTATAATTAAAATGATTCTACATCAGCCGATAGACGTCCACTGCTGGACATAGGCCTCCCCTAAAGATCTCCGTTTGTAAGGGTTCATATGACGAGATTTGGGCTAATTCCCACCACGCTGCCCCAATGCGGGTTGGTTGCAGCCAGAGCCTCGTTCTTTGATTAGCAGGGTGCACCACGATCAGGTGTGGTTGGCCAATTTAACTAGCTACCTTGTACCGGGGCGGCGGAGATAAGTAGCTGCGGTGGAGGCAAGACGGTCCCCAGCAACAGATCTACCAGCAGACATTGTTGCAATATGATTTATTACAACGACCAGCAGCAGTACGCAAAGTAACCGTGTCGCGGTTTGGCAACAGCTGAGACATCGGCTAAAACTTAAGGCACTGGTCCATTGCGGCCGAATGTGCGTATTCACTTGCAACAGCCTCCCGCGCAGCAGCCTTATTCCGATCCGATACTACATAGCGTTGGTTACTCAATAGAATATCTCGAAACTACCGATAGAACTGCACGAGGTTGTATTATTTATATATATGCATGAACGTGTGTTTTATGTACATATACATATAAATAAATAAATAAATAAATAAATATGTTGTTACTAATTAAATAATACCAATATAGTTTGTCAGCAGTTATCCCACCTACCGCAACATCTCATCTCACCGATGGTTGGCTGTCACCTTGCTATAAGATTTTACAACTAACAAGAGAAAAAAAGTAGTATGATAACTTAGAATCGGTGTAATAATTACTTAAAAAAGAATATTAAACAGTTTTTACATTTATAAGATAAAGAGTCCATCTCAAGTAATTGCGAGTTCGTACGACGTAAACCTGTTATTGCACTTTATATAGATATGTTTGCGTTCACTTGCCCGTATAGAACTGAACCCTTCTTAGTGCTAAATACAGAAGTCTACATCGCGATGCAATAATTATAATTTAATATCATCTATTAATCAATGTAAACAATTTAAAAACTGTTTGTTCCATGTCACCGTCTTTGACATCACTTGAGAAGGAACCTTTTGCGCAGCCTCCTACGTCTACATCCGGTATTTACACCGGGGTTTAAAAAAGTTATAAAGTCTCATCGCGTGATCTTACTTATAATTTAATAACAAAAATTATTAATACATCTGTATTAATATCTATAATAATAATAGCTGATCCTTTGTAATATAGAATTAGATTTGAAATTTGTATGAAATATTCCCATCCGGCGGCTAGCCGCCGCCTCTTCCGTTCCATTCTCTTTACTAACATCCTCTAATTCTACTGGGGAAGGAATTTTATAAAATCAAAGTTTCAAACTTTTTAAACGACAAAATAAATATCTCTACCAAAATGTGAGAGTGTTTATGTGTAATAGTTTGGGAGATCTCGTGATGAGTGTATGTAACCACTCGTATCGCTGCTACCCTAGAGAAATGTATACGCGGGGAATGACGCGAGTAATGGACGATATCGCAACTGAATCGTATTACGTTCGCGTCGCCGGTCAAGAGTAAGTCACGGCCGGTGTCCGATGAAAGTGACAGTGCTCCAGTGGCTGAGGTCAAGGTGGCGCCGGAGGGGGACCCGCGCCCGTAATGTCATTTTTGGAGCAACGCTTACGTGTATGAGAACTTAACCCTCGCTGCTCGGCAGACGAGGCGAGAGCAGAGCCACTGCTATAATATACTCGCATAATAAGGGCTTTACCACATCCCATTGAATCGCCGATCAGACCGGAACACTATTTATACGTAATGATTACTGGTAATATTACCGTAGTTGTTATGGTCATAACTCACACACAAACACGCACTTATTTCCCCCGTTTTTAGAATATATTCACAGCATCCTCTCTCTATAAAAGTAATACGAGAATATATACTACGTATGTACATCTTAATATTTACATACATATATATAAGAGACTTGAAATTTAGTAGGAATATTCCTTTTGCCGCGTATCGGGAAGCTGAAAACGGGTTTTATGAAATGTTACCCCCAAAAGGGTGTTAATAACGGGTAGGCTCCAAAGGAGCTGCGGGTTGCGCCGGGCAGGAATATTTCAGACCAATTTTAAGTATAATCCTATATTCCGATCTGCTCGGGGGGGGGGGGGTGTGTGTAACTGCTGCTAGATAACAAATTTAACATTTGTAACCCTTGTCATTGGTTTAGACCTGTACATAACTTTATGTTTATCTCTGTGATGCAAGATGTTAAAAAAAATTGCGTTCAACTTTAAAAAATAACGAGCGACGGAGGCTGTATTGCGTTATTGTAATTAAATTTACGAAATGAATGTAATAAAAGATTATAGCTCTGTAAGCAGAGTGGCGCCTGTTGCTTAGTGCCTTTAGTCCCTAAGTTGGTCATAAAGCTCTGCACCGGATACATCAGTTTTAAAATATTGTAGCTCTCAATTAAAAACGGCAGCGGTGATTTTCAGTTAAAGCCTGTTACATAATATTTACATAAAATACATTACATAATTAAGTTACATTAACATTAAAAGACAATACTTCTCAAGTATATGATAACTAAGGCATTAAGTAAAAAATTCATGATCTGCCAGTATGACTGTAGTAGGTTGATGTTCAGATATGAAATATTTACAGGATGTTACAACTTTATATAACTTACGGATTTGTGAAGTCACTACTCGAGAAAATAAAGGTGGTTTATTTGCTCTCCGTGACACAGTTCATGATGATGAATTAGCAATGATCATATACTTGTTACATACAATGCCATTGATGGCACCGATGAATATCACGCAATAGGCGGTGATAGATATAAGCGAAGAATGAAAACGCAAGGTGGGCTCGCCCACTACGAAATAGTTAATCTTTGACGCCCACGCAAAGTGTACATCCCGGAAATATGAATACTAACTAATTCTACTAACAAACATCATTTGGTACAGTGAATACGCTGTTAGTGTCTGCCGAGACAAGCTAACTAATTTCGTTTAAACAATTCGACGACAGGAGCAGCAAGTTCATCTGACGGTAAATGATTCGCCTCCACCTAATGCTGCAAGTGAGGATGTTCACACAGCAACTCATTGCAGTCTACGCTGCGAGACGTAAGGAGTTCAATTTCATTATTCAGTTTCGCGCTAGTACTTGACGGCAGCTTAGTCTATTAAGATCTTTCTAGAAGTTATCCAGGCAACAGATGATCAAATTATTGCGTAGGTTGGTGTCACTATTAGAAGGAAGTTTTACCTATTGACATTACCGCGGTAACAAGACGATTCATTCCCTGATATTATAAATAAGTTTAAACTACTTTCACGTAAACAATTCGGTAATAATCCTGTCATGAGAACTAAAAACAATAAAATCACTTAAAGGTAGTAAACGTCGCTTTAAACAAGTAAGTTATACTTTAAATTTGTGGTCGCACGAGTGGCTTTTACGTTTCCGAGTATTAAATTTAGTATTGGGGAAAAAATGCAAGGTTGTATTGTACAGTAGATCGCTTCCGGTGTTTGCAAAATATCCGAAGGTAAGCGGATCGAAGGCAATGTGGGTAAAGCAATTCCTCGTTCTCGTTACCGATTACAGTTTGTTCTCTTGTTTCTAGATATGTTTCCTGTTTCGATGCACTGCACCACATTGCGCTCGTTGCCTTGAGACGTAAGATGTCGAGTGGTCGTTACCCCAATAATTACACTTGGAACATCGCTTTTCAAACCAGAGCACAGTAATGTTTGCATACTATTGTTTAGCGTAAGAAATAGGAGCTGCAGTAGTATCCACCTAGACGGTCTCCTGTAACGGAGACCTACTATCAGTTTCATACATACACATACATCACGCCTCGTTCCCAGTGGGGTAGGCAGAGACCACCTCTCTCCACTTGCTACGATCCTGACACACCTCTCCCGCTTCCTCCACTTTCAAGAGCGTCTTCATGCATGCTCGTTTGGTTAGGAGTGCTCTTGACCCGGCCCTTATTTAGGACATCATCAATTTGACCGACATATGTCCGTCTAGGTCGACCTGCACCGATTCTTATAATCATTCTTACCTTGTGTACTTCTTTCGTTAATCTTCTTTCATCCATACTTTCTACATGGCTGAACCATGGTTCGGTTATCAGTTTCATTAACATAAATTCCAAAAAAGTTGTAGTTACATTGCACAAAGCTTATTGTTTATAAAGTTCACAACTAGATCAATGCAGTAGTGTAAATTTCATCATAAACCCATTATCCTTAAACGAGATTGATTAATATTTAATAATATTAAGTTAATTAATTACAAAGGATATAAACAATGAATGTTTTGTTTAATTATAATACATATTTAGAGATAAAAATCTCCAGAACTGGAAAACAACACAAAAGATTGTTCTGACAGTTTCTTTATTGTGTATGCTTTATATTATAAACAACCATTTGTTAAATAATAAAAAAATTGTATCTTAATTACTTAGAAATAAATATAATACTACAGACGAATAAAGCTCGGCATTAGCGGTATGGTAACTTAGTCGTGATGGATGATAAACTTATTTAAATGATGTTAGTATCTGGTACGACTGCGGGACGCTTGACGATGTACCGACCGGCGGAGCTGGAGAGACAAGAATTACGAATTAACCAGTTAGCAATGTTTAAGTGTAAAGTTGCAAAACTTCGGACTACATTTGGTTTAGTCGTCGGGCATGAACTACGGCGGCTGAATAATCAATTGGACGGAGGGAGGGACGGAGGGAGGCGGGCATTCGCGTCGCGTTTCCTCCATGTGGTTATTATTCAGCGGCCACACAGCGCGGGATCTATCGGGGACACAAATCGCAGTTAAGCATTTGCCGTGACCGGGAAGCATCGCTCTAATGTGGAGCAACCGGCGACGCGGACGCATCGGCGCACAGGCGCAGTTACTGCGCTGTTGCAACAATCTGCAACGTCTCAGGCGGTTGGCTTTGATTTCTCTTCTTTCTTTCAAACTGACAGCGAGCAGGAATTCGACCGCAGCAATTACTAAAGACGTCAATAAATTAAAAATGTACAGAATTAATCAATTCAAACATGTCATCAATTTGACCGGAAATTAACTAGTGATGTGATAGTATCGACAACCGACTGAAGGTTGTTTATATTGTAAGGATGTTTAACAATATGTAATATTTACCGCCAATTATATGGTTAATGGTGTAGTTAATAATGTAGACATTACCGCGTGTTATGTTCAAGATAGATCCAAGAATTATTCAAGGACGAATGCGAGGAGCTGGTGGTACGTTCAAAATATTTAAAAACCGATAATCGAGTGTTGGCGCTAATTTAATGTCACGATTAAAACGCGTTGCGCAGTAACCGCTCCACTTTGTTATTATTGTCATCAAATGCCTGAAGCTGGCCGAGTTCCACTGACCAAAATATTCATCATTCAACGTATTATTTAAACTAGTTATGGTCCTTGTCCTTATCCGACTTATCGTCCAACATTCTATAATTAAAGGATAATAAAAGTCTTAATAGCTTAAACAATTAAAATGTGTTTCTATGGTCAAAGACACGTCTACAAATTTAACTAATTGGCAGTTAGACTTGCTTGGGATAAGTAATCCTGACTTGATTCTGAAGCCATACATAGTAAAATTATTATAGTGGGCGTGTTCTAAAACCTATAGACTAGCTGACCAATATATATATAATAGCTTACTGTGTTCTTATGACGTCATCCAGGACGTACACTTCACCATTTATCTGATTGTATTAACATGTAAAATTGATGTCCAGTATCGACCTATCTTAGATTAAGAAAGTGATCATGATAGAAGCGTGTTAGAGCACATCTCGTAACACGCCGGAGTGACGTTGCTCCATCACGTTGACCAACGTGTTGCGTTACAGCATCAGCGTCGTGCAAGAATTCATTTCACTTGCACTATCTATTTGCGATTATCTTCACCCTTATTTATTGTTACATTTTAAATCCAAATATTATAAAAGGGTTTACATTATTTTCGCGTGTTTCTCTTTAATTCGGGGGTCGATCAAATGAACCCTACTAAAGTGGAGTTTGTTCTCGTCGTTATGGGTATACCACTCATGCCGCACAAAGTAGCCGCTTGAGCAGTATCACAAGCGTGTTTCAAATTCCACGTCACATTAGACCTTCAAAATTTAATGACCTAGAAATGATTAGGGACTCTCCGTCTACCTGATTTAAGTCTTATTTTTTTTAATGCAATATTTACCTCGCCTTGATACGTTTTATGTAAATTAAGACTGCGCAGCGGGCTCGGGCCTGGCCTGGCCTGGCCTGGCCTTCGCAGGCGGCCAAACGCTAGTAAAGATATATGATTTTAACAGTCAAAAGGTCAGATCGGTTACGTTATATACACGAAAGCATTGAACGGGCGTGTTTATCAAATACATGTGTGAATACTTAATTATAATCTAGAACAATTTACCTGTGCCGATTTAGTGAAGTATCCCCGACTGCCGAAGAACTGAGCTGGTTTCGTGGCAACAGCCATCGAGACTCTTTACAGAATCGTAAATAATTCACATTTTCTAATGTAAGTAGTCAAATGTTATCGGTTGTAAGAGACCGTCTTGATATCTAATCTACCAGCACAGCTCTTATTACTTTTTTTTGTTCTACCAACCGGCGAGACGAGCGGAACGTTCACCTGATGGTAAGTGATACGCCTGTCCATAACAACGTGGCGCTAGTACTGCTGCCAACCGGCAGTATGCAAACGTTACTGTGTTCCAGTTTGAAGCGCGCTATAGTTAATAAAATGATTGGAGTAACGAGATTTAACATCTTTCACATCAATGCAACTGTTTATTACATCAACTTAACTAGCTACCTTGTTACGAGCAGTACCGTCAAGTTAATATCTCGTCACTTTATGGAATAAAAAAGTATTTAAGTCCGCAATTAATAGTCATATTTAGTCAGTTGATTCAGCCTTTTTAATATTCCAGGCGTTCTCTTTCAAGGACAGAGTCAAGGTCATATATCTACGAAAATTGTTCTTACGTGTCAGTATCATTGAGGATCGGCTGGCACTTCGTCAAGTCGCTATCACAGTTTTACTTATTTAGAGATTTGTATAACTTCAAGTTGCGTGGGGAAATACGTTTTCGATAGATAATATTTGAAAAACGACCTTGGTGTAGGTGAATGTGCGAAATGAACCTTTTCGCTTACTGCTTGCTTACTGCAGTACACAAATAACGGAAACTAAACTCTATAGATTATGACTTAGATGAGATTGTCCAATTTATTTGTGAATTGCATTACACCTGTCGCGCTGTTCTGGTGCTGATGACCCGATTTACTTTCTTCCGATTGACCAGTGCGGAGTATTCGTGTTTTGCAACTAAGTTACTGTTGTGTAAATGTAAAAAGATTATCTTTTCCAATTAGTATATGTGAAAACTTTGAGAATGTATATCCAAAATTAACCAACAATAGTTTTATAAATTCAGAAAATATATAGATTTAACTTGTCGATTGCTATAGTAATCGAATCTAGCGAGTTAAATTGTTTGATTAAGTGAAAAATTAATAATAATTGGTATAATTTATACGCTTACGTTTACATTTTCACATGACATAAAATCAGATAGAAGTCTTAAAATAAAAAATTTATATTCATATAGATTTCGAAATAATCATATAAACTGGTTAAATATTTCATTTGGTTAGTAGACAGGATCATCTCTGTCAATAAATGTTCATTGACAAGATAATTAATTTATGTAAATGACAATTTATTTTTTATAATTGATTACATAAGAACATTACTATAAAACCTCATAGTGTATATTTATACATATTTACATGTTTTCTCAGACGAGATTTTAGCTTGTGAAATATTCATATAACTTCTCTAAGTCACTTTTAAGCGATCACAAGAATGCGTCAATTTGCATTAAAAAGACATCAACGCTTGCACTTCAATGGTTAAGCACTGGATTCAACTTCCTTTCTTTTCAAATATTACTTTGCTAATAATATTTTATTTTAAACATATCAACTATGCTACCATAGCAACATCATTATCATCATTAACTCATTATCACTAAAAATCTCTGCACCAACTTACATCAACACATAACATTTAATGTTGAATGACAAATGTCATAAAAAAAAAATCTCAAGTTAACATAGCTTTTTTAGCTTTAAATGTACAACATTAGATAAAATCATTTATTTATTTAAAGGACTTCGTTATTGAATTAGCACGTCTGGACTTCTTTATTATAATGTTGTGTTGATGTAAGTTGGTGCAGAGATTTTCATAAAAACTTTCTTTACTTGTGTATCTATCGAGCATAAGCTTTGCTTAATGTAGTTGATACACAAGTAAAGAAAATTTAAGTTTTCATGAAATTGATGATAAAAGTAGAAACTATTGTACGCAATCGAAATTGACGCAAATATTAGTTACGTATGTCTTTTTCCAAGTTTCTTTCAAACAGATATCCGCATTCAACAACTGGTTTTCGCGTACTCTTAATATGAATAGTTAAGATATTCCACATTTTAACGATTAATCCATACACAAATTTCTAATTTGGCTATTAATTTATTTTATTATCGTAGAGCAGAAATTTATTGCGTTTATTAAAACTTTTAAATATACTTTATAAGTAATTATCATGATTATATCGACAATATTGTATTTAATAAAAAAATAGGCAACTTAATGTTCCCAATATTGGGAGTGGGATTCACAAGGAAAGATTGAAGGATTTTTATTCGCCGTGCTAACTAAATGTCGATTGTGTGATGAAAAAAAAATTCAAAAGATTTTTGTATTACTTCTATAAGCTATAAGCACTTAAATAAGTAAAATGTATTGATAATTACCTTAACAGTTGTGCGCGTTCAGTTATGTACAGTTAGCGGCACAAGTGCGCGTGTCACTGAGCGTGTGTCGTGCGGCTGCGCGCTGCCGGCCGTCGCACTGCGCCGCGCTCACTGGCGGCGCCCCAAGGTGAGCGCGCCGCCGCCGCCCCGACCAACGGACGCTCGAGACGTTCACACGAGCACGCGAGCACACGAGCATACGTGGACACGAGCACACGCTGCCCGTGCTGCCGCCAACGCTTCTTCAATACATTACACCATTACACTCATACGTGCTTTCATTACGTACGAAAAACAAGCGACGTCGCCTGATGATACGCGGTACGTCCACCTTCACTCGTAACAATGCTGTGATATCAAAAGTAGATCTCTGCTGCCGGAAACCGTCTAGGTACCACCGCAGCGCCTAGCTATTACAACCGACCGACAGTAATGTGCAAACATATGTGTTCCAGTTGTCAGTGAAGAGCGCTGTAGCTATTAAGATTACTGGGATAATGAGATTTAATATCTTGTGTCAAGGCGACCAGCGCGAGGCGGTGTATCATCGTTACCAAAGCCACAATCTTATGGTCTGGCGTATCATTTAGAAAAAGAAGAATGACATACATTACACCGATGATCATCATTAAACGCCGAAGACGAGCGAGACCTACACCTGAAGGTAGTTGATACATTTGCCCATAAAGTGCTGTTAGTTAATAAGATACACAACATTGTGATCTTCGTTATAAGACATGTTAAATCTCGTTATCGCAGTAATTTTACTAATCACAACACCCTTTTAACTAGAACACAGTAATGTTTGCACAGTACTGTGTGTCGGCTGCAATGTATTGCAATATCGTAGGCCTATGTCCGGCAGCGGACGTTTACCGGCTTATGATGATTACTATTGTAATATTGAGTATTAATTGTAGTATACTTTACGTAACTTAACAATGGAAGCTAAATGTAGTGTAATGTAAAATGTAATTTCGTTGTTAGAAATAATTTTCATTTGGATCCGTTTAACGTTATTACTAATGTAGTCTAATTACTGTGTTATGAAAATTCTAGCCATATAAAGCATCAATTTGTGTTGAAAACTAAGTTTTTTAATACTTAACTAAGTATAGAAGATTTAGGTTTCAGCTCTGCTCCAAAAATATTTGTATGACGAGGAGGGAAAAGAAAGTGAAACTGAAACTAAGTGGAAGTACTCTCCAACATTGAAGGTTTTTGTCATTCTCATCACATTTGGCTTACAAGCTGGGCGGTGTAGTATGGGTTGTAAGAGTGAAAATTTACTGCCTGCTCCTACAGACGTCACTTATAGTAGTGATGTGCTTACCAGCAGTGGAAGACGTACAACCACGTGCCAGATGCACGCGATAAAGCAATAACGATCGTGTCCTCGGATATACTATTTTTTCTTTTATACTACTTACTGCTGTATCTTATTAAATACGATGATTATACATTATGAGCTGTGACGTGAGTAGAGACTGGACCAGATCTAAACTGAAGGCAGCCCAGATATAATTTAGTTAAGTTACCCTCCCAGGGTAGGCCCTATCTAACTGGTTTAAAATTCACAGTCGCTTTCTGCTATCCGAGACTATTGTTTACAAATAAATTTTATATAGTTTAAATCAGCGCCATCTAGGGACGGCTGGTGCTATTATTATGGTAAATCGATATAATTTAACGGCATCTAGACGTAGACTAGGTTATGTTATAATTGCGCCCTATCTGCGCTGTTACTCGAAACTAATATTTCGAGTTTTTTTAATAGACAGTTAACTATCATTTAACAATTATTTCAATTATTTAAGTAAATACCTTAAGGAGGTAAAAACATGACACATTTCCAATATAACCTTCCATATTTTTCTTTGTGTGACCCCTAAATCGAACCAGGGTCCTGCCCTGCCTACTACGAGGCAAGCGTTGCAGAGGGATATTAAGCGCCGCACGGAGCGCCGCACGGAGCGCCGCACGCAGCTCCGCACGGAGCGCCGCACGCAGCTCCGCACGGAGCGCCGCACGCAGCTCCGCACGGAGCGCCGCACGCAGCTCCGCACGGAGCGCCGCACGCAGCTCCGCACGGAGCGCCGCACGCAGCTCCGCACGGAGCGCCGCACGGAGCGCCGCACGGAGCGCCGCACGCAGCTCCGCACGGAGCGCCGCACGGAGCGCCGCACGCAGCTCCGCACGGAGCGCCGCACGCAGCGCCGCACGGAGCGCCGCACGCAGCTCCGCACGGAGCGCCGCACGCAGCTCCGCACGGAGCGCCGCACGCAGCTCCGCACGGAGCGCCGCACGCAGCTCCGCACGGAGCGCCGCACGCAGCTCCGCACGGAGCGCCGCACGCAGCTCCGCACGGAGCGCCGCACGCAGCTCCGCACGGAGCGCCGCACGCAGCTCCGCACGGAGCGCCGCACGCAGCTCCGCACGGAGCGCCGCACGCAGCTCCGCACGGAGCGCCGCACGCAGCTCCGCACGGAGCGCCGCACGCAGCGCCGCACGGAGCGCCGCACGCAGCTCCGCACGGAGCGCCGCACGCAGCGCCGCACGGAGCGCCGCACGCAGCTCCGCACGCAGCTCCGCACGGAGCGCCGCACGGAGCGCCGCACGCAGCTCCGCACGGAGCGCCGCACGGAGCGCCGCACGCAGCTCCGCACGGAGCGCCGCACGCAGCTCCGCACGGAGCGCCGCACGCAGCTCCGCACGGAGCGCCGCACGCAGCGCCGCACGGAGCGCCGCACGCAGCTCCGCACGGAGCGCCGCACGCAGCTCCGCACGGAGCGCCGCACGGAGCGCCGCACGCAGCTCCGCACGGAGCGCCGCACGCAGCTCCGCACGGAGCGCCGCACGCAGCTCCGCACGGAGCGCCGCACGCAGCTCCGCACGGAGCGCCGCACGCAGCTCCGCACGGAGCGCCGCACGCAGCTCCGCACGGAGCGCCGCACGCAGCTCCGCACGGAGCGCCGCACGGAGCGCCGCACGCAGCTCCGCACGGAGCGCCGCACGCAGCGCCGCACGGAGCGCCGCACGCAGCTCCGCACGGAGCGCCGCACGCAGCTCCGCACGGAGCGCCGCACGCAGCTCCGCACGGAGCGCCGCACGCAGCTCCGCACGGAGCGCCGCACGCAGCTCCGCACGGAGCGCCGCACGCAGCTCCGCACGGAGCGCCGCACGCAGCTCCGCACGGAGCGCCGCACGCAGCTCCGCACGGAGCGCCGCACGCAGCTCCGCACGGAGCGCCGCACGCAGCTCCGCACGGAGCGCCGCACGCAGCTCCGCACGGAGCGCCGCACGCAGCTCCGCACGGAGCGCCGCACGCAGCTCCGCACGGAGCGCCGCACGCAGCTCCGCACGGAGCGCCGCACGCAGCTCCGCACGGAGCGCCGCACGCAGCTCCGCACGGAGCGCCGCACGCAGCTCCGCACGGAGCGCCGCACGCAGCTCCGCACGGAGCGCCGCACGGAGCGCCGCACGCAGCTCCGCACGGAGCGCCGCACGCAGCGCCGCACGGAGCGCCGCACGCAGCTCCGCACGGAGCGCCGCACGGAGCGCCGCACGGAGCGCCGCACGCAGCTCCGCACGGAGCGCCGCACGCAGCTCCGCACGGAGCGCCGCACGGAGCGCCGCACGCAGCTCCGCACGCAGCTCCGCACGGAGCGCCGCACGCAGCTCCGCACGGAGCGCCGCACGCAGCTCCGCACGCAGCGCCGCACGCAGCGCCGCACGGAGCGCCGCACGGAGCGCCGCACGCAGCTCCGCACGGAGCGCCGCACGCAGCTCCGCACGCAGCGGCGCACGCAGCGCCGCACGGAGCGCCGCACGCAGCGCCGCACGGAGCGCCGCATGCAGCTCCGCACGCAGCTCCGCACCTCTAGAGGTATCGTTACAGATTTTACTGTGACTCTCAGTAGATCATCTTATAAAATTATCACCACTGACCTTGCACTTTTTCTCCCTCCTCTCCTCCCCGCCGTTCCGCGAGTCGCTCCGCCTCATCCTCCGTCGCGGCACTACCGTTTGAATCACAAGTAACACCGGTCGTGCTGTTAATATTTCCGCTACATTCTGTTTTTTTATTATATGAAAATATAATTCAAACCGCGTGCAGCTTGTAACAACTTGTACTTAACATGTAAGTAATAACTTTGTTAGCAGCTAGAAGTTAAGTTCTGAAAAATAAAAACAGTAACTCTGTTTTAGCGAAAATAAACGTTTTGTTCGTGCAGTAGAGGTGCAACTAAATATTGGAATTGCTCTGCAGCACGAGACCACCTGGTGTGTAAGTGATGCGCCCGCCCTTAACATTCGAAGGGTGGTAATGAATATGTTATGTTGAATCATCATTATTATCTTCAGCCGACAGACGTCCACTGCTGGACATAGGTCTTGCCCAAAGATCTCTACATACAGTCGGTATGGCCTCCGGTACCGCTGGGCGTTAGGAACTTACGTATATAGGGGTTTAAATAAGACGGGGTTTCGCCGAGTTCCCGCCACCACGCGCAGCCGCGGTCAGCTTGTCCCGCGAGGTTCATTGCGTTCACTAGGTGTGGACTCGACTCGACTCTTTGGGGATAGGTATTGTATGTTGCACTCGCAAACGGAGCCAGTGCCGCTGCAATATATTTACATGGAGGCGGTACTGGCTCAGTTTGCAAGTGGTGAAATGCAGCGGGTTCGATTCCCGATCAGCTTGCATCGTCATCGTAAGCAGAGTTCAGGAGACGAGCTTTCAGGGACCTGCACTATCAGTCTATTCGCCGTTGGTGGAGTGAACGTCTTGACTTTCTTATAGTGGGAGACTTGAGTCCCAGAAGTAATCAGCCTGCAAACAGCAGTATGCAAATTTTACAGTGTTCCGGTTTGAACGACGCTGTAGCTAGTGAAATTATTGAGATAACGAGATTTAACATTTTATGTATAAATACGAGGAGCATTATGTTGTTGTGTATAACATCCTAACCAGGGTCACGTTATTATGGACGGGCGTATCACTTACCACCAGGTGATCGTCCTGCTCCTCTGGTTGCTGTGTAGCAAAAAAAAAAGTTATTTGCGTAGTGCTGTGTCATAACATTTTTATATTTTAAAGGCGTTTAGCTTTAACCAACAAATTCTTACAAGAACTCTTCTGGAAGAATTGGTTCATGATCACAGGCAGTGACACACACGCTGACACACCAGATTCGTTACCTTCATTACCGAAGGTCGTGTCTTCGTTAATCGATTACATTACTCTGTGCCATTCGTTGACACAATAATTATTGTTCCAGTAAAATGGCGTCAGCCGTTGTGGAGCAATTCCCTCTGGAGGAAGAGTACAAGAAGGAAACGGGCATCAGTCCGCAGGACATCGCCGAGTTCCGTCGGTGGCTGGACACGCAGCCCCATCTGCCGGGGAAACACATAACAGGTACAACCTAGCCGTTACGTCCGAATCAGGAAGTTGAAACAAAATAAAAACATTGAATACTGTATACTACTTAAAAGAAATTACCTTGGTAATTATATATCCTAATTGCTAATTATGTGCTATAGTATAATTAGTTATTTTTAATATTTCCTTACTTGTTATAATCTGTATTATACAAAGATTGTTTCTACACAATTAAAGATTAAATTCATCAGCAACTAATGATAATGATAAACAATGGAAACGTTTTTGTGTAGATCTGAACACAGTGTGCGCGTGCGTGGTCCGGTTTCCAGTTGCTACGACTACATTTTTATTATTCTACGAAGCTAGACGAGGGAACGGTCATTTTATGGAAAGTGATACCCCAGCTCTTAAAAACGTGGTGCTAGGTAGGATGATGCACACTGCAGGACATAATGCTGGTCGCTTTGAGACATGTGATGTTAAGTCCCGTTACCCCAGTAATTCCACCAGCTAAAGCGCCCTTCGAACCGGAACACGGTAATGTTAGCACAGTACTGTCTGTCGGCTGCGGTAGGCGCGACGTTGGTACCTACTTAGACGGACTCCAGCAACAGAGAGGGTCTACAGCAACGCTGTTGTTGTGGTACTGTGTATACATCCTAACAAGTATCTCACTGCTTTGCGTGAAGATGGAAGGTGCATACTTTGGCAGAGGTGTGTAAAGTGGCGAGGGGGCGAAGGGGCGTGGCGTGCCCGGCGTGGTGCCACGCGTCCTTACGCCCCAACCATACAATTTACGTAATGGTACGATGCGGTGGCAGAGCTCGGTACGGAGGTTCTACTCCAACTCGTCGTGCTCGTGGGTACAGCTGTAATAGTTACCGTCCGAACGGTGACCGTCAGAAATCCGGTCAAGTTAAACAAATCACCATCGAAGCGATTTTATTCATTACAATCGTTTTTAATTTATTCAACGTTACATTCTTTAGTTGTAGGTGTCTGTTGCCGCAGACCCCCCACTTATCATTGCAGCTGGTATTTCTACCAAACAGTAGTGTAGCTATGAGGACGATGTAGCTAGTGAAAATCATCATCATCATCATCATCAGCTGATAGACGTCCACAGCTGGACATAGCTCCACATCAATCAGTACACGGGCGCGACTCTAGGACCTTACTGCCCCATCGGCCGTCGATCCTTCGAGCAACGTGCCCTGCCCACTGCCACTTGAGTCTAGCAATCTTTTAGGCTATGTCGGTGACCTTAGTCTCCTAGAACTAGTCAAAATAAGATAAATATTTCCATCAGCAACAACGGTATTCAAAATGAGATTTACCTTGTATATCAAGGTGACGGCCATAATACGGTATAATGTAGATAGATGTAGAGATATCATCCCGCCTAACGCCAAGTTATGGGCTTACCACCAATACTACTTACCATTCTCATACCATCACTTTGTCAATTTATAAAATATTTCTACGTGCATCTTTTGTTTTTCACCAACCTCGCTGATTCTCTTCTGTAGGTGAGTAATACGCTCTCAAGTTGACTTCGTGATGATTAAGATGAAGGTTCGAACCCTAGGAGTTTAAGTTTATCTACATAGTGTTTACTATCGCCTGTACCTAGACGTCCTGTTTTAATCTAACTGCAATTAGTACGTCAGATCTCTGTCATTACGAGTCTTAGCGCGGCCTGCACTTAGCGTCGTATAATTGTAAATGTTTATTTATAATTATTTTTATCCTTAGTCATTTATTATCCTTGACAAGGACAAGTTATTAACATAGCCGGAAATATTATCCTATTCAATTGAATAGACATGACATGCGAGACGTCTGGACCAGCTTCGTGATGAATTCAATTATTATGCTTTAGTTCTTGATTCCGCACGCTCATGAGTTATCTTTAACTTTTGTCTCCGTTATCTCGCCCACCTAACTGTCCATTTCAAAAGGTAGTAGGTAACCTAAGATTGTAGCTCATGAAGAGACTTCCCTTCATCACTTTAGATGCTCACTTCGTGATGAAGTCTTCAAATTTTACTGCGATGAAAACGAAACCACTCCGTTTTCGGCAGCACCATACTCTAAGTAATCTATAACTTAAAGGTAATGTAAGCATTGGGGATTAGATTTCAGGTCTTCTTTATTACGAGATCTATAGAAGAACTCTATGTCAACAGTGGACTGAGGGTTGTCATCGATTTTCTATTACAGATTTGGATCTAATCATGGCATATCACTGCTGCAATCGCAGCACGAGTGTCTCGAAGCAAGTTCTAGATCTGCACTTCACGCTCCGTACCATGTTCCACACATTCTTCAAGGACCGGAACGGGTACGAGGTTGAGCAGCACCTGCGAACAGTGTAAGTCTTCTAACGCACGACGGTGGCTGTGAAGCGAGCTGGTTATTTGTTAACTCTGATACATATTAAGGTTTTAGATAAAGCATACGATTAAAAGGAGAAAGAGAGAATAAACGCTGAGGAAAAATTTGAGATAAATGTAAATAGATTAAATGTTTTTCTCAGCTCTGTGTCACATGATATTGAGTGATAATGAAAGCAGTAAATAAGGAACGCACTCGCCAGGGTACTCCGGCTATCATATCAGGACACTGCAATGCGTTTTGGTAGCGTTCACTAGTGGTAGGTCTCTATTGCCGGAGACTGTCTGGGTAGATACCAGCCGAGAAACGGCAGTGTGTAAACATTACTGTGTTCCGGTTCAAAAGGTGCTGTAGCTTGTGAAATTACTGGGGTAACGAGACATTACATCTTACGTATTAAGATGACGATCATAGCGCGGTGTTACTACACTTCATCCTAACCAGCACCACGTTGTTACGGGCGGGCGTATCACTTACCATCAGGTGGACGTCCCGCTTGTCTCGTCACTTAAATGTATAAATAAGCAGATTGACAACACGCTAAAGGTTATAACTAGTGATGATGGAGATGGATGAATGCGAAATATTTATAGAGATAAGGAAGATGAATAAAGAAACCAAATGTTACCTAGGGGATGCATTAGATGATTCACTGGAGGCAGCTCTGTTGTCGATCACTGGTTATGTCCACAGCGACCACTGGTTCTACATAGCAGTGTACCATCATAACTGTGTCTACCGTCTTCATTATCATTACGCGAAATAATTATATCCCTCCTTTCAGGTTGATGTGCCCCCTAAAAATGCGAGCGCGGGATGGTTCAGCCGTTTGCTATGTACGGCTTGTGGATTCTGACCCGAAGAATTTCAACTTTGGTAGCAGTATCAGGTTAGTATTTCTTTGCACTGTATTTTTGAATTATCCCAATGGATATTTTAGTTTTGAAAGAATGAAGTCGAGGATTCAGCTCCAATTGGAATTATTTGGGAATAATAATAGGAAAAATAATAACCATCAACCTTAACATGTTTACTGGTGGAGGATCCCTTGCTGGGGACTTGCTCTTGGTAGTCATTACCAAGCAGCCAGTGTTCAACAAGGCAAACGGTTGTGTAGAAATATTTTTATATTCCGGTTTACAGGATGCTGTAGTTAGTGAAGCTATAAGAAGAGGTTTAGCAACTTGTCATAATTTTTAAATAAAACCGTGGATATTTATCACCAGGGTAATGTTCATGATATTAGACTTGTGGCAGCACGAAGAAGGCACCTGGCCCGGGCTCGTCCTGACCATGGACTTCACGGACGTGACTATCGGCCACATCGCCAAACTGGACCTGCAGAACATTCAGCAGGCCTTGTACTACCTGCAGGTACTGCGGCATAACGAATAACCGATCGCGGCTTTATTTATATGAACAAATGTAGTTACTTGTGATAAGATCCCGCAGAGACACAGTACGTACGTGGACAACATTCAAACCAGATATGGAGGCGTAGCGGAAACAAACGCATCGCTTGCGATAGTTTGTTTTTAAGTTTCCCTTTACTTTAGATATCTTAGATTATCTCAACGCAGCAGCATACGTCAACGTTTCAATGTGAAACCGTTGTCGACGACAAAATCGGAGCCTGTGATGCCCTTCGCCTCGTCGCTCGCCAGGAACACGATCACGTCGGCCACCTCCTCCGCCTCGCTCACTCTGTCCAGGACAGTTTTCTGTCGCACCGTTTTCAAAGCGTAGCTTGACTCTACGTAGTGCGATTTGACGGCGAAGTTCGTCATCACCGGTCCCGGGCTGACGGTGTTCACGCGCACCCCGGCCGCGCCCAGTTCCACGGCGACGCCTTGACTGAACGAATTCAGAGCGGCCTTCGACAGCCGGTAGGGGACCAACATAGGGTTCGACGGTTGCACGGCGGCGCAGGAGATGTTCACAATGTTACCCTTACTCTTGATCAGATGTTCAGCACAGAGAGACGTGAGGTGTATCGCGCCGCGCAGATTGGTCGCCATCACCTCATCGTACGCGCGCAGGATGTTCCCCGCACCGATGCTGCCGTACACCATAACCCCAGCGTTGTTCACGAGCACATCTATCTTGCCAAACACTTTCACAGTTCGCTCAACGATATGATCCACTTCGGCTTCGACGGAAACATCCGCCTCGACGATGAGATTCCTCATGAGACAGAACGAAGCCACACGTTCCAGATCCTTTTTGCTCTTCCCCGTGAGAACCAAGTTTGCCTTCTCTTTGGAGAAGAGCACGGCTGTGGCCGCGCCGATCGTGGAGCCTGCGTCGGTCACTATGACGACTTTATTTTCGAAACTCATTTTGGAGGAACACGCTTGACGGTGAAACGGTCGCGTCCGTGTTCAGGAACCTTCTAGCAATGGTCATTGGATAAATGTTAAACAGAAGGCTATCGTAAACAAAGGAACTCTTCTTATAGATCAATTAGATAATGACCTCGTTATAGTTAACGTGATGTATTTCAAATTAACGTACACAGTTATTCAAAGTATACCTTTTGTTAGATTTTTTGTTAAATGTTCGAGAAGCAGTCAGGTCGTGGTCGGGTCCTTCCCCAAGCAAAGAAATATTACTGCTGCAGCTCACGTCGCAACTACAGCGCAATTTCAAAATATACTTATCATGCCTGTATGCTGGCGTGCATGCGTGATAGTTATCACGAAAACTATGATAGTTATTATAGAATCGTAACGAACATTGTTCACATTTGCAATAGCTTAATTAGCTTCAAAGGGAGTATGGAACTGCTTCTGTGTGTGTGACCGTTCGTTGGTCCATACACAGGGCTTCGATAAAACTCATTTGCTGCAAACAAACCGAACCTCAATTGACTGGATTTGTTTAAACTTATCTTAAATTGTGTAAATAATTTTGTAAACATTATAAATTGTTTACTTTATGCCTCTTCATTCCGTATCAATGTATTTATGTTTGATTTCCGAGGAGCTACTCTGTACACCAAATGTGTTATCGGTGTAACTACTCATTAAATGAATTAAACAAAAAAATAATGTTATCACCGCGCTACACTCCCGACGAGTGATAACGGCCCTGATAGAACAATCACTTATTTACAAATGAATACCAGATTATACTTGAATGCTCCGTGTTATCCTAATGCCCGAACCGATTATTGACAACCTATATAAAAATGGTGTATCTGTTGAACCGCTTTTAGTGGGACATCGGCGGTGCGACAGTAAGTCACCAGCGACAGCGATACGGAGATGAGTTTCGAAAATAAAGTGGTGATAGTGACGGGCGCGAGCTCCGGCATCGGCGCCGCCACGGCAATAGCTTTTTCGAAAGAGAAGGCGAACGTCGTCCTCGTGGGGAGGAACGAGACGAAGCTGTACGGCGTCGCTGCTCTTTGTGCTACGAAACATCTCGTGGTAAAGGCAGACGTCTCCGTCGAGGAAGACGTGAGGAGCATCGTCGAGCAGACCGTCAAGGAGTTCGGTAGAATCGATGTGCTCATCAACAACGCTGGCTGTGTGAAATACGGCAGCGTCGGCCTGGGGAACATCCTGAGCGCGTTCGACGAGGTCATGGGGACTAACCTGCGCGGCGCTATACACCTGACGTCCCTCTGCGTCGAACACCTGATAGAGAGCAAAGGCAATATCATCAATGTATCCAGCATAGGCGCTGTGATCGCGCCCAGCAAACCGGTGCTGCTGCCTTACTGCATATCGAAGGCGGCCCTTAATATATTCAGTCAGGGCGTCGCGGTGGAGTTGGGTGAACACGGCGTAAGAGTGAACGCCGTCAGCCCGGGCCCGGTTGTTACGGACTTAATAGCAAACTCCGGGGCGCCCGCGGCGGATTTCTCTTGGAACGACTTCGAGCCTGGGACTCTGCTGAACAGAGTCAGTGAACCGGAGGAAATTGCAAACCTGATTCTCTTCCTGGCGAGTGATAAGGCGAAGGGTATCACCGGCGCAAACTACATCAGCGACAACGGCTTCATATTGAAACGTTAATTCTGCCCTCACATAACCATAGTTTAGCAACGTACTAGTGGAAGTTAACGGAGCTATTAACTAGTTATTTAATGATTTAACTTTCACTGATTTAACAGCTTACACCATGGCGATAACGTAAACCGGTGATAACGTTGCGGAACTTAGTCTGTTAATAAAGTATTATAACGTTAAATTGTTTTATATTAATGTTATATATAGTACCACCAGCGCCGCGTTTGTTTATTGCAGACCGTTTGTTACACCGCCGCCATTTTGTCGATGCTTCGACAGCTGAGGACTTTGTCATGGCGTTCAGTTATATTGCATCTGTTATAACATTGCATAAATAATGTTATTGTACACACACAAAAGAGATAAAAACATGACTCGCGACGTGGCGTCCAATAATAACAAATTGAATTGAAAGTAAACACGCAAACGAACAGCTGCTTCACCTGCGCAGTTGCGCTTAATGATATTTCCCAACGCGACTCACTCAACTATATACGGTGATTTTTACATTAGACACACACAAGCACACGCAGATGTATACATAAATACATTTATAAACGCACGCACTATAATATCCACAACTCTTCAAAAAAAAAAAAACGCGTACGATACTGTAACGGAAACTGGTTCCCGAAATACAGGAAATATTCCTAGTTCGAGAATTACAGACCATGACAACTCTATACACAGTTGTAACTTTTATAAGAAAAAATAAAGTAGTTTGAACTTCCGGTGAGGAGACCAGTCCTCTTCACGTGTGGTTATGCTGATGACATGTATAGTCTATTGGTCTTCCGTTACCTTCACTAGCACCATAAAATTATTTACTGAAAACTGAGATAGCTTGAGAAAATTTGGTGGAATGGAGTCAGTCTTCTCAATCTACCTTTTCATCATCATCATCAGCTGATAGACGTCCACTGTTGGACATAGGCCTTCCGCACACATTTCCACACGATCGAGTAGGGATACATATGTGAGATTTGAGCCATTTCCCAACACGCTGGTTCAATACGAGTCGCTGGGAGCCAGAGCCTCTATTTTTGCTTAGCAGGGTGCACCGTGAACGGGTGAGGTGTATTCTTTTAACGTGGGGGCCTGCGCATACCAGTCCTCGCGGGGGTAAGGACAAGTTATGTCGCACTTGCACCGACTAAAACCCCCACGATGTTCCTCCTCGCCGCTTTAAGGGAGGGTCACGGGAACGCTTTCGCACACATCCGCGACCGCGCCAGTGCTGGCCACTGAAGGCAGCCCCACCTCTAGAAAGAGGGAAGAACCCTTCTTATCCACTTCTGTAGGGGCATGCCGGAACACATAGCGCACCCCTTCTTCAGCCTCTTGCAGTCGCGTGTACAACGGATGAACCCGTCACCCAGAGGCCATGGGAGCCAAAAGAAAAAACTCTCCCGGCTTCTTGCGGCGGATCCGATATTGGGTCCGCCGCCGACCGTTATACGGCCGCGGAGAATAGGGAGAACGGCGCATTTGCAATACCGACACTCTTCTACGCCCTGGGCCCCACCGCCACCTCATCACCGGTGCGGCACTGCTTAGTCGCAGAAGGTACTCCCTACGCGACTCCACCTCGGCTGCAAAGGGCAGCATAAAGCCACTCCTTCAGTCCGGCTGCAAAGCTACTGAGCTCCTCAGCCACAACAAGGCGGGAACCTTTCGGGGGGCGGGTGAGATTGGCTTGGGTCCCGTGAGTTGTTTGTGCGGGAACCCTTACATCTACCTTTATCTTTTGCCAAATTTAGCTGAACAATATCTATAGTTTTATTATGCTGGTGGTATACCGACGGAGACGATTTATGTAGATAGAAAAAGCGTGTGTAAATATTACTTTGTTCTGCTTTAAAGGGGGTTGAAGCTAAGGAAATTACTTAGGTAACGAGATTCAACATGCATGTGTCAAGGCGACGAGCACCAACGCCATGTTGTTATGGGCAGGCGAGTCACTTACCACATGGAGAACGTCCAGCTCATCTCGTAATAAAAACTAATGCAATACAAGTCGTATTGGTACACTCTAATTTGTGTAAACACTATATTCTTTTATTCAATCAAGTGACGAGACGAGCTGACCTTCACCTGATGATAAGTGATACCTTAATAATTTCACTAGCTACAGCGCCCTTCAAACCGGAACGTAGTAATGTTTGGACAGTACTGTTCTTCGGCTGCAATAGGCGCTGCGATGGTACCCACCTAGACCGTCTCCGGCAACAGAGACCTACCACCAGTAAGTACCAGTAGTAGATAATTACAAACCCATTAGGTTGCTAATGGCGCGCGTTTCGATAAGAAATATCTATTGTATTTAAAATGAGACAAAACTTCTAAATGATGCCCTGGTTATCTGAGGGAAATGAAGGTGGATATATATGTCCACATTAGCTCCTTGGTGGTTCTCTTCAGTGTTCGAAGGAGCCGCTTGATCTCCGTTCGGAACAGGATCACTGTTATTACAACTCACCCCAAAGTCTGCCGCAAAGTAGTTTTAAGGACCTTCGTTGATTCCACCGCGGTGCTCCGGGAAGACATACAGCCATCGTCCACCTCCAAGTCTTCTTAAAGGCCACATCCAAGGTCATGTTAGGGAAAAATAAGAAATTTTATTGGATAGTCATGAAAGTAAATGTCCTCTCTATACTCACCTGTCATCTCTTTCTTTCACGATATTCCTTGTTCAGTCCTTTCAAGATTATCAGATCTTTTGAATTGGATTTAGTTTTATATATGATGATATCAATAATTTCGATTACAGGAAGCGATGTTGGTTAAATTGAAGGGCTGGCACTTCATCAATGCACCGTCCTTCATCGACAAGATGCTTATGCTGATGCGGCCGTTCATGAAGAAGGAGTTGATGGACATGCTGCGCATACACCAGGTCGGCGCCAGGACCTACGACGAGTTCGTACCGATGGAGGCGCTGCCCAGCGACGCGGGCGGCGGCTACATGACTCTGTCCGAGTGTCTAGGTGATACATTCATATCGATATGGTACTACAGGTATCCGGATACCATCTAAGATAATCACTGATGTTACTGTCATCAAGCACTGGCTGTGGGCATCAACACGTTCTTCTATTCTGGAAGGGCTTTGTAGCTAAATTAATCGAAGAAAAAAGCACATCATTTTGTCTCCATACGAGTGCAGTGCAGTTGTGTAAACATCTGAACTATGTTGCGTATATTATAATTGTAAGAGTATTTTGTTTCATTGTTTGCAGAGAGTACAATAGAAAAGTTCAAAGCGAACAATGAGTACTTTTTACAAGAAAACCGGAAGAGGGTGGTCGAGTCGCTGCGCCCCGGTAAGCCGAAAACAATAAGCGACATACTCGGCGGCGTGGAGGGCTCCTTCAAGAAGCTGGATATTGACTGACCGTTAGATGGTGCTGGTGCTGGTTACCTGCGCTTGGCCGTGGTGTTGGATTATGGCCACAGGTTCATTTAGTAGTTACAACAATTGTAAATATTCTTTCGTATTTATGAAAATTATGTTATGGTTGTTAAAGCAAATCTATTCATTTATTATATTTTTATTTTATTAGTTCCTCTGGCTTATGCTAAGTGAAATTGATTATTTCTGTTTGACCAAAAATCGATTCTTTTTATATTTCTCCGAAAAACGATTATTTCTATATTGGACTAATAATCACATATTCCTATATTTGACCAAAAACTATCATTTTTATATTTCACCGAAAATCGATTGTATCTATTTGACAGAAAATTGATTATTTCTATATTTGACCAAAAATCGATGTATCAAAAAAGCTTGCAATCGTGGAATGGGAGTACGCAGCGGAAAGTGCGTCAGATTAGACGTCATCAGAACTGCCGAGAAGTACAAATCGAACCCTACACTTAGTAACGTTTAGTTACCTGATACAAGTCAGTTTTCTAAACTTTTTAAAAAATTCAAAGATACCACCGCAGCTACTACCAGCACAGTAGCGTGCATACGTTCATGTATTGAAGGGCGTTGTGGCCAGTTTAATTTACAGGGGTAACTTGAAATCTTGTCTCAATGACACAAGTACGATGTGGTAGTGTACACCGTCCTGACTAATGGGAAACAATTATTTTATTGTAATGGACTAAAAATGGTAGCGCGTATTAAATCGTTAGAAAAGTGGATCATACAACCATACCATTAAGCAAACTCCACTTGATAGTCCCAGATTTGGAATGGTCTCATGTGTTACAAAGTACTTGTCCACTGTGCAACAAAAGCAGTTAATGTGTTACTCTCCGACCTCGAAGCAGTTTCAGATGCTTATACAAGAATTTTCATGTGAAGGGAGTAAATAAAATACCAAGCATGTTTTTGTTGCGAATGTATTTCACAGAAACCAATTCGCAGTCAGGATACACTTACACCAACATTGGAATAAAAAACCGCTCTCGGACAGCTGCGAACAAACAACAATAATAATATTATTATACTTATGTAGTTAAAAAACAAATAAGCAGAATGGAATAATGCTTCACACTAGTCTGAAGGGAATGAGGGTAGCAGCGCAGTGTATATCATCGAAATTAATGTCACATGTCATTCTTAATATCTAGTGCACAAACTGTTCACCTCGCTAAATATAATGAAATTTATGGAATTCAACATGTTCCAAGCTTTCTTGTAATGCTACCAGAGCAACCTTCAAAAGGCTTACACAGAGTGTCCTTAGAATATTCCTTCTCAAAAGGTACAAGATCGATTTTTTTATACTACACTTGGCACACTCTGCTTATCACTTTATTTCAACATGCAAGATGCTGATGCTATAAAAACACAAAAAATAACTTACCATCAAAAATAGTTTAGTCAAAGAGACCAAAGCCCATGTCCTCATCATCCGACTCAGACTCTTCCTTCTTAGCTTCCTTCTCTTCTGCAAAGTTAAAAAATGTGTGAATTATGTTTTCAACGACATGGGTTACAACAGCAGGTGTTGACAGCATATCAGTAATAGTTTGTGTCATCAAGATATATCAGGCGAAAGATGGTGTGGTTGATATTCATCATAAATTGGATATTATTTGTTTAATAGTAACATTGTTAAGCAGGCTTACAATAATTAGCAAAATCATTAGTGCACATCAATGAAAAAAAATTAACAGGTTGGGAATACCTTTCTTCTCCTCAACAGCAGGGGCAGCTGCTGCAGCTGCTCCGGTTGCAACAGGTGCAGCGCCTCCTGCTGGCATTGATGACAGCTTCTCGCGACCTACACATGCACACCTCCATTTATACACAGTATCACATACAGACAATATTCCGTTTATGCAAGTACTACAATACAGATGCTAACAGCATGATGCTTCAGACGAAAGATGGTGTTTTATTTGATATCATCATGATAATATTAATAAATACAATAACTCTAATATTCTGTTTATATATACCACTTGCTGCTCGTTATTTCTTAACTTAGCTCATCTGATACTGTGCTCTCAAATGCAAGTTCCTCAGCATATTGAATGGATATATTGAATGAATTAAAAAAATGATAATATGAAATATTTTCTTGTGAATTGAGGATAATAAAATTGTACAATTTGAAAACCATTATAAATTCTTAATAATTAACAGAAATAAGGAAAGAACCTAGTAACAGTGTTAACAATTTTTTGACAAAATTCAATTAACAAAGCTCAACATTGTTCTCATATCTATAGATGTTCAATGCAACTTCTTATAATAAAAAATCTGAGAACAAATTTATTGTACAATAATTTGTGATACTTAACTGTTCCATCTGAATAAGTATAGTATGTTATTAATTCCATTTGCATGAAGTTCCATTCATATTGTCTCTATATTAATCACGAATGCCAAATTTTTCGGAAAGGGAGTTAAAGTAAATGTTATTACTCACCCTGCGCAATCAGTTCATCGACACTCTTGCCATTAAGCTCAGCAATTACTTTTTTAAGTTTATCAGAGTCCGCTTCTATGCCCACCGAGCTGAGGATTTTCTCGACGTCGGCGGCGGCCGGGGAGGCCTTACCGCCCAGCACGGCTAACAGATACGCGGCCACGTAACGCATTCTGAAAGTTCACGCCATTTATGTAGATTTAAAAAAAAAGATACATTGCAGCACATAGCAGTTTCTTGCGCGGGGAGGTAGAAGCTTTTTTAAACAAAGTTTTGCTTAACACATGATAAGATTTTAGTTTCCTTGTACATTTTCAATTCAGTTTATATATTCCGTGATTTTATTTATGTTAAATTTGAACTTCCTAATTTTGTAAATTTATACTTCATAGCAAAACACGTGGGCAAAATTTTATACAAAATATTATAACATTTCAGTGTAAAAGCTGCACTAACCTCCAGGAGTAAGTACCACGTGTTGACTAACATTAATAATAATTTTTAAAACTTATTATTTTGTATTACTTGGTATGATCAGACAATCAAGAAGTTTGAGGTTATTTCATATATGAACACTTGGAAATAAACGTGAATGCACAATTACAAAAATAATTTAACTCATTAAATTTGATAAATAACTTAATGCGTGTTTAGTACTATTCGGGAAGAAGGAACTTGTTAAGTTGTTAGCGCGAAAAACATTAATCCACTAAAATCATAATTATTCGAATATATTTTTTTAATTACATTAATCTAAACAACCAATAACACACTAGATATCACATTTAAATATTAATTTTGTCATAAAATACTTACTTTTAAGTCTTAATGACACGAAACGTGTTATGCCGAAAGCGATGAATACTTGAAAGAAATGACAAGTTTGGAAAAGAATGTTAATTGATTGTTGAGCGGTGTTGCCCTTACTCAGAATCAAGTTCGTTCCATTTGAGGCAAATCATTTTGAATATATATTCTGTACAAATTTTAGAAATTTTATTTAGAGAACTAAATATATTTAAAAATTAATTAAACTAAAGATTAACTCCCAGTGCGACGATGTTTCAGAAAATAAAATCATAAAGTTATTAAAAGTAGCACCGAATTTTAATTATTTTTTAAACTTGTCGTTATTAAAATGCTCTGTACATTTAGAATTAAAATATGATACAGCTAAGTGTTACTTATAAAAATAGAAAGTTTTAATAAAGTAATAGTGTATGTTTTGAAGTCCCATCAAAGGCGCTAAAATAGCAAATATTTTTAATGTGCTACTGTTAGTTATTTTTAACTCAATTTAGTTTTCACGTGTTGATTTTTCGGACTACTACTGAGCGATGTAAAAAAATTAACAAAAATCATTTGTACATATTGTTAAGATTGATCAATTCACAGCACACTTAACTTTATCCAGTTCCTAAACTGATATTTTTGTTTTTATATAGAGTTAAGTTGGTACTTTATGTAATTTCATATTATTATGTTGGTACATGACAAGACAAAAGATAATGCCCGAAAATAGAATGAAAAATAAAAGGGGTGTCAATTTTACAGAATATTAGAAGTGCAAAATATGTTAAAAACTTTAGTTCATTAAAGTTTAATACAGTTGATTTTATTAAAATGACTGTTAAATAATGTATATGTATTTACTGCGTCATATTGTTTACTGAAAATATATACTTTGAAAGGTATTTTCCCGGAGCCCAGTACTTTTTCTTACACATTTCAATAAACAAGCCAACAACCTGCCAATTATATCCAAGACCCATGAGTCCCAATAAATTTACAACACATATCTTATTACATTTAGTTACGTTTATTTAGAAAAATAAAAATCAGTGACATCTGTCGATGTTAAAGAGTAACGTAATGAATATTTTCATAACACTAAATACAGTCTATATTTATAATATTATTCACTAGATGATGTTGCGAAATATAACTTTTGTTAATGTTTAATAAGTTCTTAAAAACTTACAATACAATTTGTTTCATGAATAATTTGAACATATCATCAAAAATGGTGGAGATAACAATAGCTTTATATTAGCAAAATGAAGGCGTTAGTTCCATCCATATCGTAAATTATTATTGAGAAGTTAAGACTGTGGATGTAACCAAAGACTTATCATCCAAGTGAAAACGAAGTTCTGGAGGAAAATCATAAGAAGCAAGTTATTTGTTGCAAAGGAGTATTAAGAATATGGAATAAACAAAAACAGGGTTAAATAAAATTTTTACTTATTTTTCCAATATTTCATAATTCTTATCATCAGATTAAAGTTCTCAGACATTTATTTACTGCCCTATCGGTAATTAACCTTCCCCATTGTCTTTTATATTAAAACAGAGGTTTTCAAGACAACAAATATAATAATGATATATGGTAAAATGACAATATGTTAGAACTATAACTCAAATAATGGAATATGGAAAAAAAAGGTTACAACATTCCTCCCCATCTAGATCTCGTTGATCAGACGGCGGGGTGCCTGTATACGCCGATTACTTCGATGAGGAGCAAATGGGACAGGAGTAAAGACCGAGCAGGTGAGGAGTATAACATCGAATGCTGTGAAGGTGAATTTGGAGAAATTGGTACTGCAAGGTGGCATACTGCAAGGTATATCATTGATGCGTACATAGCTTTGTTTGCATTCTCTCTTACGTTTACCCAAGACGCTGCAGGTAACATCGTCAATCGCTTTCTTCCTCATTATTACTGGTAGATGATGATGATATTGAATGCCTATGAGGACTTGTTATTTTTCTAACTGATTTTCGGCTCCCTTTAGTGTAGCTGATGAATGCCTGTCCAGACTTAATGCAACAACTCTCAAAATGTCCCTTCGTGTTACATTCTTTACAAATATGGTCCTTGGCTGAACACTGTAATAGGCTGTGCCGTTCTTTCCTTCGACAGCGTAAATAATGCATTGGATTTAATTTTCGTGTTGTATTTTGATGTAATGGTACGTTTTTTGTTTTGCTCCTATTTGTTCTTTTACTTGTTTGTGGTGTGTCTTGTTCTGCCTATTCTCTGGATTGAGCGATTGCAAAAATTGTTGGAAAGTTACTTCTCTTAGTATTCCGTCTACTATTTGAATTAAATCAGGCCATTTTTGTTTCAAGTTAGTTTCTAAATCTCGATGATTCAATCCACTGGCAAAGCAGTCATGTAATTGTCGTTCCAGGAAGTCATTAGTGTAGCCACAATCCCGACTAAGCCTTTTTAATTTTTTTGCATAGTGTGCCATCGTTTTATTTTATTCTCCAGTGCAATTACAAAATTCTATTAAGGCTCGATACTACGTATTTTGTATGTGATAAGAGTCTGATAATTTGTTACAAGTTTCGCTGTATGAGAATCAGGTGTTAAAGCTGCTTTTAATTCGTGGAATATCTCTGGTGTTAGTAAATTCAGATGCAAATCTTCCTGTAAGTCGTTGTTATCGATATCAAGAACTTTGCATTTGTTTTCGAAACAATCAATGTAGTCGTCAATTCTGAATGTATCTGGGTTGTATTTATCCATATTGAAGTTTTTGATTATACTTATCTTGTTATCCGTATCATGTTTTGTAATATAGTCGTTCGCCACGCTCTTGGCTGTTGTACTGCAAACTGCTGGTACCCACAATTTCAAGATTTGTAAAATCTGCTCTTGCTGATTTTGTTGTGCATGTAAAAATGATGCGAAGTGTCCATCATTCACCTTAATTTATTTTAACTCGTCGCCAATATAATTAAATAAGGTTTTCAAGACATAACATATAATATAATAATAATAGATCGTAAAATGACAATGTGTTAGATTTCTCTATATTTTATAATTCAAATAATAGAATAGGGAAAAAAGGTTAGAACATCTCTAAAGGTTGAAAGTGTTGGGCCATGTCAGTTCCAATAGGTAGCACCGAATTCTGAACAATCGCATTATTGAGTACCCCCTCTCTGGCGTCGGTTAAGTATACCCCGCGCCCTATATGGGTAAATATTTATTGCAACCAATTATCTGTGTTTACACTGTAGATATACAACAATACGAATGAACAGCGTTTAAAGGGATGAATGTATTGTTTCCGAATGAATCCCAAACAGCAGCTAGCCGAGTAAAACGTTGCGGGGTTGAATAACATGCCGGTGTAGGGTAACTACTTCCTAAGTCCGTTTTTTTATTAAAATTTCAACAATATTCACATATCTAAGCAATTAGGCTTATTACTACTCTTTTACTAGTTTTATTATCATAAAATATATTGAATAAATACGCTCTCATAGTTTGATCGTTATCATGTATCATGTGTATACTTTGCGCAGTCCTTAATACATTTATAAGTGAGGAAATTAGTTTGTGTTGGATCTTGGTGAAACTTTAATGGATTTTGTTGTTTCATCTCTCTTCTCTCTCAGTGTGGGTCTACGAATGATTGTAACGACAATTTCTGTCGCACTAGTGTACAGATATTGCGGTTGTAGTCTTTGTAGCTTTTGGAAGAACTTGGCTATCAAGATGCATCATTTTACTCTTTTCCATTACTAATACCATACAGTTATCTCTCAGTTTCTTATGGTTTAGCGGCGATTTGTCACCGGGCGAGAGTCTTCAAAAAGTCCCGTGCAGTGGATGTGGGTGGGTGTGGTCACCGCAGCGCTGAGCAATCTCTGTCCGGGTTATTGATGCAAGCAAATTAGTCTCGCTGCCCGCAGATCCCAGCGATCTGAGCCTGAAATAACACAAATGTCTATGAGAGTAATGACGCTTTGCCGAATCTCCAGCAAAAGTTTTGACTGGAGAGTTTTTATGATGTACCACTGCGAATTGATAAGAGTTTTGAAGTTACCCTCACAGCCTAAGTGATTCTATCAAGATTATTTTTTATTATTTTCAAGATTTTCATTATATCGACTTCACTTGTATTTGTTCAGGTAATAAATAGAAATATTATTCTATGATAACTTCTTTCTACTCGGTGGGTTCCGCAACGTGTACATAAACTCTAATCATCTCTAATCAGGATCGAACAAAATAATATTAGTAGCCGGAAGACGTTCACAGCTGGTCATAGATTATCCTCGGGAGATTCCATACATCACATAGGACGGGTCTGAGCTTCTGTTGTTTAGTTGTCAATAGACAATTTAATTTTAACAAGTTTACGATACAACTCGTACGTATGTATTTATTACACGTGTAGACGGCAAGCTAATAAGCAGTAGCTCAGTCCGCCGCACTGTCGGTTGTGTTAACTTAAAGTCGGACAAAACTTATTATACATTTCATCAGCATCATCAGCCGGTAGACGTCCACAGCTGGACATCGGGCTCCCCCAAAGATTTCCACATCGATCGGTCCCGCGATGCTCGCATCCAGATTGCTGGACTCAACTGTCAGTAGGCAGGGTACATTGCTCGGAGGACCGACGGCCGATGGGGCAGTAAGGTCCTCGATTGGCGCTCATGTACCGGTAGACGTAGTGACGGGAGATCTCCCATAGGGTAGACCGACGCTCTGGTGAGAATCGTGGGAACCCACTATACAATTAGTTGGGATAAAATACGTGAAGTCCATCTACAGGAACTCATGCTGAATGTATCGGATAGATTCTATTTCAATTAAGGTTTATAGCCCACGTCCAGCTGTGGACGTCTATCTGCTAATGATGATAAAGTGTTATAACACTCGTTTCTCATCTAACAAAAGTATCTCGTGGTCCGTAATAATTGATTCTGCCGCTGATTGGGGGGATTGCGGACATTTACCTTAAGTGGATGACGTCATTTCCGCCGGGCGCCTGATTACAACCCGGCAGGTTACGAGCGAGCGCTTTCGTGAGGGCGGTGCCAAATGCACGAGGGTTCTTACTTCATATAAAATATAAAATGTTTTTGCTCACTGCTCGTTTGGTACTCACTTCGGTGGTGGTACCATTTCTTATGACGTTATTCGATTTCATTCCGTCCCTTTCGGGTAAACCATTCTCTGGCTTTTATTTCTGCATCCGGTTATTTGTTAACGTTAATTTTGTTTAAAGTAGTAATGCCGTCTATGTCCATAACTATAGCATTGTATTGTTGCGGGAGTGCAGTAGTGAGTTAGTAAGATAGCGAGACAGGCTCAAATGTCTCGAGCACCTCATAGTTAGGAACAGGCGTACGTCTTACCACCGGGTGACCGTCTCGCCCTGCCCGCGCTGTCGAATATGAAGGAGACAGGTCAAAGTCGTTGGCGAAGTTCGGCGAGTGCCCGAAGGTCTGTATGTGTAAGGATATACGCCAACAGATACAGGCTGGCGGTTTCACAGTGCTCTTCGATTGTATTAAATGATAAAAAATCCATTTCCCAATTCCCGCGGACGACGAGACGAGTTCGTGAGACAGATGGCGACGCTGCGCCGCGCTCGCAAATACAATTTCTTCAAAGACAATATCAGCTCCATATATTTTATGTGTTTGCACAAGTTTCTGTTATAGACGGACGACCCCTTTCTCCTCGTGGCACTGTAAATAGCGGAGCATTGGCAGGGAGGCAGGGGGATGCGAAACTATTACCAGGCTGGCGGGCGGAAACCAGACTCCGGTTAAAACTGGAGAATTTTGGTGAATGATGAAGCTCATGAAGTTTCTTACACATCAAGGGGACGCGATGACTTAAAGTAGCCTGTTGATGATAATCATACTGAGTTATGTGAGGACACGCGAGAGGAAAGGTTTTGAAAAAATAATAACATGGTACTATTGCTCCATGTAGCAGAGATAACTTTATTGACAGAATCTCTATTTATAGAGGACAGATATAAAGGCTCTTACATCTGTTATCAAACAACGGGCTCTTTAAGTATAAGGTTTCCTGTTACATATATTACTATTGTACAACTGTTTGCAATCATCATCATCATCATCGTTTCAACCGATAGACGGTCCACGAATATGGCCTTCGCTGTTTGAATCCAGTGGCTCCCAGCGATATTTTTAATGTCATTTGTCCACCTAGTGGAGGTCTGCCGAAGGTGCGCTTTCCGGTGCGGGGTCGCGATCCAGCGCTTTAACACCCCCATCTTATTCACGATCTCTTTACAATGGCACGTGTTAAACAATAAGCTCCTTTAACTATTAGATTTTCTTATTACAATTATTGGTGTCGATAACGGCGGTGACGATGATGTGATGCGAACAGTTTGCAGTTTTGCCTAACGGTCGTTGCAATTACGTCTACATCAGGCGGAGACTGATTGACGCACCGATTATGTGAACAATGAAAACCTGTTCATCAATGCTTTAAAGAAAATACTGGATGAAGTTATACTACGAGGTACGGCGGGCACATCCTGAAACGTGGAATGAAATACGTTTTAGTTTGAAGGGCGGAAGAATAAAGAGGGGATGTTCCGTGTTGTGAACTCAAGTTGCCCCCATAAAGACGCTCGTAGCGAGGATATAGCCAATAACCAAGGGAGGGGTGCTTTTGAAATGTTGTGTTAATTTCTGAATACAGGCTCCATTCGTTAAAGAAGACATCAGTTATCAAACGGAACGAGGATTTTACATAAAGCTTGTAGAATTACATCTGTGTATCAATGTGATACATTTCTCAATCTAGACATTTTGGGAGTTAGTATAACAAAACTTCATCAGGATAAATAGTTTTAAAGGTACATTCAAGGTGTGGTTGTTTTAATGATAAATTGGTTCTCTAACACACCATTCGCAATCCATGGTTAATGTGCTTGGACAGATGATATTGCTTGATTTAAACATGGATAGGTTTTATTTGGAAAGGCTGAGAAGGACAATAGCTGGACGTGGTGTCCTGCCTTTAGGTTATTACTCGAGAATGTGGTTGAGACTGCACAAACCAGACCCCGGGACGGGCTAACCCAGTAGAGCGTTACAGAAGCCACCACTGTATTTTGAACGGAGATTTCATGATCTTCCCAAACGCTGAAGTCGACCGCCGAGGAAGTTTAAGTGAGTAAAAATCTCCACATAACTTTCTTCCACCACCACAAGAAAACAGAGCATGTTTTCGAAAATTTCCTCCATAAGTAAAAGTTTTATTTCAAAAGTAATAATCTTATCGTTTCAATCAAATGCTGAACTTAAGCGTCGCTTGCGCAATGTGTTGACTAAAGACATTCCTGGATTGAGTGGAGATATGCTAACCACTTAATGACAAAGGGGATAATGATGTAGTTAATTAACGCTTTTTTATCTGACGGAGCGACGAGGTGAGTTTTGATCTAATAAGTGATGCCAAGAAAAGAAAATTGACATTGATATTGTGTTAGTCGCCTAAGTAGCTACAGTGATTTCTAAACTAAAATATAGTAATATCTGGAAACTACTATTTGGCGGCAGAAATAGGAGCTGCGATGGAACTACTTAGACGATCTTCGTTGCTCTTTTAAATCCAGGTTAGTGTTGAAGTGAGTGCAGCCGTTAAGACCTCACGGCAATGGCCGAGTGCTGAGCCTAGGCCGAGGGTTCCCGAAATACTCCGAAGCCGCGGCGTACAATAAAAACTAGAACTGATACGCGGCCGGCGTCGCGCGCCTAATAATAGACTAGACGCGGCAAAGAGCAACCCCGCAGACCTCACAGATACCAGTGTACTCCGTGCTGGTACCCGCATAGGTATCGGTGCCTCAGCGCAGCTACTACTACAGCCCGAGCTGCTGAAGCAATGTTTACGATGTGTACAAAGATTGCAATATGGCATTGTGTAGATATTCCAACTCATGGACAGCCGTTTCATTTGGCGGTTGTAACCCCTGCACCAACTGGTCATAGTCTTGGTTTATCATATATATAAAGATGAAACGGGCTGTACCATTGGATTATAAGGCGATGCAAACGCGATATGGATTTCTGGCAAAAAGGTCTTCCATTTGTAATACGGATCCCCAAAACATGCAAAGATAAATGAGTTAAAAGACTATTCCAGTAGCGGGAACACACCCTTATAAATCTACATGGCAGAATATCTAACATCGTGTATTTCACCTTTTTTATCTTGGTCGTCGTATCGGACCGTTGTACCAATTTTAGTTCACGTGATTGCTCCTTGCTTTAGTGGGGCACGTCGGGTACTTCCGCCTGAGTTAGGGCACCGCCGCTGGAACTCAATAATCTTGTTATTGTAGATTAGCATATGCGATGTTATAAAAACTAAGTAATACCGCCTGTCTTTACTAGTCGGTTGAACATTTCTATAATCTATGAGAACGCATAAACTGAGCTGGAGAGAGCTGCGCGTGCGCACCCGGCGACTGGAGATTTGTTCAGTCCCACCTGGATTCCCATTCAGTAGCCAGACTATACGCCCGATGACGACACATGTCTGGAGATCCTTAACTCGCAGACAGTTCGGTAGTTATGGAATTATAGCAAGTGTTCATCTATATATATCCATTTAAATAGTTCACTTCAGAATATGCGGGGACCTTGGGTGTGGTGAAACATTTGTCGGCTGCAGCACGCCAACATGTCCCATTCACACGAGGTGAGTGAAGTTCGTACGAGAGTACTTGCCTTATTGTTATCGCGTAACGATCGCATTCGGAGTGGACCTACCTAGACGCCGCGCTGCACTACGCGAGGGTTACCGCATGCACTGATATTACAGTTTCACGTCTCATCTTTACTATTTTAAGTAGTTTACTCACACTCACTCACAATTGCAACAATAATATAGTAAATAAGTTGTGTGGAACCCAGACCGATATCATAGCTTCAGGTTTTAATACATTTCAGTCGTATGTTGAGTTTTATTTTTATAGAGTCGTAAATGGTGATGAGTTCATCCGATGATACGTCACATGCGGATACGGGTTCATATCTCTCCACCCGTAAACTACCCTCTGCCTTTTGTAAAAGATGAATAGCTGCATAATTTCAGGAAACTATGGGACATTTATTTATTACCATAACCGGGATAATATGCATGTCAAGAGAGTACGGCAAATGTTTTCTTTTAAGAAGAGTTATCATTGGCCGTGGTCACCAACAGCATGAAATAATTGTAAATATTCTTTGAAGGTGTCCCATTCGAGTAAATTGGAATTATTATTGGTCCTCTTGGCGCATCACCGACGGTTTAACAGTTATAGTTATATAGTGCCTCGTTAGAGCGCATCTCATAGGATGTTGATGTTAATATTATGACAACTCGTGAGAAACAGCAGCCATGTTTACAGCATTAAATAATATTTATCGCGGATCTGTTCAATTTGAAGAGCATATTTAAACAAATATACGAGCACAGAATCCGTGAGCCGCCGTCTCACATTTTAAACCTTTAGTCTTAAAGAAGCTGCTTCATCTTTAATTGATTACGTTAGACCAATTTCCAACTGCTTCCCCTTGACACAATGGACGTTTGACAAGTATAACCTCACTCTACTATTTTGTACAGCCTTCGACTGCAACGTCTTTGAAGTCGGAGATTATACATTACGTTATATATTTTCATATAAAAACCAAACGTAAAAGAGAATTTATTAACCAATGTTACATCCGCCTCTATCATTCACACATTCGGAGTTATATTTTTTATTTATATTTCCCTTTGGGGGTGAACTTTTTTATAAAATAAAATAATTAAAATCGGAGCGCGCAGCGAAGTATCGGTCCGGACAGTCGTGCTCATATATACAAAATGCAACATATATATGAAACAACTAGGGGCAGGTATACATGGGTACCAGCACAGCGCGTATTGCAGTCGATAAACGGTACTGTGCAAATATGACCGTGTTCCGGTTTGAAGAGCGCTGTTGCTAGTGTATTTAATATTACTGGGGTAAAAAATTCAATATCTTATGTCACAGGCAATGAGCACAATGTGGTGCAGTGTATATCATCCTACCCAGCGGTACGTTATTATGGGCGGGCGTATAAATTACCATCAGGCGAGGGTCCCGCTCGTCTCGTCACGACATCATCATACAAAAGCAACGAATAAATGAAACGCTAAGTAACAAGAAAATGGCAAACACACGATGTAGGTGTATATGTTTGTTACATCATAACTATCACGTCAGAGCACGTCGGCTGCACCGGGTTTGATTTAGATTTGTTGGAAGCAAAGCCAATTAGTCGGATCCTTGGCTCTACGCATCCGGCTGCCGACAGCCTCATGCTCCACGTTGACAACAGCAATCACGATCAACTCGTGTACGCAAACGTAGCATAGTTGAATAGTGTTACAAAGCTTTAATAAAATTTTCTACTAAAATGCAATAAAAAATACATACAAAGAAACAATTTTCAGAAGTGCATCAGCAGCAGGAATCCAGTGAACTATAAATTTTATAATGTAATGTGAACACTTACTCGGCGCGCACTGCATCCAGCGCATGTCTCGTAAAATAGAGATAGATCTACTGCTGATTGATAAGAGCATCCGCTGATACATCAATTATAAAGCAAAGCGGTAGGGTGTTACCAGGATCCACTCCGTGGTGGAATAAAAAAACGGTCCATGTCCATGTACAGTGTGTTTATTTATTATTTCACGAAGCGTCGAGACCAGCAAGACATTCATCTGCTGGTAAGTAAAGCGCATGTCCATAACAATGAGGCGCTAAATAGGATGATATACTCTGCACTCCACTGCGCTCGTCACCTTGACACATAAGACGTTAAGTCTCGTTACTTTAATAATTACACTAGCTACAGCGCCGTTCAAACCGGAACACGGTAATGTTTGCACAGTACTGTTTGTCGGCTGGAATAGCTACTGCGGAGGTACCTACTTAGATGGTCTCCGGAAACAGAGATCTTTTTTTATTGTATCTGGGGGGATATCTTCTAAAAAAATGTTTCTGAGAGAAAGGCAAGCTTATGTGGGATTTTTACCCCCTAAAACCCCCTGGCTGGTTATCTTCAGTACGGTGCGGGAGGCCAGGAGATCTCCTAAGGAATGCACCATTGCCTTCCGGTACTGCGTCTAAAGTATATTCCAGGAAGGACCGTAGCTCTCTTCCGCACCCTCGCTTTGCTACGACAAGCACTAAAACTACGAACGAACTAATCTGTGTAAATATAAAAGACGTAGTGCGTCAGACGGTGAACTCAGTCACCATGAGCATTTACACAGAAAATGTTTTCGATCTCCCGGGTCGTACACCTCAACAGATGATCGTTTCCATAATGGTAACTGATGTACATACATCAAGTATCCATTTCACACGAGGAAAATGAATGAAAGCGAGCTCGGGGGCAAAGTCTGTCACAGTGGACCGGTTTCCTGCACACTAAGAGAACAATTCAATGCATGGAGCAGCGCTGAACGGAAATAAAACCAATCGTAAAAAAATATGAAATCAGTGTATTGAAAATAGCAGAGCTTGAGAACTTTGCAACGCGCTTTTTAATACGGTTTGAATGGCTTTTGAATCAAAAATAGGAGCAATATCGACGACGTGACAGCAGACACACACGCACGCATACACACACACACACACACGCACACACACGAGCGATCAACGTTTAACACACCTTGTCGTTGCGTGTAGTGCAGAACCCGCCCCGCACATTGTATCCGCGTTATCATATATACTAATAAATTATATTCCCTTCATCCGCGTACATTTGGAGATACGTCCGTTTCCGTCGTAAAACGTCTATAAATTATCCGGGTATATCCATTGTTTGCCTTTTATTTTCTCTGACGGTTATTATGTGTTTCTGTGTTTACATAACTTCCTCTGGCGGAGACGACTTCATCTGTTTGGGCTGTGCTGCGGGCGGCGCTCAAATATTTACTTACACTCTCAATTCATCATACGAGACTTCTTGAACAGAACTAAATGATCTGCTTCTCCTCTAACCTAATAAATTACGTATCACTGATTGAAAATATTTCTCTCTGTTAATTTACTTAAATAAACATGATAAAGCAAACTTTCTAATTGATGATCGTTTACATGTAGATTAACGTATTATTTGTTTTGTTCGTAGATTCTAGATTGACGGACTTGAGTTAGAGGAAGCTATAAAAGCCGTTAGTATAATCATAATTCAGTCTGAACAGTATCGTACTTATACGGAATAAGGCGCATGACTTCCGCCTAGAAACAATGTACAAACATTTCGGCGTTAGTTTAGTATTCCATTTTATAATAGTAATGGACCAAAGAGACTCAACAAATAACGTACTGTAATGAGATGCACCTCATTGTTATCACTTAACTCCACGTGAACGTATTGTTCGCAATGCTTTATAGTACAAACGTTACTAAAGTTATTTACTCCCTTCCCATTTTCAACTGTGTTAAACTCTATTGTTGTTACATACTCTTAAGGCCTGAACTTAATGATAGAGCTAATGTAATAACAGTAGTAATATTGTTAATTAATTTGTCATTATATTGTAATTAATGACATGCATTAAAAATATATAACGTTAATTATATATTTTAGGTATCGTTAATGATATAAGCGTTTATTAACTTTATGTATATTAACAGTTTGTTTATATCAATCGTTCGGGTAACAGGATGCTAAAGTTGAAATAAAAAAAAAACTCTTTAAAATTATCGACTCGCTGTGTCGCCGGAAATGGTGCGAGTAAGAGATGTGAAAACTAATTTAAATCTCGTTTGAAACTAAATCGCTCGGAGCGGCGCGACGCGAGTGCCGCGCTCCGTCCGGATACTCGCACCGATCACGTTACCGGCGCATCGCCCACTGCGCATTGCGCATTGACATCGCTACACGTTGATGAGCTATCCGAACGGACGTGCTTCATATAAACCGTTTTTAAACAAATCCTCGATTTGAAAATGGAACATCGGTTTACGGACCATAAAACAGTCGGCAATCAATGTTGCCGGCCATCAAATGTTTTCATTGTAATTCAATGTCGACCTGTTCATGCGCGCATCTTGTATATATTTACAATATCATTGTTATTAAATATCTTTACACAAAAAATATATCAATACATATAGTAACATATGATTGTTAATTTTACTAGCTACAGCCTTCCTTTAAACTAGAATATATTTCTAGTGTTTGTGCAAATACTGGTGGTAGCTAATAGTTGTGGTCCGTTGCCGTAGACCGCCTAAGTAGGTACCACCGAAGCTCCTATATCTGCCGCCAAACGGTACTGCGCATGCATTACTGTGTTCCAGTTTGAAGGGCGCTGCAGTTACTGTAATTACAAGACTAACGGGACTCAATATGTTAGTCTAGGCGACGAGCGTATGTGGTGCAGTGTATATCATTCCAACTAGCGCCGCGTTGTTATAGGCAAACATATCACCTACCATCAGGTGAACGTCTTGCTCGTTTCGTCACTTCATCGAAATAAAAAAATATCTGTAGCGGTAAACATAGTTGCTGTATGGCTATTTCAATGAATACCTTCAGAACGATAAACATGGGGCTTAGACTGTCTCCGGTAAAGAATTCCACCACCAGTGATAGTTTAAGGAATATTTCCCAATATAAGGTTATAAGAATTAATTACTACAATACTTAAATGAAAAATTACAACCAGGTGTAGTGTAGGCTGCACCTAGTCACAATTCAACGTGGGCTAGGCTATAAAATGTCTCCGATCCTCTATTTTAGGTAGTGACGTGAATGGCTGCTGACGTCACGCCCATGCGCTAAGCAAACGTCATTAAAACCGGACCAAAAACATAAGCTTACGTTTTATTAGCAGCAATAACAATACGCCGGCCTATTTAATTTGGCAGCGTTATACGGCGGGTACAATCAACGCTTTCTTTGATGCACGCGCTGGACGTACGTTGTAGGATCCGAGATGAAAGGAAATGCTGAGTAAACATGACCCGCCCGCCCGCCGGCTGCGGATATTACTTAATTGATTACCGAGCTGATGGCTTGTGGAATTACATCACGACGCTCATTTATAATTACCATCATATAAGTAATTATGTCTTAAACCGAATAGATAAAGACAATTGAGGCGAATTAAATAGCTTTAATATCACGATATCAGCCCCAACTTCAAAACATTCACCTGGTGATACGTTTATTTATATTAATCAGATGTTACTCTACAACGTTCTTCAAACAGGAGTATAGTAAGGTTTGTAGTTTACTCGGAGATAGTAATACGCGCAGCGTTGGTACTTACACTATGACGAAAAGTATCAAGGTAATATCAATTTGATCCTTAGAAGAGATTATATATTATAAAGTACTTCTTACTCCACATCCACAATGGTTATCTGGTGAGATTATCATTGAAGTTGTGTACGGAATCCGAGTGATTTCAACCACCGAAGATATCGTGTTACCACCAAAAGAATTTGCTATTAAATAATGATGTGAACTAACAATGTCTAAGTCTAACACATTGAGGAAACATTCGCTATTAATGAGATTTCTAACCTTGTCTTCATCTTAAAAGAAGGCTTATTAAAATAAGCCAAAAGCAATAATCGATCGCAAGAATCGCGGGGCACAGGTAGACTGCAAACGGCTTGCTGCGGTTGCTCGTGTTGCTCGTGTTGCTCGTGTAGCTCGTGTTGCTCGTGTTGCATCTATTCCTGTAACGGTCTCGATGGCTTATAACCGTTTTACGGCTCAATAAAATGTCGACACGGAAATCGAACCTTGGTGTAGTGACATAAATCTATTTATTGCCAGCGCCGACGTGGATATCCGTCATTGTGTCAATGGGTCGGCCTGCACAGCAACAGCTGTCGAGGGTTGGTGTCCGTTTAAAACGCGGAGCGGAGTACAACTTTAAGTCGTTGGTAAGCAGTTCGTTTACCACAACCATTTCATTTCTACTAAGCCCTCGGCGAGCTCATCTTTTCAAAATATATTTTTTTAACGAGAGGGGGAGAAATTCTTAATTCGTTATGAAAAAAATCTTTCCCTCCTCATAATTATAACAAAGCGGTACGATTTTAATGAAACTTTTTTGTCGTAACGCGGTCCTCATTGATATTAAAAGCCTTTTGCACAAAGCTGATGCGTGATGTTCTCGGATAAATTTTGCACAGTGAAGGCAATTGCATCATCACCTCGAGATGTAAGATGATGAGCTTAGTTGATCCAGTAATTTTATTAGCTTCAGTATTACTAAAACCTGAATGCGAATAATGCATGCACTTTAAGGTTTAAGGACATAAGTTGGGGCTAGAGTGGTTAATCTTTTGACATGTCTGATCTTCATCAGTCTTTATGGAACAGCAGCTCCTAAAATATTAGTAGTTTATATTTAGTTTCCTTATTTTTCGAAAGGCGATGAATCTTTTTATCTCTTGATATAATTTAAATAGATCTTTAAACAGTAATTAATCATTCCCTTAATGTTAAAGTTGCGTGAACCGTCCGAGTAGTAACGCATGTCGGTACACCGCTGCTCGCAGCATTGCGGACACACTCCAGATCATCCTCGGGGTTACACAAACACACCGGCATGCGCACCACATTAGTAATAAACATTCGCATAAATACACCGACTCTACATTTTATTGGTTGTTCTTGAGTCGCGCCCAATTTGTGGTGAAGTGTACGTTATTATTCACACGAGCAGTAAAGAGCACATCCTCCGGCGTGGGGCTGCTCTAATGCGTTCAGTAGGAAAACACGGGCTTGCTCATAACATATTAGTAGCTAAAGACAGTACCCCCTCGGTGCTCTGCAATTGTACATTCGGAGAGACTCTGGGATCTCTCATAGAACGCATCGGTGTCTCCCTACACTTTGTGTTAACACGTCTCCGAGGAGAGGCCTAACCCTCCTAGGAACTATCGCTGAGCCATATTCTGTCCCACGCAGGTTCGCTTGTTGAGTGATAAGACCCCGTCTCCCTCTAGACCTGCAAACTCCTAGACCCTTTTAGTCGCTTTCTACGACAGGCAGGGTTTACCGTAGTCCTATTCCTACTAGCCAAAGGCAAGCCAGGTCTGACTAACACTTACCTAATTCTGCCTCGTAATTATAACTTGGTGTATCACGTAAAAGTCAAGTAAATGATCCAATTGGGTTGCGTTATAGGAAAAAAATCTTGTCAAGTGCTGCATGAAACAAACCCTTAGAAGCAGTGTGCAAACCTTATTATATTTATTTTGTAGACGTCACGTGACGTGACGTGACGAGCACGTGTTATTAACGTCAAAACTTAGTAACGGTTCTAAAACTTACGGCCAAGTTAACTACTTTGTGAAAGTTACTCTATTACGTAAATTGGCACCCCGGTTGATGTATTCGCACGGAGGCTGCGGAAATCATCGTTCAATCTCAAATCTGTAAGAATATTCTGAATTTAAATTGATAAATTTACGGATGGAAATATGTGAAGACGCACCGTTTCCGGTGCTGGGTAATATAATTTTTGACAGAGATCATTAATGTTGATGTTAAATCATTGCCACTGAGAGAGCGGGACGTGGGGGAACTTGTAGCTGCAGCGTTCTGACAACGCGTGGGCGGAGTGATATATGAGCAGAGCGGAGCAGAGCAGAGCAGACCCTGTCCCGTTATTTGTTATATAGATCTCAGATTCGGTTCTAGTGGTGTTTAAATGGTGCAGTGCGGAAGGTGGTAGCAGTTTCAATAATAAATGCTTACTTGCAAAGGTTCGGACGAGTTCAAGTTGTGTAAAGTGAGTTTGTACGCGAAGGTTTCCACGATTTAAGGATATGACGTGGACGTTTGTGCGGCTGCGGGGCTCGTTCGCACCAACTTCAAATTGAACTCTTCTTTATTACTTGTGACTTGTCGTAAACGGCTCTCGCTTTTTTCAGGACTCCGTCAATTCCATTACCAACTTCCAAGTTTTAATATAACCTCTTTTCTTACTTTATAAACGTTTTCTATGTACGCGTCATTCGATAACACATCACACAAGAAGGGTTTCCTTGTGTTTTTGATTGCAAATGTTATTTATTATCTCCATTCCAGTAGAAGGCGTTCCTGAATTTATACAGAACCTCAATCGACCGCCTCCTATTAATATGAGTACCGCACCAGTACATCCGTGTGCTGACCCGAGTGTATTCCATATAAAAATACAAAATCTTTAGTTAAGAAAAATACGAGAATTATTAATTTTTAACCGGAAGTGCTGTGTAAATATACTGATGTCTTATTGTAACAGGTGTCGCATCAATTGGTGAAATTTCTATTATTATTTACTTTATGCAACGAAGCGAGGAAACGTTCACCTGATGGCAAGTGATACATCTGCTCATAACAACGTGGCGCTAATTAAGATGATGTAAACACACTACATTGCGCTCATCGCCTTGAGTAATAAGATGTCAAATCTCGTGATATCTCTGTCTTGCGTATTAGTCCTATTAGTGTTGAAAAATTACTAACACATTTTGTTTAAGACCTGCGGCCCCGTGTGCCGGATGAGGTAGTGAGCCGTGGCAGCAGTGGCAGCATGAGAGTGCGCCGGGCGCTCGGCATGCGGGCCGCATGATGCCGCGACGCAAGCGCCGGCTCGCCTCCCGCCTCAGGAACTACCTGAGGGGTCTACTGGCCTTCCTGTTCAGCAACGTCGGCGTCATCGTCCTCGTGGTCGGGTACACAGTAGCAGGTAAGTGTAAAGGTATTTTGTTTTATCACACGGACGGTTCTTATCACACAAAAGTCCCTGGTTTGGTTCTGGGGGCCGTTATGTAATACAGTTTGAATGATGGTAGGCCCATTGCTACCAGTGGCCTTCCACGGTTTGTTGTTGATGAAGAGGATAATGGTAGAATTTGTCTGTACCTTCCCAAAATTGTAAATCTATTGCCACATCACCCCTATATTCGCGTGATTAATATATGAAATCTAGAGTATTCTAAACGACCATACTTTGTCTTTATGGAGATCTAACCTAAAGTGTAGATCTTTTTCGTCCCAGGCGAAACTAGATCAAAATACAGTGAATTGTTTGAGTACTGTAACGCTGCATGCGTACCTATAGATATACTATAAACATAATTTATATCATCCCTCTTTCTAACGCGAAATATCGACATATTATATATAATTCTTGACACGTTATGACATTATATTATACTTCTCATTATCTGCTGGCTCGCCGCTGCTTTGATCTAACAACGACGTGATCTTTGTTGCACGATTGATATATCAAAAATAAGAAAAATCTTTTGAAGTTGATAATAAGAATTATAGCAATTAATCATTATGTGTTCTTATGATGTTAGTTTCCACTTGATTTATTTGAATTATCATGTATCTCAGCTGTTCTTTATTGCTCCGTTACATAGCTCTTTACAATTAGATTTTTCTTTGACGACAGTAAAATTTGGAATAGTTAAAGATCACTAAATTCAAAGAATGCAGAATGTTAAAAGATTTATGCATCATACTGTTATACCAAGTCTAGAAAAGATCATAAGATATCAAATCTATCACCAAAATGGAAGACATTCGTATTGAAATAGCGGTGGACTGGACACGTGACAGAAGACAAATGCATAAATCATCCCCCCGTAAATAACTTGTTTCGAATTATAACTAGGAATAGTGTTGATGGGTTTAAAAAAAAATTTCCGCATGGGTGCTGTCTTGCTCCAAAAACAGAAAACTTTTGAGGTTAAAAACAATATTGTTGATTTTGCCTTAATTTACAACAGGGGCCTTCATGTTCCAAGCCATAGAAGGTGCGAGCGAGATAGAGCGCGCTAACAGTATGACGTTGGAAAGAGACAACACCGCCCAGTACCTCTGGCAGAACGTGACCCTGGCGCTGAATTTGTTCAATGAGACCGCGTTGAAACACAAGTGAGAATGTTAAAGGTTTAGTATTGGAGGAGTAGTGGAAGGTGGTCGCTAACGTGCACCCTTCGGGGACGGGTTTCTGTTTAATTTGGATACCTCTAAGAGATACACATCACAGTCAGTTTAAACTGTACCAAAAGTTTTGTCTAGTGCCAGATAGAACTCAAAGTAGTTAAAAAAAGCTCTTCAGAAATACTCCAGATCTTTTTGAATTTTGTTCTTTTAATAAGAAAAGAATAGAAAACCATTACTACCAACCCATTATTTCCCAACACGTTGGTCCAACCTGCATTAGGCCGGCGTGGCGGGAAATCGCCCATATCCCTCCCATATGAACACCTACAAACGACGTCGACTTGTGCCCGGCGGTACAGTAGGCTATGCTGATTGTTGAAAGTCGCGGGAAGCTGCTGGATCTTAAATTGATGGATTTATAAGATTCATTACAGTGTTGTTGTTTTCAGGATAAGCATAGAGCTGCACAAGTATCAGAGCAAAATCGTGACAGCAGTTCGTCACGGGTGGGACGGCGGCAGGTCTTCCAGGCAGTGGAGCTTCTCTTCCGCCTTCCTTTACTCGCTTACTGTTATAACAACTATAGGTACAGAACCGCACAAGTGCAGCCTCTCTTTTGCAAGGTTCTTTAAGTTGGTTAGATTTAGCGCTGATGTGCAGCCGCAGTGCATTTCTGTATTACCGTCCACAAGTGTTTGGGGCGTTAAAAAATTTTGTACTTGAACCTCGGCCAATGTCTCCTAGAAACCTAGTAGTCCCTAATTCTATTGCAGAGTTAAGGGTATTCTTGGTAAGTATGCAAGGACGTAATTAAATATAATTGTGACTATGCGGGATTGCAGCTGATCATGAAAAGGATGAAGGATGTGGACACTTAATACTTGAGTTGTAGGTAAATGGAAATTGATAGAGTGCAGTGGCTGGACGTCGATTTCTTGAAAGCTTTAGATTCATGCTGGTAATTAGGTTACTGAGGGTTGGCGGTGCGGGGTGGCGACGGCAAGGTGCGGTGGGGTGAGGGGTGAGAGCGTCGCAACCCGGGCAGTGAGTGATTTTAACGCACCGTCGGGAATTGAGTTCGCTCCGGTTAAAGTGCGCCAATCAGCGGAATCGATTTCAATTTGAAAGCGATGGGATAAGAAATTGTATTTCATATTGAATTTGGCTATATTTGATTGACGTCATGGAGGGCAACCCTTTATTGCATCACCACTTCTTGCGAAACAAAGTACTGGTTGTAAGCTCTCTATCTCTTTTTACTCCTTCTTTTTGGATGAGAATTTAACACTATACTGTGTGTTCCTGCTCGTTAATTTCGTTAACACATAAGTATTGCAATGGTAAATTCGTTCCTCGCATCGTGCTGTTTATTGCTGATAAATCTATCTACTGTTTAGGAGCGAGTTGATATAAACGCGGCACTACTTCCGGTTGTACGTTAAGTTAATAAAGTAACTATAGTAAAGTGATCATTAGCGTCGCATTGCACACGCCCACAACCGAACAAAGGAAAGCCGATTTATTGTAAGTTTGACATGTTACTGAACTCTTCGCGAATTTTGAATATTTTCCGCGACAGATTGATTGAAATAAGAACTGAATATTCTCAGGTTACGGGCACTTGAGCCCGCGGACTGGTTGGGGCAAAGTGGTGACCATATTCTACGCGCTGCTGGGCATGCCGCTTTTTCTCCTGTACGTCACCAACGTCGGTGAGATATTTGGTGATTTTCATAGACACGCTTTAAGTGCCAGGTATTGTGTACAAATTTTGTTACAGTCATTAAAATGTTTTGCTTCCTAATGATTTATCATTGAGCCGGTTGGTTGTAACACGTCACAAGATTGTGGTACACCGTTAAGTTCTATTACTTGAGTGTTGTATTGTACACGTGTACACCGCGCTATCTCGTAACTGGCAGCGAAAGAGTTAACTTCTGCGCCATTGTTCTCACACACACACACACACACACACACACATACACACAACGGTGAACTTCAACCAAAGTGTTCCACATTCCCATTGCGATATATAGTCCATGCCGTCTGTCTTCCCTTGGAACTGATTATTCTTCAGATATGCCTTTGTCAAATAACAATTCAGTTTGCTTTATGTATTGACCTGATTATTAACATCCTATTTCGATTAAGAAAACTTGAATTTATTAAGTTTAAGTTATGATTTTATAGCAATCATTGATTTTAGAGACAAGAGTTTCGACTTGCAATTTATAGCGGAACTGATAGTTTGTTTTAAGGAATTAATACTTCCAGGTCAGCTACTGGCGCGCTGGTTTAAGTGCTTGTACGCGTTAGTTTGCCTTTGTAGGGGATGCCCCGGCTTCACTAGAAGGAGAGTGATACGTCTGCGTACTCAGGTAAGTCCCCTTTTTTTTCAAACAACTTTGATGTTGTCTACCAACAGATGTTTTAAATGTTTACATTTTTATTAGGGTTTTTATCTAGTGTAAACTCCATCAGCACTAGAATGTGGTGGAATGACCGTGTATTAGTAATTGATTCAGGTATTGTTGCCAAGAGAATTAAAGTTCATAACCTCTATCTTCTCCCCCTGTACTGGATTTTATTGTTACAGATGGAGATCAGCGAAACAGAGAGTATAGAGCGACCCGAAGGTTGGGGCGCAAGGCCGTCGGACTCCGAGTTCACCCACGAGCACAGAACACCGTTGCGACCACCTCATCATCAGAGGTTACTAAATTGATGTTCTACTGGCGTTTCCTGTAAGAAATATGAGCGAGCAATGCCATCCCATATGGAATATGAATCAAAGAGCGAGTGATATAAATTATAATTGGCTGGAGTGGAATACTTCCGGTTTTGAATACACTAGGTAGTTTAATAGGTGCGGCTCTCCAAACCCTCATGGAATTTGTTTCAGTTGAAAGTAATTGGCTGAAGAGGATATTGAACTGTACATATTTTGTATTCATCGTATTCAGATTTTTATTTTTTACAGGCAGTCCTCACTGATTCCATGTGATGAAGAACTGCCCTTTATAATATTTACAAAATACCGCATCGCAGTAACATCCTTGATATATTCGTAAAGTCTCGTTACTCCAGTAATTTAATTACATGTATCGCACTTCGAGCAGACATTTTCATAATAGTATTTGTACACTACTAACTGGCGGCTAAAAGTCTTCAACCCGTGCCTGGTGCCAGTGTTGACATATGGCAGCCAGATCTGGCCTCTTCCTACCGGTCTTATAAAAAGGCCAAAAAAAAAGGTCACCTGAAGGGCAATGGAGAGGGCTATGCTCGGAATTTCTCTGCTTGATCCAACTAGAAATGTGGAGATGCGCAGAACAACTAAAGTCAACGACATAGCCCAAAAGAATGCTAGACTTAAGTGACAGTGGGCAGGGCACATTGCTTGAAGGCCTGACGGCCGAAGGAGCAGTAAGGTCTTCGTGTGGCATTCGCGTCCGCGTACCGGTACATGTAGTGACGTGGACACCTCCCACAAGGTGGACCGACGATCTGATAAGAATCGCGGGAATCCATTGGATGCGAGCAACGTTTCACCGATCCATGTGGAGATCTTTGGGGGAGGCTTATGTCTAGCAGTGGACGTCTATCGGCTGACGTTGATGTAGTATAGTATATACTTAGATTGCAGTGTAGTCTCCAGAAGGAAAGATCAACTCTATCACAGTTTTACAGTGTCTCTGGAATGTGTTGGCGAAGCTGTACAATGTGATGTGGTGATTAAAGCTATCTGCTGTTATTGAATAGGAGGTCGGAGTACATCCGCAGCGAGTCGATGCCGCATCCGTGGAGCGCGCGGTATCCGCATCCGGCGCGCGGCTGGTCGGAGCCGATGCAGCGCCGCGCGGACAGCGAAGCCTCCACCGACTTCAGCTACGTTACCTTCGACGCCCAGACCATCACCGTCCCCATCAGCGTTTGTGTCGCCATCATGGTGGGGTTAGTGAACAAAATTTCATTACTCTTTACTGGTGATAGGTCTCTGTTGTCGGAGACCGTCTAGGTGGATACCACCATAGCACCTATGTCTGCTGCCAAACAGTAGTGTGTAAACATGACTGTGTTCTGGTTTGAAGCACGTTGTAGCCACTGTAATTACTGGGGTAACGAGACTGAAGATCTTATTCTAGCTAGCGCCGCATTGTTATGGGCAGGCGGATCACTTACCATCAGGTCGCTTAATGAGAAAAAAATTAACTTCGGAACCTATAAGAAGCGGACGTTGGCGTTTGGAGCTCGTGTCTGATTGATTTTTGATGTTGATATTCTAAATGAATCCAAGTACAATGGACCGGATGATGACGATGTAGGTGACGACACGCGGCATCATCATCTTCTTTATCAATTTTATCGGAACTGTGAACAGTAGATAGGGTTGTCATCATTATGAAATCAGCATAATAACCTTCATCTGAAAATATACGTAAGTTAATATTAGTCCTGAAGACTAGACTAAGTTAATTACCCTGGTCTGGTAATTTCACTCTCTACAGATGTGATGCATGTTATTCACAACCGTGTAATGGCGGATAAAGGCAGCACTTGTGTAAGTTTACATCTGCTTAGTGCTACTTAGGTGCTACTTAGTAGAGCAGACGATGTCTTGTAAGGAGTTTACATGAGTTAATCTGATTTGATACTATTTTCTTGCAGCTATATAATGTTTGGCTCCATGATCTTCGGGCTGTGGGAGAAGTGGGATAAGTTGGATGGAGCTTATTTCTGCTTCATATCATTAAGCAGGTAACACTCATAACTATGTGTTATTCAAAGAATATTTAGATTTGACAAAGTGTTGCCAAGGTTGTGCGAATGAAAATTTCGTTATATTAAACTTGATCTCGTGGCGGAGAAGCTGGTGGAGATAAGTTGAGCTTCTTGAAGGTTGTCGTCTTTACAAATTCAACTTGTACAGGTTCTTATTACATCCTTTTGCTTTTTACTACTTGCAAGTGTTGTTAAGTTGTTGTTTTTTTATTTTAACTAAGGGAAGAGACGAGCGGGACATTCACCTGATGGTAAGTGAAACGCCCGCCCATAACCACGTGGCGTTACTCAGAATGATAGTTTACCACAATGCGCTCGTCAGCTGACACATAATAAATAATTACATTAGCTACAACACCCTTCAAACCGCAGCACGATGATATTAGCATATCATTATTTAGCAGCAGAACAATAACATGTCCAAACACTCTATCTGTAGCTGTTCTTAATATGTATTAAATATATATTCTCAGCTCAGCCAAGATCCTTAGACATGTAGGATAGGGCTGAGCCTGGAGGGTGAGATGTTCTCGCAGGACGGATGTCCGCCTGTGGTGGTCGTTGTTATTGTCACCTTCAAAGCGTGTTCACTTGCCAGCATCGGGTTCGGGGACTTCGTGCCGGGCGAGCGCGTGTACACTCCGCGCATCGAGACCTCGTTCATCGTGTGCTCCATGTACCTGATGCTTGGCATGGCGCTCGTCGCGATGTGCTTCAACCTCATGCAGGTACACCTCGCGGTTACACGCAACCGCAGCTGCTACTGCAGCCGACACACACTAGTGTGCAAACATTACTGTGCTCTCACGCGACGAGCACAATGTGGTGCTGTGTATATCATCTTTACTATCGCCACGTCGCGATGTGCGGGCGTATCACTTACCATCAGGTAAACGTGTCGATCTTTTAGGCAGGCTCAACTGCAGCTCCTACTTCTACTGGCAAACAGTGCTGTGTTCAAAATACCTGCTATAAGGAGTTCTAAGCTGGTGCTAATATTGTGTATAACTTAACATTAGGTTAACATCTTAGTCAACTTGTTTGTATAATCGTTGAAAAAATATGGCATAACCGGAAGTGATTCATGCTTCCTGTTGACGAATGAAAGTACTTTTGTTAGGAATTATGCGAGATATTAATGATATCCGGTTTATTCCATTGTTCAGGAGCAAGTGATTCATTACTTCGCGGGGCTGAAGCGGGCGCTCAGACGCATTTGCCGCTGCAAGAGATGACACGACATTACATCCGGTTCGTCTGGACCAGTGCACGTTGCGGTGGCAGTAATATATAGGACGTTATGCGAAATGCTCAATTCGGAAATCATATCTTTACTCATTGCTATTGTAACCACATAAACTCAAAATTAATATTCCTGTTACATTATCGTTTAAAACTACTTCCGGTGTGCTCGGCTGTAATGTACATGTTGTAGTTGTAGTTGTAGTTGTGTGAGCGACGTGTAGTTAAGATGGATTACAAATTATGTACGGAATAAAGACTTGAATAATAAATAATTTTTCACTTATGAGTAACCGATTCAGTCAGCTGTTCCCAACAGTGGGCGCGTTGTGAACGGGAATATATATATATATATACACAAAGATTAATAATGATTGTATAAACAAAACCTAATTAATGAAGAAATTTTGAATTTGTTTGCGGGGAAGCAAAAGTTTTTAATTGGTACGACTGCTACATTATTCGCTGCGCCCCCGGAGGACACGCGGGGTGGCTCGCGCCGGCGCGCACACGAGAGGGATGAAGCTCGTTAAGTAAACTGAGATTAACAGCGCTACATACGGATATTACCTACTTTTTTAATATAATATATGGATTAGCACGACTTATATGTGACGTGATCTGAAGTTACCACGAGTTCGTAACGGATGATCAGGTTTACTTAAGCTACAGCGCTCTTGGCACGCCAACACGTGGCAGCAGAAGCTGGCTTCAAACACTTGTGATACTCGTGTATACGAAGCAAGATGAACTTACTAAATATATTTTTTACTATGGTTATATAACCTATTTAAAAAAAATTGTGTTAACAGTTTGAAGTTAGTATAGATAAGTTTATTTGTGTATACAGAGGTACGATTTTTTTTTGATTTGGGGGGAATCCTAAAAGGATCAAAAAATTAAAAATCATTTATTTGATGATGATGATTAAGTAGTGATAACAGTTATTGGTGTCTCCTTACAGGCATAACAATGCCTGCGCCTGCGCCTGCGCCAGGAGACACCGCCCTGTGTCTGTGCCCATACATGATTTCAGTTTGTTGTCATATATACTGATCTCATGTTACGCTGGATGCTTGCAAAAGTAGTTTTAATCCTTGGAGTGGGTATAACTGTATCATTCCTACTCTTCTCGTTAGTGTTGACGTCATCTGCTAGAACTTTCTTGAGTTTCAAAGTGGAATATAATATATACAGTTTACGTACCAATAGTACATCAGCAAGCTCATGAAGGCCTTCTGTGGAGTCCTTCCGATTTTTAAAATACATAGCCTCGAGAAGGGCCCTTTGAGCTCTTCCCACTGTGATACGTGCGTGTTATTGGCACCATCCCATATTGGTAAACAATATACAATGTTAGACTGTACCAGAGGAATGTATATGTACTTAAAAAAATAATTTGTTAAACAAGTATTTGTGGTATTCCTCGGGGCAATATGTCTCCAAGTTTTAAACATCCAAATAAATGTTCGAATCCTCGCTGCAATGCAATCTGTTCTATTCGGGGATACCAGGACAATCTTTGATCAAGTTGAATATCTAAGTATTTTGTTTGACTAACTTCATTTATGATTGGACAGTCACAGGAATCAGTTGCGACGTCGACACATTCATGTATTTTTGTATTATAATTAACTGGTTGGGTGTAGTTATATATACTAAAATATATGTTATTTGTTTTGGTCCTATTTAAGGTTAATAAATATTTTTTTATCCAAGCATCAATTAGGACTAAACCTTCCTCAGCTCTTTATTTAACCTCGTCCCAGTTTGATCCTGTGAAGACAACAGAGGTATCGTCGGCGGAAATACCCTGCTTCTGGGGAGAAGTCAGTCATGTGAGATTTTTACTCACTAAAACCCCCTCGGTGAACTGAGTCACTGCATTCGGAGAAGCTCCGGGATCTCTTACAGAACGCAACTGGTGTCCTTCTGCAGTTTGTGTTAGCACGTCTCTGGGGAGGGGCTAAGGCCTGCGAAACCCCTAGTCCGTTTCAGTTATCTTAGCTCTATTCTTACTAGCCCGAAGCTACAGAGCTGAATAGGAAGCATGTCTAAAAATCTGTCGAGTAATTGAAAATATTAGACATTAACACTAACACCAAAATTTGCTAAAGTTATTGTCTCTGCTATTTAGAAGCTATGAATAGACTTTATAAAAAAAATTCCCAAAGCAAGTTGCGGGGGTGTTAATAGCGGGAAGGGGCCGGAGAGTGGCGGGTTGCCCACGGGGGAGATTATTTCAGACAAATTTCTAGTTTAATCCTTTATTAGGGCCAGCAAGGGGGCGGGGAACGGCTAGTATATAAATATATCTGTATGTTGGTTTGAGACATCGTTGTTTCCTACATAGTAGAACAGATTACAACCTAGACCTTACGTTTTTGTTGAAAACTCGATCGGTTTGAGTGTTGTTAGTTATAGTTAAAAAGTTGATTTATCGTTTGAAGATTGCAGGCACTATCTTATCGGAATAACCTCCACTTACAGTTCCACACGCAACTTTTAAATAATTCAAAACGATGCACACTACAATTCTTTTGAAATGATTTAACACTACCGTATCCGCGCTCCTCCGCAGCCAATGGCCGAGCGACTCGTTTGTCCGGTGTTGCCATGTCCGGAATGTTGCCACTTTGTAATTACCGAAACTAGTGTTACCTACGCAAAGTACTATACAACTTATTATTATTTTCATACCGCTACCTGGCGTGTGCGTTATATCTGGTTTTCATAGAACTTCATTATAAGGATATCATAGTGTTTATTTAACTATTTATAACCGCCTGTTACCGCAGTCATCGGTGGTGGTGCTACACGCATACGCATCGAGCTGATGAGTCTCCTGCGGCCGTACTTACCAGTTTCCGTAAGTACAAACGAGTCGGCTTTCCTAACAAAGAGCTGGTGTTCCGGTATAACTTTAACATTTCTCTTTATTATTAATGAACGGCCGCCGTTGTAATTCAGAGCCGATCTGGAATAAAGCGGGCTCACAAAAGGGATTGCCGTGGAGCTCCTAATGAGTTAACCGTGCGTACTCCATTCAGCACCCCATTGAATTCCGAAACGCCTTCGGGATAATGGAACAGGCCCCGCTGCCATTGTACGGCGCTGCAGCGGATCCGCGCCCTGCCACTGATACCACACCTCATTTGTGCACGTCGCCGTTAGTGTACCATTGTAAAGAATATGATCCTTTAGGTGCCACTTGCTACACCACTAATAACACTACACTATATACACTAGTAATACTATCTCCCACTATGAAGGGAGATGTAGTTTAAAACATTACCGAAATAACAAAATTTTACTTTTATAAATATTTTGGGACGAAGAGCACATCACTGTGTTCCGATTCAAATGGCGCTATAGCTAGTGTAATTAATGGGGTAAAGAGACTAAACATAGTAAGTATGAAGGCGAAGAGCATAATGTTGTGCAGTGTATGTTATCCTAACGTCACACAGCTACGGGCGGTACTTCTCATCAGGTGAGTATCTCACTCATCCCCTCGTTTTGTATAATGTGCACAATCAACTATCAGGTTAGCGTGTGTAATAAATTTGTAAATCAATAAGATGTATGTGTGTGTGTGTGTGTGCGGTTTCCATTTAACCAAAAGCACACATCGAAGTTACTTACCGCGCGCACAAATGAGTTAAACCTTGTATACGTTTTTAAGCATCGGAAAGAATCCTTCTTTGTGAATGATTTACGGTTATTGCCGTTAATTGTGGGGGGAATTTAGTTTATTTCACTTTATGTATGCTTAACTAAGTTCTCTTTTAATAGTTAAGTTAATAAAAATTCTTTGTAATTGAACATAGATAAATTACTTAAAAGAAATAATCGAAAAAAACTGTTTGCGTTAATTATGTTGGCCTAATTTAAATGTAGTTACTTAATTTCTGAGTTAAGTTAATAAGACCGGAAGTTTTTTTCCTTCAAGTTCCCTTTTTCCGGTTCAATATTTTGTGAAAAAGTTAACGTTAACTTTGTGCTACAGAATTTTTCGCAGGCGTACTTTTATACGGAATTAAAGAGTTTTTATAGAGTCGAACGGAACATACAAACACACACACACACACACACACACATACACAGACGTTGGCTGCCCATGGGAGTCAGTGACCAATTTCCATCAGGTGAAAAAAAAAATACGTTTAAAAATAACGTTTAAATGTTTACATTATCTGTATCAGTAGAGGTAGAAGTACCTGGTGTCGGCAGCCGTCTCCTCGCGCCTGGCGCCTCGCGCTGCCACGTGTTCATTCATCATTTGATACAGTTCAATGTTCTCAACTAAACATACACATCGCACAACGCTCTCTACAGATTTCCGCTTCCGTGGATATCCTCGCACTACGCCATTACTCCTTCAATCAATCACCTTTCAATTTGTTTCTAAGGTCCTGAGCGCCGCCCCGTCTAATGGCTGAAACAAAAAAGGCTTTTTCACGTTCTCCGTCACCAGCACTTCTATCCTTCAAAGCGATCCGGAGCCAGCAGGCAACATTGTTTTGATATTTGTAAATTGTAATAAATCTTCTGTTTATCAGCTGTATATTGTGTTTGATAAAATATAAAAAACGTTTTGCGGAAAATTAGAAAAGTGAAAAGCAAAAGGTAAATCACAATTCCTCAGGAATTCATCTGAAATGACCAATTAAGCGGAGATAGGATTTACTTTGCTCCAACAGCGTTTATCGAGATTGGTTATTAATATGCAAAGTTTACTTTTCCCGTTAATTGTAAATTGTTTCCATCGCGACGGGAGGGCGGAAAGCGCAATTTGAATTAAAGCGATATCCGGCAGTCGTTTATAAATATCCGGACTAATATTAATAATGACTATTCCATAAATATGTTTCAGCTGATACTTTTAAGGGTTTTGCTAATAATCACCACGCTTGGCAGGTTGAGGTGGCAACATGCGAGGCACATGGCTCGTCGCACCGTGGGGCTCTTAAAGGGGCTGCATCGAAAGCGCAGCTTTGCCAGGCGCACCACTAGGTGGTCAGAGGACGTATAAAAACCGCTAGGTGCCACTGGATTTAAACAGCGCAAGACCGTGTTTTGTGGAATACATTATCAAGAGACCGATGTCCACCAGTGGACGTCCACCAGGTGAAATTTTAAAATTATCTCACTCTTCATGAAAAAATGAATGATGAGATAATTTTAAAACATCAAGCGATTACTTTCCTTCTCTCATATAAAATTGCGTTAAGACATTTTTCAATTTATAATCTAAATTAGAGTTTTCATAATGAACTCTTTATCCTGAAAAGGATAAAAGGATCACCACTTAAACTCATTTAATACATAAGCTCCGTCTATTGCGGAGCGTTTCGATAGGCTCCCATTGTATTTATTTGAAAGGGCGCTCCGAACGAAGCGCCTGCCGCGTCCGCCGCGCTCGCCGCACCGCGCCCGCCCGCCGCGCCCACTGCGCCCGCCGTACCCGCAGCGCTCGTCGCACCGCGCCCGCTCCGCCCGCCGCGCCCGCTCCGCCCGTCGCGCCCGCTCCGCCCGCCGCGCCCGCCGCACCGCGCCCGCTCCGTCCGCCGCGCCCACTGCGCCCGCCGCGCCCACTGCGCCCGCCGCGCCCGCAGCGCTCGCCGCACCGCGCCCGCCGCGCCGCTTTAATGATTTAACCGTGCGAAAGGCATTCCGGATTATAATGAACCTGTAATGGCCGGGGGTGGTGCCCGGGCGGGGGAGAAATAAATAATAATCAATTTGTTTATAACAAAACGATGAAACGAGCAAAACTCGGTGGCAAGTGTTGCGACCGCTCATAAACCACCCCGGTGGCAGATCTCTGTGGCAACAGACCGTGTAGGTACCACGGCAGCCGGCAGACAGCACTGTGCGGACATTGCTCTGTTCCGGCGTGAAGGAAGTTACAGCTGCTGAAATTACTGGGGTAATGAGACTTAACGTGTTATGTCTCAGGCGACGAGCGCAAAGTACTGCCACGAGTAACATCTTAATTATCACCATGACGTCATGAGCAGAGGTATCACTTACCATCAGATGGACTTCCCGCTCGTCTCGTCGCTTCTTTGAATGTGAAAAGAAAAGAAAAAGAAGGATGAAGTAATAAAGTTTGCTTTCGCAGCGTCACGCCGCGCTCGTCACTCATCCGTTCGCACAAACCTGATACACCCCCCACCCCCAACCCCCCACCCCCCAGTCGTAGTAACTACGCGCTCGTTATTTAATGTTAGTGTGTTTACACAGCACCAGGCGCCTTCCGAGAGGCCGAGTCATGTCTCGACGCATTAATTAATTCACTAGCTTCAGCACCCTTCAAATTTGCACACTACAGCTAATCAGGGATAATTGCTGGCTCCGTGTTTATGGAGGGGTCGCGGGGCCCGCTAAGTAACGACGTATTGAATTATCAGTAATGGCTTTTAAATATTTTATCAGGCACTTACCTCAAGTGACGGCTCCTCAAGGAGCTCCGAGCCGAGGGTCCGCGTCCTCCGCAGTCACCTTATCAATCTGGAGTCAAACCAAAGTGACGTCAGTCAAGTGAATGTCAATTACGTCCTAAACACAATTTGACAAAGCGTTGAATAGACGAACACATCTTTTCCATTCCACGACGCGACGTGGACCACACTGTGCTCAATGTCCTGAGACTGCCGCAGAGATTACCGCAGTAATTCCAATTTCTGCAACCCTCATCAAATCGGAACACAGCACAACAAATGTTCGGCGGCGGAAATAGAACCTGCGGTGGTACCTGTGAATAAGTATTGTAAGTTATGCTTATGTAACTGTCTCCGTGGCGCAGTGGGTAACCACCTGCCTTATATGACAGAGGTCCCTGTTTCATAGTTATCGTTGAGCTTGACTGGTGGTGGGATTTTGTCGCACCAGCCGTTCTAGCTACAGTCCTCACATTTGAAATGTATACATCTGGAGTCTAGAGTCCAGAGTCCAGAGTCCCATTGTCTAAATACCGTGTCACATTCAGGTTGAGCATTAGACCATTGTCGATATAAACATATGAAGGTGTCCTACGTTACGCGTAAATTATAAAACCGGAAGTGTAGTGATCAGGAACAAATAAGCGGATAAACATTTTCATAATTATTATTTGCTATGGAAATCGTGATAACGCGGACACACGTCAAATGAAAAGCCGTTATTTTGGTATAATTAACAAAAACTTAATTTATTTATTTATATAACACTTGGACCATTGTTGTTGTGAAGTGGACCATGTGCGCGCGCACCTGTCGCGCACGCGCAGGTTTGAGTCCCGAACAAAACATCCTGAGGGAATAAAACTTTCGGAGACATGTGACCACTCTTGGCCAGATTCTATCGGATGGATCGCCTTGGTAATGACTAGGAACATCCGAGCAGTGGGAGGGAGCGTTGGGGGCGACGTTGACTATTGCCATTCATTGCGGAACTATAATCATTTCAATAGATGAATGGATCATAACAAATTGCTAATATTATTTAGATAATGTATTGTAGTCGTGAATATATCGCTCGGATATGATTGATCCAGCCATTACAGCATCTTTTCATCAGGCGGAGTGGTTCGTTAGGGCTGCGCGCACCGCGGGTGGGGCTGGGGCTGCGGCTGGGGCTGGGGCTGGGGCGCGGCGGCCGCGACCCCCGCATCCGTCGCCTGAGGGATGAGCTTATTAGATCGCGAGATCGCTTATGTTACTATTGACATGAACTGGATATAAATTGGAGGCAGTTTCTGATACAACTAAAACCTACTTATCGAACTGTACGGGGGCGGAATAGCGGAAGTGAACCTTACCGCGCAAGCGATACGCTTCAGTTTGCATTGCGCGTGCATTCGCAAGAGTCACGGCCAAATATAATTGGAGAGGTACAGTGCTGGCAACTAACCGGGCATCTTGAGCAGGCATTATGTCCGGATATATCGGACCCTGTGACCTATTAATATCACTTGACGTTTGAGATTCTCACCATGGGAATGCTGCATTCACGGTGACGTCATTTAACGTAATTTAAAGTAAAAATGAAGTTAAAGATAAAGTGTGCCTTTAAGTGTACTCTGACTCCCAAACGTCAATAACCGGAAGTGAGTGGCACGTTGACGGTGCGATGGCCGGAGTCCACAGTATAAGCCCTTGGATTTTGGAAGTGGTATAAATCATATATTTCTTGTTTGGAGATATTAAGAGGTTTGCATAGAAAATATTTTGTTTATAATGAAATGAAATAATTTGATAATTAATTAGTGTTAATTAGTGTTACTGTGGCTGTGATGTTGATTGGCAATTTTGAAAGGAAACATGGTTTTGTAAGTTTGAAATGACTTACGCCACTTTGGAAATTAACGGAACGACTTATAACTGACTTAAGCTGGCAAGAAAACAAATGTTATTGAAAAATTTAAACTCTAATCAAATTCATTGTGACCAAGTAATTTATTTTTTAATATTTAGATAAATAAAATGTTCGTGGGATGTTCGTGGGATGTTCGTGTTGGGATGCAGGCAAGTAAGTCCATCGTATCTGCGTTTGTATTCTGTCATTGAACCAATGGCTGAGTACACAGTAGGTACGACGGGTTCAAATCAATATTGTCGAATATTCTAGGTCTTCCTTTTTTACGTAAAACATCTAACAGTTTGAATTCGGAACAAACGAGTTTTATAAAACGTCTTATATGGAGCGGTCTTTGAAAGTCTGATCCATTGTATTATTAGCCAAGGTACAGCTTCTCCATCGGTGTTTCTCTTTCCATTAGTCGTTGATTCTTGCGGTTGTTTCGTCGAAATGAAATCATTCTAAGTCATTCGTTTTAACAAAAATGGGTTTTTCTTTTTACATGATTCTATAAAATTATAAAAATACTGATTGATATATAAATAATTCGATTTTATAAGTTGAGTTTCTATCAAACCAAAATCGCGATCATTTGGCAAAAGAGAATAACCAGACAGCACAAAGTTTGTGATCAATTGTTTCACCATCCCTATCTGATGACGGAACGATCCTCAACCGTATTTCCGTCATGTTAATGTCGCGACTCAGTCCCGAGCGAGCCCCGCTCTCACCTACCACACGCCTTTGAGTACCGATGTCCCGAATGTGCTTTAACATGCAGGAAGCAATTTCCTGTGAACCTGCTGAGGTGATGGTCTCACCCCATCTATACATTTTACCATTTCCATTGTGGAAATGATGAAGACCTAAGTTGTATACTCGTACCTACATGTTGCGCTTCAATAAGCTACCGAAACACTAAGTTTTGGATAAGAAAGTGCCTCCTGCAGATCTTACAGCACTTACATAGTAACCAGTAGCTGTGTGGTGTTCACCAAGGGGAGACAAACGCAGTTATTATCAAGTTATCTTTCACTGCGTACTGCAACTTACATCAGATTATGTTATTTTACTAGAATTTCAAATGAAATAACCGCCAAACTAGATTTTTAAAATTATTGACTTATATACCATCTTCACAGTCTAGGGCTCATACATGGTTCCGGATCAAACCTTTTGCATTAGAGCGGAAGTGGTGAACCGTTGCGCGGAAGAAATAGTTAATTTTAACAAAACCTTTTCAGCTGTTTGATCTTCGAGACTTACTATTTTCCAATTTATTCATAGTTTTTTCGTGAGTTTATCCTCCAGGATATGTCAGCACCTGAAAGAAATTCCCAGTGAAATTGGTTTAGGTTGAATTTTAATATTGCGTTGTGTTGCTAGGCTACAGTAGCGCTGAGATGTGAAGGTGTGATGCATGAGGGTGTTTCTTCCGTTCGTTTTGGCAGTGAAAGCTTGTAGTGAAGCAAATTGCATGCTTAAGTGGGGCTCTCGGAAGAGGTTCGCGGCGCCGCTGCGGGGCCGGCGTGCCTTGAGGGTTGGTCGCGGGGCGAGGGTGCCTTTATTTAAATGAACGTACGTAGTCCTCGGCCGCCGGCACACCGCCCGCAGCTGAGGACATTTCAAGTTTCCAAGAGATATCTCAATTTGAACTTCTTTCTCGACTCAAAAGCAGGCCAATGTCTGGAGCTGTGATCTGGCAGCACACGAAACGGTTCCTCTGAGTTCGATCTTCCAAATTTTGTTTGTAGAAACTTCACCATGTACTCCTGGCAGCATTAGCGGAATTAAGTCTTGTAAAGTTAATGTTTTTGTAGTACCCTCCCTCTCTCCCGTTGGGGTGGTTTGTTACAATATTTAACACTCGTAAGTTTTAATTATATTAAATTTTTGTTCGTGTCCGCGTAACGTCATTTTAATGTAAAAGTTTCATGCACAAACCACCCCCGCGGTGTGACGGACGGTTTCCGGTACACCGCTTACTAGCGAACGCGATGTCCGCTTCAAACGCCAGCTCCGCTGCACCGGTACCGGATGGAAACCGAAGCCTTTTCAACTCCTAATAAGTGAGCGCCATTTATTTTAACATGCAACATAAAATGTAAACTCATTACTTCGGTATTAAAAAGGGTTTTTCATATTTGGCGTGAGTTGATACAGTTACTGCGGTAACGAGATTTAACGTGTTATGTCTGAAGGCGACGAGTGCAATGTGGTGCAGTGTATGGCATCCTAACTAAGGCATTGTTATGAGCTAGCGTATCACTTACCATCACGTGAACGTCTTGTTCGTCCCGTCGCTTCGTTGAATAGATTATATATAAATGTTGAAACCAAGACAATATCCGGAGGGTTTCGCCCGGATATTGCACGGGTAATGTATATTTATTTTAATATTATACTTTGTGGGAAGTGCTTGCTCGACCCCCATGGGGCCGTTAGAGGAGAGTAAACGACCCGGGGATAAATCTATTTATAATTTACATTTTCACCTCGAATTTTTCTTTTTGTCAATCATAACAGTCTTGAGGGCCTGGTCGTGATCATCGCGCAGTGGCCAATCCGACTAAGCCCCTCCACTCCTTTCAACTGCTGCCTTCTTCGAACATCCGTGCAGAGAGGCGGCTAGCGCCGCTGCGACCTGATCGGTCCACCTCATGCGTGCTCTACCTCGCTTCTAGAACTTTCCTATGCTTACACTACTAGCTGGTCGATAAACACAATTCCGTCATACTTAGATACTGCATACTTGACCGAATACTGGAGGATGCGATCCCGAGCAGCGGACCATACACGCAGCGTGATGCCGAGTTCGTCGAGGAATGATTTGCTGGTTCGGATTGCAGTTCAGGCTATTCCCAGCATTCTCCTCCCGCATCACATCTCTAGCCTCTTAAAATAGTTATTCATAGTATACTCGTATGTCGCTAAACATTTTCTTATTGTAACAAAGATACATATCTCTAAATCACAAAATGGATGCTGTGTAGGCGCTAACATAATCAAGCCGTTGCCAAGCAATCTTTTGACAAGTAATATATAAAAACATATATATGATAATCTATTGTATACAAGGGGTGGAAGGGGTTCCGCACAACAACTCACAGATCCCAAGCTAACCTAACCTGCTCGTGGTGCACCACTAATCTACATTGGGACAGTGTCATGAGAAATGGCCCAAATCCTCCGATATGAACCACTACAAACGATAGCTACTGGTCCCTAGCGATGCGGGCAGCACAGGACCGATCGATATGGGGACCTTTGAGGAAGGTCTATGTCCAGGAGTGGACTTCTTTCGGCTGATGATGATAATCAAGGAGATGAACAAGGGGCCTGTACACGTTGCAGCTAGTAGCTCTGTGACAGCTCCGTGCGGAGACGAATGCTTTTACTGTATTTATTTAAACAAATAGCTCAACAAGTCGCGGTGAGAGGATTTTTTATGGTATTAGACTCACGGGTACGAGTGTGCCCCATTCACTTGATAGCGAGTGCTTTAGAGCAATAAACATTTATCTTCATTGCGGATAAGCTGGAATAATGCAAATGTCCTGCTCTCGTGAGGACAGAGATCGAATACCTTTATTTTGACATTCCACCACATTGGGGTGACATTAGTAACTACTAAAAGTTTTTTCCTGCTAAGCGCTACAGCGTATACCACCATGGAACATCCACTGCTGGTAACTATGATGAATTTTTTTTTAAAAATTGAACAAGTTTTTTTAACTTCCATACGACGTAAAGCAAAACGTGGCGCTGTTCAAGCATTTATTATGAAAACTTATCTTCATAAAAATTTCGTTGTTAGTATATATATAATTTGTTTTTTAAAAAAATTAAGTATAAGATCCTGTTGCTGCTTAAGGTATCATCAGCGACTTCCTGCCGTCGTTTGGTTCGAAAACAAAAGTTTATACTTGAGCCACTGAATTGGTAGTAAGTGTAACCGCGGCCCGGGGTTCAACAACAAACGACTACGCTTAGGAGGTGGACACTGACTTAATTACCAGGTTAATTTATCCTGTAAGGCCGCCTGTTCACGCTCCGTATAATTGATGCTATTTAGTTTATTTGTACAGTTTGTGCATTACAAAAAAAGTTGAACTCGGGAACCGGACTTCCTCACAGTGTTAGTGTGCCAACTTAAATATCAACAGATACGTTATAGTATTTAATTTTTTATTTATCTATGGTTTCATTTGGTTTGACGAAATGACGAGAACAGTAGGACATCACCTGGTGGTGAATGATTCGTCTGTTCATAATAGCGTGTATATAAACAATATCACATTGTGCTGCTCACGCTGAAACATAAAACGTTGTATCGTTATCTCGGGGCAACGATTTTTCAAACCGGAAACACAGTAATGTTTGTACACTACCGTTTGGTGAAAAAAATATGAGCTGCGGAGATGGTTCAAACGGACTGGATAAGGCATAAAATTGTGTTCTTTATATAGGAAATGAATAACCGTTATATAACGGAACTATATAGAAGAGATCTTCCGTTTCATTGCCGACACCAAACAACCAGTTTTAAGTTTACAGTTATGTAATTCCTACAAGTGACAAGTGACAAGTAAGTGATGTTTTCATTTCAACGAAATATGGTCTTGAGGTATTAGCTTCTGAGGAATCTTATATCATTGGAGTTTCCTCAGTATAAGAGTTTTTTTTTAAACTGATAGTAATTTGTCTACTCTTAATCATATATTTGGTTCAGGGCGCAATATAACACTAATTACGCAATTACTAATTACACTAGGCAAATGAGTAACAACATCATTAAGTGGAACGATAGGTACGGGTCAGTAGTCTCGTCATAACACGACATTAATATTTAAACGTGAATATGTTCTTAATAGATCTCGAATAGCTCTCGAATCTGTAGATCATATTATCATTTGAGACGATAATGAGACAGAAATAACAAAGCTCCTGGCATAGACAGATTAAACGCTGAAATCTGGCGATATGGAGGCCATGCCGTACAGTGTAAACTTTACGAACTCTTGTGACAGATATGAGCCTCGGAGCAACTGCCGCAAGAGTGGAAAGTGGGAATCATAAACCCTGTCCATAAAAAGGGATGCACGAAAACGTGCTGAAACTACCGAGGAATCACTCTACTCCCGACAGCGTTCAAGGTACTCTCCTACGTGCTGCTAGATAGACTGGAACCATACTCGGAACAAATTATTGGGGATTATCACTGTGGGTTCCGACGAAATCGGAGTACCATAGACCAGATTGTCCTCCTAAAGCAGCTAATGGAAAAGAACGAAGTACGCACAGAGCATCCATTCGCTATCCGTGGTCTTTAGTGAAGCTTACGATAGCATTGACAGAGTGTCATTATACGCCATTTTTAACAACTTTGGTATACCACAGAAACTCATATCCATGATTAAGGTGGCCACCAAAGTAAGTAGAATGTGTGTTAGAGTTGGAAACCATGAACGAAACGTAGTCACCGAGGAGTTTGAAGTAGTCATCGGACTGGAGTCAGGAGAGGCACTCGCCCTAAGGTTGTTTAATCTCACACTGAGGTATGTCATAAGAAAAGTTTTGACGTTAGACGTGGGCGTACGGTTGAATGGTCAACATAGGGTGATTGCCTATGCTGACGATCTGGCTCTCCTGAAGGAAAGTAAAGAGAAAGTGAAGTGTGCCGTTCAAGTTATTGCGTTCAAAGCTTCCAGGGTTGGGCCCGAGATCAACCATGATAAAGCGTTATAAAAACACAAGACAACAGCGCGAAGATCTGCGCGAGGAAGATGTTTCGTTCAAGGGGACTGATAAAGTTAAGTACCTAGGATGCATCATCACGGACATAAACAGACGAGAAGAAGAAATCTATATTCGGACTCAAAATACCCTCCGTTGTAATGCCGCTCTTCACAAGGTACTGGTATTCATGCTTCTGAGCAGAAAGACCAAAATTCGTATATACGGGACGGTGATAAGACCGATCCTGGTGTACGGTTGCGAGACCTGGACACTAAAGCTTAGAGAACAGAAGTGGCTGCTGATTACCGAGAGGAAAATCATGCGTAGGATCTTCGGCCCGATCCAGAGAGAGGACGGTAGGTCAGAGGAGCGAGCCCGACGCAATATCGAAATCGAAAGGCTTGTTGGCAAACCGAACATCATAGGAGAAGCCAAAGCCCACAGACTTCGCTGGACTGGCCACTTGCTAGGGATGGGAGATGATCGTAGAGACAAAAAAGCGTTTCTTGGTACCCAGATTGGACGCCAACCTATCGGCCGGCCCAGATACCGCTGGAAGGATGCTGTAGAGCACGAGCTACACGAGCTTCAAGCAGTGGATTGGCAAGAGGCAGTGCAGGACAGATAACGCTGGCGCTCTTTTATTTCGGAGGCCAAGACTCACTTTGGGTCGCTGCACCAGAGTAGTAAGTATCATCATTTCCGATGAGGTAGGATGAGATTTAAATCTTTTTCGTGCGACAAGATATATTTACTGCCCGATTTACTAGAATGCGTGAAACATGACTGCTTTAGTAAGAACAGGGTGATCATGAAGATCAATACTGGTGTGTGCTGTAAAGGACCGTGAAGAGGGGACCTTAACAAAGCCGGGTTCACGGTCCACCTGTTTGCGTACACTGCAATAAATTAAAAGGATATTTACATTTCCCGTCCGCCAGCCACCGAACTCTCCGTTCATTCGGAAACGATCGCAATGTACACTAACTTAAATATTCATCGTCCAACTTCACCCTCCACCACCACCGCTCGAAACCGTTAAACGGCTGCGCTAACTAAACTGAATTTTAAATTGATCACCACTTAAGTCAATTTAACTATTCCCCTGTTACAAAGGACCTTTTTATTGGACGCGTCGGCAACAGTTACTAATGGAAGAGTTCATGTTTCAACAAAAAAACAAATTCAGATTCAGTTCGCTCAGCTCCACCAGCGTCGCTTGTCTCGTATTTTTGTTTCAGCGACGACGAGCTGCCGTTTGACCTCAATTTCACGTGATCTATGAGACGAGCTCGTACCCTGTGAAGCGTGCTCCCCCATAAGCTCTCGTACGTCGGCAACCGGAATACAGCGATGCCGTTACAGCAACGGATTTACAACATGAGGGTGATAACTAGTCGGGCGGGGCCGCAAATATCATCCTGGAATGGAACCAGGGTTGTCCTAATGCGAGCGAGTATCTGCTGTGTTCAGGAAGTACTTGCGGAGAGCGACGTAGTCTTCGATGGTTCAATGTTTTAATCTATAAGGAGTACTAGATTTCCTTAGGTGGGAATGTAGTTATTTAACAGCCAACAAAGTAGCTGTTAGCCCGGCGAGGCAGCTCGTTAGGTGGTAGGCGGCGTGACGCTGCGCCCACCCCACCAGGTCGCGCCACCACCCCCGTGCACAAAGTTATTGGACGTTATTAAATCTCTTTGTGGCCGGACGGCGGGCGGACGTTAACGAGCCTGCCTGTTTTGGATGTGCACGGAGAATATTTGCCTTATAATATAAGGGTGGGGACGGCGCTGCGGCTGAGGGTGAGGGGTGGGGGTGTGGGATACAAAAGTTAACTAATATTGTTTGTGGGACGATGCAGATTAGCGGGACGTCATGGTAACGAGCGATACGCGTGCGCACAGTTATGTGGCGCCGGCTAGGATGTCCACACAGAATCACGTCTCGCCCATTACGTTAAGATATATGTATCTGTTGTTACCATAGTGATTCGTCTCATCTCTCGGAGAATATTTCCGAAAAATTCCAGTTTCGCAATGTATTGCGCATTGCGAGTATATACTTGATAGTTTTCAGTTGACAAATTTACGATACGTCGTAACGCCGCCAGTGGCGGGTTGGATGATAAAGCTTCCGGTGCTGAATACATCAAATTCCACATGAACTTTGATGTCGGATCTGTGTGATGCGCCGTTAACATACAAACGCGACAAAGCAGCCCCGTGACGTCACGCGGGGCGGGATGGGCCCCCGGCCGCCGGATGAGCTCACACAGATGCTGTACAAAGTTGTTTCACGTCTCGTTGATGATAATGAGATTTGTACTTATTTACTAACGTTGTTACACACTGGAGTGGGTTCGGTTTGCATTTAGGTCTATGTAATTAGTTTAATTGGATACATTTAGTACTGTTGGTGCGTGGTTATCATCGTAGGCAGCTCAAAGGTTGCAAGTGGCACCCAACAGTTCCCAACACTCCCTTAATACCTTTGAATGTTAAATCTAATTATCTATTTACTTATACTAAAGTCTACATAATAGTAATTAATAATACATAAATTTTGTTTTAATATGTTATCTCAGGATATCTAATTTATTTATATCCTTACAAAATTTCCTTGAATTAAACCAATAGGTAGAAATTTCGCGTTGGAATAAGTAGTTCCTTTGTACTTAACCTCTATATATGTTTTTTTTTTCTTTATTAACAGGGCTTCATCGCTAATGCGACGATGTCGCCCTCATAGTAATACAAATATAATATATGTATAATTAATCACAAACACGCCTAAGAGCTATTTTATAAAGAAGTTTGGCTTCATCTGACGTTGGTTTAGTCAGGGTTGAATTAAATCTACCAAATTCAAGCAAAACACTAGAATCGAAAGCATCTCTATCAGCTTGATTTTTCGTACGTTCTGTGAGGATGTGATAAACATCATCGATTCTGTTGCAGTTAGAGCACATCGCTGAACACACCCTGCGCATTAAATAGGCAAACTTATTACACGACGCATGTCCGGCGCGCAGTCTCAACGCGATTATGGTGTTTTGTCCACTTAGTGCACAATTGGTAATCCTTGGCGAACGTAAAGGGTGTGGCCGGATTGTTCTATACCATATTCCTTTGTCTTTAGATCTTAAGTCAAAGTATTCACTCCAGCTTGTGTAACAAAATAATTTTATTGTCTTAATATATTCTCTAAAAGGGGGTAATATATCTACAGGCACACCTTCACTGGTGGCTAATTTTGCCTGTAAATCTACTATTTCATTGCCTAAAATATTGACGTGAGATGGGATCCATTGCAAAACGACCGTTTGGGATTCTGATTGTATTTCTAATAATATTTCTAAAATTGTGTAGGCTATCGGTAACCCTCGAAAAGTGGAGGTACAGCGAGCCACGTGTTGTAGGGAGCTTTTTTAATCCGATAAAATAACAAATTTATTATAAATAAGTGATTTTATATATGACAAGGTGTCCATTATAGCGAAAAGCTCTGCGAACATGACTGAGACATCACGTTTAATGTTAAATTTCATCGCAATATTAGAATTATAATCAAAGAGAGCCGCTCCAACATCTCGTGTATCTTCAGACTTGGACCCATCTGTATAGATTTTTATGAAACGACTAATTTTGGTATCAATTACTTTATCGCAAATATGTTTAAGCTCAAGTGCGTTATACCTGCGTTTGGCTATTTACATTTCTACAATACTAGTTTTGACACTGTCTTCTAAGTTGATATTGCTCACCCAAGTGTTTAATGTAAACATACACAAGGTGTGACTTTTGTGTACAGGCAAGGAATTAAACTGGCTGTGAATTGTTAACAATAGAGGCTTTCGTTTAGAATTCCTGTAACCTGGAATGACAGTGCGTGATAATTCTTTGAGTATTTTAACAAGTACATTATTTTGAAATGACGAAGATTTGAGATAAAATTTCTCTGCTAAATATAATCGTCTGATATGTAGTGGCTGTTAACTAAGTTCACTTTCCGTAACATGGAGGGGTGTACTTTTAATAAAACCACCAATAATCCTCATAGCTTGATTTTGTATTTTATCAAGCTTATGTAGGTTACAAAATGCACTATTATCGTATAGAAAACTGGCATAATCTATGCGACTGCGAATAATAGAAATATATAACGCTCGTAGATGCTTAGGGTGTACACCCCAACTTGATCCAGAGAGAACTTTAAATAAATTCAAAAACTTTGTAGTTTTTTCGTACGTTTTCAGTAATATGTTGCCATCCTCCTCCATCTTAGCGAACGGTCCAACCACACGCCGAGATATTTGACAGTATCGACAACGGGTAGACAAACATCATTCACTTTTATATTAACATTAAGATGTTGCCTATTGTTACGCTTTGAACGAAACACAAATTTTGCTTTTTGTTACAGAAATTTCTAAACCTAATAAATCTAAAACTGTACTAAATATTGAAACGATTGTTGTAATTCCGTCTTGGCAATATTAAAATATATTTTTGTTACATATAACACAAAATCATCTGCATATTGAGAAATAGCAATATTTTTAACATTATGAAAAATTTCAACAGTAGCCGCATTAAATAATAAAGGGGAAAGCGGGTCCCCTTGTGCCAAGCCACGTCCTGTGCATCGACGTAGTTTTAAGTTATTAATATCTATGTTTAAATTTCTTTCATCCAAAAACATCCAAAGATACGTACAAAGTTTAGAGGCTACACCTAAATGATCCAGCATGTTGAACACACAAACAATATTCACATGGTTATACGCATTGTTGACATCAATGGAACAACTCAAAGTTGATTGAGAATTTGAGAAACCCAACTGAATTCATGAAACCAATATACTTAAGTTGTCCAGGCACGATCTTCCTCTGCTAAAACCAAGCGTATTCTCGGAAAATATTCTGTGTGACTCGAAGTACCATTCAAGTATAGAGTGAAAGATTTTGCATAGACAGGACATAAGAGAAATTGGTCCTATAGATGACTGTGACGTAGGATCACGTCCTGTCCTGGTTTTGGAATAGGAATTACACGTGTCTCACGCCACTGTGCGGGAACTAAACCTGATTGTAGAAAAATATTATATAAAGATAGTACAAGCATTTGTGCTTCCTTAGGTAGGGACCGTGAAAAGGGGACGGTGAATGGGGGAATATATAATAATATAGAGAAAACAACATTTTAGTTTTTCACGTTACAAATAAACTTCCCCTGCACTGCTTTAGGAATTTGTTTACTTTGAAACATGCAACAAATTTTTAATTAAGCTACATCCGATCGCTTGGTTTCGCTTTTGTTGGCGGTGGGTCCGCTCGTGTCAGGGGGGAGGTATCTACCACCCCAGCGTCAGTTCATACCACTCCAGTTTCAGACAATCGTAACACTTAATATCATCTTGATGTTTTTACGTATTTAAATTAACAGCCATGGCAGTCCCATCGTATCACGTACATAACTAAGTTCCATTTACAAAATGTTGTTGTCTTCAAGACTTAATAAAATTTTAGGACAAAATTAAACAGTGCTCCTGCTTTCTCAGAGCACGGAGGAGACAGAACCCTGATACGGACTGATGTCTAATTTATTAAGGTTGTCTATATGCGTTTTCCTACTCCCATTCCGGACACATCCCTGTAGTGTATGGTGCAGATCTTCACTTCTGTTACACATCTCACAACAGGGTGAGGGTACCTCTTTCAGTCTACAGCTTGGTATTGGTTATTGTACGAGTATGTATCAGATTGTATTGCACTCGCCCCCGCTACATAAAAGTAAATTGAATATTACTTGTAACAGCATCCCTTCGCAGTGAGAGCACTGCGGAGATTTAATGGGAACTGTAAAAGTAAACTTTCATATAAATTTTATTATTTCTTCACATAAATAACCTTCCGACAGTTTAAACAAAGAAATGACACAAAGGAGAGACGAAGTATTAAAAATGCCTCGGCCCGAGCTAACAGCTTCCTTACAAACTTCGCGTTTAGAGAAGAATTTTTAGATAAACGGCAACGTCTGCAAAGTAGCCGGAAGTAAATAAAACAAGGTAGAGCAGTGTTTTAAGGAAATTGCTATCCCCTTTGTCGCGCTTAAAATATAGCGGGATGAGAAATAATGCAGGCGTTATAATACGGGGAGAGAGGAGATAAAGTTTAAACGGTGCATGCATCATCTTCACTGCGTCTCTTCGTGTATCCGGCGAGATAAATCTTTAAGTTATACTGATATAGGAAATAGTTTAAGAAACGCAAAAAATACAATTGTTCTAACATGTACGAACTTGTTTTTCGTTACCTAATATTTAAATGCCAAGGGTTAAGTGACCTGAAGGCGGAATGTTTAAGATTATGAGACGGAATAACTGCTGGTACTGATAGTTAACTCGACGGGTTCGAAAGCACCACCATCTAAACTCCAGCACTAATGTTGAGCTGGAACGGAGACAGTAACCATTAACCTCTGTGTGTCAGGACTAGAGCGGTTAGACGCGGAGCCATGGACACGTTTGAACTGCTACACAGAGATACTCACACAGCTGCTTGCTATTAGGCAAAGCTAATAATATATAGTTCTTGATAAATGCTGCAGCAGTACAACCTTGAAAGAGGAGCAAGCAATAGCTAAGGATATATTTTAATCACATCCTGATTTTGGAGGAAAGCCATGGTTATGTGGAATATTTACCCTCCAAACCCTCGGTGGCCTCTTTCAGTACGTTAGAAGGGGCGCTGTGATCTCCGACAGATCTCTCTCTACATTATCACTATACATGTCTCAAGGAAGGGTAAGGCCCTCCTTGGTGCTCTCGCTCTAGCGCTCTACCGCTCTAGCCCCTAGTGCTCGCTTATGCAGCTGTGAGGATTCGCGATCTTGAAGACCCATTTAGCCGCTCCCTCCAACATCTACGGCTTACCTTAGTCCTATTCTCAATACACCGAGACTACACGGCTGCTTGATCAGACAATTAGACAGCAAACGTATGTGGTGCTGGTCCAGTCGCGTGATGTAATCAGCTTGAACGCATGAAATTAGACCGTTGAGTAGATAATGAATGCAGGAGCCTGGCCGCCTGTTCCATTATTGAATATCCGCCGCGGGCTGGGAGAACTGCATCGCTCCATTATTTATGCAACGGTTATTGTGGATGGGTGTGCGCCCGCGCGGCGCCGGCGCGGGGACCGGGGCAACCAGACAAAATTAACCTCATCTACTGACTGGTAACTTGATATACCAAAACACAACACCATTGTTACAGGTAACATCGACCCGTTCGCGTCGCTTTGTACCGACGATGATATTTCAAAGCAAAAAAAATAGCACAAATGATCTATAATATACTACTCTCTTAAGTTACAACGGTCATCCGCTGCACTTCCCGTGTGCAGTCAGCATCGCTCCAGTTAAATTTAACATGCACGTAAACATTGAGTTCAGTGGTTATTTAAACGTTACATTAATTATTACAACAGAGGGTGTTGCGCACCCCGCCACCCCCTAGCCGCCGCAACCTGCCACAATTTATTATTCACCGCCATTCAGGACAGTTCATCCGTAATGAGTGGAATTTTCTAGAAACGCGCTGCTTCAAACAACTTGTTTAAGTCACATCCGGAGACTATTAAGTTGGAAAGTTTGTCCATTCTTCAAATTACCCCCAGCAAACTTTCTCGGGGAAGTAATTTTGCGTTTTACTAAAATACCCTCGCTCCATTGCTCTTTCGTATGTCCTGGACGTTTACGTATTAAAATGGAACTTAGGAAGTGTTTTCAAATGTAACCACACTTTAACTTACTTCCTGATAACTTGAGCATAGTCAAGTGGAGAGTATCGATACACTAGTAAGGATGTTGACACGGCACTGCGCGCTTTGAACCAAGACACCAGTACACATTATTATCACTATCTACAGCGGCAATAAGCGGAGGCTGCATTCCTTTGCAGACGTCTCCAGCAATAAAGATCTCCCGCTACAGAGAAATTCTATCGATGGCCAATCGGTTGCGCACGAGTATATCGTTCCTCCAGTTTTGCCGCGCCAGCAGCAGTACAGAGCAGTATCACTGGTGGTAGGTTCTGTTGCTGAAGACCATCTAAGTAAATACCGCCGCGGCTCTCGTTGCAGCCGACAAACGGTAGTGTGTATACATAACTGTCTTCCGGTTTGTGGAGGCTGCGCTGAAATTACTGGGGTAACGAGACACAACGTGTTATCTTTCAAGGCGACGCGACGTAGCGCCCCGTCATTATGAGCAGGCGTCTCACCTACCATCGGGTGAATGTCCAGCTCATCTCGTCGCTTCGTAGTGTATAAGAAGTACATGGTGGGTTAAGCACATCTACAAATATATACACACATGTGTGCGTGCGCGTGTGCGTGTGTGTGCACGCGTGTGTGTGCGTGTACGCAAATTTACACTGACACTGTTTTAGATAATTATGAAGCGGAAAACAAATTAATACCCGGATGCGTTAATGTGAAACAACAACAGCTGATATCCTGTGTCATTGTGTAAGTGAATGTCTGCAAACATATTTAGTGTTCACTACACATTGTTATACAAATTGATTTACCGAGCTAGGGTACGCACACTGCACCGACTTGCAAACGGAAAAGTATTAAACAAAGTGTAAGTTAAATACTTGTGCTTTTAAATCACACAAAATAATTAAATTCTCTTATCCTTAACTTGATCGTGTTACATTAAGCGCTTTGCTGCGATGACGGAAATGCTGCGATGTAACACTGTGCATTGTACTTGTATGTAACATCCTTAACTTGTTGTAACCGTGCGATAATAAATTACAAAGATACGAAACAAGTTATTTGATCTGTTGTACCTAAGTAAAGAAGATCCTCGTAAGCGGTTTCCGTTTGTTCGGCGATCTCGTGAGCAGTCCTGCGGGACCCGGAGCCGGCGCCCAGCTGATTGGATCGATCCCGTTAACAATCGGCGACTCCCACGCGGGGATCCCACGGATGCGTGGGAGTGTGGCCGAGTGTTAGAGAGGTTTGCGGATATTTGTCTTGTCTCACTAAATATTTACATAAGTATAATTTTCTTTTCATACAACTATCACAACAAAATGTTAGTACATTAATTTACGTATTATTTGTATTATTTGTTAATAGATACACGTTTTTATTATTTTCTGAAGGGTGACTTCCTGTGGACTCTGGATGAAAGGGTAACAGCATCATAGCAAAGACAAAACAAAGCAATGTAAAAAACAATCTCTTTCGACGAACGCCTTGGCAATGCGCTGCACAATGTCCGCACCACACGCGGCCCCACCACATCCTCACACTGCAGTTGGTGCACAGTGAACCGTTGCACAGTAATGTCTGTTCACTTGGACTTCGACAGGTTCGGATTTCTCGTTGCTGCAGTCAGCCCGACAGCCCGACAGCCCGACAGCCCGACAGCGTGACACTTCAATACTCATCCACCTTACTTTGTTGTTTCTTACAAAAAATCAAGCTACCGTTAAAAAGTATCCAAAGTTATCTCCAAATATCAGCGGATATATTAAATTTTTAATGCGTATTCCAATTTCTATCCAGTAGTTTTTTTTACTAAAAATAACATTAAAACTTACCCTAAGACTTTCTACAAAAACGGAAGATAAAGAGCACATCCGGTTACATATTGTAAGAAGTTGTAACATATGAAATTTTGTAAGATAAGTACGGCGGTATCTTATAACAAGGGTTTAGTTAATGAAGCAGTTAACGTAGCTCTTGCGATGTGAGCCGGGATTAAGTTGTAACTTGGAGCCGCGGGGTGTCCGCACACCGCAAGGGGTGCCATAAACGTTCGCGCGCGAAATGCTTTTTATAAGGAACTAACAAATCTCCGGATAAAAATGAATAACGTCTCTTACACGTGTTATGGCTCACCGCGTAGAACTTAACCGGATGAACCGATTTTAATAAGTTTTTTGTATTAATATTGTTATAAATATTAAGCTTACTAATGAGTCATTTAAATCGTAGAAACTTCTAGAATCACTCTCGTTTATAAGGTCTAGGCTGTACGATTCTTCTTTCGCTTGCGGTTCACTTAAGTAAAATGTGTACTTGTTTGTTGCGTGTAGCGTTTTACTTAGTTGACGTACTTATTACCTTGAGATATACCTTCGTCGCTATCGCTCTCAACAGTGTGGCCGTGGTCATCACTTCAGGTGTTGGTCGCAAGCTTCACATCACGTCGCCATTTCTCTCTGATGGCTGCCTTCCTAGTGCATTCATATAGTGGTAATGAGCCATTTACTGCCTTCTTCTACTCAGTCCATCATGTTCAACCTTTCCCTGGGCTACACGTCGCTCAATAGCACAAAACGCACACGAAGCCGCTTTCCAATGAACTTAGATCCACTCGGCGGCAGTACTCTCTCTAGATGCTGTCCAACAAAAGAAGCATCCTATCATGTTATTAAGTTCACACTTGTAAATAGGCAATGAATCGCCTAGATTACGGAGGTCTAAGGTCGAAGCTGAGTATATATAATGCCACCCCTTGGGCTGGTTCGGCTGAGGTAAGAGCAGACTGTCGTGTTTCTTTCCCTATTGACGCAATATAACTTTTTCCATTTTTATTTTCGGCGTAGTGTACATGGCGGGACGAGAGAGTTGGTAATAATAAAAAACTTCGAGAAAACCATAAAAATTTATTGTGAGTCGGTTGAAGCGTTGCGCGGACCGTATTGTCGAAGTTCCGAGCGACTCGTATGGAGATGCGGCCAGAGCTGGAGCCCGCCGTCCGCCGCCCGCCGCCCGCCGCCCGCCGCCGTGATCTTAACACAAGCACAGATAAATAATTCATGATTCGACTTTGCTCTCAGGACATACGAATATCCACTCTACGTGCGGGATTTACACAATGTGCGACAGACTTCCGGGCTATTCCTTTTGTAAAACAAAGCTCAGGGTTGCGTCGTATGGTAATCATGTTCCACAATCATGGGAGCCGTAATTATGGAGACTTTCGCACAGATACGTCTGCACCTGTTGTTGGATAGGGAACTGGCGACGAGCGTTAAACGAATGTTTAAATTGTTTCCCGGTTATTGCCGTCGGAGTAAAATGTTCAATCAACGGAAACCAGCGACCGATTGGATTGCTCCGCAGCGCTCTGCAATCACAATGTTCCGAATACATTTGTATTGACCACTATTTCGGATATACAGCGGCGGGACTAACTACAAATAAACTACAAACATTTACCTGACAGGGAACATAGATGACAGACAGATTCACGGCGGCGCCACATTGCTTTGTCCACCGCGGTGCCAGCCCACGCCGCCGGCCGCAGCGGTGCCAGCCCACGCCGCCGTCCGCAGCGGTGCCAGCCCACGCCGCCGGCCGCAGCGGTGCCAGCCCACGCCGCCGTCCGCAGCGGTGCCAGCCCACGCCGCCGGCCGCCGCGGTGCCAGCCCACGCCGCCGGCCGCCGCGTCGGCTCGGCCGGTGTCTGGGTGCACATTATGTTCTACCACCTCTACTAACGTCCACTACTACTTTACAAACAAACAGTAAAGCTTTAAAAAACCTTGAAATTTGAAAAAAATCGAATCCACTAAGAACCAGTTCCGGAATAGTTCATTGCAATATTCGCTTTAACGTTTGAGTAACACAAAGTACTCGAGCGTTTTGTTGTTTTTATTCTCTTTTAAACTTGGCAAAACCTAAGAGCATCTGCTAAAGTGCACACATCCTGTGCAAATGTTAGCGCATCCGTCAGCCGGCTGCGTCGGCGGAGCGGCCGCGCTGACGTGAGGAGCTTCAGAGCAAAACGGGAGGAGGAATTATTTCAGGCAGCTGTTCGCACCAGAAGCAGAGCTCTCTGTTCACATTCACCAAAATTATAATGTATGCAACTGCTCAGATGAGTTGCAGGTATATTAATTATACATCATCACTATTTATGATTTTGATCTGATTCCTTACAAAGACAATCGGACAGTAACAGATGTCTACTAATTTAGATAGAGTAGACAACGAGCAGCTTACGCTCGAGAGATCTGAATGCAGAATGCAGAATACAGAATACAGAATAATGAATAGTTGTTAATGGGGATTATAACGCGATAATTGTGCACAGAATATAAAACTGATAAGGAACGTGTGTCAATGAAACCGGATGTCATCGTCACCATTATTTCAGCCTATTTTACCTACACATTATATTTATTGTGAGCACCCAGCGCTACTCCTCCTAAGCTGCTGCTAAATCGTTATCTATTTAGTTTTCTTTCTCAAAGAGTTTCCGTGTAAAAGGAAACTACCCTCTATTCCTTCCCTATGCACCCGCTGAAGGATAAATAATGTTAAACCGATGGAATGCACCAGAATAATTGAAGAGCGCGCCTTCTTCGTACTTTAACGTCGGCTGCCGATAAATCCAATGCGTGAGTGGGGGGAGAGGGGGTTAAACTGTAAAATGTTTCAGTTTAGTAATGTTATAATCATAACGGTGCATTCGAAAGATGGTTGCATAAATAATCTAACCCCTAAGCACTACACTACTTACCAACTTGTGCGCATTGGAAGGAGTGGGGTTGGAACTGAAGCTAAGCAGTCGATGCCACCCCGCGGCGGTGTCTCAGTCTACAGGTTGCAGTTTAAATGCAGAACTTTAATTTTATTTAAATTGTTTCATGAGATCCTTCCGGTTTCCGTGTTGTCGGCGCGGCCAAATGGAATTTACGTATTTTCATTATGTTTACATTGCACTGTGTGTTTATTCAAAACATGCAAATGATATGTTAATTATGTTATTGCGGACGGAAATGATCGTCCGCGAAATGGGGGTAACTGCATAATTGAAGTGGTTATATTTTACAGTTTTCAGCTGCCCCGGACGGAAACATTGCTACTCCTAATGGTAGTCTATTGTTGAGCTCATTTAAAAAATATAAACTTGTAGTTTAAATTTAACTTTTAGCAGATTTCTTAAATACGTACGGATTTAAAAAGTTAATATTCTGTACATCATTACAAAGGGAGCCGGAGCCGGATATCGGTAGTTGACAAAAAATATGTTTACATGGTGTTTATGTAAACAATGTGTCTGTTCGACAAACGTCTCAATTCGTACCTTAGTACAAACTTGTATCTTCACATCACTGCTGCACGTAGATTTCTCCATCATTCATTCAATATAATTAAGAGCAAATTATCCATTTTGAGATGACCTGAAAAGAATCAATGTGTTGTATTTAAGATGCGTTTAGATAAAGTAAAAAGGCCATTTAAATGAACGAGAGCCATTCGGAGCGTCTGAAATTGTATTGCGAAGTGGAAACATTTGTACATTAGTGAGGTAGACGCGGCGCTGCACCGGCACTGCACATAAACAAATAGAAAGAGAAAGAACTTACAAATTAGCCGCGTTCGTGAAAAGAGAACTCCGCTCTGCAGGCGGCATTTTAGCATTTGCTCCAGAGGCTGGCTCTGCACAGCTTTTCGATTATTTTAATAGAAGCGTGGCGTGGCGTGGCCGGTCCGGGCCGGACCGCAAATTTCGTACGAAAACGCACCGACCTCTCGAAGACGATGAAATTGTTAATTAAAGTCCTAGGTCCCAAACGAGCTGACCTGGCTGTATGCTGGAGTTAAACGTTAATTAAATAAAATCTAGGACAATAGTGAACTTTGTTAAACACATAATCGCTTAAAATTGTACCAGGAAAACGAATGACGCTGCTCTTCAACAGAAACTTATCACCTCTAAGTGCTTGTTGACTTTTAATGTTATTAAGTGAGTGTATAGTTTGTTGCTGGCACCCTTGTGAAGTGTCAACATCCCCACCACTTTAAGTGATGGATGTAGGTTTCTTGTAATATACTCCATAAAGCACAGACTTGCGCTGTTTGAGTCCAATGGCTAGCGACCTAGTGGCGGGTCTGCCAACGCGGAGCTTTTCGGTGCGGGCTCGCCATTGTAGTACTGGTGTTTAAGGAGGACGTCCAGTCCTAGTCGATCTCGTCTACTGCCAACCTCACCTGCCCGTGGTCCATCCTGCAGATCGACCAGCGAGGCGATCGACATACGGCGATATAGCCATTCATCACTGACCGACTTAAATATTTCAGACCGTAATCGAGCCGCAGCGATATCAGTGTGGTAAAGTCAGCACAGCGATCACCGACCGGCTCCCAAGGGTGGTGATCATGGCAAAATCCTTATAAAATGTAATTCGTGATAAACAATCGATGACGTAACTATCACTCGAATTGTATGAATGTTGAAATAATACGTAGTATCAGTTCCGCTCCGTCAGCGCCGGAGACCGTGCGACGCACCAGCAATCTCCTTGTGATAGAGCGGCCCGCTTGCGGATACACGGAGCAGATAATACAAGATTGCGTTGCATTAATGGGAGTGCAAGGGTCCCCGCGCTACAACTCACGAGACTCAAACCAACCTCATCTGCTCGTGGTACACCCGAAGAACAAAACTTTGGTCCCCACCAATCCGCATTGAGCTAGTGGGGTGAAAAATGGCTGAAATCTCCCCATATGAACGTCTACTAATAACGGCCATTAGTGTCCGGCGGTACCGAAGGTCATACTGACTGTGGTGAAGGTCGCGGTGAGTCGCTGGATGCGACCAGCGCCGGATAGATCGATGTGGAGATCTGTGGGGAGGCGTATGATAATGATGATGTTGTATTAATAAGACACCACCTCAGCGTCTTTTTCTGCCGCGAAACAGTAATGTGCAAACAATAACGTGTTCGGGTTTGTAGGGCGCTGACTAACTGTAGTGAAATTACTGCAGTGAGAGATTAAATACCTTATGCCGCAAGGCAACGAGCAAAATTTGTTTTTCTTATTTAACGAAGCGACGAGACGATGGGGACGTTCACTTGAATGCAAGTGACACGCCCGCCCATAACGACGTGGCACTACTTAAATAATATACACTGGACTACATTGTGCTCGTCGCCTTGAGACATAAGATCGAACGAGGTCTCGTTACCCCAGTAAATTTACTAGCTACAACTCCCTTCAATCCGGAGCACAGTCATATTTACACACTACTGTTTATTGGCAACAGTCGCTGCTTACCTACGTAGACAGTCTCCGGCAACAGGGACCTGCCACCAGCACCTGAACCTGCAGCAGTTCCCCTTTCATTAAAACTAGTCTTAGTCCGACTGAAAACAGTTACTAAACGGCCGGATGCTGCATGTATTGGATTTTAGTAGAGTTTTATCTTAAATGGGATGCGAAGCTTATAATAACTTCCCAAGTTCCAAATCGCGATGGAGTCCGCGAGCTGATGGACTCTACCTACAACTATCAATTGAATCCGGGGAAGTATCTCCGCTGTAACAAACGTGTTACAGTTCATTACGAGCATAAGCGGAGCGGGGATTCATCTGTGTAACAATTTTTAATGAAATTTCTTTCGAGTTCGAGTTCACAAAGAAATTTAATAAATACGGTCTTCATTGTGTCGGATGAGGTATTTTTTTATCTGAGAGGATGAGATGCTGCGAAGAATGCGAACTCTCCGGAGGCGCGGCGGTTGGAGCGTAAACATTAATTGGATCCTCGTATGGGGATATGGTACTGAGTGGAGCTACTGACGGCGTAGACTGTACAGCAGCCGGTTTGTAACATTAAGGTTGCTGGTTCGATTCTGAGCCATACGTAATGGGGTTTGGTTGGGGGCAAAGTTTTATCAAACCCGCCTGGCCGACATCTGAGCCAAGTATCAATGGCATTGAAATAGAATACTGGTTGGAGTACCTGGTGCAAGTCTACGACGCATTTATTCCTAGTGCCTAAATAAGGACTTTAATCGCGGTATGAAGAGTGACTTTACGGTCAAATACCACTGTTCGTTTCGCACGTAACTTAACGTAACTTAATACGTTTTGAAAAAAGTAGTTTCTCCTTGTTTCTCTCTGAGTTTGTGCGCGGCTGAACGGTGGGGAGCGGCGGTTAAGCTGGTGCGGGCTGGTGGGGGCTGGAGCCACCGCAGCGAACTTGCGCGCTGACAAATCTCCTGGCAAACGTTCAACCGTGTTCCGGACGCTAATGTTTGCATAAATTTATCTCTAAGTTAATGCCAAGGTGTTTTCTCTCGTTCCTTTTGATCTGTATACCACCAGGACCGAGTCTCCCTGTCCACGGGTAGGTGAACGTCTTCCTTCAAGGATGTTCACACGACACGAGTTTATCGCCTTGGGATATAACATATTAAGTCTCGTTAATCCAAGTAATTCCGCGCTCCGGCACCCTTCAAATGGGTACTTTGTAACTTTTCCTCCCTACCTGCTGTAGTTGGCAAGTTAAATAGACAAACTCCTGAGACAAATCCTTCGATTCCATCTATACGATGTATTCCTGAAATGTTTTTTTTTTTTAATTTCAATTCCGATCATGAATGCTTATAAAGTAAAAGTTAATCTTTCTAGATAAAGCTATTTGAGATTAATATAATGGATTACGAGTACAGCTTCCGGCGCTTATCAATATTCCGAGAAATATAATTATCTGAAGGAAGATTTTATTAAGTTATTTTTGATTAGTTAGAAAGGGGGTACCTGCTTCAAATCTAACGTCATATGAGATGAATGGTGGGGAAATGTTTTTGGACCCGCCTGCCGAGCTACCACCCTCACAGTTTAAATCTGTCGTTTCGTTTCGGCTGTCATCATGTAGGAGCCGGAGCATTCTGGACGACCAAGCTTCACTACCTTCGTATGGGGACGAAACTTAGTGCGTATCAAGTTGTGGTTAGACGTCAATAAGATTAAAGAAAATACTTCTGTAGGGTGGGGTTGATTAGTTAATATTATTATTTTATTGCAATTTTACTCCTGCATATATATATATATATATATCTGAAATCTAACTCAGATTTGTTAGAGGCGTCGGTTTTCTAATTGTGCTCGTTATCTTGAAGTCGCTGGAAGTTATCTTTAGCAGCCCACTGGAGCGGAACATCTAATTGACTTCGGCGTCGGATAACCGGAAGTCGAGTGTCTCGTTACCTTTACAAGTTTTCGCTAAACAACTTCTCTATTGTTGTTTCTAAATCGTTCAATTAATTCTAACTACGGATCACATCACTCGATGACAAAATTATTATGAAAATGACAAAGACAAAAATGGGGGTGTAAGGGGTCCCGCACAACAACTCACGGGACGTAAGCAACCTCGCTTGCTCGTGGTGCACCCTACTAATCAACGAATGAGGTTCTGGCTTCTACCAATCCGCATTGGGCTAGCGTGGTAAGAAATAGCCCAAATCCCCCCATATGTATTCCCACAAACCATGGCCCTTAGCGCCTAGCAGTGCCGGATGCCATGCTGACTGTAAGGTTGCGGGAAGTCGCTGAATGCTAGCAGCGCAGGGCCGATCGATGTGGTGATCTTTGGGGGAAGCATATATATTATGAATATGTGTACAACTAAAAACTTAATATATACTTATGTGTTACATTACTATTATACCAAAAGTATCAACATACAACAGCATATAGCTTGAAGATAAGGGATTGCGCTGTGCTTCCAGTTGTCTTTAAGATGATGTCGTCAACATTGGCCACCTTGCACCGGCTCCGGGGTCCTCCCACGGAGGAACATAAATTATCCTTTAATACATTTTAGAATTTTAACCTCATTTTAGTGAAAATTTCGTTGCGAAATTCAGTTACATAGCGGACAATGAATAAATTACAAAAATGAGCGGAGCGAGAAACCATTTCCGTCGAAGACAACGAGCGCTTTCGCTCTGCAGCGACTTTATAGCGGTCGTAGTAGGTCAAGTCGTAAGTAACTTCCGTTTCTTTATCAGATATTTATTTTCATCATCATCATCAGCCGATAGAGATCCACAGCTGAACATAGGTCTCTCCCAAAGATCTCCACATCGATTGACCCTGTGCTGCCCGCAAAACGGTCGGGCACTAGGGGTCGTTGTTTATGTAGTTTCTTATGGGGGGGATTTGAACCATTTCCTACCACGCTGGCCCAATGTGAGGTTGGCATGGGTCCCTTGAGTTGTTGTGCGGGACCCCTTACACCCCGAGATATTTATGTTGCTATCATTAAATAAAAAAATGACATTACTTTATTACATATTCACCACCGTCATCTGTGACCTCCTCCCATCTTTCTGCCAGTTTATAAATTCCTTTCTCGTGGGTTGGACTGGAAGAAGTTTTCAACAGCTTGCGTCATTTGCTCTCCAGAATTGAAAGATCTTCCATTCAAGACATTTGTAGGGAATCAGAAGTGGTAGTCTACCGGAGTGAGATTCGGGTATTAAGTAGGATGTAGTAATACAGACCATCGAAGCTGGACAATTTTTTCTTGAACCTCTGCAGTAAGTGGTCGCGCATTGTCCTGCAGGCGGATGACATTTTTACGGATGACGAATGCAGAAAGCTTTTCACGGACTTTTTCTTCACTTTCCTTCAGTATATTCTAACGTGTATCATATTACAAAAACTCTAACGGAAACCTTGTGAACTAAATAGAACAAAAACTTGTTGTCATGGTAACTCATAGCAAGTAAATTCGAATAACAGATTCTACATTGCTGCGTCGGAAGTTACTCGCGGTTCGAGCCAATACACGTCTGCGTGCGAACGTGTGAGTAATACGCTGTCTTTGTATAATGTAAGCACACCTTTATCGTTCCCCTCGACATACACACTAAAATCTAAGTGTTCATGTATAGGGTAATTGGTGTACTCGCTACGCTTATGTTCCGGTTATCGAACTTAGTATAATGGTAAAGATCAAAGCATATTCTCGGAACATTTCCGTTTTCTTCACAGGTTTAAACCACATAAAGCTGAAGCTCACAGGGGATTGAACCCACGCACTTCCGCATCAAAAGCAGCATCCCAGGACACATGGGAAATAGTACAGGCTTAGCGTTCTCCATAACGAATCCGGTTCCGTGCTGCTAACTGCTAACTAAGCCGTTAATCTTAATGAATGTTGAACATTACTTAAAATTATTGAATGAAATGCTTATTGTTCGATAGAGAGCTTAATTTTAAAATAAATGTTTGAAAGTTAAACTTTATGTAAGGCGGAATGTTTTAGCAAAAGCATCTAGAAAATTCCTGAAGTCTAAGCTGAGCTGCACGAGCACCGGCTTGAATACAACGACTTTAACGTCTCACGCGGCTTAGGCGCGCAGGCTTACTTTACCTTCACCTTCATCTAAGTGAAAAGTAGCATTGCATTATTTTTGGAGCCCCGTCGTGAAACGTTGTTAGTATATATACACGACACTGTAACGTATGTAGCTGAACTGAGTTTTATTCACTTCCTAATTTTGCTAGAAAGACCACAGCCATGGTGGTCAGGATTCTGAACTAAAGTATCGTCATCAGCTGATAGACGTCCACTGCTGGACACAGGCCTTTCCCAAAAATTTAATAAAGCACGGTATTGTTTAAATTAAAAAATAGGAGATTTTATCAAATTATCTTCGTAATTAAGTGTAAATTGACGGACCGTCGCGCCCCGCGGGGTGGGTGGGTGGTGGCGCTTTTGTCGGTATAACTTATTCATTTATGAAGCTGTATTTTGCTCGAAAGGTCGCCACTATGATCCGCCATTATGCATGTTTCAAGTCAGACAAGCTCTGGTGTTGTAACATAACTGTGCCAAGGTGTACAGTAATAGAGAAGTTACCGAGGTAACAACACGCGCCGCCTCATCTCCCGACAACAAGTGCCGTTGTGACGTTACATTCACTTCATTATTTACAGTTTGTATTCGTGTATTGTATTGCTTATATCACTGATTAGTAGGTGAACTTTGCTTATATCACTGATTAGTAGGTGAACTTTGCTTATATCACTGATTAGTAGGTGAACTTTGCTTATATCACTGATTACGAGGTGAACACTCTGCTCCGTTCGTGGTAACGTTGGTATCCTGAATATATTTAATTTGCCGAATGTGAATTGTATCGGAAGGACTAGCGTTTTGTATATTAAGGGAAGCTTCCCAATTAACTAAAGCGTTTCCTCGGGCACCAGCCGTCTGAAATGAAAGGGGTTGAAAAAAATAACATTTTGTATCCAATGAAGGCTGCAGCTGACCGGCGCCGCGTCACACAGACCGCTTAATTGGAAACTTTAATAGAAAACGCGTCCGGGACGGAACAGAAGAGAAAGAGAAAGAGGGAGTCACCCGCGCAGTCCCTTCACTACCCACCACTGTAGCAGTGACCACGATAAAGGTATTTATCAAATTGATTTATTGGATAACTGTTTGAATTCCTTAAAAAGCGAAATCTTGTCACCATGAATGGTCTTTTTGTCATTGTTCTACTTGTCGTCTACTAACCTTCTGTTACCTTTACCGGATGTTTGTACAATACAACGACTTCGTGCACTAAATCACCGGAAACATGAAGTTGATAAATTGGAAGTTAAAAATGAACGGTTGTCGCTCCTTATCGTGAAAAAGCTTTCCTTTGTGGCGAGTTATCTTAAGTACTCACTTTATTCAACAATTTTAACCGAAAGAAAAGAATAACTAGGTAAGTGTTGTTACTTATCTTCCCGCAAATCATCTGCCGATCATGATGATATGGACCAACGCAGCGACACGCTGCAGAACATGAATATAACCCCTTCAAACGAGTAAATAGGAGAGCTATTAGATAGACTCGGTTAAGTTCAATTGTTACATTACAAAACTGCTCTGTACTCGTACTTACGTTTCCTTGTTGGAGTAAACTGTTAACTATTAGCAGTAAAGTTTAAGTGAACTTTGTACGCTGTTGCATAAAATGTTGAGAACGTACATCTGGAACTTCCGGAGGTAATCTGATAATGCAAATTGTTTGAATATCGGAGCAGGTGGAAATTCCATTCTTAGCGCGGCGTTTCCGGGATAGAGATTTTATGGACATTTATGTTTTGTCCTCGTTTAATCCATATTTTTAAAAAAGCGATGCGGGGAGTCCGAAGTTAAGTTAGCAATAAGTTACAGTCATGACTTGAAATAATAGACCGTATTTAACGTTCGCTCAGTATCACCACTCGGCGCTCGTTATGAATACAAGTATAAGTTAATACAAAAAAGCCAAGTTACAGCGGCTTCAAAGTAATTTATTATTTTAAAATTTAGGCTTAATGATGTTTGCACACTACTGGTAACTGGTGTCCTTCAAGATGAGAAGAGAAACCCACAAACTGGTTACAGACACTTGAGTGTAATCTTTATATTCTTCTGAAATGATTTCTAATACTGTGTAAAGAAAGGGTTGTAGCGTGTGGCACGCGTCTCCCCCTTAAGTTAGTAATGTTATTTGCATTGCAGAGTGACGCGCGATACGGCACCAGCACCTGCAATATTTCAACCGACAGATAGGGGCTCATCGCAGCAACTTATCTTCCGGCGTGGGATTTTTCAACATTATTCCCAGTCACGAGCTGCCCGACTTCACAACGCGCCACGCGAATACGGGTGATGAAACTTATAATCAATAATTCAGATTCAATTTCAAGTATAAATCTAGACGAATGAAATAGGATTTGAATTCGAGAAATATTTTGCATCCTTTGATATGAAGGATATATTATATTATATAGAGGAGCAGTAAATTTTAATTTAGAGCAAAGCGCCATTTAACTACTTGCAGACTAATTAACTTTAATTCTCACAAAGCGATGCTGCAGATTTTTTCAGGACGTTGTATAATTAAAATACATTTCACTGATGCTGCTACCGGAACCGCTTGCCGGCACGCTCGTAACGAACATTCGAGTCGTTTTTCTCGTTTTAAGCTTTGTGCATTTTTGTGCATTTGTGCATACGGAAGTTTGAAAAGTTTAGAGTCTCGCCTAATGCAGCGGGTGACGTGGATTGATGGGAGAGCCGCGGAAACTCTTACAGAATCTGAGATGCATTGAAACTTTATATTGATGTAGGTGTAGCGCTGACTGCTTCTATGGAACTCTGTTCTGATGTGGGCCTCGCGCGGATTGTTCCCGTTGTTAGGTGACAAGAGGCTGCGTTCACACGCCGACGCCCACCATGTGAATATTTCATACGTAAGTAATACTGTAACTTTGACTAATAACAAATACGATTTTTGGACTTAGTAACATAGATAATGATTTCAAAAGAAAATGGTAACTACAATTATTGTACATCTCTGGGAATAATATGCCTGTCTTCAAAACTCCACCTGTCTCCTCCGGTTAGCTGGCAGAGGGTACCTTTTAGATATTAAGTACACCTGATACATCATGTACGGCTAAGAAATGAATAAAATAAGTAATTTTTGTTTAAAAAAATTTGGTCCTATTTATTTAAAGTTGAAGAACGATTCGTAACGTAACTTGATAAACAACATGCGGTCAGAACTTCAGCAACGGGAGGGCCGGGGCGCTCCCTCGGGGGTTGGAGTTATTGTCACTGATAGAATATGCATGAAAGAAGTTTGACGGCTTCTTTGTCCACTTTCAATTTCATACAACTTGTAAAGTAATTTTTTTTTTCATTAATGTTGTGCCAAAAACAAAACCTACGGCACGAGATCTGGCAATCTTATAGTTTACATCACTCGAGTGACTCCAGTTATGAAAAACTATTAAAAAAATATTTTAAAATATGGTCGATCAATAAATTGTAAACAGGTTTCGCTGCTGTAGGTAAGGCGTGTCTCGTAATGCTGGCGATAAGGCGGGGGTAGTTATTGAAATTCGCCCCGCGGAGGCGCTGTTCAGTGCACAAATTATTGATGCTTCGCAGCGACGGCAAATATTTTGTTTCAATTAATGTAAATATTTAAAAACAGGAAATATTTGCACGCCGTGTAAACAGTTCAACGAGGAGGTGACGTTGTCAATGTTACCACTACCCCCGTGGTACAGACGCAGGAGCCTTTATTAGTCAACAAAAAGATGCCTGATTCAATTCCGAGACTACTTTGGGGTTACGTGCGCTGCAAGGTTTTGAACTCGCCATGTTAATTATTCTGTGAAAAGACGAGACAAGTGAGCTGTTCACCTGATGGTAAGTGATACGTCTGATCATAACAAATTGGCGTTGGATAAGATGGTGTACACTGCACCACATTGTGCTTGTCGCATTGATACATAAGTGTCGTTACTTCAGTTATTTCAATAACTACAACCCGGACCACCGTACTGTTGGCGCGCTGCAGTCTGCCGGCTGCAGCAGGCTTGGCTGGTAAACTGCTTAAAATGTTTACTCAGTTTCTCACATTTGAATGATTAAGACATGTTAAACCCTGTTACCGCAGTAATTTCATAAACAACAGCGCTCTTCAAGTTTTACATTCTATTTGAATTTTGGTATAACTTTGCAGTATTATATATCAATGTAACGGTTAAGCGTTGCAGCGGTCAGTTTTCACCCCTTGGCTGCAGGTGAAAATCCAGGGTCTACGATAAGCAGAGTAGGCACTCGGCTTATCGGCACCGCCAAACTTAATACGTGTTTTGTGCAATAAAAATGTAACTTCAACGGGTTACAACTGTGCTTACTGTACGGCGATAAGGGATCAGCTCGCAGCCAGAACGTGTACTGTAATTATCTGTTAATTAGTTATACTTAATTAACTTAGCTAATTACCGCTCGGCCAACATAACTCGAGTCATAAATGAATTAGTGAAAAGTCCATCGCGTTCGGGGAAGTCAATTATTCAAACAGGAACATCCCCGTCGGTGCCTGCAATACTCTCTTTGTTGAAAAGTTTCAACATCCCTCTCTTTCAATTTTTACGCGCCCTAGAAAGCTCTTTAAGTCCATTTATTATTTTTTCATCGTTTAACTTGTTTCATGTTGGGGTGAGATTATTAAAAAATAAGTTAGTAAGTTACTGCGTGCTAACCGTTTGCCTTACTGACGTGGAAGTATCTACTTCAGCTCTAAGGCACTATGGGGTGGATTTCGGACGGTGGAACAGATAGGGAAGTCATTAAGGTCTGTTGTTGGTAACCGTCTATGTAGATGCAGAAACATTACTGTGCTCTGGTTTATAGGGAGTTGTAGCTAGTGAAATTACCGGGGTAACGAAACTCAATATCTTATGTATCGAGACGATGAGCGTGATGCTGTGTATAATATCCTAATTAGTACTACATTGTTATGGACAGGCGTATCACTTAATATCAGGTGAAGGTCCCGGTCTACCCATCGTTGCGTAATAAAAAAAATTTTGTATAAAGGCGCTGCGACATATACGCTGCTGCATCCCCACCCGCGCCTCAACATTATGGACACTGTTCCCTATTCCACATACTACACAAGTTGCTTTCGCGCCAATTTCCCAGGATACCTGCACTTCGAAGAATCTCCGAGGAATCCCTTCTTCAGATACACGAGAAATGCATTGCGATGATTGAATTTAAAACCAGACGAGTGTTCGGAATGAACTGATGTTTATGAAGCGCTGCATTATTTCAGCTATGAGACGCGCTTCAAAGGAAAGTGGAGATGTGGATGGAAGTACGAGAAGATTAAAATCAACATTTGCCTCCCCGCCGCTGTAACCCCTGGGCCAGCAGACGCCGGCGGGGGTGGTGAGACGGTGAGGTCGGGACGGGGAGCTGAGGTTATAAAGAGGAGGGAGCAGACGAGGGGCTCCGAGACGCCACGAATGTTTTCCTGAGAGTTCGCGGATTCAGTTTAGCTCCGGAGAGTAAATATTGGATGAGTTATAAGAAATGCTTTAAAGTGAAATAACTCTCAGTTTACTTAACGCAGTTCACTTGTTATTTAATTGCTGCTTTTGATCTTCAGACTTGAGAAGACGTTTGTCTGCAGCCATCGAGATATTTATTTCAAACTATCTGGAGTGGTTTGAATGTAAGTGCAACATTTTTTCAATTGTGCGCGGCAGCAATTACCGCGCCGGCGGACGGAGATTGATTGCGCTCTCCATCACGTGAGGTTTTACGCGTGTCATTGTACTGCGGCAGGACTCCGGCCCGATCCAGGACGTTCATTAATTATCCTTCGTAATCCGCAGCGGGGGGCAATCTAACTGCCTGTAGTCGTTCGCCGGCAAGCGCATAAACTTCTGTGGTTAAATAGCCTCGACTATCCTCTCGTGACATAAAGCCCGAAGTCCTATTAGAGAAGGAAGTAATAAGGGGGGTGTTAAGTATATTTACATATTTTTGCAAGGTAAATAAATGTCTAGGTTACGAAGGGTAGACTATGACCGAAACCACTTTTTCTCGTTATGGATTTAGAAAATATTGTAGTCTTACTGGTGGTAGGACTCTATTGCCGGAGAGAGTCAAGGTAAATATCACCACAGCTCTTATTGCAGTGGACAAATATCAGCGTGCAAATAATACCGTATTCCGGTTTGAAAGGAGTTGTAGCTAGTGAAATTACTAAGGTAACGAGACTTAACATCTTATCTCAAGGCGACGAGTGCAATAGTATGCTGTATATAACTAGCGTGATGTTGTTATGGACAGGCGTATCACTTACCACCAGGTGAACGACCCGCTCGGCTCGTCGCTTAAGGGAATAAAAAATAGAAACAAAGGTACGAATAGGGGATGCTGAAAGTTAACATAAAATGTGTAAAACAAACATCACGCATAAGTATCGCAGCATTACCCAGCGGTGATTGGGGCAGCCTCCGTGCTGAGGTTTAGAATTAGTACTAAATTATTGTATATATGTCGGATAAGGTCTATTGGCTGATGATGATGATGATGATGATGATATATTCATATAAATAATTCAAACAATAGCCGGCGCAGGACGGCGCAGAGCGTTTTAAAATACTACTTTATCAGATTGAGACGGTTACCGATACAGTGTCTCCCTGGAGGATGCGTCGGCGTCAGGCAGCATCTTCAACACGTCAGCGGCTTGGCTGAAAGAATATGGAATAACTTTTTAGTACTTGGAAACAAATCACAACATTAACAGAAGCACCGGGGTAAAGTTTCCACCCGGCATCCGACTGAGATCTTCGCAACACAGGTCAAGGAGTACACCTCTCGAGATCAAACTTCGACACCCTCTCCCTCTCCCTCTCCTTCTCCCTGCCGAGCCTCGCCCTCTCGGTCCAGTTTGTTTATGACTTTCGAATGTTTCGCTGAAATTTATTAAAACTTCTTTTCTGCCACGCGGACTCAATTTATCTTGTCCGATATCATATAAATGAGGCTTAATTGCCGCAAAACGTTTCATTTGTGTTTTTTAAGGGTCAATGAGACTAAGTGGTGGTAATTTACAAAAGCGAGCCAACCCCTGGTTTAATTGCATGGAAAGTTTCCTCTGTACGGCACTGGAATTAACATTGAAGTTTAGATAAGCAGAGTTACTTGAGTAATTTTTTCGCCGAAACATCTTTATTCTCGAGGGTAATGGTAGCGAGCTGACGTCACATCGATTACCTGATGATGTGCTGCTTCCTAGCGCTACTCATATATACACCGACAGTATATCTTATCTTACGTTTGTGTTTATCCAGATCCACGCACGAGTGTACACAAACATAGATTTAATTTAGAAATATTCACTTTGATGTACTTTTACCCCATTTATGACGTACGGTTAAGGGCTGTAGAAATTCTATTTAATATAGGAGCATAAATCACAGAGAGTGATGCAACGGAACGGCCCGCCGCATGAATAACTGCAGCAGAGTTCAACACGACGCGCGAAATTCATCAGCAGCTCGATAGCATCGCAGCACTGCAGTTGTTGTTATGAACTGGTGCAATTTCGAAGCAAATATTTTTCACAGATTACATAAAAAGCAGTGACGAGTTGTCGTATCACTTGTTTTCAAGTGCAGGAAAGATTTAGATATTGTTGGTTAAACCATTTAATATCTTTACCAAGTTAGACGTAACACTGCCGGGACAGGAAAGCTCGCCGCTTGAACAACTAGCCACACATCGGATGATTCATCTCGTTACTCCAGTAATTTCATTCCGTCGCACTTCAAGCCGGCACACCCAAATGCTTACTCCTGTGGTACCAGAGCGGTCTCCAGCAACAGCGAACTAACGCCACTGACTATATCTGAAATATCAATTTAATCCCATCACCTCTAACAAGAGCTCCGCGCGAGTTAAGTAAAAACTTATCCTGTAAATACTGAATGACCTGTAAGCGTCTGAAGCTGTTTCTTTTTATTAATCACAATCAATTTAAATTACAAAACCCCCTCCATATTTATCAAGGGTTCAGAGCATGTGGGTATACAAACATAATTCTATACTGGTGGGATTACGCTCAGAAGTACTCCAAATGAATATCCGCCACACGTCACCATTACCTTACTTTAATACATTTCACTGCTTGCTTCTTCGCCGGGACGGTGCGATAGTGTGACCGTCCGTATCGCCCTTATCGCCCTTACCGCCCCCCACAACTGCGAAAGGCGGGTCTACGGTCTGTCGTACCGACCGCAATGTCTGGACCAGTGGTGAGACATTAATGAGTGAACGTAACACTTGTAAATAACTTAGGATAGTCAGACACTTAGAAATATGTATAAAGATATTTTAATAAAAGATAATTTATTCGTCTCCGATGTAACAATTCTTCTTTCTATACATATTGCCTGAAGCCTGATGCATGCTGTGGTATTTCTTCAGCCTAGTTTAACGTGTAGATGCTGTAGACGCGTGCAGCAGCGAGACAGCCTACAGACCACGCCTCTGGCTGTAGAACAAGATGCAGGCGCGCGCGGAGGCTGCGATACCGCTCCACGTCTCCTTGTTGATCTGCTCTATGTACTGCGGGGGGACTTCAAATCCGTATCCACTGAACTGCGGTAACTCCAGGGTGTACGAGTAGGGCACACCTAAAGCCTGAAAATTATAAGAAATCACAGGGGCTGATAGTCATTACACTATACTTTACAGAATAAGCTGACGCTGTGCTCTCACTTGTACGTAGTCCTGTGCACTGCCAGAGACCGCATAGAGGAGCAGAGCACTGTTCCCGATCAAGTAATGAGGAGCGACCGGCAGCTTGTGGACGTCGACGGCGGCGCCCATCACCGAGCCCACGAAATGCAGTTCCAACGCGTTCGGCGGCAGCGTGAGGTCGTCGTAACCGAACAGGATCAGGTTGCCGAAACTGTGCATGTTTAAGTACAACTGGATCCTGTCGAGGTGCTCGCGGACTATGTCCCTGACGTAGACGGTTTCGATTTCTGAATACGGCTCCGGGCCTGGATAAATCTGGGAGCAGGGGTCACTGGAAACCCCGATGGTGTTGAAGGATATGTTGAAATTGCGGTTGATGTCCGCGCCGTAGCAAGTGGTGCTTATCTCCGGGCGATAGGAGCGACTTTGTCTCCAGAGACGTTGCTGCAAGTACATTGAATGTCGATGTATTGAAAGCAAAGCAGGACATCATTTGTAATGACACAAAACCAAATTGTAGTGGTATGTGTATAATTGGAACCACCAGAAAAGTAGGTGCAGAGTCACTGTACGGCATACAACGTCTATCTGGTGGATTAAAGAGCGAACTAATAGGCCAACATCTCCCTGGTCTGGCACGAGTTCCGCGCTGCAATTGACACCATGAAGGATGAAGTAACGTTTCTTCTCTTGTGTAAAATTTTATAAAACTTACATTGGTGTGAGTGAACTCGTACCCGTCGGGATTGACGACCGGCAATATTATCCAGTCGACCAACTCCAGCAGGTCCCGATCCTCGCTCCTCAGGTCCTCTACGAGCCTGTGCATGGTGTACAGGGCGACAGGCGTAGTCACCCATTCGCGGGCGTGCATCATGGCGTCCATGAAGTAAATGGGTTTGCTGGCATCCGTGAAATTTGTAGTGGAGATCTAAAGTTGTGGGTTTGGGAAAGGGTAAAGTAAAAGCCAAGCTGAAGCGTGACGTTATTGATTTGTGGGATTTGAGCTCGCGAATGATGCTCACACAACGGGGCTTCTAGATTGTATTCAAACCGTGTCTGCGGTAGTAGTATATAAACCTTATCATGCCATGCCACCAGGATTACCTTCAAATATTTGACGTCGCGTCCCTCGAAACTGGGTCCGGCAGTCACTATGGTTACGAGGTCCGGATACTTTGCAGCGAGCATCTCCATGTACTCGAGTATCTGTTTTGGTGAAGTTGGGAAATACTTAACAAAATCTTAATTGTATACATTATATTATATACACACAGAGGAGTCTTCCTCATTCCTCGGATCCTCTGCTAATCTTAACAGGTTTAATAAAAACAAAGCTTGACGTAAAATATTTTTACAACTTTAATTATTCTCTCCTAAGTCGTCCTTTACGGCGAGGGTGGAGTGATGATGAGGTTACACTGAACCTTCACAGACCGTACCTATGCAGCTGTTTATTGTATTTTGCTTCTTGTTCCTTCGAACTTTTACTTCTTTGCCCGTTCAACCGGTTCATGTATGCTGCATTTGGTTTATGTGGGGAGGAGAGGCTGCAGGTCAAACGTTCATTACCTCCGAATATCTAGAGTAATCCTCGTAAGGCGGCGCTCGCACTGATCGCTTTCTGCGCCACTTTACAATCTCTTCATCAGCATCATCCAATGCTCTGAAATAAGAAATTAGCTATGGTCTTTTTTTTGTAAGGCCCCATCGACGGACGAACAGGAAATTGGCCTTGCCTCCTGGTACTAGAAAGGGTATATTTTAGAACTTGTGCGCTGGAAATGCAATATATAAACTCTCCATTCTCGTTTTACCACCGGAAGACAAGCAATGGCGAGTCACTATCCCTATGTTGCAAACATTCTCTGCTTGGGAACTAATAGATTTAGTTCCTCATCAGTCAGATAGTTAGTCACTAACTTATTTAATAAAAAAAAAGTGTACTAAAAAATATTTAATAAAAAATATGGTTGGTCGTTTTGATTCGGGGTTTGTGAAGAAAGCAATTCACTTCGAAGTATAGGCATTTCCTATTTAATATTTTGTACAAAACAATTTAGGTTAAGTAATAATTAAGTTAATAAACTGCGGGAGTACTCACTTCACCACGTCGGCTAAGTACACATAGTGCCCGATGCCGTGCGCGTCGAGCGCGCGCAGCAGCTCGGGCTCGTTCCCGCGGGTCACCATGACGACCGCGTCCCGGTAGCCCGCGGCGCCGTGCGACCACACGTCCAGCTCCAACCGCGGCACGAGCTCCCCCAGCACTTTCAAGTCCGTCTCCTCATTCAGTTTGACCCCGTGAACCGTGAATCTGAAAACATTTTGTTTTCATGTCTATGTGTACCTAGCGTAGTTAACTTAACAAGCAATTTGTTATCTTGAGCGCTGCTTATCGAGGTATGTTCGAGAAATCTTTAATGCACGGAGGACTAGCGAACATTTATTATTTGACCCTAATGACCTTTATTTACTGAAGTTTATAAAATACTTAAATTTGATTCATGTTTCAAAAAATAGGGACGAGAGCAATAAGGACAGCGAGAAAATGCAAAATTAAGTAGATTGTACATAGGTATGGGTACCCCATGACGTGCAGCGGGGAGGTACGGGGTAGGACATTATTGGTTTGGCCTATATAATATATATATGAAAAATGACAACTTCTGCCATTTCTCTAATGAAACTAATTTTCTTGTATTTCTATATAAGGAAGCGCCGTCACGCGCGCGACCAGCATCTGATGGTAAGTGACGCGTCTGCAGATAACATTACAGCGCTCGTTACGATGGTGTACACAGCACCACATTGTGCACGTCGCGTTGAGAGATGAGATGTTAAATCTCCTTACCCCAGTAATTACACTAGCAAAAACGCCCTTCAGACCGGAATACAGTACTGTTTGGCAGCAGGGTTAGGCGCTGCAGTGGTCTGCCTGTCTGGACGGTCTCCGGTAACGTAGACCCACCAGCAGTAAATTAGCTTATGATTAATTATTTAGTTACGAGCTTCGAAGTTGTTACACAAAACAATTAAGGTATAACTTACCCTTTGTAAATATCGTTCCTGCCGGCCCACGCGCAGCTGAGCACGAGCAGGAAACTTGTCAATACCAAGTTGGTGGACATGATGCTGTCGTGGCGCAGACTGCGCGAGCACTTATCGCAGCCCGTCGCAGTTCTGTCCTCGGCAATAACAGCTGCTTATCAGTGTTTGATAGTAAATTGGGTATGTTATCAGTTAAGGAAAACGCGTGTCTGGGTGTAGCCCGAGTATTCGGTTTTTGGTTCCTCAGAATTCTTATTATCATCATCAGCCGATAGACGTTCACTTCTGAAGATAAGCCTTCCCTAAAGATTCCCACCTTGATCTAGTAGGGATTTCGAATAAGGTATTTGGGCCATTTCCCATCACGCTGGCCCAATGCGTGTTAGTAGGAGAAAACTGAGAAAACCCTAAAACTGTGATTCCGCTTAATCGAAGATATCTTGCCAGCTCCAGAGTAGCTGTTTCCTCTACACCATGATGTGGTGTTTGTTGTCCCGGAAGAGAGAGATATAGGGGTAGGTTCAGTTGCATACACTACAAGGTCGCCGTCGGGCAGTAACCAAACATTACTGTGTTAGGACAAACAGGGAACATTATCTAGTAAACATTTCTAGCTTTTTTATTCAAAGAAGCTTCAGACGAGCGACACCTTCACCTGGTTGTAAGTGTTTCGCCGACGTGTAACAACGTGGCGCTGGTTGAGGCGATATACACAGCTATATACCAGCATATATGCTGGCCTTAGACATAAGATGTTAGGTCTCGTTATCCCGGTAATTTCGTTGTCTACAGTTTGCTTCAAACCGGAACACCGTAAAGTTCGCACACTACTGTTTGGTGGCAGACATAGGATCTGTGTCAGTACATACTTTTATGACGTTAAGTTTATATTAAGTTTACGGGTGGTAGGTTTGTATTAAGTTCACCCCTGTAGTGTCGCGCTATTAAGAATAAGACTAAGGTATTCCATGCCTGTCATACAATGCGACTAAAAGGGTTCTCGGGTTCGTGAGTCTTGAGGGTGGCGGCCCTCAAACCTCAACAAGCGAGCCATACGAAGACGTCAAATGCAAGGTGTTTTTGTATTTGCCGTAGCACAGCGTGGGTGCTAAGGAGGGCTTCGCCCTTCCGTGGCATGTTTTAGCCAGAGTGCAGGGGGGCGCCGGTGCGTTCCGTAGGAGATCCCAGAGCCCCTGTTAATGCACTAAACGAGACGACCGAGAGGGTTTTAGTGGGTAAAAGCCCCGCACAACCCTGTGTTCCTCGCAGAAGCAACGTATCTTTTAAGAAGATTTCTCCCGCGATAAAAAAAGGTTTATATTAAGTAACTGTGACAAAGACGCGTACAATCTTGTCGTAATGCTGCGAGCACAAAGCGACACTGTAAACTTTCTTATCAGCACCCGTTCTTGTGTGAGGCATACTACTTACAATCAGGTAGCAGTAGTATGAACATAACCATGCACGTCTTCAACAAACTACATATTCATCATAATTTCTGCTTCGTCACGTCGGAGCCCAGGTCTCAGTAACAAGGTATTACCATACATATCGCACGCTAGTTGGAGGGCACTGTATTGTACAGGTCACAAAGTGAGTTGTTATTTTATTTCTGGGTTGCCCTCTCTAGTCGCTTCTTGTGACACGCTGACGTCAGAGGGTCATTGTTGAAAGGGTTGTGTCGCTGTTGTGCGTTACATTACAATTTCAAACAAATGTGATTGTCTTCAAATTGTAAACGATAATCGATTCAGTTTCATCAGCTTTACCGGAAAGTGCTACAATTGTAAGGCACTCTCCAGCATTTGCTGTGACAGGAATAATTAAAACTTATCATTAACACTTTAATGTAGGTACAATAAATAACTTAAAGCTAAACTTGTAACCTAAATATGAGCGAGGGCCTTACCGCTGTTAGCGAATTCTCCCTGGCAGCCCTGTAGTAGTGGGGTAGTGTAAGCTTGTGCTTGGTAATGTTTATCGAATATCCTCCCTCACACTGTAACTTTGCCATCACGAGAGCACCGCTACATTCAGCTGTCGCCGTATGAGGGTTGCAGATTATTGTTAAACGTAAAAGAATACATTTTTACCATTTGATAACATAAACACTTTACTCGTACATAATTATTTTATTATACAGTTTACGAGGTCGCGGGAGTTCATTTTCATCATATTTGTTCTTTGTTGTTGCGGTTCCTGTAGTACTGGAGGGAGATCCTGGCGGAAGCGGTTATCCCGCTCCAGGTCTCCTCGTTGATCTGCGCGATGAAGCGCGGCGGGACGCTGAACGAGTACCCGTAGCCCGGCAGCTCCAGCGTGTAAGAGAACGGCACACCGACGTGCTGCCCGGAAATGATTTAATAGTATAAACGCAAAAAATAACGGCGACTAAAAAAAGTGCCAAGTGAAATAGACAACTGGTTAATGAGGTCTACCTCCAGTTTCTGCTGACGAATAGTCGTTCGCAACCTTCACGTGTACCGGTTTAAAAGGCGCAGTAGCTGATGAAATTATTGGAGGAAGGAGAGTAATGATATCATTCCTTCAGGAGATGAGCACGATGTAGTGGCGTATTATCATTTGAAGCGGCGCCACATTATCGTAAGTCTCTTAGTGGAATATTAATCTAAATGCAATTTTGTTTAGAAGCCTTTGTCAATGCGTTACATATCGAAAATGTATTGTGCTGCTGCTGCTGCAGCTGCAATATTAAGTTCAGCGGATGTGGAGCTCCGCGGGCGTCTGCTTGTACTTGTTTATATTAAACGTCAGGTGCGCGGAGCGGCGCTGCGCGGAAATAATAAAATTGAACATTAACATTTACCTGGCCGTAGTCTTGTGCACTTCCGGAAGAACTGTAGAGCACCGTAGCGCTATTCCCCACCAAGTAGTTAGGTGCCTGGGGTAACTTAAGGACGTCTATCGCCGCTCCCATTACCACTCCCACGTTGTGCAGATCCAAGACATTCGGTGGCAGGCTGGTGTCTCCGTAGCCGTACAGTATGAGGTTACCATGGCTGTGGATGTCTAAGAACAGCTGTATGCGATCCACGTACTGATGCAGGACTTCCCCAACGTATCTGGTTTCCGGTTCTGAGAACGGCACGGGGCCGGGGTAGACGTCGGAGCAGGGGTTGGATGAGACGCCTAGGGTATTGTGGGACACGTTGAAGTTGCGGTTCGCGTCCACGCCGTAGCAGCTGCTGCTGACCGACGGGTTGAAGGAGCGCGTGCGCCGCCACAACCGGAACTGAAAGCATTACGACATCGATTGTTATTTCATGTAGGATTGAGCATAGAATAGAAAGTACATGAGATTACACACAACTGCATGTACATAGAAATGAGTGGTGCATTGAGAAGATCTACCACAGACCGAACGGAAATGTATTTAGCATTTGAGCAAGTGTATTAAGTTCTTTAGAAGTGCTGGTGAGATCTGTCAGGGTTGACAATACATAGAACACGTGGAATAAAAACTCCGTTACGTGTAACAGTACAGAAATAGAAAGATGTAGTAGCAGCAGTAAACAACTGTTTAAGTAATGTATTTGTCAAAACGTCGCTGTACCTGGAGTGGAACCCCTCACGATGTCCTGGGATTTGAAATATATCAGAATCCTATTGTATACGCTTTATGTTACAAGTATTTACTTTAGACAAACTTACGTTGGTGTGGGAGAACTCGTATCCATCCGGATTCACTAGCGGCATGATAATCCAGTCGATATCCTCCAAAAGGTCGCGGTCTTCAGTGCGAAGGTCCTCGACGAGCCTGTGTATCGAGTAGAGAGCAACGGGCGCGGTCACCCATTCGCGCGCGTGCAGCATCGCGTCCATGAAGTAGATCGGTTTGGTCGTGTCCGTGAAATTGGTCGTGGAGATCTGGAAATACGATTTCATGCAGTTTTCTGACTCACTAACTCTACTCCTATTATCTAACTGTAAAAAATCTCAATTATTTCCGGAATCGAAGGATGGACCTCCGCGCTACGAGAGCAGCACCGTGCCACTTCGCTGCGGAGGCTGTCGATTGTTTCCCCACGTTTGCTCAAAATTACTGTACATTCGTATTATTTACTTAACCGGCTGCTGCTTAACTTAAGCGGCGCACACAAAGCGGCGGGGTTAATTAACGTTACACTCTCTGTCTGTTTACCTTCAGGTATTTGACATCGCGACCCTCAAAGCTTTGTCCCGCGGTAACCAGCGTTACAACGTCTGGATACTGCGCCGCGATGCTTTCCAAGTATGCGTTTATCTGTAACAAGTAATAAAGTGGTAAATGTTACTACGTGTGCTTACTGTTAAGAACGTACATAGCACACCAGTCATGAGCGGGCGCATTGTATCCAAACACGAGGAGCGACCTCATTATCTCATCGCTTTATAATGTTCTTTGTCCAGGGTTCAGGTCGCCGTTCCTGCTGCCCTACACTCTGTGCTAACGCGACTTCAGCTGCAGCGTGCTGCGGGGACGAGGACAGATCGCTTTCATTCGGCGCACAGCTTTTGTTAATGGTAAATCCATCGCAACTTCGTCACTTTAATACGGGTGTTGTGAATCTTTTAAACGTCCATCGTTTCAAATATTTATTATTATTTACTTGTACAATAGTTAAAGTAACTGTTATTGAACATACCTCAGCATAGCGCGGGTAATCTTCAAATGGAAGCAAAGACTTTCCTCTGGAGAGTCTCCATTTGGACAGCTCTAAATCGTGCTCGTCCAGTATTCTGGCAAGGGATTAAATTATAGACACTTTTTGCACTTTTTTTTTACATGTAAGGAATCAATCAAAGAAAACATGGTGAAATAAGTGCTTCGATCATTTCTTAGGATTACCTTGATACGTCTCCTATATGGAGGTAGTGGGAGAAACCGTTGAGTTCTAGCTCATCTAAGAACTGTTCCCGCTGTTCGGGTGACACCATCACCAGTGCGTCGCGGACTGTCGGCACTGCATATTCCCAAAAGTCAAGGTTCATGGACAACACCAGCTCGAACAAAGTTTCCTGCCCCCCACGATCATTGATCTTGACGCCGTGGACCGAGTATCTGCCAAAGTAAATAACATACAGCTTAATTTTATTACAACTGCAACGATTCATTTAAAATAAATCTGGATAAATATGGTAATCTACGTACAATTGAACTTATTTATATTACAACTAAAAATATTCACTCGAATTGGCGTGATAACGGTCCAAGAGTTAACAATCAGTTCCGCCCTTACCGCTGAACGACATATTAAACTTAACCAAGACTTCTTTTTGTGGTGGGTAGGTAAAAGTGAATTATTATTATCAGCTGTTGTTACTAGCGCCAAGTCAGACTTTGTTGTATGCGGTGGTTACAATGCTGCTGCTGCTGCTGCTGCAGCGGAAAAACTTCAACCAAACGGAAAACAAACGGAACCGCAACTCTAAAACTAAACTAGAACTTCTCTCGGTTCAATTTTAACAAAAACTGAGAAGCAAAAAATACTTTAAGTAAGTAAACTGTTGAAGTAAACAAACACTTTAGAGTCGGACTTGGCTCCTTCCAGAAGTTTCGGTTTGAGATGATTCAGTTGTTACCTTAAGTGTTTTAAACTTTGGAATTCATCCCTTAGTTATTATATTTATTTATTATAAATTTTGCTTTTGTCTTTCTAGGAACAGAAGAAGGGTCCCAACGTTATACTCTACACTCTGTGGTGACCTCCTCAGAGGCGCAATGGAAGAGTTATTTATTTTGTGTAGAGGTCTCCTGGTCGATTCTAAGATATCGTAAGTGATATAGTTTGGATGGGGGTTTGCCGTTTTCAAACCCTTGCGGTCGGTTAGCTAACGACTTACAACGAATCAACCGCCATCACGTCGTCACCGTGTCGTCGCAACTCACGAGTTGTACAAGAGACCGAAAATTCTTCTCCAACCACGACCTCGTTGTCATTTAGTATAATATGAAACTACCTCCAAATGTAAGTATATTAATGTTGGTATAATAGTAATAACTTTGTACGAAAAGATAAATAAGTAAAACACATCAATCTTGGCGATAATCATCAGATATTAGCGAAACGTTTCCTTAATGACATTGTCAGGTCGCGGCCGGTCCTCGCACATCGGAACTTGTTCAATTTATGAAAATGCTGAAGTACGAGATTAGAGCTGATTACTGTTTACACAGGAAGTGGTGCCAGTTTGGAATATTTCAATTATGATGGACAAGGAGAGGGATGGGCCGACCATTATACGGTAAGTTATTTATATTTATTTAATCAAAACTGAAATGCTGATTACAGTTCTTTGGGTCACAGAAATCTGAAGTTCCAAAAACCACTCCGTGAACAAAACGGCTCAACCGATCGCGACAAGGCCGCAACGATGGCTCAGGTTCGGGAGAGTCTCCAGCGCGGGAAGGGCCGGGTACATAGCGTAGTAAAACATGCACTGTTTTGGTGGTCGGGACTACACAGCATCAGGAGACATTGAATAATAGTATATCCTGGTACTCTCCTAATGAGTATACATAAAGCGCTTTCTACACTGAAACACAGCGCTTCTAAAATAAAGAAAAGCGGTGGAGTAAGATATAGGCATCGATATCTCTCCTTTCTGAAATAATGTTTGTTTTAGTCTTTACAAATAGATCTTTTTTCTGAACAAAGCTGGAAGTTGCAAGATTTCCAATATCCAGAGATCAGTTGTCAGTTTGGACATTTTGTTATGTATGTGGCGTGCAGGATAACAGGAACCGCATTGACAAACTGGACGTGATGCCGTGATCCGCTGCAAGTTTTATGTTCTGTTACATACATATTTATGTCAAAAAGCATAAGTCGAAGCACTGAGTGGTGCGGACAGGAAACATTGTATAATTTTTATTCTCTGACGATCCTGATCTGGATCTAAGGATGTAACATACAGTAAATATTACACTTCCTCTAGTGTTTATATTCTCTCATAGTTATATTTGTAAGCGGACAAACGAAACGAAAGCTAACGGAAATAAATCTTGAAAAAAATATATAATGCTAGTGGTCGGTCTCTGTCGCCTCTGGCTGCCTCCTAGCGACTATTTCTGCCGCCAAACAACAGTGTGCAAATATTACTGTGTTTCGGTTTGAACGATGCCGTAGCCATTGATATTACTGGTATAACGAGACATAACACCTTGTTTTAAGGTGAAAATCATAACCTCTCTTTTATCTCATCATTAACAGAAGATGATACGAACCCTGAGTAGGCGCGGTTGTCGCGCGCGGCCCCCGCCGCGAGCAGCGCGCACACCGCCGTTAGTACACTATAAATGACAGCCATCAGTGGCGGAGCGGCGGCGGGCGGCGCGCGGCCTGCATTTATACCGCGCCGGCAGCGATACCGCGGCCGTATCAGTCGCTCATGACGCGTCGCCACATCACACCTCCCCAACGTGATTTGCTTAATTGACAGCACGCCCCGACGGCGTGCGGCGGGCGGCGGGCGGCGTGCGGCGGGCGGCGGGCGGCGGGCGGCTCATCCGGTCGTGTGCGCCACATGTTGGTGAGGCGCTAGTTGGAACCTAGCACCGCTTTACGCTCACCGGTTTGCAACGTCACGTTAAGTAATTCCACTAAGACACGCCGCGGCCGTAAACACGGAGCAGGAATATTCACCAGTACTAAATGGTAACCACACCTGGGGTGAGAAGGTATATTAATAGGCAGTAGTTATTTCTCAATCAGTATTTAATTATTTCCGGCTGTTGATGCGGGCTTGATAGAAGACTGCCGAGGCCCGCGCCGACGCTACGATACCCTGCCAGGTCTCCTCCACGATCTGCTCGATGTACTGCGGCGGCACTATGAACCCGTAGCCGTATCCCGGCAGCTCCAGCGTGTACGAGAACGGCACGCCGACCAACTGAAACGCAGAGTTGCCGTGCAAGTGACGCCTGCAGCAACACATCGTGCTGGTAGATACTGCCAGGTGCGGTGTAAACGCAACCTCACTGACGTTATCGAGTACTGGTGAACATTATCATGGGCGGATGTATCATTTACCATGAGAATAATGAACAAGCTCTGCGATGACACCAATTTCAACTTACCTTGAACTCGAGTAGCCTCTTGCAACACTTACCCCGTGACCTTCACGTAAGTCGAAACGAATAGATTATGGCAATGATGCAACTAGGTGCTGACCTGACTATAATCTTGAGCGGATCCTGAAGTACCGTATAGGATCAAGGCGCTGTTGCCGACTATGTAAAATGGTGCCTGAGGCAGTTTGAGGGTGTCGATCGCTACCCCCATAATAGATGCAACAAGGTGCAGGCCAACGGCGTCGGGGGGCAGGCTGCGGTCGCCGTACGCGTACAGCACCATGTTGCCTTGGCTGTGAATGTCCAGGTACAGTTGAATGCGGTCCACATACTCGTGCAGCACGTCTCTTATATACCGCATTTCGACTTCAGAGAACGCTTCAACCCCAGGATACGTGTTGGAGCAGGGGTCTGAAGAGACGCCGATGGTGTTGAAGGACGCGTTGAAGTTACGGTTGCCGTCCACACCGTAGCAGGTTTCGCTGACTGCCGGATTGTAGGAGCGAGTGCGGCGCCACAGGCGCTCCTGCAAATTGATTATTCTTCTAAATCAGTTATAAACAGCGGTCCGTGATAATGAACAACATCTGGAACCAGGTCCTTAGTTACCGTATCAAAGAAGATTTAACCACTTACATCTGTGTGCGTGTATACGTAACCGTCGGGGTTGGCTAAAGGCATTATGATCCAGTCGGTGCCCTCCAGGACGTCTCGCTCCTGCGCTCTGACCTCTTCAACGAGCCGGTGAATGGAGTACAGTGCCACCGGCGTGGTCACCCATTCCCGGGCGTGGATCATTGCGTTCATGAAGTAGATCGGCTTGCTGGTATTATTGAAGTTGGTAGTGGATATCTATAGGTAGGTAATGTGAATATTTGAGACCTATCTATAGTACTTATTATTGCAGCCTTTAGCTGCGTGCGGACCAGATTACACTGTTTCCACCACCATTTAAGATATCAAGTGTCTTAAAAGCAAAAAAAGGAATAACTAAAGGAAAAGCGCAATATCTAATCCTGTGACCTGCACTAATATAGTATGCTGGACAATCAGCACGCCAAGCGTGGCCGTTACCGTAATCTCCCGCAAATTGAGTAAGCCTGTATATGATGATTAAGTTCGTGTTACTGCGTATAACGCGAAACAATCCGATAAGGGAGGAAAAAGGGGAGCTTCTTAATATAAGTTGGTGTTTATCACTATTCATTGAAGCTGTGCTTGTCAACAGCCGACGTCAGTCAAGAGCGAGTAACAACTTTATAAATTACCACGGTAATTAGAAAGACAGAAAGAAATCATTTTGTCATTGATCAAAAAAGATTTTTGTTCCCAGCTATAAAGTTATTTTATCAGATTAAGGAAAAATAAAAAGAAATCAGATCATACTTGTCGGAGACTAAAGGCGAAGTGAAAATGAAACGTTTGACCTTAAGGTATTTAATGCTTCGACCTTCGAAGCTCGGTCCGGCGTTCACCAGGGTCACGACGTCTGGGTACTGCGCCGCTAGTTTTTCCAGATAATCGTCTATCTGAAACGTGATGTTGATGAATGAACTCTTGAGAAAGGATCAAAGTTAGGAAAGGTTGTCCCGTGCAACTGCTGCGACTCACAACAACGTGGTATCATCATCACGGGTTTATGCTACTTCAATAAGTATGCACTTGCTGTTGTACAGGAAGACATTTAAATTAAAATAAAACTTATCCAGGTAACGGAGATATGCTCCTATTAGGATGAGAGGCAGTAACATTCTTTCGAATCCGGCTGACAGGCTGCTACAACCGTATCTTTTTATATTTCATTATCTTTTAGAACAATGTAAAATTAAGGTCAACATCCGAGTCCTGTGGATGAAAGAAAGAACAACAGACAGTTAAAAAACTGGGCCAATGAGAATAATCATTTGACAGCTCAAGACGAGTGCAGCGTGAGTGGTGCAGCGGACACGGCGGCCGGGGCGAAGCATCTCTACAACAGACCATTGGACTACCTTCTCATCTTCTTGCTGACATGTGCTCTCGATAACATCAACACTCACCTCCGTGTACGTTGGATAATCTTGAAATGGAAATATCCTCCCTTGCTTGCTTCTTCTCCACATGTCAAGTTCCTCGTCGTGTTTGTTTAATAAGCTTTAAAGTAATAAATAAAACGTTTGTCAAATTTTTAGAAGAGCGGAGCGGATGTACTGGTACTCAAGGTTATAGCTCCTACTTTATATTTGGAAGTGCTTGAAAATATTATACATGAGCTTTTGGACGGGGAGACCAACAACTACAGATGCAGTTAGTTCCATTATTATATTTCTAAAAATAGGCAGAATTTAAAAAAGAAACGTGATTAGTAGCAGAGAGGACGAGGAGGATAGCCGGATAAAGCCAGATGATGTTAAATCCAGCTTACATATAAATACTCTTTAAATTGGTAAGTAAGAAGGAAAACGCTGAACACGCATTACTCCGTAACGTTGTCCAAATACGAGAAGTGTTTGATTCCGTTGGAGTCCAGCCGGCGTAGAAATGTATCTTTGTTCTCCATGGAGACCATGACGTGCGCGTCGCGTAGACCCGGGACTCCGCGCTGCCAGTAATCCAAGTCGAAAGCCAACTCCATGTCATGCAGGATGCGAAGGTCGGATGGATCATGGAGTTCAACACCGAACACGGAGTATCTAGAAATAGAAGAGCAGTCTGCAGCTTTGGTATAAAATGAGCTCGACCAGGCTTTCATCTATTTTGTTTCAGCCTCGTGGTGGCGGAGGGAACAGGTAGCCGTGGCATCGTCAGCCATAAGGACTTTAATTATTAAATCTACGAGTATGTCTCAATATCGAAACATTAACTCATGTTACCGTCACATTACTATGGTATTGATGAGAGGAAACAACATGAACATGTCCCGAGAAAATTGCGGTGATGTATATTATTGTCATGGGCAGGCTTATCACTTAACATCAGGTGAAGGTCCTGCTCGTCTCCTCGCTTAGTTGTATAAAAATGTTATGATATAAAACACCGTACCCGCTGTAGACGCCGTTCCTGGCGGCGGCGACTCCGAGCCAGCACACAGAGATCGCAAACAAATTTAATCTCATCTCGATCGACACGTGATGTGCAGTGAGGTGCTCCGAGAGTAGTAGCGAATTTTTTATTTATCTATGGATATATCCTTTATTTGTTATAATCGTCAAATTCGACGTACTATCGGTTTTATGACACTTATCGTATATTTATAGATACAGTGAGCGATACAGCTTGTGCTGCAAGTTATCGTCAAATAACGTTGCGCTGCCGGTGTCACTTTCTGCTCGTGCGCAAACTAACCCTTCATCGACATATCCATACTTAAACGAAAGTGTAAAATCCTCAAACTGCAATTAATTTTCTTAAGTTATGTCGCAACAATCTCTGGCTTTTAGATAAGAAAAGTCTAGTTAAAATTAGTTTCCCCATCCGGACTCCAGCGTGCCGCCACCACCAGCGCACGAGCCAATAAATGTACAGTTTTATTTTGTACAGAAATTGCTCTGCGTTATTTCCGGTGGAGGTAAAGTGGTAAGTGATAGTGTATCTGAGGGTTTGCTGCACCCTTATTGTAGTTAGAAAATTATTTTCGGAATACTACGCTAGTACATCCGGTTACAGTGTCAATATTTCACAGACATAAGGGAACCGCTCATAGCTAAGTTTCAATTCGTACGAACTGTAAACATCGTGAAGGAATCTACATGTTTTTTTAATCGTCAAGATTTAGCACCTGGTGTTAAGTGGCGACGTGATCTATGGTGGTAAAGCGTATTAACCCAGTGATAACCTATTCTCTCTTTTCTTGACTACACCCGCGTCGTATTTGGATGAGAACACCGACGCCGGTAAGCTGTTCCACTTCTTTGCTGCTCGTGAAGAACGCGGAACTGAACCTCTTTGTTCGCACACTGGGGATGTCCACGACAAGGATGGAGACTCGCCGTGCGTCTAGTCATCTGGTGGTAAAGAGATATTGGTGGAGTTATATTGTGTAATTCCATCGCACTCTCTCCAAAATGTTTCCTATAGAACAGCGCGAGACTGGCCACGTTGCGGCTGTGCTCCAGACTGCCAAGCTTAGTTGTAACCAGTTCTTGATCACCGATAAGCCTCTTAAGCCGCTTCCCTACCCATTTTAGTGCCGCCAGATGAGTTTTGGTCGCACTTGCCCGGATAAGGCAACAATACTCCACACACGACCTGATCTGTGGTTTATATAAAGTCAAAAGTTGCCCCGGTGAGAAGTAATGTCGCACTTTAGCCAGGACCACTGGTTTCCTTGCAGCTATCTTAGCTTTGGATTCAATCAACTGCACATAGTTGACAGTTGGTGTAATTTCATCCCTAGACAACTGATGGCACAAGGCAGGCAGGCGGTTACATGGATAAAAACTTTTTTTCACAAGACACGAGACGGGACGAGGGGAACGTTCAATCTGATGTTAAGCAGTACGCTGCCGCTAGTTAGGATGATATACACAGCACCACGTTACACCTGTGCAGCTTGCCTGAGACATAAGACGTTGAGTCTCGTTACCTCAATAATTTCATTAGCTACAGAGCTCTTCAAACCGGAACTCGATAATGATTGCAGAGCACTGCTTGGTGGCAGAAATAGGCGTTGCAGTGGTACTTGCGTAGACGGTCTCCAGGTAGAGACACGTACCACTAGTATATTGGTGCAGTCGACATAGTGCGCAGCCTGGGTGTCAACGTTGGATATGTCTATTAATATATTTATTTATTTACATGAAACATTACATTAATATACAAAGTGACAGTAAGCGTTGTGGTGAAGTTGCACGTCTCGACATTTGCTTGTCGCGCTGCTGCAGGCGCGGCGCTGCGAGTCGAGGGGCGCGGGGCGCGGGGCGCGGCGCCAGCGTCAGGTGAGTCGCGCGCGCTGCGACGTTGCCGCTCCTCGCGATGCCGCGCGCTTTCCAGCTGACGCGCCGTGCACCGTTCAACGGCGCGTGCGCAGGTGGCGCGGCGCGGCGCGGCGCTGTGCCCCCCTTAGTATGCGCGGAACGTTGCGTCGCTGATCCACTCGCACGGCCCGGCGGCGCGCGCGCATACTTTGTACACATTTATTTACCTTTTTTATAACATTTCGCGGTGCTGTGTAGATGATGTTGCTGTCGTACGCGGTCGCGGCCACGTTTGGAGTGTCGGCGGTACGTATCCAATTATCGTTTATCTCTAATCGTTTATTGCTCTGTATCAAATCCGTTTCTTGGCACGTTTAGATCAAACTAATTAATGAGATAACGACTGATAACTTCATTATTTTGAAGCTCATATCATTTCAATTTAACGTTTAATGTTTTTTTCGTAATGATGTATTGTAGGTAGTATTTATTACATTAGCGGCAGTATCTCTGTGCCGGAGACCGTCTCGGTAGGTACCACCGCAGCGCCTGCTACCAGCCGACAAGCACTATTGTGCAAACTTTACTGTGTTACGCTTTGGAAGGCGCCGTGGCTAGTGTAATTACTGGGGTAACGAGACTCAACATCTTATGTGTCAATATGATGAGCAGTACGTGGTGCAGTGTATATTGACCTAACTGCGTCCACGTTGTCGTGAGCAGGCACCACTTACCGTCGTATGAACGTCCCGCTCGTCTTTATTCATGCTTAGATATGCATGCAAATATTTGCTCCAAATTTAAATATATATTTTTTTATAATAAAATTTACTTTTAATTTTATAGTTGCTGTCCTTCACCGTTTTTACCACGATGCTGCTGCTGGTGGCGGCAAAGAGAGGATTGCTGCAGGCAAGGAAAAATAGAGAGAAGGTCGCCTTCAATAATAATATCTTCGGCGAGAAGTTGCTTCCTCAGAGTGCGCCGGCGCCGAGCGCCCCCGAGCTCACCCCGCCCTCCGCGCGCCACCTGCTGCCCCCGCAGTCACCTCGGCAGTAGAGGAGAGCCACATTAGACTAAAAATGGGGGGTCGGTTGTTTAACATGAAACCAACATCATTTATATTAGGTTTTATATTACTTTCTAATTAACTCGCGATCGCCTATATTATCGATAATTAATACAATAATTACTATCAAGTGAATAATTCAAATTAAAAAAATTTCTATGTGAGTGATTATTATGCAGTCGTCTAGTTTAATTACCGCCGACGAATCTCAGCTGTGACCGCTGGATATGCAGCAACCCCACTGACTTTACAACAATGAGCTGACCATCCAAGCGATCATACAGGCCCAGCCCCGGCATACGGAAATTATGCTTTAATAACAATTTATTAAAATTTTGTCATTTTCTGTATTTTTAACCATGTTTATATAAACTTAGATCGTTTTGATCAGCCATATGTTTTGTGTAAAGTACATTAAGTTATATTTTTACAGAAAGTGGCGTGTAAATGCCTTTGCACTTAAACGCTCCGCACAATGGAGACGTGGTAACGGCAACGAGTGAACTGTTCAATTGTTACACGTGGCCATTAAAACATTTACAAATAACAAAACAAACGAAACAAACCAAACGAAACAATCTAAACATGGGGACCGTGACTGTACAACTGAAGTTACGTTGTCCAAATATTTATCTGTGAGCAAATCGTTAAGATTCCTTAATGTTGTTGTTTCATTAAAGTATAGTTCATAAGTAAGGATACGGGGGTGGGGGGTGGGGACACACACTTGCCCCACCGAGCGGGATTAAACAAGAAAATGTGATATGTATTGATAGAAATGTCAGATTAATAAATTATTTTAACATGTTACCGTATCATTTATATATGTCACTATAATCCAGTAAATAAGTTATGCTTAATTGTACACCCCATTGCAGTTCAGGTTGCTGGTAGAAACGATCATTTCCTTTCACCGGTTGACTTGAAACACTGAAGTCTATTGTTTGAGCTACTTCTTCACGAAAACTAAGAAAAGCTGTAAAATAATCTCAAGCTTCAACAGAACTTAAAAGGATCAATCATTACCTATTTTGCTGTAATGTTAACTTTGTTAAAGAGAAAAGTAATCATTCAAATTAGTGCACTAAATTCGAGGTTACACGCGGTCGTAGCGATGGAAAATCAGAACCTTCTTCTTATGGACGGATAAAAGTGCATTAACATTGAGCCAATTTCCGTAAGGAACGGGCTCTGGAAGCTTCCCCGAGCGCGCAGTTAAGTTACTTCCGCCGCTGCAGCAGTAAACGTGCGGACACTGCTCCCCCTCTCGCCGCGGCCCGGTGATACCTTCTTTCTTTGTCTGCTCTACGCTAGAAATTTATTTGTAGTTTATCTATAAGGCATACGTAGATTAATACGTCTGCAATTGATAAAGCCACGAGAGGCTGCTCAGCAGTTCTCCCGGTGGGGCGTCGCACTCGTCGCTTCGTAACAGAAAGTTCACAAGCTACGTCACTCTATCCACGAGATAAATCTAATATTTACACATTAGCGCTGTGCAACTTCCTGATTTGTGGAAAAAATTGTTATTTCCAAAATAACAGTAAACAAATTTAAGGACAAAGCACTCGAACTGACGTGCACCACTTTTCTATAACTTAGTGGGTATACGAGTAAGGAAATTATCAAAGGAATTAATTTTATTAAGTTTTATGTTAAAAGTACTTAACACAAGTATGCAAGTAGGTGTATATGGTTGTGTAAGTCGTGTAACCCGTCATGACGATGTGACTTCAGTCTGGCGGTCAGCATCCCCGTTGGGAGTAACAGATCAAATAACGAAGTGTCGATGTTGAAGCAGAAAATGCAAGTTGTTAGGTAACGTAACTTAACTTTAAAACAGTAAGCCTTCGCGTGGGGCGGCGGAAGTCGACAAGCGATTGGATTCGAACCGGCGAGTGCGCGCCGCTACATTCAACGAGTGCGCTTTTCAGTTGCATTTCACATTTTCAATGACATTTCAAACGAGCTTTTTTTTCAATATTTTTTTTAATAGTTTTTTTTCCTACAGCCTTTAAACCCTGAAACTATATTTTAGTTAACTATATTAATGAGAAACTCTATTGTAAATATTTCAATTTGCTTTTATAAAAATTTGTAAAAGAAACTTTAAATCAGAACCGCAACGCGCAGCCAACTTATTGCTGGTTATGCGGTAGTGTACATATCCTGGCTCATAAGGTTCTGTAGCTATTGAAGTTTAGGGAGTAAAAAGACATTATGAGTTCAAAGCGATCAGCCCGCAGCAGTTCAATATAAGACATTTGTCATATACATAATGTGCATGTGTGTGTGTGTGTGTGTGTGTGTGTGTGGCTGCGGGAGTGCAGGCGCGCGCCGCCGCGTCGCGGGGGATGCGGGGGATGCGGGCACATAAAAAATAATCGGCCAGTTCATTTCCTAACGCCCGCTTTACGGCACCGCCGCCCTTTTATTTCCCACAAAGACACTTTTTATTGTCCAATCTCACTCCGGCTTACACTCGCTTCTGCGCGTTGCGAGCTGTTAACGTCGTCGGAGTATCTTCGACGTCTACTTTACTGCCCCTCACCACTCCTTTTCAGATTTTATATGAAACCATTGAATTAATTAAGAAACATCGCTCTCTACAGCGGGGCGGGATGCGAACGGTTGCGGCCACCGCTCCGCCGACACCCTAACTTACCCAAGTTACGAGACGTCAAACATTTTTGTTGACTGTATAAATAACTTTACCAGCGGCGACATAAATATGCTCTGCACTTCAGTTTGTACAGCAAACCAGTATGTACTTAAATTGTGGCCTAACTTGATGACTTATCTTTTTGCGTCAGCTAGCACTTCAGGGGAAACTTGCGCAATAAAATTTAATAAAGAGCAAACCGAAAGCTCGCGCAAAGAAAACTTTTTATCGCTTCCTTCTTAAAGTAATTCCGCATTTTCGCAAAACACAACCCCCGGGGCTAATTCCGTTGCGGAAGTTCATTTATCATTTTAGCAGATCTAAATTGATTTGCTGAAAGTTTTTTGTAAACAATTACCTCAATTAAGGGCTAATATTTCCAAGAGCTTTGCTTGCGGCGACAGTACGTACCGCCTCTCACTCCCCCGCACCCCGTACGCCCGCTCAGTGCGCTCGCTGTTACGTGTTGACGGCGGCCGACGTGATGAGTTATTGAAATTAAATAGGTAATGTTGTTTTCATGTCACGACACAGTGGTGGTGCATACTCCGCCGTCTGGGCGCGCGGCGGGCTCGTTTCCGCTGCCCGGCCGCCTGCACGGCCGCCTGCCCGGCCGCCTGCCCGGCCGCCTGCCCGGCTGGAGCCCGCTGTTCACAACGGTTGACTCGACGCAATTCATTTAAGAAAGTAAAGCCAGCGCCGCAGAACAAAGGCGAGCAATAATTGTTCTATGAAAAAGTAATTTACGCGAGGCACTATAATTACAGCGCTCTTTTATGAAAATTGTTTTGTTCTTAAATTTCAAATACAATGGAAATTTTCTGGTTGCCGCGCGAGCCGGAGCCGGCTGGGGGCCCCCCATTGTTGTTGCTGTAATAACAACTGTAATGGCAAGCCCGCTGACGCGCTCCCACTCCTGCTCTGGATCCTCGCGGGCGAGAGGAGCCCCCAGGTGTGCAGATCTTTCAATAGAAATGACGGTTCCGATGACTTGAATTACTTAGGGCGAGAAATATTCCCCGGTGGAAGGTTTCCCTTGACTTCGTATGTGTAGGGGCGCGGAGCAGCACAAACTGTACCCCGCAGTAGGACTCGCCGCCGGCGCGAGCGGCTCGCACACGCACACGCACACGCGCACGCACACGCGCACGCACACGCGCACGCACACGCCGGCGGGCGCGTCACTCCACCCCACGCGAGCCCCCACCCCAGGCTCGATATCGGAATAACATTTAGACATTAACAAATTGTAATTATGATTTATAACAACCTTTCCCACCTGGGTGTGGGTGTGTCACTTAGATGAGATGATTGATATATTTATTTGCGTTGGTACGCTCAGACTGTCATCCGAGTGCGCTCGCGGGAGATTTGTCACAGTTTTAATATTTCATTTTATTTTTGTTACAACTCAGCTCATGATAAGAAAACTAAAAATGTTAAAATTGCAATTCCTCTAAAATTATATAAAAACAGTTTATTTATAAAATGAGATTGATGTACTGCGAATTACATGTCCCGTGTTCAAACTGAGCGTTTCAACTTATTTTGAACGATATTTTTTAAAAAAGATGCAAGTAAACAAACGTAATAAACAAGTAATGAAAACATAACATAGACCTGCTATAAATAATAATGAATATGTTGTCACTGGGCGCATGCGCTTAACGACCATAAACTATATGATCGCTTAACAGCGTGTCAAGTGCACCGTAGTCCCGCATCCGTTAAAAGGAAACGTTAATGTTACAAAACGGCGCCGAATGGAGTTGCACTGCAAGCCCTCAAGTATGCAATAGACGTGGAAAATTTCACATATAGATATAGATATAGGCATATACACTAACGCGCAGTGAGCGGGACATACTAACTAGTACTCGTACTAATGCGAGTGGTGCTTAGTGCGCGGCGCGCGGTGCGCATCGCCGCGAGGCCGTAGCGCCGTCGTCGCGCGGACACTCGCTTCCGAGTGTTGCGAAGCGGGACACAGTGACGCTGCGTGGGATAAGTTCCGCCGTTATAATGCGGCAATTCGTTAGGTGTGAAGCGATGCCGGAAGCACCGCACGCCCGGCTGCCGCGCTACACCTCCACATGAGGGTTGGCAGGTCATGTTCACACTAACACGTTACCGTCGCCGCTGTCACACATATCATTACATCTCGTGAGGTTGTCGCGTTACATTTTCGAGACTAAATCTCTTTTCTTTCGAACTATATCCTATTTTTTTTTCTTATATTCGGACGCAAAGCGGATGTCCATTTCCTGGCGCTGAGTAAGTGGATCATTTGATAATATTGACGTACTTCCATTCTGGCCGGCGACATCTTTTATTTCACAATCTTATTCTCGTGTAACACGACCACTTCGCGGCCGGCGCTCGGGCCCGCGGCTCCTACAAATAAACGTTGTGTTTTATAACAAATAAAGTGTTACTTAACAAGTCTAATCAATTTCTTGAACGACAAAGGGATTCGTTTTTGATTCACGCACGTTTGGGTGAGTGCCCGTAGTTACTTTAATGCAAACGACAGCAATGTTAGTCTTGATTGCTGAACCATATCTTACAACATAAGATCTTTACCAGCGACGAATTCAAATGATCAAGTCGTTCGCCTGATAACAAGAGATAAGAAGGTCTCGGGATTAGTGAAGGAGATTTACTATTAACAAAAATATATCAATGTACCAGTGCAAGCGGTGCAGATAAAGTAGTCGTACAGTAGTGAAGTAATCCCGTTCCGGAGAGGGGCGCTAGCGGCGCGGACCCCCAGTTAGTGGAGCTAGCTAAACCCGGAGCCGGCACCCACCCGGCTGCTGGCCCTGACCCGCATCTCGCCATTGCCCACCACTTTTCTTTTTACTATAAAGGTAACCATGTTAAAAACAAGGTATGCCGTCTAAAAGGTCAAAGGTCAGTAACCTCGCTGTTAAGGTTGTTCAGGTTTGACCTGATCATTGTTTACGTTTTGCAGTGTAATTCATTTATAGAACCGGTTAACCCGGCCGCGAGTGAATCGGAGTGATGTGTCAGTGAAAACGAAAACTTGATTATAGGCCACGGCGTGGTCTCGCTGCACCCCGCGCCCGCCCCCACCACCACCACCACCACCACCACCACCACCACCCACAGCCCCCCTCGCTATAATGCAGCCGTTACCGAATTGAACTTTGTTGTTATTAATATAAAGTGTGCAATCATTTTAAGTACTTTTTATAATTAAAGCTTTCTATGGATTCAGTGTAAAATAAAAAAAAGCTGTAGATCATTTAGAAGCGCTGCTGGGTCCAGTAGGAAGTAATTGCCCATGTTTTGGCTGCGGGACGGCACTCGTCAGTCTCCCTGTGCTCGTAATGGGCGGCAGTTTCCATTACACCGGTTTCCGCTGCTTGCTCGGCTCCAAGATAAAAAGGAAACCGGTCATGTCTGCTCGGCCGTTGCTTCACGCTCGAAAGAGTGAATAACGCATAATCCTTGCGGGAAACGATAACCGCGCCGGATGTACGGACAATGTGCCCTCCAGGAGCACTCGTTACATCTTCCCCTTCCTCTGACGTCAGCTCTATCTACGTAATATTGACAGGAAACAAAAATTCCTTTTTATTTTAAAATGTTTTATATTTTTTTCAGGCACTTTAGAAGGGATCGGAATATTTTATAACCCGTTTTAAAACTGTCGCCTTTACGACCCACCCCGCTGAAAAAGGGTTGCACTTCAAATAAAAATTCGGTTAACTTTAGATTCACGATAGAATATTTGAGCTACAATTTAAGTTAATACAGCATAAGTAAAGAGATAAACAGTAGAAACGATCACTGCTACATCCTGCTTCCGTCTGCCCTTTTCCCATTCTATGTGGGGTCGGCACAGTATGCACTTCTCTTCCACATCCCTCTATCAGCCGCCATATCTAAATTCACACTCTTCTTACACATGTCATCTTTCACACAACCATTCACACTTTCTTCGGTCTCCCTCTACCCTTATAACCATCCACATTCATTCTCATTACTTTCTTTGTTATATGTCCTTCATCCCTCCGCATACCATGCCCGTACCACGCTAACCTCTTGCTCCTCAACTATTTGTCACTGGAGCAACTTTCAGACCCCTCTAATGTACTCATTCCTAATTTTATCCATCCTCGTCGACACTACACATCCATCTTAACATTCGCATCTCGGCCACATGTAATCTCCTTTCATCCGAACCCTTGGTGGCCCAACACTCAGCTCCATACAATGCGACAGGTATGATCACCGCTACATATTATAATATAATACGAAAGTGTGTTATTTACTTATACACATAGTTACTTCCGGCGATTTCCTAATTAACAGAATCAGAATTATTTTTATCTCAAAGAATAAATGAAAATGGAAAAAATCTGAAACACTGCCACTAAAAAGAGGAACATACTCCAAGGTTGTGGCCTAATGAGGTCACTAGGTTAGGCTGCTGCCGTGTTGTTAGCTGATCCGGCGGAACTGCATTATTCGTTTGAAGTTAAGCGAAATGGTTTTTGATTCATGTATTTTTGATCCGTCTAGTCAGCCACTGGCGCAGTGCCTGTTCCTACTGCCACATAGTAATGTGCTAATGTTACTGTGTGTAGGTTTGACGAGCCCAACATGTAACAGTGATTAACATCCGAACTAACACCACGTCATTACCATCAGGTAACCGTTCTGCTCGAGCTTCCGTTTTGTGATGTAACTAAAACAAGATGAAGGTAAGCCCTGCCTACCGCAGAAGGAGACTAGAAGAGCTCGAATTCATAGGGCTTGAAAATGGGGACTCTCGCTAAGCAAGTATAGGATGGACGTCGAGCTCTAAGTGGTCTCCTGTTTGTCAGCAACGTGAAGATCCTGAGGTGGGTAGTGGCTTCTTCTTGGAACGTGTTCAGTCGTAGTGCAAATAATCACTCTTAAATAGGAGATCCTGGAGCCTCCTGCAACGCACTGAAAAAGTTTACCGAAGAGGTTTTAGTAGATGCAAATCTCCAATAACCTTTCCCCCCTCCAAAGGAATGGTATCTTCCCCCCTTCCAGAAAATAAGAAGCAGGTTGTATTAAATTTCGCAGCCATATGTGCAAAGGTAACTCGGTGGGGCGGCTCTGCCGCATCGCTGTCCCCTTTATCATGATCAGCACGTGGTCAGCGCCGGAACGCGTGTGACAGTGGCACGTAATATACAGTGGCGCGCTGCGGTACACTTTACGAGTAATCACTAGTTAACCTTGTAACCCCAACAGTACAAACGTTCGCGTGCGAGTGCGCGTGCGCGTGCGTTCAAACACATTGCTACTTACAATGCGTCCGGTTTCTATTTTTAAATATTGTTTTCAATTATAAATATATATATATATATAAACATATACAAAATAATATATATATATATAAATAGATAGGGAAAAAAAAGAAAAAATATTTTTTTATACTGGTATCGGGACCAAGTACATTCACAAGTAAGGGTCCAGAGGTACAAGATTGCCTGGAGGTTACGGCCAGCGAGGCGGAAGGGGAGCAGCCTTTTAAATATAAAGGTAATACTGCAGCTCTCATCTGCGTATTGCCGCTATTCGAAGGTGATGGTGATGATGATGGTGATAGTGAGGGATGGTAAGGGATCATCATCAGGTCCTTGCTATCTTGTCTACTTCCTCTGAAATGAAACGAAATACAAAATGAGTTCATTCTAATAAATATTTCTAATTCGTGTAAACCTTCTGCGTAATACTATTTTAAAGGCTATCTCTCTTACCGGAAGCTGTACAGGAAGTGGAGGGTCGGCCCCGCTGCCGACTGCTAATGTCTGAATATGTATTAATGTGGTTAAGTCTACTCGGAGATGTGTAAAGTTTAATGATGTACAAAATATCGCAAATATTCTCTAATCATTAGTAAGTTATAACTAAAGTAAAAAATTTAAGCGTAAATAAGTGTTCGGTTGTACAGAGTTCTTAACTTGAATATAATGTGACCAAAGTATTTTATTTCTTTTTGTTACATTTCTATGCGGAAAGCGAAAAGCAGAAATTCGGAAAATTGATTTCGTTGAAGCGGAGGCATCTCATTGAACAGCATCATTCGTACTGTTGTGGGGCATCCATTCACATCGATAACCGTTTTTAATCGCAGGTAAAAATCTTATTCACTGGAAGTATTTATTGAAATTGATGACAATCAATAGGCGTGGAAACCTTTTGACGAATCATAAATATTCATCATCAACACTAGAACCTGTAAGGGTTAGGAACAGACGTGGAGACTAGCTCTCTCGATAGCAAACCTGCCTGAGCGCGTCACGCTACGCGAGGCTCTGCCTCCTTCCTGATTCTAATTTATTATGTACGAGGTATGCGTAGTGTGCTACGGAATGGAGGGTATACTTCCGGTTTATCAGCACACAGCTGCGGAACTTAGACAGAGATTCTGTAACGTGATGCTGTTAACTTACTGAAAACTGAAGAGTGCTATGTGTAGATATAAATTGGGTCGTTAACTTAAACTGCTCGATATTATAATAAAGTTCGCGTGCAGTAAGCAGTTACGAGCTCGCAGGTTGCAGTTAACGCTGCAGTGTGGCCCGTTACAGCGGATAAATGATTTGGAATTTTTGTGATCCGGCTCGGAGCTCAGATTAAATTTACAAACGTCCTCCAGCGCTGCATTTGTTCGGCAGCCTGCCAACTTTGGCATCGAGTCCTCGTCGCTGGCAAACGATAGATTTTTTATAGGTATTGGCATATTATTTTAAAAACTAGTTATGTACTCCTTATTTACCCTAAGTTTTGCGCGGCGAGCCGTAAGCAAGCTGTAGCTTACGCGGTGACGTTACTGCAATGAAGCTTATCTTTAGCCTAGCAATCGACACAGAACCGGTGACTACTTCTAGGAGATTTGTACAAGGCATCTAACACTGCTTGTCGCAGAATTCTTTCTAAGACCCAATATATACCGGAAGTAGCAAACAGAGTAATGATCCAGAATGCAGTTTGCGGAGAAGGGTTCTTAGATGAGATCTACGTTCTATATTGGGTGAGCGAACAAAGGAGAATCATTCTCGCAAATACGAGGAGGGATCAAAAAGTACTGAGAACGAGATATATACTCCTTGGTAAGAAAAATAAATAAATAGTGACATAGCTCAGATACATATTTGTAATATTGATGAAGAAAGTTTTGTTTTGTTTCTGTATGCAGTCGTTTGTTTGTTTGGTGTCGGAACGCGTTCCCGGAAATGGAGAGGAACGAAGTGCGAGCCGTTATTAAATAGCTCTGTTTGAAAAACTTAACGGCGCAAAGAGATTCATTGTGATCTGGAGGCAACATTAGGAGAGTCTGCTCCGCCGTACTCCACTGTCGCAACGGGGGCTTCTCAATCTCGAGTAGGGAGAAAGAGCATCACGTCACCACGTCCATCGACGTCAGTCACCCAATAAAATGTTGCGAAAATCGAGAAAATTGTATTGAGCGATCGAAGTTCTACCATCAGATACTTAATCCAAGAAACGGGCATTTCACATGGAAGTGTTCAATCCATATTGAAACAATCTTTAAATGTGAGAAGTCTCCGCGAGATGGGTGGGGGGGGGGGGCGCCGAGAATGTTAACCGACATTCAGAAACAAAACACGACGACGACTTGACATTTCGCAGATATTGTCGGACAAGTTTCAAGAAGATTCTGGAAACTTTTTGTCTCATTTCGTAACAATGGACGCAACATGGCTCCATCATTTTGATCCCGAGACAAAACAGCAATCTTCGCAATGGAAACGGCCATCATCACCGACCCTGAAGAAGTTTCGTGCCGTGGCATCGGCTGGTAAGGTTACGGCCTCAATATTTTGGAACTCGGAAGAACAGAACAATATCCTGATTAATACCTGGAGCGTGGAACCACTATTACAGGCCAACATTATGCAGCTCTAATTCCTAAGTTGAGGAATGCCATCAAAGACAAAAGGAGAGGGGAAACTTCGAAGCGGCGTACTGTTTCATCACGACAACGCACCCGCGCACAGCTCGGCAGGTGCGATGTCTGCCATTCAGTAAGCTGGCTTCGAATTGGTTGCCCCCCCCCCCTTTTTCACCAGATCTGGCGCTTAGCGATTTTTATCTGTTACCCAAATTGGACGAATACTTAAGGGGAAATAGGTACGAAGACCATAACGAGCTGATGGATGCCGTGGTGAGCTTTTTGCAGAGCCGAGACAAAACTTTTTTTTCGAAAGGGATTGAACCCTTGGTAAAGCGCTCCACTTGGTGTGCAGAGAGACTTACAGACTATGTAGAAAAATAAGTTATTAAGTTATCAATAGTCATTATATTCTATCTCATTCTCACTACTTTATGATCCCTCCTCGTAAAACGGATATGATAGATTATGTAGGATGCGAAGACAAATTGGGAGCCACTATGAGCTGCTCCACATACGTAGAAATGTGGTCAAACTTTTTGAGTTCAAAAACATAACGAATATTCAAGTTATGCAAGCGCTCAAGTTTGTTTAGTTGCTCCTCAGGTGCATTCAAAAAGCAAATGTCAACATAGTCCAGGACGGGCAGGATGGGGGGTTGTACGAGTGAAGTTTTATTTGTTTATCTATGCACACAGAAATTACAACGAAATATAACATACGTAGAAATAAGTGCACAGCCACTGCTTACTCTGATGTGGAATTACTTCCGGTAGGGCTGTGGTGGGGAGACTTGATTAAAGTGACAGTCACGAAAGTGACAGTTTTAGTATATATTGGCAAAAACTCTGGAGACATTTTAAAGAATGTATGCTGTAATTAATTTCTGTACTTAAATCAGTAATATGCGCTGTCCATGACATCTTGGAATCCAGAACTATGTCCAGTTTTTAGCAGTCTCGTTAATGAGCTGAGCTGGGGGAGAGGAAAAATCAAATGATCTGCGAAGCTGGTTACTGCGTACTATCATTGTCCGTGATTTGTGCAGATTAATTTCCAGCCCATGGTTTCAAGACCATCTGTTTATCTTACATAAATCCTCGTTTAGCGTTTTAACTGCAATACGAGTTTCAGAAACAGGGAAATGGCGATATAACTGCAAATTAACTGCGTATAGATGGTATTTGGATGAGATTACGTAAGTACGAGAGTTTATAAAGACCGTGAAGAGCAACGGAGAAAGGACTCCACCCTGCGGCACTCCCGCAGTGAGATGCATCCATTCAGAGAAGGAATCATCTCCGCGGACCTATTGGGAACGTCCTCGAAGGTAAGAGTCAAACCATGACATTGAAGAAGGCGATAATTTAATGGACTGAAGGATGTATGTTAAGCGTCGATTATATTTTGCATGAAATTTTAAACTTTTGCTTTATAAATATCAGTTACCGTTTGCAGTTAGTTAAAACAAATTGTTAAGGTTACTCTGAATAGATTTGATGCCCGTGACGTCGCCTGGCGTGCTGCTGCAGCGCGACGGGATCGCAGGGTGCATCGCAGCGGGCCCGCCTGTCCTTACCCTCTTTAAACCTTCCTTTAACTCTTTCTCTCACTTCTCTTATTATATTTGAAAGAGAAACTGCTACTAAAGTGTAGAGCAGGATTCGTTATAAATTTTTTTTGACAATAACATAAATAGTAAGCTTAAAATATGAAAAACAATGCGTGCCGTAGTAACCGCGCTAATTGGTACATCTACATCACATTGCGCTCTATAAGTGTACTAGACGCAGCGTTATTAAAGCTGTGACGCGATGAACACAGTTACGTGTATTGTGTGGTCACTACCTCCACGTGGTGCAGCCTGCGACTTTTCATCCATTACTGGTGCTCGCCCTCGCCAATTAGTTAAGCTATATAAATTAAAGATCATACAACGTTGTAGGGGTGAAATATAACTTTTGGTTCTCTGTACATTAAAAAGGATGTAACCACTTTCGTTGGAATTAAATATAAATATGAATTTGAGCCAGCGTGAACTCTTAAATGTGAAGCTTTCAAAGTGGAAACCTTCATTACAAACGAGGAGTCTCACTGCGTGACCACGTGCTCGCGCAGGACACGCAAGTGTTCGGCGGAATGTTATCATTGAACTCATCACTTATTATCACGTGTTATCATTTAGTTGTACTATTGAAATAGAGTGTACAAAACTTTTGAGTTATTCCGAAAATTAGCATCACACTATCTTCTTATCTCAGTGGAATGTTGATAATGTAAGTAACAAGATGAGAAAACTTGAAAACAAATATTTTCACCGGATATCCTATCGGGTTAGCGGCTGCGTCCGGGAGCGCTGGCCGTCCGCCAGCTTTACGCGGAAAAATCCTCCCGCGAACCCGGAAGTTTGGATTTAGTACAAAGTGAAATATACGCGGCTTTGTCCCGCAATCCGGTTGAAATATTCAATGTCACACTTCTTCACATTGTGTCCTAAAAATGACACATCGTGTGGAGACACAGTAAAGCGGTGTTACTTTGGTGTCGCGTCGTCGATCGTCGCAGTAACAACGGTGTCAAGTAAACTTAACGTAACTTAACTTAAGCTGCTGTAGAGCTGGAGCAGGAAGGTGGTTACATTGGCGGCGTTGCTGAAGCACTTGTTGAATAACAGCGCCATTAGTTGAGTTGCGTTTAATTTAACAGCAATTCATGTATCCACCACTCTGAATGAACTCGCGTTTGGAACAAAGGAATACTTAATGAGGTACTACTTGAGTGAGATGTGGTGGATGTCTGAAGCTGCGGACGGAGGCGTGGGGAAGCTGACACAAATCTGTCCGCTCGGCGGGTAGCAACGTGAACGTTTACATAAAATCTTTCAATAAAACAACGGGAACCGAACGATAACAATCGGCGAGGTTTACGTGAGCGTTGTGAGCGTTGTGGGCGTTGTGGGCGTTGTGAGCGAATAAAATGAAATATTCATTTCGTGCAGTTTAGGGCGTTCTTTTAAAGATAAGGTAAAAACAAGCTTTCGCAAATTTTCCTGGAGCTGAGCCAGGAAATTGCGGATGGGTGCAAAATCAACAGTGGGCCGGGGGTGGGCTGGGGGTGGGCCGCGCAGGTGCCGTGTATTGAGCCCGCGTACACAAGAGCCTCTCCGACGCGCACCGAGCCGCCTCACTATCCATGAGGTAGTACTGTTTGAATACTAGATGTTCCTAATAACGTCCGAGGACGTTTTGTTTTGTCCGCGCGGTGGGACCAGGGCGGAGTAAGACACCACATTTACGTTACCGCAGCACGTGGTCACCTCGAGTCCTCCAGGAATGACCATCCCGGTTCAACACTCTCTAATTGATTTAGAACATCGTGTGCTATGGATTATCCGCTTGACGCCGCCCCGCATCCGCAGCGCATCATAACACAGTAAGCTGATCTCCGCCTGCTGTGCTGGCCGTAATAAACAACTATATTTGAAATCTGGCAGAAGTATTTCCACAAGTATGGCCACCCGCCGCCCCCGGAGCCTGACATTAGGGTAACATTTCGTCAAATCTATTCTTAGCAGACCCTTACTCGGCTAAACGAATATACTTACGAAATGTTTTTTTACTGGTGGTGGGTCTCGGTTGCCGGAGACCATCTAGGTAGGTACCATCACAGCTCCTATTGCAGTCTACAGTCATATCTGTAATATTAATAAAGAAAGAAATCTTTGATTCTGTTTTGTTTTGTTTCTGTATGCAGTCATTTGTTTGTTTGGTGTCGGAACGCGTTCCCGGAAATGGAGAGGAACGAAGTGCGAGCTGTTATTAAATAGCTCTGTTTGAAAAACTTAACGGCGCAAGAGACTCATTGCGATCTGGAGGCAACATTAGGAGAGTCTGCTCCGCCGTACTCCACTGTCGCAAAGTGGACTTCTCAATGTGGAGTGGGGAGAACGAGCACGGAAGACGAACATCGTTGCGGCCGTCACCACGTCCATCGACGTCAGTCACGCAATGAAATGTTGCGAAAGTCGAGAAAATTGTATTGAGCGATCGAAGAGTTACCATCCGGTACTTACTCGTAATCCAAGAAACGGGCGTTTCATGTGGAAGTGTTCAATCCATATTGAAACAATGTTTGAATATGAGAAAAGTCGACTATGACATTTCGCAGATATTGTCGGACAAGTTTCAAGAAGATTCTGAAAACTTTTTGTCTCGTTTCGTAACAATGGACGTAACAATGGACGCAACATGGCTCCATCATTTTGATCCCGAGACAAAACAGCAATCTTCGCAATGGAAACGGCCAAAATCACCAATCCCGAAGAAGCTTCGCGCCGTGGCATCAGTTGGCAAGGTTATGGCCTCAATATTTTGGGACTCGGAAGAACAGAACAATATCCTGATTAATTACCTGGAGCGTGGAACCACTATTACAGGCCAATATTATGCAGCTTTAATTCCCAAGTCGAGGAATGCCAATAAAGAGAAAAGGAGAGGGAAACTTGGAATCGGCGTGCTGTTTCATCACGACAACGCACCCGCGCACAGCTCGGCAGTTGCGATGGCTGCCATTCAGCAAACTGGCTTCGAATTAGTTGACCCGAATTAGTTATCTGTTACCCAAATTGGATGAATACTTAAGGGGAAACAGGTACGACGACGATAACGATCTGATGGATGCCGTGGAGAGCTTTTTGTACGACCAAGACAAAACACTATTTTTCGAAAGGGATTGAACCCTTGGCAAAGCGCTGCACTCGGTGTGCAGACAGACTCGGAGACTATGTAGAAAAATAAGTTATTAAGTTATCAATAGTCATTATATTCTATCTCATTCTTACTACTTTATAATCCCTCCTCGTGTACTTATCTGTAGTAAGGATGTAGTGAGGATGTAGTAAATGTGTATGTGTGTATACATGTGTGCGAGTGCGTGTGCGTGTGCGTGCGTGAGTGCGTACGTGCAAGCGTGCCGGCCTGCGTGAGTGCGTGCGTTTACGTGTGCGTATGCATGTGTATGTATTGTGTGTGCGTGGTTGCGTGTGCGTGTGCGTGTGCATGTGCGTGCGTGTGGGTGTGCCTACGAGAGCGTGTTCTTGCGTGTGCCTGTGCGTGCCAGTGTGCGTGCGTGTGCGGGTGTGTGTGTATTAATTTATTATTTGGTTGTTTGTCTTAACTCTACTCAACAGTCAAAGAAGACGTTTGAATAAAAAAAGTTCGGTCCACGTTGAATGATTGAGGCACTATCACCACACGGCCTATAAGCAATCTGAGACAGTCTCTAAATATCCAATGAAAGCGTGTGCCGTGTGCGCAACGCCGCAGGCTGCCGACACGGACTCAGTTATGTACACACGTGTTTCCGCGTGAAGGTGTCGGGCCCGGCAGCCGGCGCAGACGGCGCAATCATCCGCTCCGCTCCACCCTGAAATTAATATTATAATCATGTTACAGCACACGCACACGCACGCACACACACACACTACACACACACACACAATCGCGTATCACACCCCTGTCACTTCTGTTATGGTCGAACTAAGATGAAATAAGACACGACCAACTTTATTTTTATTACTGGTAACTGTTTATTGACTTCCGGTCCGACTGGTTTCCATGTGTGGCGAACCTGCGCGGGGGCCACGTTAATGTACATATGTACATATGTACATATGTACTGCCGCTCCGTGTACTTGTGTCGCCCAGTTATGCGTGCGAAGGTTTTTTTTTATTGAATTAAGCAACGAGACGAGCGGGAGAGGGGAGAGGGGTGTTGTCTGATAGTCAGTGATAACAACGTCGCGCTAGTTAAGATGATATATATTGCGCCACATTGTACGCATCGCTTCGCGATATAAGATTTTAAATCTTGTTACCTCAGTAATTTCACTAGCTACGGTGCCTTTCCAATTGGAACACAGTAATTTTTGGCAGCAGAAACGGGGGCAGCGGGCGGGCGTGGTACCTGTTTAGGTGGTTTCCGGTGACAAGGACGACGTAGCAACAGTGAAACGTGACCGTGTCCCGGTAAAGCGGCAGCATCAACTAGAGAGTGCATCCCTGTATGAAGATGTCACGTTTCGTGCGGGAGAGCGCGCGGTGTACAGCTCTCAACTTCCCAACTAGAATGGCGGCGAGAGTGAATCCGTTCGCGCGGCGCCGGCGCTATGTATGTATGTCTGTGTATCTGTGTGTCTGTGAGTTTGTGTATCTGTGTGTCTATGTATCTGTGGGTCTGTGTGTCTGTGTGTCTGTGAGTCTGTGTATCTGTGTATCTGTGTGTCTGTGTGTCTGTGTATCTGTGTGTCTGTGAGTCTGTGTATCTGTGTATCTGTGTATCTGTGTGTCTTTGTATCTGTGTGTCTGTGTATCTGTGTGTCTGTGTATCTGTGTGTCTGTGTATCTATGTGTCTCTGTATCTGTGTTTCTATGTGTCTGCGTATCTATGTGTCTCTGTATCTGTGTGTCTATGTGTCTGTGAGTCTGTGTGTCTGAGTATTTGTGTGTCTCTGTGTGTCAGTTTTCTATTAAAAACGTAGAGTGGCTCAAATGTGCGATGAAGAAAATAAATCAATAGCACGTGGCCGACACGGGAGCATAGCGGAGTTTTATTAAAACGTTGTTCCCACACACACAAACACACAGCGACACACACGTACACACGCGCACGCACGCGCACACCGCGCGACGTACGCTCGCATGATATTGTTCAATTGTATCTATTCTATTAGGGCAGAGTGGTGTTCCTTGGTAGAGGCCTATGCCCAGCAATGGACTGCGGTGCGGAATGAAGACCTGTTCCGTATGTAAGTTTAGTGACGTGCATTATGCTCTAACGGCTGCAACACCACACGGCGGCGCATCATCACGCCACGGGTACACGCGCATTTAAGTAATTGCAATACATTAGAACATCAAACCATTATAACGAAAATTTTAAGATAAACCGGAAACAAGATAACATTTCAAACTCTTTTAGACAAACATTAAAATGAAGACTATAATAGAAATAAATAGAGTTCGAGAAACCAAAGTTACAACTGCAGCATCATGCAGCAGCGAACCGATACGATACTGCAGGTTGTTATAAGAATGAAATTAAACGCATGCATCATATGCGATTGTTTGTTGTATGGAACTAGGATCCGGCCGGCGCCTCGTTTCAGGATCCGGCACAGAGCGGCTCCTGAACCAAAACCGCACCAACACTGCGATAAGGATAATGATTCATAAATTTCGTTTTTTCCGCGGGAACCTTGTCAAATAGTCCAAGATAAAAGTAATGGATGGCGGCGCGCTGCGGGTCGCCTGCTCGCGACCTGAACAATCATTCCTCAGCCCGGGCAAGCTGAGCTTCAGGTCGACCCGCAGGACCAGCGCGCACCACACTACGCGAATACAAAATATTTTAAAAGGATAACATTGTGACGCACTGGTCGGGAGCTGGTCGCGTGATATGATACTTCAAGGTGAAAACTTTATTTATGTGATGATGAAATAATTGAAGGTTTTCATTCCACGAACAAATTGTGTCTTACGTTTCACATAAAAGAGTTTTTAATTTTTTCATTTATATGTTAAATAAATTATACTGTGGTATAGTACGATAGCATGTACATATTTATATGTTAAATTAATTATACTGTGGTATAGTACGATAGCATGTACATATTTATATGTTAAATAAATTATACTGTGATATAGTACGATAGCATGTACATATTTATACGTTAAATAAATTATACTGTGGTATAGTACGATAGCATGTACATATTTATACGTTAAATAAATTATACTGTGGTATAGTACGATAGCATGTACATATTTATACGTTAAATAAATTATACTGTGGTATAGTACGATAGCATGTACATATTTATACGTTAAATAAATTATACTGTGGTATAGTACGATAGCATGTACATATTTATACGTTAAATAAATTATACTGTGGTATAGTACGATAGCATGTACATATTTATATGTTAAATTAATTATACTGTGGTATAGTACGATAGCATGTACATATTTATACGTTAAATAAATTATACTGTGGTATAGTACGATAGCATGTACATATTTATACGTTAAATAAATTATACTGTGGTATAGTACGATAGCATGTACATATTTATACGTTAAATAAATTATACTGTGGTATAGTACGATAGCAAGTACATAATTATGTTGAATTAATTATACTGTGGTATAGTACGATAGCATGTACATATTTATACGTTAAATAAATTATACTGTGGTATAGTACGATAGCATGTACATATTTATACGTTAAATAAATTATACTGTGGTATAGTACGATAGCATGTACATATTTATACGTTAAATAAATTATACTGTGGTATAGTACGATAGCATGTACATATTTATACGTTAAATAAATTATACTGTGGTATAGTACGATAGCATGTACATAATTATATGTTGAATTAATTATACTGTGGTATAGTATGATAGCATGTACATATTTATATGTTAAATTAATTATACTGTGATATAGTACGATAGCATGTACATATTTATTCTCGATTAATTCCAGTTTCTTACAAGTCAATCGTCATCATTATCACAGCTGGACCAGCTCTCACCCGAAAATTTCCACTACAATTAAGTAGAGATTAATATGAGAATATTTGGGCAATTTCCCACCACGCTGGCTCAACACGGGTAAGTGGGAGCCAAGCCTCGTTTGTTGGTTAGCAGGGTACACCACGAGCAGGTGAGGTTGGCCTGGGTCCCGGGCGTTGCTGTGCGGGAGCCCTTGTACCTAAGTCACAAGCCAATAGAATATCTATTTTGTAAGAAAGTGTTCGTGAGTACCAACATAAATGATTCACTTAAATCTCAGTGTACGGAGATGTAATTGTATGTTGACAACAGGATCACTGAGCTACCGAGCTGGTGTATACATACAGTCAAAGTGATTAGTGTCAAGTTCCCTGCCGGCCCTCGCACGCGTACTGCACTCCATTTAGTCCATAAATACAGCGTCAAGTGTCAAATGGTAACATTACACAGGGAGCCAACCCCCAATGCTGTACCATCAAAGAGGCCACAAATACAAGTAACTGCATTGGAGGGGGGGTTACAATTATTAATTATAATTAGAGAGGCGCGCGGCCGCGTGACGAGGGAGCGGGGGGTGGGGGCGGGGATAGCAGGCAGCGACCTGCCGCTGTTTACAAATCAAATTATAATTTGGAACCCCCGCCTTAGATGAAGAGCCTAATGAAACCATAAAAGATCAGAGAGTCTTCAAATAGACTGTATAGTGTTTTTTTTTAATATTAACTAAACCCTCCCCTAACAATGCACGGGATGCGAGCAAAGATAGACCGATCGTTGTGGAGATTTTTGGGGAAGCCTATGTCCAGCTGTGGACGTCTAACGACTGATGATGATGATGATGATGAAACCCCTAACCACTCGAACGGCGCCGCAACCGGCAACCAGCAGGCTGCTCCTGCGGTGGCGCCCTAGCAACCCAAATATTACATTCTACTTTAAATCCCCCGCACGCGTCCTCCTGTCCTCCTGTCCTCCTGTCCTCCTGTCCTCCTGTCCTCCTGTCCTCCTGTCCTCCTGTCCTCCTGTTCTCGTGTTCTCGTATTCTCGTGCACGCGTGCACTCGTGTAAGCGTGCACTCGTGCATACGTGTACTCTTGTACTCGTGCACGTCGCTTCCAGATTACGTACGTGAGTCAGGTACAAAGTTATAATCGTTTTGACTCTTGTCATGTTTATTGCTAAGATATCTCGTTTGGTCCGTGTGCGCGGCTTGGGGGTGAGAGAGTAAGCGGCCAGTGGAACTGTGCGGACACATACTGGTTTACTGCTGGTAGGCCCCTGTTGCTGCAGACCGTTTAGGCGGGTCCCACCGCAGCGTCTGTTGCAGCGGACAGACAGTACTGTGCGGACATTACTGTAGCTATTGTAATTACTGAAGTAACGAGACTCAACATCTTATATATCAGGCGACGAACCCAAAGTGGTGCTGTATGTACTCGTAACATCTTATCTAGTGCCACGTTGTTACGGGCGGGAGTACCACTTACCATCAGGTGAACGTCCTGCTCGTGTCGTCGCTTAATGGAATAAACAAAAATATTTTCTCAAAATATTCAGTACTTAATTATCCTTTATTACTTCTTGCTCCTGTTGGTTTTTGTTAACGCAGGATATCCTGTAACGTACAGAACTTTGGCTCAGGTCCGTACGTTATTTAGATAAATAAATGTGTGGCGAGTTCGCTGGGGGCGCGGGGCTCGGGGACGCACCGCAGGGGCAATTCGTTACTCCATCCCCCGCTATCGAGATGCTTTTTGGCAGAAAAATGAAGGGTGCAATCGCGTACTGTGCTGGGGAGCCGAGCGAGCCCCGGGTTATTTTATGTGTTATCGAGAAGTCACAACTTGGTAATGTCTTAACTTATAGTAGATTTAATGTACAATCACTACTATATGATGATGAAGGAGCTTCGGCAGTATGTTCTTTTACTACGAAGAGGGATGAAAAAGTAGTGAGAACGCTACTACTTACTCCTTGGTAAGAAAAATAAATAAATAGTGACATAGCTCAGATACATATTTGTAATATTGATGAAGAAAGTTTTGTTTTGTTTCTGTATGCAGTCATTTGTTTGTTTGGTGTCGGAACGCGTTCCCGGAAATGGAGAGGAACGAAGTGCGAGCCGTCATTAAATAGCTCTGTTTGAAAAACTTAACGGCGCAAGAGACTCATTGTGATCTGGAGGCAACATTAAGAGAGTCTGCTCCGCCGTACTCCACTGTCGCAACGGGGGCTTCTCAATCTCGAGTAGGGAGAACAAGCCCAGAAGACGGACACCGTTGCGGCCGTCACCACGTCCATCGACGTCACTCACTCAAAATATGTTGCGAAAGTCGGGAAAATTGTATTGAGCCATCGAAGAGTTACCATCCGGTACTTAATGCAAGAAACGGGCGTTTCATATGGAAGTGTTCAATCCATGTTGAAACAATGTTTGAATATGAGAAAAGTCGACTATGACATTTCGAAGATATTGTCGGACAAGTTTCAAGAAGATTCTGAAAACTTTTTGTCTCGTTTCGTAACAATGGACGCAACATGGCTCCATCATTTTGATCCCGAGACAAAACAGCAATCTTCGCAATGGAAACGGCCAAAATCACCAATCCCGAAGAAGTTTCGCGCCGTGGCATCGGCTGGCAAGGTTATGGCCTCAATATTTTGGGAGTGAGAAGGGATATTGTTGATTGATTACCTGGAGCGTGGAACCACTATTACAGGCCAACATTATGCAGCTCTAATTCCCAAGTTGAGAAATGCCATCAAATACAAAAGTAGAGAGAAACTTCAAAGCTGCATGCTGTTTCATCACGACAATGCACCCGCGTACAGCTCGGCAGGTGCGATGGCTGCCATTCGGCAAACTGGCTTCGAATTGGTTGAAGCCTCGTACGCCCCCCACCCCGCTATATTCACCGATAGCGATTTTTATCTGTTACCCAAATTGGACGAATACTTAAGGGGAAACAGGTAAGAAGTCGATAACGACCTGATGGATGCCGTGGTGATCTTTTTGTAAGGATCAAGTCAAAACTTTTTTTTCGAAAGGGATTGAACCCTTGGCAAAGCGCTGCACTCGGTGTGCAGAGAGACTCGCAGACTATGCACAAAAATAAGTTATTAAGTTATCAATAGTCATTACATTCTATCTCATTCTCATTACTTTTTATCCCCCCTCGTACTGATAGTTTTTTTTACTGCAAGCATGTCAAGTTTACTGGTCGGCGCCTATTTCTACTACAAAGTGGTAATTTGCAAATATTGCGTTGGATTAATTTATTACAGAGTGTTTTAGCAGCAGGTATGTCTCCGGGATGAGCAGCAATGAGATGCTGTGTCTACGGATCTTGGGCAACGCGACATTGTTGCGCTATCGGGGAGGAACGCTCTCAAGGAGAACGTTCACTGATAGTAGGTTTCTGTTGCCGGAGAATATCTCGGTGGGTACCACCGCAGCGCTTATTGCCAACGCCAGATAATTGTATGCAAACATTACTGTGTTCCGGTTTAAAGGGCGCGGTAGCTAATGTAATTACTGGCATAACGAAACTCAACACGTCATGTCCCGAGGCGACGAGCGCAATGTGGGGCAGTTTCTATCCATAATTAGTGATACGATGTTATGGGCCGGTGTATCACTCATCATCAGGTGAACCTCCCGCTGGCCTTGTCGCTTGATTGTATAGAATCAATATGAATGGATGATGCCGCATTCAACAATCATAGTGGATAGTGTGTATATAATGAATATAAATATAGTGTAAAAACAAAAAGGGGAGTCAACAGTGCAGTGGCAAGCAGTGCGCCGCTTCGGCACGGAACCAGGGACCGCTGCACCACGAGGCGCAGCCACTGCTGGACCATCGCCGCGCGGACGCTCCATCGCTAAATGTAATATCACTAGAATTCATAATATAAAAAGAATATTCTGTAAAAGTAACTTTTCGTTTTCGCATAAAAATAAGAAGGTTGAATTTGGGAAAGGTGGGATTATAATGAGGGATGCCGGGGCTAATGGCGGCGCACCCCCGCCGAAACGTACGTTTTGCACTGATATCCCCTGAATTTATGTACATAATGTAGCATCCTAACTGAAAGTAGGATATGTACTACATTTGAATTCTTTAACACATTACTTGTTGCCTTGACGTGCAGCACAGGATGAGGCTCTGCAAACTCAATCTGTTTGATAGATTCGAGACGTGAGATGTTGTAACGATTTTTCAGTAGATTCATGTTTATCAATTCTACTGTGTTTAAACTGCACAGTGAGGTGGTACCGGGTACCTTCGGTCTACAAAACAATATCTAATACCAATGTATCTGTACATATTTGCTATTAAAGCGAAAACATACATTTATATTCAAGAAGTTATCGCATACCGAGTGAACTACTGACGCTGACATTTGTACTGCACTGTAGGTCAGCCACGATGTGGCTGCAGCGAAGGATAATGCGATACATTAACTCACAAAGCAGTAGTTATCACACAACAGCGCCTGCCCGGCCGCGGCGCCGCAGCCTCTCCAGCGCTGTGTGCTTCAGATAACGTACTTTGTACAAATGTAGCTGTCGGTGCGGGAATCAGTTCCTCTGAAGATTCTTAAAAGCGCAGCATACGATTAAAAAACCAATCTCCCATTAGCGATTGAAGTGAATCTCCAAGGTAAAGCTCTCCTGGGCGCACCCTGCGACCTCGCAACCCCTGCGACCCGCCACTTTGCCTCGCTGTTATTGAATAAGAATATTGCCTGTTATTTTATTGTTGTTACTCTAAAAATAAATCGTATTATACCATTTGATTACAGAACATGTGAATGGCACCGGTACCACCGCAGCGGCTGCTGCAGCTGACAAACAACACTGTGCAAACAACACTGTTTTCCAGTTTAAATGTAGCTGTAGCTTGGGGAACTATTAGGGTGACGAGAGTTAACCTGCCATGCCTCAAGGCGACGAGCACAGTGTGGCGCTCATCCCGAACCAGTAGCACATCGCTATGGGTGGGCTAACGACGTACCATCAGGTGAGCGTGCCGGCCGCCTGTCTGCTGGCTTCGTTGGATGAAATGAAATCGTTAAGCTGCGGCTTTACAAACGTACGCGGGGTTTTCTTTGAAAAATGTTACTTGGAAATTGTGAAAGATGTAATTTTAGAGTTGAACAGAAAGTTAAAAATAAAAGTAAATTTGCACCTCGCGGGCGGAAATCGATCAAAGATTGGATTTGGACCGCCGCCGGAGCCTTCCCGGAAATCAGAGAGAACGAACGTTAAGCGCTACGGCGTAGCAACGACAGCTTATTGGTTGCCGCCGCGAGCCTGTTCCGAGTCCCTACTGAACGTAGCATTACCATTTATTGGCCGTTAAGCTATTTACTGGTAGACCTCATTTAAATGTTTTGAATTTGGATCTGCCGTAAGCTCACGACGCGTGTCTGCGTGTCTTGTAATGTGGTTCAGTAACACGTGGCATCACAAGTCGTACCTCTTAAATTGTTGGCTCTGTAGGAACCGTACCAGTTTAACTAATTACATTGTTTAAGTTATTCCTGTAGGTGATCTTTGTTGTAATGTTAAAGAATATGACGCGATTCCACCGTCACCCCGGCTCGAACCCAGCATCGTTGCAGACTATCTCTATGAAAACTTCGTTAACGAGTCTTGACGTTTTATGCCCTTTGAGGTGATTGCGATTTTGTGATCATCCCCGATCAGCACCTCGTTGTTATAGGCCAGGTCATTACTGACAACTATAGTATACCTCACTGGTCTTGTAGATTGCGTCGGGGCTTACTTGGACGAAGGTACAGCAAAGTTTGGACGTTACTGCTTGGCAGTGAAACGGATACTGCATCGGTTTAGGCGGCACCGCAGTCAGCGCTGTCATTACTATTGTTCGTATCGCATTGTTTATAAAGAGTTTCGTAAAAATGAATGACCAAGTATCCGTCGGCGGGTGCGCACGTGTCGCGGGAGGAAATTACGTTATGTGCGCTTTGAAGCTCTGAATCCTCCCGTCTCCTCTCCGCACTCCTCAATCCATTTCAACGGAATGTTCTCACATACTAATGTGGCCCGTGACTTATACACGCACGTGGTTGTCTAATAACGAAATTACGAATCAAACAAATAAAGTTTCAAAGATGTTACAGATGTAATATCATTATGTAAATATTGTCATTTTAGTTTTGATGATACGCTGTGTGTATACCGTTTACAGGTGGACTGAAGATCTGATGAAAGTCGCGGGAACCCACTGGATGCAAGCACGCATGCAACGCGAGACCGGTCGACGTGGAGATCTTTGGGGAAGGCCTATGTCCAGCAGTGGATGTCTATCGGCTGATGATCATGATGATGATACCATTTATCACATGGCAACAATATATAACAGATCAACGTTGTGTTTCAGAGCGAAGAGGCTTCGCGAGGCGGAAACGTCTACATTCCACTCCGACGTTTGTTCAACTTTAAGCCCATGCTACACATGCGAAGGTTTTTCTCAGTGCATGAAGCGTAATACAAAAAAAGAAGGATACTTACCCTCCCTGAAACATATGACAATGTGACAAAGTAAGCGCCTCGCACGCAACTCACTCAGCCAAATTAGGGTGTGCCATTCACTTAGCCGCGCACATTGCGTGCGAAGCCGGCTATCGCACCTGAAACTATGTGACGTGAATAGCGGCTTTATTAATTAATCCTCCGTTAACGCTCACGGCGGCGCTTTCCGGCTAACGGGCGGAATTAATGTTACTTAGTTCCGGCGGCGGGCTTTTGTAGCGCGCGCTCGCGCTTCACTTAAGCAAACATAACTTGAATTTGTACAAAATCTGGCGCTGCAGACCTGTTCCATTCATCAAATATGTTATTATATTTATGTGTTAGCCGATTGTTGTCTTAATCAAATAAAGACATAAATTACCGGTCGGCGTCAGAACTAGATGATCACCGGCATGGGGCCATGCCACTTACCAAAAACGTAGCTGCTGCTGAGGTGCGATGAATATTTCCGGAGACTCTCGGTACAATAATAAAGAGTTTGCTTCTATAACAAAAATTTTTGGGGCCACTCATTAAGTAATTTGGGCGGGTAACGCTGGAGCATTGCTCGGAGCTTGTTGTAACAAGTTGCACTTGTTCATAACATTTTTCATTAGGGAGTAGGCTGCGCCTGCGCTAATTACTACGGTTCACGAGCTCCAGCTATTTAACTTTACCTACAAGAAATTGCGGCCACGACGTTCGCGGCGGCGGGACGACGCCTGCCCGCCTCCACGCCAGGCGAGGCCTCCTCGGCTCCTCGCCGGCGCTCCTGCAAGGGAACGACCGCTCGATGCTTCACGAGCTCCGAAGGTTTAATTAAAACCGTTGGGGCCGGATCTTCCGGCAGTTTTCCTGATTACCGGCAAGTTATAAGTTTTGCCCCGGCGGAAAATTGCCGCGTTTCAAAGATACCGCCGACCCTCGATGAGGAAGTTACATCTTCAGATTAACTCGGAGGTTCGGGAAGCTCCGCTCGACAAATTTGTCTTTTATCCCGGATTAAAGTTGCCGTAGCGGATGTGTAATTACACGAGCTGCCGCAAACACGACAATAAAACTCTGTCAAAAAAACATTAAGTAAAGTTAACAAAGTGTTGTACTTAATGCCAGGCGCAGCGCGAATGGTTTTGTTTAATTGTTTATTTATTTATTTATTTATTTAGTACGGCGGTAGAGCCACAGGACGCCGGCGCATTAGTACGTTAATGTTTAAAGCTAAGCGCTTCCGGAACAGCTAGCTTTCCAACTTTCACGTCTTAGCTAAATGAAATGTCAAGTGTCTGTCAGAAAACACTTCCCTCTTCTATTTACTCCGTAGAAAAGGGGGATCCGCTAAGCTCAAGTGCGGCGGTTTGGAGCCATTAGTGCTTAGATGTTACATTCGGGTTTAACTTATCTTAAGCTTTTATAGTATTTCATGGTAATCTAATTTATCATCGCCAGGGAGGGATTTATAATTTCCTTAAATTTGACCTTAGCTTCATAACATATGATGAGACGCCGGTCCCGTGGGTGTGGAGGTGCGCACGCGTCACACATTACACTTTGTTTAGATGCCAGCCTCCTGTTCCGTCACGCTCATTGTAGCACCTGAGTTCCGCCTCGCCCGTACACGCCGTGAAGGCGGCAGCGTTGGAATATTATATTTAGAATTTAGTGGAATATTACAAAAAAACACGGCATCGTACTTCTCGGGGAAGATGAACGCGAGGTGCAGAGGAAGTTGGAAAAATGGCGAGATAAATTAGAGAACGCTGGGCTCAAGATCAGCAGGACCAAAACTGAACATTTGTTCTGTGACTTCGGCGGTCCCACCAGCTTTCTTCCAATCTCCTTCAATGGTGTATCCCTACCAACCTGCTCGGATTTCAAGTACCTAGGTTCACTCATACAATGCGACGGCGATATTGACCGAGATGTGAGAAGTCGAATAAATGCAGGTTGGATGAAATGGCGACAGGTCACTGGAACGACCTGTGATCCACGAATGTCCCTTAAAGTTAAGGGACAGATCTACAAGTGTGTCTTTAGACCTGTCGTATTGTATGAGCTGAGTGTTGGGCCACCAAGGGTTCGGATAAAAGGAGATTACATGTGGCCGAGATGCGAATGTTAAGATGGATGTGCGGTGTCGACGAGGATGGATAAAATTAAGAATGAGTATATTAGAGGAATTTTGAATGTTCCTCCAGTGACAGAGAAGTTGACGAGCAAGAGGTTAGCGTGGTACGGGCATGGTATGCGGAGGGATGAAGGACATATAATAAAGAAAGTAATGAGAATGAATGTGGATGGTTATAAGGGTAGAGGGAGACCGAAGAAAGTGTGGATAGTTGTGTGAAAGATGAGATGTGTAAGAAGAGTGTGAATTTAGATATGGCGGCTGATAGAGGGATGTGGAAGAGAAGTGCATACTGTGCCGACCCCACATAGAATGGGAAAAGGGCAGACGGAAGAAGAAGAAAAAGTGGAATATTACAAATGTAAGCATAATAAATAAAATTGAAAATATAAAGCTGCGGCTTTATATTGCTTTGCGCCACATACTTCCGGTACGCGAAGTGAAGGAAATAAAAGCGGCGAATAAAAATTGTAAAAACTTCAGCTTCCGATCAAATTGATCGGGAGCTACAGAGAAAACTACTTTAAGGAAATTATAAGAGGAAGCGGAGATAACGAGAGGATGCGGGGCCGCGGATTATGGAGAAGTTCTTTATTTCGAACATTTCCAGATCGCCTCGTCCGTCCCAAAGAAATAAGTACACAGAACTTTTGATTTCTTTGTATTTTTCTTTCCTCTAATCCTTCGAGACACATCTTTAAATGTTTATGAAGATCTCTTGCATGATTCCATTCGAGGCGAAACGGTTGTTTATTACATTCCAGTCTTATTCTATTATTATCTAGTCTTATCAGCTTTTCTAGGGTCACAGCAGTGTCCGCTGTGGTGTACAGGTTCCACACTGTGCGCACATCGCGCGGCCGCTACACTCGCGCTGCACAGATACCTAGACTTATTTGATACAGCTTACAACTTAGTTTATCCTCCAGCTAAGTATAAGTTTGTGTCGTTGGAAACCTCTCGTGTAACAACAACTTCCGTTCGCTGTCACTGAGTACACATGTACTCGTACAGTTGGCGGAAATATATATTAGTGAAAACTATATGTCAGGTTTGTTCTGCTCGTAATCTCTTACACAATACCCCCCCCCCGGACCGCACCCTCACCGCGCCCTCGCGCGCACCCCAAATTGCGTTACAAATTATAGGTAACAAGCTAATGGGGTCCGGCCCATCCGGTCCCTCCGGCCCGCCCGGTGAACGTCCGGCAAACGTCGCAATAACGTAGGTGTAATCTAATTGCCCGCGCCGTGCGCGCTGCGTTAGCGTCGCGGGGCCGCCGCTTTTACGTTTCTTGATATTTGCCCGCCCCTAAATATTATTTATGTCCGCAACACGTGGAGCTACCCTTGTAACGAGACGTAATCGAACAATTTACCGGGGCAACCCGGCGCTGAGTAAACATCCGAAGCACCTACGCGCTGTGCGCATGCGTACCACTTACCAACCGGTAAACGTCACCTAAGAAATAGTTATTGTTTCTTGCTGTTATTATTTTTATGATAAACGAAAAATGTTACTTTGACAGATGACGTATGAAATTTCGCGTCAGACTGCTTCCGTTATTTGATGTGTCTCTGGCGCAGCAACTTCATTGGCTACAGCATCCTCCAGAATCCAGACCGGAACAAATTCAATTTTCCCCATCAACTCGGGCTCGGGCTTCAGATGTTGCTATAACAATTTAATCGACCGCACAATTTAGATGTCTACATATAAAGTAATGACAAGCCTTGTTCCACCCTGAGAGTACGGTAAATTATTTGATAGAGATGGCATAAGCTAGCAGTGGGGTAGTCGACCACGGGACGCGGCACCCCCTACAGATAGACAATTGGTTGGTGTGGGATTATTTTGTTACTTTTATATACAAGCATGTCGAATAAAGAATCAGCCGATGTGAGACATCGTTATCAGTTGTGGTAACTTTGGCAATAACTTAATGTTATTTGCGGTTTCTTGCAAATCTACAAATTTGGCAAAAACGTAGTCGACGTAAGAAAAAAGTTTTAATGACTTTCAGCAAAACATTTCTCCAACTCGTAAATAAACCCGGTCCCGGCAGCAGCGCGTCGCGGCTCCGCATCAAATATTCTTTGACCCACGCGCTTGACAACTTCAGCCGGACGTTGAAAAGTTTATCTGAAAACGTCTGATAACATTGCGATCTTGAAATTTGTTTTCATCTCGCCTCCCCCCCCCCAACGCCCCCTATCGCCCCCGCGACGAGCCGCACTCCGCGGGCGCGCAAAACGGAATATTCGATATTTATTTTTCCCCATTTAATTTTACTACCCCTCAAAACGCTTACATTCCGTACAAAATGTAAATTAGAACCGCCGGATGAACAGATACAGATTAACAGATAACAGAATGTGAAACAGCAGCACTTTAAGTTTGTTATAACGCGACGCGTGCAGCAGCAGCCGCGACGAGATGGGGCCACTGTTTAAAGACCTAACTTAACAAAACAAATGGAACCCGATGGAGATGCTTTGTTCTTTGCAGATCTTAATTTTCATTTCATGAAATTACAGTCCTGCAGCGAGCTGACGAAGCTCTCCTTCTCATTGCTATTACGAATGCGCAGTGGCGGCGGTCATCACCCTCCTCTTCTTCTTCGTCGGTAACACTCTTGACAAATTGGTCGTGGTCAGCACCGATTTTTAAGTATACTACAGCACTCGATCACTTGGGCGATTATATTATTAAGTCCTTACATATGAAATTACCGTTCTGTCGAACTGACCTGAACTGACTTTGATCTGACACATCTCCTGTTCGGTTAAGAATTCCAAATTCAAATTTATAGATTCATTTAGCTGCTGCATTCGAGTTTTGGAAACAGTCATTCATTTGTTTGTTCCTCATTACTTTATACTTTGGCGTCGCTTATTGGCGCACAGTGGGCAACATGAAGTATCGGTATATATACGAGTACCAGCTCTACCCTGGCACCAGCACCAGTGCTGCAGGAACAGCTCGAAGGATTAGTGATGTGTACGACGCTGGTGTCGCGAAAGCAAGCACGGTACGTTTTTGGTTTCAACGTTTTCGTTCTGGAAATTTCGACCTTCAGAAGCAACCTCGTGGACGACGACCGGAAACCAAAGTGGAAAATGTAGAAATAAAGGCTATTGTGGAAGAGGATCCATCACAAAATACTTCAGAGATAGCTGCAGGCTTCAGCGTAAGTGACAAAACTGTAAAAAAAACCTGAAGGCTGGGTACCTCATGAATTTCGTCAATCGAACTTGCAGACACACGTCAGCTGCTGCTGCTGTGTTACTTTGCTCAACCGACACAATGATGAAGGGATTTTAAATTGAATCATTACTTGTGATGAAAAGTGGATACTGTACGATAATCGGAAGCGCTGGTTGCCATGGTTGAACCCCGGAGACCCAGACAAATCCTGCCCTAAACGAAAATTGGCTCAGAAAAAGTTACTTGTGAGTGTTTGGTGGACTAGCGCCGGTGTCGTTCACTACAGGCCAAACGATTACGGCAGATATCTATTGTCAGCAGCTGCAGACCATGAAGGAAGGACTAGGTGCTAAACAACCGAGATTGGCCAATCGCTCTAGGCCACTGCTATTTCACAACAACGCAACACCACCACCACCACCACCACCACCACACACTGCACACTGCACAACAAACAACTACTAAGTTAGATGAGCTACAATTAGAATGTCTGCGACATCCACCGTACTCCCCGGACCTTGCCCCAAACAGATTACCATTTTTTCTTACAAGGAAAAAAATTGAACCCCGATGCGGCAGTCCAAACCGCCGCCAAAGAGTCTATTGATTCTCGCCCCCATGGCTTTGTCAGTAAAGGGATCAATGAACTACCTACGAGATGCCAAAAGTGCATAGATAACAACGCGGTGCATACTTTGTTTAATTAAATATCTTTTACAAAATAAATTTCACTTTATGTTCCTCCCTTACAGAACGCTAATATCCTTTGTAAGGAGCTAATATAATAAACAGGGCCTATTTTTTGTCAATTTTGTTAATTTTGTTAGATCTACAAATATTAACTAAAGCTATTTCCGATTAAAATAAGATAAAAATATATTAAAATTTTTAAATGTAGTTGTGTAGTTTAGTCTATACTTATTCGTTTGCGTGACACAGCTCCACGGCGTACAGGACATACACGGCGTACACGGTGAACACGGCGCAGTCCGCGCCGAGAGCGGCGTTAACAAATCACTTTTGCCAATTCCGAGAGCGTAGCGCCAACTGTTTGCATGATTGACTGCGCGAGTGCACACGCGCGCACACGGGCGCACACAGGCGCACACGCGTGCACCCACGCGTACACACAACGCGTACGAATGCAACTCCAGCGAGTTGAGCCGGCAGGCGGGCGAGCGCCGCCTTCCCACAGAGCCTTTACAAGTGGCGGGCAACACTTATTCACACGTGCAGCCTCCGCGACGCGCGAACTAGTAATTATTGTCGTTGTTAATGTAATTACCGCGGTAACGAGTCTCGACGTCTTACTCGTTAAATAATGATATTCAAAATAAATAAACACGATGATTTTGGTTTTCGGTATAGGGTAGAATAGACAAAATTTAATTTGCGCCCCGCAACGGGGGGTATCTTGAAAAGCCCGCGCGGTACGTACGATTAGGTGAGTGTGGAGGAGCCGGCACGAGGAGTGCAGACTCACTGACAGTTGCCGGGTCACTTGGTCACCTGGTCGCTAGCTGCGTTTTCGGTGCTACGGCGTACGAGGTCGGGGGCACAATGCGATCCCCTGTCTCCTACAAAACTACTACATAAAGGATGGATTGGTGGTAACGACAGACAGTGAACAGTTCCGGTGTAATGGTTGCCCCGCTGCACGCACGCTGCCGGCTTTATGGTCAGTGAGAGCTGTGACGTCATCGTTGTTGTTTACTAAGAGAGTATCCGGCGCGCGCCGTGTACTCGTTAAATATATTAACTTGCGGCTGATTTTACTAAACATCGATCCGCAGTGTTGCCAGGCACGATCTCGAAGATCATCGGATGTACTGGTTGTGTACACTTTGAAGTCAGATAACATACGTAATTGGCAGTATTGTCTATCCGTAGAGTACGTAACAGACATTTACCCGGTTACACTCACAACGGAAGCTATGATCCGAACGGTCGTTGTTGCTCGGCTCGACACATTTCGTGTCATTAAATAAAGGATTCATTTTCAAGTCGGCTCTTGTCAAAAACTTACCCTAGCTTTTTACTCAGTTCGTACCCTCAATAGACAAACTTGTACCTGTAAGAAAAAAGTGTACTGAATACAGTTGTGGAATAATTTCTTCGGTTAATGTTTGCTCCTCGTTAAGGGTCGTAAAGTCGACAACGCAGCCGCGACCCCTTTGATGTTGCGTTGTCCAAGGGCGTCAGCGACCACTTTCCACCAGGTGAATTGTTCGTTCGTTTGCCTACTCTTCCTTTAAAAAAAGGATAATTGGTGCAGCTATCGGTCTTCAATAAGAGGGACGTCCCAGCTACTGTGAGTCGTGGCGGTATTTGCTATAATGGAGGTATTTGCTATATGTTCACAGGGCTGCGGCTCGATGTTTTCCGTCCGTCCGTTGGATTGATGGGAGTGGTGTTCACTTTGTAATATTCGGGAGCGACGTGCAGTATGTTCGTGAGCTATTGGTCGGTGCCACGGGGGAACGGGTTCCACGCACGGCGACAGCTCGCGTGGTGACGTTTACGTTTGTTCGGTGCTCATTGCTTCCGGTTTGTTTGTCCTAAAATCCTATTCTATTACTCTTGCCGTAGCGGGTGCATTGTAGAGCACAATTACTTACTCTTCGTTTTAGCAGTTAAATTTCACACACATCGTTTTCGACGCAATCAGTTTACCTCATGTTCTCCCCCAATATTCACGTAATACAAAGGGGTAGCAAATAATGAGGTCGCGCGAGTAACTCAACGCACCTTTATTTGGCTGAAGCGAGGCGCGCGACCGACGGCGGCCGGCGGAAGTGATTCGTAGCAATGCGTACAAATGCGGCTCATTAGAAACTCACACGCGGCCGAGCCGCCGCTACGCGCGCGTTGCCAGCGCGGGGTCCCGGCTTCTAATCACGGGGCTAGTTTGCACCGCGGTCACGTTTCCGATTCCCTAAGACTCATATCGGAAACGTTTTGTATTTTGTGTGAGGGAAAATAGCTTTCCTTTGTTTCGCTATATTAAATGTTTATTACATGATCCGGCTCGATGGGCGTCGCTAAGTGGCAACACAAACCTAGAGGCCAGATGGGCTTTTCTCATTGGAAGCAATTTATTCTTAGTGAAAAGCATCCACCTACAATAATGTTTACTGAAGTATATTGTAGTATTTGCACATGCACCCCGTGTTCTGCTGATGTAGAGTCTGGACGAGGGGCATACGAGTAGTATTAGCGTAATGGGAAATATTAACTTAACTTTTAAGAGGTTAAGTTTTGCACAGGATTTTCGATTTCATAATCCTCGGTTTTCCATGACAACTATCAGGCTAAATTAAAACAAAAATGGTAAATAAGTAAGGAAGCACAATTAGAAAGCGAAAATCTATTAAAATCTGCCCGTCTCTTTTTTCACACGCATCCGCTGCGGCTGGGGGTGGGTGCCACAGCTCAGGGTTACAATGTTCACTTGTCTTGTCAGCGAAGTTTCGATATTAACATTTATTTGAACCAAAACAAATAGCAAAGTACGTCGCCGGTGTATCCGACGCTTGCGCTAATTCTGTTATTAATGTTTTTATTTGTACGGACGAACGGCACGGTCACACAATGTGTGGTGACCTCGTGATAGGAGAAGGAGGAGAAGACGGCATCGCAGAACGTAATCAAATAAAGCAAATCGCAAGAGCAAGGTGGAGTCGAAGTATCTTTTTATTTGGCATACCATCAGGCAAACTGTGACACGACGGCTGTCAAAGCTAAATAATGTGATGATGTAAATATTGTGAGTGACAGAAATAAAAACTATTTATTTTTCAGTCGAGTCAAAGGTAGTGGTGACGGTGTTAAAGGGAAGGGAGCCGGAGGGCAGCGTCTTGCCGCCGGGTTGAAATATTTTTAACAAATTTCAAGATTACATATCAAATTTAATTATGTATTACCGCCGGCAAAGTGTGGGTGGGAGGGTGTTGGGTGGGGGGTGTGTGTGGGGTGTGTAACGTTCGTTAACAACAATACAACAGCGGTACAGTTTTTATATAGAAAATGATAAATGGATCGACGCGAAAGTAATACTTGTGTCTCAGCCAATGTAGCCAGGTGTAGTTAATATTTTCACACAGCAAAAGATCGCATTCATGGCCGCGTGACAGTACATGGTACATCTCCATGCTGTTGGAAACTCCATACATCCAACGGTCGACAACCCGGAGCACAGCAGTGTGTGTACACTACTTTAAGTGGAGATAAATAGTCGCTGCAGTTGTACCTACCCCAACAGTCTCCAGCCACGGAGACTTCCCGCTGGCAGTAGTTCCATGACTACCACGCGCTCTACCGCAATAGTACTCTGACTCCTCAAATTTAATAAAAAAATTTACAACTAATTGCTCATCGCCGCATGTTTTTGTGCACTGCCGGGGGTGCTGCAGCCCCCTCACCTGCATACGCAACTACTAAAAGCTTCCATTGACGCTGCAGGAACTTTGTAAAGCAATTAGCCGTCCGCCCGCGGCGGTGGCACCGGACGCCCCGCCATATTGCATTGAGCAACATCCTACCGGCGCACTCGAGGCTTGCGACGCAGCCGGGGTGTGCAATCCTTACCACCCCTGTGTTACTTTTATTATCAATTGTTTCAAATGAATGAAACATAACCTAAGGTAACTTTCTCTATTTCAATTCTAAACAACTCGTTGCGTTTCCGCCGCATCACACTGCGCTGGTCGCGTTACAGCATCCGGTCTACACACAGCATGCAGCAGTAATGTTTTCAGTTGATTCTAACGTGTGAATAGAGATTGCTCATGAGCTTCCTTTTGTATCAAGTAGTTTTTGCATTGCACAAAAACCGTTACTAAGTAGAAACAAACAACTTCCGCAGTGCACATTAGCAGCTCTGAAAACGCGCCCCGCGCCCCGCACCCCGCACCGATCCGCTTCCAGTGCTCCACTGAAGTGCATTAGTGTAATAGCCGCAAGGTAAAAGAATCTCAAGTTAAAATTACCCGCATTTGTGAGGCACGCGCTGCCGCCGAATGCGGGGTCTGCTGCCAGCCCGGCTGCGCTGCAGCTCCGCTTTAATATCGCCTTTGCTCTACTTCCAGCGCTGCATCCGTTTGTGTTCTCTAAACGTTAAACGAAATACTGCTTAACGTGTTTCGGCTCCATGCGAACTGCTCAAGTCAATAAAAAACAAATACTATTTTTCATGGGCATTACTGCACCAGGTCTGCACGTGGTCTGCGCAGAGTGCCATGTAACGCTCAGGTCCGGTTTCAAGTCGCGCTAGTGCCGACACTGGTCCTCGCACAAACGCTTAGATACAACAGCAACGAATGTGAATGGTGTGATGATGACGAGATGGAACGATAGCATTAGTAATACGAGTCCATCGATACTAAAAACTTAAATCCTCTTGCGCTGGGAAACTACCCGGGGCATCCCCGCCGCACTTTGCGAGACTTCCAACTTAACAGATAAGCTGTCGGGCGACGGAGATAGATGGGGACGGTATTAAAATCCGTTAAAGGTTTTAAAATATTCCCAAAGGTTTCCGAAGACTTCGCTCGCGCAGAGAGGATTTATACGGGAACCTTGTCAATATGCTGTTGAAGTAGGAAACCAAATTTCCTAACAATTTCCTGACACGCAGTAGTATTATCAGGGGTGGATGAAGTATAAAAGTAAATGGATCCTTTGGAAGCGAGGGGAGCGGACCAGGGGCAGGCAGGTATGATGATCACTATGACGGGATAGACAATATGCACCACAGAGACGCGCAGTCAGTCAAATCGAATAGTTTCTTATAATGCTTTTGTTATTGCATCATGGACATACTGCACCGACACGGACCCATGGCTGCTGACTGCACTACGATATTATTATTTTTTTTAAAGAATGTAGGGGCTCGTCGGAGGCACCATCCCGCCTGGTGCCCAGAGCGTCGCCTGCTGCAGTATAAACATACTTACCATTTACAAATCTATTTATTAATAACAATTGCAATAAATGCAACAACTTTCTGTTCATATTGCAGTTAAGTGTTGAAAACATTTTGAGCATCAGACGTATGGCTGCACCAACCCTTAACTGTGCGTTATTTAACTAATGATTGATTTATGTACTTAATTATAAGGGAGGACTGCGGTTAATCTGAAAACTCGGTGACACAACGTGCAACAAATGCATTTAACTTTCATATCTTATCTCATCGTTTACATCGTCACCGGAAATAATTCTTATCATAGAATTGATAAAGCTGAACATGTTGCTATGAGTTACAAGTAAGATTTAAGAAGATTTACAACTTTCGAAGATGAGAAAAGTATATAAAAATCGGTTAAGTTATGTGCCACGGTTAGCGGTACTCATAAACAGATAAGAGCTTTAACCTAACACCACCGCCTCTCCCGAGTGGGGGGGAGTGGGGTTTAGCCGAAGTTTCAGAGCGAATTATAACAATTGTACACATTAACATAGATAGATATACATTAGCGCAGCCCCTGGAGATTAAAGTTCCCGTACAGGGACAAATGGTGACGTGCGCGCCGACATGACGAGACGTCGCGGCCACATCCGTCAAGTGGAGGCTTGGGGCTGCCGGCACAGCTCTCGCCCCCGCAGCCCCCGCCGCCACCGCAACCCCAGCCCCGTAACTTTGACACCAAGTTTATCGACTTAACGCGTCGCACGGAGTATCACGATTGGGTCGTAAATATATTGATTCAACCCAACGAGTTTTTAGTTCTAAACAGTCCAAAGTTTTTCTTATTCTCACACACACACACACACACACACACACACACAAAGTGTTCCGGCGGAGAGACTTCACACTTTGCGAAGAGACTTCCATTCGCGTTCGACAAGGGAGTAGGAGATCTTTCAATTTGGATGTTAATTACAATTATTAAAATACAACAGACACATACATACGCATTAAATAAAATATGGGGATGTCGGGGAGGACTCAGCCGTCTCTCCGACACGATTTTAAGTCAACGGGTGTGCGACCCCGGCCTCCCGAGCTACTGCTCTCTGCTTTCTGCTCCATCCGGGTCAGTAGTATCCGCTACTATTGTTAATCCCTTCCCAAAGTCCACATTCCTTTACTTTACACATTTCCCTACCTATATCTCCTTATTTCCCTTCCGCCAAGCCAGCGGTAAGCCGTGCCCAAGTGCTGCATGCACGGAAGCGAGTCTGGGATTAGCGTGCCATTGCCCTGGGACCGGGTGACCCCAGAACAAGGTTGACCTTGCCCAAACATGCGGGGCTCTGTTTGGGTCGAAATTTTTTTTCGCTTTCTACTCGTGGGAGCGCAATGGAGGAATACGTTGTTGGGTGCCAGAATGGCGGCGACGAGGGTCGCAACCTGCCACGCCACGATTCCCGTGGGAGCGAAGAGCCGGCTGCGGATAGCCACTTTGCTACTTTGAAAGTCAGAGGTGGTATGAAAGATAAAATTGATGAAGTATGTGAGATGATGAAATGAAATAGAATTGATGTTCTGTGTGCGAATGGAACCAAGCGGAAAGTATGCGACACCACCATAAATGGACCTTACACAGCCTACTATTGGTCAGGAGTCCCTGAAAACAGCAAAAGCTGAATTGGTGTGCTGCTTTCTGCTAGAATGAACTAAATGTGTGACTGACTTTGTTTGTGTGAGTCCTCGACTCATCCGGGTAAGGTTGAAGGTTAGCCTTACTCGCATCTTCATTCTAGGGGTGTATGGTCCACAAGATGCGGGATGGAACCGGTTCTTGAGAGCTCAAACCGAAAGGGATGAGTTTTGGCATAGTTTGAAAGATGTTCTGAATGAATGTAAGCATAATGAAAGAATGAATTGTAATGCTTGGAGATTTTAATGGATGGGTTGGAATGCAGCGTGATGGATATGAAACTGTGTTAGGGAAGTTCGGTGATGAAAGAGTGAATGATAATGGAGTTTGCTTGAGATCTGCTTGGAGTGGAATCTTGAGGTTACAAATAAAATGTTTGACCACAAAAACATCCGCATGTAAACAACACACAAGAAAAGAAGGAAACGAGGAAAGTGGGATTGATTTTTTTATGGTTGATAAAGATTGAGAAAGAAAGTGCTAGACACTAGGATATACCGCGGCACTGCCAACGACCCACTTCCTGGTGATGTGCTTCCTGGTGTGAAAGAAGGTTAGCTGATGACTTCCGGACGAACATTAATTACTTTTGGAAGTCCATAAGAACTGCCAGAGCTAATTATTGCAAGCTCACTTGACAAAATCAGGAACTAGGGTGGAAGCTTTGTGGCAGGTGAAGAATGTATTCTAAAGAGGTGGAAGGAATATTTTTAAAGTTTATTTGAGAAAGAGGATATACATGTGCCAAACCCCGTTGGGAGCACACTGAAAGTTTGGGGATACTGGGGATGATAGTAATATGAGTATGAAAGAGATTTTAAATGCAAGAAATAGTATAAAGTTGGGTAAGGCTGCAGGGTACGATAAAATTACGATCGAGATGCTGAGAGCTGAACAGGGTGTGGTAACTAGTCACCTGTACTGCCTTTTCAACCTTTGTTGGAGGAGCGGCAGTGCCAGGTGACTGGTGCAAAGCCGTAATTGTTCCGGTATATAAAGGAAAAGGGTCAGAGAGTGACTGTAAAAACTACCGCGGCATTAGCTTACTGAGCGTCGTCGGCAAGCTGTGTGCAAAGATGCTGAATCAAAGATTGATGGATGAAACTGAAGAGAAGATTTGAGATGTACAAGCAGGATTTAGGAGTGGAATGGGATACATGGATCAGGTCTTTTTCTTACGTAGCATAACCGAAAAATGTTTGACACACAGCCAAAAGGTCTATTGCGTTTTCGTAGATCTGGAAAAGTCCTATGACAGAGTGGTGAAAAATGAATTGTGGTCCACATTGTCTGTTTATGGGGTAAACAACACGCTGATACGAGCACTGAAATCACTTTATGAGGGTTCCAGTGCTTGTGTCAGGATAAACTGGGGTTACTCAGACTGATTTAGCATCCAGAAGAGTGTTAGACAGGGATGTATGGCTTCGCCATGGTTGTTTAACCTAGTTGTAGACAATTGCTTGAAAGATAGTGAGTATGGACTATCGTCAAAGGCCTCCTATACGCCGATGATCAAGTTTTATTACCATCATCGGAAAGGGAGTGGCAAGCGATGGCAGACATGGTGCATGGTGCTTTAACAAGCAAAGAAATGAAAGTGAATGTAAGGAAGACGAAAGTAATGGTTTTTGAAAGTGAAGAATGTATGACAAACTGTGACATTATGGTTGAGGAACAAAAAGTGGAACAAGGGAAAGAATTTGTATATCAGGGTTCACAATTTACAAGAGATGGGACATGTGATGGTGATGTTGAAAGGGAATCAAGTGAATGGGGCTCTTCGTCACTTTGTTAATAGCTGGAGCGTATCACAAAGAGCACGACTGGCTGTGCATAGAGGCGTGTTGATCCCCACACTGATGTATGGTAATGAATGTTGGGTGTGGCAGAATAAACATGAAAGTAGGATTATTTCTGTGGAGAATAGAAGCCTGAGAAGTATAACTGGAGTGAAGCTGATGGATAAAGTGAGGAACAGTGTCATAAGGGAGCGGTGCGGCGTCGTTGAAGATGTAGTGGCAAAGATAGAGAAAGGGATGCTTAAATGGTTCGGCCATGTAGAAAGAATGGATGAAAGAAGATTAACGAAAGAAGTACACAAGGTAAGAATGATTATAAGAATCGGTGCAGGTCGACCTAGACGGACATATGTCGGTCAAATTGATGATGTCCTAAATAAGGGCCGGGTCAAGAGCACTCCTAACCAAACGAGCATGCATGAAGACGCTCTTGAAAGTGGAGGAAGCGGGAGAGGTGTGTCAGGATCGTAGCAAGTGGAGAGAGGGTGTCTCTGCCTACCCCACTGGGAACGAGGCGTGATATATGTATATATGTATGTATGGGGTGTCCAAATATCCGTAACAAAATTGATAATTAAAAACCCTTGTCACGTAAACAACAATAGAGCTGATAATCGTCTAACTAATTCCTGGACTATAGCTTACAATGTCCCCGAGCGGTCGTTCCGCGAACAAACAAAGATAGATCAATATCAAATAATAATGGTTTAGCCGATCGGAAGCTGAGACGACGGAGACAGGAACAAGCTAATGTTATCCCTTTAATATGACTTTTTGCGTCGGTGATTAGAGAAAATTTGAGCCCGCAATATTGAGTGTCCAAAGCTTAAACCGACACGACACCGACTGCAGGGTTCCACTCGCAACGACCACCACCAGCCGTCACGGGGACTGCTCTAAATCTTAATAAAAACGCAACAAACAAAAGGATAATTCTATTTACAACGTATGTACAGATGTTATTGTGTTGTTACGGGGGCGGCGGGCGCGCATCCCCTTCAAGCGGACGTTGACTTGGGTCACCGAGTTTTTAGTGTTACAATTTGTATCCAAAACATAAGCATGTCGTTTTGGACAGCGCCTAAGCTCTGCAGCTCCGGCGGAATTATGTCGGACTTTATGAAATGAATGCTGCGAGATGTAACACACAGTATTAGAAATAATTCTTTGTTCAGACAGGACGCGGCTCGTGTCTAACTTCCGGTCCATGCTCTATTACTGGTTACTGGTAACTGTAGCTATGTAACCACCGGGCGCTCAGCATCCGGCTTGTCGGGCGCCGTTATTTGCTAAAGGAAATGCTGGTGTTTTCGTGGAATGTTTCGCTCTGAGCTGATGTTTACGACGCACTGTTTATAGAGTGGCTTTGATGACATTGTTACCTCTCCTATCTCTCCCCCCACTCCTCTTCTGATGCTGTACCGCCGTGTGCTTACATCGGCATCTTCCGGCCTAATCGGCGCAGTAATAGAGTTAATTTTAATATCATATCTGCCGGCAAGACTCTGTTGCCGGAAACCGTCTAGGTACCATCGCAGCTGACTTTTCTGCCTACAAACGGTACTGTGCTAACTTTACTGTGTTCCGGTTCGAAGGGTGCAAATAATAAAATAACTGAGATAATGACACTTAACATGTTAATTCTTAAAGCTATAAGCACAATGCGATGCAATGTAGATCATCCTAACGCACCACTTTACCGCAGGTGGGCGTACCACTTACCAGTAGATAAGTGTCTTGATTTGTGAAGGTCGTCTTATCGCTCCATCAAATTAAAAAACGTCAGGCAGGATATTCAACGAATATTTTCTAACAAGAGTATGTGGAGATACACGTAAGAGGCTGCTGCATCGCCCCTCACTTTCCACGACCCACGTCCCACGCCCCACGCCTCCAGCCGTGCGTCCGTCGCGCCTCGCTACGAATAAATAATTCAGGAGTGCTTGACCCGCGCTAAGTAGCTGCCAATGCTGAATATTAACACGCCGGCACGCCGACACGCCGGCACGCCGACACGCCGACACGCCGGCACCACAGAATATTTACACTGCAAATAAAGGTAGGTTTTGTTTGCTGTGTATCATTTCGATAATTACCTATATATTAGTTTTACCTCTTTTATTTACAAAACCAAGTGTTACCATATTTTTAAACAAATAAAGAGTAATAAAATGGGGAGGGTGGATGGGGAGGGGGGTGGATCCGTTGAAGATGATTACAACACCGATGGCTAAGGTTCAAAATCGATTTGTCATCGTTATTAGTGTTTTTATACATTATAAAAGAGTGTTGCCCGCTTCGTGCCGCAGTAGTTATAAAGCTATAAGTTCTCTTATTTCTATATGTATATACATATACAGATAAAGAAGGAGAATTAATTTTCTTTGATTGTCAATCACGTGAAAACATGTGATCGTATGGACCCTGGAACTTGAGCATTCACCGCGGAATGATCTGTAGATGGCTATGTGCTATTCATTTTATGTATTTCATAGATGCTTCATCATTTTATTACCAATAAACTTTTATGAACATTTTCATTTGGTGTTATTTATGCGGTTGCTATAGTAACGGTTGGTATAGGAAATAATTTGCGGCTGGGGTTGCTCTCCAGGAATGTCCCGGACAAATTTCGATAGTTCAAACTGTGTGTTACATCCGGCGGGGCGGGCGCGCAGCAGCCAGTGCCAAGCCGCCGCGCTATGCCGTCGTTTGATACCTTCGCGAAGGTAAACGTCCTGCGAACTGGATATTAGGGAAATGATTAGTATAGTTCAGATGATTATTTGAAATGTAATAAAGTTAGTAGGTAAAATGCATTTTCTAATAACTGCACTTTCTATTGTTGTGTGACACTGAGTAAGATGAAAAACATATGCGCGAGCTGATGCAGCGCAGCCAGCGCGCTGTGGCAATAAAAAAATAACAATTGAATTAATAGTTTTACATGTGCAGGCGGGGGATGTTTTCAGTTCGCATTTGTAAATCGTCGGCGAGGGCGCGTAGCCCGCGGGTGGTGCTAGCTGCAGATTGATAAGCGGCGCGTGGGCGCTATATCCGGCTGCTTCCGCTAGGATACCTGAAAACCATTTATCACGGTGGCGCGGGCGCGGGCGCGGGCGCGGCGCGGGCGCGGGTGCGGAGGGGTTTTCTCGCAATAAATTACCATATTACAAGCAGAAACGTAGCTCCCGTTTCAGATAAATTCACAGGAAATATTATCATTTCCTATCCGCTTTCTAACGAGATCCTTGGCGCCTCGATTGTGTTGTGTAAATGTTAAAACTGCCTCCAGCTGGACACCGCCAGCTGGAGGATATCATACTCACTTTATTCTATAGTGCCCCAGTTTAAGTACAGACTCCCGCAGTTAGTCAAATCTCTAGGTACTAAGACACACTTGCATAAAGGTATCGCACGTAACAACGTAGACACAAGAGATAAACGTGGCAATTGCAGCAACGAGTCCAGTAATCCGGGTCTTGTCACCGCTGACCCGGAGCGGTTCGTAAATCGTGTGGGGCTCCGGTGCCGCCGCCCGGTATCCGGTATCCGGTCCAAGTGGTCAAACAGACTTCATCAAATAGCAAGGTTCGCGTGTTTTCAAATCGTCAACGTTTTAGTGAAGAGTTTTTCTTAAATCTTAAAGAAGCTGTGCGCGGTACCCTCGCGGCCTGTCTGGAACTTTTTCACGAGCAGTGAGGATATTAAAATGGTGTCCTCGCTCTCTATGTTGGATGTTAAGATCGGTGTTACTAGTTGTAGTCTTCTCCGAAGTCCGTTCATGGCGCAGCATGAGAAGGTAGTTAAGCAAGGACTCATCTCTTATTAACACTTACCACTTAAATCCTTTGCTGGTGTTTAGGGACTCTAGGAAATCTTTTGTAAATATGACTGAGGAAATACAAGGCGCCGTCGCAGCTACCTTATCAACAGTGTTGTTAATTCCACTGGATCTTAAATATAGCGGGAGTATTGAATGCAAAACTTGTTGTATTCCCTATGCAATTAATTCGTGGGTGCCTGTAATTAAAATAAAGCAGAGCATTGTAGCCGCAGCCGCACTAGCAGCCGCAGCCGCAGCCGCACCAGCAGCTAATACACTGCAGCGTATTCCGGACACGAACGCTCGCCGCAAATAATATAATTTACTGTGTGCAGTACAGTACACGACCCCTGCAGCACCGTACACCCCCGCCGGCCGCGCGGGGTGTCGCCGTTGTTATATATCTATGTCGATACTCGTAAGTAACGGAATATATGTTGTACATTGTGTGAGGCCGCCTGTTACCTGTTACCTGTTACCTGTTACGCCTGGAGCCACTCCGCCGCTCGCAACAAAACTTTGTTTCGTTTGTATTTCCATCAACTGATGGAACCTATATAGAACAATAAAAACTCCCTTCGGGGGTCAACTAATCTCAGTGACCCTGACGGACCTATCACTTACCATTAGACGAACGTCTTGTAGCTGCATTAAATATAAAAAGCAAGTTGCAGAGTCAAAATGTTATTTTGGTAGACCCTACGACCATCAAATTGACGTCATGTCCGCCCTTCTATAAATAATGTATTGCGCTTAGTAATTCAAAATGAAGCTAAACGGAGCGCCGCGGAGCCGGAGCCGGAAACAAAGTGGAAGGCGCACATCAAACGTACGTATGAAGCGAAAATCGAGTTTACAACTTCCCCCGTTTCTTTTTGATAAAACATTATATATATTGTAAATTAATTCCGGAAAATGCTTTCCGCTACCCCCACGGCACTGCGGCGGTATAATGGCGAACGTACATTTTTAAAAATACGATATCTTACGGATAATGATAAGCGATTATTTGATCGCTCTCCGGATATAACAACGGATACTTTCGTTCCTTAAGTGGTTACAAATAAACCTTTACTGATGAGTACAAACGTAAACTCCTCGATAAGAGTAGCTAACGGGGAATTTAATAAAATGTTCAAGGACCGACGGCCGCTTCCGGTTTATCTGTTGCGCTGCGTTACGTGTCGCTCGGCACGGAGCGGCGCCGGACAGCCGGGACGCCGGGCCTCCGGACAGCCGGACAGCCGCCGCACCGGACCGCCGCACCGCCGGATTGCCGCACCGCCTCACCGCAGCTATAAATTGCCGGCGGGGACAGAGCCAGGGGGCGTAGGTAGAGCTGGTGGCGAGCCCACCATTACTCATCTCTATCTGCTTCCAGTTCACTCTAATTTGTTATCTGGTACGTCTTACTGCATACGCTACGGAGCCCGGCCGGCGGCCCCGGCGGCTCCGGCGGCTGCAGCGGTACCAGCCCTGAACCCGACGCCAGTCCTGTTTAACTACACTTTGTTTCGTAACAGTAATTGACCAGGGAAGCAATGTGCGTACTGCTGGAAACTTAAACAGATAACTCGTATAGAAGTCGATACTTCACAACTTAGTTACTTTCACTTGTGATTTAACTTATTTGATAAATAAACACGAACAACTGTTCCTCGCAGACATCCTCGACGCGGACACAATCATAAATTGAACTGGAGCCGATATTGCTGCAGTTCCTGCACTCGGACGTAATGTGCAAGTCGGTCGAGCTAGGGCGATTTGTTTAAAAGTTTCCGCATCATCCAAATCGGCTGCACGCTGCGAATTGATACCGGCGCAGCCCGCGTGAGCGTTAGCCTGAGCCTCAGCCCCTGCCTCAGCCTCAGCCTCAGCCTCAACCTCAGCCTCCAACCTCCGCCTCGGCCGGAACGCGAGCAGCTGACTACCCTTCTATAATCCTACTCTGGTTAACCTAAGCTAACTTTTAAAGTACTAGGGGACGGAGAGCTGGAGGCACCAGCGAGCTTTTTGAGACTTCCACACCCGTCTGAACAGCTTGGTGTGTAGTTCTCCTGTCTGGGGGACAGTGCGGAGGAGGTCCAACTTGCCACCTCGGCTGCCGATTCGGCGATATACACCGACGGCAGCCGCATCGACGACAAGGTGGGTGCGGCGTTCAGCGTCATGCGGGACGCCGCAGAGGTTGCGAGTAAAAAACTCAAGTTGGGCAACTTCTGCACTGTGTACCAGGCAGAGCTGCTGGCCATTGCGGAAGCGACGGGGTACGCGGCCAGCGGGTCGGCGCAGAAATGCGCCGTACTTAGTGACTCGAGGTCCACCCTTGAAACAGTCGCAAGATCGGACACCCTCCACCCCCTGGCGCTACGTATAAAAGAAAATGTTTTGAAAGCGCGTGAGAAAGGGAAGGAAATTAGATTGTTCTGGGTGAAGGCGCACGTGGGGATGGAGGGGAATGAAAGGGCGGACCAACTGGCCAGGGAAGCGGCCCTGAAGGATAAAAGAAGACCGGTGTACGAGGACTGCCCCGTCTCATTCGTCAAGCGTCAGCTCAGGCTGAGGACGCTTGACGAATGGAACAGGAGGTATGTGGAAGGTACGACGGCTTCAACAACGAGGAAGTTTTTCCCGAACGTCGTGTCGGCTCACCGGACCCTTCGCCGAATCAACCTCGACGCGGTCTTAGTCCAGATGCTCACTGGGCACGGGGGATTCTCTGAGTACCTTCACAGGTTTAAGCTCAAGGAGAGTCCCGCGTGCCTTTGTGATCCATCGGTGGACCAGACCGTAGTGCACATCCTCACTTCCTGTCCCGTTTTTGAAAGGGAAAGGAATGATTGTGAAGTGGAGATGAGCAAAAAGATAGAAGAAGGAGCCATCGCCTCTCTGATGGGTGAAGACGGAAGTCGCGCCATATTCCTGGAATATGGTAGGGGAGTAATTAGAAAAATTATAAAAATAAACGAGTCATTGAGTAGGAATTAAGTTTTGTAAATAAAATATAAATAAGTATTAATATAGAAAAATAATTAAATAAGAAGATGAAAAAGGAAACAAGCAAGAAAGAAGAAGAAAGAAGAGGAACCAGAGCCTGAAGAAATATACACGATGCAAACGAATGATTGTTTCAGGCCCTCCCCCGTCCAGGAATATTCGGAAGAGGCAGTCTCCACTTCAACCACAGAGGATGAGCGAATTGGAATGGAGTAAGAAAGATCAGTATAGGAATGGTAGATAAGTAGAGAAAGATAGATAGGAAGGATGAAAGAGGAGAATGAGGAAATAGAATATAATAGATGTTAAGTGATTGGTAGCTCGCTGGCCTAATGGTTAGAGCGTGCGGCCTTCAATCCGAAGGTCGCGGGTTCGAATCTCGGCATGTACCAATGACTTTAATATTTAAGTTATGTACATTTGTGAATTTTAGTAACAACAGCGAAATACAAATGGGGAAGAAAAAAAAAAAAAAAAAAAGTCCCCAAATATTCCCAAAAAGAGGGTTGATGTCAGGCAGGCGGCCGGTCGTAAAAAGTTTAGCCAAAACTATTTACAACATGTTCGGTAATGAAGAACATGTTGTGCCGACCCTACATAAAGTGGGACCAGGGCAGGAGAAAGAAGAAGATGTTAAGTGATTGGGAATAATTAGACCCTGACCCACAATATGCAGGGGAATGCGCAAAAAATAAAAAAAAATAAAAAAAAAAAAACCTAAGCTAATTTAACCTAACTTATTAGGTATCTTTTAATATTACGGATAGCATAGCTTGTAATTATAAGTTCTAACATGAGAAATCCAATTTCTTATTGCGTCTTAATACCGCCATCTCATTTCCGGTGAAGTGACAGCACGTGAACTTATTTGAATGTGGGTTGTATGTTTTAAGGTGTAAACATGCAACACGGTGCAACAGGCCGTGCAGTAATCCAAAGTTATTTTGTAAATAGAGTCAAAGGAAAATATAAATATCAATAAAGGAATTCCTCGTGGAATATTTGAAGCGAGCGATAATCGCAGTGTAAAGCAATTGCATCCGCAGCTTGCACAGCTGCAGCGCGGCGTGCTGCGAACACACAGGCAACAGCACAGGAGGACGCAGTTCCGGCCCAGCTCCCGCGGCCGGAACTGCGTCCTCCCCACTCGCCGCACTAAGCCGAGATGCTCTCGATTGCGAGGAACGGTACAATTTCTTAATTGGAAATCTTTAATGTAATTCCATTTTGAAGTGGTTTGTGCAGCGCAGACTGTGCTGCGTCTGCTGCACCTGCTGCGTCTGCTGCGTCTGCTGCGCCTGCTGCGTCTGCTGCGCCTGCTGCGTCTGCTGCGTCTGCTGCGCCTGCTGCGTCTGCTGCGCCTGCTGCGTCTGCTGCGCCTGCTGCTTCCAGCTGCTCTTTAATGAACGTCCTGTGTTGTGCTCGTGTATACTCGTACAGGCTACAATTTATACTTCGGCCAATACCTGTATCACGATCACAATTACGATAATTAGAAAAAGTTGCTGCTACTTAAAGATAATGAAAGCTCGATGCGTTTCCTCGCTCTGCAAGTTTACCAACACTCGCAATAAGAGGCCGTGGATCCTGGTCCACGAGCTCAGCATCAGGTGAGCTGTAAGAGTCAATGCGACATTGAAGCCCTTAACACGTTTAGAAATCGCGCCGCTTACTTAGCGGCGTCACGCTAGTAAGCCGTCGCTGAGACGATGCGCCGCGCCGGCGGGCGACGTGGGCCGCGGGCTGCGTTCGCTTTGAAGAGGCTCCTGCTTCCGCCGCCGACCAAAAACATGGAGTGCACTTTGTGAGCTCGCTGGCTGCAGCGCCGCACGAACTTTCATGATGTCGCCATTTTGTTCTTTGTAAGCAAATAAAAATTAATAAGCTTGAAACTTTGTAGCAGCTCTCAATTACAGCGGCGCGGTGCGGCGCGGTGCGGTGCGGTGCGGTGCGGCGCGGTGCGGTGCGGTGCGGCGCGGTGCGGTGCGGCGCGGTGCGGCGCGGTGCGGCGCGGTGCGGTGCGGTGCGGTGCGGTGCGGCGCGGTGCGGCGCGGTGCGGCGCGGTGCGGCGCGGCGCGGTGCGATAAAGTGAACAATACATCTGGCGAGTGCCAAATTTGGAAAGTGTTAAGTGCCTAATAAGATTTTATGTTCACCGCCAACCCGACGCGATGCGACGCGACGCGGCTGGGGATGGTGCGAGTGGAGGTGAGGGGGTGGATCGTAGCGCAATGCATTGGATTCGACCCAAACGTACCAATTACCGCATTACACTTAACCAAGTTGGTCTCACCGAACTACTTGACACGATCTTATGAATGCCGTTCTATCTAAATCATTTCCATACGTTAAGGCTGCTGGTAGCCTGTGTGCCATGAATGAAACGAACCGCGCTTCTCACTCTCGTGTCATTGATCGCTTGCTCTTCGTGCTCTTGTGAACGCACTCATGACATTCGTTCACTTATTAAAAATCAAAGTATACCATCCAGCCGCAAAGGAAATACCTCGATCCTGATGAGAAGGTGCCCGGGTAACTCGGCGGTACACCTGCACGTTACGCTGTACGTACTTTCTGCACAATGTTATCATTCAACGCTCCAGAGAGGTTTGCTAATTAAAACATTGTTTACTTTGTTTTTTTATTTGTTTACAGGCAGATGTAACACAATTGGTGGTATATAGATCATCATCAACATCAGCCGATAGACGTCCATTGCTGGATCTAAGATTCCTACGTCGATTGGTCCTGCGCTGCTCGCATCGACGAGTACTAGGGGCGGTGGTGTGTAGGGATTCATATTGAAGGATTTGGGCCCTTACCCACCATGCCGGCCCAATGCAGGTTGGTGTATCCCGGAGCCTCATTTGTTGATTAGCAGGGTGCACCACGGGCAGATGAGGTTGGCTTGGGTTCGGTGAGTACCCCCCAACAGGTTCTCGTCTTGTTGTGGCGGAGAAGCCGTGGCTGGGTCGCCCACGGTGTAGCAAATAGGAACCTACCCGTCCGACCCGGAGCGGCCGCTCCAGGTTAGAGCTCTGGAGGTCCACCGTGAGCTCAACTCGGGCGCGCCGGTGTGCTGCAAGGGCGGCTTTATGCTGTTCTTTGCAGCCAAGGTGGAGTCGCGAGTCGAGGAGGTAGTAACCTCTTCCGCACCGCTGATGCAACGGCGGTGGGGCCGCGGGGGAAGAGGAGTGTCAGTATTGCGTTACGCCGTTCTCCCTATTCTCCGCGGCCGTATAACGGTCGGCGGCGGGCCCAATATCGGATCCGCCGCAGGAGTCGAGAGAAATTTCTCTCTTGACTCCCATGGCCTCTGGGTGACGGGTTCGGGGGAATCCGCTGCCTGCGCGACTGCAAGAAGCCGAGGAGAAGGCGCGCTGTGTGTTCCGGCGTTCCCTCACAGAAGTGGAAAGGGAGGTTTCTTCCCTCCCTCCCGAGGTGGAGTTGTGTTATGCTGCCACCGCTGCCGGGGTCGCGGATGTGTGAGAGAGCGTTCCTGTGACCCGAACGACGCGACTTAAAGCGATGACAAGGAATATCGTGGGGGTTTTAGTCGGTGCAAGTCGGACATAACCTGTCCTTGCCCCCGCGAGGACGGGTTCCGTGAGTAGTTGTGCGGGACCGCTTCCACCCCTTGGCGTGTAAATGCGCGATATAAATCAATCAAGCTGTATTCATTTAAAACTCGGGTCATTTCCCTTCCAACCCTTCACCATCACTGTTTGTTTACTTCAATAGATAAAAAAAATGTAAACATTGGATTTAAAGTTTTGTTTAACGCAGACAATGAAATTGATGAAATGTTCACACAACTTCAACGCGGGCTGCTGGCCACGTATACTGAAGGATCATTTAAAGATTTATCTCCGATGTACTATCAACAATTTGATTAAAGATATTTAAGCTAATAGATATTTACGGAAACCCCGGGATCGATTTACGATCTCCGCACAATTCAAATAGCAGTTAGAGTAGTTACGATTTGTAAAACAGCCACTAAAGGCACCTGCCGCTAATGGCCCTGCCGGAGTCAGCTCCGCGGGGCCCGTCGCCCCTAACGACTCCAAGTTCCACGGGCGGCCCTCCAGCCCCAGCTCCTAATTGATACAGCCCGCGGCGGACCTCATAGTGTCCTATTACCCGATGCAGCAAACTCTTACAAAACGGAAACTCCTCTATTCAGTTCCTGTTTGATTGTAACTAAGTTTAGTTTCTTCAAGTCTTGTTTCTTCATTTTGAAGGTTTTTTCTCTTGATTTTCTTCCAATAGATTTTGTTGTCCATGAGGGGTGTTATAAAATTAAATAATGTACCTTTATGCTATGAAGTACCTTATTTGGTACTGTGTAATATTCTAACACCAGCCGCTGTGCTCACGTGTGTTCAAGTGTCAAGTGTCAAGTTTCAATTGCAGTGCAAGTGGCTGCACGCGACCATCATTCGTCTTTGCGGTAAAGTGTATAATGATTCAGATTTCCATTTATCAATCAGCGTTGCAATAATGCTTCAAGGGGTTAGTTTAATAGATTTCGCAAGAAACTTGGTCCGGATGCTGGTATTAGTGTCCGGGAGGGAGCTGAACGTTTGCCAAGCGATTTGTCACAGCGAAAGTTCGGGGCAATTTGTCCTTACAACAGACAAATTTAATCGCGCCCGCCCGCCGACGGCCCCCACTACAAAAACTGCACAAAAACGTAATAAATCACGGCTCCGGGCCGCGTCATCATCGGCTTTCAATGGAATTACGGTTTCATCGTTACGGCGGCGGAAATAACGGAAACACGCTCCTAAATGATATTGTCACTGGCCCGGCAAACCGCCACCGGCCACCACCCTCACCCCAAGCATTAACAATTTTCTTTTCATTGAAAAACTTTATTCGGACGGTTAATTAATAAGTTGTACATATACGATTAATTACCCGCAATGTATCAGCCGCAACTATTAAGTTGGTTAGGTTAGTTGCAACTTGGAGTGTTTGTTGCAAGGCGACTTTGTTCCCATCGAGCCTGTTTACACCTAAACCTCCTTCCGGCTATTGCATTGGAAACTTTGCACGCAATTAATAAATAAACAAGTCCGCAAGTGTAACATAAACCTGCTGCTTCCGCGTCAGTTTCGCCTTAACATCGGACAAGTCCGTGCCGACAGCCGGACACAGCCCACTCAGTGCCCGCCCAATTGCATTTGACAATATTTGATTTCGTTCTCCTCAGCACTGCACCGAGATCTTTTGTGTTCACGCGACTTCGTCTACTATTACATCTCTTTCAGTGTGAAACTTTACAGTTTTTGTTAATTAAATTAATGTTAATATTGTACAGAATGAATCTTCAGTTTGTTGTCATGGCCGGAAGCAGCTCTTGCGTGTCGGGGCCCGACTCGGTCCTCGCCGCCGCTAGCCTCGCCGGCGCTGTAACCCAGTAATGTTTACTATTCTTCGGTATCTGGAGAACGTTGTCATTACTGATACTACCACAGTAAGAAGATGTATTGCAGTGTACTGGCAAGAGGCAGTGCCACACAGACAGCGCTAGCGTTCTTTTGTGGTACCATTTGTTATTAATCAAGACAAATGCCGTTATCTTCTGCTTTGGAAATATCCCGACCAGACTCTGTGTTACGGGCAAGGTTTCCCTGCCATCAGGTGAACTCCCAGCTCCTTTCCTATTTTAACGGAGTAAAAAATCTTTGCAGTTGTGGTATATCATGTTGTATATAACTACTGTGTGACATGCCGTTATTGAGCACATACTAAAACATATCCCGGAACTTAACGGAAACAGTGCAAACAATACACTAGAACAGGAACTAGTTGCTCTGCGTGGGAATGGGCATGCACCTTCGTGTCTCCCGTATCAGCATTACTGTTACCAGTCAAAACTTTACAATTTAAAAAAATTATCTAGGGTTCAAATTAATTTCTCCATACCCCCGTAGTGTTTTTGCTTAATTTAAGGTAAACCCTTTGGAGGTCCGGAATCGTCGGATCGCTACAGGCGTTCTGCAGCTTATAAATCTTCACCGGTGACGAGGGTCGGGTGGGCGAGTTAATGTAATAGCATTAAAACAGCTTTGTCCCCACAAAATAATGGCCTACGGTTAATTTCACGAACGTTTAGGGTTTTTAGTCTCTCAATACGTTGTGAAGAAGGCGTTTCTAAATATATAGTAAAATAAAAAGCTCGAAAGTCGAGCAGCGCGCTCGTAGCGAGCGATCTAATAAAGCTCAATCTTTATTAGGCAAAGTTCTGCCGCAAACATGGTGCGCGAACGTTATGAGCACCGGGCAGGAAAGGGTAACTTGGCCAATGTGATTACGAGCTCAATAAGAAGTCTCTGTTCACCACACTCTGTGCAGGGCATTTGTATTTCCGAATATTAAGAAATATAATATACACAAACTATGCGGAAACAGAGTCCGTACGCTCGGCGGCGGTTCATCAGTTAACGGGGCGGTTCCGGCGAGGCGGCCGAGGGGATGGTGCACGTAAACAAACCCTCAAGTTGAAAAATCTTCGACGATCCCACGCAGAGCGCGCGCGCTAAGTATTCAAATGAAAGGTAATTAAAGTTTGTCCCGGAAACGACTTGATGCGGTTTCCGGCTTTGAAAACTTTAGGTCTTGAATTTTCTCTTCAATCATCGCGATTTCTTTTTTATGTCCATTTGTTTATTGCAGCACTATTATAAATCCAACTTTCCGCGCTAACTATGCATTCAAATAATGCACCGGACGCCGCTATCTGTTGTTGTTGTTGTTGTTGTTGTTGTCAACAAACCGAATTAACAAATAGGATGATCAGCTGACGGTTTGTGACAGCTGCCCAACTCTTCTCATTGCGCAAACATACACACGACGGGCGGCGGAACACGTTTCCAACTCATTGGAGCCCTTGTGGCCCTCCATCACAAACCAACCCTACGCCCGAGCACGCGGCACCACGTCGTCCGCGTGGGGAAGGAATGGTGAATTTATTTAATATTAAATTTATTATTTATGATGTAATGGAAATAATTGCGCCACTAAAGACACACACACACACACACACACACACACACACACACACACACACACACACCGCGACATCTTCGGTATCATCAGACCATTGTACGACAACTAAATTATAGTAATAGTACTATTATATGTACAGGTACACCGCGCACCGCAAGTTTAACCCCGAGTCCTGTCTGACGTTCAGTAATCACCCCGCCTGCCTCCGGCCAGGGTATCGGACCGGTGCTCCTGTTACCCGTTCTATTTCATTTTTTATTACAATTCGATTGTCTTAGCTTACCTTGTTATGCCCTGCAGCTTCAGAAGGCATTCGGGAACCACATAAAATATTTGTTCACTGCACTTTCACGCGAACTGACACCCCTCTCTACCACCTCGCTGATGTTATCTATTCTTTACTTCTCCCCGTATTCAACAATGAATCTTTTATCGTTGTGGTACCTCAGCAGCAGCAGCGCTGCCCTAAGTGCGAGCGTCTCGATTCTCCCTCATTAGCATCAACATATTTCAGGAGCTAATGGATCCCACCCCCGGTCCGTTGTTCCACTTTAATACAATTCATCTGTTCTGATTATGAATCAATGATTATGAAGTTTCCTCGTTAAATAAGTATATAATATCTGTCAAGTATTTTATAATCTGCAGGCGGTAGGAACTGATGATGACGGGTGTTTAAAGTTTCTCTCAAAATTTGTGTACAATGTGTATACATATGTATACACTCGGAGACCTTATTTCTGTCGTGAGGCCTATGTTTACAAAGATTACCACCATTCCAGTAGTTGGACTCGACCAGCATAGGGAGTGGACGGCACCGCGCTGCGAACACATCGGTAGAAGGGCACTGCGGAAGCGGGTGCGTCCACGGCGGGGTGAGCGGGTCCGTACAGTTCGTTTAAGTGATTGGTGACGGGGCGCGGCCCCACCTGCAGCAGCGCGCGCGCTCAAGTTATCAGTGAATTCACGTATAATCATTGAAAATCTTAAAACACTTTTACCGACTTTCAGCTTAAATGGAAGCTGTGCGGCAAGTGACTGGTGCAGTGTACAGATCCGAACGTCGTGGCCGCATTCTCGCTGTGTCCGCTGTATTTGTATAAGCGGCGCAGGGTGCAGCCGCTAATTGAGCTCGTGCCGCACGGTGCGCTTTCCATATTCAAAAACTTCGCACACAACTTCACGGCGAGCCAATTGAGTCGTCGGCCGCTCACGCTGATTGCTTTTTTAAAACAGTAAAAAAACCTCTCGATATTTACAGATGCACCACCCTCAGCCAGGCCACACTGTGCGTACCTTGCTCTCTCTACAGATGAATGCGCTTTAATGTTATAAACGACGTGGCCCGGCCGTCAAATGAATAAATCGCGTGCTTCATTCAAACAGTACCCACGTATTTCTGAAGGTCACTTTACAATGGTAAAAGAAAGTTAAATATTAACAGTTACAGTTAACTTGGCTGTCGTAGGAATCTAAGTGATTCCGATTCGATTGCTTAGACTCGAGTGGCAGGTGAGAGGACGATGACGGTATAACAATGAACGTCTGTCCGGAGCGGCGTCGCGACGGTACGCTGGTGGTGATGGATACACGCCGCACATCTGCTAATGTATGCAGCCACCCCCTCCGCGCCAGCTCGTTAAACTGAGTCGCAGTTGTTAAGCGTCTGAGTCTGACAAAGATCTGAGCGTATCGTTTTGCTTAAGTTATGTTAAGCAGCGCGCCGGAGTTGGATATTCGTTTGCGTTCGTCAATTGTACTCATGCACTCGCACATACATCCTCAAATTACACTTCAAGTTTGAGGAGTAAGTGATTGAGGACAGGTTTTAAATTGAAGAAGTTGGTGATGAACGAGTTTAAATGGAGTGAAGTTTTCTTAACATCACCGATATTGATTTTACTCGGCGGCGACGTCGGCGTGTAGAATATTCTGCGATGATTACTGTGCGTTAGTAACTTTATGGTAATTAGAAAGGTAACGGATTGCTGCAACTTTAAGTATTTCCGGTAACACTAAATCGTGACAGATATTTATATTCCGAGCACAACATACATCAAATGTTCTGCTCAGAATTGGTTATTTAAAAGATTTACAGGCGGGGGTAGGATGTACCGCGACGTTACATTATTAGCGGAGGGTGGGCCTCGTTGTACAAATTTATGAGTTCACTTTCATGTCAAGGGGCACATCCCTCCGCTACCCCTGCGACAGCGCCGTCGCCTTATACGGATATTCATTTTTACAAAGTGATGGAGCAAAGTAGATACACGTAAACAATTCGTTTCTAAACGTGAACTCGAACCCCAATGGGTTCGAGTTCAGAACGTTGGCAGACCAACGCGTCTGGTGGTGCACCATCAGAGGACATTCATCGGAGTGGTCATGCTCGACGTCGATACCGTCGTAGGCCTGCGGTGGAATGCGGCGGACTGCGGCGGACTGCGGATGCAACAACGCGAATGTTTAGGCAATGTATGTATGGTACAACGCACCGCATTGTATATACGCAATGTATGTATGGTACAACGCACCGCATTGTATATACGCAATGTATGTATGGTACAACGCACCGCATTGTATATACGCAATGTATGTATGGTACAACGCACCGCATTGTATATACGCAATGTATGTATGGTACAACGCACCGCACCGCATTGTATATACGCAATGTATGTATGGTACAACGCACCGCATTGTATATACGCAATGTATAAGAATTGGCACAACGCACCGCATTGTATATACGCAATGTATGTATGGTACAACGCACCGCATTGTATATACGAGTACAACATTTATGTCATGAAGTTGAAAAAAATCGTTTTAGTTAGCTTTTAGTACTTTTATTTAAAAGTAATGGAACAATTGTATTGTTTGGTTAATGTACTAACAGCCGGCGTGCGGCGTGGGGCGTGCGGCGTGTGGTGTGTGATGTGCGGCGTGTGGTGTGCGGCGTGCGGAGTGCAGCATGTGGCGTGTGGCGTGTGGGGTGCGGCGTGCGGCGTGCGGAGTGCGGCGTGCGAAGTGCGGAGTGCTGCGTGCGGGATTCGGCGTGCGTAGTGCATAGTGCTGCGTGCGGAGTGCGGCATGCGAAGTGCGGCGTGCGAAGTGGGGTGGGTGGCGTGCGGAGTGCGGCGTGCAAAGTGGGGCGTGCGAAGTGCGGCATGCGTCGTACGGCGTGTGGTGTGCGGCGTGCGGAGTGCGGCGTGCGGAGTGCGGCATGCGGAGTGCGGCGTGCGAAGTGGGGTGGGTGGCGTGCGGCGTGCGAAGTGGTGCGTTCGGAGTACGTAGTGCGGCGTGCGGCATTCGGCGCGCTGCTCCTGCCGGCTCCCCTCACTGCGTGCACCGAGCCACTTGCCCTCGCGGAGTCAGCTCACCGCCTTCGCAACAACACAGCACTATGTAACTTGTCTTCCTTGTCATACTTACGTAGACTTGGAGCTGGTGCTTTCACTCGGAAGCTGGAACTATGCAGTGTAAAGGTTTACATAAATCACGGCAACGCTTAATTCGTTAACAATTTGTTCGCGAACAATATTATAATTTCGCTGCGACCGCCCGTCCGGGCCTCGTGCCCGCCTCGTGTCGGTCTCGTGCCGGCCTCGTGCCGACCTCGGCTCGTTAATTGCTATGGATGAAACGAACCGGGCCGCTGTATCGCGGCGTGCTACCGCTGTATCCATCTGGATAAATATTTGAGTATTTTAATAAAAAACTTGTGCAAATCCAGCTCGCCTCCGGCGACGCGGCGCTGATTACCTTCAGACAGGAACTGATTAAGACTGATCATTACTTGTGTAATATCATCACAATAACGACCACAGTGCACTGCGCGACAGAATCCGTTCTGTTAGGAATCTCATTCATTGTCGTATTTTGAAACTTTTTATAAGTATGTTTAAAAGAAATGTAGCTGAAGGAGGGAGCGGTGCACCTGCCGGTGGACAGCCAGCGGCGGCCGGTGCGGGCGCCGCGCGGCTCCCACTCACCGAACAATATAATTATTTAATATTTCATTTGGTGAATGACCAATGTTGCGATCTATCGGTTTTTTATTAAATCTTCTAGTTCAAGTTCAAGTTCACAGCGTCACTTCCCCGAAACAGGAAAGCGGGGGAGCGACAGCGGCGCAACATCCAGTCCTCGCTGCATCGGTACGCCCGCCCGCGGCCGCCATGCTGCAGAAGTTCCGGCTAACGTTTTCCAATTATAATGAGCTGAATGCAGCAGCAGACGCCTGACAGCTTGATGGATTAATTAAAAGCAATGGCCCCCTCCGCTCGCGAACTCGCCGCGGTGTGCTGTTGTCAACATAAATCGTTATGTTGTTTGTTTTGTCGCCTTGTAATTGAAATGTGAAAAGGAATTATTTGTATAACTTCCGGTGTCGGCTCCACAGACAGTTTTTCATCAATGTTCAAAAAATAAGTGTTGTGACTTGGTCCGCGTGGTAACCTCATCAACAAACAACTACAATAGTTTTCGTATCGAAAGTGGAAAGTTTCCAACTTACTTTCAATATGCAAATGCTCATCAAACGAACTCTTCGCAGTGCCGGGGTGCGCGGGGGTGCGCGGGGTTGCGCGGGTGCGGTGGACAGATCCGATGCAGTATGCACGAGGCTCCCCGCGCGCCGAACTATCGCCATTGTGCCGATCTTTACATGCAAGTGCCTCCGAGTGCACGGCGATGCAGGCGCGCACCACGGCCACTGCGCAGGTAACGACTAACGCTTGCAGACCACATCCTCAGGGGATATCCAATTATTATATACATGTTATGTTATGGCGAAACACTGAAATTAAATTTTATTCGTACATATAAACGTATTAACTAATCTGTACTGCCACATTCGGTCCGGTTCCGCGTGCGCTGGGCGGCTGCCGCGCGGGCGTCGGCAGTGCAGCGTTTGTTTGTAAGGGCTCTGCAGGGGTAGCCAGCGGTGTGAACATGAATAATGCATACGTGGGACCGGCTCGCGGACCGCTGTCCGACGGTAGCGCGGGGGCGGCGCGGGGCGGCGCGGGGCGGCGCGGGGACGACGCTAGGGCGGCGCGGGAGCGGCGGCTCCTGTCGCAGCAGCTGTCGGCGTAGATTTACATACGGCGGACAAGTTGTGACAAACTTTGTTCGGATAGGGACGCCGGAGTACATTTTTGCGCAGATAACTTGCCAAGTTATCCTTCAGCTCGGGGTGTTACAATATTATTTTTGTTTCCTGCGCCCTGAGTAACTTTGCTCTATAGATTTGCATTTAGTTTGCCACCGCGCAGCTGCCGGCGCAGTCCATTGTACAAGTTACTTGTCAAAGTGCAATGAAAAAATCATAATTATTTTTATACGTAAACTTTTACTTAACGAATGGGTCTGCCTTTGGTATTATTGTCATCCAAACTCGAAACAACTTGTATCGCACTTTGGACACTATATGCAATTACCTGCAACCGCCCCGGCACGCGCAGCCCCGTACGGACTGTTGACATAGTACACAGGAGCATGATCTCCTCGGCTGCTCGTGCTGCACCGCGTGCTGCACCGCGTGCTGGCCGCGAGGACGCGCTGTACGCTTTGTCCACATACATTGCAAACACAGATGTACGTATAGGTCGCAATCGTTTTGTATACAGGTCTTGGGATAGCTAAGCATTAAAGTGTAAACGCTAACATCCAGGTATTACATCATTTGCATCATTAGTACGGTGACCGCAGGCGGTTAATCGCTGCATGCGACACGGAGCTCCCGGTGAGTTGATACCTAATCAATCAATTCACCGGTTATTGCGTGTCAGCGTGCCGCTGGTGCCGCGAACGCTACAATGAGCAGTCGGGCCCGCCACGTGTGCCCAGGGAGCTGATACAAGTGGATCACAGATCGATTGTTAACTGGTTGAAACGCAACCGATAACCCATTGAAAGTAAAGCAGAAGACATGAATATTTATGTCATGAAATTAATGTAAAATATAGGAAACTTAGCTGAATTTAAGATTTAAATATATAACAGATTACAATCATCTCGCAAGGGTGGACGGATGCGGCGCCCACATGTCGCTGCACGCGTGTCACAGGGATGCTTCAGTTTTGGGAGGCGCCGCAGATGGTGAGAATATTAGGCTTATGAGAAATCCATCATCAGAGACCTTATTCTTATTATTAGCCCAAGGTTCTCAGCAGGTACCTCTGAATCCCAAACAACACGAACTCGTTGCAACTGGTAGAAACTGTTTATTACCGGGTGGGCAGGGCGCACCTCGCCGCCTGACTTCTACCTATATTTGTTTGCGGCTTTACTTGCAATGTGCTCACAAACTTGTTTGTTATTTTTTTTATACGAGGAAGCAAGCAGACGAGCGAGGTGTTCATCTGATGGTAAATGGTACGTTATAAAATTGCTCTCGTCGCCATAAGATCTTGGCGCTCGTTACCCCAGTAATTACTCTAGCTCCGACGCTCTTGTGCACTACGGTCTGTCGGTTGGAAGAATCGCTGCGGAGTTACCTACCTAGACCGTCTCCGGCAACGGAGACCTATCAGCACTAAACACAACATGTTCAGCGCCGTGTGCATCCGCAAATTTTGTAAACATATTATATTTGAAAGCAAAAATATAAATAAACCTGATATGGGAACAAACGAGAATGTTTAATAATGAAATAACCGGTACCACCGCCGCGATATGATACGTTAAGCTTTTGCGGATCTACCTTTAAATAACCAATTATACATATATATGTATATATAATGCGAATATGTCTCACGAATATCTTGTTTTTTACTTTTAACTTAAGCAATTACGTGCTTTTGCTTGGTGCGCCGTGCGTCGTGCGCCGTGCGCTGTGCACCGGCCTGCACGCGCGCTGCGCGGCGGATTGCTGTGCTGATTATCCTATTGCTCGTGGAGCCGCGGCTTTGTCATACATTTGTCTCATTGGTTAGTGAAGCTGCGTGTCACGCGGAGTTGTGCTTGGCCTCTCCCCGGCGATGTGTCCACTTGTTGATCCACTCACGTCACTTGATATATAAAACATGGTGCACACCGCGTGTGTGTGCGTGCTTTCTTTTGCTCACACAGAGTGCACTCAATTGTGTGTATTTCTTTTTAAATGTGAGGGTAGAAGGCGGATCTGTGTGGCGTGTGTTGTTTTAGTGCGTTCGGTCCTGTAACCGGGGTGTGGCGCCACAATATCCCGCTTCCATATTCACTTACCACCCGATAAACGTAATACTAATATAAATAGCAGTGGTCCATAATAAACAAACTCGGCGCCGCTGTATGTTCGTACCAGTCGCATAGCGGTCTCTTGTAATCCCTTCATTGACTCCTCCTCCTCCGTCGGTATCGGTGGGGACAGGTGCCCGGGCAGTTCCAATAAAGTATTTCCAGTCGATAAAAGTGAATGGAGCGATCGCCGTTCATTGAAAAAGCGTTGCGATTGAAACAATAAAATAGAGCGCGGAAGCGGTCGCGCTTCCGGCGGTTAATTATTCCGGTTTCAATCTGAGCCGGGACAAAATAAAAACAACATGGGGATGTGAGAGACAATTCATCTGAACGCTCTTGTGTTCATCACACATTTTCTTCAACACTATTAGTTGGTTGAAGTTTCGCTAATCATTCCAAGTCCCGACGGAGGCGGAAGGCCGCCTGACGCGCCGCCCGCGGCCTCCCCCCTTGTTTCAACAAATACTATTGTGAAAATATTTTGCCAAGCGCTGGAGCTGGCGAAACTAAATATGGCAAAGAGCCGTGCTATACAAGGTTCCAAGACATTGAGCGTGATGTGGTGCTGAGTAAAATCTTTACAAGCATCACATTGTTAGGGGTGGTTACAGTATCACATTTAGGTCGGTGGAGGTGGTGGTCGTGTCGCCCGGGGCTGATTACTTCATTTGAACCGAACCGAACAGTTTACTCGTCAGCCACACGCACGTAGCTCGTCTTTATAAAGATATCGTGAAGTTTACGAGGGTACAGGATAACATATTCTCTAACTCGTTCGAATAAAGAGGGATAACATCGGACACAATCGGGCGATTTGCAGCATCTGCTCCACCCTCATCCTGCGAATTTATTGCCCGGCCGCGTCCTGCGAGGCGGCGCGCTGCGGCCGATCAATCGCCGGCCGCCGCTTCCGCTTTCGGCGGATACCAACAAGGTATCGCACACAACAAACACAAAGAGCTCCGATACAACTGAATACATGCTAATCAGCGTTCTGGTAAAACGTTTCTCATCATATATATATATATATATATAACATATATATATATATATATATATATTAGAACAGTCTTGTAGAGGAGAACATGGCGGTAGATCTCTGTTGCCGGAGACTCTAAGTAGATACCACTCCAACGTCTATTGCAGCCGACAAACAGTACTGTGCAAAGATTACTGTGTTCCGGATTGAAGGGTGCTGTACCTTGTGAAATTACTGGCGTAATAAGGTTCAATATCTTGTTTGAAGGCGACGATCCCAATGTAGTGCAATGTATATCATTCTAACTAGCGCCACGTTGGGGATGGAGGGAAATGAAAAGGCGGACCAACTGGCCAAGGAAGCGGCCCTGAAGGATAAAAGAAGACCGGTGTACGAGGATTGCCCCGTTTCATTCGTCAAGCGTCAGCTCAGGCTGAAGACGCTTGACGAATGGAACAGGAGGTATGTGGAAGGTACAACGGCTTCAACAACGAGGATTTTCTTCCCAGACGTCGTGTCAGCCTACCGGGCCCTTCGCCGACTGGAGCTCGACACGGTCTTGGTCCAGATATTCACTGGGCACGGGGATTCTCCGAGTACCTTCACAGGTTCAAGCTCAAGGAGAGTCCCGCGTGCCTCTGTGACCCATCGGTGGACCAGACCGTGGTGCACATCCTGACTTCCTGTCCCGTATTTGGAAGAGATAGGAACGCATGCGAAGTGGAGATTGGAAAGAAGATAGAAGCTGGAGTCATCGCCGCTCTGATGAGTGAAGACTGAAGTCGCGCCATATTTCTGGAGTTCAGCAAGAAAGTAGTCAATAAAATAATTAAGAAAAATGGGAAAATAGTATAGAAAATTAGATTTAAATGTAAAATTTAATTAAATGTAAATAAATAAACAAATAAAATAAGGAATAAGGAAATAAAACAAAAATGTAAATAAATAAATGTTATGTAAGCAGCAAAGAAGAAAGAAGAAGACTGATTCTATGCTACAGAAGATGCTTATTTTCAGGCCCTCCCTCAAAGAAGGAATTGGAATGGAGTATGCAAGATAAGTATTGGTACGAAAGATAAGTAGGGAAAGATAGATAAGAAAGGATGGCAGAAGAGTGTGTAGAATGATAAATGAATTAAATTAAGACAGATGTGAAGTGATGGCAAATATAGACCCTGACCCAAAACACGCAGGGGTGAACGCTTTAAAAAAAAAAAAAAAAACTAGCGCCACGTTCTCATAGGTAGACGTATCACTTACCACCAGTTGAGCGTCACGCGCGTCCCGTCGCTACGTAAAATAAAAAAAGATTAGGCCTCGAGGTGGTGCGTACAGGTGCGTCTGTACGTTAGTGAAAGGTGGGGAGTGGCAACTCCACTCTGAGGCGAGATCCTATAATCGATCAATGCCGTTGGGACCGCGGAAGTATACGCAAGCGTTCCCGTAGTTCCGACCAAGGGTCTTGAGAAGGTTACCGTGAGGTTTTAGCTGGTAAGAGTCCGGCAAGACTCTTCTGCTGACCCAGCGACAGAAGAGTATCCGATGTAGGATTTCCCCACGAGAGAAAAAAAAGGCTGTGTGGGGGTGCGGCGGCGGGTAAATAGAGACGGGCGAGTGGGGTGGGGACGGCGTTCAAATGTATTGCTGTAGTCAGCTGGATGCAGGCGGGAGCACCTCACCCCGCGCGGGTGCAGCACACGCCTTCTCCAGGTAGTTCTGCAGACATTAATCAGTACAGACTTGTTGCGTGAAGTACCGTCCCGGTGCTATTCCCGGAACAGGAGATACCAGAAACGGAAGCGATTACACCGTTCTAAGCCGAACGCTACCGGAATAATTACTTACTTGGCATGTACGTAAGTTAAAATGTTTATGAAAGTTAATATAAAATTAAGTTATATGGGGTTATGAAATTTAAAAAATAAATAGCCCCTAACCATCTAAAAATTATTCCACGTCGAATGCTCGGGTTTCCATGTCCATACGTTCACTAGTTTTCACGTAACTGACGAACAAACAAAACCCTATCCGGTTATATATGTAGAAGATATAGATAGAAAGATATACTTTGCTGTATAAGGAAGCTTTGAGTAGATGATTATTGAACGGTCTCGTGTCGCGAATACTGAGAGCGCGTCGCAATCGGATGAGAATGTGCCATTTTTGTGTAAAAATGAAAGTTTTCCTAACGCAACGCCAGTGAGATGCGCCAGGACGTCGCCCGGATACCGCACGGAGCCGCCGCCTGCTCACGCACCGATCTGTATCAACCAACTGTCAATGAGTAGCACGAGGGATGGGGCGCCGCGCTCGCGAGAGGGGTGCACCGCGGTGACCGCAATGCGCCGGCGCACGGGCCGCCGCCAGCTCCCACTGAGGTAATTATTACAACTGTGTTGCTCACAAATCTCAACACAATGAAAAGTTTTATGAAACTCAATTAATACACTTTAAGTTTTATTTAAAATAGAAAGTTAAACAACGACCCTCTATGGTTTCACCCTCCCCTCCCCGGCCTACTCCTCCCCCTACTCTTGTTTCAACAAATAACATTTTTACGCCTCATCACCTCTAATGTCGAGTCCATTGTATGGTGATGGATGGCGTTACTATTCTTACTAAAATGATACAGTGCGTTGCTAATAATTAATTCCTATTGCATCAGGTAAAGCAGTTCTCTGGTAAACCATAAGCTGGTGTGTGAACGAACACATACACACGCACGCACGCACGCACGCACGCACGCACGCACGCACATACGCACGCGCGGATGGCTGATTCTCGATCTGAACTTCGCGGCGACACCGCAATTAATCAGCAGGGGCGGCACGGCCGACACGGGCGGCACGGGCGGCGCACCACTTCCTATTTTTTTTGGACTCGTGAAGAGCAGTTTTTTTGAACTATTGTTGCGAGGGTTAACAAACGTTTTCATATCGGTATATCTTTTCATCCGAACAAATCATAACCACCGCGTAACAACAATGTAATAGCTACATAAAGTTACAACTTAGCGAGGCCCGCTGGGGCTGGAAGCGCCCCACGAAATACATCTAACAAGTCCTCAAAGAAAATGTTACGCGGAAAACTTAAAGAGGAAACTATTTATAATGGTAGCATCAATTAAACAACTTGCAGAGACGTACAAGATGAAGGGGGACTTGTACACACACACACACATACACGCACACACTATTTTAATTAAAATAACATTTTCAACTAGTGACGCGCCATGCTGCTACACGTCAGCCCGCACCCGGCCCCGTCACTGCGTCACACGAATCTAAGTGAAACTATGGCAGACGTCTTTCCCTGTTCCCGGATACTGCCGGAGTAAGTAGGACCAACAGCAGTGTGCAAACATTGCCGTGTTCCGATTTGAAAGGCGTTGTTGCTATTGAAATTACTGCGGTAACAAGATAACATTACGACGTAGATACAGAAACAAACACAATAGCTTTTAACAAATAAACAAAATACACAAAATAATTTTAGCGCTGCTCGTATCAACAGCGCTCGTAACGAGCTGCGTGGCAAGTACCGACCCTTCACTTGCCCACGCTGCAGTAACTTAATTTAATTCTACGAATAGACAAAATAAGTACATAGATCATCGTCAGCTGATGAACGTCTTCCGGTGGGTATGGGGTACATAAACGTACCCCAAACACCCCCTAGCTGGACTTTACATTGTTTGTTGGTGTAACCATCTGCCAAGTTTAAGTGTCGCGTTTCTACGCGCGTTCGTAACGTCACAGTTAATTGTTATGTATTCGATAAGAAGGTGCGAGTGCGATGGACGTGGTGCATTGCACCTTCAGCGGCAGCAGCGAGGGCTGCGGCGGTGCCTAGCTAGGCGGGCGCGTGGAGACTCCGGCGAGGCTCCGGCACCGGAGACCTACCGGCAGCGACCACACAATAAAGTACAAACAGTACGCTGCACGTTTTACAGTTAGGGCCATGAGATATCTATGTATAATATAATAAATATCTAGATATAAAGTGTGCAGCGCTGCGTACTGTGCCGCCAGAATGAGTTTCCTCACGAGGATACGTCAGGTCTGCCGTAAGGAATTCGTATGAAAGTTTCAGCACGTTCTTACCGAGCGGAATTGTACATCGACAGCGCTCTGCCGAGTTCCCGGCTTAGATTGGCCAACCCTCGTCCGCGTACCTGACACATGCCCAATAAGGGTGCCGGCGCGCCGCCCGGGGAACTTTTGGTTGTGTGAAATTGGAAGACTATTTGCCTTCTGGGTTTTATGGCAAATTGGGACAATTCGAAACGACTGCTTCCTCTCGGATATCGCCGGTCGGTTAGACCGTCCGGCAGTGCGTCGGCTGGTACGCGCGGCGCGTGTACATTTGCATTTGCGAGGGTAGAAGTCACTTGTTTTATTACTGCTTCACGAAAACAACCCGCGGGTAGAAGGGGAAGTTCACCTGAGGCTGACTTAAATTGCTCTCGACGTCGATTGGATATTTATTAGCTAGATAATTTCATTGCATGATGCCTAAGTATATGACCACAACCTGATCTTAACAATAAAGGTGAATATGTTTTGCGTTAAAGCTCGCCAAAGTGCACCCCACCACCCTTACAGTGTAACTTAACCGACGAGGCAACAAACTAAAACGACGACTAACAGTAATTCGTGTGTGGTGTCTGCTTGAACTGTATTAACCGCCGATATAACACTCTTTATTTCTCTCTCTCTCTCTATCCTCAGGGTCGTTCCCTCGTGTATAAACATAATAAAACAAAAAGACAGCGACGGGAAGTAACGACCATCAGGCGGGGACGCGTCAGACGAGTGGTGTGGGCCGCTGCGCCGGCGCACCCTCCGCAATACGTTTATATATAAAATTCTTTCATAAATTGTCGTAATCATTTCACAAATTGAATGGACAAAGGACAGCTCCACTCAGATTCCTGCAGTTTCCCACGAGTACGCTCACTCTGCGCTGTAACAGAGTACTTACCGAGTCTGTGCGTCAGTCTTAGACGTTAAGTGTCCTCCCCCGCGGATGGGAGAGAGGGTAATGTCCGATTCCGTAATTGCAGATTTCCGCTGAATCATTTCCAAACCAATACTGTGCAAACATCACTGTGTTCCGGTTTGAAAGGCGTTGTTGCCAGTGTAATTACTGGAGAAACGAGATTCAACGTCTTACGTCTCAGGCGACGAGCGCTATGTGGTGCAATGTATATCATCCTAAGTAACGCCACGTTGTTGTGGGCGCGCGTGTCACTGTCTATCAAGTGAACGTCCAGCTCGTATCGTCGTTTAAATGAAAATAAAAAAAAAGTTTTTAATATTTGTGAAATAGTATTCTCCTAGCGAATTCCCGTGGCCCAACCCTCAGAATTATGGTGGACGGGCCGCGGGGCGCTGCGCCCCGGCACCGGAGCACCAGCCGACCTGATGCGGATTAGTCTACCCCGCAGTCGCCGGGGAATGCCAAATGTTGATTGAATTACTGCCGCTCTCTTTAACAATTGTAAAATGAAAACTATTGGAACATTCTAGACGTAGCCAAAAAACTTTTATAAAAGTTCAAGAGTATTGGCGACAGCAGTAAGCGAGCTGGTAATCTGTTCTGTCTGGCCCGTCTCCTAACCAGATTTTCTTTAACTGCAGTCTTTCTTTACAATTTAAAAATATATTAAAACCGTTTTATGTTTGTATGTTAGAAGGTCATAGACAACTACGAAATAATATGTAAAGATCTAAAATTATCGAGCAGCGGGCTGAGGCTGCAACCCTGGCGCACCGCGCAACGTCGCTCTGGTGTCCTCGGATGCGCACACTGCCGCGCGCCGCTCGGCTCGCTGTAAGTCGTTGTGTATTGCAGAGGGCATGGGGAGCCGCCGCCGGTATAATTAGCAGCTATCCCAGTAGCCTTTGGAATAAATTTAAAAACAAAAGCGAGGAATCTTTTCCTTTGTCCTGGAAGTGGAATAAAAAAGTACAAAACACTTTATCCGTTTACATTATTCAGTTAAATAGGAGCGGAGGACAATAAAAACTTTCATAAGCAAACAATCGTAAATTTCCTAAAAGCATTATGGGGCGGGGGCGTTGGGGGCGCGGGGGCGTACGCTGCTGTATGTTATTCCCATTTGTTTATGGAAAAAGTAGGGGTTGGAAGTTTAGTGGAGCTTCTTCATATTGCACGGCCGATTCATTCAACACTGCACTACCCGTTTTAACTGATCTCTGAACGTATGTTGGATTTATTGACACGAAGCTGCAGCGATGCCGTCACGGAACTTGTGCGAGGAATGTTCATGATATGACGTAGCGTCGGGAGGCCTACCACAAGCGGACCGACGACCTGCTGAGTGTCGCGGGAACGCGGGACCGTTCGATGTGGAGATCTTTGGAGGAGGCCTATGGCCAGCGGTGGCCGCCCCCGCACCGCCGCACCGCTACCGGGAATTAAATAAAACAACTCTCATCAGTAAATATGGAGCCGGAGTATGAAGAAGCAATGCAATTCAACCGAGAATTCAACGCAAACGAACCGAGCGCGGTGCGAGGGTGCGGCGGTGCGGGGGTGCGGGGGTGCGGTGGTGCGGGGGCGCAGTGTGGGGGTGCGTTGCTCGCTCCCACGCTGCACTATACACGCAAACGCACAAAACGTGCAACAACGCAGCAAAATAATTACTCACTCTCATGTACTGGTGGTAAGTCTATTGCATTGCCACAAATACTACTGTGCAAACATTACTGTGTAACGGATTGAAGGGAGTTGTAGCTAGTGTAAAAACTGGAGTAGCGAGACATAACCTAAGTGTCAAGACGACAAGCGCAATGTGTTGCAGTGTACACCTACCTAACTAGCGTCACGTTGTTATTGGAAGGCGTTTCACTTACTTTTAAATGAATATATCGCTTGTCTCGTTGCTTCCTTTTGTAAAAAAAAGTTCATGTTGTTAAATTCTACAATATTCCCTTAACAGTAAATGAGGAGAAGAAAAAATAATAGTTTGATACCAGAGAACCCGTTGGGGGTTCCGCAGCCCGCCGCAGTACTGAGAATAGCAAGTGAGGGTTCTGTTCCAACCCTCCGCTGGGGACCTCTACGTAACAATTGCAGCAGTACGTGGAAGACCTTTAATTTACTTTTCTGTTGTTAATGTGCTGAATAATAACAGTTCCTGCACGAGATGTGGGTGCGGTCGCCACGTTGGCGTAATAAAACAAATGCGAAGAAATCCTTGAAATTTTTTGTTAACGGGACTGTGTAATCATCCCTTATATTACTCGCGTAAATATAAGGGATGATTACACAGTCCGTTCCGAGCATCTCGTGCAGCTGTAACCGTGTAACGGTGCTGCTGCTGCACACGTTACAATTCGTTGCATTGATTTAATATTAAGTACATAATGTCCATAACAACTGTCTGAGTAAGGAAAGAATCATAGATGAATGAGTAATTACAAGTGAATTAACACAACAAATTGTGCATCCGGTGTTGATGCATGCGGTTGCGCCGCGGACTGCTGCGCCTCCAGCTCGGTAATCCCTTCACGACGCGCTGGCTGGCTTTGAATTGAGCGCCGCCGACGATACCCCCATACCGCCTGGGAGTCGGCAGCCGCGCGCCGGCTCGTGGCCGGAGCGACGGCATTATTGGATTTGTACAATACAATGGAGGATTCACTTTTTACCCGTAGTCAGATGAACAGAACGCCATGTATCCACCATCAGGCAAATGTTGCCTTATATCTATAATAATATACTGTTCCAAAGCTGTGCACCTGTAAGGTTCTCAGGAATGACTACTAATCATTATCCTTTTTTTTTCACGCGGGAGAAATACCTACGCTTACCTGCCTTCGCGGGAGCAAAGACAGGTTATATCGGATTTGCACCGACCAAAAATCTCACGATGTTCCACATGCTTCGCTTTACATCCTACGCCTTCGCACACTTTTGCAACCTCGCCAGCGCCGGCTGCACCGCGCAGCTCTATCTGCAGAGAGAACCCCTCTTTCCATCTCTGTAAGGGTGAGCCGGAACAAACAGCGCTCCATATTCTCGGCCTCTTAGGTCACGCGGGCAACGGATCTACGGCCGCTGGGGATAAAGAGAACGGCGAAACGTAATACGTAATAGGCGTTGCAGTGGTATCTACCTAGACGGTATCCGGAAACAGGCATTCTATAGATGTCCTAACGGAAGATGCGCAAATAGATTTAAATATACTTAATACTTGGTTTTTGAATAATCTTCTAACAACCTATATTAATAAAACAAATTATGTAATTTTCTCCGCCAAAAACCAAAAAATCAATAATAATTTTCATTTAAAAATAAATAACGATTCATAAATAAGAAAAGTCAGGAAAAATATTTAGGAATTATATTGGATGATCAATTAACATGGAAACCGCAAATTGAAAAATCAAAACCAAAATTATATCCCTAACAGGATCATTGCGACGCATAACTCGATGTTTACCGAGTCAAGTGAAATATACCTATATATTAGTGTTTAGCGAAACCCCCACATGGAATATCTGATAGAAATTTGGGGCGCCGCAGCAAAAACTAATTTAAATAGTCTTAATGTATGTCAAAACAATCTAATAAAGGTTCTTTTGCACTACGACTATTTAACATCTACCGAAAAGATATATAAAAATACTAAGATTATGAACATTTCTCAACCATACTACTTCCGCACTTGCGTGTTAGTGCATAAAATACTAAATAAAGAAATATAAAAATAACCCTTCCTAAAAAAGTGACTCATTTTCCTTGTAGAGAGACTTCTAGTCGAATGAATAATTTATATCTACGGCCTCCGCGAACTAACTACGGGGCAAAGTGTACTATACGGAGGAGCCACATTATACAACAGTGTACCCGATAATGTAAAAAATACTAAATCATATCGAGTTTTCAAGAAACTACTAGTAAACACGTCCTAAATTCACCACAAAACATTTATTTAACATAACAACACATTGCGCATGACTATTCCAGTCCGACTTAAACATTTTTACCGACTACCCTCCGATGTCTGCTTGTTGTAAAATTCTACCGCACCGACCAACGACCAACGACCAACGACCACCGACCAACGACCACCGACCAACGACCACCGACCAACGACCACCGACCACCGACCACTGCCGCGAACTGCGGACTACCTTCCTTTGGCCGGCTGCAGTGTCAGCTGTTCCATGCATTAAGTTTATGGCATCACTGCATGTCTTTCCTTTGTACGCACGCAATTTTAGCTTAATCTATTGCTTACTGTCGCTTACTCGCATAAGTGAACTGTATATATTCTTGTGAGAAATAAAGATCCTTAAACCTCATAACGTAAAGGTGTAACACAGCATGAGTTTTGCGAGTCGCGAGTGTAAGTCGTTTGCAACTGCAACATTTACCAGCGTTAAGAAGTAATTGATTATGTTTGCAATGTGTACACAGGGAGCCAATACAAGTTCGCAGGATCTCACAATATATAATAAATAATAAATAGTTTAGTGTCATCTGCATAGAGTAAATGTTGTGTGTCACCTAAGGCATCACCAACATCATTGACGTAGATTGTAAACAAACCAGGCCCATATAGGTAGATAAGTTGAGCAATGACCTTTAAGGCAGACCGCCTCAGTGCGGTTACGTATACAGGACTCCATCCATCTAAGTAGATTACCATGAATGCCTATCTTCGCCAGTTTCATAATTAGCAAGTCATGATTTGTTTTATCGAAAGCTTTTGGAAAAGTCGGTGTAAACTACATCCACCCAATCATTGAGATCCATAGCTTTTACTATGTAGTTGGTAAAAGTCAACATGTTAGCTTGAACGCTGCGATGTGTCACACAGCCGTGTTGATTAGCCGAGATGTGTTGTTTAAGATAATACGCTAATTCGGAAGTAACAATTAATTCCATTTAACGAAAATACTGGGTTTGGATGGTACCGTATAATCATTGATATCTTTTCTATTATTCTTAGGAATAAGAGTAATAAGTGCTTTTTTCTAGATAATAGATAATACATAATAGATAACGGTTTCAGTAGTTCTTGTGCACATTTAGAGATTAATATTGGATGCATACCATCAGGCCCGGCGCTTTTATCAATTTTTACATGTTTTAATTCTTTAAGTATAATTTTGTCGTTATATTAATGTTCTAATTCTAACATAGAAGAATATAGTATCAAGAAATGTACCAAGTATGTATATCAATGCTGTGCAAAGATAAGGTATAAGACCCCTAAGGAAATAGGTGTAGACGGGAGATATTGTCCACCGTCTCCCCTCGCTTTCAGCCAATTGGTATTTCGTGTTAAAAAAAAGGAGCGCCTTTCTTGGTGAGGTTTAGGGTCCTCTTTCACTTTAAAAGCGTTGTATGCAGCTGTATTTCATTTCGCTACCGGTGATCGTCGCCCCTTCAACAGGTTCTCCCCTTGTCGTGGCGGAGGGGCTTAGTAACCGTGGCCCAACACACGGTGTAGCTAAGTGGAACCCACCCGGTCGGCCCGCGGCGAAGGGCCGGTCGAAGCGGCCGCTTCTGGTTCGAGCACCGGTTGGACAACTGGAGCTCACCGGAACGGCCTGGGGCCGCAGGGGCGGCTTTACACTGCCCTAGCGGGCAGGCTGCAGAAGTGGTTTCATACCGCCCCTCGCAGCCGAGGTGGGGTCGCGGAGGGAGTACCCTCTGCGGCCAAACGGGGTCGCACCGGCGATGCGGCGGCAGTGGGGCCGCTGGGGAAGAGGAGTGTCGGTATTGAGATGCGCCGTTCTCCCTATTCTCCGCGGCCGCTGACAGGTAGCGGCGGGCCTAACATCTCTCCGCCGCGGGGAGCCGGGAGATGTTTATTCCAGTGGCTCCTATGGCCTCTGGGCGACGGGTTCGGGGGAACCGGTCGCCCGCGCGATGCGCTCGAGGAGAGGGCGCGCTGCATGTTCCGGCGCGCCCTAGAATGGGAGGGTTCATCCCTCTCTCCCCAGTTGAAGCCGCGCAAGCGGCCAGCGCCGGCAGGATCGCGGTTGAGGCGCACCCGCGTTACCGTGACCCTGCCAACATGGCGATGAGGCGGAACATCGTGGGGATTTTAGTCGATGCAAGTCCGACTTAATCCGCCCTGACCCTGCGAGGACGAGTATGCGTAGGCATTTCCCCCACGTTAATCAAAAAAAAAAAACCGGTGGTCATGTGCGCGATGAGGGGTGGGAGCGAGGGGTGAGGGTACGCTCGCGGCGACTTTAATTATCATTCCTTTGAAATGGTTCCGTCATGAACTCATTACACGTCGAGCTCCTTGTGTCCTAAAATTGGATTTAGATTATCCGTTTATTTATTTAAGTTTTCTGGTACATCCAAACAACTTTGGTTGATGAACAGAGCCTATTTACTTATTCCCGATGCTGTTAGTATTTCCGGTTCGGAGCGATTCATCGAAGTGTTTGACGTCCAGCTGGTTTTAAATGGAGGTGTTGCTCGTGGATCCAAAATTCGCGTGTTAATACATTTTCCAAACCTCTAAGGCCGATCTTAAATTATCTGAATTGCTTAATTCCCGCGCTCTATTGACAGGCCCTGTGTGAATGGTTCATTTGATTAGTGGTTCAGTCAATACCCTTCAAAGCTCTGCCGTGCGAGTACGTCCAAACAGCGTCTCAACAAAGGTTACAAGCGTTAACTGGAGCGCAGAATCAGTCTGTGATCTTCATTGAATATGTATAAATGTTGAATGGTTCATTTTATATTAAAATATTACGTCTCTCGGTTTAATCAGCTTCATTACAATGTCACCCAGGGTTGTGTCCTCCTCCATGTTACTCATTGCAATTTTTTTATATTGGTAACATTAATTTGTTTCAGATTTTGAAGTTATTTTCAGTTTATTAATTCTTGCGTTAGATTCAATAATTACACGTTCAACAGTTTAACATTAACTCGTATATTTGAGAGCACAGAATGTAAATGTTGTTCTCATTTCGTAAGGGACACCATTGGTAACGTTCTGAGTTTTGGAGCACTGTTGGTCGAAGTGCCACTAAGCTCCTGATGACGTCGTGTTACCAGTACTAAAATGTCACAATGTAGCGAGTCTAAATCAGTGCCAATCAGCACTTTTTACCTGAACTTCCCACAACGAGAAAGGTTATGTAATGGAATTTCTACAAACAGATTATATCTCATTAAATCCTAATGTACTAGATTCCTTGGTGATAAACTAGTGTTACCGTAGGAATAAACCGAAATGAAACGAATGGAAGGAATAGAATCTGGCTACGCCAATGAAGACAAATAAAACAAAAAGAAATGGCCCTAGGCTGTTGGCTAATATGAAAAGGCTTATTCAACGTGTACAAAATGCTTGCGCGAGATTCTGTTTCTCCGTGCCCCCGAGCGCCCGTCTCACCCCATTTTTAAATGATGCCAGCGTCTTAAAAATGAATGCAAAACGTGAACTTCGTTTAGCAACTCTTCTATTTGGGATAGATAAATATCATCACCTGTCATATCTCCACAACAAACTGAAATGGCTGCGCGATCTTACGACACGGGGTACAGGAAGTACGAGATTGCAGTTAGTGCTACCTCGCTTTAAAACATCAGCTTTCAGGGGTAGTTTCAGGTACAATGCTACCATATGCTGGAACAACTTGCCCCCTCCCCACCTCCACAATAAGAGATATAAAGTCGCGTAATCATTTTAATGTTAAATTGAAACAATTTCTGTAGAACTTACAAAAAGAAAATGCTACTTTGTAGCTAATTCGTAATGCTTACCAATGAACTGGTAGTCTCTGTTCCGCGCAGCGACAGAACAATACCGCGCATGCGCCGCGCCATTGTGCGTTTGTGTTATACCTATATGTTATGTGTTTCGTTTTTTATTTTAAATTTATGTGAACAATTTTTTTTTATTGTTAATCTGTTATTTATCTTTTTTCTTACTACTATTGTTATAAGTAAGCAATAGTAATTTTAGTTATGATATTTTTTTTGTAGAAAATCGTTTGTGGGACACTGTATCGGTATACTTTTGGACCTGTAGTACTTTTTTTTATTTTTTAAGCCCCACTGAAATTCAGAGTTGCGGTCTGTGCAGGCTGTAACATTACCAGAGTGGGCTCCTTTCCCACATGATCAAATCAAAGCTTAATATTTTGTTTTATTTTAATTCTTTATATTACTGCGTGTTTGTTTCGTTTCGTTATTTTGTGGGAATAAATGATATATTATTATTATGAAATGTTTGTTGTTTATCAGATAACAAATGAATAAAGCGATGCCTTCGGCTCCTTCTTCTTTACAGAGTCCAGCATTATAAGATAAGACAGGCAATTACAGTAGTGCTCGTGTCGCTGTGCAGCGACTCCTCGCTGCTGCTGGTGCTCGTCGGTAATTGAGATTTGTGTAAATTTGGCTTTAGCATTCACCTACTCATGTGTCAACGAGACAAATGCGAGCACATCAGCTCATGTAAGGACTATTTAAAGGAAATACACAATATTATGAAATATCAATCTTTGATAAAATTCTCTCCTTTTTATTATAAAATGGATAAAAAGGATAGAGTCAAATGAAGACGCAGGACTGAGAGTGACTGGTGGTAGAGTTATTAGAGCAATCTACTGAAACCCTTTCGGTGCGTTATGAAGATCTCATGATTTTTTTTAGAAAACCGTTTACGTCATTTTGCGAAATTTGTGTCTAATAATTTTGACAATAGGACTACAATTGATATCATCATTATCATAGGCCTTTGTTCATCAGCTACCGGGTGTGCACTTCATCAATGACTGCAACTAACTTTGGTATCCTGATTTTTGCTTAATATCTTCTAGCTGACCGAACCGATCGCAAGTCCCATAAACTAACCAGGGCGGTCACACCCCAATCACACCCCAATCACACCTAACACTAAATTATGTATATTAAAAACTACACATATCTCTGCTAGTCCTCGAGTGCTTCATTATTTTTCGAGTAAATGTTAGTGTGAGGTTTATTGTGTAAATGAAATTTTAATAAACTATTCTATACGCGAGAAATAATTATAACGACTGAAGTACCCCGAAGTGAACAAGTAGTCTCATTTTTTTTTCTAAAGTCTGAAATACACGTGTGACTGTACCGTTGGAAATGGTTTTAATAGAAACTTGAAATGGTCCTACAATACATAATTCGTAAATATACTAGTAGTTTATAAAAAGTAAGCGAGTCGCAGCCCTGGGCATCAGCTCGCCCCGAATAATTTGGACCTGAATCGAGTTCACAATAAATTTAATTCCATTGCTCCATGTTTGCACAGTTTTTGTTAAAAGGAACTTCACGTTTGTTTCAGTGTTGCGGCGGAGCGCATCCGTTGAGTGCTGTTTACTTTCCGAGCGAATTATTTCGAGCCGGAAGCGCTGCCCGCGCCGGCTGCTCTGTGAGCATTGCGGCATCCGTTGCATGCAATCATCGATTGTCATTCAACTGTCCGCTTGCAAATGAGGAGGGGTTGCGTACGTATCGATTGGAGACATTCTAAAGTTTCATTCATATCTAAACGCAATGTGAACAGAAGGATTAATCAAAATGATAAACGTGTAAAGGTAGTACATCTAACAAAGGTTCACGTGATAAATCTGTGGTGGTAGAAGACTTCTGTTGTGGGAGAGGGTTCAGTCCCCGCGCGGCTTCGAAGTATGGATCGCGGCGCGGAGCAGACGTCGCGCCACCGCCGGCGCCAGCTTCCCGACACCGGACACAGATTATGCTCCCGGCAGATACTTCACATACGTTAAATACTTATTCATTCCGTTTGGAAATATTTATCTTTAATTTAAAAAATCTCTCGCATTAACTCTTAACGCGTCAACAAGTATCTTTGAATTTTACTTAAAGCATTCGTCACTTTTAGATAAAAAGTCTTAAAACTCGTTCTTAACACTGCTTTATGATAACATTTTTGACTTTAACGTTACAAATGCTTTCGTTTTTATGTTAAAAAAATATAATGTTTCAAAAATCTGCAAATTTATAAAAAAATAACTCTTGGACGTATTTTATACCAAATATAAATTCTACGCGTATTTAGAGCGGTCACATCTTTGCGGTGGATGTTGCGGCCGCTACATCGGAAGGCCGTAACGCGCGCCGATTGGCCCGCCGGCGCCGCGGCCGCGCGCCCGCCAATAGCGCGGCGGCACGCTTGGCGCGGCCAATGGGCGCGCGCAGCACGCTTCACGCTGACCATGGCTCGCGTACCGCACGCTTTGCGATGGCCAATCGCACCAAACGACATATTTATTTACGTTTCGTGATTCTGTCCAAAGTTTCATAACAACTGCTTGTGATTCTTCTATTTTACATTTAATACAAACATGTAACAACTTTGGGTACGAACTGCATCGAAGTGCAGCGACGTACCGTGACGTACAGTGACGTGCAGCGACGTGCCGCGACGTGCAGCTAAGATGATCATCATATACGTGGACATCGTGCTCCTCACAATCCTGGTAGGCCACACCGTGCCGCGCCGCGCGCACAATGCTCCATTTATTTCTTATTAATCCGTGTTTAATGGTTAAAGTGTTTTTTAAACGTTATTTCCGTGATTGCATGTAAATTAAATTACTTCATCATCACCATCATTATCGGCCGATAGACGTCCACTGCTGGACATAGGCCTCCTCCAAAGATTTCCACATTAAATTAAATTAATCAAAATAAATTTCTAAAAATTTATCTTAATTTAGATTTTTATATATCTATATTACCGTTAGTGTCGTCACGGTAGTGAGAAAATAATATTTGCCGATTTCATAGAGCTTGTGGTTAGTGTAATTACCGCGGTAACAAGACGCATCTTGTATCTTAGGCGTGGGGCACAAAGTGTTGCAATGGATAATATGACGTGGCTACGAGCGCGAGTGTACGAATTTGCACCTTTGAGTAATACAAATGTATTGGATTAAGCCTCAAAGTGATCTGGTCCCTGGAGCCCTTCATGGTCCTGTATAAAGATCCTAACAGGCATCCTGTAGTTAGAGACAGGCGTCTCATTTGCCCTTGGGTGAAATTTTAGATCTTGCGGCTACGTTGCAATAACAGAACTTCTATTCCAGATGCTATTGGTTGTATTCACGTGCGGGTACTGCCTGTACCGGCTGCACCGGATGCAGCAAAGCGGTCAGGTCGGTTTTACTGTATATTCTGTTACTGATTTATGATAAAATTTAAATCAACCATGAGACAAGCATGATGTTTTTCTGTTGGATATTGATACGCCTTGCCAGGATAAGTCGGTTAGGGTATTTGCACAACACCAGCGCCATGAGCCATACAAAACCGAAAAATGGTAATGCTCGGAGGCAGAAATACACGCTTTGGTTATATCTGTTGATGTACAGAAACGGCAGGGTCAGTTGAGTGCAATTATGAAAGGTGCATCTAGATGGCGTTGTGCCGCCACAGATCATGCTATGGCTTTGTCTCGCTTGAAGTGACCCATACGCCCGTACTGGCGGCTCTATTGCGGGCCTTTTTGGGACTCTGTATAAAACCTATCAAGATACTAATCGACAACAGGTATTATTTGCTGCTGAATCTCTTTATTATTTTTCTATAAATATATTTATTGTTTTAGGTGGCTATTCTGCTGAAACCGACTAGGGTTTTGTTTTCGCACAGAAAAGAGGGGGAGTCCACCGAAGAACTGCGGTTTGTATTAACGATAAAATTTTCATAACATCGCACATTGCCACCTGGTAAACGCGCCAGCCAGCCGCTTGGCGTGGTGGGGTGGGGTGGGGGGTACCGTACGTAGGGCTCACTAGGGCATGCGAACCCGGTTACACCACGCAACACTCAAAGCAGAACATGGTTTACGACAAAAGTCAGACGGAGCATCCGTACCCGAGTTCCAGACGAGGCGCTGGGAGAGGGGCGCGAGTCATTTCAAAGTTAGACTCAACTACGAGTCCAGGGGGAGAACCAAGGTCTGATAGGTCGATTTCTGTTTTAAAATAAATAATGTACTGTCTTTACCGTTACTTTATTGTTATACATTATCTATTCACGAGAGATCGGAAAGAAGTGCGAGGGAAAGGTTTTATGTTTATGTACGAGGAGGGATCAGAAAATTGTGAGAATGAGATAAAATGTAATGACTATTGATAACTTAATAACTTATTTTTCTACATAGTCTCCGAGTCTCTCTGCACACCGAGTGCAGCGCTTTGCCAAGGGTTCAATCCCTTTCAAAAAATAGTGTTTTGTCTTGGTCCTACAAAAAGCTCTCCACGGCATCCATCATCTCATTATCTTCTTCGTACGTGTTTCCCCTTAAGTATTCATCCAATTTGGGTAACAGATAAAAATCGTTAAGCGCCAGATCTGGTGAATAAGAGGGGGGGGGGGGAGGCCGACCAATTCTAAGCCAGCTTGCTGAATGGCAGAAATCGCACCTGCCGAGCTGTGCGCGGATGCGATGTCGTGATGAAACAGTACGCCGCTTCGAAGTTTCCCCTCTCCTTTTGTCTTTGATGGCATTCCTCAACTTAGGAATTAGAGCTGCATAATATTGGCCTGTAATAGTGGTTCCACGCTCCAGGTAATCAATCAACAATATCCCTTCCGGGTCTCCAAATATTGAGGCCATAACGTTGCCAGCCGATGCCACGGCACGAAACTTCTTCGGGGTCGGTGATGATGGCTGTTTCCATTGCGAAGATTGCTGTTTTGTCTCGGGATCAAAATGATGGAGCCATGTTGCGTCCATTGTTACGAAACGAGACAAAAAGTTTTCAGAATCTTCTTGAAACTTGTCCGACAATATCTGCGAAATGCCAAGTCGATTTTGTTTCTGAGTGTCGGTTAACATTCTCGGCGCTCATGTCGCGGAGACTTTTCTCATATTCAAAGATTATTTCAACATGGATTGAACACTTCGATATGAAATGCCTGTTCCTTGGATTAAGTATCGGATGGTAACTCTTCGATCGCTCAATACAATTTTCTCGACTTTCGCAACATGTTCTTGGGTGACTGACGTCGATGGACGTCGTGACGTCGTTGGACGTGGTGACGTCGATGGACGTGGTGACGGCCGCAATGGTGTCCGTCTTCTGGGCTCGTTCTCCCTACTCGAGATTGAGAAGCCCCCGTTGCGACAGTGGAGTACGGCGGAGCAGACTCTCCTAATGTTGCCTCCAGATCGCAATGAGTCTCTTGCGCCGTTAAGTTTTTCAAACAGAGCTATTTAATAACAGCTCGCACTTCGTTCCTCTCCATTTCCGGGACCGCGTTCCGACACCAAACAAACAAATGACTGCATACAGAAACAAAACAAAACAAAACCGAAGATTGTTTTCTTCATCAATATTACAAATATGTATCTGAGCTATGTCACTATTTATTTATTTTTCTTACCAAGGAGTATATATCTCGTTCTCAGTACTTTTTGATCCCTCCTCGTATACACATATAATCAATCCTTGTACAAAGTTTGATGCCTCACAATTTTCCACGCGATTAGAGGATTAAGGGGTGGCACACAAAAACTCACGGGATCCATTGCAACCTCGCCTGCTCATGGTGCATCATGAAATGGTTTAAACCCTCCCCATATGGACCGATACAAACGACGGCCCCTAGTGCTCCGCGGTACTGGAGACCATGCCGACTGTCCGCTGGATGCGTGCAGCGCCGGACTTATCGTCGTGGAAAATTTTCGAGCAGGCCTATGTTCAGCAATCGACTACTGTTGTTTGATGATGGAAGGTGAAAAATCGTATGGATTTTCTAAAGACCCTTTCAAATTAATTTCTTCGCGATTTTCTGGCAATTTACACGTTACATTCAGCTGCGTTATAAACAAACTCGGAACCTAATGGATAAAGGATTCCACAGTACTGAGCGTGCTCTTGATTAACATCAGCGCATACGGAACCCGCTGGCATACCAGCTCATTCTCTCGTAAATCTCTCGTGTTACATATGTACTAAAGCCTGTTACTGTGTCCTTGACATCCCATTTCCACTCACAAGCATTGTCTCCTGTCTGCTTCTAACTGAAGTGCTTCTCTGGAAGTAATAACTTTATCCGAACACATGAAACAAAGTCGAGTGTCCGTGTACACATACACAGGTCAGTCCAACCGAGCTCAGGGGGCTCGTCCGTGTACCTCCACCAGTTAAAACATTGAGTTTCGTTTTTGTTACGTTAAAGCGACAGCGTGACACGAGCAAACACGCTTTCGGTCATATAATGTATATACAAATACTGTACGTGTGGTGTCACGTCTCACGGCAAGGAAGGTAAGTGTCACCGCCGCAGTAACTTCACCACAAACTGGAACTGGAACAAAGTCATGTTGACAGACTACTGCGTATCTGTATCCATGCCGGTACACTGCGGTAAGAACTGCGTACTACCAGTAAAATTGTATTAACCTGCAGGACCGTGGTGGCGTACCAGAATCCGTTCACAGGCGACTACTGCGTGCACAAGAGCAGGGCAGGCGGAAAGTGCTACGTGAACCCGCCCATGGCTGTCCCCGCCCCCGCCCCCGCCTTCCCCGGCCCTGACTCGCCCGACAGCGGCCTCTCCGACGCGTACGAGCCGCTGGATCCCTTGCCGCGCCCGCGCGACGCGCTCAGCCCCCAGCTGTCGGAGCGCAGCCCGAGGTATGCGACACAAACTCATTTACCCTCTGGTAAGACGGAAACCAAGTAGAACTTTATTTCTTAATCCCGATTACTTCTTAGTGTTAACGTACAACTTCGCTACCAATATTTATTTGCCGATGTCTCCCAAGGTGCCGATGACATTGACATCCGACACCGCCAGTGACTATGCTGTCAGCAAGACCTGGAGCTGGAACTACACCGAGTATCAGATATAGCTGCCCGGCATCTTCACCCGAGGACTATCCTCAACTCTGACCTACATAGGATAGGTTTATTTCCCCGTCTCTCTCAGCTACACCCGCTGGTGCTGTGTATGTATTACAGTGGCGTTCGTTAAATTAAATCATTGTTATGACTGTTAACAATAAATGGGCATATATTAGTTGTAATAAAAGCATACAACCCTGTCACTGCATCCGCCGCGACTCCTCGCAGAAGTGGCGCAGCCCGCGCGCAGCCCGAGCACCTGTCTGCTCTCACACGCCTCGGTTGGATGTGGTTAGTAGACCACCACTTTCTCGTCTGAATAATAAGAGTTCCGATCGATGTTCGACTCCTTATGACGCTTCATGTTTTTAAAAATAAATTAAGATATATCAAAATAACGAAAGGGTCCCAAGAAACTGAAGCCCCGACAAACCAGCATCAGTACCACCAAACAACTCTTAATTCTATTACAATTCCTTCGACTTTTGCGAGGTGCTGAACTTCTAAACAAATTTTTGTGTTCGCTTACCGCCACGCGGAAGTGGCAGCCGCCGAGGTCGTGTTTACTGAGATGATTTGCTTCCGACGAGACAGCTCGCTCGCGACGTGTTATGTAACAATATGTAAATTATATTCGATATTTTTTTAAAAAAAAACAACTTTCGATTTATGGTATTTTCTTATTGTGAAAATGGTCACGAACCCCATACTCTTTGATTTTTGTTGGAGAACCAATGACACTTAATGGAAGTGCAGCGGTGATGTGACGCGTGGGTGAGTTTACTTCTTAAGCACAAAACAAATAAACACCAACCCCCTGGACAGCGAGGGCGCGCAACGAAACCTCCACGAGCGGGGCTTTATATCTTAAAACACTGTTGTAAGTTACGTTTGTCCCGTAATGCTTTGAAATGTTTATAAATGTTGATGAAATATAATAAAAGAATTTGAATGATTCTCTGTCATTTATTGAGTCCCCCCTGGAGTTGCGCAGGCATACTGACGCCGGTCAGCGCGATGCGCGTGCGCAGTGCACGGCTAGTTTCGGAGATCGTGTCGTGTCGACACCAATCTCTGGACATATGGAATAAACATGTATATAGATCAAAACGCCTGCTATATAATATTATCTAATAGTAAAACTACGAAACGACTAATTATCTAATAGTAAAACTACGAAACGACTAATTATCAACACGACTCACTATTTTTTTCATATAGCCATTGTGTAAGCACCGGGCCGGTCTCTGGTCGGGGAAAGATCCGCCACCGATACGAGACACCCCTGCGACGCACATTTCGTCACAATTAAAAAAAAATCGCGAAGACCTTTATAACTTAAACGTTTAAAGCGTGCGGAGAGGAGAACACGTCCTCATTTCTAAAACTGGGACAGTCAAATTGGCAAGATCTTTGAAAAAAGACCATCAAAATGGCTTTCCCCGTTCCTTTCAAACTCCTTTGATAAAAATTGAAAAGCACTGAAAAAGAGGTCAGTTTAAACATCGTGCGAGGGTTGGTCGGGAGTGCGGGGGCATCGCTTCCCCACCCTCTCTCTCCCTTGCTGAACCCTTGGGATTGATGTCAGTCGCTGTATAAAGACGTTTTAATATTAACACAACTTCAACTGAGGCGTCAAGATAACTACGGATGTGGTGCCAACTCTTAGTCTGTGTCAGTTTTACTGTTCAGTGCCGAACCGCCCCTCGTTTGGGGCGGACTGGGTTCAGCTTGACGCGTGTTAACCGCTGCATGCCCACTGATCTACTCTCATCTATAGAAACAAATATTGATCTTTCAATAAATAGAGGTTTAACCTTTATAATTTATCTTAGAAACGTGTTAACATCCCCTGCGAAGACCTCGCGCCGCCCCCGCGTGGCCCCGCGTCGCAAATCCGCTTCCTGTCGTGCATCAATACAATAATAACGCACGATTGTAGCGTGTGTTATACAAAAGAATAGTTAATAGAATAAAAAGAAAAGAGATATATTTGTTTTGGGTCGAAATTGTGTTATTTTTGAAACAATCGCCTAAATATAAATAAAAGGTTTAAATAAAAAGGGTTAAAAAAAAGAAGAAAAAGAAAACAAACAAACCTAAAGCAAGCTAAAATGCATGACTATTCCAGATTGATTCACTCTAGGTATCCGACTTAAAATTATTTAGCGACTACCCGCCGACGTCTGCTTATTGTGAAGTCCTACCGCACCGACCACCGACCACCCACCACCAACCACTGCCGCGAACTGCGGACTACCTTCCTTTGGCCGGCTGCAGTGTCAGCTGTTCCATGCATTAAGTTTATGGCATCACTGCATGTCTTTCCTTTGTACGCACGCAATTTTAGCTTAATCTATTGCTTACTGTCGCTTACTCGCATAAGTGAACTGTATATATTCTTGTGAGAAATAAATATTCTTAAACCTTAAATATTAAACAACTGCGAAGGGGTGAACCTGCGCCCGGCCTTGAGGGTTGTAAAGTGTGTTATCAATACTAAAATAAATATAATAATTTATCTGTATATATATAGGAGATCTCCAGAGATCCATTGACTGATCGCGAGTTCTCCTAAACCATTACACGTAAACACTCAAACATTAGGTAGAGATAATACTCCTGCCATTTAGCGGTCAGCTAAGGATGGACTTTACAAATTTACTTCCCCATAGGTAGTTGCGGGGAGTTTTATAACAGGAAGAGGCCCCAGGCGCGTCAGGTTGCCGCGGGGAGGAAATATTACAGATAAATTTCAAGTCTAATTCTATATTACGACCAGATAAGTGTGCAAAGAAGAACTAGTCAAAAATATAAATGAAAGTGAGAATATATTATAAAGAGGAAGTGTGACCCGGCGGTGCACGTGGCACTCACTATGCACCACAACTGCACGTTTGTGAGGAGGGGTAGGACGCGAGCCTGCTTGTGTAGTTTTGTATCTGAAGCAAAATCAGTGTGTCTGTTCCGTCTGAACCAGTGAGGCTAAGGTTGGATTGTTGAGGCGTTTCCGTGTCCCGCGCAGGGGCCGTGGTGCGCCGGTCACTGAATGCTTGCTACGACGATTTTTAGTAATATTGAGTTATTTTCTATAATAAATAATTGTTTTTTGCAATTAAAGAATCACAGTTAATGAATAATAGTTCTCATTACATTTCTAATTAACACGAATCCATTCTTCGGCATCAGCGCAGCGCCGCCCCCATTAGCGCCCGCATAAATCAGCGTTACAGCCGGCCGGCAGCCGCGCACCCTTGCAGGTTCAGCGCTCAGCTTACGCGGCCTGGGATACTTTCCCGCGTCTCCTGCAACCGAGCGGTTCCGTAGCTTCGGCTTCAGCACTTTAATGACCGGCGGATGTTCAAAAAGTTAGACTCTTTAAGGAATGGTCAACCAATGGATGCGAGGCTACATCTAAGAGACTACATTTCTGCAATAATGAAAATTAAACTTCCCACTTTCAATTCCGTCGGGTTCGAGGATGCGGTGCAATCCCGTGCCGCAGAAGTTTCCAGAACGATCCGCCGCGTGCGTCCCCCAGGCGCGCACCCACCCTCAAAGGGAGTTGTTCCAATCGTGAAGTAGTGTATCCGCAGCAATATCAAAGAACATTGCAGTTCACAGTTCTTTCGCTATCCGAGCTGAGGAACTTTTATTCGAAGAATCTAACGTTCAGTTTTTAAGAAATGCGAAGGAGACGTCACAGTAGAACAACTGCACGGCTCTCTGCAGACCGTGGGGGGTTCTCGAACTACACCCCAAAACATTATCGAACAAGTTATTTTGGGGAATGATGTTACTTGCGTCTATAAGAAGTACCTGAATTATAACTACCATCCATACACGTGTCCCCCGGGTGGCGCTAAACGAGTAACCAATTTCCGGTGGTAAGCTTCGACTGATGGCTCATGGTACCGCCTTTTGGACAAAGCCACGCCTCCCAATGACCTAGGCGTGTTCCAGCGTGATGGCTAATGAAGCCAGATGGAGGTCGAGCGTGAACAGTTGTGATGCGAGGTATCACCGGCTGCGACCTATAGGAGATACTGCGTCGAATGCTTGGTTGAGCAGGACAGCGGGATCCGAAATAAGGTATTCCGTTGGCCGCCAGCAGACTGTAGAGGGACCAATTAGTGAGAGAGACACTGACGAATAGCTACCCCACCAACTTTGGATAATCCCAGGATGGCCACATCGTGCCGATCGGCGACCGAGCGTCCCTGCGGTCTCCAGACCCATCCCTCACTGCCGCCGCGGTTTTTGATAACGTTGATTGGTTTCTATTGAATCCAGTTCTTCACTGTCCTTTCCTCATTACTATTCATTCTATCCATTAAATGCAAAAAAGTCAAATGAAAGTTAAGTTACAACAGCGGATGTACTTCCTTTCACTTAAAGTGAACCTCTGTAACATTCGAAGCATTCACTCAAATATCCATGCAGTCCATCATCACCTCGAGACTGCCAAGCTGCACTTACTTTTTCTAACGGACACCCAGATACATTGCCCATTTGATACGGCGTACCTCAACTATCCTGGGTACTTTCTGGAGCACACCTTCCATTCTCACGCCGAGATAGGTGTGTACCTCCGTAAAGATATCAGTGGCCAGCATCTCCGTCAACTCCAAATCCCCATTTTCTCAAACATTTAGGTCTTATTGGACACAGGTGTGGATAAAATCGTCTACTCCTGTGTTTTGTTACCGTTCGCACACTGGTGATCAGGAAACAACTTGGCTATTCCAACAGCTTAGTGAGGGTGCTGATATCGCTCTACTCCGGTACCCTACTGCTCATCTGGTTTTTCTGGGGGGCTTTAATGCAAGTTACTAGCAAGGCTGTCCACTGGCTCCAGAAAACTGTACAAACTGCACTCACCCAGATGTTAAAACATATAACTATGGTGCCGGTTATGGATGCTCATCCAGCAATTGCCTTGACCTTCTGTTGACCACAGATCCAGACAGATAGGATGATGAGGTCAGTTCTTCTTTGGGAACCTCGGACCATTATGTGGTGAAATCTGTTTCGTCTTATTCTCCACCTGCTCGTGACATTCATGGAGTTAGAAGAATTTGGGTGAGACTTACATTTGCTGACTGCCTGCAGCTGTTAGAAGTTGAAATTACAACGAATCTCAACTATGAGGAGTTAGTTCATAGAGTCTAAAGCTAAGATAGCTGCGAAGAAACCGGAGGCCTTTGGAAAGTGATACGCCGGCCCATAACAACGTGGGCTGGTTAAGAAGATATTTACTGCACCACATTGCGCTCATTGCCTGAAACAGCGCCTTTCAAACCGGAACACATTAATGTTTGCATACTGTTTGGCGGCATAAATAGACGCTGCGGTAGTACCTACCTAAACGATCTCCAGCTATAGAGACCCACCATTAGTGAGAGTTCATGAGAACAGCAAAGCAGTAGCACTGCTGGCCGGCGCCGGTGCTTCCGTCCAACTACGACGCATGTGTGTGTCTTCAGAAAAAGAATGAATCATTTGCTTGCAATGCAGGTTAATGCGCCTTACCTCTACACATCACAAGTGCACTTAACATCAGGTGGGATCTTTGTAAAGCGCTGACCTAGCGGATATTAAAAAAATTCTCTGGACGTCAGAAAAACAGCATTCTCCGATGATATTCGAAGCCATTACACTTTCAGTCTTAAAGAAATGCTGTGTGTGTATGACAGAAATAAAGAATTGGTCCCGGTTGCCGGAAACTATCTACATAGGTATCTCCCCCCCCACGAACAGGTTCCCGCCTTGTCGTGGGGGTTGGTCTCAGTAGCTGTGGCTTCATCAGCCACGGTAAAGGTAATAGGAAATCACCCGACCGGCTTGAGGCGTAGTGCCGACCTGAGGTTGCCGCTCCAGGTCAAATCATTGAGCTCAGCACAGATGTGTGTCGGTGGGCAGCGGAGACAGGCGTGTACTGTCCTTCGCAAATGTGGTCGATTTGAGAAGAGAGAGAAGTTTCAGTATTGAGCTCCGCCGCTCTTTTTATCCTCTGCGGCTGTGTAACGATTGGCGGCGGAGCCTGAGACCGATCCGCCAAAGAGAGTGGGGACAGTTTTCTCTCTTAGTGCTAATGCCTCTTGGGCAAAGATAAGAGGCCGAAAGGAAGGCGTGCTATATGATCCGGCCCGCCCTTGCCGAGGTGGAAAGAGGAGGTCCCTACCCCAGAGATGGAGGTGTGCGATGCAGCCGCCACTGGTGGGGTCACGGAGGTGTGCGGAAAGCGTTCCCGAGACCCCGCCGTCATGTCACGACGGTGGAACATTTTGGAGGTTTTAGTCGGTGCAAGTCCGACATAACTTGTCTTTGCCCCCGCGAGTGCAGGTATGCGAAGGCATTTCCCCAAAGAAAACAAAAAAAAAGGTAGGTAAGGCCGCGGCGCCCATTGCAACCGACAATCAGTAGTTTCAACTTTACTGTGTTCCGATTTGAAGAACGCTGTAGTATGTGAAATTACCGGAGTAACGAAACCTAATGTCTAACGTCTCAAGGCGGCAAGCTTATTGTGCTGCTGTGTACAGGTCCTAAGTAGCGCCACGTTGTTGTGGGCATGTGTATCACTTACCTCCAATTCAACGTCTCGCTCGTCTCATCGTTTGGTTGAATAAGATAAAACAGCGCATTGTTTCACTAGAACCCCCAGTTCACGTAACGACCTTGTATGTAATCCGGTAGAACAAACCCTGTAAATTGTTGATTTTACTTTTTAAACATTTCCTCGACCCCCTTTTCGAGGAACTGAAGTTTTCTCCTTTGGCAAAAGTTTAAATTTTGTTTTCAGATCCATGGGGAGCACGCGGCCGTGATTGTGTGATTGTGTGGTTGTGTGATTGTGTGGTTGTGTGATCGTCGATCCGCAACTTGTCCGCGGAACATTTCTGCTGGTACTACGGGCGCGCGGGACGGGACGGGACGGGGCGGCGCGCACCCCTCCATACACACATTTCACTTGCGTAAAATAAACTAGAAGGGGTTACAACGTTTGTAAAGAATAGACAGGGAAATGTCAACTCGAAAAGTATTACTTTGTCGTGTATTTCACACGCAGTTTGACCGAAACGGAAACGGAACTGGATTTAAAGCGGAAGGAGTTTTCGTGTAATGGATGCGGTCGACGTTCCGGCCCGTAATGACACTAGGCCTAGGTTGCCGCAAAGTATTATAGATACAGTAAACGTGGCGGGCATCGGCGGGTAATGAGTTAGAAAGATAAAGGAAAAATTCCTTTGATTTATGCTTTCGACTCTCGCCAACGATGGAGTGTCATCAGAGAAGTAGGAGCGAGTTGTAGCCACCTCCTCCCCTCATCGGCGGCGCCGCGACCGCACGAGCGGTGCATCCGTCGCCGCGACACTTCCTCATTTTTATTGTATGTGGGAGAGATGCCTTCGCTTACCTGCACCCGCGGGGGCAAAGAATGGTTATGTCGGATTTGCACCGACTAAAACCACGACGATATTTCACCTTCGTCGCTTTACGGGAGTGTCACGAGAACGCTTTCGGACACTTCCGCAACATCACCAGCATTAGTTGCATCGTGCAGCCCCTTCTCAAGGGGAGACCTTCACCTCTTCCACCTCTATATGGCCGCGTCGAAACAATCGAGCGTGTCCTCCTCACGGACTTCGAATCCGTCACCCAAAGGCAATGGGAGCCAAAAAAGAACTCTCTCGAGTCCCTGCAGCGAATGTAATCTAGGGTTCCGCCGCTAACAATTACACGGCCGCGGATAATGGAGAGCGACGAAACACAATAGCAACACTCCTCCCCTCAGTGACTCCACCACGGCTGCGTAGAGCTGTGCAAGCCTGCCTCCGTAACCAACCGGCACACGTCCACAGAGCCCACCTCGGCCGCGTCAGGTCAGGACGTGCGTTTAGCTGCACCGTGAGGGACCCACGCGCGGCACCGAGCCCCATCGCCACGACAAGGCGGCAACATTTTGAAGATTGCGTCACTTTATAATATGTAATGAATACGCGTCGTAACTCGTAATTTATACGACCTTCACTGTTATTTTACTGACTAAGTGACTATTACTTAATTAATGTGAACACTTAATGTAATAAATTAATCTCTGTTTGTTGATTTAAACTTACTGTGCGCCGACCAGCATTCCAATTGAAGGTTAAAGGTCGCCGTGGAGGGGGGTCCATCCAATGCTCAATGGTTACTCTTAGTCTGTCTGAGGAGACAATGCCGTCACTACGGGCCTATGCATGCGGATGTGTGCGTGTGTGTGTACTAACCTGTATATGAAATTCACGTGTGTGTGTGTTAGGTAAGCAAAAAAGTATATTTCTCTAATATTAAATCTATATCTCACTACTGGAAAGTACTCTCAACACGTATTGAATAAATATATTGAATAAGATGCTCGACTCGGAACCACCTAAATGTACAAACTGGTAAGTAGCACCCTAACATGGAATACAATTTAAGATCAACAAACACAGACAACTAAATCTTAAAAATTAAAACCATAAAAAACATAACACTCTTAGGGCGCTGAAAAAGGGTTCCAAATCGGCAATATGCTCCTGCTCTATTCAGTAGCACTGATTCCTAGAGACACAGAAGCCGCTGACGTCGCGGAGACCCTCTCTTAGGATGGCACGCCTTTTGATTGCTTCCAGAGTAATTTTATCTCTTCATTTAGGTTTCACTGATGTGTCTCTGATCTCTGTGGTCAGAGGCTCTCTAGGTAACTACCACCGCAGCGCCTATTTCTGCCACCAAATTTTACTGTGCAAGCATTACTGTATTCCGCATGGAAGAATGCTGTAGCTAGTGAAATTACTGGGGTAAGGAGATTTAACGCAAGAACAGGGATGTGGCAAGTTTAGCGCGCGCCCCGCCGCTGCTCCGGGCCGGCGGAGTCGCGTAAACTTAATTGCCAGGAGTCTCGACGCTCCGAGAACGTCTGCGCGCGTCGTCACCGCGCTCTATAAAAAAAACAATGTCCACAGCGTGACCGCAGTCAGCCGCCGCACCACTCCGCGACATCGCGCACCGCGGCCGCTCGCCTCTCAGCGCCGCCGCATGACGCATCAGACCGATACACTCCTGTTTGTTTGTCGTTGTCTCCTCTAAGGTAAATAGTGTCTATGTTGTTTGCGTGTTCTATAGTGCGCGTGCGCGTGCGCGTGCACCGCGCCTCGCGTCGCGCGCCTCTACCGTCAGGATCCAGTTGATCACTCCACGTTCCAGCAATTTACCAGCCGCCAGCGCTCGGAGCTCTCTTTTAAAAATACTATATTCCTTTTCAGATCATTACGTTTTATAAATCGATAGGATGGACTGGCTGGTGCCTCGCGGCTGCAGGTTTACATAAAGTACATTAAGTCGTTCGCGTTACAAATTATAAAAGTATACTCGCCTTCTTCAACAGTAAAAGATTATTCAATTTGGGAATGAATTAAAAAAAAACAATCCTCAGAGGTTTAATCATGTCCCACGCCGTGCTCCGCGGGGACCCCACTCGGGCGCAACTTTATCTCGACAGCATCCTGGAGACGGTATTGCAACGCACCGGTGCAACGGATCCGAAGGACATCGCCCTGACCGATTTGATACTTCACAGCATGAGGACCAATCGTGCCGGGGTGTATATGGTGAGCTTTGTAACTCTCCGAGAAACCCGGTAGCAACAGAGTAGTGGTCACCGGCTTGAAATTTAATCAAGTTCCATGTCGCCCTTCGGTTAGATAGTGTCGGTTGCTACCGGGTTCGTTATCAGCTGATATTTATCATGATTTATTCATTAGTCTCTCGCACAGATTATCATCTACATTTCTAGTATTTACTTTTTATGCAGCATAGAAACATTTAGATCTGAGGATGTAGCCGTTTATTTATGTTTCATTGCGCTGTTCTCTTCTCCGCTCAGTATGTACGATAGATAATGAGCTGAAGAATAACGTTTTACCAATACGTCAACGCCGTCGTTTGACCGGAGGAAGCTACCGTCCTTCCATCCGTCCATCTGCAGGCACTTGGAATGTTACTTTAGACAAACACGCACTGTATAGTGATCGTGTCACTGTGCGCCTGCGCAAACTGCGAGGTTATCGCCGTATTATTTATTTACTTGGCCGAGTGATGTAACGCATAACCCCAACTCGTACAGATGTATACATTCCTTCACCGTAGTTAAGTAGGTGCAGTGTATGTTGACGTTGCACCGCGTCCCGCGAGGCGCTCTCTACGCGAGTGCAATTATAGCGCAATAAGGAAGTACTCCATTATGTATTATAATCACACAGACTGAGTTTGTGTCACGCAACGCCAAGACCTTTTACAAAGTATTTGTTCTGCGTCAATATTAAGTACTGAGCGCGCTCCCCTCCCCACGCCCTGCCACTGCCGCTACAACATATATTTAAGTGAACAGCATCCACATCACGTCGCCAAATAAACAAAATATTACGGATACGATCTTATTCGAAATTCATAATATTACTTGTTCACCAACAGCACCACCACCACCGCGCCAGCGGACGAACGGATCAAATTTACACAATGAGCAACATTAACCGCACCCTCTTATCCTTTTAGATAAACGGTTCGACCGGAGAAAGCTTCACCAATGAGCAAATACTGAAGATGGCTATTCCCGTATCGAAAGCGCTCGTCGCTCGTCACCTTCACGGGAAGACTGTGCTGATGATGTTGAGGAACCACGAGTCGTTGGCGGCGGTGTACTACGGCGTGCTGTTTTCCGGAGCTATCCCGTTAATGATCGACCCGAATAGCACCGCGTGTAAGTTCCCTCTGCCCGTATCCGGTTGTGATTCTAGCTTCCGCCGAAACCCTAACGTGTTAGAAAAACCTTCATTGTAATACAAACAATACAAGGTGGCCTAATTGCAAACGGTCTGTTCTCTCAACCAGACGAGATCGACTACTTCTCAACCCTGATAAGCCCGAGCGTCGTGTTCTGCGAGGAGGAGCGCGTCGATAACGTCACCAAAATGGCGGACAGTTCCAGCTGTGCGCGACCGGAAGTAATGGTAGCAGACGCTGTACACTTGCGGCAGTTAGGCGCCGGATTCAGTGACAGTATAGAGGGATTCAGGTGAGAAGTGATTACCAAATATGTGATCACTCACACATTGAAATATATTTGTTTACCATGATGCGGACGACGGCGGCGGCACTAAGGCGCAGGCGCTCCGTCACGGCGCTCCATTCGGTGTTTCAAAGGAGAAATGGTAAGGATATTGTATGCAGCTGCAGTGCACTTAAAACCGGATCAAAGAAATGTTTGCGCGTGACGCATACAGAGTAATGCTCGGCGGTGACGGGCGCGGACATAGTCTCCAACGAGAAACACCATTAACCACAAAAAACCACCCAATGTTTCAAACTGAAAGTCTCTAGCCAGTGCATCCTCAACCTCTTCAGCTGCGGCGCAGAGATATGGCACCTGACTGTCGGGCTGGTTCATCGACTCAAAGTCGCATAGCGAACAATGAAGAGTACTTGGCATTTCTGAAAGTGACAAAAAGAGGAACGAAAAACTCGATGGAGAAATCTGGGCAAATAAAGAGAGATTAAGCGCAACTCGCGTCCACTGACCTGGCTCGCCCAGCGCTGGACTATCGAGCGACCCTGTTGCGTTATGTTCTTGTTATGTGTAAGTAATAATTTTCTAAATTGTGAATTAATATTTTCTGCTGTCCAGGCTGCCCAAAGTTGATTTGGAAGCGCCGGTCATCATGCTGCCTACGAGCGGATCCACGGGGCTGGCTAAAGCGGCCTTGATGACCCACAGAGGTCTGATGTCACAGTTACCCGTCCTCTGGTGAATAAATATTTATTTCTATTAATTATCTATGCAGGTACACTGCTCGACCTGGTACGCTGCAGGGTCCCGAAGCCGGGGACCCGCCTCACGTGCTGGAGGTTTCGCTTTATAAGAATAACTTAAACTGTGTCTTTCAGCACTTTCTCTCCTCCACGTGGCACCCAACTGGGGGTCATCATCATCATCATCATTATCAGCCTTTGTTTATCCACTGCTGGATATAGGCCTTCCTCAATGTCTTCCACCAAATGCGATCCTCAGTTTCTCGCATCTACCCACTTCCGACAGCTCTGATGATGTCGTCGGTCCATCTGGAAGGACGGCGTCCTACGCTTCTGCGACATGTACGCGGCCTCCAATCCAAGACCTTCCTCTCCCATCGGCCGTCACTGACACGCCCGACATAGCCGGTCCACTGCCGCAGGCCACTGCTTGCAGGTTTCGAGAGCTACGTCGACAACTTTAGTTCTCCGTCCAAGTTCTCCGTTCCGGATTTAGTTCCTTAGAGAAATGCCAAGTTCAGCTCTGTCCGTCGCTCGCTGTGCTACTTTAAATCGGTGGGCCAGCCTAAAAGTCGGGTGCCACGTCTCTGCGCCGTAAGGGTGAGGAGGACGCACTTGTTAAAGCCTTATGTCTTGAGACATTGGGGTATCTGCGAGGTGAGGATGGGGCGCAGTTTAGCATCTGGAACTTTACGCTGCGGCCTAAAGAACCTGTTACCTACATCGCGTAGCGTTGCCGTAACGTTATCCGCCATCTTGTCCACATCTGTAGTAGTTTTCAACAGATATCCGATTTTTTACTTCTATCTGGAACTTGTCAGGTATAGGATATTTAAGAGTCCTTCCCTGTGGAGGAAGTCGACTAGCATTTGTCCCCTGTGATGTCTAGACCCCAAACCAAACCATTTTCATCGATTCACCGCCTTTTTATACTTTTACTTTGGGATCCAAGTCCCCAACAACGACAGTGAAACGGGTCTTGGTGGTGCCGTGGATGGCCTTGGATATATCATTATAGGTGGCCTCCACCTCTTCATCTAAGTGAGTCGCTGTTGGAGCATATACTTGAACAACTTTCAACGAATACCTTTTTGTCAGTTTATGTGCAAGATACGTCGCCCTCAGCGATGCAATAGAAATTTGCACTATGTTGTTAATGAGACCTCGGTGGACAAGGCACCAGACACCGCCCTGGGAGAGCTGCTCGCCCTCGCGATAGTAGAAAAGGTGCCCTGATTCAAGAAATACAGTATACTCACCCTGGCTTTGGATTTCCGATAGTCTTAGGATCTGACATCTAACTGATCTTACCTCTACTTCTAACTCTTCCAGGTCCTCATCTCGACTCAGTGTCCGGATGTTGTAAATGCCAATAGTGAGTTGGTGGTGGTGGTCTGTTGACCGGGGATTCTTAACACCCAGTGCCCCACCGTAACCATGACCGCCACCTTAGCCAAGAAAAGTGGGGCTGCTAGGTACTGGGGGACCGTAATTTGTGTTTTTCGTTCATTGATGAGTATTGCCCATAAGTCACCACGCTGGGCATGCGGGTTGGCAACTGAAAGGTATTGGTAGTGATAGGAAGATGTGGGAGAAGTGCAGACTTTTGAGAGAAATGTTGCGAAATATACAGGAATAAAGGGTAATGTAGGATGTTATTATTTCGAATAATGTTAGGGGAAGAATAGTAGCAGCTGTGGACTTCGGGGGCGCGAACCCGTATTCATCGGACAGATGGACCCACTGACAGGGTATGCTAGTAATGGTCGCAGAAATATTGTGCTGACCTTTCCCTATATTTTTTCTTCTTCAGTCGCCTTTTACGACACGCCAAAGGTAGTATAGCGGTGGGGATATTCTAACCCGTGTCCCACACGGGGTGACTTCTCTTCTTTCAGTGGGATCCAGTACAGACATGGCGTCAATCGTTGTAACTTACCCACGATGTCATTTCTTTGAATTGCTAATACTGACAAAATTTCTGTAGTAGTACAAGCTGCAGCTCTTCTTAAAGAAACACTCAACCAGTCAAGCGGAGTGACCTGGTGGCGAGTGCTGAGCTGGCGAACTTACTGTGGCGTAGTCAGGATGTTTTCACAGTACCTCATTGAGCTCGGCGCTGTAAAAACGCGCTTTGTGCGGTGATCCTACGTCGCTACGGGGATACCCGATCCTGTAGGAGGGTGCCAACCAATTGTGACAGTAATGTTTGCACACTTATTTATTTATTTATTATTATTATTTACTCATATATTCAAAGGTCGGACCACAAACAATTCCCTCGGCCCACGGAGGTGGCGATGCTGGTTTCGACGGCCCAGTGGATGACGCATACTAATGTGATCACAACTTGCCCCGTGTACCAGGTCACGCTGCTAATGACTCCGGTACCAACTATCGAAAACCTTCTACCCATGATCCGACGACATAAGGTACAATACGTTTGTGATGTCTTGGAAGGGAGGGGGTTGGTTACCGATTTGAGACATTTTTATTGTATACTTTGCAGCCGACTTGGGCTTTACTTGGGCCCTCGTTCGCCAGCAAGTTGGCGGCCGCAGCGTCTCCTGATGATCTCGCCTGCTTCCGGACAGTGCTGACCACCGGCGCCAAGCCGGAGCCGGAGATAATGAAAGTGCTAAGTGTATGTCGTGGTGGTACCACTCGCGTTATAACATTAACCAGAGTCGCCTGTCTGATGGTGTAACGTTCTGTCAATGTTTTAAGTTCATTATCGACTGTCTCATTTCCTTCAATTTTATACTCCAAAACATTTAATTTTTACTTGGTGCAGGAAGTTTCCGGTCCGTTCGTGCCTCGAGAACTATCAAACTGTTAAAACAGAAATGTCCTTTGATCGAGCAAAGGTATTAGAGTGCGCGTCAGTGTGCACACGACGTTCGTGTCCTGGAGCCTTGTCCGCTCGGTCACGGGTGCGGCGCACACACTGACCTGTTCCCGCAGTAATGTTACCAGCAAGTATCATTTGCAGGTGTCGCAGATGCGGTCACCGTCCTTTGTGTGTCGGCGGAGAGTGACGTGCGATCGCATAATATTTCTTTTACCACGTTATCTTTCACCATCAGGTGTACCACCATTGCGTTGTTCATGTCGTAGCTGCTTTTTGTGAATTGGTTTGTTCCACAGGAGAAGTTATCGCACCAGGTGCACCTGTGCAACGGGTACGGGATGACGGAGGCGCAGGGCTTCGTGTCGGTGCCGGACCGCCGCGCGCCGCCCCGCTCCGTCGGCAGGATATCCAACATCTTTCAATACAAAGTCAGTCACATCCTTATTTTGTTAGGTTAACATCCTCAATCTCAGAAAAGGATGTTACAATAATTGTGTTAATGTGCACGCGTCGCAGAATTTTAATTAATGCACCAGTTGCCGTTGCAAGGCGACTTATGCAGGAGTGCGCGTGATGTAACCTTTCAACCGCGTATCTGTCCTTATCACAACCGGCTGGAGATTAACGGCCCGCGCCCCGCGACACACGACCCACGACCAGTGCCTCGCGCCCCACGACCCACGGCCCACGACCAGTGCCTCGCGCCCCACGACCCACGGCCCACGACCAGCGTCCCCGCGCCCGCGACCAGCGCCCGGCGACCCGCGCCCCACGACCCGTAATCCGCAACCCGCAACCCGCGCCCCACGACCCGCAACCCGCAACCCGCGCCCCGCGACTCGCAACCCGCGCCCCGCAACCCGCGCCCCGCGACCCGCAACCCGCGCCCTTCTCTTCGACTTACATTTTTCTCGCCTTCTGTTTCATAATCTAAGAACGAATTAAAGAACAAAAGCGTTTCATACAGACAAAGTTCACGCCGAATTAACTAAATAATATGTACATTATAATTAAGTGCAACCTTCGCAGGCTGCAGCTGTCCTGGGAAAATATTAGGCGTGAGTAATTGGAGGACTCGTGCTCAACAAGATATTGTCATAGTTTAAAGAATGACTTCATCCGCGTTCGCACGGCGCGCCCCCACGCAGCGCTCGGCGCGCGGCTGCTTCGCCACTTGCCCACTTACGGGCAAACACCCAGCGTTGCGTAATCACTGCTGGCAGGTAGGTGGCTGTCGCCGGAGACCGTCTAAATGGGCACCACCGCACTGCCTATTGCAGCCGACAAACAGTAATGTGTAAACATTACCGCGTTCAGGTTTGAAGGGCGCTGTAGCTAATAAAATTATTCAACATCTTATGTCTTATGCAACGAGCGTAATGTGATGTAGTGTATAACACCCTAACCAGGTGAATGTCCCGCTCTCCACTTCGCCAAACTAGAAAAAAATTTCAATCAGCCCGTAGCTCATGGAGAGCCAACTCGTGTCCGTATTATTCGCCTCTTTAATGGATGCGATGGTATCCAGGTTCCTATCCTTGCGTCCTATTGTTACACTTGCCCCTATACCAAGGAAGTGTACCCGGGCTTCGAGAGGGTGGAGGCGGGGGGTGTGTGTGTGTGTCCGCTGTGTAGACGTACCAGATGTGGCCGGGCGGGTTTCAGTCGGTGTCAGCCCCGCGTCACCTTGTCCCCGCGAGTGAGGAAATAACAAGTGTTTCAATTTAATGTCTGTTCATTTCTCAACCGGTTCAATGGTGCAACAGTGTCGTTGTTTTTATTAAAGTTTTTTGTTGATCTGTTGACAGTTAGAGGACGAGGCGGGCCAGCCGGTCGAGGCCCACCAGAACGGTCAGCTGTACTTGCGCAGCGAGCTGGCTATCCTGCCGGTGAGAGTTTCTTTAATTGTTTTGTTTCGGTGTTGTTTTGTTGTTGTCGGTGCTGCATCGGGAGTGCACTTTGTTTTCTGACAGCCGCCCTGCTGCAGCATTGGTCAGGTATCTGAATACTTGTTTGCTTGTTACAAGGGTTACTATAAAAACGTGGAAGCGTACGAGGAATGCCTGGCGGGCGACGGCTGGTGGAAGACTGACGACATATTCCAAGAGGACGATGACGGCTACATGTACTTCGTGGAGAGACAAAAGTTCTGGTTCAAATACATGAACCATCACGTAAGCTCACACTGCGACATAACTTTCATTCGCTGGACGGTTCAATCGTAGCACCAGCCCGGGAACCGAACGGCGGCTGTCGCCGCATGCGCCCGCGCACGGCGTACATCTCCCGCGAATTGCAAAAGTAAATATTTTAAATAAAATAAAATGCTTATTATCTCTTACACTTCACTTCTGTCTGAAGTTTTGAATATTTAAAAAGTCTATACTCCCGGACGCGAACGAATTGCAAATACGTATTTTTAATTTGGCGCTTCTTAAGTACCGGAAGCGCGTCCGACTTCCGAGTTCACTTGTAGTAATTAAGCAGATCTCAGCGCCGCGAGCGGCCTGTGTGCCCACGCGGCACCAGAGGGCGCGCGCGAGTGCCGGGGGGTCGGTCGTCTCCACGCGTAGCAGCACGCTGCTCTTCCGCAGATCTCTCCCGAGGAGATGGAGGCGGTGATAGGCAGCGTGCCGGGCGTGCACGCGTGCGTGGTGTGCGAGACGCGCGCGGGGCCGGCCGCCGGCGTGGTGGTGGGCGCAGGCAACGCGCCCAGTGCACGCGACGTGCACGCCGCGGTGGACGGTGAGTGGGGCCCGCTGACGCGCCATTCACCCCGCTGGCTCGCTCTGAAGCGACTCCTCTCGTTTGCAGCGACGCTGAGCGATCACAAACGGCTCCGGGGCGGCGTGGTGTTTCTGCACGCCCTGCCGCGCACCCACAGCGGAAAGCTGCACCGCGCTCGCTGTCGCGCGCTAGTTAACAAGATGCTCGGGCACCAGCAATGATGCAGAGGAACCTTCAAAACCTACAGAATGAAAATAAAATATAACATTTTTTTTTTCTTTTAAAATCTTTTCTTATTTCCTCATTAGCCATATGAACATTTGTCGTCCCTCTAGTCCTCGCCCGGCCGCCCTCCCGACGACTGGTTCCAAGACAATTGCCTCATCCGTATCTACATAAGTATCAATACGTTGCGACAGGCTAAAGTGATGATCAAGAATGTACTTTTGCTGTACTGCAACGAATATTAGTTCAGGAATGATTCTGAAGAGTTAACACCTGGTATTGTCGTGTTCCGCTTCTCGTACACATCCGGTGAAGCTTCTCCACAACCTGTGACTTTTTCTCACTTGGATAATAAAACACCGTCGCACACGAGGCACCTGGGTACAGGACGCGCTGATTGAATTTCCCGTTCTGATGTAAATTGCTTATTGACAAAGTAACTCTGTGACCAAGCGAAACCCGCCCGGGGTTCCGCTGCAGTAGCGGAAGGGACGCCGCCCCTAACGATTATTGGAACTTGTTATTTATCTATCCTTCGTTTGTATCGTGGATAAACTTGACGCCTGGGTTAAGTAAATGTTGCATCCATTGCTTCCAACAAGGAACGATAAATAATCTGCTGGTGTGGGTTTTGTTCGTTCATAGCCACCCTTTGTAATCATCCGCGCGATAAATCACACGCGGCGCGGCTGGGAGCCCGCGGTGACGGCGGCGCTGCGGCTGCACATGATCAGTGACGATGATTTACGGTCAGCAGCAGCAGCATAGCATCCCACTGAGGCCCGGGCCCGGGGGCGGGGGCGGGGGCGGTGAGGGCGCGTCGCGTGTAACGATTCCGGTCAGAAATTCGTCCCGCAACATTTTACGAAAGCCATTCTGATACTTTTTGAACAAAAAAATCATCAAAATCTCCAACCCGCGCCGTCCCCGCGCCGTCCCCGCATCGTCCCTGCGCATTATTGGCGATTGAGTAAACTTTCCTTCGGCTGCATGACACGAGGTGCGCGCGTGCGTGCGGTGCATCAAACGGTCGCGTAACCACGCTAATAGTTATATTATAGCTGTAGTGCCCGCCAGTCGCATACAATTATCAGCAACGTGCAGAAGCGGGTCGGCGGGACGTTGGAGCGGCAACACACATCTGTGCAGGGTGATTGTCTGGAAAGCGCAGTGACTCGGGCGGCAGAGTGACAAAGAGTACACATGCGCGTTTGCGCGTGTGACGTGAGCAGGACTTCCGCAGCCGCAGCGGAAGTGTTCCATTGCATCCCCATACACTGACAATGCTATTTTTAATATTCAAATACCTCAGACAACAGACAATACAAACGGAAGCCACACGGGCAACAGCGAGCCTTCGATTGAACTTAGGTTTAATACAAATACATGTCCAGATAATTGGGACGGACACCCAGACATCGTGGAGCGGCGCGGTCAGCTCGGGGCGGGTCCCTGACTGGTCAATTACTCTAAATCGTTCAGAGATTGGAAAACAATTCAAATTAGGAAGTTTGGCCGCCGACCTAGTTCCTGTGCGCGGAGGCTCCGGCGGCATCACTTGCAGTACTCGTGTATATATTGAGCTTTCAGTCGGTGCACCAGGCCATGTATGTTTTCTCCTTTCACTCAGGTCCATCAGAGCGCGTCAAAGAACAGTTAACTGCTTGTGATAATCGCACTCACGATCTCTCGTTATTATAGTTTTGTAGAAAACCAAAAGAACGGCGGCTTCCGGCACTGCCTTCTGCAAATTGCAGTAACATTGGTCTACATTCTGTGAGGCGCTCCACGCTGACCAGCCCTCCACCCCCCACGCGCCTTGAGATTGTAAACCACGTGAAATGTCAATGGCAGCCGTAAGCTAACGTGAAATAGAAATTGGACGTGCGGACGGCGCTGCTTGTGTTGTGCTGCACAGCCGAGGGTTACCTGGTGGGTGTCCGTCCGGTGATAGCGGTCATTAAATAAACATTTTTAACGTTTTGCTGCAACGCGTGCGTTGGAGCGCTCCTCACTCGGAACTGCGCCGCGATCCTCGCCCCAGACTGTCTCTGATCGCTGCCTTAAGCTTATTAGCGAAGTTTATGAAACACGAAACTTCGCCTTGAGTATTAATATATATCTCATTATGAATATCGATTCCCGCTTATCCTAATTTGGATGCTCACGATGTCGTTATAAAAGGTGGGTGTGCGTCGGGCGGCCAGCACTCGCTGCGGCTTCGGACACTCCTGGAGTAGTTCATTGTTTGATTTTCTCCAGGTCTTTGTAGCCTACGCCCCGTAGTGTTCACTATAATCGGGTAAGTCTCACCAATCGTTCTGGAGATGCCATACTCCGTAGCACATTTAGTTGAAACGCAATAATTGTCTTCTCTTTACGTCACTTTCCTCACGGCGCGCTTTGCTCGCGATGTTTGATGTAGAACGTTAAACGTTGTTCCGTATTATAGTCGTTACAAATATTGCAGCTGCAAACCTCTCGAACCGTTCGTCATGACGCTGCAGGAGTGGAGCGGACAGATGGCCGCGTACGGCGCCGGCAACCACACCGTGGTGGACAAGGTGCCGCCGGAAATGATGCATCTTGTGGACCCGCACTGGTGCGTTTCGTATTTAATGACGTTCATAGCATCTTAATTAAACTGCAGGCGGACATCAGCATCCTTGTGCCGCCACCGTCAGTAACGTTCGTAACTATTTTTTTCAAAACGGCGCAGCGCCCCCCCCCCCCCCCCCAGGCCGCGTCTCAAAACGCACATGCACACGCGTATATGTTCTTAAGACAATAGTTTCTCAGAGCTCTTTTGATAAGCGTGACTGAAGTGCCAGTGCATGCTTTCCCGTGCGGGACATAGAGACTACACCGACGTACCCACTCTCCAATCCACACTGGAGCAATAAACCCCAGTACACCACCCAGAGGCCCCGGGGGAAGGGATCAGCCACTTGCACGCCGTTGCCTATTTGTTTATCGTCGAATACTTTTATTTATATAGGTTATCGAGGAGGTAATATCGCAGCCGGCTCATGTTTTACGGTCAATAAATCTTTGGACACTGGCTTCAAACTCCATCTAACTGCACTCAGCGGAGGGTGGAGTCGGCAGCGCTGACAACTTATGTTGCGCCCGCGCAGGCCCTCCCGTACCGCTTTTATATGAATTGTAATTTTTCAGGTATCAATTCCCACCGATGAATCCGCTCTGGCACGGTCTGCTGGGTTTCACCATCGGCGTTCTCGGTTTCATTTCCATGACGGGCAATGGAATGGTTATATACATCTTTACAGCAACCAAGGTCTGTTGCCGTCAGAATCGGAACGTTTTCATGAAAATATTCTAAGAAAGCTAACGCGAGCGCGGATCTGTCACAAGTGAGACGTGTTGCCATGGACGACACTAAGAACAGAACACATCTCACAAAAAGATTAAATCGGTCCAGCTGATTGTAAGCTATCAATGCCATAGATAGCCGCTGCCTCGTGTTAATCGCTCTTTTTCCACCTTCTCTTTACTTTGAGCGTTGCACCAGAACAAAGTACATTCCAGTATATTTTGGTTTATTCATTCCAGAACATGTTAATGATGTAATTCACAGAACCTACGGACTCCGTCAAATCTCCTCGTGGTAAATCTCGCCTTCTCCGACTTCCTAATGATGCTGACCATGTCGCCCGCCATGGTGGTGAACAGTTACTACGAGACGTGGGTGTTCGGTGAGCATTACACATACAACATTACAAATATACCTAGTGCTGTACCCGTACTACACCTAGTTCCAGCGCGTGCGTGCGTGCTTGCGTGCGTGCGTGTGCGTGTTCACGTAACATGTTGCTCCACCCCACGGACCACACGCCACACGAAAAAGCATGAAGTTACTTCATAAGCAGCGGGCGCATCGTATTATATATAGCATTTACACTTGCAGCGGGAGTCGCGCCGCGCCACCAGTCGCCAACTGCTACATAAGTTGTAAATGTAGTGTTTAAGTGAACACCGGGGACAGCTGCGGTAACGTTAAGTGAGGGGGGTGAGGGTGCACCGCGACCGAACAGACAGTCAACATAACTAATTAAAAATAACAACAGTAACGATATTTATTGATCCAGGGGAGCCTTGATTTTGTGACGATGGATGCTGCCCGGTGTGGTCTAAAGATGTCCCCGTGATAACAAGTATATGTGGTGCACCAGGTCCGCTGGCGTGCGAGCTGTACGGCTGTGCGGGCTCGTTGTTCGGGTGCGTCTCCATCTGGACGATGACGATGATCGCCTTTGATCGCTACAACGTCATCGTCAACGGCATCGCCGCCAAGCCCCTCACCAAGACCGGGGCCCTGCTGCGTATCCTCGCTGTTTGGGTCGCTTCATTGCTTTGGACTCTGGCACCTCTCTTCGGATGGAATAGGTCTGGACCAGCTCTCTTTAACGACTTATTGCGCATTATTACGCATGTCTTCTGCGTATGCACCCGCTGCTGCAGCGGACGCAGCACGTTGAAGTTGCATTTTATGTAACGTTTTTTTGACGGATAACATTTTCCCAGCAATAAATTCTTTGCAACATCTTACGCCGTTGTCTAGACTAAGGTACTTTATTATACCGTGAGGTCAGGGCGTTATGTACCGGTTGATGTTCCCAGGTACGTCCCGGAGGGCAACATGACCGCCTGCGGCACCGACTACCTCGCTAAGGACTGGTTCAGCCGCAGCTACATCGTCGTGTACGGATTCTTCGTGTACTTCTCGCCGCTGCTGCTCATTATCTACTCTTATTACTTTATTGTGAAGGTAACGTTATCGTTTGCAGTATAAACATTGCCGCAGGACCTGGCCAAGAGTGACGTTTCCGTTACTAACATAGTGTCATAATTCCCAAGGCGGTGGCGGCGCACGAGAAGACGATGCGGGAGCAGGCCAAGAAAATGAATGTGGCTTCTCTTAGATCTTCGGAGACAGACTCCACCAGCGCCGAATGTAAACTGGCCAAGGTAAAGTAAAAAATTATGTAAAGAACGCGTAATTGATTACATTAAAGTACAAACGGATTTTTTTATTAAAATTCTGTGGAGAAATTAAATTGGATGCAGCGAGTCCATATTAATCTTTTGTATCGAAGGTGCATTCCTCACCAGGTTGCGCTGATGACGATTTCGCTGTGGTTTCTGGCGTGGACGCCGTATCTGATAATAAATTTCACGGGAATATTCGAGAGCGCCCCGATCAGCCCCCTGGCGACTATCTGGGGCTCCCTGTTCGCCAAAGCTAACGCCGTCTACAACCCGATCGTATACGGCATTAGGTGAGTAGCAACCTTTTGCGATGAGCCGCCGGCAAGCCGGAAAGGTCGCCGACCCGCCGCGCACAGTGCGATGTCTAAGCCTCACTATTGTGAGGATTGTGAATGGTATTCCATTTATGACGTCCGAGGATGAGCAGACGCGTGCATCCCAATGGAATCCAAATTTATATCAACATTTAACGACGCACTGCGATAAATGCATTGGCTGCCTTATCACCGTAACAGGTAGTGTTATCACAAACAAATGCAATGTGCAGTAACGAAAGCGTCCACTCCCCCAGCCACCCGCGGTACCGCGCCGCCCTCTACAAGAGGTTCCCCGCGCTGTCCTGCGAGTCGGGCGCGGACGAGGTCGCCTCCGCCGCGTCCGGCGCCACCGTGCTGCCGGACGAGAAGCCGGCCGCCTGAGCAGCGGCTGCCACTCCTCACCCACAACGACCACCTACATTGGCTTAACAACTGCGTTTTTCCTGAATACACCCGATGCTATACCCGCAACGACTCCGGCGATGTGACTCGGCTTCGTGATGCATGTATTGAATAAAACAATTGATATAAGAGCAAACATTATTTACATCCTCCCTTTACGTCCCTAGTTTTCTACCCTGCCGAAAACCACTCTCCGTACTATAACCTCAACGCGTTCACGTGTCTCTGCTCGGCGGGTTGCTCTCCCAAGGGTTTTATTTTCGGTTATTTTATAGGTACTGCTGCAGGTATGATTTCTGGTAATAATGTATACACCACATTTTTTTGGACGGGAAATTTTTAAAATAATAATCAATAATTTTTCTGGACTGTTCAACCCCGCTCCCTCACGGGACACCACCGCCAGCACGGTGCACCGTTTTATTTCACGCGCGTTAAGTGTCACGTGTGCCGTAACTCCACTCTCAGCCGCGAGCTCCTGCCAGCGCAATAGACCCGGCCCGCCAGCTCCGCCACCAGTTTAACACCGCCTGAACTCATCAACGTGTTTGGGCTCGAATATTTTTCTTCCGGTTTCCCCGCTGAGCACTTGAAACTCTGTTATGACGAAAGTTACGATCATAATCACTTTTTATGCTGCATTTTTATGTTGTTTGCTCTTCAGTGCTGGCCGCGATTCCTTTCATTTAGAATGCCGAGGTCATGGTGACCAGCGTTGAAGAACAACCAGCGCGATGAAGTGGTTAATATATTACTTAAGTCGCATCCTTACGGGAACATCTCCACCGGCAACTTACTACAAACTTGTCTGTTCTTATTATGAAGTGAACGTTTGGTCGCTACGTACGAGTGTTGGAAGTGTTCACATGTCACGCAAAGTTACGTGCACGGCGTCACCTCACGCCATTCAACTATTATCTTGAATATATGAGATGAAACTCGCCGCACTCGGACAGTCCGAGAGAGGAAAGGAGGCGAATCAGTCATGGACACCATAAAACTACAAAAATTATTTCATCTTAGCCCCGGCGACACTCCTCAAGTGTGTGAAGTTGCAGCGTGCATTTATGTAACAACTTGTAAGCGCAGTCAGTCAGTAGTCCGTCAGTAGTCAGTCAGTAGTCAGTCAGTAGTCCGTCAGTCAGGTGCGCGCGGTCTCGGGGCGGCGGCGAGAGGGAGAGGGAGAGGGCGAGGGAGGGGGAGAGGGGTAGCGGAACCTTTCTGTTGTTTTCAAAAGCTTTTTTGCGAGTACAAGTAACCGGAATTAATATTTAATGAATGCTTTCAACAGCCCTCGGTGATGTCGCCCACACTTCGTAAGCACCGCTCCCGGCTCCATCCCCACCGAGCTGAACAGCTCTGTTAAACCTTTGCTTTGCATTCGGGTAGGATGCAAATATATCTACTTTGAACGTAGTTGACAGGTCACGCGCGGCGGCTCCAGCGGGAGACGCGTCTTGGATGCAGTTAGAACAATTTAATCTCTTCGTCGGTTGCGAGTGCAGCTCTGTTGCACCTGTACCTCTAAGTTTTAGCTCTGCGCGGACCTTTCACGGGACCCTCGTCTCTATATACATTTACCGATAACGTCGTTAGCCGCAGAAGAGCTGGTGTTGGTAGTTATGGTCGTGGTGCACAATTTAATATTATCAGTGACAGTAGTTATGTTGATTAGTAAGTCTACATGTTTGTGCAGGTAGTAGCTGTTTTTTTTTATTATTATGGTATAGACTAGCGCTTGATTACGATCCCACCTGATGCTAAGCGGCAATGTATTCTTTGGTGGTAAAACGCACTAGTCTAGAAGTGGTAGGTGCAGTACTTCAGGACACTACCGGCAAAGCTACTCGTTAACTGAAACACGTTGGGGGTCGGGGGCCGGGGGCCGGGGGGCGGGGGGCGGGGCTCGCAGGCGATCACATTGTCTCTGTAAACAAAAGTAACCTAAAATTAAACAAGTGTTTAACATTGCAGAAAGTGTCGTAACAGTAAATCTAAAGTGCAGCCAACTTGTGAGAGTGTGGAGATCGGAAAATCTCAAAGATTTCCTAGTGATAAATGGAAATAACTGCGATGAGAGTTTATAGTGCGTGGACCGATTCCGGCTAGATTCGAACGATGTCTGCGCTGCAAGCCACGCTGCTTTTACAGCTTCTCTGACACTGAGCCCGTGAACCCGGATCCACGGCCTGTTTACAAACAAAGTGTACTACTTTACTACTACCCTGATCGCGGGTGTACTTAGTGTACGCGGCGTGTGTGCGTGCGTGTGCGTGTGTGTGTAGCTGTGGCGCCGCGTTCTGAAGCGAGGGCGGCGTGATGTCGAGATTCGGAGCGTGTTGGTAGTGTTCGAAGTGTGTGTGGTGACGTAGGTGCTGTCGGTAACTGGGTTTGTGTGTGGTGTGAGGGACCCTTGGGGATGGCGGAATTAGCGCGTGGTCTACGCTTTTTAATCTTGGGATTCGAGGGTGATCGTAATTGGCCGCTTTGGCCACCAAAGTGTTGGGGTGAGATGACGCCTTGGCGAAGTATGTTTCGGAGCACTCTTTAAAGTGCTCCGTAATGATCGAAAGTTTGAGGTCGCTGTGGAGGTCAACATTGCACTGGTACCATTCGGCACCGATTACGATGCGGGTGAAACGGTTTTGGAGAACCTGCAGGGGTTTGAGACGTGCTCCGGAGGAAAGGGCGAAGACTACGTTGGCGTAAAATATTATAGGTCTTACACATACCTTGTAGAGGTGAAGCTGATGCCTGAGAGAGAGCTTGTTCTTCTTGCACAACAGGGGGTATAGATTGTCTAGCATTTGGGCCACTTTGTTTCTCCCCTCGCGAATGTGGGCGATGAAGTTGAGCCTGGCGTTCCGCGGGTGCTTAGTAGCAGGTCAAGGTCGCGCTTAATAAACTGAGCAGATACTCAACAGACTCCTTATATAAGGAATTCAAAGTCTTAAGAGTGCGTCAATAGCTTAAACGTACATCCTAAAAGCTACGCTAAAAGTACATAAAACAATTAAAATCCGACAAAATTGCAAACATTTGACTGGTAAAGGAACATTTCGAATACCCATGCAAATGGTCAAATCGGAGTTATACAAAAGGAGCCCACTGTATGCACCAAGCCAAGTGTACAACGATGTCTTAAGAGGAACTGATATAAAAGATAGATCTCTGTACACCTGCAAGAATATGCTACAGACTCATTTATGCAAACTGAACTATGAGGAAACCGAAGAGCTCGTCGGATAACGTCTATAACATCATAAGATGTATTAAATCAAAACACACACACACACACACACACACACACACACGCACGCACGCACCCCAAACACTGACCCAACGTAATTTAGGAGTTGGAAATATACGACGAGACTAACATGACGATTGCTATTCATTGTTGTGTGTGTACACATTACTTAACTGCTGATCAATTACAGCCGTTGTTATTATTTACTTTTCTTTGCAAAAGCCTATTTTTGTTCATTTTTAATTTGTATATAAAAATACTAAGATTATGAACATTTCTCAACCATACTACTTCCGCACTTGCGTGTTAGTGCATAAAATACTAAATAAAGAAATATAAAAATAACCCTTCCTAAAAAAGTGACTCATTTTCCTTGTAGAGAGATTTCTAATCGAATGAATAATTTATATCTACGGCCTCCGCGAACTAACTATGGGGCAAAGTGTACTATACGGAGGAGCCACATTATACAACAGTGTACCCGATAATGTAAAAAATACTAAATCATATCGAGTTTTCAAGAAACTACTAGTAAACACGTCCTAAATTCACCACAAAACATTTATTTAACATAACAACACATTGCGCATGACTATTCCAGTCCGACTTAAACATTTTTACCGACTACCCTCCGATGTCTGCTTGTTGTAAAATTCTACCGCACCGACCAACGACCACCGACCACCGACCAACGACCACCGACCAACGACCAACGACCGACGACCACCGACCACCGACCACAGACCACTGCCGCGAACTGCAGACTACCTTCCTTTGGCCGGCTGCAGTGTCAGCTGTTCCATGCATTAAGTTTATGGCATCACTGCATGTCTTTCCTTTGTACGCACGCAATTTTAGCTTAATCTATTGCTTACTGTCGCTTACTCGCATAAGTGAACTGTATATATTCTTGTGAGAAATAAATATTCTTAAACCTCAAACCTCATATTTAAAAAAGTCCCCCATAAATAGTCGCGAGCTTGCGATTCAGGGTCCTGGGATCTCTTGCTGGGATATGCTTAGCTTCGTTCGAGCGCTGCGCTTTTCAGTGCATTAATAAGTATAACACTGCTAATTAATTATTATTTGTTGTGAAAGGTTTTTTCTCTCAGCCTTGGGGCTGGTAATAACTGCATTCACGGGTCCAGGCCAAGTCAATGCAGTGTGAACTGTGTGTCTACTGATCTACTACTTGCATCAACTTTCTTACGATTCTACAAGTATTTCAAATTACAGCTTTTTGTAGGGTTATGTATTGGGTTTCTTGTAGGTCCATTAACTTGAGGCTGCGGAGAAGATGATGCGGTATAACACCTGTTGTGGACAAAACTATGGGAACGACGTATACTTTATCTTGTCTCCAGATTCTAGCTACTTCGTTCTTCAATTCTACATATTTACTCATTTTTTCAACAAATGTCTTTTGTATGTTGTTGTGTTGGGAACTGCAATGTCAATTAAGTGTGTGATCTTATTTATCTTATCTTGTAGTATAGTATACTATTATTATATAACGTGTCTCGGGCGCCCGGCGCCGCGCTCCGGCAGCAGCCCGAGGGTCATTGGGAAAGAGTCGTTCAACTTCCGAGTTCGTCTCGTATTAGTGTGGCTTAGTTGTGCCGCAGTAAGAACTTCCTGAACAACTAGACGCTTATATCGATATCGAGTAGAGTAGAGCGGAACTAACCACTTGTGCAGCGGTGTAATACGATTTGCGTGCCTGCTGCCGTTGGGTAATTGCAGAAAGGGTTGATCCGGTGTTATCCAGCGCGAGGCTGGTGGTGGAACGTGTTTTATCAAATTGAAAACAAACTGCGTAAAGAAAAGTCACTTTTCACGATCTGTTTTAACCATAATGTTGGCAGCGTGTTCTGTAAGGAGGGAGTGGAGCTGGTGGGGTTGGTGGAGCTGGTGGGGCTAGTGGGGCTGGTGGGGCTGGTGGGGCTGGTGAGGCTGGTGAGGCTGGTGAGGCTGGTGGAGCTGGTGGGGCTGGTGTGTCCGTCCGTGCGTCCGTACAGTGTAGCACGGTGACTGTTAAAAGTGTATTCATAAAAAACAATACAATCATCCGACATTTCGTTATAATCATTCTTTTTACGTGCGCTATAAAAAGGGCTATTGGTTCAGCAAAAAGTTTACTGCCCTTCGGTTGTAAACGGTCGCGTATAACGATAAGAAACCCCGCAACCCTCCTCACCGCCCCTACTCTACCCTTCAGTTATTGCGTGACGCGAAACGGTGATGGGAACAGATTTCTGTCTGTGCGCGCCGACACGCCGCGCGGTGCTGGTGCCGGTGCTGGGGGTGGTGGTGGTGGTGGTGGGGGGACAGCAACTCGCGTCTTTGTCCTCACCCGCTGCTTTTATGACTCGTGAGTATGTACATATACAAAATAGAATAAAATGTAATAAATAAATTATTACCACCACTAAAATATTATTGGGAACTTCTTATTCCTCATGAATGGTAGAATTTTATAAGAATCTTCTTATATTCCCCGTTCGGCGTGTTGACCTCCCGAGAGGGTCGAGCAGTGCGGCGGTCGGACCGCGCCACTTTATTTACACCCCCAGACATTAACAAAAGCAAGCTTGAATTTAAGAAATCATCTCTAAATGAAAACTTAAAATTATAGTCAATGAAAACAGCTGATTATGAAACGTCTTCGCGCCGATAAGATAAACTGGTTCCGGTTTCTGATATGTAGAATAGTCTGTTGTTTACTTCCCTCTCCACTTTTGTACTGAAACTTCGCATCCCGCTCCACCGTGGCAAAGTGTGAAAGCTTGTTACAGGTAAAACTTTCCATTGAACTTCATTAAATTGGTAAAGCTACAGGAAATTGCGGATTGGCAGAGCAGCAGCGTGCAGCGGAACTGGAACCCGGGGCCGGTCGCTACGGAATTATATTAATACTGAAGCAGGCACTTTGTTGTTCCAACGGCTTACGAACTTTGCAAAACTGAACTGAAAGGGTCCGCGCGCCGTGAACCCTTTCAGCGCGCCGGCACCCCCTCCGGCACCCCCGCCGGCACCACCGCCGGCAACCGGACATATACACTACAGGTAATAATGTATAAATATTATACCTTAAGTACATTATAATCGATCACTGATCAGATTGGAGGTCATTGGGGAAGGCCTAGGTTCAGTAATGGATGTCTATTGGCTGATGATGATATAATTTTAAAAAACTAGCTGCAAGCAAGCTGGGCGGGCTCAGTTCTGCCTTGCATGGTACTAATTGAAGGTGTGAGGTTGCACTGGATACTAATCAGACAACGAAAGGTCCCATTTGAAGGTTTCCCTGCGACATCCAAAGTGTTTTACATTTAGTGGACATTGTGTACATTAAATATACATTCAATTCATTTTTCCGGCAGACCTGGTGTTCGCAGGTCTCCCGCGAGCTGGACCGACGATCCGGTGAGGGTGCGGGAACCCACTGGACGCGAGCAACGCGGGACCGCTCGACGTGGAGATCTTTGGGCAAGGCCTACGTCCAGCAGTGGACGTCTATCGGATTATGATGATGAATTGTGAATTATGTACGAAGTGAGCAATAAATGTTGCTATCCGTTACGGCAAAGAGCAAACCACTGTGCTGTGTGCGCGAGCTCGGTGCGCCGCGACCGGAAGTGCTGCCTCGGCGCCCGCCGCAGGTAACGGTGACAGTTGTTGCTGACAGCCAGGCTTTTAGCAGAACCTCGTGGTTGCAGTTCACCATCATCACCCGCGACGTGCACGGGTTGCGTTCTGCTCTTCAACATTTCTCCAAAGTTTATTAAAGTAATAAAAAGGTAAATTTACAACATTTTGTTTCATTATCGGCAGCGCCCTGCGACCTGCGCCCGCACCGCGCCCCCGCTGATAGCCACTACCGCCTGCTGCACTAGACCCTAAACATTGCTCCTCTAACGGGTTCTCGCCTTGTCGTGTCGGAGGGGCTTAGTAACCGTGGGCCGACACACCGTGAAGCTAAGTGGAACTCACCTGGCCGCCCCGCGCCGAAGAGCTGGCCGAAGCGGCCGCTCCAGGTTCGATAACCGGTTGGATAACTGGAGCTCACCGGAGCGGCCGGGGGCCGAAGAGGTAGCTTTATGCTGCCCTAGCGGCCACGCTGCAGGTGCAGGTGGGGTCTCGGAGGGAGTGCACTCTGTGGCCATCATTTTAGGGCGTCTGTGCCACTTCACCAACGAAAACAAGCTTCTCCCCGATGAACAGTTCGGGTTCAGAAGTAGCCACTCTTGCGTTCAACCAGTCCACAGACTAACGGAACACATCTTGGCCGGCGTCGAGCACAAGCGTCCGATCGACACCTGCGCCGTCCTATTTGACGTCGCGAAGGCGTTTGACAAAGTCTGGCACGAGGGCTTGTTGTACAAGCTTTACGCTCACAAAGTGCCAGACCGACTCGTCACCATCATTCGAGCCTACCTCTCGAACCACTCCTTCCGCTTCCGCGTCGAGCACGCTCTCTCCTCGATCCGACCGATCAAAGCCGGCGTCCTCCAAGGCTCTTGCTTCTCCCCGCTACTCTTCTCTCTCTACACAAGCGACATTCCCAAAGACCGCTACGTCAGCCTCACTCTTTTCGCGGATGACACCGCTCTCTACCACTCGGGCAGAGTTCCCGGTATTATAACGAGTCTCTTACAGAAGGCGACCACTCGCCTAGGCGGGTGGTTCCGCAAGTGGCGAATCAGTGTAAATCCGGAAAAAAGTGAAGCCATCCACTTTACTCATTGAAAGCTCTCGACCCTTCACTGGAAGTCGGTCCTACAAGGCCATAAACGCAGCCAGATCTCCCTCTTCGGCCAGTCCATCCCATGGAGGGACTCGGTCAAATACCTCGCCGTGACACTCGACGCCAGACTTACCTTCATCGCCCACATTCGCGGGGCGAGAAACAAAGCGGCCCAAGTGCTGGGCAAGCTATACCCCCTCCTGTGCATAAAGAGCAAACTCTCTTTCAGGCACAAGCTTCACCGCTACAAGTTATGCGTAAGACCTATAATGTCTTACGCCAGCGTAGTCTTCGCCCATTCGTCCGAAGCACGCCTCAAACCCCTGCAGGTTATTCAAAACCGCTTCACTCGCATCGCAACCGGTGTCGAATGGTACCAGCGCAATGTAGACCTCCACAGCGACCTCAAACTCCCGACCATTGCGGAACACTTCAGAGAGTGCTCCGAATCATTTTTCGATAAGGCGTCAACTCACCCGAACCCTCTGGTGGCCAAGGCGGCCGACTACGAGCCGTCCTCGAATCCCAAGACCAATAAGCGCAGACGACGGCATGCGCTAATTTCGTCATCACCAGGGGTCCCACACACCACACACGAACCCACAGTCACCGACAACACCCACGTCACCACACACACCTCGGACACTACCAAGACGCTCCAAATCTCCGCATCACGCCGCCCTCGCCTTAGAACGCGGCGCCACAGGTACTCACACACCGCGTACACTAAGTACACCCGCGACCAGGGGCGGTTCTCACCGCCCAGAGATTCCAACACAGGCGAAGGTCGTCACAGTCGTCACAGTCCGCGCCCGCCCTCGACGACCGAGTAGATTCGTCAGAAAAGCCAATAATCAGACACACTATAAAAACTCCGCCGTCAGATAACTACATCACAAGTAGTACACTTTTTTTGTAAGCAGGCCGTAGATCCAGGTCCACGTGCCCAGTGTCAGATAAGCTGTAATAGTCGAATGGCTTGCAGCGCTGACATCATCCAGAATCTTAATAATTACAAATTGATTGCGCGATGAGTGACATCATCCCGCGGCGGTTGCGTTTACTGCTAAACATACCGGATGTAATTTGCGTGCAAATTGTACGTCTAGCTATTGTAGTAGGCGGCTCACGTGATCGCAAGTGATCACCGCCGCCCGTGACCTGCCACAACTCTGACTCAGTCCCAGTTTCAGTTAAACGTGAAATGTTAATTCTCATTATCCGGTTGGATGCAGGTCCGGGCACACTTCATTAGTAATAAAGTTTATCGATTGCGGGTAAACACGTTAAAAGTGTTTTTTTTGTTTAACGTGGGGGAAATGCCTGCGCATACCCGTCCTCGCGGGGGTAAAGACAAGTTATGTCGGACTTGCACCGAGTAAAATCCCCACGATGTTCCGCCTCGTCGCTTTATGGCAGAGTCACGAGAATGCTTTCGCACACATCTACAAACCCGCCAGCGCTGGCTGCACCATGCAGCCTCACCTTGAGAGGTAAAGACGAACCCCCATTTTCCACCTTTATAGGGGGACACCGGAAACCACAGCGCGGCCCCTCCTTGACCTCTTACAATCACCCGGGCTACGGATTCTCCCGAATCCATCACCCAGAGGATATGGAAGCTCAGAGAGAAAACTCTTCTCACTTCTTGCGACGGATTCGATCTTGGTATCCGCTGCCACCCGCTATAAGGCCGTGGAGGATAGGGATAGCGGCGCATCGCAATACCGACACTTCTCTCCTTCAGCTACTCCACCTCGGCCACTAAGGGCAGCATAAATCCGCCCCAGCAGTCCACCGGCACGTATCCGAGGTGAGCTCACGGTGGAACTTAACGATCACGCTAAGTGCGGGGTGATGAGGGCAACATGAACAGGATGTAACAGTAACGCGTAAGGGAGTCGCGCCCCCGCGCACCCTACTCTCTCGCGGCTGGTCACGTTAAAACAAAAAAAGAGACGACATCCCGTGCAGCGCACAGTTGCAGCATGAACAAGTGACTTTTACAGCGTGGAACTGTTGGAACACCGGGCAGGAGCGAGCGAGTGAAGAGGAGAAGGTTATGTACAAAAGAGCAGTTCGAATAAACTGCAACAGGCGAGGCTGCCACGCGACCGGACAGGCCCGAACAGGCGCATTGCCAGTGCTGGATGTAAATACGAGTGCTGCTGCAGGAGGCAACTCCGGATGAGGCGCATAGTTTTAAGACTGCTGCGGTACGAGTTTGATAACTTGATGAGATTGTTTCCCAACTATTTATTACTTGCTGCATCCAGTTCCGCTTGGATCTGTGCAGGAAAAGAAAAGTATACCGAGATTTCTGTCCTTTACTTTTATAATGAAATAAAAAAAAACCATACTCTAATTAGTAGCACTTGATTGAATATACAGTTGTGACGTCGTCGTCAAGTCTGCGTTGCTTATTGTTGCAAGTTATCAAAGACTTGAATGGGTCGAGCTTAATTTGGTTCAGAAGCACCGTCAGCAGCACCGCGCAAACCGTGCCCCGCCGGACACGTGCGCTGCGTTGCTCGACAAACATCAGCAGCGTTGTAATGTGCACCGAATGGCAGCCGAGTTCACGTTAATAATTGCTGTTGTTGTTGTTGTTGTTGTCGTTGTTGTTGCGTAAGCGGCGGCCACGTAAGGAGGAAGGTTTATAAAGTAGAAAGTAACCGGACTCGGGACCGGACATGTCGCTGATGTTATAGCAGTTTTAAATTTGCCGTAAACTTTTAATGGATACCAAGTTATTTGTTGATTCTATGGACTCCGCGAAAGAAACTGTTATGCTTCAGGACCCCATTAAGAGATGAGGTTTATGTAAATACATTTAGTTGTGCACTAAACATACGCTAAGCTCAGTGACAAAAAAAATCCTGCGTAGAGGTATGAGAACTTTTCTTTGACCAGGGTCAGTTCGTTCCTTTTGTTGAAGATTCAGCAGCCTGCTCCTCTGAAATATCAGGATTGAGTCACGCTGTAATATTGAAATTTATAGAACAAAAATGAAAAGTTATTTAAGTACGGGTAATGCAAGATCGATGAGATTAGCGCTGGCGCTGGCGGAAGCGCTGGTCAGTATCCAACTACTAGCCATTTATTTAAAATGTGTGATCATCTTTAGAGGTGTAAGGGATCCCGACAAGAACTCACGGTACCTAAGTCAACCTCACCTGTTCGCGGTGCACCCTGCTAATCAACAAACGGGGCTTTGGCCCCCACCAATCTGCATTGGGTCAGCGTGGTAGTAAATGCCCCTAATCACCCATATGAATCCCTACCCGATCGTGTGGGAATCTTTGGGGCAGGTATATGTCCAGCAGTGGACGTCTATAGGCGGACGACGATGGTTACGTTCATCATCTTTACAAATCGAGACGTTGCTGATAAAACCACGTTTCATTTAAACATTACCGCACTCAGTGTAGAGATCACTTCGTTTCAACTTCTGACCGCATCCGGGAATACATGTCGGTAAAGCTAAGTAAGCTTCAATAAGTAAAGTGACCACGAACAGGTAGTTTGAGCTACTTGAAGAGGGTAGGGAGAGAGGCGAATAGCAATATCGACACTCCTCTCCCTCCGCGACTACACCTCGGCTGCAAAAGGCAGTATAAAGCCGCCGCTGCAGCCCACCGGCACGCATCCGAGGTGAGATCACAGTGGAGTTCCGGAGCTCTAACCTGGAGCGTCTGTCTCGGGCCGGCCCTACACCTCGGTTCCTCTTCGCTTCACAGTGGGGGACCACGGCACCTCTACTGAGCCCCTCCGCCACGACAAGGCGGGAACCTGTCGGAGGGTTCATACCCGGTGTACGTCAGCCCACGAGCGGTCGGCCCCTGGCGACCGTGGCCATATTTTCTAAACGCACGATATATTACATTGCGTACTGTTCACTGTGCCACATATAAAGCGTATATCATACGGAACCCTGAGTTGTAACCATTTAGGGATCGCGCCGCTGAGGATTCCGCGGTTCCGCAGAGCATCACATGGTGTGCATTTTCTGGACTCAACAGTTCGTGGTGACGTGAACCAGCTGCGAATCCATCGCTGGTTTCCTTTAGAAATTATTAATTTTTCACACATTCCTTTATTTCACGTGAAAAGTCCTTTCACTTGGTCTCTATCAGCAGCGAGCGCATCGCTTGTCACCCAAAACGCTCTCATCCCTGGGCAATGCAAGCCTTACCAGACTATTCTTACATTAATCTCATTCTCCTCCAATCTCCCCGCCTAGTGCTTATGTTGTCTCAACTGACAAGTTTATTTATATCCCTTCTCATTATTCGATGCTGTTACGGCTGATTTTCCAGATCATCCACACCACACACAGCGCCGCAGCGCTAGGCTCGGCAGCGGGACAACGGGAGAGGGCAGCGTGTCACCAAGCTACGAGTTGCATGTGCAAGTGACGATATGTGAAGATGTCCGCTGGCGCCAGATACACGTCGACGCTCGCTTTGCCTTTCTTATGTAAAAGTAAAAAAAGAACCACTGTGAAGCAGTTCGCGGGAGGTCGGTGTGGGGGGTGTGAGGGGTGTGGGGTGCGCGGTGAGGGTGCGGACCAGGCTCGGTTTATGTTAAATACGAAAAGAGTAAACAGCGACCGCAGCGCCGCACACGTAGAAGCCACTCCAACAAATTGAGCCCCATCAATCGAGCTCGTAACAAGGGGTCCGATGCGGCCGTATTTATTAGCGACCCCCTTTTTGCTCAGCCTTCCGCGGGTCACGTTTAATCGTGTGCGTGACCGGAAACAGTGCGATAATGTCGTATTGGAAATAGTGCGGACGCTTCATACATCACTCGATTGATTAACTAATGCTGGGGAGTCAAAGCTCGAGGTGTTTTGTTTCCGCGTGCAATTGCTCGAGAGTGAACTTTTTTAAAGAGCTGATGAAGTATACCGACTTAGAGCAGTCATGTTCTTAAAGATATAATTATTGGAATACAGCAACACTAACATTGACAACACGAAAGTGGTACCTAGCACCTTTCATAAATTGCCAACATACAAAACTCCCGAGTGTCAAGGAGTAACCAACCTCATTACCCCCGAGGACACTTGATAACGTTCGGACTTCTGCATTAATGAAAGTACCTGACGTCAGCTGTTCCCCGCAGGCTCGGCTAGCCGCGGTTCAGCCGCGGCAGTTCCGGCACCAACACCTACTCGGTTATCATTCGCCTATCTATTGACCACAGACTTTGTTGCATTAACCGAATGTTTATATGTCAGTGAGATGGCACCTGGCGCGGGAGTAAATCTGTTCGTGTGAAGATGACTCCTGCATTGTTCAATTGTTCAGCAAACATCACAAGTAGCGCGTGTAGGTGCTGCTGCACGTCACTGCCCGAACTCCAAGAGGTGATAATAAATGAAACTGCATTTGATGGTTCTTAATCAACTGCGTGTAATATAAATGAATACGCGTTTTCAGGAGTCCGAGGTACAAGTCCGTGTGGTCGGGGATCTGCCGGGTGGAGTCCCCGACGGCAGCCTAAATAAATTTGCGCAGATTTAATTGGAACTGTGTGAACACGCGTTCAGGCAGCCGGCTTCTCTTGGGTCACCGTGGAGGCGCAGGACGCTGCTGATTCTACTTCTTCATGCGTTGGCTCGCAGGACAGCAGGGGAAACTTCTTATACAAAGCTGCGCGATACCTTGGATGGCTGCAAATATTCATCGAATTTTATACCATCACCGAAGAAGTAGTACAGTAGGAACGACCTACTGCTGGTCAGTCTCTGTTGCCGGAGAACGTTTAGGTACCATCGCAGCACATATTGCAACCAACCGTTAGTGCTGTGCAAACATTAATGTGTCCCGGTTTCAAGGGCGCTGTAGTTAGTGTAATTACTGGAGTGACGAGACTCGACATTTTATGACTTAGACGTCGAGCGCAATGCAGTACAGTTTATTTCATTCTACCTAGCACAACGTTGCTATGAGCAGGCGTATCACTTACCACCAGGTGAACACATCCGGCTCGTCGAAATAAATGTATAAACTTTGAAATTTAAAACGACTGAAACAAACGTAATAACGTTTTATCCGACAACAGGGTGCTACAGGCATTATCACAATAAATGATGTGACAGAGCTGCTGGTGGAGGACCGTGTTCGTTCGGGCGTCTCGACAAGTACTACCGAAGGCACCTACTACGCCTGATGCCGTACACAGTGCATTAGTTTAAAAGGTGAAGTAACTAGTGAAATTATTGGGATAACGAAACTTAAGTTCCAAGGTCAATAGACGCAAGTGGTACCATCCTGACTGGCCCCTCGTTGTAACGCTTATCACCAGGCGAGGAGAGCTGTATGACGAGGGTAAAGCTCAAAATAATTACTCACCTAATGCCGTATACGATCGGGTTGTAGACGGCGTTAGCTTTGGCGAACAGGGAGCCCCAGATAGTCGCCAGGGGGCTGATGGGCGCACTCTCGAATATGCCGGTATAGTTGATGATCAGATACGGCGTCCACGCCAGGAACCATAAGGAAATAGTCATGAGTGCTACCTGTAAACAGGGGGACACTACAATGTATTAATGTATGATACGAAATGTTTTACTTCGATTCAAGGGTCGGAGTCTGCCGGTGACGGTCCATCCGTCAAATGCTACCAATTTCAATGTTGAATTGAAAAGTTGAAACTTTTCATACAGGCAAACAGGAGTCCGTAACAGTCAAAGGATTAAATGATTACTGAAGAGCAGTTAACTACGAGCGAAATGGTGGATGAAAGTATTAAATGGCAACATCTAGATACCTTGGCCAATTTACATTCTGCCCTGGTGTTGCTGGTTTCGACTGACCGAAGCGAAGCGACGTTCATCTTCTTGGCTTGCTCCCGCATCGTGTGCTCGTGCACTGCGACGGCCTAAATTCGATAACTTGTAAAGTGTCCACACTGACATTCTTAGAAGACAGCAAAACTTAGATAGGGACCGGAAATACCTGTACGATGAAGTAGTAAGAGTAAATGATTAAAAGAAGCGGTGCGAAGTAGACGAAGACCGAATAGACGAGGATGTAGCTGCGGTTGAGCGTGTCCTTACTCAAGTAGTCAGTGCCGCAGGCGGTCATGTTACCTTCAGGAACATACCTGTACATGTAAACAATTTTGTAATAAACTCTGAATTTCAGTGGCGACGTCACAATTTGCAAATTTTGTACCTGTTCCATCCGAAGAAAGGCGCAAGAGTCCAAAACAAAGAAGCGAACCATACTGCTAAAATTCTTGAAATCGCTCCATTCCTCGTCATCGGCTGCGCAGCTATTCCCTTCACGATCACATTGTATCGGTCGAAAGCTATTAACGTCATGGTCCAAATGGAAACACAGCCGAACAGCGATCCAGCACAGCCATACAGCTCGCACGCGAAGGGGCCTCGAGAAGAGAAACACAGTATGTTAAATAATTTTAATTTCCACCCATTCACCATTACCAACGTTTTGAACTCGTTACGTCTCGTCCACTGCTGGGTCCTTCCCAATCCTTGCCATCAAGTGCAATTTGTATTCAACTAAACCAAGTAAACCATCCGTCTCCGGCCGTAGTTGGGCGCGGACCCGAGGCGCCCTGACCACAACCTGCTCCTCCTCTCCATCTCTGTCTGACGGCGCGCCGCGCCAGTTTTGAAACATTTGTAATTGTTTTGTCTTGTTCTCTATTCTACCTGTAAATATTTAAACAAGGCTCACCGAAAACCCATGTTTCGTGGTAACAGTTGACAACCATAATGGGTGCCATGGCGCACATCATCAGGAAGTCGGAGAAAGCGAGGTTGAGGACGAGTAAATTCGAAGGAGTTTTAAGAGTCTGAAATAGAATTGAATATAAAGCATTAACATTAATTGGAGACAACATTCATCCAATATTTCAAAACTGACCTTTGTTGCCGAGAAAATGTAAATCACCATTCCATTTCCAACAATGGAGATGAAGCCGAGGAGTCCAACAGTGAAACCGAGGAGCCCGTGCCAGAGCGGGTTCATGGGTGGAAACTGATACCTGGATGAATGAGTTTATATAAAATAGGTAATCTCGTTTTGTAAGTAATACATTTCCCACCGGAACACTCACCAGTGCGGGTCGACCAGACTTAACATCTCCGGAGGTACCTTGTCCACCACGGTCTGGTTTCCAACGAAGGACGCCATCTCGCTGACGGTATGTGACGAAATATTAAACTGATTGTAGAAACTTTATTTCAAATAATTGACTTCGTAAAATTAATTTACTCACTCTGTGTGGGCGGTTTCTGGAAAAAATAAAGGTTGCAACTAAAAAGCTGGAGAAAATCAACGAATGAACTACTCCAGCCTTCAGTGTGCTGCAACTGAGCTGCCAGGGCCGGTCGGGGCCGGTCGGGGCTGGTCGGGGCTGGCCGGGGACTGCTGGAGTTGGCCGCGCTCCTGCCCGCTTTTATACGAAACTGCGCGGGATTAACGTCCACCTAATGCGAAATCAATATTCATAATTAGATATTAGTGCCGAAGGTGGTGTCCGGCACGTCACCAGCTCACCATCCGCGTGCCGGCCGCACTCGCCCACCGTTATCACTTGGACACACAAACGGGACTAGGCGAAAGTTCATTGTGATGGGGAGAATTTGGTTTTGTCAGCGTTATTGTAAATAAGATTTGGTGATAGGAGACGCTGTCATTACACTGGCAGCATCAGGATTAGGGATGAAGCGGTGCACATCGCCCGTGACAGGGAAGAAATGCGCAGCGGGACGGTAAGTTGTTATAACATTAATAATTTTTTATTAACATTAACAAATTCGACGGGGTGAAAGGTTCAGGGGCCCACGCCGCTCCTCCCCACCAAGCGCACCCCACCACGTGCCGTCTAGTTATGATCCCGTTACGTTCTCTCGGTGTGATTCTTATAGGTGGTTACTACCCCTGTGCCTGTTATCGTTAAGCAGTACCGCGCAGGCATCGCTGTATCGGTTAGGGCGGCCAGGGTGAGTGGTGTGGCAGCGTGACGCTGTGCCGCCTCACGAGGTGTTTATTTTTTATCACAAAATTTTAAATGAATCGAACATGGCAACACGTTTGAACAAACAGTAAAGGTGAGTGAGAAGGGGTAGTTTGCGCGAGGCCAAGGGGCCCGCAACAAGGAGGTTCCTTTATTTCTTTAAGTTTTGCGACTTGATTTGTTCGCCCGGATACAATTTGCCAATTGTTTGCGAATGATATTTTCAACCGCACCCCCAAAAAGACCCTCCGATCTGTATGTGCACGTTGTATAGTGTTTTCTCGTTAATTCGTAGTGTGTCCCGTGTGGATGCCCGGAAGTGGGTGCGCGATTGTAATCAAGTTTATTTTATTCTATATAAGGTTCCCGAACACTCTCCGTAACAAACTTTTACTTTAATGTTATTTAAAAGGAAATGGGATTATTTGTAGCTCTAACAAAGTGAGAATAAAGTGTTACAAGTGAAAACATCGCGCTTAGCCACACCGGGGATACCGTGTACTGCTCCCGTATGCAAGGTTCAATCTAGAGGTGAATATGAGAATAGTTCGGTGCAGTTGCAATTTATATCTCTATTTACATGCAAGTTTTTAGAGCAGCGCTACCCGCGCGGCCAGTATGTACGCACGAATGGTAGGTGGCGGCAGCGGAAGTAGCGCTGGATCATGCAGCATGGAGCCTGACCCCGCATTGCTCGCTTTTGAAAATGCCTTTTGTGAAAGTGAACCATGTTTCGGCAACCGTTCCAACTAGTAAAACTTAAACAACACTAGAACAACATAACACTGACAATATTTCAGCACTAACAAAAATAATTAATTGACTTAATACTAACTTATGTACTGAATATATGATAAAGCACGCGAGTAGGTACCATGCGCTGCTAGCAGCTACGCAGTGTGCTCTAAAGTGACGTCATGTGAATGTATTACGAAGTACCCGCACAGTTGATATTATTCGTCAATGACACACACAAGTCAAGTATCCGCAGATATATATATATATATATATACACTGGTAACGCTAACAATTTAATAACCAATTTAAATGAAACATATAACTAGTGTGCCCATAAATACTGTTACATAAAACACTTTTCTTTTTTCCAACTTTTTAATTATTTTGAATTTGGAACACGTATGTTATTTTAAAAACTTGTTTCAATTTTGCGCTGTTTCACATATATATTCGTATTTATTATAACATTACAATATGGAACGGGGTGGGGGGTGCTAAAGTAAATAGTATTGCAGCGATCGCCTTGCACAAAGTGGGTGCGGAGTCAGGAGCCGCTCCGCTCGCTCATATTGCAGACCCTACCAAAGCTGGCTATCAGCCCAGCCGTGTGTTCGTATCGCGTACTATCCACAGATACAACAACACTCACTCTGTCGAACACCAGAGGAGATGGGGGCGGCCCCGTGCTGGTAGCTGTTACAACTACAAGGGCTGTTAATGCTGTTAAAGTCAGAATTCCTCCAAACCCCATTAGAAAGCAAAAAATCTTATCGTAAGAAATGAGGATTCCTAGGACTAAGACTCTGTCGCGTATTATACCAGTAAAACAAGACCTGAAGCTCGGTGCTCGGTGCTTGTCGTCGATGTACAGAACATGCCCTAATCTTTGCAATTAAAGATGGATGGAGTGGAAACGAACAAACCTGTCGCGGTGCAACAGGCTGGTGCAAGGCACGGAAATATCCTCTTTACTGATGGAAACATTATCACGATTGGAGCAACACCACAATAAGTAAAATGATAAAGTGTACGCTCACAGATCTAAAGAAACTGCTCAAGTGCTGGTGGTCGGAAAGGTACAACGTGGTCATCATCCTGCGTCAATGATGTGATGAATGTGATAATATAACAAAATTTTTGTAACTAAGTAGTGAAAACTTCAGCGACAGTGTATCAAGATACAGTCTAGGAACATGTCGTGAAACCTCTCAACAATACACTTTTTAAAAATATACCGTGGACTTTCCAGCAGGACTCTGCACCTGGACCTGTTCACAAGGCACGAACTACCCTAGCCTGGCTTGAAACCAACGTTCCGGACTTTATAAGAGCTGGAGATTTACCCTCATCTAGCCCAGACCTCAACCGTTTAGATTTCAAATTATGGTCAGTTTTAGAGGATATGGCCTGCTGGTTCTAAACGATACGGCGACATTGAGTCTCCTTAAAACCTTTAGAGCAAGCAGTGGCGGTGGCGGTGGCGGGGGTAGAAATTTCCCTTGGAGACAGCGCGTATATTCATAGATTCGTGTTACGTGGCCAAACAGATTAAAGGCTTGTACAAAATCCAAAGGCGGCCATTTCGAATAGAATATTTTTTTATTTTTTGCCGAGTCTAATAAATACGTAGGTATACATCTTAATAATATTCCATAACTTCATAAAAAAATGCATTTTCATTTGTAACAGAATTTAGGGCCGGACTAAATAATATATACGGTAATAATCCCCTAAATATTAATAAAATTGAACTTTTTTAATTTCAACAGTAGATTGCGCTTTAAATCAGAAAGTTGATGTGTATAAAGTTAGTGACACAACGAATGGACTCGCCTACGCTGCGCGCGCGCAGACTCGCATCGTACGGAAACGCGGCGCAGCATCGCGTTGTGCATACGTTGCATGGATTATCAGGTACGGGCTTTATATCTAGGGCAACGGCACTGATTCTAACAAAGTGTTTCTTGTTTTAAACCGATGCGTTAGCGCAATTTGTTACAACCTCACCGCCCGCCACTCGCCGCCCGCCGCCCGCCGCTCGCCGCCCGCCGCCCGCCGCCCGCCGCCCGCCGCTTGCCGTCCGCCGCCCGCGAACTTGAGTCGAAAAAGTTACAATCACTTCCACCCCCCGTCGTTACAGAACAGATTTTAGAAAATTTATTAAGCAAAACGCATTTATGCTCGCGAGCCAAACACGTAACTAAGCGTGATGTGGATAATAATAACAAATGAATAGTTGACACGATCCCTGAAGCACCGAACTCCAAAGGAATTGCTTTGTTATGTGCAACAACAGATCAACAGAACAACAAATCTCCCCGCGACGTTAACCCTCTAACCTGTAATACATATTAAAGCTCCCCGCGCACGCGGCTGCTAGGTAATGCATTTTAGGAGCCTGGAGCGGCCACCTCGGACCGGCATCATGCCACAGGCCGGCCGGGTAGGTTCCTCTTAGCTTCACCATCGGGGACCAAGCCACGACTATGGAGCCCCATCGCTACGACAAACTCGGTACCTGTTCGGGAGGCCAGGCTACTGCTCTACTGTTTGCCGTGTGGTTGCGGTCATTCCTCTGCACCTCGCCCGTGAGCCAAGGACCTCGCGAACAGCTGCGCCAGCTGACGGCCGTGTGGTGAATGTTGGATATTTATACTTAAGTCTTTCCGTCATCTCCGCGCAGTTGCTTTAAACGGTGAAACAAATAGAATCGAATATACATTGTGTTACGTCCGTCTGTGTCACTAGGACTTACAACCGGCTAAACCGGTTTCGACGAAGTGTTTTTTGCGTGGCGACATGACCGGAAGCGGCCCGCACACAGATATCTCGTAAGTCACGAGTATTCTGCCCGAGCGTTTCACGATATTACGAGACATGACAATATTTTCCAACGTTACCATTCGCGCCTAAATAAACACTGATAATAATCGAGCAGTAGTAACGTCAGTATGGCACTACTTCCGGCGGCGGCGAGCTGACGAGCCGTAGGTAAACAAATGAAAGTAATTTTCACAACAGGAAACTCCGACGTACTTGTTAGTCTATTGAAAAACGCAGCATGGATATGACGGGTCATTTAAAGTGACGACAATCGCGCCGGACGCCGGACGGCGGGCGGCGGGCGGCGGGGGCCGGCCGGACACAAAAGCTCATGTCCAATTTCAATTAAATTCACTTTTGAGAGAAAATGACCATTAAGTGACTGCGCAGCCTCGTTCAGTGGCCATTTGTAGTTTAAAATAAAAGCTTTCGGCCTGGCTGAGGTTCGGGCCGCTTCCTTTGCGTTACATGTAATTCAATTAAAAGCGATTGTGACGGCCACGTTGGGGGACGGTGCGGGGACGGCGCGGGGACGGCGCGGCGACGGTGCGGCGACGGTGCGCGGTCGGTGCGGGGGAACTATGTACACAATGAGACGGGGGGCTAAAACTCCGACCCCGGAGAAGCGAAGGTAGATATTACGGTAATAATATAGTTGTGTTTGTTAAGATCCCGTTAAGTTGAAAATATTTTGTAAACAGGAAGCCATTTGTCCCACAAAGTTTGCTGCGTAAAATATTTCAGGAATCCTCTGCAGTCGCCGGCGCTGCGGCGGCGCACCAGCGCACCAGCGCACCGACTGACTCCGAGGCCTCGCGCTCAGTGCCTCGGTTGCGACAGCTCTCACGGCGTCTGCGCACTCGCTGATCCAATTCGCTGTTGCCGGAGACTGTCTGGCAGCACTGCAGTTCAAACTTTACTGTATTTCGTTTTTTTTTCCCGCCAGAGATGCTTCCTCTGGCGCTCGTGTCTGACACAATTTTGTTTCTACTTCTCTCAGGTGTGCCAGAGACCTTTACATCCGGATCAACACTATTTACTGTTTTGTTTACAGTACATGGCAGACATTTACGCGTTTACGAGTATTTACATTCCTCATTCTTCATAAGCTTGATTGTTTTAAATACTACGATTCTACTTTTGTAATGATGGAATGACTTGTGTGACGTGATCAAGTCGAGGACAGGCTTCGATGGCATCGGGGAAGAAAACCCTTGCAGTGCTTGCGATTCCGCCCATTTCCCAGCGCCGGTACCGTTCGTTTCGCGTGTTTATCCGGATCCGCCGCTTAACAGATAAAACCGGGTATAACTCGGTACTTAGGTTTTGTTTTATTCCTAGTAGCAGCTTCTTTGGCTGGATGGTCAGCAATTTCATTCCCTCTTAGTCCCGCATCGGAATTTATCCAGAACAAAGATATTTCTTTGTTATGGACTTGCTTCTTTTCAGGCTTTCTCGCGACTCTACTGCAGACCGGTGTAAAGATGATTTAATAATAATTGTTTCTAGCTCAGCTCTTGAATCGCTGTACATTCTGAAGCTGCTTTGTTGGCGTGCCAATACCACCCTTTTGGCCTCTCATAGAGCCAAGAGTTCCACCTGGTAAACAGCGCAGTAGGATGACAGTTTTAGTTTGATGGTATTGATCTCAGAGCTGTCTTTCCACACGGAAAGCGCTGCTCCGACACTACCATCAACCAGGTCAGCTTGGTTTGCCAAGCACTTACACTGCTCAGCCGGATGGGGAGCACCGCCAGACACAGCGACGCGCGCCACTTCCCTGTCGCGCCATTCTGTCCCGGGGCTTCGGACGAAACCTCTTTGGACGTTGTTAGTCCAGAAACTAGATGCGTACATCATGATTGGTTCCACTGTGCTGGTGTATATGGTCGTAATGAATTCTGGCTCCAGGCCCCAACTGACTTTCTCAACTTAGTTAAGTTACTTGTTTATGTTTACTGCTTTTTGACAAGTATCCGCTATATGTCGATATTATAAACCACACACTTTGGTATTTTCGGACCGACCAATTTCCATCCCTTCCATTTTCAGTATTGAGGGGTGTTGTAATTTAGCTTTCGGGTAAAGAGCACAGCTTTTGTTTTAGATAGTCCAAACTTGATTTTGTTTTTAACTCCTTTATTCTGAACATAGATGAGAGCAGCGTTGGCCTGTATTTCAATATCCTTTTGTTCCGGTTTGATGGGCGATGTAGTTAAAGACGTTACTGGGGTAACGAGACTTAACATCTTATGTCTCGAGGAGACAAGAACTTACCATCAGGTAAGCGTCCCGCTGGTCTAGTTTCTTAGTTGAATAAGAAAAGTATTGAAGAAAATTATTGAATGAACTACTCCAACCTTCAGTGTGCTGCCACCGAGCTGCCCGCCTGGGCTGACCGGGGTCGGTCCGGGCTGGCCGGGCGGCGGGGACTGCTCGCTTTTATGCACCCGCGTGATTAACGACCACGTAACGCGAAATCAATATTCATAATTATGCGCGTCGCTGCAGTATGCTTACTTGCAGAACGGATCGCCGGCACGTTTGCGATTAGTTCACATGATTTTAGTTTATAAGTAATCAAAGATTTTATTAAAAAAATGTCCAGCACCCACAACCCCCCACCCCTGCAACGTTTGTTTCTAATTCTTCCAGAAATATTTTCTACGTCGCTGCAAAACTTTGCTTCGCAGGAATTCCTCGGCCAAAGTTTACGCCGTTATCCTCGTATTGCGGGACGGGTCTGCAGATCCATCTTTTCTCATTTTTGAGAAAACGGTTCCGTGATCGCAGCAATGCCTCGTTTTGTCTTTTCGTACAGAAAAAATCTCAGAAAATATCGACGTAGCTCCAGCGAGGAAACGTGTCGAGGCTCTGTGTACCCGGAAAGGAAATTCTTTGCGGTAGCCGCAAACATAATATGTCGATGCGTAGATTATTTCTTACAGGACTGTAAAATATTAGCGAATCTGCTTCTACCAGGGTGCACGTTGAGCTCATGAATATGTAAGTGGGCGCCGGTCCTAGTGCCGCGAGCTGGAGGGGACAGTTGCAACGTAACGCTGCGGCCCCGAACAGTGATCTTTAGTAATGAACTTCTTCACATGTCGTTAGAAATGTTCACATCATCCTCTTACTCCGAACATATTAAAGGGAAGAAAAGAATAAAAATTGTATTTTTATATACTATTTCAGATTTTATTTATCACTTCATAATAATGATGTGGTCACGGGCCAGCTCCAGTCGGCGCGGCAACGGGTGCGCTGCGCGGACACGCTGCCCTGGGTAATCTGCTGGTGAAGATTACGAGGAAAGCAGTTTTACTCCCTGTTTAATCAGGGGCCATATTACAGTTTATCAATGTATATGTACGAGTATAAAAGCTCCACTGTTCGCGTGGAAGCCTCCACGGCTCCTACTTCGTGTATCACGTATAACGTCAGGCGGCGGTCGCGAGGAGCCGCCGGCTGGGAATTCGTTAACTTGAAAGCACTTAACGAGAGTGATATGTATATTTTTATATCTCCATTAATATAAAAACAAAGTGTTTAACATAAGTAAGTAAAGTATTTTCAAGATACACGGACGGGTGTATTTAAACAAGCTCACCTTTATTTCTTTCAAGTTATTTTATTTCAGTAAAAACTGATGAAAATAATATTAATATCCATTTCTTTTGTTTAAAAACAGTCTCGGGGGAGGTTGTGGGGGTGCCGCCCGCCGCAGTACACTACACGCTTATAACGAGAAAGAATTACAGAGAGTTGAAACAGCACTGACGTCCCCGGGGAACCTGTCAGGGGTCATCAGACAGGAAAATGAATAACACCCAAAATAGAAAAGCCAGGCCTCAATCGCGGCTCGTATATCCAAAAAATGCTTAATAAACTACAAATAAAAAACTCCCGGGCAAGTAATGATTAAGTGTGTCTGCGCTCATGTGTGTGCGCGCGTCTGCGCATGCGTGTGTGAGTCAGTGTGCGCGTGCGACCGCAACTATTTGTTCAATACTTTGTTTTGTTGAAGTGAGGGTTGCAGCGAGAGTGCTGCAGACGCTGAATGCTGCAGCTCAAAGCAGTCACCCCGGCGATGTCCTACAATTTTCATTTCAAATTAAAAATGTTGATTTATACGATGTAAGACGATTTTTATTTAAACTTAAAAATATAATCCAAAGGGAACCGAGCAGTCGCACTAACACCATAACTAAATTTATATCTTTTCAGCCGAGTCTGGGCTGTGCGCCACCTTTACCACGTCAAAGCCTAATTCTAAACACCTTGCGCCACCCTCCCTGTCTCCCTGTGCGCACGTAACTTTGAGTGAACCTGAGCAAAATGTACTTTATGTATATTAGCCTACATTTATTTATCATAACTTCATTTTGTGTCATGGCATGCAGTTGTTTGTTTTCCCAATAAATGATATAATACTAAAGCATAGCGTTGTGCCGAGGTGTTACTTCAGCACGCCATGACGAGCTGTCGTCGCGAGCTGGCCGCCCGCGCGAACCTTTAGTCCGGATATAGCACGCCACATCTGAAACGAGTTTGAAAAAAATAAATAAAGCGTTTGTGTGCAAAGCTCCTCAAGCTTTATAAAAAAGATACTAAGCTTTATTTAAATAAGAAACTAACTTTACAAATGAGAACCTAAAACGTAAAGCACTTTTACTAAGCCCATTTCTCCTTCATCATTTTGAAGGCTCGAGTAATTCTTGGAAGTAACAACTTTAAACAACGATTACACATAACTTAACCACCATCAAGGTTTAATCCAAACTAGGCACTATGTGATCTAAGTTAGGCTTCTGCTTTATGTTTTTCGAGATCAATTGATATTGGTTTTTCATACTATTATTTATTTAAATTTATTTCATATTCATTTGTCAATCCACTAACTATTACATTGCTTATTATTTAATTTAGGTAATTACACAAGTATATTGGTTATTAGACCTATGTCCACTAGTAGGCGTCTGTCAATTGGAATAATGATGATGATAATGAATTATAATAATATAAATAAATTAATTTAAGGTGTAATTACAAAGTATACCAAATTAGATCCGGACAATAGCGACTCGAACAGCTCAGAACTGCACCCCAGTCCGCCAGCCTCTCCCCGCCTCTCCCCGGCCCGCTCTGCGCTGCGCTGCGCTGCGTGCGACTGCAAGTGGGTCAGGTTGGCCGGGTCCCGCCGCTGCCGCTGCGACGCCGCTAGCCGCGCAACCTGCTGTGCTTCGTTACCGCTGACGTTCTGTGGCAGCGTCCGATTTCCAAACGCACATCACGAATAAAGGTGAATTTGGAATTTGAATTATCGTTCACAACAGGCCGAGAAAAGAAAGAAATAGCGGCGCAAATCAGAGAGTCGAATTCAGTGAGAATGTTATCGTAACGTTATCATAATCCGTCTCGCACGAGTGATTATATTAAAGACTACGAACTAAGAATGCTTTCATTTGTATGCGACACCAGGGACGACTACATCAGCCCATTAGCCGTCATATTTCCCTAACATCCCATAGATCCATCCTTCAATTCTATAATCAATCATTGAACGGGTAGTGCGTAGCGCGTAGCACTTAGCTAGTAAATCGTAGTGCGTAGCGCCTAGCCCGCAACAAGTAGTGCGTAAAGCGTAGTACGTCCCCCGTAACATGTAGCGCGTAGCAATGTACGAGAAGGGATCAAAAAGTAGTGAGAACTACATATATACTCCTTGGTAAGAAAAAAAAAATAAATAGTGACATAGCTCAGATACATATTTGTAATATTGATGAAGAAAGTTTTGTTTTGTTTCTGTATGCAGTCATTTGTTTGTTTGGTGTCGGAACGCGGTCGCGGAAATGGAGAGGAACGAAGAACCCCCGGACCGTAAATGCTGGTGTTCCCCAAGGCTGCGTGTTATCCCCGACATTGTTTATTCTGCATATCAATGATTTGTTGCATACCAGTGGCATCCATTGCTATGCGGATGACAGTACCGTGGATGCACTGTATTTCGGCCGCAGCAATATCTCTCGGGATCACGTCGACGAGTGTCGGAACAAACTTGTGTCTGAAATCGAATCATCCCTTGTGAAGATTTCCGATTGGGGGGGACTAAATCTAGTCCAGTTTAACCGTTCTAAGACTCAAGTTTGCGCGTTCACCTCTAAAAAAGCCCCCTTTGTCGCATCGCCACTCTTCGGAAACACTCACCTTTGTGCCAAGCCGAACATTGGCATTCTGGGCGTCGATATTTCGAGTGTTGTCCAGTTTGGCGGTCATTTGGAGGGCAAGGCTAAAATGGCCTCCAAAAAACTCGGAGTACTCAACAGGGCCAAACAGTACTTCAAGCCGGCTCACCGCCTTAAACTGTATAAGGCACAGGTGCGGCCTCACATGGAGTATTGTTGCCATCTTTGGGCCGGGGCTCCGGGTTATCAGCTATCTCCATTTGACCGAATCCAACGTAGGGCATCTCGGATTGTCGACGATCCTGAACTTGCCGATCGGCTAGATACTTTGGCACTGCGTAGGGATCTATCTTCCCTATGCATACTTTACAGAGTCTACAATGGGGAGTGTTCCGAGGAGTTGTTCAATTTAATAGAAGCCGCTGATTTTCGCAACCGACCATCTCGCCGGCACTACCATCCGCACCATCTGGATGGTTGGCGTTCCACTACAATGCGTTTTAAAAACAGTTTTCTGCCACGCACAGTAAATATCTGGAACTCGTTGCCATCAGCGGTCTTCCCCGACAACTGCGACATTGGGTTATTCAAGAAAAGAGCATATTCTTACCTGAAGGATAGGCAACGCACTGGCGTCGCTAGTGACGTGGGCGGCGGTGAATCACTTACCATCAGGTGACCCGTCTTGCTCGTTTGCCTTATCTATGCTATAAAAAAAAAAAAAACTATTTTATGATCCCTCCTCGTACGAGCGTCGTAGCAATGCTGCCGCACGTTCGGGTTCCCGTAGACTGAAGGTGCGTACTACGTGCTTCGTGCTGCGTGCTGCGCGCTGCGTGCTTCGTGCTGCGCGCTGCGTGCTGCGTGCTTCGTGCTGCGCGCTGCGTGCTGCGTGCTGCGTGCTGCGCGCTGCGTGCTTCGTGCTGCGTGCTTCAAGCTGCGTGCTGCATCGTGCGCGGTGCGTGCTACGTCCACGATCCGCCGGCATGCCGTGCAGCAATGCTGGCATCCATATTTCAGTGTTCAGACAGGCGGCGGTGACAGAAATATACCAACTCCGTTCGTGTAGTGGCTGCCTGAGTACAAATAAAATTTTGTTTCGGCCAACTTATGTTAGAAAAGAAGTTAAATAGTTTTATTTCCCATTTTTATAATTATGCCATCGCATGTTGCGCGAGCGTATCCACTCTGTTTGACACTTTCGCCGCTGTTGTCTGTTGTCTGTTGTCTGTTGCTCAGTCATGCTTTAATGAAGAAAACTATTTCATGTTGTATGGTGTGGTTCAAGGCGAACGATGGTGTAATACGGAACACTTTATATTTCAAGTAGTTTATGATAATAAGTTAACTATATAATGTTGTTCAACACAGTAAAGTAATAATTTTAAAAATATTACATCATCTGACAAAAGACGTTCGCCAGCTCATAAGCGTAAACCTCTCTCAAGAATCTCCAAACCAATTGATCCCATGCTGACCACATCTAGCTATTTCTCGTTGCTTACACTAGATCAGTGGCTCTTCTAAATCTGCCAATACTTTATCTGAAAAAAATTACTGTGAGGAGTAACGAATTTATTATTTAGTGCCAAAGTGCCAGACGCTGACGTGGTGACGTGTGTGTACTAGCACGATGTGTCACTCGCAATCAGGTGACTGTCCCGACATGTCTTATAATCTGTTTATCGCGGTAGACGGCCAGACGAGTTCGACTTTCACTTGGCCAGGACCTGCCAAGTGCGCGTAAGCTGCACTGCAGCACATTGCAGCAAGAGGCGCACAGTGACTGCGTATCTGCAGTGCTACTCACACCGGGTCATGTAATACAGATTCGTATGTATGTTTGCTTGTCAGTGCTGACTCATTTGCGAAGCAGCTTTTCTAGTTTCCATAAAAAGACACGTTCCTTGTGCACAAACACTTCGAAAGGAGGACTTATTGAACCTTTTTTTAAAATTTTAAGTTAAACCTGGACCACCCGCCACACGCCGCCACTTCATAAATAACTTTGAAACTCTTGCGCCCGCAACTGGAGCAGCTGACTCCTGAAAGTTCACGAGTGGATATTACGCCGCGGCTTGTTCAGCTCGGAGCATGCATTTCCAAACATTCAATATATTAAAATCAATTGAACGAACACTTGATCCGGTACAAGGCAAAGACAAAAATATGAACAATTCTCACCGCTGGGCTCGGTGTCACAGGCAATCACTTAGATTCACGCATTATACTTTTTAGTCACGATGCGATTTTTCCGGGCCGAGATATAATTGAAAAGAACCTTGAAACGTTGCTCAGTCAGGGTTAACCATGATCAGCTGGTGGAGGTGGAACAGACTCAGAACGTTACACTGCATCAAATCACTTTTATTTATCACTTGACACTTTAAATCACGCAAATAATTTCAGTAGCTTCTAGTTTGTACAGGATAGATTCGCAGCAGATGCACACGCCGGACTCCTCGAGTATAAGATTTTTTTAACAACAATTATTGTTAAGAATTGTTCAGTTGCCGCGACAGAAAGCAAGAAAGGGCTGATAATTATTTACTGGGTGAACCAATCTTTTCTAAAGATAGTTAAGAATACCATTACACAATACAAACTGTTTGGTATAGAGTAGGGTAGACAAAATTTTGTTTGCGCCCCGCACCGGTGGGTATCTTCAAAAGCCCAGGCGATATGCCGATGAGGGCCGTGCGGCCGTAGTCGTAGGTCGAAAGACGCGCGATCGCTACGCGCTGTAGCTACGCGCTGACGTTACGCATTGTCGCTACGAGCGCCTTCGGGGCTGTTGTGTACGAGGCCTGCCGCGGTCGGATTTTGATCACGTCAGGAAGTGAGCTGGAACGAGACTCGCTCTCGCGCCAGGTTTGTAACTTGACTCAACTGAGTCTTTTGACTTTACAACACAATATGCCATCCTGCAAGCGGCGGTCTGACAGCGAGCGGTAAGTACGCACTCACGTAGTTTACTGTGCCGCACGCTCCCGACCTGTCTGTACGGCACAAACTTAATAATAGTTTGATGAGTCGGTCGGGGGGACGTCACAAACGGACTCACACACACATGTGACTTTATCTATCCCTCGTTTTGAGAGGGGCTTATATAGAAAATAAAAATAATATATCTATTATTCAACCTGACTTACCACCAAACTGTACCAAATAATCGGAGATCTGCGATGAGCTGCTTTTGATAATGTAATTATCCACTAAATCCATCCCCGATAAATTTCGCAATTCTAATAAAAATGACGGCGAGGCGCTGGAGGAGTGGGCGGTGCGAGGGACGCTGGGGGCGCCGGGAGTGCGCTGCCTGTTGTGTTCAAGAACGTTACAGTGCGGTCAGTTATTGTTGTTAGACATGTCTTATACAATTATTGTTTAAACGGGTTTAAAGAGCTAGGGTGTGCAGTGCATTTCTTGTAAAAGTATATTATTAAAACACTTCTATAAAGACTTTAAAGGACCCTCTGTATCACTAATAAAATACTAATAATAATAAGGCGCGTGGGCGACGCGGTTGCAGGTGCAGTGAGGATAATTCAAATACAAACAAAGGCGATGCTGGATCCGCGCCCGCCGCCCGCCGCCCGCCGCCCGCCGCGCAACTTTCATATTAACAGAGTTGAAGCTGGATCGGGTACTTTGATCTTGAGCGAGCTTATTGCAAGTAAGACGACACTACTTTAACTCCATCGTTGGTTTGATGCCACCGCACGTAATTATTTGAGGGGCAGCTCAATCGCGACGCTTGCTTGGAGAAGGATCGCACAGGTTCACAAGAGTCATTAAGTCACGAAACGTGGCTCGGGTATAGCGCTGGTGCAGTACTGTCTTTCGACCCTGCTGCTGCTTGTTTAGTAGCCGCTCCTGGTGTGACCTCGGCTAGATTGTGTTGTAATTGGCGCGGCAAGCAACGCGAGACTGCTCACCTGCACTACGAGCGTGCAGCGAACGCCGCCTGCAATTAAAGTCACAACGACGTTAAAGTCTGTGAAGCAAACACGGTCACACGCTGAGAAATTATAATGAAATACACGCGTGTTACAGCGGTGACGCAGGACTTGAATTGGTGATACTCTCAGTCACTCGTCACTTTAAGACTCCCTGCGTGAGATCGAATATCCCGGAGCCCGTACAAAAAATGAGTACCACTCTCTACTTTTGTTCTGAAGTTAAGGCAAGATGCTGCTAAAAAATTTCTTTTGCTATCCACACAAAGAAAACGCGGTTTTATTGGCTACAAGATTGAAACAACAAAAACTAGTAAAGAAGGTAGTAGGATACTTTCACCGGTGGAGAAATATTAACATTAAAAGTAGAGAGTGGCTGCGACTAACTCACTGGGAAGGAGATCTAATTTCTCCTTACATATAAATTTGCCGTGGGAACAAAGCGGCGGCACGCGGGCGGCGGGGGTGGATAATTCCGCTTTATTCGCTCAGCAGCATGGAGAGTCTGCGCTGACGCGTAAATTATAAATTATGGCCTCGAATTACAAAGTAAGATTGATGATAAACCCTCGGATGACGGACTTCCGGCGACCGGAAACTAACTAATCAAATGAAATATTGATTCGGTACGGCGCGCAGCGGGCACCTCCGGCATCGCCAGCAAATAGATTTGTTAATCGAATCAATAAACTTGATCATTTCCTAGAAATTTCAATCGGTAACGTGTAAACATGAACCGGCCACGCCCCCGCCTCGCCCCAGTTTGGCCCCAGCTGCACCCCCTTGCGTTAAGCTAAGTATGCTGCTGTTTCTTCGATGCACGTTACCCATGGCCGATTCATGTTCTGTCTCCTGTACCGGCCCTAGCTCTCCTCGAACTGCCGCTTTCATGTTGGAATATAGTTCTCATCTTGTTTATTGAGTTTAGTTCAAGTAATAAAATATATCAAGAGCTGTCCGCCTTTGAAACATTTCTGTCTTTACACTGTTTAATATTTTCCGAGGGGATTCACTGTCGCTCCCCCTCCGCCGCCGCCCTGCTACCCGCGCCGCGCCCGCGTAATGCAATACGCCGCCCCCTCTCCACCCGCCGCCGCGCCGTCCGTTTGTTTCGCTTCACATCTTGCTCTCTGCAACTTATTGGTATTGCAGCAAAGTTAATTACATCCGTAGCGATATATTTCACCGTTTTCTTCAATCTGTCTCCGTGTAAATATTGATCAGATCACTCCTCTTGGTGTCTGGAGAGTTAACAAGGACACCAGAGATCAGACCGCCCCTGATTGTAAACTTGTTAGCGTTACCAAAAATAATAAAATATATTGCATTTCATTCGTTATCATTACTTTTGTTATTTATAAGTTGACATCATTTAAAGTATGGCAACACGGGAGCGGTGCCCGGACGACAAGGCGGCGGGCTGTCGGGAGGCGGCGCAGGATCAGCTACAGGAATGCGAGGATAATTGGTATTAAGTAGTTTTAAGAGTATTGTATATATATATTTCATTGTGTATTGATTTAATGTTGTAAGTAAAATCTCAACCATCTATCATTTATCAAACTGGAGGTTAGTCTAACAAACAGACGGCGAAATTTTCAATTCCAATGCATGTAGCGAGACACCGTTTCCGTAATTGTGAATGTCCGTCAGTCTCTGTAAGGAATCAACCGGTTGCAATGCTCCTCTCACACACGAACGCTCAAAACAATCCTTTGAATACAAAAACTATATAACGCTCAGCGCGCTACCTGACTACTTAATTCCATTCAATATATCAATTCGAACGCCTTATATAAGGAACCTTCCTCCGGCAGTAGTAGTTCCATAAAAATTTGAAAGTGACCAAATCAGTGGTCCAGGAAATTAAGGAGCAGAACGTTGTACTGTGTAAACACCTTAACTCGATTCACAAAGTTATGAGCGGGCTGATTGCGAACCACCGACCGACCGGCACAAAGAGTTTCCTTGCGCCCAGCACTGAGCTCTGCCTAAACTTCGTGGAGTACGGCTCCACGTGTCCCATTCCGGCCTGTAAAAAATGATAACGAGCTCTCTCCGGGTGCAGAAGACCCGCGCACAGCCTGTGCCAACCCTCGTTCATCTAATACCGTTTGAACCTGGCACGTCTTGCACTCCTCTTTACGCTGTCACTTCGTCGTTGCTGCACACGAGACAAAGTGGCGGTTACGCGTACGGATTCTGGGCGGGTTCTGTTGTTCTCTAGATAGGAATAACACGTTATACTTTGAGCCAACGGAAGTCCGGTCAAAATCAGTCCAGTCTTTCCAGAGATAACACGAAACAAAGAGGAAGAGCGAAATTTTTTAAAATATACATCTATTTATCCGTCTTCGTGGAAGACCGCTAATGTCCATCCCATATCTAAAAGAGGTGATAGATTTGACCGGGAGAATCCCCTCTCTAAGGTGTTAGAATATGTAATCAACAAACAGCTCCTCAACTACTTTGAAGAAAATAGTTTATTAAACACCCGAGACTACGGTTTTCGTAATGGTCGCTCCACTGGTGATCTTCTAGTGTACCTTACACACCGTTGGACTGTGGCCTTTGAGAGTCGAAAAGAGGCTTTGGCGGTGAGTTTGGACATAGCCAAGGCATTCAATCGGGTCTGACACCGCGGTATTGTTATGAAGTTACCATCGTACGGGCTCTCTGAGGGACTATTTCAGAGGATTAGTAGATTTATGTCCTGCAGAAGCATAACAGCCATTGTTGACTGCAGCAGCTCTATTAACATAGACAAATATGCAGGTGTCCCACAAGGCTCTGTGCTGTCGCCGACGCTGTTTTTACTTCATATAAATGACATGTTGTCAATCGACGGCATTCATTGCTATGCAGGTGACAGCCGCGGCGACACCTGTTACACGGGCCTGAACAACGTCTCTCAAACTACTGTAGTGGAAAGTCGAAAGAAACTTGTTTCTGAAATTAAGGTAACACTTGCCCATGTGCCCGAATGGGGTCGCCTCAATTTAGTTCATTTTAATCCATCTGTAAACGACGCGACATTTCTTTATTAATAGAACAATAAATAATGATGAGGGTAAGTGAATGGACAGCTACACCGCGGCGACAGGTACCTCCTTTTTAGTAAGGGGCGATCTACCCGCACTGTTTAGGCTCGCGCACGGACAAATAGCGCGCGGAGCCGCTGACCATTCGGCCCAATTAATTTCCAAAATCACGTAGTTTACTTTACCCATACTTTACACCATCCGACACAAGTTGGCGCTTTCACCGATAAGAAAAGTCCATTTGTTGTAACTCCTCAGTTTCAGAATTCATCTCTGACCATGACAAGAAGCATTGGGAATTCATCCTCATACCCTTAAAACGCAGTGGTCACGTACGACCCGGTTCCAGAGATATTTTCTCTCGAATTGAATGTCGACGTTTTTCCAAGAAGCTACAATATGAAGTTCTTCAAAAAAGGCGTGAAAAGGTTTCTGTAATGTTGGAAACACGCTCAGTGATAGCTCTGGTGTTACTGGCGGTTGTAGGCTGCGGTCACCGCTCAACATCAGGCGAGCCGGATGCCTGTCTGCCACCTAAGTAATATAAAAAACATATTTACTAGAATTCCGATAATTTGTGTTACAAACGGATGTTATTTTGTTTTATCTAGACTAAAATAATTGCCCTCCGATCTCTGCTAGTTGTAAAATTCTACCGCACCGCCCAACGACCACCGACCACCGACCACCGACCACTGCCGCGAACTGCAGACTACCTTCCTTTGGCCGGCTGCAGTGTCAGCTGTTCCATGCATTAAGTTTATGGCATCACTGCATGTCTTTCCTTTGTACGCACGCAATTTTAGCTTAATCTATTGCTTACTGTCGCTTACTCGCATAAGTGAACTGTATATATTCTTGTGAGAAATAAAGATTCTTAAACCTCAAAATAATTCAAGTGTAAAAGTATATTGTATACTAAACAAATGGTGCTCGTGTAAACACACCTCGCACAGTAACGGGGGGGAGTAGGAGTAAGAGAGGGGCTGGGTGGGGGGGTTTCGAGCCGGGGACCCGCGAACGCGACAAATTAAATTTGCCGCCTCATTAAAGTACACCATTAAGGACTTTTAAAGTATTAACAATTTATTTTAATGATAATTTTATAGGATGCGTGGCCAGCGGGCGCTACACCCCGAAGGTGTAAGGTGCAAGGTGCAAGGTGCAAGGAAACGACTTCTTCTTAAGAAAAACACAAACACAAGCCGCTTTACATATTGTGTGCATATTAACTGCCGCCTCACTCCAGCTTACACCGGGGCGAACTGGTACGTCAACATCCGCAAGTGGAAAACCTGATAATTCTCAAACGATAGACTGATTTTATTGAGTGCCCACTTAAAACCGTTTTGCTAACAATAAATCGGCTAAGCCCCGACGCGCACGCGCATGTGCACGTACCGACGCGCGTGCTCCCTGTTATATATTACAAGATGCTTTCACTAAGTACGTTGTCGTCACAAATAGCCCACTGCTCACAGGCCGCCGGAAGCCCGGCAAATGTGTCCATCAGCAGTAGGTGAGCAGCTGCTCCAGCGTGCACGGGTTGTCGCAGCACTCGCTCACCACCTGCCGCCTGCCCCTTCTCCTTTCCTTAAGCCTGCCCTTATTCCGATACAAGGGCTGGATCTGGTCGCTCTCGAGGACGTGTTGATAGGATCGCTTGCTTCGTTTCTTGTCGGCGCAGATGAATGCCAGCGCATTCGCCAGCCTCCTTCCGCAGTATATTTGCTTATTATCATCTTCACCCCGCACATCCCTCACCCAGGGTAAACACAGAAACAAGATATAAATCAATCCGAGCGATAGCCTCATGTCTCCTGTTTGGCTGCAGACCGCCTACCAAATGCATTTCTCAACTTTTATACTGTCGGAGCACCATTAGCTAGCACCACGTACTCCATTAGCTGAGCACACGCCATTATTCTTAACGAGCTGTTCCTACTTAATGCATATCACTCATTAACAAAAATCGCACACCCTGGCGCGCCCCCCGCGTAACCCCGCGTCGCACCGACTCCACTGCTAACGAACGGTTACGGGCATCATTTTTTTATATTTAATATGTACCAACCAAACGATTACCAAGAAAACGAACAGCAACACGCACACACACGCACACACGCGCATACGCACGCATGCATACACGGATACACGCACACACGCACACAGTCACACGGCAACACGATTAATTGTAGTTTAATGTACAGCCGAGCGCAAAGCGCGCAAAGTTTAAATCCGAACCAAAGAACGCGCGAATGTTAGCTCCGCGACGTGCGGTGCGCACGCGTTGCTAGGAGACCGCTTCCCACCACGCAAAACGAACACGGGCGATAGTACCGATGACACCTTTGATGATGGCGCCGAAAAAAATCATATTTTTAAAACATTTTATCAGCATTATTTACACTCCATCACGTTAGTACAGCTAAATAAAACGATAGTTTCATTAAAATACATTACTTTATTTAAAAAAAAAAACAGCCATAAAACACAAATCAAAAACGCCTGATGCTCGGGTCAACGAACGCCCGGGCGCGCAATATAAATGCTCCGTGGCCCTATCAAATAAGGTTCAAATTGAAACCAAAGAAATGTCGTGTCAATCAGTTGTTGTTGTTGTACATTTATGTATATGTATATATAAAACTTACAACATATATATATATATATACACAGCATAAGTCAGTTGTTATTTATTTATTATTATTCTCAAAATGCTGTGTGTTTACAAAAAAAATTGACATTAATAACGGCTCGTCGTCATTTAAGGCATTTATTTCCATTGACAGCTGCTTATAGGAGACGGGGCGGGGTAAGCAGGGCGACCCGGAAACTACACGTAAACAAAATTTTGACAACAAATAGGGGAAATCGTATATATTATTGGACAATGAATGTGTTGAACATCGAGAGCACGCGGCGTGCACCAGGTCTAGTTTAGAGTCCGTATCCAAGTGGTGTCACCTGATGTGTCCGAACCCCCCGCGCGCCCCACTCCCATTGCACCAGCTTTACATCGACGGAGTTAGCGCGCAGTTTGCAAAGTTCGTGTTCTTTTGTTACTGATATGAATTTGTCGCGCTGCAGAAGCCGATTGCAACGGGAACGACCTTGCCGATGGGGCTCTGCCGGGCGCCGTCATACACAAACACATGCACATATGCACACATACAAACATACACACACATACATACATATAGGTATGTGTCATTGCCTGTGCGTAGATTCGAAAAATCTGATCTTGCTGAGCCAAATATTACCGAGAGAGAATTTTTTTTAAAGTACAGACGCAAAATTAATTAAATATGAGAATAATTACTTTCGCAATAATTAATTGTCACAAAGGTACTTTAATAGTTTCCATTGAAAGCAATCAAAAAATTAATCAGTTCACCGTATCCCCCTCCCCCGTCGCAACTCCTTCGAGTTCTTTATAATTCTAATATTAGGTCGTTACATATCAAATTACCGTTCTGTCGTACTGACCTGATCTGACTTTGATCTGACACATCTCCTGTTCGGTTGAGAATTCCAAATTCAAATTTATAAATTCATTTAGCTGCTGCATTCGAGTTTTGGAAACAGTCATTCATTTGTTTGTTCCTCATTACTTTATACTTTGGCGTCGCTTATTGGCGCACAGTGGGCAACATGAAGTATCGGTATATATACGAGTACCAGCTCTACCCTGGCACCAGCACCAGTGCTGCAGGAACAGCTCGAAGGATTAGTGATGTGTACGACACTGGTGTCGCGAAAGCAAGCTCGGTACGTTTTCGTTCTGGAAATTTCGACCTTCAGAAGCAACTTCGTGGACGACGACCGGACACCAAAGTGGAAAATGTAGAATTAAAGGCTATTGTGGAAGCGGATCCATCACAAAATACTTCAGAGATAGCTGCAGGCTTCAGGGTAAGTGACAAAACTGTATTAATCCACTTGAAGCGAATCGGGAAAGTAATAAAACCTGAACGCTGGGTACCTCATGGATTTCGTGAATCGAACTTGCGAACACGCGTCGGCTGCTGCTGCTGTGTTACTTTGCTCAACCAACACAATGATGAAGGGATTTTAAATCGAATCATTACTTGTGATAAAAAATGGATACTGTACGATAATCCGAAGCGCTCGTCGCAATGACTGAACCCTGGAGACCCAGCTAAATTCCCTAAACGAAAATTGGCTCAGAAAAAGTTACTTGTGAGTGTTTGTTGGACTAGCGCCGGTGTCGTTCACTACAGGCCAAACGATTACGGCAGATATCTATTGTCAGCAGCTGCAGACCATGAAGGAAGGACTAGGTGCTAAACAACCGAGATTGGCCAATCGCTCTAGGCCACTGCTACTTCACGACAACGCAACACCACCACCACCACCACCACCACACACTGCACAACAAACAACTACTAAGTTAGATGAGCTACAATTAGAATGTCTGCGACATCCACCGTACTCCCCGGACCTTGCCCCAACAGATTACCATTTTTTCCTGAATTTGGACAACTTCTTACAAGGAAAATAATTCAACCCCGATGCAGCAGTCCAAACCGCCTCCAAAGAGTCTATTGATTCTCGCCCCCATGGCTTTGTCAGTAAAGGGATCAATGAACTACCTACGAGATGCCAAAAGTGCATAGATAACAACGCGGTGCATACTTTGTTTAATTACATATATGTTACAAAATAAAATTGACTTAATATTCCTCCCTTACAGAACGCTAATACCCTATGTAAGGAGCTAATAATTGTATTTACGTGAAGAAGTAAAGTCCGCCGATTGTTATAAAAAATAAATAAAACGGCTGCGGTTACATCACTACTACTGCGTGGTTCACCATCAGCGTCAGCCCGCGGCAGGTTATTATTGGTAACAAGCTAGTGATTGTTATCATCTCACTTGTTAACACGATTGTTTTTGGTGTCACCTTTTAAGTCTGATAACTGCTGCGCTGGAGGTTACCGAACCCGCCCACTTCACCACCACCACCACCACCATCTTGCCCCTCCGCTTGCAACAATTGTGTTTGTTTGTGTTCGTGTGTCACATTATTATTTATTTAATTATGTAGTAATACTTTTCACCGAAATTTCGGTTCCTGCGTGACAGTTCGTTCCCATCGCGGGCGCGGATACTGGAGCGTGCGCGTGCGGGGGTGCGAGTGCGGGGGTACGAGTGCGGGGGTGCGCGGGAGCATGTGACTGCGGCGATGCGAGTGCGAGGGTACGCGGGAGCGTGTAAATGCGGGGGTGCGAGAGATCATGCGCGGGCGCCCTCAGCTTGGACGGAAGACTCTCAAGCCGCTAACGAAATATTTTTAGAATTTATTCGTAAAAGTACTTTTAATGGGAATAACTTTTATATTTATGCACCAAAACTCCAATTATTGCTTTAGGAGTCCTCGAGGGTCCTGCGTCAGGCGCTCCGCACCGCCCCGCACCGCCCCGCACCGCTCCGAACCAGCATTTTTCAACACATCTCCGTATATAATATAATTTAGGCAGTAACCGCGCCGCTGTGTTCATTTAGTTAACATGAACGTAATATTTAAACAAAATGATGATTAATCTGTGCTGCAGCCACGCAGATCCTCAAAATAAATTATATTAATAATATCCGCTCACGGTACCGGCTAGCAGCTCGCGGCTCCCGGACGGTTCCGCAGCAGGAGATAGGTCGGCAAGGAGGGACGGTTCGGTGGATGGCGATGGACAGACAGCTGGGGACGGCAGGGGGCAGGGCACTGCAAAATCCATAAAAATTAAGTTTACTTCAGCCCTGACTGTCAGGCTCAGTTACAACGTCATGTGGATTCATCGAGTACATTCTCATGCTCTGCAACAGGACTGCTCGCGTACGGCGTTACGGCACCTTCTGCATCCGGCGAGCACCGGCGATGCTTCTGCTGCAGCAGGCATCGGTCGGCGCTGCGCACACTGCAGCACCGGCGGACCATATGCCCGTTTGATACTCTTAACTTGACACCCTCAACGCAAACCCAAAGACAAGTTATTGTTAAAGGGGTGGTGCGCGGGGCGGGCGCGGACCGAAACTTTACCAATTTACGTTTATTACCTATTAATTAACCCAGCACTGAACCCGTGGTCCCCGCGCGCTCCTTTATCTCCGCGGTTTGAACAAGCGACAACAGCCACGCCCTGGCCAAGGCTGCGAAGGGCAGTACAAACTCATCTCCGCAGCCCACCGGCACACATCCGAAATGAGCCCATAGAGCTCACATGTAACAGCCACCTCGTGTTGGCCTCATCCTTCGGTCCAGTAGGGTAAGTTCCTCTTAGTGAGTAACCAAGTCACGGTGAAGTGAGCCCCACCGTCACGACAAGGCGGGAACCTGTTGAGGGCGAAACCCACGACCTACTGCAATATGTGACTTTCTCATCAAATTGTTTTCACAAGACGTCCGCAGGGTTGTCAGTCAGTCCCGGCGGTGCATCCCCGCCGGCGCCGAGCTCCTCTTTAAACCCCTCATAAAATTTTATTCTAATAAAGATTTAATTGTGAAAAGTCTGCCCACGTGCAGCAGATACTTCATTTCCTTATATGCAATATTTCATTTTCTTGTGGAATTTTAGGGGCCCAAAAATTGATAATAAATATTTACGAGTATATATATAAATGAATAAACATTCATCCCACCCTTCACTTCTTGCCCCTAAACAATTCCGAGGAGAAAATGTTGCTTTTATTTTTTTCTCTGAACGCGTGTTTTTAAAATTTCAATCATTAATCTTACTTTTGTAATTCTGTGCAATAATTCGTAATTTACGCCCTCGCCCTACCGCGCACCGCCCCCGCACGTTTTCCGGTCCCCCTAGCCGGCACCCTCGCCGGCATCACTGAGCAACACCAAATAATCTCATCACTACAAGAAGGTTTCCCCGCTTCATTGTACCGGGCAATGTGTTGGTTATCATTATGGAATCATTAAACATCTTAAGGATTTACTATTACTTTAGAAGTTTTTTAAGAATATAATTATTATTTTACATCATTAATTTTAATTACACGAATCATTCCAGAAGAATCTGCTCACGCTCGTCGACACAAGCTGGCCAACAGCAAAGCTCGCCGCCCTCGCCGCCCTCACCGCCCTCGCCACCACGTCACCAGCGCAGGCACTCTGCTGCGAATGATGGTGATAGTAATGAGCTCTGAAGCCGGAGTGTTTTATGAACGAAACAGGTTACTGCTTAAGTACGATACCACCGAGTGTAAATGGTGATTACGTCCGCGGTGTCCCCGTAATAGTGTACTTATTCATTTGCAGAAGATGCCGGCGTCCTAATTGTATGATGATCCTGCCGCTTATGTATAAATTATGCACTCACTTGTAATTTATGAATGTGGAAAATTAAATCTTTCTGAAATGGTGAAACTTTCACTTAAACTCAATGTTCCGTAAGTAAAACTTAAATTCTATGGGAAGAAATACAGACACAGTGTGCGTGTGCAGCAAGTCAGCACATAAGCTCGGGATTCCCCGTGAGATGTGCACACAGCGCACGTGTTCAATCACAGTAGCATTTAGTAGAGTGCAATAAAAACAAAAAAAACTTATTTGGAAAACCGTGTAAAACAAGTACCGTGTAATTCACTGGATAAGTGAACTGCAAAGTTACTAAGTTTACAAATTTATAAATTGGCACTACACGCAAATAAATGAATATTAAACCGAATCACGTGCATTTGCCAATTGTAACGAAAGAAAAGGTGCAGTAACTAGTATGCAACACCTTGTGAAGCCCAACTATCACTAAAACAACACGTTTTGTACGCGGAAGTGGCAAGCGTGCGCCGACTTGAGACGTATTCCTGTTGCTATGCACGCCGCTGCATCGTAATTTGGCACTAAGACAAAACCGCGTTGCAAAGCAAATAATAAAATAATTAATTTTTTTGTAGATTTAAATATATATTCATGTTAAAAATATTTTTCTTTCCAAATGATGTAATTTAATAATATTAACGTTTTTATATATTTGCAGAATTTTGGCGGCACACAAAAGTGCCGCGGCACACTGGTTGAGAACCACTGGTCTAGGTGAATAGTCAATACCACCGCAGCGCCCAATGCAGCCGAAATACGTAGTGTGCAAACATTACTGTGTTCGGGAGTGAAGGGCGTTGTAGCCAATGTAATTACTGGGGTAACGAAACTCCATATGTTATGGCTCAGGCGAGGAGCGCAATGTGGTGGAGTGTATGTCATTCTGACCAGCGGCACGTCGATATAGGTAGGAGTATCACTCACTATCAGGTGAACGCTCTGTTCGCCTCGTTGCCTCATTGTATATTATATATATATATATCTACTGTCTGCGCGTTACATATCTTTCGCCGGAGCGCCGCCACCCCCCTTCCCCTCACCACCCCGTACCGTGCGGGCAACAGCACGGAGACGAAGGCGAGGACGGGGTAATGCCTGCAGACGTTATTACATATAATTCGAACAACCCCACAAACGCCCCCTCTCGCTCGGCTCCACACATTTAAAACTTTTCGTTGAATGTAATCGCACATTAGCCGAGCCCAAGGCGGCCATTCGGCTCAGCTGTACGGCGGCAGCCGCCGCACGCCGCCGCACGCCGGCGCGACTAACCTAACCAAATGGATTAGCTAATGACGCAGGCGGTGCAAGTGCCAGCCTGAACAGGTCTACCCGCAGGAACTAATTCGGAAACTGCGGTGCGAAGACTGCTCCGTACTGGGTTCTGCCCTGCGCTGCACCCTGCACTTGGGTACAGCTTTCCAATTACTACAACACAATGATCTATATACTCATTAGAGCACCAGCGTATGATTATTTAATGCTGACAGTAATAACCTACGCGGTCAACGGGGTTAAGGTAAACCATTAACATGGACACTCGTAACAGTAAGGAACTTATAAACTGCTCCCGGCGACGAGCGCCGGCGCACCCGGAGCCGGTGCTGCACCTGCGTACTGGCTGTACATGTACGATCGTCGCCATAAGACATGACATGGTAGATCCAGTTGTTACTTTAGTAATTTGAATAGCCACACCGCCACCTTTAAATCGGAACACAATAATGTTTGCACAGCACTGTCGACCAAGGCGGTTTCCGGCAACAGAGATATACCAGCAGTACAGCTGATGTAGTTGACACTAATATCATCAATGCGATTACCGCTCAGTCTGCTCCTGAGCTCGACGATCAGATCGTTGGAGACGTCCGCCTGCCCGTCTGACCCCACAATATAGCCAGTAAGCTCTGGAGAGCTTATCGGCCTCTCTCACTTTGCTGGTCTGGTTGTGGGACCAATTTTGAAAACACATCACGCATCCGTCGGAACTTTCTCCTCTCATAACTTGTTCCACAAAACCTCAAAAAATGAAGTCTGCAGCTCCGGAGAGGTGAAGGAAGCGGGCACAGCCGCCGTCCGGCGCCGTGCCGCCCGCCGCACCGCGCTGTTTGCTTTGTGCTGTGTGCTGTGTGCTGTGTGCTGTGCGTGTAGTGTTTATGTGTGCGGTGCGGCCGACTCCGCCATCAAAGTGTCCCGGGTGCGGTCCTCGGGGGCGACCTCATCGATCATCCCCCGTCGCAAGCCCGCACACAGCTGACGCTCACTCAAAGCGAGGTGTCGCACGTCTTCCGCCTCACCACTATCCAAATTAATTAATCATAAACGACTGCAATCACCAGTCACCAGTCACCAGTGCACCGGCGACTGCGGGTGTCGACCCCTTCTCTACTGCTTTGCATGTATTCGTATTCCACATTGGGGTTGGGGAGGCGAGCGCAATTTAAAAAGTTCCACAAAGTGATTACTGTGAAGCGGAAGTTCCCCGAACATTTCCTTACGTTATTTGTGTTAGGAGTGTATCAAAGTTATAAGTTAAGTAAACCTGTTCGCTGTCGGCGCGTTCGAACAAGTTTGCGGAGTACTTAAGTGGTGATACTTAAGATGAGCTTACACTACTATTACACTTGCAGTGCGTCGAGATAAATTACTTACGGAGCGGGAAATAAAACAAATGAGGAAAGTGTTGAGCGTGAGCGTCACGTGTATGTGCGTGCCGTTACATGGCGCCAAGTTGTGCCGGAAGTGGCCAGCGCACATTTACCTCTTTGAGCTTTTATACAGTAACAACGTGTTTTGGGAATCGAACCCGAATATTGACATAACCACTCACTACTTGGCTACGTCTGACGCGCGTTCACATCACACGCCGCTGCGAGGGAACAACCCGCGCCGCACCGCGGAAATATCGACTGCAGCAAGTTGCCAGGTTAGTGCATGGTCAGGAGTTGTTCTCCTGGCATGGAGACCAACTCGAGGACCTATTTACGCGAAAACGAAAAACAACGCGCAGGTTTCAGGACGATGAGTGTCGCGTTGTCATACCAGAAACTGGATAAACACCAGAACTCGGTAATCTTTATACAATATTCATGATGCGGGGAAACGCGGTACCCCGTGACCAGGTCTGCTGCGGGCCGGAGCCTGGCGCCTAGATGCTAAAACGGTTAAATGACCGCGGTATAATACGAAAAAAATTATTTTATCCTTCTTATTCTTATCATTTGGCCCGTCTCATGACAGGCTCTGCTTTCTTACTTCTTTAACTCCACTTCACAATTTTTTTTTTAATTATAACGTAAAGTAGCTGCTGGCCAAATGGTTAGAGCGTGCGTACTTCATTGCGAAGGTCGCGGCTTTGAAACTCGGCATGTAGCGATGACTTTAATACTTAAGTTATGTACATTTGTGAACTTTAGTTACAACAGCGTAATACAAACGGTGAAGGGAAACACCGCGAGGAAACCTGCACGTGTGTGTGTGTGTGAAGTCACCAATCCGCGTTGGGCCCGCGTGGTCACTATGGCCCATCGCCCTCATGTTGAAGGCAGGCCTATGCCCCAGCAGTGGGGACTTAAATTAGCTGTTATGGATTATAAAGTAATAATCGTCCCAGGGGGGTTGAAACGCGAGCTGAACTCGCGGCGCCCCTCTTCCGAATATCCGTTAAACTCAATAACAATACGGTCGGAAATAAACGTACGTACACTTGGCGCAACGCTCACCCCGCGAGCGCTGACGGGGTGCAATCACAATTAAATATATAATTGGAGTAAATATGGCTCTGTTCGAACTAAACGGAACTGAAGCGACACGCGCCGGCGGAAGTGTTTACATTGAAACAATGTCCCAGTCGACATGATGTGGTGAATTGTTGTGATGCCCGGCGGCCGCGGCGCTGCGCAACAAAGCACTCGCTCACCTAATACAGTGTGACGACGCGCTGCTGAAGCGGCCTGCGCGTGTCACGCGGGAGGCGCCGGCGATTACAGCGCAGCCTGGAACTGCGGCCGCGCGGGGAAGCCTGACGACACACGTCGGTGACACCAACAAATATTTGTACGCGAGTACCACGGACCGCCCGCGTGTCACTTGGCGCGCGCACGAACCCACTGCGCGGCGCAATGTTCGGGGCAAGGGCCAGCAAAGCTTCGCGTGTGGCGGGGGCGTGGGGGCGTGGGGGCGCAAGGCGCTGTGACGGCGCGGGGCCGCGCCCGCAAGGCGAGGCGAGTTGCCGAAATTCTTGGACAACTCTCACCCGTCCACGCTAGCTGTTCATACAATTTGAATGCCATAAAACTTCAACTATTCGCCACAATTAAGGTCAAACAGCATTTGTTTAACCCAGCCCAGTGATGACTTGACGGACAGTACACACCAAGTCATAAATCCACCTGCTGTACTTCAGGGGCTGAGCTCCGCTTATTAAACCCACCTATGCCCATCAAATCTACGCCACTCCACTACGCGATAGCTCGGTGAACTCCTTGTTTAGACCGTCGTCCTTTTATTCGTCTAAACATGGTGGTAGGTTTCTACATTGGCGGTAGGTCTCTGGTGCCGGAGACCGTCTATGTAGGAACTAGCACTGTGCAAACATTGCTGTTCAGGTTTGATGGCACTATGGAACTAGTCAAATTATTGGAGTATCAAGTTTTAACATGTCACGCCTTAAGGCGACGAGCGCTATGTGGAGCAGTATATACTGCCCTAACTAGCGCCACATCATTATGGTTAAGCGTATAACTTACCATCAGGTGAATTGTGTGTTTGTCTCGTCACATCATAGAATAAAAAATACCTTCAGGAAACTGTCCCCGCGCTGCGCGTTGCTAGCACGCTATCTCACTGCTTGCGCTCACAACAAATCCCGTCCCAGCAACAATGAATGCGCGGGGTGGGGGGTAGGGGGTGCCGGGCAGGGGACCCGCTGCGCGCCGGCCCTGCGGTGTTCGCGTTCAGTTGTTACTTCTAAGTCCTGCTTTGATGTGAAGATGTTAAGTGTCACCATCGATCGGCCGCCGCCGTGCGCTGGTGACCACCGGCATGTAGCGCTCGAGCACACTTTCAGAAGCTAACATTTCGTTTTCACGTTTACACGAGTGCGTGTGTAATCACACACAACGTTTTAATCGTTCATCGTCATCACGCATTAACACGCAAACCAGCGTGAAAATTGTATTATGGACATTGAAGGAAACAACATTAAACTAAATTCATTAAAGCCTATAAGATCTCTGTTGTTAATTGCTTGACAAGAGTAAGCTAAGCCGCTGCGGCGGCCGGAGCCCGGGGCAGCAGAGGGAAGCAGCTCGAGCGCCTTCGTCGCCAATTACTTAGGTATAAAGTAGTGCAGCGCGCGCAGCGTCCCCAAGTGCAGCAGTGTACTTCTGAGTCCCAGTTACATTCACATACATTGATTTTGGCGACGGGTAACACAACGTAGGTACACACTTGTAATTAGGTGTTTTACTAAGTTTCCAAAAGATGCTATAACTTGGCGACGTGCGCCCGGACACGCGGACACGCGGACACGCGGCGCACGCCCCACACCCCCGCGTTCGCCGCTAGAGCTGATTCCAGTAACACAATTTGCCGGTAAAGCGTTCGCACTTAACATTAACAGCACAAAGCGGTCGGGGGGCGCGGGGCGCGGGGAGCGAGGCGCGGGGCACGGGGCGCGGGGCTCGGTGCTGTTTACTGATCAAGTGAAGGTCGTGTTTGCAGGCGCTGTTTGATGCGAACATTGGCTGGCGCAGGTTGTTACTGACCGCTCCCGTGTTCATTCTGCTCATTTAGTTTGCGCATGAAAACACTTGATGAGAACAAAATCAATCCAATGTTCCGAATACATTTCCACTTAGGAACCGGTTGGTCGCGGGACGGGTTGCAGCCGCCGCTTTACGGCGGTCCAGTGAATATGCATATGCAAGTTAACGAAACCCGTATGACGATACACTAATTTGAGCGCACGCCGCCCGCCGCCCGCCGCCCGCCGTTCGTCGCCTGTCGTACGCCGCACGCCGCACACCGCCTGCCGCCTGCCGCATGCCGCATGCTACCTGCCGCACGCCGCCTGCCGCATGCTGCCTGCCGCACGCCGCTTGCCGCACACAGCACACTGCACACTGCACACAATTAATATTTCGCGGAGGAACAACAGCCTGCTCGGCGCACGCGGTGGCCGCTTGGATACTTTAATGAATGAATGCCGGCGCTGACACTCGGGCGATCTGCCTCCGGTGGCGGCGTGCCGCGCGGCGTGCGTCCGCCACCCCTACGCCCGCATCAGCTCGCTGTTCGCCGCACTGCTTCGATAACATTCACTTACTACAAACATATGCTAAGGTGAAATTAAAATCAGTAGTGCAGCCAAGCTCGCGACCTTGCACACCCATCCCGAGCCGGCCGCGCGGCCCGCTCGCGACTTGACCTTGTCACTTGTCACGCGGCGCGGTGCCTCCGGTGTGACAGCACGCCCTTGCATGCCTCTGCACTACTAATTAAGTGAATTGTTAAAAACGTGAATCTAGCTACCGGAAATGGAAGTAAAATAAATGTTCACACCGCCGTCGTGTGCAGCGTGCTGGTGTGCGGCGGGCGGTGTGTTGGCGTGCAGCGGGCGGTGTGTCGGCGTGCGGCGTATCGGCGTGCGGTGCGTCGGCGTGCAGTGTGTCGGCGTGCGGTGTGTCGGTGTGCGGTGTGTCGGTGTGCAACGTGCTGGCGTGCGGCGGGCGGTGTGTCGGCGTGCAGCGGGCAGTGTGTCGGCGTGCGGCGTGTCGGTGTGCGGTGTGTCGACGTGTCCGTCCGCAATAAAACCCAGAGAACGTATTGTAAAAGAGAGTGCAAAAGCTGGTACGAGCATTGGAATTTATCCAATTGCTGTGTAAAATGAACGTTGTCGTAAAATTTGGTTAGTGTCCGGGTGCGCGGCAGATCGTCTGCTACTCTGGGAGATGAGCTGTTAACTATCAGAAGCGACGGAGTAGTTGACTTAAAGAAAGATTTACCAGTTACCCTGTAAATGTATCCATTACAAATATTGCACCAACGAATAGTCCACGCGGTGGACGGTATACGGCAGGCGGCAGGCGGTAGGCGGCAGGCGACGGGCGGCAGGCGACGGGCGGCGGGCAGTAATTCATGGTCGAAGTGTCACACATGATTAATTGCATTGCCTACTTCGACACACGAGGATCACGCGGCGGCGAAGTGCGTGGAGTGCGCGGAGTGTTTGCTGGTGGCGAGGGGCTCGTACAATGGGCTTTTGTTTCCAATTGTATGCTCATACGAGCAATACATCGCACCGGACTGAGTGGCCGTGTGGAGGGGCACTGCTATCCCTAATCACGTATAGAGATTCTACATCACACACAACTCCAACTTCGTAATTTAATAACTTCAACCGCCGGAAACCGAAGTTTTCGCAAATTTAACTTTTAAATTTAAGTCGAAAACACCGTGCAACAAGAGTCGCGGGGAAGGGGGCATATGTTTGTTGGATACTATTGAAAGCAATAGTATCAGTTCACAGGGTTGCCAAGAGCTCGAAGCGCTACCTAATCTCGGAGGACCAGCAGAGGAAGTTCACCGCCTTTATGCCGTGGTAATACGATCCGTAGCCTTATATGGCGCGCCAGTGTGAACTAAGAGGCTAGCTATCCGAGGCTGTAGAACTAAAATCTAAGCGTTCAGCGAAGAATAGTCATAAGGATCGTACGAGGATACCGTACAATCCTTCGGGTGGCGGCAATATTGGCCCGCTTTCCACCTCTGAATAACTGACGAATATGAATGCAAGGGTGTACAACCGGATGTGTCCCATCCTTCAGAGCGGTGAGAGTGAGCTAGAAGAAGCATGGTACGAACGGAGTCTGCTGAACGGGATCGATAGAGTATAGACCCGCTCGGAAACGAAGCCGCCGTGGCGTTAACGCGCGGCGCTTAGGCGCACCGGATAAGAGTGTTCCCCTACTTTTACGGGGCCTTTAGAGTTGTTGGAGGCCAGGGTAGGGGTTCTCATCGCCTTCTAAACGACCCTGCGGAGGACGATGGCTGGACGTAGCCTCCGATCATTGAAGTACTCACGAGGATTTTAGAGTCTACATAAAGCAAACCCCGGGACGGGCTATCCCAGCGCAGTGTTAGCGAAGCCGCGATTGTGTTCCGAACGGAGATCCCGTGACCTCTCCAAACGCCGAAGTTGACCACCGAGGGGGTTTTAGAGAGTAAATTTCTCCATATAACCCTGACTTCACTGAGCCGAAGTTCGCCTGGTAGTGTTAAATAGAACGAGTTGTCCATAAGGACATTCCAGAGAATTCTAAATGGTCTCTGAAAATAACTAACCTAATGTAGACATTGGAAGTGAAGCACATAGTAATGTAAAGACTAAGCGTTGTCTAACAAATACGCGCCAATATGTCCAGGACCTTCGCTACTCCTCCAAACCAAAGCCCTTATAGCTACACAAATGAGTAGACGGCTCTATGACTGCACTACGTCAGCGCTGCGGCGGCGCCAGGGTGCAGGCCCAGACCGCGCGGGCGACGTGTACTACCCCTTGTACAACAACAATCTCTAAGGGCTGCTCCGTCTTGTTGATCGTTCCGTAGAGTACAACGTGGGCGTCGGGGCGGCTCCGGCGGCTCCGGCGGGTCCAAAGTAGCAAACATCAGCTAGGCGCCCGTTTATTTGTTGTCTGTGTAGTACATGCAAAGTCCTTAATTCAAGATATGTTCGGTCACTTCGACTTTCTGTATAATTTTTAAAGTATTTGTAATAACTAAACTAAAATGAAATCATTTTCACATTTTATTAAATAAAAAAGAAATAAAATATGTTAGTAACGAGATCGCGTCCCGTTTTATATTGTCAAGAGGCCGCTCGCGTGCTGACAGCCGTAAATAAATACTGAACTACATTTGCTCCAAACCCTGGCGGTGTCAGCTCCGCTTTGCACAGTGCCAACAGCGAGCGCAAACACAGCGGCCCGCCCCCCGCCGCCGCACACACTCGCTGCAGGGTGCACTCCTAGATCTACGTGTACACACCGGGTAAACACACACACGACGCAAAACGTTGAACGCGGCGCAGTGGCCGCTGCTGCCAGCGGAAACCTGTCGCCGGCAGGCCGCTGCGCGCACCGCGAACCCGAGCTGAACGAAACAGGAGCATATCCTCTTCCGTCGTCGCGCCTGTATGATGTAATATAAACAAAATCTTTATAATTTTTTCGTTCAACGACGTCAAGGTTATTTTTTTTTAATAAATAGGAATGCTGTGATCCTCATATGTCCTGGCAGACCTGTGGATCGTGAACTTTTTTTATAAACTATATCTCCGCTTTGGTGATGGTAAACGGAAACATTGTGCTTTGCGTTAAATGGACCGTTTTTGTAAATCGGGTTCCATCCGGTTATTGTTGCCGCTGCATCACTTGTAACCTAAAACTCCCATTGGTTAAAGGACTCGTGTAGATAGACCAGCGCTGGTAATTTGTAGGCCTGGATATGGAACATGAACATTGTGTCGCGGCCCACCGCCGCAGTACTCGTGCAGTGTATCTGCGCGGTTCGTTGTCTGCGGCTGCGCGGTGACCTCCATGATGATGACGACCGTTTTTGAAATCCCGCGCACAATGCGTAACTAAATTAGCATAAAAATTACGTCACAAAAATCGCTTTGAGGCTCTGATGCGCCGTAAATGTGAGACGACCTCTGTACAAAAGCACAAGCTCACCCCGACCCTGCGATTAATTCAATCTTACAAGCGGCGCGCCACCACCCTATACCCTTCCCCTCTCTCCGCAACAATCGCACCACATTTTATGTTAACTTAGATTACCTAATGTGACACACGGGCCCCATGTTTTAAGTTTTTTCACAAGTGCATCACCCCGGGTACAGTGCCTCTAAACAATTCGATAAATTTGTCAGTCGGTTACAGCCGTGGGCGCGCCGGTGCGACGCTGGCACGCGCAGCATCACGCGCAGCATCACGCCCAGCACCACGCGCACAACGCTCGACTTCCAGCAGTGGAACGAACAAGAGTATTGTTCATTTGTTCGTTTGTCATTGTTACGTAGGTAGGAAACACTGTTAAGTTTACGTAGTTCAACAAACATCGAGTGTGGCAGTGCGCAAGTGCGCGCGCAGACTGTGCGCCGGCGCAAGGATCGGGCGGTTGTACAAACATCCACAGCGAAAATTTGTTTGCGTTTTATTAATTTCGAAGGGTAACAATTGTCTTTGGAGCGGCCCACTCACACAACCAGATGACATGCATTCAGTGCACCGTGTTAACCTACAGATGAATTTCATAAACGAAATGAATAAAGTTTGATTCTTGATGAAGTCAGCGCTGCACGCCATGCGACTCTTACAGCTTATCTGATACTGGGCACGTGCACCTGGATCCTGGTCAGGTTGTTGGTTTCTCTGGCGAATCTATTCGGTCGTCGATAGCGGGCGCAGACCCGTTCCCAACTACCTTCGCCTGTATCGGAATCTCTGGGCGGTGAGAACCGCCCCTGATCGCGGGTGTACTTAGTGTACGCGGTGTGTGAGTACCTGTGGCGCCGCGTTCTGAAACGAGGGCGACGTGATGCAGAAATTCGGAGCGTGTTAGTAGTGTCTGAGGTGTGTGTGGTGACTTGGGTGTTGTCGGTGACTGTGGGTTCATCTGTGGTGTGAGGGATCCCTGGAGATGACGGAATTAGCGTAAGCCGTGGACTGCGCTTATTGGTCTTGGAATTCGAGGATAGCTCGTTGGCCGCTTTGGCCACTAGAGGGTTAGGGTAAGTTGTCGCCTTGGCGAAGTATTATTCGGAGCACTCTCTGAAGTGTTTCGCAATGGTCGGGAGTTTGAGGTCGCTGTGGACGAGGGTGAAGCCCTCGTCGTCGGCGTGTTTGGATGATGAAAATTCCACCTCTATGTCGCTGCCACCGTTGTTAACTTCCGAGTCCGAGACGGAAGAGGCGGGCAGGTCGGGCTTAGAAGACCCCGCCACGGGAACCCTAGCTATGGGTGGCGCGCGAGTCGCGGGGGTTGGATCCGGAGACGCCGGGCTGTCCGTGTCAAAATTAACGGACGTTGAGGGAATGGAGGAAGGAGCTTTTAAGAATTGTTCCCAGGCTTCTGGGAACTGTTTGCGCGCGAAGCACGCAAACTGGGCAAGTACGGCGTCTATTGGCATGGCCACCATTTTGTTGTGTAGCCGCCCTTCCGTACGGCGGGGGGTATGTGTGCCTACTTGCGTAGGGGACCTAGCCGTGGCCTTATGCGACAGGGTCTATCGGTAAATATAATAACGCCTCTCAGACGAGTAAAAATGGCTACTTACAGTGCCGGAACCAAGCTTCGACAGAGTTTTGGTACGCTGGATACGAGCACTAAATCACTGCACTGGCACGAGCCACGCGAGCGCTAACGGTGGCCGGCTGAGCGGCGACTTGACACGCACGTAGCACGAGCGGGTCGGGCGGGGGCGGGGTGTAGCGGTAGCGCGCACTGATATCGGCAGCATGCAACGCATCCAATCGGTACGGCGGGCTGAACCCGAATGATTCGTAAATAAAGTTTCTTTGGCAATGTTTCTACTGACCGACCTAAGTGCAAAGTGTGTACGTACGTGTGAGTATGTTCACACACAACCGCTGCATACGTAGCGCCTTACTTCTTTAGAAAACTTCTGCATTGTTGTGGGACCAGTGACATAAAACCATTACTTAGGTGTATGTGTACGTGCGTGCGTGCATGCGTGTACGCTGTTTATGACGCATCATTAGTTGTGTAACACATATCGTGGGGCTGCGGAACCTATTGGAGTGATAACAAATTGTACGGGGTGAAACGCGCGCGGCGGGAGCGCCGGGGGCTACGGTACCGCGAGGGGCCTGCTGCTACAACGCTCCTCATCGTAACAGCTAATTTATTAACAAAAAATTGCCTCTGCGTATTATAAATTGCGCATATTCACCCACTATTAATCACCGTCTCGGAAGTAGAGAGCTATTGAGATATAACGCGGCAATGAAGCCACCATCAGTGCAGGAAGCGATGAAGCGAACACTGCAGGCATCGCCAGCACCGACGCGCCGGAAACACGGGTAAAACAGCGCAGCTGAGCTGGCTCCTTGCTGCTGTTGCTTTACGCTGAGTTTTTGAGTTATAACAAAGCTATACATATATGCACGTTAATCTAGAATGTAAAAAAACAGTTGACCAAATTCCTAACGCGTTTTTTGAACTTGTTCCATCGAAACCTGAAGCCCACCACCTGCCCGTCGACTGCCTGCTGCTGGCCGTTTTTTAAAATCCTAACCTATTTGTCTAAAAGGTCCATTTAACGTATCCAGATTAAATAAAGATACTAAATAGAATATTTACTCATCTATATACTTAAAGTAGATGATCAGCATAATTTGTTAAGATATAAAGAGCAAAGATTTACAGCATCTGGACATCGACGCGACTGAACGCTATAATTAAAATCTCCAAGTTCAGTTTTGGTTAGCGAAAACTGTGAATAAATGTTTTTGATAGGTTTGATGTGAGGAGACTTGCACCACGACATCGATGAATTAATTCATGTTCTATTTCCGCAGTGTGCTTATGTCCTATGCTCTATTTCCCGTAGACTTTTAGGTTGGTAGCGGTTCCGAGCAGGCTGTAGCCGAGAAATAGCAGGACGTACCCGGAGCAAGCACTGTGCGTCCGTTAGTGGCGTGCGATTGTCTGTCTGTGAGGAAGTCGGCGAGCGATTCCTCCTCGCCGGCGGAGTGCGGGCCCCGCCGGGACCGGACGGCCACATTTGCATAGCGACTACTGGATACAACTGAATATCTTATGAGAATACTACTGAGGCAACGACAAAGACTTTACTCGAACAGAGCGCGCGATGCATAATTCATGAGGCTGGGAAGCGTAAAGCCTGTTTAAAGCCCGTTTCTTTCAATGTTGTCGCAAAATGTTAATAAATTTCGCTTCCGCTGTCACCGAGAGAAACCGGCCACGCTCGAGCGTGTACCTGCTGTTGTACCACACGTCAGAGGAGTCACGGACGTGGTTGGCTACATTGCGAAATGACCTTCGCTAAAAACCTTTTAAAGCCGCCGAAGATGATAAGCCGATTTCTAGCATTTATCAAGTGCAACATCCTTCTACAAGACGCAGGTGTAGATAAACTGAATTGTGGATGTGGTCTCCTTTATATTGGACATACAAAGAGACCAGTGAAGAACCACATGAACGAACATATATTTGACTTGAAACATCAACGCTCTAGAAAGCCTGCTATCTGAAGATAATTCATGAGGCTATTGAGATGACGTGTTGGTTATGATACCGGGACATCTGTCCCCAGTCCCTCCTCCCTCTAACCCCGAACATGGCTGCTGCGAAGCGGTTGAAACTTCGAGCCATAAAAATAATAAACCTAAAAAAGACACCATAAAATACGTAAAATTTTGTTCTGTTAAATGTCGCTGAATCCTAATGACTTTGTGTTTACGCGGGTACTTCGCGATTCAGCGGCTGATCCGAAATAAAGGGTAACGTATCATCAGCGGCTCCCAGCTGTTTATTTTATGTCTTCTGTTTATTTAGTAGTTTTGCGGTGCAGGGTCGCTATTACAGCACTTTTAGACCACAACGTATAACGAGCTGTGCCCTGCGCATTGCCACTTCTGCTTTGTGACTCGTAGGGCTATGTCGGTGACCCTGCGTCTTCTGTAGATCTTGACATTACTTACCCCACTCCGGATCTTAGCGCTAAACCGTGTTTTATGGAGACCTTTGACATTACCAGGGACCTATATCCAGCAGTAGACGTCCACTGGTTGAAATGATAATGATGATAATGTATCATCTGTCATCTGCGAGATCGCACCGAGCGAGGATAAAGAGACGGCTCATGGCAAAACAGTCCGGAAGTGACTTGTGCTGAAGTAAGGTCTCGAACACTGGTAAGGCTTATCTGCATAGTACAATATCTGGATGAAACTTACCGGTGTTCGGGTAATAATTAGTTCATTCTTTGTAATTATTATTAACTTATTGAATTTCCAAAAAAATAAAAAAAATATGGATACATTGTTAATAGTATACAGTAGTGCCGTGAGAAAAATCACTTGAGAAATGATTACGCCGAGCTCGACCACTGCACTGAGCAACCCTGCTAGCCGTTACTGACGACAGTTTGAAATGTCCATCGTGTCCGGAATCGACCTCGGGTTTAGAAACGTCTTATGTGCACTAAATATCTCGGTCTGTCCACACTATATACATTGTTTGACTTGTCTTCTTAAAAAGTCTCTGCATTACCGAACGTTGGCTGTCAGACTTCCGTACTTGTGTATGTGTCTGTCGGTGTATAAAAAACTTACGCCGATGAATATCCGAAGACCGGATTATTTTTACCAATTTGACTGTCAAATTTAAGTTTTAAGAAGGCACCTCATGATGATGAACACCAATGCGGATAGATTGAGTAAAAATTAGTTAATCCATTTGCAAACATCCAACTCCATTCACCACGGCCTCGCAGCGGGCGCGGCGCCGGCCCCGCGTCACGCTGAGCTGTCTACTTCCACCTCATTGGCGGTATTTTCACTTATACTTCGCCACTTTCTTTGTCCTTCCTCCGGCGAGTCATCATTAATCTTACTTTGTTATATAGGCCCGTAATTCGCTCATCGGTGCGATTTTCCTTTCGAGCGATTTGACACAATGAACTGATCCCGTCCCGCAGCCAACTTACATTTTTCCAATTCACGGCATTTAATGAAAATTAAGGCTACTTACTGGCAACTACCCGCAGATCGCACCGCAGTAAGAACCGCGTGCCGCCTCCGCGCCTGTAACCGCTGCGGACTCTGTCTACAGCCAGGCCATAAGCAAGAGGTGTCATTTCGACCGAATCCATCAATTGTATATTTATATTAAGCCAGTTGGGCCCAGTACAAGTCCATTCGAAGCCTGCGCGGGACAGCGGCTCGCGTCCACTTCCCAACCGGCAAGCGAGCTGGTCTTGCGAGAGATGTACCTGTTTGTGTTTAATACAACGAAATGTTCCGAGAAATTCTTTGGATTTATCTCACAAACCACAAGCACACTCATAGCGCAAAAATTTCGATTTTGTTTGTGCACTAACAATCACATGAACGTCTAAGTCGTCAGGCCTTCTTCCCTTTACAATAAATTGATAATGTAGCTGGCAGAGCGTGCAAGACCTTAGTGAGTATATACAGAAGTCTAGACGGCCACCATCAAACGTGACTTCCCAACAATAAGTGGTACTTTAGTTCCAGTAATTAGTTTGGCTGAACAATAATACTATTAAAAAAATCTAGACTCTTATAATTTAATAGTACGGATTCATAAAATCTATATTTATTATAGAATTAGCAACATTTATAACCAAACGGGCAAAATTAATAGCAACGGCAGCTCGGAGCTGCGCAGGGTAATCCCCGCCGGCGGCGTGCTTGTATACCCGACAGCAGTGAATGCGGGTCACCTAAAGAAACCTATAAATCTTGGAAACTAAGAATGCTAGCTTAATAAAATAAACGGTGTTTAATAGACAATATAATACCCCTTAAATGAAAGTAATAAAATTTATAAGTTATTACATTTTATTTATTAAAAATTACATAAAGAAAAAAAACTGCTGATCTCCCCTTAAAACAAAAATAGGAAACATGACATTTTTGTACAACAATATGATTTTCTTGAATTTTAATATTTTATATAACCCCTTCGTGCTTCCGCTTCCGTTACTGCGTTTACGCGGTTTAGCATGCAGTACACCAAGTTTCTAATACGTTTTTATGTTTAAAACTTCACAGGTACGCCGGAAATTGACATTCGCCACAGATTCAATTTTTTTTTGAACGTGTTTAGTAGTCGTGCTCGGGCTTAACTTCAATATTAATTCAATAAATTGTACTTCTCTTGTCACTCTGTGCCGTCAAACCAGCGAGAATACCCTCATCGCTGCTTCAAGCGAGTTGCTCTCCTAAGATCTGCAGCCCCACAACCCACAGACAGAGGCGGTCTATAGACAATTACAATAAAGGTAGAAGGTAAAAAAATAAAATGTTAATTGTGCTTTATAAAACATTAAATTTATTAAGTAACAAAGTGTGCGACAGCGAGCGCGGGCCCGGGCGTCACATGAACACGTCGTCGGCGAGCGCGCGGTCGTCCTGGAAGGTGACGGTGCGGTCGCGGCGCGCGCCGCTCAGATTCAGCTCGCTGAGGCTGCGGTGCGCGGGGCCCGCAGAGCGGCGCGCCGGCGCTCCACGTGCAAACCCCTCCTCGCCTGGCGCGGCGGACTTGCGGCGCGGCAGGCTGCTAAACCTGGCCGGGTGCGCGTTCTCCACGCGGAACGACACTTGCGGGCGGCGCGCTCCATCCGCGGGCGCGCGCTCCGCCGCCGCCGTGCGTCAGGAGCCCGCTGCGACGGCGACTGCGCCCGCTGCACCCGCCGCGCCCGTCGGTCTCTGCCCCCCACACTCGGCGCTGTGCACGACCCGAGACTTGCCACCCCCCGCGCACAGAACCGCCACGTTGCGCAGTGCGGCGCCAGCGTCCTCCTGCACTAGATTAAAACACATTGCCACCACCACGATCCCCACCAATATGTACACGCAGCACACGCCTACCGCGACGTCCTCTGCTTTGGCCGACACGGTCGCCGCGTGCAGGCCCGGCTTGAGATTGCCGAAGCCGATGGTCGCAAGACTTGAGAAAGAGAAGTAGCAACCGTCTATCAAGTCCCACTTCTCCGTAGTATGAAATAAAAACGTCCCGAGTATCACGTATAAAGCTACCACCACAAGACTCAAGAGGATCGGCACCCGCGTGTGATCACGACAAGTCCAATGATAGCCCGCATTGAGAGTGTCCAAGTTGAGGGCCGCCTGGAACGGAGTCGCATTCTCTCTGTCACGGTGCTTGTCGTTCTTGTCGCAGTCCGCGTACTGCCGGCACTCGAATGCCGGAAACGAGTACCGTCCCAGACATTCCGCTTTAGAGTGAAAGTTGTCACTTTTCAATCGGGCCGGGCATATCTTGGAATAGAGGATGCGGAAGTTTCTCGCCAACGTTTCGCCGATCGTGGACAAGTAGAGCATGACGATCGGGATGCCGACGCACGCGTACGCGACCGCCGCTATGCGGCCGGCGGGCGAGCGCGGCGCGACGTTCCCGTGACCTGCGCACACAACACAACACTCCTGTACGCGTACACACCACACACACGCGCGCACACACACACACACACGCATACACACAACACACACACCGCCTTACTCACTGCCCAGTCGGTTAGACGGCACAATCACGGTCACTTTTCAAAAAACTAATAAATTCTTATCTTTCATATTAACTAAATAATACATTTCTGTCTATCAGCTGATGATGATGATACAAGTTTATTGAAAATGGGTTTTGTTTGTTCGCTAATCACCTGAAAACTGGACCTTCCACGCAGTATGATTTGCAGATAGTTATAGGCTATTTAATTAATTTTGAATTTTATAGATCCTTCATCGTTTTATTTCTAATTAACCCTTATAAATATTTTCATTTCGTATTGTTCATGCGCCTGCAGTAACGGTTGCTATAAAACGTCATTTGCAGGCTAATTTTATATTACGGCCAGCAAAGCGGGCAGAGAAGAGCTATTTTTTTTTATTTATCGTTTCAATTGTCGATATAGTACAACAAAAATATAATTAGCATTGAAAAAGCCACGAAGGTTTGGGAACAATGCTACGGTCAGAATCAGAGAGAGCCGAGACCATTCACTGGCGCAGAGCACACACCATGTACAATATCATCATATAATAATCTATAGGAGACAAGAGTTGGGTGAGCGTAATACACTACGTTTCAGGATAATTAGGTCTGAACAAAATACGGTTATAGACTATGGTTGATGTTTTGATGGGTTAGTGTATTTTTTACTGTAGAGGGTAATAGGTTTACAAGCCGAGTTATCAAGTAATAAGTAGGCGTTACACCGTGCACATTTGTTGTTCGAGTCGTATATACACGTCCACTAGCGGCAGCCAGCACCAGCACCAGCACCAGCGGCAGCGGTCAATTTTATTTAGTAAATTGCGCTTAAAGAATTGTTCCTTCAGCAAATTATATTTAAGTTTAATGTGTACGGGCAAGACTTGGCAATGTTTAAACTGCCCAGTCATTATCCCTATACTGGGATTTAACTGTTTCAGACACTATACTTGTTGATATTTGCACGTATTTGCAAGTTGTAAATCCTATCTAAGTAAGTTTTATACGTGCGTCCATAAATACCAAGCCCGTATTGGATACAGCATTCGGCAACAGAATTATATAGCATTAATTTAATCTTGAACGGTGTGCGATGTTTTAATGATGTGTTAATCTGCGCGAGAAATTGTATTACTTTATTGCGCACATGGTCGATGTGATGACAGCCCAGTTGAGGTTGCTATCTATAATAAGGCCAAGGTAAGTGTGACTGTCACATAAGTTAGAGTTGGAATGCAGGCATTTGTGGTCGTGGGCTATGATGTCATGAATCGAGTCTTGTTTTATTTAAGGTGATTTAATTTGAAGGAGTTTAGTTTGTATATATATGTTTTTAAAAACTTTAAGACTTTATATGGCATGCAAATAAAGAATATAAAAATACATATCCCAAAATGTATGTATCTGCCCTACCGATGGTTGTGATAAGGGTGAGCGCATAAAGGAAACTGCTGGAGAAAGTCCACCGATATCCAGCGCCGGGGTCGTAGTGCGTGCTCTCGGAGCCGCGCATGGAACGCAACAGCACTTTCTGGAAATCCATTAACTCTTTCGCAGCAAGCTTAGTCCAATTTTCCTTATACAGAATATTCAAATCCTCGGTAATAGACCACAGGCGTTCCACGGTCTTAGAACGCAGCTCGCCGCCCGCTTGCTGGGTGGGATTCGGCTTAGAGGCGGCGACGGAAGTCTCCTCCGCGGTAGTTCCGCCTTCGATCGCTAGGAATAAGAATCCACCTAGGAGGTTATAGGTGAGCACCAAAAAGCAAATAGCAAGGCAGGTGAGAGGCGACGCGCGCCTCTTGTGGGCACAACGACAACAGAAAAGCTTCGAATCGTCCTTCTTGGTGAAACAACACTTGGAGTCATCTTGGTGGCCGGTCTGCTGACAGAACCCTCGCTTTGTAGAGCTCCGCCCGCCGTCCTGTATCATCGTGTCGCCGGGGCCGCGTCTCTCATCGTACTTTATACTTCTCGTGGTGTCTTCTCTTCTTTACTCTTAACATTGTAGTTCACACTCTTCGTCGCAAGCCCTGCGCGAACCTCCCGCATCGACCTGGAACAATGAGCACAATTTGTTTTCATGTTGTAAACTCATTTGAATTCAATTCTTTTGAACCGACTTTTTTCGTTTAACGTACAGCTTGTATTTTATACTAATTGCACAAATAGGTTCTCATAGTGACCCACCTCCAATGTGTTTAGGATCATGTACTATTCTACGAAACAACGGTTTGTCAGCCCCTGTAAAAATATAAAGTCTGATCGTATTGAGTTGTCCAGGGGCTCTGCTTCGCTTCCGGTTCGCCTGCATAGAAGAAGTTTTTAATGTGTGGCGGCGTACATAAGAAGACGGTTGTTATATGAAAATGCTGCTTCTCCCGGGGGAGACGGCAGGGACCTGGACTATCACAAGGGTCCGATGAACGGATGAACTTTGTAAATTGCTTTCGTACTCCATAAATTGAGCCTAATCGAACTCGCAAGCGCTGACCCGCGGCCCACTGACCGACCGAGTAACCATCAAACAAAATATATTCTGACGTTTATGAAACTGAACGTACCGGAACATAATAATTTGTTGCAGAAGTAGCTGTTGCAGGTTCCGAGCATTCTGAGATTACATTTGTATTCATCCAAAAACATTACAACACTTTACATGATTACTAACTTGAAGATTTTGAAGGAATTCCGCTTTTGTCACGGCCGGGTAAGGAAAGTCTAAAATTTGTGGATCTTTGTCCGTTGCTCTGAAACTTTAACAAAAAAAACTTGGACAGAAGCTAATAAGACCTTTATTGTGATGCTATTGTTCAAAGCTTCAGCAGTAGTCGCTCACTTAAGAGGGTACTGAAAACTTTGTAACGAGTTCTGGAATTCCTCTACTTTATTCAAATCCGAATCGCTTCAGTTTTGTCAACAACGTCGTAGTTCTATTTCCACCAAACGTCAAATTTATTATTTCACACTAGTTTCCTTATAGGTGGAAAGTCCATTCCCTTAAGGGTAAATCCTAGATCTTACTACTCATTCGAGGACGGAGATGGAGGTTAAGCAATGAATCTTTGGTGATACTAAAAGTATTCTACTCATGAATATTTTTGTATGATAAATTTAAGAACACAAACAATATTAACTATTTAAAAATATATTTCAATAGCATAACTAACGAAGAGATCATACTCGTAAAAAGAACAAAGAGAGGCAAGCTTTTGTTTGTTAATCATTTTAAAGCTGAACTAAACCAATGCTAAGAAGCATTGTGACACGCGCCACGAAGTTATCGAAACAATCGCGGTGTGCACATCCGTAAGGAAACCGATATGAAACCGAAATGTTAATCCCAAACCAAATTCTTTACTTTTCTCTCATCTAGTCTAAACCGTTTTTCATTAGCTTACACTGTTCCCAAAATAAATTACGCGTGTTCCACTTGAATAGTTGGCAAACGGATGCAGGATGTTGTTATAATTGTTTACAAACAACAACAAGCAGGTCCAAGGCCCGGCTTCGGTCGCTCGCGGCTGCCTGTGCGAGGCGCGGCGCTGCTGCTGATGCAAACAATGGAATGCCCACAAACGAGTTAAACAAGAGATGCTCTTGAGAGCGCCTGAGGAGTTCAACGGGCACAATTAGTCACGTCCGGAGGTGGAGCCTCGCTTATCCGGTCCGCCGACGGAGTGCCCTCTTGCCAGAGCCAGGGCTTCTCCGTGACTAGTGTCGTTGACACATTTGATTGATTAGTAGTCACAAGCCTCACCCGTATGAACGCGGCAGCGGAATTTATATAAAAACATATAATTCTTCAAAAATATGTTTACCTTTACATATTGTACCAAATCACAGTTCACAGTAATAAATAATAATATTTCTGGTCACTAACGACAACTAAGCAAAGAGATATGACGCTCTCATGACCCTCAGATCTAGCGGCTTATGTAAAAAAGCTGCCATGCCAACGCAATCAGTCAGCGCCTTAGCTCGAGGTGTTATTGACGTGGCTCAGCAAAGTTGGGAAAGGCGCAGACCCGTACTCTTTTGTGATCTGTATGAGGGATAGAGCCGGGGACGAATATCCCTCACAAAATGATGCCCAAAGCAATGGCTGATGGAATTATTATACGAGAAAAGCGTTTAGGCCTGCTGCTCGGATCCGTCGGAGCGCGTCTGGGGCTAGTGCTGGACGCGGCAACATGTGAACCGCCCCCTACTCTCGGAGAATTGCACCACCGACCAACGAAGCTCCGTACTCCTCACCCTCACCAAACGGCTTGGTGTCGACAAAGCCTTTAAAGACTTCACAAACGACACCCGTCTTTAATAGAGCACACTGCATGCGATTAACGAAACAACTGTGTGCCCTCTTGCCCTCTCAATTGTTCCACGTCGTTGGACCCGCGCGACTAAAGTATAAATCTTTTTTTATACCTTTAAGGTCAACGCTGGATTACGATCCCATCTGATGTAAACGGGTGATGTGATGTGATATGATCTGTGGCGCCTAACCCAGTAGCAGCCTATTCACACTTTTCTTCAAGACATTCACATCATACTTAGATAGAAACACTGCCATCGGCTAGTTGTTCCACTCCTTTGCTGTTCTCATGAAGAACGAGGAGCTGAACCTCGTTATTCGAAGACTGGGGATATCCACAGCATAAGGGCGGAGATACGCCCTCTGATCGTTCAGCGGTGAAAATGGGATGAGGTAACTATATCGTATAATTTCATCGCGCACTCTCCAAAATGTATCTTATAGAATACCGCGAGGCTGGGCACACGGCGCCTGTTCAAGACTGCCAAACCTAAAGCCTAAATTTTCGATCACCAAGTCTTTTAGTCCGCATCTCTACTTAATCTGGAACCTTTACATGTGCATCTTAACTTTGAATTTGATGTATTCTAGTAGTTGAGATTCATTGTAATTTAATCCCCAACAGCTGAAGAAGGTAGTCGGTGAATGTCAAGGACACACCTCGAAAAGTGGGAATTAAGATGAACAGGCTTCTTATCTTCTTATAGCATTGAATCTCACCCGACTGGCTTCGCCCCAATCAGAGATCACCTGAAATGGCAACTTTCAATCGCCCCACCATGGCCTCCCTTTCGGACTATACCACATCACTACCGATACGATCGGTGAGCATATAGCTCTCCTCAACTGTGCTGTTGTTCTCGTACGTAGGAGTTCCGTGTATGAACAGGTCATTAATGTATAGCAAGAAAACGGTCGCAGAGAAAACGACGCCTTGAGGAACACCTGTAATGGGTCTGGACATCGGCGATGGCATCCTTCGTGCCCATATTGAGAAAGTGGCGCTCCTCGGTATTGCCCCTATTGTCCGGCGGTTTCTCTCCATATCTTTATAACCTTCAGACGATTAGGCTCCCCTGCCGAGAGAAACTCGTCTGGTTGTATAAGTATTTATTAGAGAACAGTTTATGTAATGTATATATAATACATGTTATATCTTTTGTATATATTTTTCTTTTTTTTATACTATTATGTACCACTTAATATAAATTTTTATATATATATACTAGCTGCTCCCGCCCCCTTTGCTGATCATAATATTAACTTAAATTGTGTCTCCAACTTTCATTAAGTTAATTAGAAACAAAATGAAGGGTCTATGAAGTTCAAAAAATGAATAGCTTATAACCATATATCCACAAATACTTCCGCATCGAAGTCATTCCCATGTCAATGCCTTTACTAGTTTTCGCGTCATTGGCGAACAAAGAAAACGGATTTTCATTATATATATGTGTATATATATATATATACATATATAGAGAATATTACTTAGAAATCACTGCATCGGTACCACATCAATAAAAAATATATTTTATTTCTTCACAAACAATCTTTACATAATAGATCGTATTCGAGGCATCCTCTTAAGTATATATATACCTGTGTCAGGATGCCCCGCTCCTCCGCATCATACGGATGTTCTTACAATATGTGTACAAACGCAACATTTACTTGTAGAGTGTGTGCGTGTGTTCCTGTGTGCATGTGTATATGTGTATATGTGTGAGCGGACGCGCGCGAGTCGATGCGCGCGTGTGTGCGTGTGTGTGTGTGTGTGTGTGTGTGTGTGTGTGTGTGTGTGTGTGTGTGACGGGGGTTTATATGTATTTAATTGATAAACAAATGTTAAGTATTATTTAATTACATTCAGCAAAGCCTCAACTTCACCATAAGTTAACCCATTAAGCCAGTTAGTTACTAACATTTAAAGATTGTAAATATTAAGATGGAAAATATTTAATATTTTGTTTATTTTATTATATAAATAGTTGGATTGATTCTTAAACTGATTTCTAGCAAAATAAGTTTTTACAGCAACCATATTAATTGATATTCCTCGCCGTTCATTAATTGTATAGTGCGTTAATACTGATTTATGTTTTTCTTGTAATATACGTAATACATATAACTTCCTAACGCTCAACCAATTACTAATAAGATAAGTCTTTAGTAGGAAATCTGTAGGTTTATTATACATTACCTTTACTAGTGACCTCTGACCTCGTTCTAACTCTAGAAATTTTGCTTTTGAAGCTCCACCCCAAACCGGAGTGCAGTATGTTAGAACTGCTTTAGCAAGGGCTGTGTACACGATATTCAAGATTTTATTTGATGCAACATTTCTAAGGGTCCTAAACATATAAATTAGTTCTCGAATTCTATCAGTTGTGATTTCTAGGTGACGGTGCCACGAAAGTTTTTGGTCAATCATGACACCTAAGTATCTCGTATAAGCTACTTTTTCAATATTGGGCATGCGCATATATTTTTATAATCTACACAAGTATGTATTTTGAGATTTTGTGTTATGGTTGTGAGCGTCTATTAATAGAAAAACAGATGTTATTTGTTTTGCTGGTGTCTTGCGTGCAATTTCAAAGTGAACGTAAATTCATCGCGCATTTAAACTTCGCAGTAAAGAGTAAGTACGGGAAATCGCTCGCTTCCTGATGAGATCTCCAGCGGACGAGTTTAAAGCGTTTGACAACAACTTATACGGAGTTGTATTTCAAGTGGAAGCATTATTAACATACCGTTTCCCTCTCCACACGGGCGCGTCCATCAAAGATTGCAATTGCACTGCGCGCACGGCATTTTAAAATAACCGTAACAGGAGAATGTTGACCCTTAGGTTGGCCCGCGGAGCACCGAAGCAAATTGGCTGACGAAATCTGACCATTGGAGATTGTAATGTAATCAGTACCCTGCCGGGTGCTGGATGTCGCACGTAACAAATGGTGGCAGTGCTCTGACGCAACATGTACTGCACCGCACAGGCAGCAACGTCAGCGCGCCCGCCGCCGCTGTGCTGCATGAAGTGGCAGCTGGCTGCATCAAATAATTTATACAATGAATAGACATAATGTGCACAATGGGCTATCCACTGCGCTTTTAATTTTTTAGCATTTGTGAATAGTAAATTTCACTGACATAAAAGTACCCACGCATCAATACATGAAACCAATCAAAATGAAAATTTACCGAATAGTGACCTTACACATACTGTACCGTACTGCAGTATAGCAAGGACCGACCGGACCGACCGGACACTAGTAGTCGGGAGCGCGGCGCGGGCTGGGGCAGCGGGAGTGGGGAGTCGGTCAGCCGGAAACCGTTCGAGCAGATTGTTTGCGTGTCAGGTTTCGTCGGCACACGGTTATTATTTAAAGCAATTTTAAAAAAGTTGATGATGAAATCATCGTGAAATGTATCCCAACGGCAGCGGGAGCGCGGCTCCTGCGCACCAGGAACCAATAATCAGTTGAAGCGATGACGAAACGTAATCATCGTCCTACCGCGGCGCGGCCATCGTCAGGTGAACGGGTCGGTGTGACACTACATGTTCCTTGAACTTACTTTCCACTTAACATCGCTTTTACTCAGCAGCAGTAAGTCATCAATGAGTTGCAGGGTAACTCACCGTCATTATATCCTATACGTTGAATAATTCTGGTCGCATACCTCCATACAAACATAATCATTAAATTGAACAATGCAACGGTACTGCACGTACGCATGGACCAGCTGGCACCAAGTCCAACTAGACGATACGATACTACTAAGAACATAAAGAAAAGTAGTTAGTGTCGTCACATAATGAAGTATTTTTTTATTCATTTAATTAAACGGCAAGACGAACGGAACGCACGGAACGATGGTCAGTGATACGCCTGCCCATAACAACGTGGCGCTAGCTAGGATGATATGCACTGCACCACCTTGCGCTCGTCGCCTGAGATATAAAACGTAAAGTCTCGTTACCCCAGTAATTACACTAGCTACGACGTCCTTCAAACTGGAACATAACAATGTTCGCACAGTACTGTTTGTCGGTTGCGATAGCCGCTGCGGCGACGGAGACCTACACTCCACTGTAAGTGCAAAAATAACGAAGATAAAAACTATGTAATTTGCCCGACAGCAGAGGGAGGGACCTGAACGCGATGGAAGCCCACGTATTAAGCAGAGGACCTTAAAGACAATTTGTTGTAAAGGTGAAGACCGATCAATGTAATTATATAATATTTTACACAAAAAAGTGGCCACGAAACAGGTTCTCCTTTCCTGTAAGGACCGCGTATTACTCTCGGGTCCCATCGCGACACGTCCCGGACTGTCAGCGGTATGAAAATAATAATAAGTTGCATAGTACTTTGCGTAGGTAACACTAGTTTCGGTAATTACAAAGTGGCAACATTCCGGACATGGCAACACCGGACAAACGAGTCGCTCGGCCATTGGCTGCGGAGGAGCGCGGATAGATACACTAATAATTATTTCAGAAGAATTGTAGTGTAAAAACTTGACCTCCTATTATATGTCCTGCTGGAGTATATTCCAACAGAACCTTGTGTATAGGATATTTTAAGTTCTCGATGCTACAATTATTTTTCGTGTTGGAGACCCCATTCGGCACTTGCCACTTCCGGTGAGCCGCGGAGACGAGCAAAAGATGATATTTTTAAAAACGTTTTATTTTTGTATTTTTCAAGTAATCTCAATAGCAAAATAATCTTTTATATTTGTCAGAGACGATTTGACATATGTGAGGGTTGAAATTCAAAATTGTTTGGTCGGCTGTTGCATATTAGTTGGTTCGTTACCGGATGTTGAGTACTGCGAGCGCGGGAGTGATTGTTTAAATCTTTATTTACGTTAACGTTACTACTAATTTTTACTCGTTGCGAAATATTTTTTATTATTATTCCCACAAGTTGCGCGTGCGCCAGTAGTTCAGTACTGGCGTCCACTGGCGAGCTCAGTACAAAGCGATCTGAACCATACTGTGATGACGAATCACCGACACCTTATCGAGACCCTTTAGGCCAGGAAACTTGCCTTTAGACGGAGAAGGAATGCATTGTGTCTCCTCTCCTATTTAGCATGTGCGGGGGGAGAAATTCCTGCACTGAATTTGTTTGTACTAGTTGGATTATGATCAGAGTGAGTTAGAGATGTGATAGAACTCGTCTATACTCTATAAGCATAAGTCGTGGGATTGGAATTCGTTTACCCGCTGGATCGATTCACAACCACTGTGCAAGCGCGCACAGGCTTTAGCAGCATCGTAAGGTCAAACAAAACAAGTTGGCTTAGCCGTTGACTGTCTCAATATTGCTTGACGCCTTCGAGCCGGAGCGGCGAGCAGTGCTGGGTATTGGCGGGCAGTGGCGGGTATTGGCGGGCAGTGGCGGGTATTGGCGGGCATTGGCGGGCAGTGGTGAGCAGTGTCGGGCAGTGGTGAGGAGACGCTCACGACACGTGGCGCTGAGTATATCGATGCCGAATATGTACTTAGCAATACAAGCGAGCCAAAAGAAAGAGAAGTATAGCAGGGGACAACTGAACCAGAGAACGTTCAGAACTCTGCTCCAATGACCGTTTTTATAACGTTAGTGGTCATACAGAAAGATTTGAACCTTATTCATTTCCATTAACTATTCTATTTGCAACCAGTTACTGCCGGCGGTGTGTTCGTGGTGTATAGCCCGTGTGTTCGCGGCAGTCAGCTCGCCGTACGATTACAACTTGATGCCCCCCGTGTGCACTTCACCTCGTCAACCAGTCAACGGCACCGGGGATGAGCTCGGCCGTCGGCGCGGCGCGATTTCCTTTCGTGAGTCCTAACCCAACCTTTCACCGATTGAACGTAAAATAGTTTTTGAAAAGCAAATATTTGTACGCGTCCCGCCGGCGCTTCAGGAGCTGTGGTTACTTACGCTACAGACAATGGCAGCTGCGATCCGCTCCCGTCAGACGGTACTTATCTTAGTCGCATTTTTAATAGCACGAGACTACAAAGCTGCCGAAATATAAGACCTATATTAATTTATTTCTTAGCAACAATGAATACAGAACTGTTGCATATCGGAGTACGATGGACCCGGAGCCGGGTACTCCGGCCCGAGGGATACTTGTAGTAAAAGCTGTCATACGTCACGACAACTTAACAAATAAAACGATTCGTAAATCTTGCGTAGTGAAACTAAGGCTAAGCTTGTAAATAATTTACTTTTCTTGTTTTACTATTGCCTGTTTCAACAAACCCGTTTTAGGCAAAGCAGGGGGCAGAGCTCGGGGCAGAGCTCGGGGCAGAGCCCGCGCGGCCGCCGCGAGTAGCGCCACGTGCGGCCGGCTGCGGCCGTCACACGGCATCACCGATTCGGTGACGTGCAAGCACACGTTTACTTCGCGGAGTTCATTTAGACGATGTTCTAATGAACATTTTACACAAAACTTATAAATATATTATATATAAATTTTTAAAGTACATGAATACTTAAGAGTAAAATTAAAATAAATTGTATTAACACCCCTTCAATTTGACAACTGTACCTGTTAAAGTAGATATACTTTTAACATATACGATAATGTTAGTCGTGCGTGTACCTCGCTACTCGTTAGTAACACTCGGAGTCGGGTGAGCGCACCTACCGCATCTACAGCACTGCACTAGCTATTCACTATCCACTGTACTGATCTTGTGAACCTCCATTAGAAACATTACGTCGATAACGTTATACAAAGCAATTTTTAAATATACACACTGCAGCAACGTTACAACGACTGCACTTGTTCGTAGTGCAGTGTAGCCTTACCGAACCTACCCTACACCTCACAAATTATATAAAAACATGACAAAGTTTACGGTTAACCGAGTTGTAGGCGCGCGAGTTCCGCGCCGCGCTCGACGCAACACTTCCGCTCCGCGCGCCGACCGCGCTCGCACTGCCGCCACTGGAGCGGCGCTATTCGTACAACACCCTACCACCCCCGTAATCCCCGTTACCCCCGTAAACCCCGCAGTCTCCGCGCTCAGCGCCCACGATCAAATTTGTTACGAGTTAACATTTCAACAATGACATCGGCAGAGCTGGTACACAGCTCACCGACAACCGGAAGTTTTCCCGAAACTAATCAAACCTTACCGTTCACGCAAACCTCCTTGCAAAATACGAGAAAAACGCAAATTGAACTTCATCAGCAATATATAATAATATGACGGATGCACGTTAACACGGTTCAGATATACACATGCATGTACACACCTGTACTGTTTAAGCAGCACAGGTAATGGAAACTGTCCCGATGGAGTTAGTGCTGTTAGTTTTGTTCACAACTCTGACAGCTTCATCGGACTCGAGGACTCAGTCGAATCGATTCGACCAGGTATCCGCGAGCTAAATAGCAGTGGAAACCACTACGTAAATGTTTGTATCGAAGATAGGCCTCTTAGGCCGCCCCAGCCGCGCCTGCACCGGCACCGGCACCGGCACCGGCACCGGCACCGGCACCGGCACCGTCACCACCTCGCCAGCCCCGCGTCGCCGAGCGGTGGCGTCGGGGTGCACGCGACGGTCACCCTTTGAGCTCTCGCGATATGCTGGTACATGTATACCGGTATTTAAAAAGGAACTAATTAAACTGACCACATTAGTACCATGCGCGTTTAACATTTACGGAAAATTTTTTTGTTTAATTCAGCATCCTCCAGCGGAAAAAAGGGCTCGGTTGAAGCTTTACAGCTTCGCATGCCGCCCCGCCGGAGCCCGGCGGTGGTGACCTACGCGGGGCTGTGAAAAATGAATAAAAATGAAAAAAAAATGTATAAAACTCGGCCCGACACTCACCTATATGTACGTACAGTCCGGACGGGCCGGTCACTGCTGCCAGAAGCTGATGTGCGAGTACTTCATCATTTATAGTTTTAAGTTTAAGTATGAATTCCGTTATTAATCTTAGCTCAAATTAAAAGTTGGATATTCTCCTCCATTTCCGAAAAAAAAACATTATACTGGCGATAGGTCTCTTGCTGCAGCCCATCGAGTTGGCTACCACCGCAGCGCCTGTTGCAGCCGACACACACACAACTGTACAAACATTGTGTTTCGAATTAAAGGGCGTTGTAGCAAGTGTAATTACTGGGGTAACGACACGCGTCATCTTATGTCTGAGGCGACGAGCGCAGTGTGGTGCCGTGTATAACGTGCTAATTAGCGCCACGCGTCTCGTCGCTTATGTAAAAAAACCAAACAAACAGATCCCCGAATTAACTTCCGTTCACTCTGTGAAAGCGAGCTGCATTACACCAAGTTTACTTTTCAGTGCTTCTAACAGTTCAAAGTTAACTATTGCTTATGGGTATCCATAGGCACGTGATTCGTGCACATCGCAGCCCTCGCGGCCCACGCGGCCCAAGGGCCCAACGGACTAACGCTGCGTTTCGCCTTCGGTGCTCCTAACATATTACATGTTAAACGAAGGGCGATCGCAGTGGGGTGACACCAGGTGACGTCAGGTGACGCCAGGTGACCCCAGGTGACTGCGCCTTGGCTGCGTCGTGGCCTTGGCTTGGCTTGAACGCAAAATTAGTTGTAATTTCTTTCAAATCCAGTTCGATAGTTAGTTTCTGTGGGATTAATGTGATTTATTACATGGACGCTTCGTGTCTTGTCCATTACTAAGCATTGTAACCACGATAAAAATATATGACAAAAGTGCAGCTGCAACTTACGTGCTCTTTGGTCTTCACACAAACGGCTAAGAGAAATAAAAATAAGACAAATCTCGAACTCGAGTCACAAAAACATGAATGATATTTATGTCCACTACAAAGCTCTAAGAAAAATTAAACTGAAAAAGCAACACAAGACCACAAGGCCCTCCCGCAGCTGTCCGCAGCCCCCAGCAGTGATGTCACCGGAGCGGAGTGTCAGGTCGCCGCTGCACCACTCAAAGGCAAGTGAACAAAGTTGTCAGCGGCAGATCTCCCCGCGGCGCACACTGTGAATGGCTGGTGGCACCAGCGGCACGGGCGGCACGGGCGGCACCCGCGACATCAGCCCTTGCACAGAAAATTAAACGCAGCGCAAAGGGATTGAACAAAGCTTGCGGCGGACGCGCGCTTGACGGATGAAGCTGGATTATAAAATACTCGCAGCCACTCCAGCACGGCACGGAGCACGAGCCCGAACAGTGCTGTGATCCATGGTGGACAGTTTCCTTTATTTGTAATTATTTTGTCGTTTCTATGTTCGCTCCGGCACACAAGTTCAATACTGGCCTGAAATTGAGCGACGTGAAGTTTAAATTCGCAAATAATGTAATCGAAGGGTCGGCCAGGACATGCTGGTGACCGTCCCGCTCGTCTGGTCGCTTCGCAAAAAAAATGCTTATGTAATTGTTTCTATTTTTATTTAAATAAATAAAAAAATGTAGATATATAGAAACAAATGATATAAAAAGTTTTAGTGTTCGATGTTTTTGGGGTTTATTATTTGTACAATTGTAGAAAAAATCCCATTACACATAATTATAATTTTGATGGTGTCAATATTGAAAGAATTAATGTAGTCCGTGATCTAGGAGTATACTTTGACAGTAAAATGTTATTAATCATAAGGCATCATACTTGGTAGATTGTCGTCGGTTTGGTATTTTAACTCTAGCGGGCAGACGTGGTACTAATGTGGTCGGTTTTATTTCTGGCAACTTTACCCATAACCTCGAATCTGTGCAAATTGACTCGGTAGTCCGATTGTGACCTTAATGACGCTACACGTACTATTAAATACTTAATAAAATATTCTCTTCAACGAATTGTAGCAATAAAAGTGTTGTCTATAACTGAAAAAACAACCCCCGTCCCATAAAAGTAGTTGCAGTGGAGTTATTTTGTCGGTGAAACGTTAAACTTTATTTCGGGGGCGTCTTCTGTGTTTTTTATTAACTAATATAACCGTGCAATAATTACATTAAATCTGTTAACGAGTGATATTCGCGTTTTTGCACTATTTGTACAAACTATACATATAATGCCCTATAAATGAGCGTAGCGCGTTGGCAGTGCAGGGTGCAACGCTCGCTCGCAGGTTTGCTCGGTGTGCTCCAGACCTCGATGACACTGTTCAAAGCGTCTGCCAGGTGTTTTACTCGGGTAGTCGTGGGTGAACTATTCGCGGCGCGCCGTCAACGCGCTGCGCGTCCAATGTAACAACATTTTGAGGATGCTGCTGGGGCTACGCAAATGTTCATCCGCAGAGGCACGGACGGATAGAATCCATGCTGTTAGGCGCAAAAAAGCAGCTTCTATGATGCAGCGTCTGCGAGGTGGCACCAACAGCATGTTAATAATGATGTTGCTAGACCCGATTGTCCAATTAAGAACCTTTGGATTCGTGTTAGCTTATCCACCAGTTTGACACAAATAATAGATGATTAGGATTTTTCTTATAACTTTTAATCAATTCATAATGACATATACACAATACTCTTACATCCGATATAAAATGCAATATATTTTATTATT